>JBANSL010000007.1:22400000-23856250 GCA_037127255.1 Persicaria tinctoria | reverse complement strand
GATGGCATTTCATTGAGAGCTTCTGTGAAGGGTATGGTAACATTGAGCTTCTGAAGCATTTTGATGAAGCGCTGAAACTTTTTCTCCGCTGGGTCCTTTAGAGATTTCGTGGGGAAAGGTAGCTTCTTTTTCTGATTTGGAGCCAGAACAGACGTCGGAGGTGTTGCAGTTTTATCGACATCGTCATGGGACTTCTCGACATCGACAAGCTCCTCGACATCGACAACTTTCCTCGATGTCGAGTTGTTGTTCAGTGCAGAGGTTGGTCGATCAGGGTTGTCCTCGACATCGAGAAGTTTTTTGTCGACATCGACAAGATTCTTGTCGACATCGAGTTTTTCTTCAGTGCTGTCTCGCTGCTTTCCGACCTCTGGCTCGCGTAGTTGATGTTCGCTCCTGAGCTTTACAGCAGCTATATGTCCAGTAGATTTACCTTTAGGATTAGGTTCAGAGGATCCAGGGAGCACACCTGATTGTCTAGGGACACTCGCTGCTAGTTGGCCAATCTGAGTGTCCACTGACTTCCTCCAGACATCAATTTCTCCAAGCTTTGTATTGATGTTCTGGAATTGATGGTTGATAGTGCCCTGATTCCGGCGCATCTCCTCGAGGATTATTTGTAGCTGATTCTTCTGTTGATCCCTCTCTGGATGTCCTGGAGCTTTGTATGGCGGGGGGTTCCTAGGGACGCCTTGGTTCCATTGTGGTTGCTGAAACCTTTGGTCCCCCATGTAGCGATTGGGACCCCCTGCGTAAGCTACATCCTCCTGATGCTCTGCCATCCTGACTTGTTCTGTATGTGGGCACTCAGTAGTGGTGTGCCTTTGCGATCCGCATTCTATGCAAGGCTGGTTGACAGAGAGATACTTCACTTGTTTGAGGAGCTTCTTATTCTGGTCTCTGTAGTATTGCTCCCTGACATCTGGGTCGATCTCCTTTGCTGGCTCATAGAGAGGCCTGGATGGGGCTGGCCTAGCGTAGGTATTCTCCTCATAGTTTGCAGGAGCCCCATACTTGTTGTCGTAATTGGTGAGCTTATCTAGGATACCCCATGCTTCAATTGGTGGTATTGTTAGGAACTCATATCGAGTATAATTGTTGATTCTGTCCTTAGTGATTTGATCAAGAGAATTGAAGAAAATCTCCTGAACCACATAAGGTGGTTGTCCATGGGTGGGACAGGATCGCAGAAGTTCCTTGTAGCGCTCCCATGCCTTTGCCAGCGGTTCCCCAGGTTTCTGTCTGAAAGCTATGATCTTTTGGCGTAGGAGTGCTGTCTTGGCAAGAGGAAAGAATTTGTCGAGAAATTCCTGCTCTACTTGGGCCCATGTCGTGAGGCTTCGTGGTTTAAGCCCTACTAACCATTGCAATGCGGGGCCAGCGAGAGACCATCGAAAGGCCTTCATCTTGATGTACTCCAGAGTGGTACCTTCAGCAAGTGTACGACACATGTCAGAAAAGTTTATAATATGCTCAAGAGGACACTCATTAAAATTCCCATGAAAAGCATTATTTTTAAGTTCAATTAGAAATTGAGTGCGAATTTCATAGGAGTTTTTAGGGATAAGAATGGCCGATTCAGGCACGACGAGAGTAGGATGCATGTAATCCTCTGCAGTAAGAGGATACTGGGCGAGCACGCCTTCTGCTTGTCTAGCACGCTCATTTGCTTGTTCTTTTTTTGCCCTCTCAGTAGCGAGGGCAGCATCTCTGGCGGCTAGATCCCTTGTGAGCCTAGCGATCAGCTGTTCCTGTGTTTCAGCAGCTGACATGATTCTTTTGAGTTTGGAGTGGATGTGTAGGTAGCGCTCTGGTTCGTCTAAGCTGTCAAACTCAGGTGTTTGACCAGAACGACGCATACACCTGCAATCTAACTCAAAGAAACAGTGAGAACTGACTACCTAAGGCGCGATTGATTGCTTCCCCGGCAACGACGCCAATTTGTTGTTGCAGGAGGATGGTCAAGTATGAAATAGATATGAAATAAAGTTCAGACTGACTTCCTTGTCTCAGCAAATAAATACAAGACTTCCTCCCGTTGTAGTAAGAGAAAAGTCAGGATCGAATCCACGAGGAAGCACGTCAGCAGTTCTCAGATAGCTATCAGATTCTCACAACAGCAGCACAGAAGACAGAAACACCAGCAGAAGCAGAAATAAAATAGAAACAAATAATCCCGGCAAGGGCAGCTAAAATAAAAGCAAAGAACAGGAAATAAAAGCAAAGCAAAGCAAAAACGAAAAGTAAAGCAAAAGCAAAGGCTACTCGACCTCGACAAGAGGTACTGGATCTCGACAAAGAAAAGTAAAGACAGAAACTTTAAATTGCAGAATTCGAACCAAAACTCAGATTTTGACAGAAATTAACTTCAATATATTAAAAGACCTCCAAGGCCAGGGTTTCAACACCACAACGATAACCATGCAAAACAACACATAAAGGCATAAAAGATCATGCTTTCCATCAAATAACTTTCGTCATTAACAAATAGGCAAATAGAGGCTTTCGCATAAACCCTAATTGTTACTAACCCTTTTTCACATAATTAATCCAAGTTGCATTAAGATCACTTTCGCTTCAATAATACAAACAAGGATCACCTTCAACTCTCGCAAAAGAATCATGCTCATAGGGACAGAAGATGAATCGCATAAAAATCTGACCTTTATTGCATCGCCTCACATGGCCACCGTCGGGCTCACCCCAGCCCCAGAAGTGGGTGGACTACTCACGCCTCATTGCAATCGCAGACATTGATTGATGAAAAGAACTAACTTGCATAAAACTATGTTCAAAGCCTTTTACAATCCTGGCAATCAACTTTCGCAGAAAGCCAAAACCCTAAAAACCTTAGAACTCCTAAACTTCTCTGTGGAACTACTTGTCTCTGACTGAAATTGAATTAATGAAACTGAGCCCCTAGGGCCTTATTTATAGTGATCAAACCTTGCTAATCAAGGAAATAATCATCTATCTCTATCTAAATCTATATCTAAAATTATATCTAAAAGCCTTAAAGATAAATAAATTGTTTTAAGGAAATAAATCTTAAAGGAAAAGATAAAACTAAATAGGGTAAGTCTTCATGATGTGATAGATCCTGTCTCCTTTGGATAGAACTTGATAGTTTCGGATAGATTTCAGCAACTTCGCGACCAAGCAACGTCAACTCTACTCGGACAGGGCTACGTCGAGAAAATGTTGGACACTGGGTCTAGTCGACCTCGACAAGGTCTCGTCGACCTTGACAAGGGTGGCTCGGAGTGGGCTCACTGGTCCTCGTCGATCTCGAGTTGGCCTCGTCGATCTCGAGTAAGGCTGGTCATCGACATGGTCTCCTCGGGTTGGTGTGTTCGACTGGCTCGGACATGCTCGGACATGTCTCAAGGTCTTCGTCGATCTCGACAAGAGTTCGTCGAGATCGAGTTGGGTCTTCTTCCGCTTCCGCGAGCTGGCTCTTCCGCTGGCAGCGGATGGCTTCGTCCGCGGTAGCGGATCCTCCTTTCCGCGGCAGCGGATCCTCCTTTCCGCGGCAGCGGATCCTCCTTTCCGCGGCAGCGAGTCTCCTGGTCGTCCTCGGGTGGATCTCCTCGGCAAGCTCGGCTCTTCTCCTTGTCGACTCCGGATCTGGGTGTATGGGCTTCGTCGACCTAGACTAGTGCTTGTCTAGGTCGAGTAGGGTTCCGGAGCTCGGGTTGCTGGCTCTCTCGACCAAGGTCTGCTCGACAAGTTGGTGCCCGGACATGCTCGTCTAGGTCGAGTAGACCTACTCGATGTCGAGTAGACTTGACTCTCCGACTTGTTCCGCTGCTTTGACCTTGGACTTCTGTAGTGATTTTCCGAGCTTTTCCAACCTTCTGAAAATTGCTGTAAATGCCTCGATTTCTGCTATTTAAACAGAAACTGGTGTAGATTCCATAATTTTGGCAAATAAGCATAAACTACATAGATTCTGTACTATCTTGACCCAAATACATGAAATGTACACAGAAATCGATATAAAAGTTACTATAAAACATGGCAAATTCCGCTCACAACAGTTAGCGTAGGGTGAAGGTATTGCTTTGTAGTTTGGGGAATACGATTCAGTTGATCATGGACTTGTCTCCTAGTTTCTTCCTCTCGGTCAGTTGTTGCTTTAGCCATTACATGAGCATAATTGCTTGCAGCGTGATCCTCAACTTGCTTTCTAAGCCTTTCAAGCTTCTGCTGGCCATTTTATTGATTAACCATTGCTCTTTATAATGCTCTGTTCATCTAAAGTCTCAAACTCTGGTGTGCGATCAGCGCATCGCATACACCTATAACACATCACTAGAAAAGAACGTGATACAGACTACTAAGGGCGCGATTGATTGCCTCCTCGGCATCGGCGTCAAAATTTGATGAGGGAGTTTTTCTATGCAAATAGATATAAAAATAGAAATAAGGCACACAAGCAAGTCATCTCAATCAATCAAATAAATACAAGATTTCCATGCAGTAGTAAAGAGGAACCATGTTCGATCCACGAGGAAGCGTGTGAGTTGTTCCAAGGTAGCCTCAAAACATTCTCTATTATCGACCAGAAGTGCCTGGCATCGACTATAAATAGTCGATGTCGATCAGAGACATTCGATCTTGATAGATCAACAACACAACAACAGGTTACAAAAGTCCTCGATGACGAGTAACAACCTACACAACTCAGAAAACAGCAAACAAGTGATCGACGTCAACTAAGAGTAGTCGATGTCGAATAAGCACAAAAAGCAGTCAACTCAGAAGACTCTCGACTAATATAGAGGCATTCGATGTCGACCCGAGCAGTCGATATCGAGCATGTATACAGATAAAACAGTAACTTTGTCAACAAGAGAGGTCAGAGAAATTAAGGATAGGTAAATGTGTGATGGTCTAGAAAGGTTCAGATGATTTTTTTGGGTTGGACGAAACACAATGAAAGGCTCAAATATCATATTCAAATAATATGGAAAAAGATCTTCCAAAGCCAGGGTTTAGCGTGACAACAACCATGTAAGCACAATCACTAAATCATCAAAGAAGCAAGTTCTATGGATAAATGAAATTACTTTCATCAATTTCAGCAAATAGATCAATCAATCTCATGATAAATTAACCTAATTGACGTCTACCTTTCTCATGAATAGAGTTTATAAACTTTTGAATAGTACTTCCATGATAGAATTTTACTTCTCAAGCAATTTAATCTATAGTGATATGAGAAGGAAGACTACTAGGGTAGAGATCTAGAGATATGAGAGGGAAGAGATCTAGTGATATGAGAGGGAAGTCTTTGAGTGGAAAGTAAATGATGTCCTCCAGAGAATACTCAATAGCCTTTCTGTGGGCACGAAGCACTTCCATGAGCTTGTCTACCTCCTGCGTGGTTAGTGACACATTGATAACCACAAGATAAGTAGAATTGGGACCAAGAAATTCATAAATTAATGTGTCGTGTAATGGCTTCAGCACCGGAGAAGGTCCATGTGGAATCAAAATTAGCTCTACCTCCATCGTCTTCATGATCTCACCTAGGTAATCTGTCTCAACCCTCATGATGGATGCTTCTAAGTTAGCTAAAGGAGTTGGCGTCGACCATGCATACATTGACGACAACCCTGATTGGGACTCGTTGCTGGACAAATGTAAAAAGTTAGTCGACATCGACCAAGAGTGGTCAACATTGACTGTAAAATCAGCACATACCTGATCCTATGATGTAGTCGACATCGAGTGGATTTGATCGACATAGGCTGCCTCGAAAGTGATCGACATCGACAACATGTGGTCGACATCAACTGGATTTCCAAACAACGATGATAAGGCATCATCAAAGTCTTCTTCCTCACTTGAATAGGCATCCCGAATCTTTTTAATTTCCTCATCCTCTAGCTCGGCCACAGCCTTGGCCAAGCATTCCTATATAGTCCAATCCCTTTCCTTTGATTTCTCACAATCAATGATATTAACTCTTGCATAGACCGACTTGACTTCCATCTCATTGATCTCCTTAATTATGGGATTAAAGAAGAATTCTACGACGTCAGTCCCAATAGTGAAAGTGAGAAGCCCTTTATATATAACGCTGATGTTGGCATCTTCAGTAGTAAGGAAAGGCATAACAAGAATGATAGATACCACATGATCTTTTTCCATGTCCAACACTATAAAATCCGTGGACACGAAGAACTTTCCCACCTTGACTGGGACATTATCACCTATGCATGTAGGTCTGACTGAAGAGTTGTTAGCCATGTATAGCTTCCTATCCACGGGCTCCAAAGGGACCAAATTGATAGAGGCCGGCATAAGACTCACAATTTCCCCTAAGTCATAAAAGGTTTAAAAAACAGTGATGGCCATGTCCCATGGTGATAGCAAACTTCCCTGGGTGACTCTTTTTCTCTGGGAAGCCCATTTTGTTGCATTCCTCAGCGATCTAAACTACTTATCGCTTGTTGCTCATAATTTCTTTAATGAAGCTCACATATAGATGCATTTCGCTAAGAGCTTCTGTAAATTGAATTGTGACATTCAAGCCCTGAAGCATCTTCAAAAAAATGTCTAAACTTCCCTTCAGTAGGATCCTTCAATGCCTTGGAGGGAAAGGGGATTGTCTTCTTCGGTTTCGAGACCAAAATAGTCCCCGAAGGTGGAGTAGAGTAGTTGGCATTGAATGTAGGGTGGTCGACATCTACTTGGCAGTTGGGCTTCTGAGACGACTTGTTCTTAAGAGGTCCATGTGTGTGGTCGGCGTCGATTGAGGTGTGGTCGACATCGACTAGCGGCTGGTCGATATCGACTTGGGTGTGGTCGATGTCGACTGCCTCCCAGCTTTGTCGTTTTTCTCCTCTTCTCTTGGTTGGTACTCTTGCTCTTGTAATTGTCATCCACTCCTTAATTGGATAGAAGCTATATGTCTAGATTTCTGCCCCTTAGGATTTTTCTTTGTTTGCCTAGGGAGCGTTCTAGATTGCCTTGGAATTTGTGCTGCTAGTTGACTTAGTTGGGTCCCACATTCTTCCTCCAAATATCCATCTCTCCAAATCTAGTACTAAGTCCATGTAGTTGAGCATGGATAGCATTGTCGGATTGATTAGTCTCAGCTTGATTCCTTCTAATCTCATCAAAGATGAGCTTCAGTTCGTCCTTCCGCTAATCACTATCCGGATGGCCTAGAGCTCTTTTGCTTCAAAAGCAATTCAATCTATAGTGATATGAGAAGGAAGACTACTAGGGTAGAGATCTAGAGATAAATCCACTTTCCCCTATCATTCTTGGTACGCCTTTCCTTACTACTGAAGATGCCAACATCAACGTTATATATAAAAGGCTTCTCACTTTCACTATTGGGAATGAAGTCATAGAATTCTTCTTTAATCCCACAATGAAGGAGATCAATGAGATGGAAGTCAAGTCGGTCTATGCAAGAGTTAATATCATTGATTGTGAGGAACCAACGGAAAGGGCTTTGACTCTAGAGGAATGCTTGGCCAAGGTTGTGGCCGAGCTAGAGGATGAGGAAATTAAAAAGATTCTGGATGCATATTCAAGTGAGGAAGAAGACTTTGATGATGCCTTATCATTGTTGTTTGAAAATCCAGTTGATGTCGACCACTTTCGAGCCAGCTGATGTCGATCAAATCCACTCGATGTCGACTACAACATAGGATCAAGTATGTGCTGATTTTACAGTTGATGTTGACCACTCTTGGTCGATGTCGACTAACTTTTTACAGTAATCCGGCAACGAGTCCTAATCAGGGTTGTCGTCGATGTATGCATGGCCGACGCCAACTCATGTAGCTAACTTAGAAGTATCCATCATGAGGGTTGAGACAGATTACCTAGGTGAGATCATGAAGACGGTGGAGGTAGAGCTAATTTTGATTCCACATGGACCTTCTCCGGTGCTGAAGCGATTACACGACCAATTAAGTTATGAATTTCTTGGTCCCAATTCTACTTATCCTGCGATTATCAATGTATCACTAACCACACAGGAGGTAGACAAGCTCATGGAAGTGCTTCGTGCCCATAGAAAGGCTATTGAGTATTCTCTGGAGGACATCATTTACCTTCAACTCAAAGGCTTCCCTCTCATATCACTAGATCTCTCCCCTCTCATATCCCTAGATCTCTACCCTAGTATTCTCCCTTCTCATATTACTATAGATTAAATTGCTTAAGAAGAAAAAGTGGGATTGAACGAATGAGGCAACATCACCGTGGGACTTGGCCAGCACTGTTTTAAGGCTTTTATGACTTAGGGGAAATTATGAGTCTTATGCCGGCCTCTATCATTTTGGTCCCTTTGGAGCCCGTGGATAGGAAGCCATACATGGCTAACAACTCTTGGGTCAGACCCACATGCATAGGTGATAATTTCCCAGTCAAGGTGGGAAAGTTCTTCGTGCCCACGGATTTTATAGTGTTGGACTTGGCAAAAGATCAAGTGGTAGTCCTTTCCTTACTACTGAAGATGCCAACATCAACGTTATATATAAAGGGCTTCTCACTTTCACTATTCGGAATGAAGTCATATAATTCTTCTTTAATCCCACAATGAAGGAGATCAATGAGATGGAAGTCAAGTCAGTATATGCAAGAGTTAATATCATTGATTGTGAGGAATCAACGGAAAGGGATTTGACTCCGGAGGAATGCTTGGCCAAGGTTGTGGCCGATATATAACGTTGATGTTGGAAACTTCAGTAGTAAGGAAAGGCCTACCAAGAATGATAGATACCACATGATCTTTTCCCATGTCCAACACTATAAAATCCATGGGTACGAAGAACTTTCCCACCTTGACTGGGACATTGTCACTTATGCATGTGGGTCTGACCCAAGAGTTGTTAGCCATGTATAGCTTCCTATTCAGGGGCTCCAAAGGGACCAAATTGATAGAGGCCATCATAAGACTCATAATTTCCCCAAAGTCATAAAAGCTTTAAAACAGTGCTGGCCAAGTCCCACGGTGATAGCAAACTTCCCTGGGTGACTCTTTTTCTATGGGAAGCCCATTTTGTTGCATTCCTCAGTGATCTAAACTACTTATCGCTTGTTGCTCATAATTTCTTTAAGGAAGCTCACATATAGATGCATTTCGCTAAGAGCTTCTGTAAATGGAATTGTGACATTCAAGCCTTGAAGCATCTTCAAAAAAATGTCAAAATTTCCCTTCAGTAGGATCCTTCAATGCCTTGGAGGGAAAGAGGAGTGTCCTCTTCGGTTTCGAGACCAAAATAGACCCCGAAGGTGGAGTAGAATAGTCGGCATTGAATGTACGACGGTCGACATCTACTCGGCAGTTGGGCTTCTGAGACGACTTGTTTTGAAGAGTGCCTTGTGTGTGGTCGGTGTCGATTGAGGTGTGGTCGACATCGACTAGCGGCTGGTCGACATCAACTTGGGTGTGGTCGATGTCGACTGCCTCTCAGCTTTGTTGTTTTTCTCGTCTTCTCTTGGTTGGTACTCTTTCTCTTGTAATTGTCATCCACTCCTCAATTGGATAGAAGCTATATGTCTAGATTTCTGCCCCATAGGATTTATCTCTGTTTGCCTAGGGAGTGTTCTAGATTGCCTTGTTGGATTGATTAGTCTCAGCTTGATTCCTTCTAATCTCATCAAAGATGAGCTTTAGATCGTCCTTCCGCTAATATCTATCCAGATGGCCTAGAGTTCTATAGAGTGGGGGTCTCTAGGGTTCCATAGTTGGGACCCCTCACAAAGTTCGCTTCTTCATGGGTCTCTACAATATGCACTTGCTCTGCATAAGGGCAATCTGTAGTGGTATGCTTCTGCGACCCATACTCAATGCAAGCTTGGTTCACAAAAAGCAACTTTACTTGGTTTTTTAACTACCACATTTGATCTATCATGAATTGATCTTTAGCGACAAGATCAATCTCCTAGGATGGGTCATATTGGGGCATGGATGTGGCATGCCTCACATTAGAGGACACAAGAGTCCTAAATGTGTTGTCAAACTCCACTAACCTCTCAATGGTTTCCGAAGCACTTTGTGGTGTGAGCTCAAGATATCCATAAGAGGTATATGAATTATTGATACTCTCCTTAGTCACCACATCTAGAGCATTGTAGACGACCTCTTGAATCACGTACAGTAGTTGCCCATGAGTAGGACACGATCTACGCAAGTCTTTGTACCTATCCCACACTTGAGCTAGAGTCTCATTAGGCTTTTGCTTGAAAGACATGATTTTCAGTCTGATCTGCGCCGTCTTTGAAGGAGAAAATAACTTTTTTAGATACAACTCTTAAAGCTCAACCCACTTACGGATGGATCGTGGGGTCAATCTCTTTAACCATTGTAGCGCATTCCCTACAAGAGACCATCGAAAAGCCTTTAGTTTAACATATTTTATATTATCCCTGTAAGAAATGGTATCACATAAATTAAGGTAAGCAGTGATATGCGCCATAGGGCATTCAATTGGTTTCCCCTCTAAAGCTTGTCTCCTGATTTTAGCAATAAAACTTGTTTTGATCTCAAAACTAGACTCAGGGATGACTATAGACGATTCTTACACCGTCAGCGTAGGGTGAAGGTATTGCTTTGTAGTCTGGGGAATACGAATCAGTTGATCTTGGACTTGTCTCCTAGTTTGTTCCTCTCGCTCAGTTGTTGCTTCAGCCATTACATGAGCATAATTGTTTGCAGCTTCTCTTGCAGCGTGATCCTCAACTTGCTTTCTAAGCCTCTCAAGCTCCTGCTAAACAGTTTCTTGATCAGCCATTGCTCTTTGTAATGCTCTGTTCATCTAAAGTCTCAAACTCTGGTGTGCGATCAGCGCATCGCATACACCTATAACACATCACTAGAAAAGAACGTGATATAGACTACTAAGGGCGCGATTGATTGCCTCCCCGACATCGGCGTCAAAATTTGACGAGGGAGTTTTTCTATGCAAATAGATATAAAAATAGAAATAAGGCACACAAGCAAGTCAACTCAATCAATCAAATAAATACAAGATTTCCATGCTGTAGTACAGAGGAACCAGGTTCGATCCACGAGGAAGCGTGTGAGTGGTTCCAAGGTAGCCTCAAAACATTCTCTATTGTCGACCAAAAGTACCCGGCGTCTCATAGAAATAGTCGATGTCGATCAGAGACATTCGATCTTGATAGATCAATAACACAACAACAGGTTACAAAAGTCCTCGATGACGAGTAACAACCTACACAACTCAGAAAACAGCAAACAAGTGATCGACGTCGACTAAGAGTAGTCGATGTCGAATAAGCAGAAAAAGCAGTCAGCTCAGAAGACTCTCGACTAATATAGGGGCAGTCGATGTCGACCCGAGCAGTCGATATCGAGCATGTATACAGATAAAACAGTAACTTTGCCAACAAAAGAGGTCAGAGAAATTAAGAATGGGTAAAGGTGTGATGGTCCAGAAAGTTTCAGATGATTTTTTGGGTTGGACGAAACACAATGAAAGGCTCAAATATCATATTCAAATAATATGGAAAAAGATCTTCCAAAGCCAGGGTTTACCATGACATGAACCATGTAAGCACTATCAACAAATCATCAAAGAAGCATGTTCTATGGATAAAGGAAAGGACTTTCATCAATTCCAACAAATAGATCAATCAATCTCGTGATAAATTAACCTAATTGACGTCTACCTTTCTCATGAATAGAGTTTATAAACTTTTGAATAGAAATCCTAATTACTACCAAAGTTTCACAACATGAGTTACTCGAATTCGCTGTTAACGGAGGAAATCAACTATAATAAATATAAATATAAATCAAACTAGTCTCCAGGCTTTACAAATAAATTATAAGACTTCCCCCCGTTGTAGTGGAAGAGGTTAGGATCGAATCCACGAGGAAGCGTGTCAGCCCTCGCCAATTTAGTTCCAAAATCAGCTCTTGTATTGACTTAAGAAGTTGACTCAACGTCGAGTGAAAGACTCAATGTCGTCTCGAACTGTCAATTTCCCATGAACCTGCACAATAGAAGACAAGCAACTCGATGTCGAGTGTGTGTGCAGTAAAAATGTAACCTTCGTAGAAATTAAAAGTCCAAAAAGATGTCCGAAGAAATAAAGGATGGATGAGGAAAATATATGAACAAAAAGATCGGAAATCGGTGGTAAATATCAATAAACTAAGATCTTCCAAAGTCCGGGATTAATACCACAACGATAACCATATAAGACTTATGCCAAATTCATGAAAGATTGCGCCTTTTCATCAAATAACTTTCGTTATTAACAAATAGGTTGAGAGAGGCTCTCGCATAAACTCTAATTGTTACTACTCTTTTCGATAACTAATCCAAATTCATATTAAGATCACTTTTGCTTCAATAATACAAATAAGGATCACCTACTAATTTCGTAGAAGAATCATGCAAATGGGGATAGAAGATGAAATCGCATATAAAAATCATACAATTGAGCAAACTTACATGGCTATCGTCGGGCTCACCCCGACCCTAGAAGTAGGCTGACTACTCGCGCCTGAACGTAATTGACATCATCATCATTGGAAAGAAATAAAATGGAATTGAAATAAACGTCGGAAAGCACAACCGAATGCTCGAACTTTCACCCTTACAATCGGCATTTGTTATGGTGCAAAATGTCATTACCTTTTTAAAACACCAAAAAGAATAACCAAACCGAAAACTCAACTAGCAACCTAGTAACTAGTATAGCGGAATAGTAAGGGGTCGATCCCACAGAGAGAATACCTTTTTTTTTGGATACAAGATAAGAGTTTGGGTGGCGTCAGACCCTGCTGACCCACCACCCAAGAGCGTCTTTTTGGACGAGAGTCTGAATCTCAGGATGAGACACGAAAGGGTCAAGGTTGAGGAAAAGTCTTAAGTGCGCCACTTTGAGAGAATACCTTTCTTATCTATCAAATTGCTATCAAAAGGGAAAAATATCAAAGAGTAATCGAATAATAAGGCAATTGAATATGGTAAAAGTAACAATGGTGAATTGATGATAATTATGAATGAGATAGTTCCCTCCAAAATTCATCAACAATGGTTACGACTTTGATCCTTGACTTTATACTATCCCTCCTTGTTCAATACATCTAACGGTGGATCACTCCAACCCTAAGCAATTTAACAATGCCAATAACATAAACAACCAAAGATAGAGGCGCTACTCTCTAACCCTAATCGATGCAATTGATAGAGTAGAATTGTCAATATCCTCTACACACCCAATTGATACTTTCATGGGATCAATTGGCTATGTTGTGCTAATAATTCAAATAACTTATAAGGGATAATCAAACATTTAGCAAGAAAGAAAAATTCCATCAAGGTGGCCAATCAAGAGGGAATACATGCTATCAATCAATGAAGAATAAAGATATTAAACCAATCAAACTTAGAATAGATAGAAATTAAGTCTCACAAACATATAATGATTTCTCTGAAATGCAGGCGAAACTAAAGAGGTTTAGTTCCTCATGGAAGGTTTTCCTCTCAACATCTCCATTAAAGTCTTTTCCATTAGGTCTCTCCCTCCTTTAGGTTAAAGTCGGCCAAAATAGATATATAAAACTTAAACCTAATTAGTTTCCAAAAGAAAGGAATCACAATCCCTGACGCGTTCGGGCTTTTCTCAACACATCCGGTTAAGGCTTTCCACCTTCGGGTGGATCTTCAACCCAATTTTTAGCGTGTACGGGTTTGGCGCGCTTGCTGGTCCGGGATTACGCCTCCCACTTTGTAGTTGTTGCACCTTTTTGTATATGTATAGACGGTTTCACCGTCTGCCAACTTCGTCGGCCTCTCGAGTTGTCCGGTACGCCTGGCTCTCGAATTATTTCCTAATCAAAACAAAAAATAACTCTTAACAAAGACTCTTATGACAAAGCAATGATTTGTAGCAAATAACAAATATGTAAAAGTAACCAGATTTATGATTGCAAATAGATTCATATCAAAGTAGAAAGCACATTTCACCTGCAATCCTCTAACAATGGTTGGAATTCATGGTCCTCGGATTGATCTATTAATTATTCATATTCATAGGTCTACTTGACTAAAGTTGAGAGATCTACAGATATTCACTCATCTTATTCAATATCACTAAAGAATAGCATTAAGGACTCAAATAATCAAGACCAATTGGTACATTGACTCAACACAATTAAGACTAATAGGTGCATACCGAACTCAACCCTAATCGAATATCCTCAACATAGATCAATTGAAATCATCCACTACAAAGACAAAGAAACATCACTATCTCAATACCTTTGTTTGCTATCAAGAAAACAGCAACGAATTCATAGCTAATATGCAATTCCTAACATGGTGACCAGTCATAGAAAAGAACACAAATATAATAATTAAGCACAAAATGATAACTAAGAATATGAATAATCAAATAGAATCAAATCCTCACAATCCAAACAACCATGTCTTCGAATCACAGGCGAAACTATGAGTTTAGCAACTCATAGGTTAATTCTCTCTCTCTCTCTCTCTCTCTCTCTCTCATTATGTTCATAGTCTCACAACAATCAACCACACACGGCTGAATAGAACTAAAATAACCTATAAAAGCCTCTCAAAGAGTCAACCAAAATCCTAGTAGGAATAGAATATAATAATAGGAAATAATAGTTTCGGATCCAAAATCGCAATTGCTGGAAACCGGCCAATGGCAGGTGCCGTGCAAAGGGCGGCGGGTGCCGCCTATGCAGTGTCCGACTTTCCTTAATTGTCTTCATTAAACTCCAATGTCATGCTTCCCTACTCCTCTCAAGCTTCCTCCTTAGCCTCCATATGCTCCAAAACATGTCTCTTCAGATCTTCCAAAGCCCATTCAAGTGTTGGAATGTAATTATGTAGAATAAACACTAAAAAGGCGTAGATTCCAAACTCGAATACTTCACAAGCAATATACGAAACTAGACTCAAACAATGTCAAAACCACTACCTAATTGCAATAAGAAATACCTATAATGCCTATATGAAATATGCATTATGAATCCCGCATCGGCACGGGCGGCGGGCTCCGTGTGAAATACCTATAATGCCTATTTGAAATATGCATTATCAATCCCACATATGCGAATAAGCACAAAAGAGCGTATATTCCAACCTTGCAAGACAAACTACTAATAATGTGAACTACTCAATAAACATCATATAAACTATCCTAAATGCAATAACAACTACCTATAATGCCTATATAAAATATGCATTATCAGCCTTCTCTCATTCTCTATTGCCTAGACTACTTGTGTGTTGGAATGATTAAAAATTCAGCCCCTAAGACTTTATTAATAGGCTCTAATCCTAGCTATTCTAGAAAGGAACAATTCTATCTTCTATCTAATTTCTATCTATCTCTATCTAAGGATAAAAGTTCCATAATTAAATAAATAAATAACACTAAATTCCCATTGGTAAATATGGGAATTACCAAAGAGGATAGATGGTCTTTGACTTGGATAAAATATCTCTTCCTTGCATCTTAAGTAAAGCCTCCTCTGACTCGGACTCGGATACGCGTCGGATCGGGTACTGGAATCCACTCGACATTGAGTCAAGGACTCGACGTCGAGTCATCTTCAATGTCTCGATATACCTTACACTCGATCGCGGCTCCGTCTTCACTCAACATCGAGTCATCGTGTGGGGGTCGAGTGTGGCTCCACTCGATGTTGAGTTAGGGTGTAAATGTGGAGTCCTCCCCTTCACTTAGCTCGATGTGTGCATTCCTTCACCCGATGTGCGCTCAATTTGACAACTTCTTTTCCTCTTCTCCAAATTGCTCCGAAAAAGTCTCGATTTCTGCGAAATTAAACAAGAACTTGTGTAGATCTCTATATACGACATATAAGTATAACTTACATAATTCCTGCACTATTCTAACAAAAAAATATAAAATCTGGACAAGAATCGACATAGATGTAAGCGAAAAATATGGCAAATTGAGCGCACATCATTCGCATTCAAGGATTAAGCATAAGGTATAATAAGATAAAAATAGTAACTTTTTCAACAATTCATCAATCACACAAACATGGCTATTGTCGGGCTCACCCCGACCCTAGAAGAAAAGCGATTACTCGCTCATGGTAGAAGAAAACATGATCAAATTAAAATAATAAACTTGCATTGAAACTGAAAATAAAACGTTAAAGTCACCACACTTTTCATGCTCAAACTCTCGTATGAACGCCAAAAACCCTAAAGCTTCAAACCCTAAAACTCTCTATCAATGTCGAATGGTGTGTTGTAGTGTAGAAATGAATAAAATCATACCCTAGGGGCTTTATTTGTAATAATCAAACTAATCCTTACTATCCAAGGACAATAATAAATCTAACTATAGAAGTTTATCTATCATGGAAAGATAGAATAAAATCCTATGGCATAATGATCTCTCAAGATTCACCCCAATACAAGTGCGCCCGCGAAAAGCAGGTCTTCGGTCGACGTCAATCAGAGTGTTCGACATCGAGGACTTCTCAGCTTTGGTCAACCTCATGTGATATGGTCGATGTAGAGTCTCTCTTCTTTAACTTCTATGTGTAATATCTTCTTCAGTCGACTTCAAGTAGTCTGGTTTGGTCAATATCGAGAAGTGGTCGATAGAAGGTCCAAATTTTGACCACTCTCCTCTCATCCCATTAGCTCGCATTTCTCAAAATTTCTAAGTGTTTGATCGATGTCGAGTAGATCCAGTCAGCATCGAGTGCTCTCTTGCGTAGTCCTTCTATGAATTGCTTCAAAACGTCTCTAAATTATGCAAAACCAAACCAAACTTGTGTAGACCTCTATATATTGCAATTCATAACAATCTAGACGAATTCTTAACATTCCCAACCCAAAACATAAATAATAGACAGAAATTGGAGAGAAAGTAAGCACAAAACATGGTAAAAAACGCGGACATCAGTAAACAACGTTGAAAATGAAAAATATGGTGATGTCAAGCGTGGTGGAAATAAGATGAGAAATACTATTTACAATTGCATTATCTTTTGAAGAAAATATATTATTATTGTTGGAAAGACAAAATTCTTCGTAAATATTGTCATTTATTTTCATCGTTCATTAAAACATGTAATTTATTATTGACACATATTTCTTTGAATAATTAAAGTCACACAAAACATTCCTTTTTTACTAATAAACTAATAAGTACAAAAAAGTTTATAATTTATTAATAACTACATTTTTATCGGCTACAAAAGGTGGAGTTTTGTACAATTAGTTTTGTGATTTACTATTTTATTTAGTATAATTTGTGTAAGTTGAAATAAACAAATAAAGTAACCATAGTAGGAGAATTAAAGTACAATTAGTTTTGTGATTTACTATTTTATGCAGTGATCAAGAAGTAAGGAGAGAAGACCTAAATGAGTATGAACTAGAAAAAAAGGAGCTGGATTTCATATTTAAGCCTAGAAATAAAAAAGAAGAGGAGGAGGAAGATGAAGAAGATGGGGAAGATCGTGATATCGTACAACGATTGGCATCAAAGAAAGACACATCCCATAAAGATCGAACTATAAGACATGACAAGTTCCTCAACTTGGCAGTATGCTTTCTATTTTTTTTTTGGTGAAAAGTATGGTTTCTATTTAATTTACAAGCTAGAATATAATTAGGTTTTGTTTAAAAAAATTATACTAAAAAATAAAGTTAATCTTGTAGTGTGATTATGACATTCATATGCAATTATTGTTTTAATCATACAAAAGCTCTATTGATGCATCTAACTTTTCTTTGATCCTTGATTAATAATCTAACAAATTTTAACATTGAATTGATGTCATTTTTACAGGTTCGAGCCTACAAAAACTGCTGGGGTTTGGAACAAACATTGCTTAGTTCAAAGAGAGTATTCATCAAATTGAACAGGCTACTGAATATATTTTTGCTCACTGTCATGCTTATCATATGGCTTCTTCTCTCCGAAATCGTCAATACCGGCCAAATAGCTCTCTTGTTTGCTCCTTTTCTAGCAGCTAGCTTTATGTTTGGAGATAGTTGCAGAAGGATGTTTGAAGGTCTCGTTTTTGCTTTTGCAATGCACCCCTTTGATGTTGGTGATCGTGTTATCATTAATACTGAACAAGTTAGTAATTATATTCAACATATTTCATTACCTAATTTTATATATACATGCAGGTTATGTAACGTTATAATCATGTTGAGCTAGAAGATCTAGAATTAGCACTTAATTCTAAAAATGTATTTTATTTTTTGCACAGATGAGGGTGAAGAAGATGAACATTTTAACAACCATTTTTTACAAGTATGACACTGGAGAAGAGCTGATCACTCCCAACTCAACACTAACAACAATGAGCATTATTAACCTTGATATCACTCCAGACCAAAGCGATAAAGTTGAATTTTTGCTTTGTCCTCTAACTCCTCTAGAGGACATCCAGGATCTCGAGATTAAAATTAAGAAGTAAGCACTTACACCAGTATTTCTGCTAAGTATGCCCATCGTTACAATTACATTATTTCTTATTTTTTCATATTTAACTTATTGTATGTTAAATGCTCAATAAGACTATTAGACGACGGTCACGATTACTCGTCTAACACCAAGGTGGTGAAGTCAGAGATATTGAAGGAAGAAATAAAGATGACAGTGCATTTCAAATACTTGGTGTCCTATCTTAATGTTGAGGTAAAAGCGATGCATAAGTCAATGATCTTAAGCAAGATAATGAAGATTCAAAAGGATATGAAAATAAACAACAAAGAATATCCACCATCTTTTAAACCTTATATTGTGAAAATGATTCTCGCTTGTAACCTCAAGATGGGGGATCTTGAAGACCTTCGATCCGAGATGTTGAGGTAAATATTAAACCATGTTTATATATGAAATTTTTATCATATATTTTTATCTTAGCCAACCATACTTGTTGAAAATCTTTATCGTATATTAAAAATAAACAAAAGAAACTAAGATATAAGGCTAACAATTGCTTTTATATATACATTGGATGATGTAGTGGTCTAGAAGAGAGTGATTCCAAAGTTGTGATCATGAAACTTACAAAATATATACATTATGAAGCTTACATAATCAAGATGGGTCTATACATTGGCAAGCTTAAGCAGAAAAATGAAGAAGATAAACCTGAAACTCCTCTCAAAATGGAGATTATGGAGATTCTATATGTGAAAGACCTATCTGAAAGACTCATATGTAAAAAAGTCGTTAACTACGTGAAGATTCTCCAAGCCAAAGCCAATGTCAACAAGGTTGAATATACAGTGATTGCTGAAACGGGTAAGAAATGGGGAAGTTGTAAGGTACTTACATATGTTATAGTCAATATTTTTCTTAAAATAAATATTTCAGGATAAAGTTTACATTTTAGGATCTTGAATCCAACACTATATATAATAGAGATAATTAAATATTATTTAATTATGTCGATCATGAATGTGATTCAACATATTTCAGACCACCCAAGTACATCGTTGGAGAAGATACCTAGGGGAGATGGACAATAAAAATAAAGGTAAATTATTGTTAATTTACTGAGTGAGCTAGAAGACATGTAGTAAATGTCAAATTTTCATTTTAGTTTCCAATAATTGATCAATGTGGGTGATATATATATCAATTAATGGAGTTTTTTTTATTTACATCAATTTAAAATAAATTGGATATTGATAATATTTTTTGGCTCAATTGATCATTAGGAAGGATCATTTCTTCAGTATTTTCGGCATTCACCTTCCATCGTACATCGTCTCCAACTTCTATGTGGATACTGGATTGTGTTGCTCACTTGAAGTCATGCATGTTTGTGTTGTTTGGATATTTATTTATGTTGCTTGTGAGTGTGTTTGTTCTTTTATCATGACAGTTTGTCCATCGCCCAATGTATTGATGTCTTGATTTACAAGATAGAGATATTATTGAGTATTTCAACTGTTTACTTAATTAAAAAGGATCAATCCCTATTGAAATGTAAGGGATATGTGATAATATCTTGATGTTATTTAATTCTAACAATAAAGTTTCACCGGCAAACGATTAGGGAAAACAATTTCCATCAACTATTTCCATCAAAAGTAAACTGATTGATGAATGCTGATACCATAATATTGTACAATTTCCACCAAAAGTAGATATTGTTCAGTTAACAAATTCGTTGGCAAAATAAGTGGTCAGCAAAAGTATTTCATAAAAAACTATTAAAAATAACAATTGTTAACCAATCAAAGTCAAAACATAGAATAGTAAATTAAGGGTGAGGAAAACTAAAGAATTATAAAGGAATTGAAGAGAAAGTTCAAGGTCAGAGAAATAAACTTAGGGATGGGTGATGTACTGAATGAAGAAGCCCGATAATTTTATCCTCAACCATGCTAATATCATAAAAACCAGGGATGGATGGCACCAACTCAACCTGTTAAAGAAGGGTTTTGAATATCAACATCTCAATCTAAAAAATTCACCATGGAAAAGACTTCGCTAATGTCTTTTTTTGTTCTAGGGGAAGGGGAGGGAGGGGGGGGGGGGGGGGGGTTGTGGTGACTACAAGAATTTGGAAAAGTTGATGTGATACACAATGTTTTTCCAAATTCCTTGTGGTAACCATAAGGTTTGGTAAAAACTCTTATAAATTAGCTTAAATAGCCGTATATTACATTTTTGTTATTGTGCATATATGTAAAGACTCGGATTTTCAAATCTTAATTTTCGGAAAAATAAATTTAAATACGGTATTTCAAAGAGACTCTTCCTCAATTTAATAAATCAAACCCGAAACTCTTAAAGCGGATTCCGGCCAAATTTTGAAAATTATGCAAAATAGATTTTACTCCGCTTTCATATGCCGAGAATTGGTAAATGATGTTCAGATTTCATTATTAATTTCGGATTGGAAAATTTAAAATTTATTTTGAACGAGTCGAGATAAGATCGAGAGAGTGCGATTCGGGAATCTAACGTCGAGAATTCGAAGTCGTGCTTTCGGGACCACAATTTTGTCTTCGTCTACCCTTGTCCAACTGAAAAGCATTAGCCCTTGGCCCACTTTTGAGCTGATTTTTAGAGCCTTGAACCTTCCTAGCTCCTTATTAATTTCACCCTTCAAGAAAAATTCCCACAATTTTGCTTTTCCCTCTCCATCCTAGCTTCACCAATTTGGGAAAAATGCCAAACAACACCATGGTCCCCTCCTCTCTTGCAAAATTTGTTTTATTTCCCATCATTTGCTTGACTAAATTAAATTTATGGTGTCACTATATACACCGCATATCCAGATTAAGGATTTACACGTCTTTAAGGACGTGCTTGTACTTTCTTAAGGACGTGCAAGTCTGGCACTGTGCATGTCCACTAGCAGACCCCTTGCACATCCTTAACAACGTGCAAGCACGTCCTTAAGGACGTGTAATACTTGCACATTTTTAAGGACGTGCAAACCCTAGTTAGGGTTTCGCGTTTAGGGTTTAGGGTTTAGGGTTTAGGGTTTAGGTTTTCCGACGGTTTTGTAATGTTAATTGATAAAATTGAAGTGTTTAGCTAGTGGATTTGAAGGATTTAGGGTCAAATTAAATAGAAAACAATAATTGTTAATGTTTTCATTCGGATAATATGCGAATAACGTTACAAGGAACGGAAAAAAAGGGTTACATCCATAATTTTAATAAAGTTGTGGAATACAATCTAGGAAAATAGTAAAGGGCGACCTGAGTCGGCACTCAAGGCTCGAAATCTCTCAATCTGAGCTTGAAACGGAGCATCCCATACTTCAATGCTCGGATGATGATGTTCGACCCATTCTAGTGGAGGCGGCGGAAGAGGAGCGTTAGGACGCAACCAGATCAATGAGAACGGAAAATTAGAGTTAGAGTATTGACATATATATGAAAAGCATGAATAGGTAATAAAAAAAGATGTTTGAAGTCGTACCGCGGCAAAATGGTCTTGGTTTCTGATGCAGGCTACACCAAGAGTTGCTGATTGAGGGTTGTTAGCAGGTGTCGGCGAGGTCATGGGGTGACATATGAACGGATGATGCCAAGCTAGGACGACGAGAGGAATTTGATATACCGTTGCAAATACTAAACCCATAATGGGTAGCTCTATCCACCGTCTCCTATCACCATGCACAGCTCCCGCCCATCTTTGGTAGTCGACGAACTGCTGGAATGGGTACCCTCCCGTATAACAACCGGCGTACGGATCGGTGTGATCCTCTAAGTGATTGCATAGTAACGTTTTGAGTTCCGGGAAAGCAGTCTCGCTGATCGCTGATGTCAAAGCCGCCAAAGCACGGTAGCCATAATGACCATCTCCAACAGTGTCCCTCACCATCTCAATATGACCAAGCATGAAGGGATCATCGTTGTTTCGACCCCAGTTGAACCCTCCGAACACAGCATCACGTCCACGTCGAGCGCAGGTCGCTTGTGGACGAGGCCGAGCAGCATTTCGAGCAGCACGCGCTTCTTCTCTCTCAAACCTTTCCCTTACCTCCTCGCATGGCAACGGGTTGGTTCTGCAGGCATTCCTCGACCCCCGAGGCCTCCCCTTCCTTTGGCCGCTTGCTAATTAGGGTGGGTCGGGACGCCGGCGCCTGTCCATGCCAATCAGGTGGACGGGCGCCGGCGGGTCGGGATGGGGTGGCATGGTTGGCAACACGTACGGCCGGCTCTGCGACGTATACCAAGCCATGTAATCTGCAGTGACACCGGCCTGGCAATCCTCGCTGGTGCACGTGTGCTCGACCAGCCTTTAGAAGCGACCCTCGTCCTGCAGATCCTGCCACTTGTTGTGGCTCTGGTCAAACACGGCAATGTACTTCGCGGTCTTTAGGGTGATGTCGGGATGACTGGCTCCGGGACCCCCTGGACCCGTCCGAACTGCCGGAGGCACCTATCGGGCATATACGGCTCCTCCTCCCCGTAGAAGGTGATGGTGCCCCGATAGGTGGACCGACGGTACTGGCCGTCGAAGTCCAGATGACGCTCAAAGGGCATCCACTCAACCTATAATTAAACAAATCAGACGTAATTCACAGTTAAGAATTATAAGTGATATAGATAGAGTCTCGAATACATACATCAGCGACAGTAAAACGGTCCACCTCGTCCCGCGGCTCCCAGATCTTCTTCAGCTTCGCGTCGTCCTTCATGCGCTGTGGCGCCTTTGGACCGATGAACTTTGCGTAGAAGCGAGGGTCATATTTCCTAGCCGGATCGCTGGAGAAATGATGTGATTCGAGCTCTTCCGACGCATGCTCAATGTTTCAGTCATAAAATGGGCTATATTAGTCCGATGGAGGTCCATGAGTACTTGTTGGAAATCTAATTCGAAGGGCTACATCTTTTATGAAGACCAAAGTGCCGAAATCATCCAAGAACAGGTCCGAAATCAGCAATAGTTTAATAGTCCGAAATCTGGACAGTTTTCCCGGGGCATTGAATGATGTCGGAATAGATGAGATGTATCGAAGGGTCTTCATTCAAGGGAACTTGATGATTTTTCAAACTTTATGAGGACAACCAACCCTTCATTTTCCACCATGAGGCTGGCCATATTTCTCCATCAATTTCCGAGAAACTTTTCATCTTTTCCGCCTTTAATTCGTTACTAAATTGTTGTTGTTTTATGCCTATAAAATGGCTAAACCTTTTCCACGAGAAATAAGATTTGAGTTCAGAATTTTTGGAAAAAGTGTGTGTGTCTTGTTGATTTGGTGAGATGCCATTTTGACACCCCATTCCGGAGCGAGAGGCCGAGGAATGGTTCCATTTGTTTAACTCTTTCCGGTGAGATGCTTGTTATAGTTATTCAAACAAAGGCTTGATTGCTCGGGAGTGAGATGCCGACGAGTTAGAGAGCGAGTTTGGTAAATCTATGGGTGAGATGCTCATAGATTTAGCCATCCATATCTTGTTTTTATTTTCCCATAAATCTAGAAAAATCCAAATAAAAGAGTCGCGTGTGTCAAATTTTGTTCTCGTGCTCGGTTGAAGCTTTGTAACTTGTTGGATCGATCCTTTCGGTTCGCATCATTTGGTATTAGAGCTAATCCATCAAGTTCACAAAGCTTTATGTGATTCCATCAGTTTCATCCACATCCCTCTTCAGAGCCGTCGCGGTTGCAACCATTGAAGTGCACTACGCAGATCCAACGTACAGGGGCGTATCGTACCTTTTAGGAAAAGCAACACAGATTTGAGAGTCTTCGCGGGATCAACCATCAAGATATTTTACGTAGATCCAACGTACAGGGGCGTAATATTTCTTTTTGGAAGGCAACGCAAGATTCGAGGACGAATCTTTTTCAAAGGTAGGGAGGATGATGTGATCCGAGCTCTTCCGACGCATGCTCAATGTTTCAGTTATAAAATGGGTTATATTAGTCTGATGAAGGTCCATGAGTACTTGTTGGAAAGATAATTTGAAGGGCTACATCTTTTATGAAGACAAAAGTGCCGAAATCATCCAAGAATAGGTCCGAAATCAGCAATAGTTCAACAGTCCAAATTCTGGACAGTTTTCCCGGGGCATTGAATGATGTCGGAATAGATGAGATGTATCGAAAGGTCTTCATTCAAGGGAACTTGATGATTTTCTACACTTTATGAGGACAACCAACCCTTCATTTTCCACCATGAGGCTGGCCAAATTTCTCCATCAATTTCCGAGAAACTTTTCATCTTTTCCGCCTTTAATTCGTTACTAAATTGTTGTTGTTTTTTGCCTATAAAATGGCTAAACCTTTTCCATGAGAAATAAGATTAGAGTTGAGAATTTTTGGAAAAGGTGTGTGTGTCTTGTTGATTGGTTGAGATGCCATTTTGACACCCCATTCCGGAGTGAGAGGCCGAGGAATGGTTCCGTTTGTCTAACTCTTTCCGGTGAGATGCTTGTTAGAGTTGTTCAAACAAAGGCTTGATTGCTCGGGAGTGAGATGCCGACGAGTGAGAGAGCGAGTTTGGTAAATCTATGGGTGAGATGCTCATAGATTTAGCCATCCATATCTTTTTTCTATTTTCCCATAAATCTAGAAAAATCCAAATAAAAGAGTCGCGTGTGTCAAATTTTGTTCTCGTGCTCGGTTGAAGCTTTGTAACTTGTTGGATCGATCCTTTGGGTCGCATCATTTTAGTATCAGAGCTAGAGGAACCCTTGTCGTTGCTCTGATACCACTTGACGTGCTCGGACCCAGACTTGAGCAAAAGGAACGGTGACGAGGGTTCCAAGAAGTCGGGAAATTGTGGACAGCTTCTGAGGCAGCAGATCAGTCGGCAAAGAAAGCCGATTTTCCGTCGAGTGGCTAGGTTTCTGGAAACGTGCGAGTACTACTTTTGTAGATCCTGGAGTCGATGTCGCGGATTGGGGCAGATCTCGTCAATCGGATGTCAGACGAAGCGGGAAATCGTGTTTTACCGAGATGTCGCGTGTGCAGAGGCGAGTCCAAACGGGACTTGTTTGAGAGGGATTGAAGGGCTGCTTTTGGGTGACGTTTTGGGGATGATTGATGGTGATAATGGGGATGTGGAAGGCCTTAGAATTGTGGTAAAGAAGGGAAAGGGGGTTGAGGGATATGTGATGCAAGATAGCTCTCGGCCTCGCACTCCGAGCTCTCTCCAACACTCGATCTTCCGCACTCTCGGCCTCGCACTCCGAGTGTTTCCGACCCTTTGATTCCATCGTCTCTCACTAAGGAATCGCTCTTAGCATCTCAACAAGAGGGTTTATCCGGCATCTCACCAAGATAGATTTGTGTTTCTTAACCCGAAACGAAGGAAGTGCAAAGCTCAGATTTTTCTCAAATTCAACTTGTCTCCAAATGAAGTTCTTACATTCCTTTATATAGGAAAATATTGATGCTATGAAAAATAAAATAAATTAAAATAAATCGATAAACTAATGACGGATAATACGAAAGGGTATCCGAGATTTATGATGAAGATATGGGCAACCATAAAGGGGGAAAACGAATGGTATTGTCTTCCATCATTTCTTGAATGAAGAATCTTTAAAGTTCCGTCATTTAATCCGACTTTATTGAATTCTTTCCGTCTTCATTTATTGCATTTCCGACAAGCTGCCAGATTTTCGGTCTGCTCCAAAGATTCCAGATTTCGTCCATCTTCCAAGCTGATTTGATGATTGCATCCTTCAATAAAGTTGTAGCCACTTAAAATATCTTTTCAACAAGTGCTTATCAGCCTCAATCGGAATTTTATACAGCCAGAACAAGCCAAAATACCGAAGTGTCACCAAATAGTCTTCGCAAATGAAAGTTGATGTTCTGCTCCGAAGACAAACCCTTGTAGGAAAAAAGATTCAAGCTCACGGGAGACTACGATCACATCATCCTCCTCCCCTTGAAAAGGATTCGTCTTCGAATCCGTGATGGAAACGAACGACTTCTTCGAACATGCTTCTTCTTCCTTGAACGGATCTTGCATCCGTTATTCTTCTTGAATCGTGAAAGGCAAGCAAGACGGAATGAAAGAAGTCGAATCTAACCACTTACTTGACATGAAATTCAGAAAGCTAGGCATGTCGGTTGGCATTCGTTTGTCCTTCATGGAAAGTGCAACCTTGGGAACCAGGATGATTTCCTCATCTTTTTTAAGCTCATGCATGACCTCTGCATTCTCAATTGGAACATCCTTGGACTTGCATTCTTTAATCCCAAGTGTCTCACCAATGGCCGTAGAGGATGTCATCTTGGAAGAGGGAGGTGGGGCTATTGTGGACTTCGATTGCATTGACCCCAATACGGTGACAAGATTTCGAATTTCCTTTACTTGTTTCATTGAATCTTCCGCAAGCTTGCGGATCTCTTCCCAAGGTGGTTCAACCTTCTTATACCGAGCCTCATCCTCTAGAGCCTTTATCCTTCGGTATCTCCTACGGAGCTCTTGATCAACTACATCATATGTAGCTCCATCCATGTCACTCCAACGAAGATACCCATCATCATAGGCTCGAATAGCCCATCAGATGTACTCTTCAGACAAAGGCTTGGAACTCGTTTTCTTCGACATTTTGACCCGAAAGCTAGAGGAACCCTTGTCGTTGCTCTAATACCACTTGACGTACTTGGACCCGGGCTCGAGCAAAAGGACCGGCGACGAGGGTTCCAAGAAGTCGGGAAATTGAGGACAGCTTTTGAGGCAGCAGATCAGTCGACAAAGAAAGCCGATTTCCCGTCGAGTGGCTAGGTTTCTGGAAACGTGCGAGTACTACTTTTGTAGATCCTGGAGTCGCTGTCACGGATTGGGGCAGATCTCGTCAATCGAATGTCAGACGAAGCGGGAAATCGTGTTTTACCGAGATGTCGCTTGTGTAGAGGCGAGTCCAAACGGGACTTGTTTGAGAGGGATTGAAGGGCTGCTTTTGGGTGACGTTTTAGGGATGATTGATGGTGATAATGGGGCTGTGGAAGGCTTTAGAATTGTGGTAAAGAAGGGAATAGGGGTTGAGGGATATGTGATGCAAGATAGCCCTCGGCCTCGCACTCCGAGCTCTCTCCAACACTCGATCTTCCGCACTCTCGGCCTCGCACTCCGAGTGTTTCCGACCCTTTGATTCCGTCGTCTCTCACTAAGTAATCACTCTTAGCATCTCACCAAGAGGGTTTATCCGGCATCTCACCAAGATAGATTTGTGTTTCTTAACCCGAAACGAAGGAAGCGCAAAGCTCAGATTTTTCTCAAATTCAACTTGTCTCCAAATGAAGTTCTTACATTCCTTTATATAGGAAAATATTGATGCTATGAAAAATAAAAGAAATTAAAATAAATCGATAAATTAATGACGGATAATACGAAAGGGTATCCGAGATTTATGATGAAGATATGGGCAACCATAATGGGGGAAAACGAATGGTCTTGTCTTCCATCATTTCTTGAATGAAGAATCTCTAAAGTTCCGTCATTTAATCCGACTTTATTGAATGCTTTCCGTCTTCATTTATTGCATTTCCGACAAGCTGCCAGATTTTCGGTCTGCTCCAAAGATTCCAGATTTCGTCCATCTTCCGAGCTGATTTGATGATTGCATCCTTCAATAAAGTTGTAGCGACTTAAAATATCATTCCAAAAAGTGCTTATCAGCCTCAATCAGAATTTTATACAGCCAGAACAAGCGGTCTAAGATCACATCAAGGGTTTATGTTGAGAGTCAAGCTCACGGTCTTCGCAAATGAAAGTTGATGTTCTGCTCCGAAGACAAACCCTTTTAGGAAAAAAGAGTCAAGCTCACGGGCGACTACGATCACATCAAGGGTTTATGTTGAGAATGGAAGTCATTTTTGGAGATGATTATATGGTTGTTTGTGTTTTTATCGTTATTGGAGTTTGATGGCAGGATGATTGATATTTATGGAAAATTTAATGAGTGAAAGATAATTCGATCACCTAGGAGTTAAGGGTGATCGACCATGCATGCTGAGATGTTAGTTCGGAGAGATGGGACACATGGTGAGGAGTCCGAAGCACTGAGTATCATGGGCCATTCATGACACCCGTGTTTGTGACTCACAAGAAGGCATCACTAAAGTTAGAGAAGGAAAAGCAAAAACATTGAAAAAAGCAAAGAGCGAAGAGAGAAAGATGAGAAAAATCAAAAGAAGAAGGAATGTGGCATGAATTATTGGAAATTACTCCATTTCCCCCGATCATTAGCACCACACGGCCAAAATTTCCCACCTTAATATCTTTTACCCTCAACTTCTCTATGAGCTATACAAAGTCCGCTTGATTATTGTTGCATTTATCTTTGAAAATTTTGCTTTTATTTAACCCTCCTTTTTTGTGAATGTTTTGAAGGAAACGTAATGGTTGATGGCAAAGTACTTGATAACTCCCTCCCTTGATGAAATTCGGAATAAGTCTCAAAGGCCTTGACAGTATGTCTGTGTCAAAGGTCTTGGATCTTTAACAGTGATGATGAAATCCAAAATCTGTTCTATACGTTATTATGTTCAAAATATTATTTAATATTATTATATACTTCCATTATATTATTATACATTTAACTAACCTTTCAGAAAGTATTTTCGAATGATTTCCTTCCTTGTGATATAATGTGAGAAGATTCAAATCGGAAAGATTGTGGCCTTCGAAGTTTCCAAAGATAGAAGATCCAGCTCAAGCCATGATCTAGACTAGCCGTTGGAGAAAGATCCTTGGCGCCGATTTGTCTCAATATAAAGAGAAGGAAGATGAAGACAGAAGATACATACATTGAACACGAGCTTTCATACACTCCAAGCCTTCAAAAGAAATCTGTCTTCGTGTGCTCTCTGCTTGTCCTAAGAGTCTGTTATTTCATTTCAAAGCATTTGAGAGTTACACAGTGAGCTTATATGATATATTCAGTTATAGTGTTATACTCGAGAGTTTGTAACTCAAGCAGTGAACACTAGGCTATTGATTCTCGAGAGTAAGAGGATTGTACTAGATAGCTGAGAGAGGTAGGGCTCTTCTAGATTTGTCTAGGACTCCAAGGGAACGTGAGTTGACTAGATTGCAATTGTATAGGAGAGAGGCTTCTCGGTGAGTTATTAGGATCCTAAGCTTTGTGAATCAATAAAGCATGTTGAATCCTAGGGTTGTGGAAGAACCCTAGGCGGGGACGTAGGCCAAGTTCGTGCCGAACCTTGTAAACAAATCATCGAGTCATTTACTTATTGCTTTACCTTATTTCCGCACTTGGTTTGAACTGTTTAACTTTGTGATTCGGGTTTTCAGAGAAAAGACTAAGTCTAATCTCAAAGGGTTTTGCACAAGCTTCAAAAGTCTTGAGACTATCTGCGAAAAACCGGCATACTCTATTCAACCCCCCTCCTAGAGTATTTCTATATTACTTAGTTTTATATTATCGAACCTTCAATTGGTATCAGAGCTTTACCCACTGCTTTTGATCTAACAATCTTGTGAGTTTTCGATCGTGTCTGGTGAAGCAAGCGGAGGATTTGCACAAGGAAGGTCCACAAGCAGATCACCACTCTTTGTAGGAAACAACTTTGTCCATTGGAGATCCTTGATGAAGATGTTCATTATAGATCAAGATCTGGAACTTTGGAACATTATAGAGATTGGTCCGAAAATTCCAGAGAAAGATGGACCAAATGGAACCAAAGTCGCAAAGAAGGAGTCTGAATACATCCAAGCGGATCTTGAACTCGTCTCCAAAAACTACAGGGCTATTAACTTACTTTATTGTGGTCTTAGCACTGATGAGTTTAACCGTATTTCATCTTGTAAGTCAGCTAAAGAGATTTGGGATAAACTGGTCGTCACCTATGAAGGAACGAGCCAAGTGAAAGACACCAAGATCAGCATCTTTCTTCAAAAGTATGAGCTTTTCAAAATGAAGTCTGATGAGTCAATCAAGGCCATTTTCACATGATTCACATAAATCACCAACAACCTTGACTCTCTCGGCAAGAGCTTTACAAATGTTGAGAAAGTGAGGAAGATATTGAGGTGCCTCCCAAAAGAAAAATGGGGTCCAAAAGTAACAGCTATAGAGGAAGCACAAGATCTCACCACTCTACCCCTTGATGACTTGCTTGGGAAGCTGATCACACATGAGATAATCCTTAATGAAGACGATGGAGAACTTCCAGCTAGCACTAAGAACTTGGCACTCAAGTCTAAGAAGGATGAGCCTAAAGATGGATCTGATTCCGAAGATGAGGATGACGATGAGGATGATCCTTTTGCTCTTATCACAAGAGGCCTTGCTCGAATTCTCAAAATGAAGAAACAATTCAACAACAAGGATGGATCAGAGTCTTCTAAATTTCGAGGTAAGCCTCAATACAACAAGTATGATAAGAAGACTAAACCTTTGTCTTGTTTTGAATGTGGTGAAACAGATCATCTTGTGAAGGATTGCCCTCAAAAGATAAAGAGCCAGTCCAAGAAGGGTGACAAATGGAAGAAGAAAGCCATGGTGGCAACTTGGAGCAATTCTGACTCTAACTTCGATGATGAGAAGGCCAATATCTGTCTCATGGCCTCAAAAGATTAATCCCACGATGAGAAGCTTGAAGCTACTGTAAGAGAACTTATGGCTAGTCCAAAGGAGGTATTATCGGAATTCCTTTCTAATATGATTGCCAATGAAGAGAAACTTATTGCCCAGACTAACTTTCGTATTAAGAGAACTGTACACCAGGAAAGAACTATTGAGGATCTGTCTATGAGGGTTAAAAGTCTTGAAGCTTCTTATTCAGGTCTTGACATTAAAGTCAAGACGCTTGACTCAGAGAAATCTGAACTCAAGCAAGATCTCTCCTCTCTAAGAAATGAGCATCATGACTTAGAGAACGAGAAGATCTCCCTAAATAATAAGATTCAAGATCAACAGACAACCCGCATAAGTTTTACCAAATCCAAAGGCACTCTTGATAAGATGTTGGGTGAGCAACAAAGTTCTCTAAACAAAATTGGTATCGGTTACAATCCAAGGTTTTTAAAGAAGCAGCACATTACCACCTTTGTAAGGCAAAAGGAAGAAGAACCTCTCTTATATGTCACCACTATGCTAGAAAGGGACATGTAAAAGAGATCTGCCCCTATAGAAGAAAGGATCCTTATATCATTCGCAATACTTTTCCTGTTCATTTGAGAAAAGAACGGATAACACAAATTTGGGTTCCAAAAGGCACTATTTTACCAAATATGGTTTACCTCAACAATGGATCCAAATTTGCTTATTGGTCTAGCCACAAAGGTTGATGTTTGTCTTCCAGGAGATCACCAAGGTGAAAGATCACAAATGGATTATTGATAGTGGATGCTCGAGGCATATGAGTGGGAAGAGTTCTCTCTTTCATGATCTAAAGGAGCAATCCACGGGAACAATCACTCTTGGTGACAAAGGAAAATGTGACATCATTGGTATTGGTAGTGTTGGAAGTGATTCCAACCATAGTATTAAAAATGTCTATCTTGTTAATGGTTTAAAGTATAATTTGCTTAGTGTCTCTCAATTATGTGATAGTGGCAACAATGTCAGATTTAACAAGAAAAGATGTCTAGTGTGCAGAGAAGATACATGTGAAGTTATATTGACTGCATATCGTTACAATAATATATACGATGTAAATGCTGATCAAGTGGCACAAGGAAGTTTAACCTATCTAAAGGTTTTGACGGACGATCCAAAGCTCTGGCACAGGAGACTCGGTCATGTGAGTCCACATACACTTCAAAAGCTTATGTCCAAAGAGCTTGTAAGAGGGCTACCTGAGATGGACTTCAAAGGTATTGATATGTGCAATGCATGCAAAAGAGGTAAACAAACACGTAGCTCTTTCAAACCCAAAAAGGTTGTAAGTTCTTCTAGACCCCTTGAACTTTTACATATGGATTTATGTGGTCCTATGCGAGTCAAATCTCCCAATGGTAAAAAGTACATGCTAGTTGTTGTTGATGATTTTTCTAGATATACTTGGGTTGCATTTTTAAAAGAAAAATCAGAGGCCTTATTTGAGTTTTCAAAACTATGTAAGGAGTTGCAAACTTTAAGAAATGATCCCATAGTGTCAATTCAGAGTGATCATGGTAGGTAGTTTGATCAACTTCAGTTTGATTTGTTTTGTGCTAAATATGGCATCTCCCATAACTTTTCTGCTCATAGGACACCTCAGCAAAACGGGGTTGTGGAACGAAAGAACCGCACCTTAGAGGATATGGCCAGGACTATGCTTTTAGAAAATGCATTACCTAAAACCTATTGGGCTGAAGCTGTTAACACAACTAAATATATTTTGAATCGTTGTCTTATTTCGTTCCATCTTAAAGAAAACTCCTTATGAACTTTTCAAAGGCCGCAAACCACTTATATCTTATTTTAAACCCTTTGAGTGTACTTGTTTTGTTCATAACAACGGAAAAGATAATATTGGGAAATTTGATGCCCGTAGTGATGAAGGTATATTTCTTGGCTACTCCACAAGTAGCAAAGCTTATAGAATCTTCAATACAAGGACCCAGTTAGTTGAAGAAAGTATACATGTTATATTTGATGAAAGTGTTGCAGATATAGATCTTAACACCCATGCAGAAAACGAGGAAGGTGATGATGCTGCCACAAAGAACACAGAGAAGAGGAACATGCAGTAACAAATTCTCAACACTGATGAATTGACCCAAGGTGTTGAAGATTCGTCCAAAGCCCTTGGTGTCCGATCCAACAGTGTTGAAGCGTCAGAAACTGCTGTAACTGAACCTAACAGGACCATGAAGTCAGATGTACCACAAGTCAATCCTACCGGTGTGACAAATCAAGGAGCTGAGACTAGCAAAAAGAAATTCAAATACTCCTCATCACACTCATTAAAGGATATCATTTCTGACCCTACCTCTAGTGGTCAAACTCGTTCTAAACTTAAAGATCTTTGTGCTTTTCACGTGTTTGTTTCTCTTATTGAACCAAAGAAGGTAGATGAGGCACTTCAAGAGCCAGACTGGATCATTTCCATGCAGAGTGAGCTTAACGAATTTGAAAGGAACAAAGTCTGGACCTTGAAGCCTAGACTAAAGCATCAATCAGTCATTGGCACACGATGGGTATTTCGAAACAAGCTAGATGAGAATGGTAAGATTGTGAGGAACAAGGCAAGGCTTGTTGCTCAAGGCTACAATCAAGAGGAAGGTATTGACTACGAGGAGACCTTTTCTCCCGTAGCTAGACTTGAAGCTATTCGCATTCTATTAGCATTTGCATCTTTTCTGAGTATAAAGTTATATCAAATGGATGTCAAATGTGCTTTTCTTAATGGTTTCTTACAAGAAGAAGTATATGTGGCTCAACCCCCAGGTTTTGAAAGTTTAGAATTTCCTAATCATGTTTATAAACTTGACAAAGCGCTTTATGGTTTGAAACAAGCCCCAAGAGCTTGGTACGAGCGTTTGTCAAAGTATCTTTTAGAAAATGATTTTAAAAGGGGGTTGATCGACAAAACTCTTTTTATCAAGACCAAAGGAAATGACATTTTGGTTATTCAAATTTATGTTGATGATATATTATTTGGTGCTACTAACACATCTTTGCGCATGGAATTTTCTGACATCATGTGCAGTGAATTTGAGACGAGCTTGATGTGTGAACTCAACTTCTTTTTGGGATTACAAATTCATCAATCCAAGAAAGGGATCTTTGTCAATCAAAGCAAGTACACTAAGGATCTCTTGAAGAAGTTCAAAATGGATCAATCCAAAGCAGCCAAGACACTCATGAGCTCAACATTATCTCTAGATCAAGACAAGACTGGGAAAAGTGTCAATCAAAAGGAGTATCGAGGAATGACTGGTTCTTTATTATATCTCACGGCTAGTAGACCTGAAATCATGTTTAGTGTTTGCATGTGTGTTAGGTTTCAAGCTGATCCTAAAGAATCTCACCTCGTGACTGTGAAGAGGATCTTTCGATATCTCAATGGCACTAAGGAGCTTGGACTATGGTACCCAAAGCAAAAGAATTTCACATTAATTGGATATTCTGATGCAGATTTTGCAGGCTATAAGGTGGATAGGAAGAGCACATCAGGATGTTGCCAATTCTTAGGAGCATCTTTGATCAGTTGGCACTCAAAGAAACAAAACTCAATTGCTCTATCCACTTCAGAAGCCGAATACATTGCAGCTGGAGCCTGTTGCTCCCAAATCCTTTGGATAGCTCAACAAATGCGAGATCTTGGCATCAACCTCAAAGGCATTCCTATTAAATCTGACAATACAAGTGTCATCTCCATTACTAAGAATCCTGTTCAGCATTCAAGGACCAAACATATTGATGTAAGGCATCATTTCATTAGAGACCATGTCGAAAAAGGTGATGTGTCCATATCTTTTATTTCAACTGATTGTCAATGGGCTGACATTTTTACTAAGCCTTTGGCAGATGACAGGTTCACCTTCATTAGACGAGAGATTGGGATGCTTAACAAGGATGCACTTTCGTAGGGGGAGCTTTCCCTTTATGAAAGATAAAATCTACTTAGTGTCAAGACCCTTGAGAATTATGTCAAGGTTTGTGAACTAAATGGTAGATCACATATATCGGATCACTTATTTTTTTGGTTAATATCTTTCTAGATATTTAATCAATTATATTTTTACCGGATTTCAAAATTGTCTATTTATGTTATATTTTTATTCCGTTGAGATATGTTATTTTGGAACAAAATATTTCGGTTATTTCCCTCTTATTTTAATGGATTTATTTCAATTTTGAATTGGAAATGTTTTCAAATTGGCAATGTGATGATTACTTTCCTTGGAACTCTAAACCCATCAAATGAATCCACCATCTCACTCTACTTAAACCCAATCATGTACCCGACTTCCTCACAAACTAAGAACTTATCTAAACCCTTTCAACTTCTCCTTCTTCAACCTCTCAACCTGTTAAAAAAAAAACCTAACCGATTTCCTCCATGGCACCCAAATCAAAGAAAGCTTCCACACCCAAAAGACTTGGCGCCACCCCCAAGGGAGGTCGGGTCACTGCCACCTCTCCCACACCTGAACCCACTCCTCAAGTCATTGTCCCAACTGTTGTCCAGAGCACCATCGCTGAGAGCATGACCACTGTTACCAAGGGCTCTCAAAAACGTTCTGCTAAGAAGCCCCTCAGTGCGAAACAGAAAGGGAAAAAGAAGATCATCGCTGAGGAGGTGGACGAGGAAGAGGAGGAAGATGATCTCGACGCCATTCTGGAAAGAGATGCTGCCAAGGAAGTCGAAGAGGAAGCCTTGAAGAAGAAGAAGGTCGAGGAGGAGGCTGAGCTTGCTAGGAAACTTGTCGAGGAGGAAGCTGAGAGGATTCGGAAGGAAGCCGAGGCCGAGGAGGTTCCATCTGAAGAGGAGCCCGAGGAAGAGGACGAAGAGCAAGACGAATCTGGAGAAGACGAGGAAGCTGAAGGAGATGAAGCGGGGTCCGGTGAGGACTCGGGGTCTGAGGAAGAGGAGGAATATTCTCCTTCTCCTCCTCTCCCGTCTCCAAAGAAGCGGAAAGCCCCAATTGCTGTCAAGCCTCCATCTCCCAAGCGCACCAGGAAGGGCACCCTTAGAGGTCTTGGGGCGGATGCCAAGAGAGTTGCTCCAACGACTGCTCGCATGAAGAATGCCGATCCACCCGCCTACATCCAGGTAAACCAATCCTTACCCTCTTCTTGGTTTGAAAATGCTGAGACCGCTGGTAAGTGGGTAGATGAGTTTCGAACTCGTAGGATGTGTTGTTCTGATTTTTTGGATATCGAGTTCTTTGAAGCTTTTAAGTTACCCTGCATTGCTCTTCTCAAAAAATCCCCAGCCTGGACCCTTCTTAATCTTGAAACCTTCTACTATCCCCAGCTTACCCGCCTATTCTACATAAACCTAAAAGCCAAACACGATGCCCATGGTTGGTCCTTGGAATTTGTTGTCAAGGGGGTTAGAATCTCTTTCAACTCCACTGATTTTGCAGATTTCCTTGGCCTACCTAGCCCTTGTCCACCCTCTGAAGTACACCCTTCTAAAGAAAACTGTATCATCCTTGCCCGATCCAAATACCTCCTACCCGAAGCATCTAACAGCACCTCAAAGCAGCTCACCCACTCATCCCTTCCCCTAGAGGCAAAAATTATATTTAACATCATTGTTCGATGCCTCTTACCCCGTCTTAACTCTGGCTCGCTCCTTACTGACAATGTCATGGTCCTCCTTTACCGAATCCTCAATGGCCTTGATCTTGATCTGGCCAACACCATTTTAGAATCCATGGCTCACACAAGAAACGCCAGGAAAGGAACTCCCCTCCCCTTTTCCACCCTTTTGACCCAACTCTTCAAAGCTTCTGGAATTGATTTAAAAAATGAAGAACAACAACGTCATATGGGTAAGTTCGACTCCAAGAGCCTTGAAAAGATTGGCATCACTCGGTCTCCCCAAGGGATCTTGCGTCTTGCCACTCCTTCAAAAGCTCTTCCCACTGCCTTAGTTGTTGATGAACGCATAGACAACCTGGAGTTGGGCTTGGAGGAAGTTCGCTTGGATCTCAAGGAGCTGCACAAGGAGGTTATGACGGAGATGAGCGGGATAACCAAGATGCTGCAAGGTTTGTGGACGAGGCTCACTGATGATGCTCCGGATGACGAAGCTTAACCCTTTTCGCCATTCACAATTTTGAATCAAGATCTGATTCCTTTATTAGAGTTGTAGACATCGAAAAGACTTTTTCAACACATATTCATATGCGTCAACCGGACGAACGACGACTGAGAAAAGTGTGTTTCAAGATAGAGCTTAATGCTGAAAAAGCTGAAAGTAGCACTCGACGTCGACCCAAAATCCAGAATACTGCAGAGCCGAGTTAAGAAGTCCAAGTGGGAAGATGATTGCTTGCCTACGAAGTGATATATCTTTATCTTACTGAGATAGACTCTTTCCTGATGGGTATTTTCCTATTTACCTTAGGAAATTCATTTGCATATTTATTTTATTTAAGAAGTTTTATCTTTTGCAATTAGATAGATAAGATTTAGATAAAAGATAGATATTTTTCTATTTATTTTATTATTTACTTTTTCTTGGCTAGTAAGGATTAGTCTACTATAAATAAAAGCCTTAGGCCTAGGATTTTATTCATTCAAGTAAAGTCGTCTTCGGACGCAAATAGTTAGGAAGGGAGAGAGGAGAGCCGAGAGGATGAGAAAGAAGAGATTGAGAATGGTTATAAGTTTTAGTTTTAATTTAATGTTCTTTATTTTCATCATGTTTTGTTTATAAATCTCCTCTTCTAGGGTTGAGGTGAGCCCAACGATAGATATGTGTGTTTGATTTATAAATTCATAATTATGGTGTTTATATCATCATCCACCCTTACGCTTAACCTTGGATGAGAGTTCAAGGAATTCATGTTGCAAACTTGGCTAGTAATTAAGGTTTTTATTCGAGAGTTTATTAATCCTAATTAAGAAAAGGTAGAAACAATTAGGTTTATTTACGAAAGTCAATTTACCTAAACTGTTGGAATTAATGAAAGTTGATTCTTTGATATAAAGCATGCTCTTTTATTTTATTCATGATCTACACATGTGTTTATTGTTGTGGTGATCCCTTACCTTAGAATTTTGCTCTTTTATTACTTTATTTCGTTATTTAACATATTGCACAGTTACCCGACATCGATCACCATTCCCTCTCCATCCTTTGACATCAACCAAGTCTTATTCGATGTCGACAACAACCTCCCCACCTTTTCCGGCTATCCCCGAACCCCGAAACACTAAACTAGAAACGTTGACTTCTCTCCTGAGGACGAACCTGACTTCACTATCCTATAGCGGGGTCTTGACTACAATTTTATTTGGTCGAGAAACCCTTTCATCAAGGCCTGACACGGTTAGGATTGTCAGGGTTGTGGGATTTTTCCTGTTATATGGACTACCTTGCCGCACAGGAAGAATTGTTCACCACGTCTTCTCTGCCAATGGAGACCTCATATCAATCCAAGGAGGATCCATTCCAGATGATTACACAAGTGTTGCAGGAGGAAGCTGGGCGCACCAGAAACATGGAAAATCAAATGAGCCAAATCATTAAAATCTTCAGTGAGAAGGAAGAAATGAGGTTCAAAGAAGAAGACGAAGCCGTGACAGATGGTGAAAAATCCGAGGAGCGGCGACTGTCGCATGGCTACTGAATAATTGAAGGATGCGAGAGTGGAAGATCCTATCACAGTCGTTGTACTCAATTCAGTCCCCCCTGTGGTTTCGACACGACAATGGTTTGCTGAAGAAAGAGGAATTGTTTGCAGACAATGATAGTTTTCTCTGCCAATGGAGAATCATAGTCATGTGTTTTGGTTCCTACTCCATTTACAACATCCATTTTGAGCTCGTCTATTGATGAACAAGGTCTAGAGCCATTTGCAAAGGCTCAAGAGGTAACAAAGGTAAACTTTTGCAATTTTTAAGGTAATGGTGATTATATTGATCATTTTGAATGCTATTTTGAGAAGCCACCGGCGGAACTGTGTTGGTGGTATCATATTCCTTTAGAAGAGAGTCATTCTAGACTCTTTGATAAATTGAAAGGATTTTTAACTTCGATATTTTACACTTTCAATTTAGTCTGCTATGATGTGTTGTGTAAGATATGTGCATAAGAATATGATAGGTTACTAAGGGCTTTGACGATATCTGATAGATAGGGACTTTAGATTGAGAATAAGTCAGGCCCATGACATAAAACAAAGGCGCTTCTCAGGAGGCAACCTGAGGTAAGTTTGCTTATTTAGTAATTTAAATTCCTAGTTAGCTAGTTTGTTTTTCAATAAAATAGGTTTACCATTATATATTATATAGTTGTTTTTGGTATTTGGGATAAACTACACTTTCAGGAAAGCTCACATGGAATCGGCATAAGCAAGAGCAGCGACCGTCGCATGAGCTCGCAGCACACATATATGCAGCGAATGTCGCTTACAGGCAGCGGCCGCCGCAATGCTCGAATCTGACTTATTTGTCTGCGATGTCATGAATCCACCATTCCACCACATTGTGAGTATTTCATTTATCTCTCCCTCTAGATATTTATTGTCTTTATTGTCTTTTATGTTTCATTGAAGATAATGAGTGTGGGGAATGGATTACATTGCATATAGACAAAGTTTGCATTCATGTTTATTTATGTCTTCATATTTATTTTTTATTCATATATTGCATCTAAAAAAAATAGCATGCATTGCATATATGTTGTTATCCAAACACCCACCTTAGTTAGCAAAACTCTACATTTTTTTTTTTTGATTTTAAGGGTTAATTGTATTGAAATGAAAGTCATGAATATTTACAAGGTCTAAAGGAAAGCCTTGCCCGTAGGCTTTAAGGCAACGGACCAAAAGCATGGAGAACAACATAAAGTTTCTCCAATCTAAGGGGTGTGGTGAACCCGGAGGTTCGGTGTAACTCTTGTTTCTTCAAGCCAAAGCTATCAGAGGTCGGACCCGCACCCTAGAGTTGTGTAGTCATAATTCTCCCTTCGGCTCGGCCATCAAGATAATTATTCCCACAACCCTAGCACACCTAAGAACCAAAAATCACTCCTAAGAGTAGCTATTACAGGAGATAGCCGAAGTCCATAAAAATTACAACCCAAACACAAATTATCAGAGGCTACAAAAAGGAGTTTGATAGAGTATGTTTTAGTCATGTTTTGAGTAGATATTTACATATTATTTTAGAGCATCTTTACGTATTTTATAGCTTAATTTGTGGTATTTGGTTTTTGGAGTCTACACTAGTGTTTTTATATATTTAATGTATTTAAGGGCTGGATCGTATGAGTCGGAGGTTGGGATCATTTTATAAATTATGAACAAGATGGGCCGAGTTACTCGTGATGAAATGGCCGAGGATTGCAAGGCGGAAAGAAACAGAAGGTGAAGTGATGCCGAACGTGAAGTACGTGTTGCCGGTGCATTTTACACTTCTAGTTCTTCATATTATATATTAGATTAGTTAGCTAGAATAGCATTAGATAAATTAGATATATTTATATTATATATATTATATAAATTAGGATAGATTGAGGTTAGATATTATATATACTTTCAATATTCATACGAACAAAGGAGGCCGAATGTAAGCCGTGACCGGCCGTGAGCAATTTTATCCTAAAACATAATTGTCTTTTGCTTTATTTTTATAGAGACCTAAACTCTCCCGTTCTATCTACGATTTGAAGCTTTGTTTGGATTAAATTGTGAGTTTCTGAATCTTGTTCCTTATTTCCTATATTGAATGTTTTGACTTTTTTGTGCTTGAATGTTTAATTGTTTTATTCTATCTCGACTGATCAACTTGGTAGAATCAATTCAGTTGCTAAGGTTTTGTAGATTCCTGATCGTGAACCTTAACCTAAGTGGCAAACTTATCCCTTTAGAGACTGCAAATACCTTGGTTAATCTCTGGTCTTAAAGCTATCAATTGGGTTAAATCCTTCTTTAGGGACTGTTCGATTGATAAGGGTTTCTAGGACTGATTGTACTAGTAACTATATTAGGTAGGGACAAGGGCATTCATAGGAATCATAAAAGGACAAGAGAAAGTTACAATATCAATTCAACCAAATAAAGTGGATAGTTGTAGGTAGAACGATTTTCTCTAAATTGCTTTAATTTGTTTATAGTTTATTTTATTTTCTTTCTTATTTTCACCACCCAAAAACCCCCTTTTCATACCAATTGGTAAATAAACTTAACATAGGAATAACTTGATTCTCTGTGGGATCGACTCGTGCTTACCACGCTACATTAGTTAGGTAGGTTCGAAATTATTTTGATACGGTTTACACGACTAAAAACCGTTCATCAGAGTGCCCTCTGATTACTAAAAGAAATTGAAATCTTGAAGCCTTGATTCCAACATCATTCCATTGTATGCTCGGTTAATGCTTCAGCTGTTGGTTTAATCATCATTCTAGATGTTGTGGCCTTGCTGCAGAGAGACTGATGAGGTGAAATGGAACCTGCAGTGCTCTCTGGAACCTGTGGAGGTTAGTATAGTATCCCTTATAGATAATAGTTTTTTTATAAGAGGGGAATCATTCTTTTTGTGAACCTGCCACATCCATAAACTTCCTTGTTGTAGGTATTGATGATGAATCCACCTAATACATAAGCTATCCTTTTTTCTGATTATATCCCATAAGATCCTTGTAAGGAAAGCTTCATTCCATGTTTTGAGATCTTTCAAGCCTAGTCCCCCTTCATCCTTAGGCAAGCAGACATCCTTCAATTTTATCCTGTGAGACTTTCATAAATTTTTTGCACAAAGTCTATTAATTTTATCAATCAAAGTGGAAGGAGAGGGTACAATAGAAAACCAGAAAGCTTGTATTCCTTGAATAACCGATCTGATCAACTCTACACGCCCTGCATAAGACAAAGTTTTGGCATTCCAGTAGCTAAAATTGGTGAGGATTTTATCAAGAAGGGGAGTGAATTGTGATATAGTTAGTCTCCCTGAGGATATAGGAATTCCCAGGTATCTAAACGGGAAAACCCCTTGAGAGAAGCCTGATCTATTTGCCAAATATGTCATGGCATCTGCCTTTACACCTTCCATGTAGTATGAAGATTTTGTTGGGCTTAATTGGAGGCCTGATACTGGAGAAAAGTGTTCTAGAGTATCTAGAAGAATATCCATGGAAGCTTGGTCACCTCTAGATAAAAAAATAAGATCATCAACATAACCAATGTGAGCAATTTTAAGTAAATCACATTTCGGATGAAATTTAAAATCTGGATGTCTAGTTTTGCATCTTAGAACTCTAGATAGGTAATCTACTGATAGAAAAAAGAGGAGGGATGAGATTGGATCTCCTTGTCTTAGGCCTCTCTTACCTGGAAAAAAAACCTTGCAAATCGCCATTCACATTAACAGAAAATGAGGGAGAACATATACATTTAAGTACCCAGTGAATAAATTTGGAAGGGAAGTTTAGATATATGAGCATTTGTTTAATAAATTTCCAAGAGATTATGTCATAAGCTTTTTTTAGATCCAGATTTGGGATGCAACGTGGACTGATCCTCTTCCTAGTATACTTTCTGATAAGTTTCTGTAGGAGCATAATGTTTTCACTCATAGCTCTACCTTCTATGAAACCAATTTGAGAAGGGGAGATGATAACTTTGAGTACAGGGGCCAGTCTACTAGCAAGTAGTTTTGTGATGATTTTATAGAACACATTTTTCTCTTTCCATTCCCCGTTGTACTTTGTCTCAATCTACAACTCCTTCTCACTCTATCAACTTTTTCCTTTGGATTCCAAGTTAACTTTATCTGTTCTTAAGGTTGTTGCAGTTGTGACTCACTTTTATTCATTAAGCCAGAGCTGCTATCATTTGTGAGAGCCAATCTGTTTTCTGTTGTGGTAGTAGAAGCTTCTTGAGGTACCTGATCTTGTACCATCTCTCCCAAGACATGGACGGTCAGATCTGTGGAGCTTGAGCTGATATCTATGCCAGAGTTATTCCTTTGTTCATCAGGGAGGGACAGGGAGGGATCCATGCATTCAAGGGGTTGGAAAGTATTCTGATCAGCAAATGTAACTTTTTTCTGAGTTGTAGGAACCCCATTTTTCTTAGCAAGTTTCTGTTTCTCAATCCATTGTAATTCCTTTTCCAAACTGGATGAAGCTTCCCTGTATACTGCTTGGCTGGATTCAAGCACATGAAATGTGTTCTAATCAGCAAAATGGCATGAACATGTAAATCCTATGATTCGTTTGAATTGCCCCGTTTGCTTTAAAATGGTTTTCTTATGGAGCATGATTGATGATGTAACTAAGCATGTATGGTTGAGCTTAAGTATGATTAAAATCTATCAAAACATGACCCTTTTGAGAATGTTTTAGCCTTATTGGAATCATTTATCATTCCTTTTGCTTTTATGTGTGATTTACTATCCTTATGTATCTACCTCTTGATATTGACTTCATTATCTAATGTCAAGACCGACTCACATGTTTGTTGCTTGCGGAAATTATGTGTTTATGTTAAGCATTTAGCTTTAGTTGTTTACTGAGAGTTTTTGAGTGAAATAAAGTTGCGATTGTTGATACACTTAGTAACCGGGTCTCTACAGGGCACTCATGGTTAGGAACGCGTAAAACGGTGTTGAAAACTATCCACTAAGAAAGGAAGCTTGATCATTGAGTAATCGGGTTCATTCATCACGCCCATGTTTGCAACTCTCGTCAAAAATATGTTCAAGTGGACTTTATTCAAGTAAGTTGAGATGTTGAAAGATACCAAATCCAAAAGAAAGAAAGAAAAGAAAAAATAGAGAAAAAGAACAGTCAATAATCTTAGACCTAGGGAGGATAAATTTCACTTAGGGGCAAAAGTAAGCACAAAAAAAAAGTTCTAGAGCCAAATTGCCGGTTTCTATTGTTTTTCCACAAGTAATTGCATTTCGGTGGAGATTTTGTGATATTATTGTCAATTTCTATGAGTTTAGTGCATTTTCAATTGAGTTGAGAGTTGAAATTAATTGCCTAAACACACGAGAGCATGAGTGAAACACATATTCCTAGTGAGGTTTGATGATTTGTACTTTTATGCTTTCATTACTAAATACATGCTAGGATGTTTATTCACTTGATCTTGTTTTCATTTCAAATTGATGTTGCTTTTCATTAGAAGTCCTAACTATTTGAATCGGATTTTGAAACGATTTTTGAACTAACTTGGGAATTTGACTTGTTCAGTGACTGGCTAGCATGATGACATGTATGTGTGACTAATACCATGTATGTGTGAATAATGGAATGATATCGTAGTATTAGGTTATGGATTGAGTAGTGTCTTCCGAAGTATTATACATGATGATGAACTATTATATATGAGTATGATTTGATCAACATGCGAAATTGGCTAAGTATTGAAGTTGTTGTTATATATCTTATGAGTTGAAGAATGATTTTATGAGATGGTTAATCATGATGAGTGGAAAGTATGGATGATGCGAGTTGTTTATTTATCCGCTTGTATGATGTGTGTGATTTATGTGTTAAAGTAGCTATATAAGTAGACTCATTATATTCCCCTTTTTATCTAGGTGCAGATACTTTGTGATTGTGATTGTTGTGTGTCGGGTTTCTTCGGAGCTTACTCAAATTGAAAAGAACACTTCCCTACCTATATGTGAATGATATATGATGGAGGGAAAGTCGTTGATTCACCTTGTCAAAAATAAATCACAAACAAACAAACTAGTATAGTATGCAAGTAACGGGTCGAATCGTAGAGAATCAAGTATTTCTAAATATTGTGTATTTATCAATATAAAAAGAAAATAATATTGATAAAAGGAAATAAAGGATAGAAGAAAAACGTTTCCACCTACAAGTTCTCGACTTTGGTTGGCCGTATTAGTCATCGAATGCTTTTCAAGTTATTATCGTTTACTACGAATTTCTCCCTTCTTGGTTTAAATAGATTAAAAGTCCTACGAGTCCAATTAATCCCTTACACCTCAATGCAACCTTAACAAGGTCAAGACCTAACAAAGAGATAGCACAATGTCCCAAGAACTTGAGCACATAAATAAACCAATTAAACACGGTAAATCGATGTTTAAGATATATGTCAACTCCCTACATAATCATGCTTCAAACACGGAATCCACAATCTTATGCGTGCTTGTAACGGCCCGGGATTATGATTCCCGAGTTACGTTTCGAGGGATGAAACCCCTCGTTAGGATCTTGCGCTCCGAGTACAGGTTGAAGGTTTGAAACCAAAGATTTGTAGTTTAAAGTGGGATGTCGCACCCAAATCCGTAAGGTCCATTGCACACCCCGGGGTAAACCCCTGTGCCTGTCCTAAGTCTACAACGCGAAAAATCCATTTAGGCATGCAACCAGCATAAGTGAAGTTAAAGCAAAATACAATCCCAAAGGTGCCACGATAGAGCCGGGACAAAACAACGTAAAAGAGAGGAAGTCTAGTGGTCTCTCGAGCTCTCAATCTAACGCCAAAAGTCTGAACCCGCCAAGCATCCATATAAGCAAAAATAGCCGCTAGCGGTTACTTGAATCTTAAAAAAAATGAGGCGGGATCTGGGTCAATCATCAGGCCACTCATGCGCGTGTGTAAACACACTCTGAGAGGCATATAATAAGCATCCTATTCCTAAAATGAAATGTGTAATGCAAAGCGGAACTTAAACAGACAAGTATACGGATAATTAAGTGCGGACATAAATAAAGAGGCGCGCAGTTACAAGAAATGCCAAATAGCATGTCCCTCTAGGCTCCTAAAGAATCCTCTAGCAACTCCCTTCAAAGGGAACTACCTCACCCACGGTGCAGGCCTTCCCTACGTAAGAAGCCTACTAACTATGAAGGGAAGGCAAACAACGACACCCATATAAGGCCTAATTCTCTAAGAGTCCTATGGTGACTTATTACCAAAAAGCCTACCTCACCCATCAAGTGCAAGAAACTTTCTATAATAAGCCCCACTAAGATGACAAGAATAGAGAAAAATGTCACATCCAATAAAAACCTATAACGGTCGTTTTCTAGAAAAGACATATAGCAAATCATATGGTTTCCTTTTTAGATCCTAAGCGTGATTCTAAGTCGTATGGTGCAAGAACACTAGCCTACTATATAACACCAAGTGCATAGAGCGCCAATCATGAGTAAGTTCAAAGAACTTACCTGGAGAAGCGCAGAATCCAAGCAATATAGCAATCAAGCAAATCCAGGCAGATTAGAGCTCACCTAGAAGATGAGTAACATAATAAGTCTAAGTCTAACTTACACAAAGCATATCAAATAACACACACAAGATTCACATAAAGCATATATCAGTTAACTATCCCATCATCAACAACATTAATGTCTCAAATCAATTTCTCATCTCGTTTCACCATCTCATATCGTTTTCATCATAACTTGCCAACTCATCAGCTTAAGATAACCTCCATATCATACTTAGCGAAATTCGCATACTATCATTTTATACTCATACTTTGCATATGGATATATATATCATCATTATCATAATTAAGTAATTAACTAACCTTTAATCTCTAATATAATTCACCACAAGTCATGATATTAGTCACACATATCATCCCGCCAGTCAAACGATCATTTTATCATCCTAGTTAGTCTTCGAATAAGTCGGGTTCCAAAGTTAGTCCCAAATCCATTTCAAAATCCAAATTAAACAGTTAAGAATTCCAATCCTTGAAAATACTTGCTAAAATCCCTTTTTAAATTTATTCATTAGATCATTTTCCGACCTTGAAATTTTTTTCCAAATTCTCTAAAATTCAAACCATTTTTATTTAATAAACCAACCTTATAATTTTCCCAAAATAATATTTTATCTCGTAAAACCTCAAATAATACTGTATATATATAACACTTTTAATTCCGCTAATTAGTTAAATAAATAAACGGATAACCCGAACCGAACCGAACCAAACCCGCTAATTAGCATAACTCCCAACCGGTTAAATGATAGTATAAAATAACAAGGGTGGGACCCACGAGCCATGTCATTGCCATCCTCCTCCGGAATAAAAAATGGAATCCCGCCCCCACCTCTGTTGCAACGCACACAACCACGGCGCCGCCTTGCACGACCTCGCCTCCTCGCCGCACCTTGCCTCCGCCTGGCTCACCCGTGGCTCATCGGCTCCGACTCCGTGGTCTCGCCCCGCCTCCCAGCTCTCTCGCTCCCGCTCTCACGCCTTGCTCTCTCCAGCTCTCTAGCGTGCACTTTGCCTCGCTCCCGCTTCTCGCAGCACTCGTCGGAGGTCTCGATCTAGCTGGAGCCCTCGACCTCGCCCAATCATCCCACACTCAGCCGTCTCTCACTCCCGACTAGTCTAGACATCGAAAAATACTAAAAAAAATGAATCGAAACGAGGATAAATTTGGAGCTCACCGAGATGGATTTTTCGCGACTTCGAAGCTCTCGATTAGAGTTCTAGGCGTCTTCGATAACTTCTGAAGGCTCGTCGGACCGGAACTTGGCTCGCGATCGACTCGGGCGTCTACCTTGGATGTGGAAACAGGGGACGAAGGAGATCGTCGGGGTTGCGGTGGCTCGTGTGACTGCTCCTGGTGGCTTCGCTGCTGCTGCTGGAGGTGCGGCTGGCGCCAACGGTGGTCGATGGAGGAAGGCGGTGGTGGCGCTGTGAACCGAGGGTATCGGAGATGGGGATGACATGAAGGAGCTCATGGTGGCTACAGGTGATGGTGTTGAATATGGTGAAGGCATGAGGAGAGTCTCCGATTTGGTGATGGTCAAGGCAAGAAGAGAGCGGGAGATGGTGATGACAGGGAAGGGATGGCGTGGGAATGGTGATGAATGACGGGGTAAGGGGGTGATTTGAAGGAGGTATCGTTGAGGGATTGAGTGTGAAATTGGGTAACCAAATACCCGAAATTAAATTCTGAATAAGCGAATTTTGAATCCCGAAATTAGTTCCCGAATGTTAGTTTCCTCGACTCTTGCTCCCTCGATCAATTAGATTTTTAAAATCGACAAGGATATCACTATCCGATAATTATTTTGAATTTTCGAGGTAAAAGGATGGAAATTATTCGTCAAATTTTATATTCCGGTCGTAATCCGCTAAACGAGTTTTAAAACCGATTAAATTTCATTTTTAATTCTCTTTTTCCAAAAAATTAGGATTTGAAAATCCGAGCCTTTACATCATCCACTTCTAAAAACAAGTCTCATCCCCGAGACTAAAATCATTTTAAAACAGGGGAGGAAGTTTGAAATCGGTGAATCCAAGGATCATGTCATTGATCCCGTGAACACCTCATAAGTGCCCCTAAGATATCCTCACAGTACTGTTGCCGTGATCATAATATCCCCAATAGACCATAGTAAGAATGTAATATGGTCCCCTATCACATCCTTACTCCGACTCTTTGGCCATATCATAACTCAAATATTTGTATCCACTTCGTGGGGCGTTATAATGAAAAATAGAGTCACATTAGTTTCTTAAAATCCAAGTTAGTCACATTAGTTTCTTAAAATTCAAGTTTGACGTTAGAATCAAACTTGGGTTCCAAGTCAGAATCAAATTTCAATAATTCAACTTCTATCATTTGTATCATCATGCATCGTATATAGAATAGCAATCATATCTCACATTTATAGTAGGACATAACACATCAAGGATGGTCGCATACCATAACATATCTAGCACATCATCACATCAACAAGGCTCATCACATCATATCACCAAGGATTTGCACACAACTACCAAGCATAAGCACGAAATCAAAGAGATACCACTAACCAATCTCACTAACCATCCATCTCTAAAAATCCAACTCACACTAGTCGTCTCACACCTGCCACTCTCGACCAACTCTTACGCAAAAATCCATCTCGTGCTACTCCCAACCACGAATTTCCAAGACCCTCACCACCAGCGCCTATCCACAAAGACCAACCAATGATTTTACCTACTCATCCTCTGGGCATACTAACCTGCCTCACAACACTTCCCCTCAACAATCCTCTCGATCAACTCCTAACTCTCTCATCCACCTCTAGAACTACGCCAACTGCTTATACTCACAACCACTCTCAAGATTAGCCTCACGAAACTAGTCTAGACAACAACCGCTACCCTACTATCCTAAACGCTCACACCGCGCAACCACTACCTACCGACACTTCTAGCTAGGACATCTCCCACAAAATCTCGACATACTAGCCCCACTTCCCATCTAAGACCTACCTGGAAGCTCATCTATACTCACGGACCACTATCTTCAACACATCCCAACTCACTCGGCTCTACTCAAACTAACGCATCGTTCCTGCACCCCATCTCACACAACCAAAGACCCAATCTGAAGACCTCAATCCACCTGCCACTTTTTGACCCGTCTCACCGAAGAATCTCACGACTCAAGCTCAAGAAGAAAGCACTACCATATATATAACCCATAATCTATTTACCAGGAAATCAGTACATCATGCATCGAGGCACACCATCATAGAAACAAGTTAGTTAGACAATCACTTGCCACCAATTTAGCATATCAGCCATTGCACGCCCATTTATGTCAGCTCCAGGCCTATTTCACTGTGCTCATTCCAATTGATATAGAAGAATTCACGACTTGAATGAAGAACGCCCTTCCTTGAGTCATCTAAGAGAATCACGTCCGCGACTACCATCTTCGAGATGTGTTCGTCCTTTGTATACCTTTGGCGACGTCTGTCTTGTGGTCTATGGATCATAGGCCCATCATGCTTCGACTGCGCCGCTCCGGTGCCACTTGGTCGTCGGTCCCTTCTTGCATGCTGACGCTCATCGAAGGATCGCAAGGGTTAGAAGTTACGAAGATATGGGAGAGACAAGGACGGACAACACAACTTCCTTAAAGGTTCAGTCATATACAATATCGGTGGATGTATCCATTTGAAGAGGATATTTCCTCCTTCTTTCATTGATAGCATGGAACATCTTATTGTGCACTTTGGATATGACGCAAGATTGGTGAGTCATGTACAATATCGGTGGATGTATCCATTTGAAATAGACTTGGGCAAGATGAAAAAAGAAAATAAGGAATCTGATGTCCGCATATTTAGTCATATTTTGCATCATGTTTTTATTTCATTCAAGTCTTTTTATTAGCTTTTATGTTGGGAATGTAAGGAAAATGTGTAGTTATGCTTAATATTGCAAGATATGGAGTCACTACTAGAAAACTTCAATTAGACATCTGTTGTCAAAAGATGTCTTTAAAAAAAAATCCGATCTCTTTGTGCGTGTAGTAAAAGATCCAAACTTTCACATCGGTTTTAAGCAGATGTCTTTTCTTAATTAGAACCCCAAAATTTTGGTTATGACATATTCACTTGTTGATGAATATCCATGATTTGTCATTTGAAAACATGTGAAGAGGTCCTACTAAAGCAAAAAAGTGACATTTACATCTTTATTTATAAAATAAGTAATGTCTTAAGACAAAATAGACAACAATTTTTGTTTATTGATCACGTTTATAATCATGTCCGATATATAATTTATTATTTTATATTGTTTTAATTTAACTGACCACATGAAATATAGACATAACTGATGTATTTCCATATTATCGACATCTTCCATTCAGAGTATTCATTCACTGTGTATTAATTTCATGTTCATTATATGTGATAATATATTGTTCTAAAATAATGCATTGTTGTGGTTGTATACACAGAAGATGTTGTTTCCCACATTTATATCAGTTTTTTCAAAATAAAATGATGTTGCTACTGCAATGACACATCGATTTATTTGACAAATAACGATGTTATTTTGATAAATATACATCAGTTTATATATCATTTTAATGTTCAAACTAGTGTTGCATATTGATTCAAATGAATGAATTGATGTGTATAATTATACTAGCATCTGTTTCGATAGACCGATCTGATGTTAAAGGTATGAACGCACTACTGATTTCAAATATAATCTGATCTGTTTTATTTGTATATACAACACGCTTTTGTCGATAGAATATCAGTTTTTTTTCTTCGAAATGATAGGTTGTTTAATGAAAACATGTACTGATGTACATAAATATTAGCTTCATATTATAACATTTACAAAATACGACCCCGCTATTCATAACCACAAAATTGGCTAGCCACATCTCAAAAAAAAGGTAAGGCTGGCACCATCTTCACTTGAAGCAGGAATTTGGTCATATGTCCAATTTAAGTAGCACCATCTTCACTTGCACGACATGTGGAGGAGTGAAGGACTTATAAAACTTCGATTGATGGGAAATGATCCCTTGCCTTTTAAAGAAAAAAAGAAAAACATAAGTCCAGAAATGTGACCACTTCCAAATGTTTCAAAATATAGATCAATAAACACAAGTCCATAAATGAGAGGGAATATCTGACAGAATCACTCACAACTTAGATTCATGTTCCAATCATGACACTGCTAAAAGGTGAAGACTAGGGACAATCAAACAAGAACGATCATCTTATCTACCAACAATGTCCAACTTCTAAAATATGAAATGCATGTAATTATCCATAAAAAGGATTCATAAAACGAAATAATGTAAAACAAGGGGAAAAGATAAGAGTACCCTTCAAGACCACAATGTTTATCAGAAGTAACTCCCTCCGTACTTGATGATTCAGATTGACCTGCCAGATCTGCAACAGTAGGTTTTGATCCCATTGTAATTATTGCATGGTTAACAATAGGATTTAGACAGGAGCATAAAGCATCAAGAAACATATGAAGTATAATAAGTCTCTAAAGCATGTAACTGATTAGAGAAAAGAGCTAAATGTTCACAAGCTGAGCAGTAGTATAAGAAAATCTGCTTTCTAGTGAGAGGATTTCTAGTGTGGGCATGATTGTTAAGAGATAACGGATCTTGAGACCTGCAAACCCACAATTTAATAATGATATGAAAATACGTAAACCAACCTTATGGAATTGCACTAAAAGGAAAGCATAACAACTTGTAAATCCTTAAAAAAGAAAAACAGAACGACATTTGTCGTCTCAAGAGACCGGAGCAAAACCATCCAAAAAAAATCCTCCATTTTGACCTTTTATTCGTACAACTAACGGCAGAAAAAGATGCAGCGTGACCTAAAGCAATCATAGTGATCACTCAGAGCGAACAACTTGTCTATTGATAATGCTATGACAGGTTTCAGTGTTTCACACACAAAAGTAAACTGGAAATAAGCATAATGGGGGGAAAACAATATTATTCATGTTCCATGCTTTGCAGATTAATAGGAATAAAATCATTCAAAATCGGATCATAATTAAGAAATTACAAAATTCGCCTTACCTTTTTACTTGTCTTTACTCCTGACGAAGTAGCCTCCTGCAAAAGAATCAGCCTAAGCTGCAAAGGATAGACATCTCCCACGTCAATCTCCCCGGATGAAAAGCTTCTTGTACCCTTGATAGCGGACCTAGAATCACTATGCCTGCACATTTAAATTTCAAAATTATACAAGCAGGCATTTACTAAGATCAACTGGCCAATTTAATTCCATAATGAGCTAAGTGAGAACATCAAGAAATGAAATTTTTTTTAACTTGCCAGCTGGTATTGAGGGAAACTGATATACTCACTGCTGTTTTAAGAACTGATTCATATCAAAAGCACAAAACCTTCTAAGGTACCTACCAGACAATTCATTACACATTTACATATTAAAAATGAAATGTGCATCCACTGTGACAATACATACAGATCATATACCTTCAAAAAGAAGCGTTGGCGAAGAAGCAAACAAGTGATTCATAAAATGATTCACCAGAGTTCTCTTGTTAAACAACTGCTAACTGATTTGGTGCAGGAGTAGACCATTCAATGAAAAGTTCAATACTCCAAACTATAAATTTGCATTAGTTGCCAACATCATGAATTACAAGTCCTACAATTTGCACCCTCAATACCGACTATATGAGAACTTGCTGCAGGGTTTATGTAAAGAGCCCACATTATATGCAGCTATAAGATTGTCGGTGAAAATTACATCATCCATCCATCCACATTATATATAGCTTGAGTAGTATTTTTTTTTCTACCCAGCCAAAAACACCACATTTCATTAGAGCCAATAAAGATGTTGAAAACCTGAAACATTTCGGAAACACTACAACAGAAACTCTTTGCCCCTAACATTTTCTACATTAATAAATCTTTATAGCAAAAAGAAACATCCTGTTAATTTTAGCTGGATGTTCGGTTTCATGATTTTCCTATGAGGCTGTAACTATGCATGATCTATGTAGGAGAAGCAAATATAATGTGCTTGGCATAGTCTAAGCACATAAGAGTTGTGAAAATACCCCAAAAGTTTCGCTGCATCAGATACATAACCTTCAACAGCATGCATCAAGTCCAACAATGCTCACATGCCCTATGGATGAAAAACAACAAGCAAATATTTCAGTTCTTCACTTTGCTTCAGTCGAGACTGTCAGGACTCAGGAGTGAGAGGAACAAAATGCAAGCATAACAATAGCCAAAAGAGCTTTCACTCTCAGACTCTCAGTCCCCAAATAAAGAAGAAGAAAGCATAGAAAGAAACAAAAGATAAAGGAATAAGAAGCTTATAAGTACCAGGACAAATTTCGGATTATTGGATTTAATTTGCGATCCATACTCTGATCCCTTGAGAGTTGATTTTGCTGGAAGAATCTAAAGAAGCTCGGGCGGAGGGGAATAAGATTTCACATCCACAGGGTTCCTGACTACCAAACAAATCTTAAGACGGCAATGAAAAGTTGCAATCTTTTTACATGCTAATTATATGCCATCTATCTCCTAGTGCTCATAAATAGGACTAACACGAGCAATGGGGAAAGAAACCCTAGGCATCATTACATGGTTTATTGAATCTCAAGTCCTGCTACATTTTCCATCAATTTCAAAGTTCACCTAGTAATCAAGGTTTAAAGTGTACGATTCAAGCAACTACCTAGTACCAACACAACTTACACAAGTAGAGAAATCAGCGAGCAATTACAATTACCAGCAAGAGCTAATTGAACACGGAGGCGAGATCGATCCTCAACAACCTACGAGCAGGAAAATTCAACATCAAGAACAAAGGAATGACTTGAATTGAATCACTCCAAATTTAACAATTAAAAGGAAGTAGACCTGGGTGGAGATACCAGTGGGGAGGTGCTTGAGGTGGACGGCAGATTCTCGCTTGTTGCGGTGCTGGCCGCCGAGTCCGGAAGCTTTGAATGTCTCCAATTCGCACTGATTCATCAACTGGTCGTCGGAGAGGTGCAGATAACCCCCGGAAACGCTGTTACCGAAGACACCGTTAGGGCTGGAGCACAAGGACTTGATAGGAGAGGCAGAAATAAGATTTGAAACCAATGCATTCAACAAAACAAAATAACACAAAAACATCTATCCATCAATTCTATTAGTGTTAGGCTTTTCAACAGAACCATACTTGTATGAGCCAATAGAGTGGCACGCCCAGTCAGTTTATTCAACTGCTTGATCTTTACCATGAAAATGTATCTTTGAAAGCGTAAGTGAACATAATTTTTTTTTGAATGACCAGTCATCTAAGCACCACAACACAAACCATCTATCCATCAATGCTCACTGAGATTGAACCACTTTAATGTCAATGAACAACAACACCTTAGCTATCTCAATCAATCTAAGAGAGTGAGAACATGAGAAATAACATTGTACCAAACAGATTTTCTTAAAAAAGTTTGATCATGAAACTTGCCACAATTAGTTTTTTAAACCTTAAAAACACCATAAAGAGATATCTGTTGCTAATTATCAACTGACATGACTAAGGATCTCTATCGGTTGGCCAGTCTTCTGCAAGGAAATACTGGTTTAATCATGGAAACAAAAATTTCCCAACCCAATAAACTTAGATTAGTAACCCTGTCATCACTGTAAAATTAAGTTGGCTCATAATTTTTACAAGTTTTCCTTTTTCAAAGTTCTTTACAACCATGGAATATCTCAAGAAAGACATGCTCCTCAAATTGTTCCTGTTTAAATCTGTCAATCTATCTATTCGTGACTAAATCCACAAAACCCATGACAAACACTTAGTGGTAGCCTGATTGGAAATGCCTACTAAAGTCTTGTGAATTCCAGGACTACAAGAAAATCCCAGCAGATGATCAGCATAAGCAAAGTGATTAAATGGTAGTTCCCAATCAACAGCAAAAGGGAAAAATGACAATTTTCTTATCATTTAACCACATAACTAGCTATTCAGTCAATCAAGAAACAACGGGCAAAACAAGTAAATCTCCAACAATCAGCTATTATCAGATCCAAACAGGTAGTCCAATTACGAATTGAAGTATTTCATTCAAAATAGATGAAACTTTCAATTCAAAAAGTAATCAACTAGAAGATAAGGCTTCATAAACATTGAAATCTCCAGGGAAAAACATGCTTCAATGCTATCAGCTTTTCTATGCCTAGCATGACCTATAACTCTGGTATATAGAAATCATGTATTATACTAGATGCTTAAATTGAACTAAAATCAGTAAGATCTCAATGTGCCCAACTCTTGATCAATGTCAACTGCCTCATCACTTCTCCACATATCAACATGGTTAATCTTTCAATCTTCACTCAACACAAATCTCCCATGCCCCTCTTGTTATCTCTCAGCCAAGCTAAAAAAATCTTTGCTTAACCCAATCAAGGCATATCATGTCAGTAGTAGACTTTATGCAACAAAGATCAACCGAAAACAAAATGATCTAACAAGAACCAAAAAGTGCACATTGAAATAAGCACAAATCTTGAGATAAATCAAGGACATCAAAATCAATGAATTCTCACAACCCCTGGAGTCAAGGAAATTGAAGTGTTTAGGGCGAAAAAATAACATGAAAGCCCCGACTACTTGTAGAGTCCCTCATTCAGAAACGGACCTTTGGAGAAAGGAACGACGTAGTTGTACTCAAAGCAGAGGCAGATGGAGCAACTGCAGACGACGTTGTCGGCGGCGTCCCTGCGCCAGCGGCCTGGGTGGCAACCATGCACGAGTAGATGATTCCAAGGATTCCAAGGATTAGTTAGAACCTTCTTCTGTGACAATAGAACTGGGATTAGGGATTTAGACACAGAATAGAGAAAACAAAGGAGGACGAAGATTGAAAAATAGATACAGGCACACAAGGAGACCAAATACGAGTCGGTGATTTAGGGTTCTTCAACCCCCGTCCATGTTCGCAGCGGCCGAGTGGTCGGGATGGGCTTCAGATAGATGACATCCGGAAGAAGAAGACAACACTGAGAGGGTCGTCGGAGCTAGCTAGAGAAAGGTCGGATCTGGAGAGAGGTGAAGATTCCGTTGGGGATTTGGGGGCTCGGTTTGGAGAAAAGAGAGGTAGAACGATAGATAGGTTGAATGTGTGGGGAGATAGAGATTAAAGAAGATAGAAATTTTAATAAGGTTAAAAAAGTGAGTTGAAATTTTGTCAAGTGTTACCCGCTAGCTTTGAAAAATGAAAGTTAAAAAAAAAATTCAAGTGTTTAACCTTACCTCAAAAGCCCGCTTCAATTTTTTTTCAAAGTTTTTTTCATCCCGCTCATTTTTCCCTAATCACACGCGTTTGGCTTTTTCATAACTAATAATTTCACATCTGTCCCAAATTTTGACAATTGTGTAAACCGGTTTACATATCACAAAAAAAATTATCGATGTAATAGAATAATTTAACATCTGTTAATTTCTTGACAAACTTAAATTGCAAGATGTCTAATTGCAGTATTGTAGTAGTGAGTCTACACAGGATTTGGTGTGATTTTATAGGTTTTGGAGCTGATTTGGAAGAGTTTCGACGCACTTTAGAGCTTAATGAAAAATCATAAAGGCAATGGAGAAGCCAAGCAAAAGCAAAAAGTGGTGTAGCTTGAGAAAAGCCTTATTTTCGCCACCCATCACTTTGATTCAAGATCTGGAGCCTTTATGAGATTTGTAGTCCTTGAAAAGAGCTTTCCAACTCATATTCATATGCATCAATCGGATTAACGAGGACTCGAAAAAGTGTGATTAAAGTAAGAATCGAAAAGCTGGAGAAAAACATAACCTACTGCATTCGAACAGATACCTCGACGCCGACACCCAGACCTCGGCGCCGATACCCTGCGCACCAGGAGAATTTTCTGCGGGCTGATTTTATTCCTTATTGGGCTTTTTAATTAGGCTTTTCTTCTAAATCTCTTTTAGGATCTTTTAGTTAGATAGACTTGGGATATTTTATCCTTCCTTAGTTAGATTTTATTATTTTTCTAAGATAAAATCTCTTTCTTTGGAGATTAAGTCTTAATTTCTATCTTTAAATAAAGCCAATTAGAGGCTAATTAAAAAACATTGAAGACACGCTGAATTGACAGTAGCTTAGAACGTGAGTTTTGGAGTTTTCGATTGAAGGTTTTGACGTTGGTTTTGAGGTTTGATTTTATGCAATTTCAGATTATGTTTTATTCAATTTTCAGCATGTTTTCTATAGCTATGTGTGAGTAGTTCCCCTTCTTCTAGGGTTGGGGTGAGCCCAACAATATTTATGTATAAAAGCTTGAATCTATGATGTTTTTATGAGTTTATCATCATTTATCTTGTATTTAAATCCTTTGCGAAAATTGAGGACAATTCCATGTTTATGATTATAAAGCAAAAGTGGATTTAATCATGAATTTGGATAGTAATTAGAGATCTTTGACGAAAGTAAAAGGGATCTAATTAAGAAAAGGTAGAACGAATAGGTTTTATGCAAAAGCCTCTATTCTCTATTTGTGAAGTATGCGAAAGCTATCTTTTGATGATAAAAACGTGATCTTTGTTCTATGATTCTTGTGTGGTTTATGCATGATTTTTGTTGCGGTTATCCCTAGACCTTGGAAGTTCTTTTTATATTGTTTATATCCCTAAAATCCCTTGCTTTTTGTTCTATTTTGCTGCTGGAAAACAAACAATCACTCGACATTCATCACTTCTCTCGACCATCCTCTTGATATCGACCTCTCTAGTCGATATCGACCGCCTTTTCTACTGATTTTTGTGTGTTGTTAGATCACATGAACTACTCTAGAAAGTGTTGTCCTCTCTCCAGTGCAACGATCCCGACTTTCGCTATCTACATAGTGGGAATTGAGGTATTTTATTTGTGGTTGATTTCTCATCGCAACAAATTGGCACCGTTGTCGGGGAGGGTAACAATCGCCATCTAGAGTAGTTGATTTTCGGAGTTGGGACTAGCCCACCTCCTCCTTGCTTTCTAACGCTACTTGTTTGCTTCTTGTGTTTGTTTTGGGAGGTGTATGTGACGCGCTGATCGCATAATAGAGTTTGAGGCTTTAGACAAACCGGAGCGTTAGTTTCATCTATGAGAAAGGCTAAAGAGAATCATGGCTGACTGTGAGACTCTTGAAGAAACAGTGGAGAGGCTGCGAAGGGAGAACAAAGAGGCCAATCGTGCTCGAGAACAAGAGGCCGAGAGGGCACGTCAAGCGGAGGAACAACTTGCTAGGATTCCTCGCAATGCTCGACAATATATGCACCCACCTCTTAGGGTGCCCGCATCACCTATTGTCTTCCCCGACGCTCCCGCTAATTTTGAGATCAAGACAAGCCTCATTGCCATGGTCAAGAAGATCCAATTTTCGGGGAAACCAACGGAGTGCCCTATGGAGCATGTGCGCGAGCTCTTGGATATTTGTGACACCATCGCTCATGGTGAAACTTTGGAGTATGTGAGGCTTAAGGCCTATCGATGGTCACTTGCGGGGAAGACACTTCATTGGCTAGATAGCTTGTCGACCCAAACCATCACCACATGGGAGCAATTACATGATTCCTTCTTAACCAAGTTCTTCCCACCCTCAAAGACATCGGAGCTAAGGAAAAAAATCACTACTTTCAAGCAATTGAGGGTGGAAGACTTGGCGGCGGCATGGGAGAGATTCAAGGAGCTTCAACGTCAATGCCCTACGCATGGGCAACCCGAATATGTGCTCCAAGAGATCTTCTTCAATGGGCTAAATTCGACAACAAATGACCGGATTAATGTTCACACTAACCTCCGATTCCTTGAGATGACTCCGGAGGAAGCATGGGAAGAGCTAGAGCGCTTGGTTGAGTACTAAAACACCTATGGGACCTCCGAAATCTCGGATGTGAGGCCCCCACCATTTATGGCTCTCTATCAACCATCTAAAGAGATTGATCCGGATGTTCACGAGCAATTTAGGAAGGATCAAGTGAGAAAGCTACAAAAGCAAGTTCAGCATCTATCGGCAAATCAAGCATGCATAGAGTGTGGATCTACTTCCCACACCACAGTCCAATGCCCTCACACCGATCAAGTATACCTAGCCGAGACATATGAGGATGCTCATTATGTGGGAGGTCCTAGCCAAGGAGGAAACCAAAGCACTTGGGGCAATCGTCAACCCCAACAAAACTATGGCGGACACAACTTCTATCGAGCTCCAGGCCATCCGGAGCGTGAGCAATCACGCAATCATATGAGCATGATCCTTGAGAAGATGAGGAGGAACCAAGCAAAGAATGACCTTGTTAACTCAGCTGTCCAAAATGCATTGCAAGGTCTCAATGCTCTCTTTGGGGAGATGGACATATGGAGAAGAAACAATGAGACCCAAGTGAGACCTAAGTGTTGCTTCCATCAAGCTAAGGAGTGGACGCGAGTTACTAGACCAACACAACTCGCAAAAAGAGGATGACGAGCCCAGAAACACCCTCGGCGCTAACACCTCTACCCTCGGCGCCGACACCCCGACAGCTCCAAAACCTATTGTAGAAGACGCTGGAAGTGCACAGCCCCTCGGCGCCGACCCCTCCAGTGTCGATGCCGACCCACCTCTTCAAGAAACCCCTCCCAACATTGCAGACCCCTCGACGTCGACACCCCCTGCCTCGACGCCGACCCCTGCTGCAGAAAGAACGAGAACTTCTGAGGTTGCTTCTAAGCCTAATGTACAACTCTCATTCCCCTCCAAGGTGCCGAAGGACCCCATTGATAGGAAGTTCAAACGGTTCATGAAAATGCTTCAAGGCCTCTACGTTACTATCCCCCTTACCGAAGCACTTAGAGAGATGCCCACCTATGTGAATTTTTTTAAGGAGATCTTAAGTAACAAAAGGTCTCTAGTGGATATTGCGGAGGAATGCAACAAGATGGACTTCCCCGAAAAGAAGGCTGATCCAGGGAAGTTTGCCATCTCTATTGGGCTTGGAAATCATCGTTACAAAGTGATAGCATGCATTTAGAGAGTTATAATAGGTTGCATTTAGCTTAGTTATGATACATATCATGCATGGTTTAAGTATAATTTGCATATTTGTTCTCTGTGTGGTTGGAGTCGGAATCTACATGCTTTTATTGATTATTTCAGGTAATCGTGGATCCGAGGAGGAGACATGGGTTGATAACGCATTGGATGAGAATGTATAGTTGATCGAAGAAGCTTACATGAAGATCTCAAGAGGTCCTGAGAAGAAGAAGCGAACCTAAACGAAGAACAAGTCTGCAGAAGTTGTCGCCAGACATGCTGAACTTGTTTTGCACTTTCTGGAGGCCTCGGTTGTCCGATCGACTATTATGACCATGCATTGGAAAGCTCTTTCAGAGAGCTACAACTTTCATGTTGACGTCGAGAGCTAATTCGAGACGGAATTTTCGGGAAAACCCAATGCAGCGCCCGCCGCATAGTTTGCTGCGCCCGCCGCATAGTTTGCTGCGCCCGCCGCCAAGGGCGTTATTCATGCTGCGCCCGCCGCGTGGTTTGCTGCGCCCGCCGCAACTTTGCGGCGCCCGCCGCACGGGTCATCAGCGCAGCGCCGTTTTGAGAAAAACCCTAGTTGTTCTATTTTGTTTGGAGGGCCGACTTGGATGTTTTATTAAGCCACTTTTATGTTATTTTTCAGAACTTCTATTCTATTCTTACGTTCTATCGTACAATTAGAGAGAGAGCGATGTTCGCCATGGGCGACTAAACTCTCTTCGTTCTCCTTGCAATTTGAAGCTTTATTTGGATTGAATTGTGAATTTCTAATTCTTGTTTCTTATTTCCTATATTGAATGTTTCGACTTCTTTGTGCTTGAATGTTTGATTGTTTTATTCTATCTCGACTGATCAACTTGGTAGAATCAATTCAATTGCTAGGGTTTTGTAGATTCCGGATTGCGAACCTTAACCCAAGTGGCAAACTTGTTCCTTTAGGGCTGATTGAACTAATTGAATGAGTAGGAAGTTGAATGTGTTGTTAAATCCTTCTTTAGGGACTGCAAATACCTTGGTTAATCTCTGAACTTAAAGCTATCAATTGGGTTAAATCCTTCTTTAGGGATTGTTCGATTGATAAGGGTTCTAGGACTGATTGGACTAGTAACTATATTAGGTCGGGACAAGGGCATTCATAGGAAACCTAAAAGGACAAGAGGAAGTTACAATATCAATTCAACCAAATAAAGTGGATAGTTGTAGGTAGAGCGATCTTCTCTAAATTGTTTTGCATCAATTTTGTTTATAGTTTATTTTGTTTTCTTTCCAATCTCAATCAACCAAAAACCCCCCTTTCTACTAATTGGTAAATACACATTGTTGAGAAATACTTGATTCTCTGTGGGATCGACCTCTTACTTGCTTGCTATACTAGTTTGTAGGTTTGAGTTTTATTTTGATACGGTTTATGCGACTAAAAACCGCTCATCAAATTGGTGCCGTTGCCGGGGAATCAAGTTTATTTCATTGTTGTGTGTATTTATTAATTTTTGTTTATATATCTAACTTTGTTGTGAACCTATCTTACGGTTCACAACACCCTTGCTACTAACTTTTTCAAGATGTTGAGATTGTTGCAGTTTGAAGGTGAGAACTTTCACCAATATTTCACTAGATTGCATGAGTTTGTTAATGACCTTGGTTCATGGGGTTATCAATATGGTGTGCGGGAGATGTGTGTTTGCATATTTGATGGGATGAATGCTGAAACACGAAATCTTGCTGAGTCCATGAGTAATGGAGGCCTATTGGATATGGGACTCTTTGAGATTTGGGATTTTTTCGGCAACATGAGTCGACAGGTTGAACGGGAAGTATCAATCCAAACTCTCACACAAGTGTTGCAGCAGTTGGAAGAAGAACAAATGAGCCGCTGTAAAAAATTGGAGAATCAGATGAGCCAACTCATTCAAATTCTAAGTGCAAAAGGTGAGAAAGAAAGGAGCTTCGAAGAAGAAGATGAGGAATTGGTTGCAGACAACGATAGTGTCTTCGACAATGGAGGAGAGGGTCTAGTGCTTCGTGACTTGGAATCTCATGAGTCGACGCATGAGTTTACATGTGATGTGTCTCCTACTCCATCTGCACCATCCATTCTGAGCTCGCCCATTGATGAACCAAGTCTAGAGCCATCAACTGAGGCTCAAGAGATAATAAAGGTAAACTTTTGCAATCTTGAAGGTAATGGTGATTATGTTGATCCTTTTGATTGCTATTTTGAAAAGCCACCAGCGGAACTGTGTTGGTGGTATCATATTCCTCCTGCAGAGAGTCAGGCTAGACTCTTTGATAGATTGAAAGGGTTCGTGAGTTCCACATTTTATGCTTTCAATTTATTGTGCTATGATGTGCCTTGTAAGATGTGTGCACAGGAATATGATAGGCTATTGAGGGCCTTGACGATGTCTGATAGCTATGATCTTGAGATTGAAAATAAGTCAAGTCAATGACATTAAAGAAAGGCGCTTCTCGGGAGGCAACCCGAGGTAAGTTTTAGTTATTTCGATTCCTAGTTAGCTAGTTTCTTTTCAATAAATTAGGTTTTCCATTAGGCATTAGATAGTTGTTCTTGGTTTGGGATAGACTAAGCTTTCAGGAAAGGCCGCCGAAATCCTCAGATTCGACCTATAGAGACCCATCCACCACATTGTGAGTATTTCATTCATCTCTTTCTCTATGTTTTTATTTTTTGTTGTCTTTTATGTTTCATTGAGGACAATGAAAGGTTTAAGTGTGGGGGAGGGATTGCATTGCATATAGATAGAGTTTGCAGATCATGTTTATTTATGTTTTCATATTTATTTTTACTCATATATCACATTTAAAAAAAATCACAAAAATATCATGCATTGCATTTTAGGTGTTATTAAAGATACCCATCTTGGTTTAGTTTGTCCTCTAATTTATTCTTATGATCTTAATTGCATAAATCCCATGATTTGATTGAATTGCTTGAAAATGATTTTGGAGCATGAATTGAGAATATAATTGAGCAAGTATGATTCATAGTTGAGGTTTAATTGAAATCTAATAAAAAAAAACATAACCTTTGTGAGTTTGTTTTGGCCTTATAGGGACTTTACATATTATTCCCTTTTGCTTTTATTGTGTGATTATACTCTCCATATGCTTCTTATTTCAATACCGTATTGCACATGTTTGTTGCTTGTGAATTTCAAATGATCGAGGCGTGTTTTCTTTAGCCATATTATACCCTATCTATCTTACATATTATCCTGTGCTTGAAGCCCATCTGAGCCTTAAAGCCTATCCTTTTTTATAGCTCCACAAAAATATATCATAGCCAATGATTAGCCTGACCCCATCCGGGAATTAGGAGGAGAATTGGTGAAAAATCTTTATGTTGGAGTAGCTTTGAGTGGAGATGATGTATTTATGGTTGTATATTGCGAGAGGCATAGCCAAAATAAGGTAACCCTTCTTGCATAATAGAGATGACTTGTTACTAGGGGCCTAAGGAGGATAAAATTCACTTAGGAGTAAAAGTCTAGTAAGCTTGGATCTAGGGAGGATAAAATTCACCTAGGGGCAAAAGTAAGCATAAAAGAAAAGAAAACAAAGTCATCATTCAAATGGAAAAATTGCATAAGTTGTATGGCTATTGAAATCGACGAGTGCTTATTGATGTGTATTAAAGTTTATGTTATTTGAATGGTTTGCGAAATATGGAAGTTTTGGTGTTGTTCTGGTTGGTTGTTGTTCCTTTTTCCCGGATTTTTAGCACCACAAGCCTAAATATTTCTCATGCCTTATGTTCCTACCAAAGCCCCATTACAACCTTATAAAAGTCCTCATGATGTTGTTTGCAAGTGATAACTTTCACGGTGTACAGAGCATTTTGGATTGAGTTGAGAGTTGGACTTTAAAGACTAAACACATGAGAGCTTGAGTGAAACACATTATCCCGGTGAGGTTGGATTAAATTTGCTTTTACTATTGGATCGCTCATATATTTGCTAGGATATTTGTTTTCTTATTCATGGCTCCTATTTTTTGATGTTGCTTTTCTAAAACTATAGCATGAAGATCTTATTTGTGGGATGATCAATTCTATATTTGTTTTTGATTGCTTGAGGACAAGCAAAAGCTTAAGTGTGGGGGAGTTTGATAGCATGCATTTAGAGAGTTATAATAGGTTGCATTTAGCTTAGTTATGATACATATCATGCATGGTTTAAGTATAATTTGCATATTTGTTCTCTGTGTGGTTGGAGTCGGAATCTACATGCTTTTATTGATTATTTCAGGTAATCGTGGATCCGAGGAGGAGACATGGGTTGATAACGCATTGGATGAGAATGTATAGTTGATCGAAGAAGCTTACATGAAGATCTCAAGAGGTCCTGAAAAGAAGAAGCGAACCTAAACGAAGAACAAGTCTGCAGAAGTTGTCGCCAGACATGCTGAACTTGTTTTGCACTTTCTGGAGGCCTCGGTTGTCCGATCGACTATTATGACCATGCGTTGGAAAGCTCTTTCAGAGAGCTACAACTTTCATGTTGACGTCGAGAGCTAATTCGAGACGTAATTTTCGGGAAAACCCAATGCAGCGCCCGCCGCATAGTTTGCTGCGCCCGCCGCCAGGGGCGTTATTCATGCTGCGCCCGCCGCATGGTTTGCGGCGCCCGCCGCACGGGTAATCAGCGCAGCGCCGTTTTGAGAAAAACCCTAGTTGTTCTATTTTGTTTGGAGGGCCGACTTGGATGTTTTATTAAGCCACTTTTATGTTATTTTTCAGAACTTCTATTCTATTCTTACGTTCTATCGTACAATTAGAGAGAGAGCGATGTTCGCCATGGGCGACTAAACTCTCTTCGTTCTCCTTGCAATTTGAAGCTTTATTTGGATTGAATTGTGAGTTTCTAATTCTTGTTTCTTATTTCCTATATTGAATGTTTCGACTTCTTTGTGCTTGAATGTTTGATTGTTTTATTCTATCTCGACTGATCAACTTGGTAGAATCAATTCAATTGCTAGGGTTTTGTAGATTCCTGATTGCGAACCTTAACCCAAGTGGCAAACTTGTTCCTTTAGGGCTGATTGAACTAATTGAATGAGTAGGAAGTTGAATGTGTTGTTAAATCCTTCTTTAGGGACTGCAAATACCTTGGTTAATCTCTGAACTTAAAGCTATCAATTGGGTTAAATCCTTCTTTAGGGACTGTTCGATTGATAAGGGTTTCTAGGACTGATTGGACTAGTAACTATATTAGGTCGGGACAAGGGCATTCATAGGAAACCTAAAAGGACAAGAGGAAGTTACAATATCAATTCAACCAAATAAAGTGGATAGTTGTAGGTAGAGCGATCTTCTCTAAATTGTTTTGCATCAATTTTGTTTATAGTTTATTTTGTTTTCTTTCCAATCTCAATCAACCAAAAACCCCCCTTTCTACTAATTGGTAAATACACATTGTTGAGAAATACTTGATTCTCTGTGGGATCGACCTCTTACTTGCTTGCTATACTAGTTTGTAGGTTTGAGTTGTATTTTGATACGGTTTATGCGACTAAAAACCGCTCATCACAAAGCCTTGTGTGACTTGGGAGCAAGTGTAAGTCTTATGCCTCTATCTATTTGGCACCAAGTCAAGATAGGAGCATTGGAGCCGGTGGAGATGAAGTTGTTTATGGCCGACAACACATGGGTGAAGCCCACAGGGATTATGGATAATGTCCCCGTCAAGGTGGGAAAGTTCTTCGTCCCAACCGACTTCATTGTGTTAGATATGGAACCTGATCCCACCGTACCAATCATCTTGGGTAGACCTTTCTTGGCCACAACATATGCGAACATTAGCGTCAAGAATGGCCTACTTACTTTCACCATAGTCGATGAGGTAATTGAGTTTCGTTTTAATACGACTATGAGGGAGGTAAGAAGGATGGAGGTCAATGCCCTATATGCACGAATGAACGTCATTCCATGTGAGGAGCTTACAAAGGAGATAATAGTCAAGGAGCCAACGCCCACGGAGGATCAAATCAACAACCTATAGGCTACTTTTGATAATGAAGAAGTGGAAATCAAGAGCACGACAACGGCTAAGTATGGCGTCCTTGACGTCGACCCACCTTTGTCGAAATCGATTCCACACCATGCTGAAAAACCTACAGATGCCTCGGGGCCAACACCCTCAGGCTCGGCGTCGACACCTCAAGTAGCAGGACAACGTGAAGAAGTTGGTTGCGCTACCATGAAAGGAAAAGTTGATGAGAAAGGAAAGAGTTGGGCCGAAGACCACCATCCCGGTCCTAACAAGGTAAGTGAAGGTATGAATTTCTCTTCCCCTATTTCCATTAAAAACCTATCTATTACGAATGGAAGAGGTATGCATTGGTTTGGGAGATTATGTAGGGGACGCAATGAAGATTCAAAAGCTTATGAGGTAGGAGATTAGGTGTACATCTCCAAGGCCAAAAATCAATGGTTCCTTAGCAAATTCAAAGAGAAGAAGGTTGGTCCATTCGAAATTAACAAGATTCGGCCCAGCACAATGGAGCTAAAGGACAAGGAAGGAGTCATATTCAAGGTCGAACTAGAAAGTCCGGAGGAGGAGGCTCGTGCCACATGGGCCTTGCAAATGCCCACATGAGCTTAAGAGAAGAAGTCGGCCTAGCGACTTAAAAATCTAGAGCTTGTACATAGACCTATGATTATTTAGGATTTTATTTTTGTTGGTTTTGGTTTTGGTTGCTAACAAATTGGTAGGTGTTAAGCATGACGAAAGGACAACCTTGGAGAAGAGAAGCTTATCGACCACTCCCTGTCGACGTCGACTCCTAGGCACGATAGTAGCACCTATTTCCGGTCAAAATGAGCTCCAATTCTATCTTGTAAGTTTTCGTTTACACCTATCGCATATTTTTGAGCTTATACATTGAGGACAACGTAATATTTTAAGTATGGGGTGGGGGTAACAACTTACTATATGCTTATGGTTCGAAGTTTGTTTTTGGTGGTGTTTTGCATTATTTTGTATTTTTGCATATTTTGCATTTTTATTGAGTCCATAAAAAAATACAAAATAATTGTAAAATGTCAAAAAAATGAAGAAAAAAAATGCATTGTTAGTTATATTATAAACACCTAACTTAGATGTCCTATGATAATGCCTAATAATCGACTTGATCATGTAAACCCTATGGGAATGTTCTTCATATTTTTATATTTCCCTCTATTTTTGATGTGTGATTTACTCTTGACATTGATGTAGTTATCTATTTCTTGAGACCAATTATGAGATACTAGTTCATTGCTTATTAAAATTAGATGATGGAGGACTTATATTTTCTTAGCCATGTTTTATCCATTCATTTACCTACCTTGCATATTATCTTTACTTGATGCCCTTTGAGCCTTAGCCTATTCTTTGTTAGCTCCACAAAATTGGTTCCTAGCCGATTATAAGCTTGACCCTTTATCCGGGAAATAGGATTTAGAGTTGGTTGGAATTTGATTGAGTTGAGTTTGATGGAGAAAAAGCTAAGTTGTTGAGCTTTGTTGAGAAGCTTTGAGTGAAGTTATGTAAGGTTTTTGCATTATTCATCATATTGTTCTTATACTTTAGAGGCTCCGAAAATTTATATATACGTATTATTGCCGAAAGAAAAAAAAAAGAAAAAAAATGTAGGCAAAAAAAAAAGAAATGCAGAAAAAAAAAAGTGTTTATTAAGAGCCTAGTTCATTATATGTGAGAGTTGGATTAAATTGTTGGTTGAGAAATATTGTCATGGGTTGATGATCTTCATTTTTGATGAGTTTGGTAGATGTGCTGAATTTTGAGACGAGTTGTTTGGTTGAGTTGAGTTAGAAGTTTAGGAGGCTTGATTCCCGAATTTTTAGCACCACTTTGCCTAAATAATTCCATACCATTTATTTCTTACCAAGCCACATTACAACCCGGCCGAATGAAGCCTTCTTTGAAGTCTTTCATTGAGCCATAAGTCCTCTTGATGATTTTAATTGCTTTGACATCTCCGGTGGAGAGATTGGTGATATAAATAACAATGTCTATGTAGCTTTTTGCATTAAGGATTGAGTTGAGAGTTGTTATTCAAAGCCTAAACACATTGAGTGTTGAGTGAAACACATATATCCTTGTGAGGATGGATTTCAGTTGCTCTTTCTTAGAGTTACCTATATATGTGTGATGACTTTTGATTGCTTGATTCTTTTAGACCACTTGCGCTTATGATGTTGCTTTTTGGCGAAGGCGAACACTTGAAGGATGTGTTGTAGGAAATGGTTAGTGTTTGGTTATTGCTTGAGGACAAGCAAGTCTAAGTATGTGGTGTTTTGATGTCCGCATATTTAGTCATATTTTGCATCATGTTTTTATTTCATTCAAGTCTTTTTATTAGCTTTTATGTTGGACAAGTAAGGAAAATGTGTAGTTATGCTTAATATTGCAAGATATGGAGGCTACACAAGCTTTGGTGTGATTTAATAGGTTTTGGAGCTGATTTGGAAGAGTTTCGACGCACTTTAGAGCTTAATGAAAAATCATGAAGGCAATGGAGAAGCCAAGCAAAAGCAAAAAGTGGTGTAGCTGGAGAAAGGCCTTATTTTCGCCACCCATCACTTTGATTAAAGATCTGGAGCCTTCATGAGATTTGTAGTCCTTGAAAAGATCTTTCCAACACATATTCATATGCGTCAATCGGATTAACGAGGACTCGGAAAAGTGTGATTAAAGTCAGAATCGAAAAGTTGGAGAAAAACATAACCTACTGCATTCGAACAGATACCTCGACGCCGACACCCAGACCTCGGCGCCAATACCCTGCGCACCAGGAGAATTTTCTACGGGGTGATTTTATTCCTTATTGGGCTTTTTAATTAGGCTTTTCTTCTAAATATCTTTTAGGATCTTTTAGTTAGATAGACTTAGGATATTGTATCCTTCCTTAGTTAGATTTTATTATTTTCCTAAGATAAAATCTCTTTCCTTGGAGATTAAGTCTTAATTTCTATCTTTAAATAAAGCCAATTAGAGGCTAATTAAAAAACATTGAAGACACGCTGAATTGACAACAGCTTAGGACGTGAGTTTTGGAGTTTTCGGTTGAAGGTTTTGACGTTGGTTTTGAGGTTTGATTTTATGCAATTTCAGATTATGTTTTATTCAATTTTCAGCATGTTTTCTATAGCTATGTGTGAGTAGTTCCCCTTATTCTAGGGTTGGGGTGAGCCCAACAATAGCCATGTATGAAAGCTTGAATCTATTATGTTTTTATGAGTTTATCATCATCTATCTTGTATTTAAATCCTTTGCGAAAGATGAGGAAAATTCCATGTTTATGATTATAAAGCGAAAGTGGATTTAATCATGAATTTGGATAGTAATTAGAGATCTTTGACGAAAGTAAAAGGGATCTAATTAAGAAAAGGTAGAACGGATAGGTTTTATGCGAAAGCCTATATTCTCTATTTGTGAAGTACGCGAAAGCTATCTTTTGATGATAAAAACATGATCTTTGTTCTATGATTCTTGTGTGGTTTATGCATGATTATTGTTGTGGTTATCCCTAGACCTTGGAAGTTCTTTTTATATTGTTTACATCCCTAAAATCCCTTGTTTTTTGTTCTATTTTGCTGCTGGAAAACAAACAATCACTCGACATTCATCACAGGAACTACTCTAGAAAGTGTCGTCCTCTCTCCAGTGGAACGATCCCGACTTTCGCTATCTACATAGTGGGAATTGAGGTATTTTATTTGTGGTTAATTTCTCATCGCAACAGAATCTGAAGCATATAGAGCCATCCATAGTTGAGGTGTAATTGTTGGAAGAGATCGCAAAATTTACTAAGCATTATCCTGATTCTAATGATCCATATAAGAGAAGGAGGGCATCTAGAAATGAGAATGATAGATTTGATGTCAGTTTCCCTCAAATTTCTATCTTCAATCATCCTGGTTGGCCTTGTGGAAAAGCTAAGGTTGTGTGGATGAATGACTAAAGAGATTTACATGTAATGCACACGTATATCTTGATTGATTGTTTGGAGATTGATCCATACATCATGTAAGTCATTCTAACATATCTATGATTAGCATGTTAATTCATATATCATATAAAATCTACGGGTTTTTTTTAAATAAAAATATCGAACTTCTTAGTATATAGCATAATGCAGGAAATTCAAAAATAAGCGGAGTATACGGTGGTAATGCTATTGCCACCCACTTCTTAAGATGGTTCAAAAATTATGTGAGTAATCACAATTCTTTTGCATTTCTTGGAAAAAAAATATGTGTTTAAGATTTTCTTTGCAAAACTCATAAAAGTGATGCTTCACTACATGAGAGATATTTAATTTAATAGATATCATATGTGACAACATCCCTGTTAAAAATCCTGTTTTTATTGGATCCAGGTGGAACTTGTACGGACCACCGCACCCATCATGGACTTACCTGGCCCAAATGAATAATACTCATGTAGCCCTACTCGTGCCATGATGATGCGGACAAGATGGGCCCCATTCAATCCGCCTTTAGAAACGACATCCTAAACTAACAGGGAACTAGGAATATACGTGTGACGCGAGCAAAGGGTAGTATCAATCAAGCATCGCAAACAGAATTTATCTGCTCCCTTCGAAGGCCTTTCCAAATCACTTTATCAATGGACGTTGAAGCAGTTTAAAACTTCTTCCGCGGAGCGAGCAGGTGATCGAACCGTGTGGGCAATCTTGGGTTCTTCGTCACACTCGGATTTCGCTCTATTTAACCTTCTCTCTCTCTCTCTCTCTCTCTCTCTCTCTCTCTCTCTCTCTCTCTCAATTCTCTGATTTCCCAAAAGTCCTTTCTCCTTTGTCTCTGTTGCCCTTTTTATAGCGACCTAGTTGTACGAACTGGGTTATCACAAGTGTCTGATCAATCCTTACACGTGTCAGATTTGTAAACCTCATGGGTATGGGGCATGTATGACAAGTGTTTGTTACATCTCACATGTTTTGTCCATGAATGACACGATTTGTCGTGGGTAGTAAGTGTGTTCTCTGGTTTGACACGGTCGGTCACACCGATTGTTTTCTTTAGGTCTCATCAACATGAAGCATAACATACAATTATCGATCCTCTCATAGTTAGTCTAGGAGGGGGAGGGGGCAAGCAGAAAAATGTTTTTATGGCTGCATACTACATCATCGGTTATAGATTTGAAACTTTGGATCATGGTAATGGAAAATTAAACATGAATAGTGGAGCGTGCATAAAAGCTTCAAATTGTGGTGATGAACAACAAGACACCTATGGGATGATAGATCAAATATTGGAATGTGAGTTCACTGGTTTACCAAGAAAGAAGATTGTACAAGTTAAGTGTTTGTGGTATGACTCTACTAGTAGAGGGATGCACATCCATCAACAATATCAATTGCAAGAAATTAATGTAAGCGGGCAATACAAGAACTACGATCCCTTTGTTTTAGCCCAAAAATGCATCTAAGTTTATTATGTAAAGTTTAGATAAGTTGTATATCAATTTTATTTTATGATATTGATTGTTCAAAGTTTAAATAAGTTTTCAATGGATTTTTTAACCTTACTTATAAGTTTATGATTGTCAATAAATGGATTTTGATTTATGCTATCAATGAAATGATTCAGTTTTTTATACGAGCTCTTATTCTTTGTTGCATTTATCTAATTGTTTCGATATTAATGAGTGTAGAAATATTGCTAAATGGTTAAACATGGAACACAAACAATTAGACCTACATGTCTCCTCTTTTCCACACCCCTTGGAGATGTTGGTCAAACACCCACCCTACTCCTACCGTTATTCAATTGTCAACTAAGCAATCTCCTATTAAAACGGAGGTGTGAATTATGAAGAAGAGTGTGATGTGGATGAAATTGAAGAAATGACAACCCGAACTCCATCCCAAAATCCGAACCAAAAGGAAGCTAGTGGATCTACTTCCTCGGGTAGACAAATGATGCATGTAGGGCTTGCTGGGAATAATGTTTGGTTAGACTTTAAATTTAAAACCTATTGACCTTATTTATAAATTATTCATCTACTAATTGTTTCTTATTTTATATTGATTTTGTGTCTCGTCAGTCCGCATTTGAAAAAATGGTAGACATTAATATTCATGGTCGCTATACCGGAATTCGGACAAGCTTGAACAAGGTACCTGCCGTTCAAAAGAAGTTATGGTTTAAAGAGTTCGAGGTGACAATAAGAGATATTTACAACTTTTCAATTTTTATAACATGCTCCTTTATGTTACTAAAGGTTTCCAGATTATCATATTAACTTAAGTAATGAATTTTATTCTTTGTACAAAAAAGCATTTATTAGATTGTTTCTACTAACTAAATGAGGAAGACATGTCTTCATCAACATTTTGTAATGTCTTTAAGTTAACTAGGACTATTTATTACTGACTGACTTGTGGCTCGAGAAAAGAATCTTTTCTCCAAAGCTTTCTTCACTTTTTTATGGGGTAAAGACCTTCACAGGCGCAAGAATGTCGTTCAAATGGTACAATGCCAAGCTTAATCGGTTTCAAACGATGGCAAACAAAGGAAAAGCTTAGGAAAATCGACAAAAACATGTTGAATCAAGTTACGGTCAACAAGAAGAATAAGGCATAGTGAGCTAATAACACTACAAGAAAAAAGGGCTATCGCAACGACAAAAGTCGTTGCAATACATGGATTGTCGTTGCAATAGCCACATTTTGCAACGACAATTGTCGTTGCAGTGTCGTTGCGGGTCAAGGCGTAGCTAAAGGCTATTGCAACGACATTAGCCGTTGTGAAAAATGCATCTTTTTGCAACGACAATGGTCGTTGCAATACGTTTGTCGTTGCTAAACACATATATATTGTAAAATAATGATGAGTTTTAGCAACAAGAAATGTCGTTGCAATTGCCATAACTCTTTTGCAACAACAATTGCGTTGCAAAAACAAACAAAATTCGCAACAAAAATGTTGTTGCTAAAGGAGTTCAGAATTTCTTGGTGGTATTGCAATGACTAATGTTGTTGCTATAAGCCTACCTTTTGCAACAACTTTCTCGTTGCAAAATGATGTACTGTGATAAGCTAGATGAATTCTTTTTTGCAATGACAATTGTCGTTGCAATAGAGACTATGAAAATAAATAAGATCTTTCGCAATGAAAATTTCATTGCAAAACAGATTAATGTTGTCTTTAGAAACAACTGATATTTTTGCAATCTTCTATTTCAATACATGCCACATAGCTCCGGTAGGAGCCTCAAAACACATTCATTTGTACCAATACATAGATTGTCCACAAAACCATACAAAATTTACATGTTTTAAGCATGTAACTTCATCATTACATATAATACTCATATCATCCGTTCATTGTAATCCAAAAAACTACTCTGATCCATAATATATGCTACCATATGCATTCTAACTACCAAAATATATTATAGTTCCTTCTCGCAAACAAGCTATATATATCATTTCTTTCTATATGCAACTAATCCACAAAAACTTGCATCCATCATCCTTATGCAGATGTGGTAGAACATACAAACCTCATTCACCAATTCTTATATGGAGTTCTTGACCTCATTCACCAATTCATCCGTTGAGAACTGCATTAAAAACATATTTTACTCAAACTCATTTAAAGGAAAATGATTAGGCAAGAAGAAAAAATAATTAGGTAACATAGTAATCACATTTTAAAAAGGAAAATGGCAAGAATGATAGCTGATGTTTAATCAAACTCATTTAAAGATCATATATAGTTATATTGCATCAAATCAAACACACTGCAATATATTCATGGAAACGTACGTAAGGAAAATAAACCTTATTTCATAGACCATATCACCTTATTTCATATACTGAAAGCTTTACCTTGAATAACATCATTGTCTTGATCAATTTTTTCTATTGCACGAATGCAAAAGGCAGTTGTCTTTCCAGTTCCATTTTTTGCTCTAGCAAGAATATCACTTCCGATTAAAGCAATTGGAATGCTTTCCTCCTGGATCTGAGAGTATCTTGTAAAACCTTATACCTCCACATGAGTAATTCCTTCAATGAAAGAACATTCACATGAGCAATAAGTGAAATAGAACTCAGTGAAAACAAATCATGCCTTCACTAGTCACTACTATTTATAAATCAAAAGTATAGCAGAGATATTAGTGAAACATGTAACGGCCCGGGATTATGATTCCAGGGTTACGTTTCGAGGGATGAAACCCCTCGTTAGGATCTTGCGCCCCGAGTACAGGTTGAAGGTTTGAAATTCTATCCTAACATTTTAAAGTGGGATTTTATACCCAATATTCGAAGGGATCGTTGGAATCCCTAGGGAAGTCCCCTGTACCTGTCATAAGTCTAAGCGTGGAAAAATCAACAGTCATGCAAATAGTAGAATCAAGGTGTAATACAAGAGGGTGCCACGGCTGAGCCGGGTCAAAACAAAATCAATAAGTGTATTTATCGAAATCTAAGGTTAGACCATTTCCTTGCAATCGCCCAAGAGAGTTCCCACGTCACATAAGCAAGGAACAATAATGCTGCAAAACAAACCTAAAAAAAATGTATGTGGGGCGATGTCAGATCGAAGCCCTACGCAATAGTCCCAAACAAGCAGACACATACACACGCTAGTCCTGATAAAGATGCTTCTAGATGCAAGGCGGAATATTAACACACTAACATGCCCCTAAGATCAAGTGCGTAAATATAATAAGGCCTTAGCACCGAATACCAAGTGGTATATCCCTCTCCTACCTCCACCCCCTTCCGATAGGGCGGAGACTGGCCAGCTCGTGAATGCATTCCATTATCATCGGGTGGCACGCATGCCTAACCCGTATCCACAATAAAGCCCGCAGGCATCTCATAATATAAGGAAGTTCATGACTTGATTGACTCAAGACGGGACCCGATGATACTAGGTCGTCCTATAACCCTAGCAATGACTCTATTTACTTCACAGATAACGGTCGTTCTGTTTACAAAAGCAATGAGTAAACGAATGCTCAATCATGAGTGCAGTCCTAGCAGGATACTACATGTCATGCTTTGTTATGAATGCAAGCACCTAATATGCACATAGCTACAAGCAGGGAGATCTCTTTTCGAATCTGAGTGAGCTCATATAGGAACTCACCTGGAAGTGCAGAACAGCAAAAGGCAACAACTAGGTATACAGGCAGCCAACATGTCACATATGATCACCTAACACATATATAAGTAATATAAATAAGTCTACTCCTAATGTTACTTAAGCATATAATATCACACACAAGTCATCAAACTTATTCCTCATTTTCCCAAGATTTCCCAAAACTCTCTTAAAACCTCAAGTTAGATCAAATCATCATTGAAAACGTTTTCTCAATCATCTATAAATCCATTTATAAAATATTACCCTTTCGTCAACTTATTTTATTATTATTTCAAGACAAATCCGACAAGGTTAGTATATTCCCAAAATCCTCTTTTTAATCTATTAAATCAATTCCCGGCTTTTAAAAATATTTTCCAATTTCCTTTTTCCAATTCAACTCCAATAATTTATTTTAAAGCTCCATATATTTCAAGGTCATAATATATATTCTTAAATACCCTTAATAATCATTTTATAAAGATAAACCCAACCAATTTTATTTAATAAAAATTGCCCCTTATTATTTAACTCCAAAATTTGATCTTTTGACAAGTCACAAAACCAAATCCTTTTATTACCCCAACATAAAACAGTCCCAAAACCCTCATAGAAGAACCGGCCCAATCTGCCCCAAGCCCAACTCTCAAACACTCAGAAATTTAAAGGAAATAAAAGGGGGATGGGCCCCGGCGCTGAACTGGCTCCGACGTGGCGAGGGCCCGCCATGGCCTTCTTCTTCCTCTTTCTCGCGGACTCCCTCCGTTGCCTAGAAACCAATTCCGCCGGCTTCAATGTTCCTCCTCCGCTCTCCTTCCTCGGGTCCTCGGCGTCCTCGTCCTCCCTCTCTGCCCACTCGACCCGTTCTCGCGCTCTGCTCATTCGCTCTCCCTCGCCGCTCGCACAACCCTCACCGGAGCTCCTTGCTCATCGCCGACTCTCCCTCTCCGACCCACTCTCGCTCACTCTCCGGTTAAATCAAGCAGCGAAGGGGGCAGAATCAACACAGAAAACAGAAAATGGAAATCGAAGAGAGGTTAGGGTGCTCACCGAGGTATTCAAAGCTTGTCGGAGAGCGCTCGTCGGAACTCGGTTAGACACGTCGGAGGTTCGAGAAACCCTTGTTTGGCCTGGGGAGGACGGAAAGAGCACAAAGGTGTCAGCTTTGTAGTGTTTCGAACGAAAGGAAGGAAGAAAACGAGCCTTACCGAGCTTGGAAGTTGGAAAGCAGAGGGAGCGGAGAGGAGGGATTGTCCGGAGGTGGAGCGTCGCAGGCAGCCTTCTGGGCTGTTTCTGGGCTTGTTGGGTGGCGTCGAGGTTCAGCAGGTGGTTGCTCGGAAAAAGAAAGAAACGGGGGAAGTTGCAGTGGCCCGGTGATGGTGGTGCTCTCGGTGCAGCCGGCGGCAATGGAGGAGGGAGGAAGGGTTCCTCTTTGCTCTTGGCAGCCTCACAAGGAAAAAAGGGTAGGGTTTGCAAGATAAGATTCTCAGATTTAAAAGAAGAAGATGCAGGTGTAGCTGTAATCGGACAGGCAAGGAGTGGAGGGTTGAAATTGAAATGGGAGAGAGAGTGAGGTGTGCTTTCTAAAACAGATTTAAGTTTGACTGCCCAAGGTAGTGAGGAGGTATCGGTGAAGAAAATGGGAGGGGTGTGACTGTGTGAGTGTTTGCCCACATTTGGAGAAGAAACAAATGTCTGAGTTTTCAGATAAGAATTGGGAGAAATGGACAACGTGGTATGGTTCCAAAACACAATTCAAAGTACCCGAAAATAATAAATTCCCAAACCAAAAATTAGGAATACCGAAAGATAAAACCTGAAACCCGCTCTCTCGGTCTTATCTCGACTCGTTTCAAATAAAATTTAAATTTTCCAATTCGAATTTAATAATGAAATCCGGACATCATTTCAAATTCTCGGCATATAAAAGCGAAATAAAATATATTTTGCATAATTTTAAAATTTGGCCGGAATCTGCTTTAAGAGTTTCGAGTTCTGTTTATTAAATTTATGACGAGTTTTCCTTACAATATCCAAATTAAATCCATTTTTATTTTATTTATTTCTAAATTATTATTTTAAAAATCCGGGCTTTTACATCATCCACCTCTAAAAACAAGTCTCGTCCCCGAGACTAAAACCAAAATAAAGTAGGTGTGAAGTTTGAAATGGATGAGTCCAAGGGCCATGTCCAAGGATCTCGTAATCCTCTCGGTTGCGTCTTCCGGGATTCTCACAACATCCTAGTCACGGTCATGACATCTCCAATTGGCCTTAACAAGTATGCGATAAGTGCCCCTACCACATCCTCGCTTCAACTTTTCGGAAGTACCACAACTCTAAAAGTTCTATAATATCATCACTAGGTCTTAGCAAACACCCTACAGGCGCCCCCATAAAATGCCTGTATCCACTTCGTGAAGTATTATAGAGTTGCTCCGGTTTGAAAAGTTTCAAAGGGAATTCCGCAATTGGAAAAGATTGGCCTCAAGATCGTGGAAATTCTCGATCGTGTTGGGTCTTCCCAAATCCAAGTTAGTCCTTTTCAAAACAAGCGAAACCTCTCGACTTCAAAACCACCCAAAGCTTTTTAAATCTGAGTTAGTCGTTTCCAAGCTCTTTCAAAATCTTTTAAATCCCAAGTTGATCAAACAAATTCAAAACTCAAGAGGTTGAATCATCCACCTCTAAAGGCTAATCCCATATTCTCTTCCTAGGTTCCAATCTCAAAAGCAATTCCAATGTACAAATCTCTAGCCATTATCAGAATCGATATTACCAAGACATGCCACATTATAACCAACCAACCACCGAAATTGGCCACGCCAAAACCACAACATGAATAGCCATTACCAACATTTTCGCACACCAGTATATTGGAAAATCAACACTCGAAATTAGCATTTCATTTTCTAAGTGTCAACAAATAAGAATACATAAAGCAGAAATGTCATTTTAAAAAAGGGCAGCACACAAACACATCAAGCCTCAACCATAGCAAATCACATCAGCATGGTCTCCTACTTAGCACTACCAATATAGCAGAATTTATCACAATAGGGGTGCCAATCTAATAGAACAACAACCAGTCAGCACAACAAATCCATTCCTACAAGGTTCAGTAAACCAAGATATTCATCATTTTCATAGCCAAGGCTCTAACTCAAGATCAATTTTTGAAATATCAATGCATAGAGGTATCGCCACAATCACATTTCAACAATTCAATCTTCAAGTTATCAACATAGAACCTGTCATGCTCTCATGGTTCAGCAATAGCAAAGTCTAACAAAATAGCAAGCACACAATATAATCACGACAACATTTAACTTAATAGGACATCGTATATCAGTATATCAGGATAACATGCATCTTATATTATGGACTCTACACTCTACTATCAATTAATTTCTAAGTATTTAATATCAGCATATAACATGATTTCACACTAAGTTTGTACATCATTATCTCTTATTTTTCCAAAATGGTCACATGTCATAAATCCTAAGATACTATCATGCTCAACAAGTATTGCAGAATATTAGGTATCGATATAGCAAGAAAAGTTACCACATAACCTCATCCTAACAATAATTCGAGCAAGGTAATAGCATACCAACATCGCAATATCATATTGTCACATATTATCGGAGCACATAACATCATTATTACCAACACAAGTCAGGATTTCAGCAGGTATAATTCACATTCCATGAGCAAAAGAATTCAGGCAAGACTTACCGACACGGAACCCCAAACATAACACAAGGTCAGTCACATAGGAACAACAAAGTACTAAAATTCATAATCCTAAGTAGAAGTCAACCAAGTAACGTCCACCACCAGTTCAGCATTCAAAGAATCAATATGTCAGTTCTGGGACCCGGGGTTTACGGGCCCACCGTGCTTCCGCTGTGCCACTCCCGTGCTATTTGGCTAAACGTGCTCTTTTCTACGTCATCGTTCGTCAAAGTATTGCAAGCAAATTTTAGTTAGTGGAGATAGGGAAGAGACAAGGAGGACAACCCGGACTCCCCACAGAACCGAACACAGACCAACTGATGATGACACGAAGAAAATAACAAGATCCCAACCCAAGGAGTAAGGTGCCCTTATGGAACTCTACGAGGTTACAAGTGCAGCAAGCAAAATACATACCAATCATGGTGTAAACTAGTTGCATCACTAGACACTAACATGTACCTAACTTAATGAAAGATGTTAACAAATAAGGGCAACCAAAAACATGATCAAGTTCTGCATGGGGCATAAGAGACTAACTAGCAACTTTTCATTTCATATATCAGACAAGCTTGGTATGCATGAGAAATATGTATACACGAATTAAACAATAGATTGGTGCGGCACATAGCTCATGCGAAGTCTAGTAAACATTACAAAGCATTACAGGTTGGGTAAATTACTCGTAACAAGTACACATGGGCAAGTCATATAAAAGCGGCACAGTAATCACATCTGATAACAATGACTTCTCATAATGATAGGGTAAGCGTGGGGTGTCATCACACAAGGAGCTATGGGGAAAGTAAGTCCTTCATGATACTAGTAATATATATGCATCTACCATGTCGTAGGGTATAACACGCAACTAGATACTCAATCGCTAATTGACACATATTCCACCAAAATATGAATTTATCCAATTAAGCATCGGAAGGGCATCATGTGATAAGAACAACAATTCATATGAGAACACTCATAAACATGCCACTAATCATACTTAGCATGAGACAACTCTGTGGAGGCATAGCATTCTAACTAGAATAACAATACCTAACATGCTTAGACAGTCACAAGATCATGCAAAGAGGGTATGGCAAGGCTATCACAACCTATGACAAGAGTGGCTGCATGAGATGCAAGTTTAGCATGCGATCGTACAAATCATATCTCTAAAGGCATAGATTTTACAAGGTACTACATGACAGTCACAGACTCACAGATGTATATGAATAAGATGCATCGAGCAACTCCACATAATAGTGAGACGAGTCATAGAAGTTTAAGCAGGACTACTATTGCACCCAATCATTAGCACATATAAAAGGAATATAAGCAGTTTTGAGGAAAGACTCATGCACATATCATAATGTGAAACAGGACAATGCTCCTAAGGTATCGTGCTTCAAAAGGGCGGTATGCTACATTATATATGCAAGGGTAATCATGCAAGTACTTTATAGTTATCGTGATGTGTGCGTGGACATGCGAGGTGCCAGATTATTCCTTTGCAGAAGCATTAAGAATGTCAGGGGACATGCAAAAACAACATTGAGTGATGAGAAGATAGACACACATTAATAATCACCTAATGCTTAACATGCGTTGGAAATAAGCACAAACTCTACAACTGGGTCTATCAATTCCTAAACAATTCAAAAGATCACATATTAGAGATGTTGGAAAGAATACAAGACTTTGCAAAGTCTATTCCACAAAGAGCAGATCATAATGCAAGTAGGGCATGAATACACACAAGCCAAAATTCACGGGTCCTATAAGATATATTTTAACGCGATAATATGCATGGCTATACAGCATAGGTTACATGTTCATTTGGCAACTAGCACGAATGCATTTAAGCGATCAAGCAATCGTAACGTGACCATATGAGGACAAGAGGGGAATATGGCGGAAACAACAACATGAGCTTAAGGCAACACGGCTTCACATGAATATAAAGCATGCAAGTACACAAGTATAGATTGACAACATTCAACCAGGACACGTATTTAACACAAGGATATATCAAGTCACATTGTGATCCTACATGCTGCTAGCGATACATGGTAAGGCATGGGTATCTTTACAAAGTGAACAAGAGAACATCACGGACGATACATTATAATCATGTTAGGAATTAATGAACCGTCACAGGAGTACATGGAATGGTGCAGTACTATCACATCATGGAACAATCATATTCACGTGATGAAGCAAGCATGACAATTTACCACTCAACGAGTCATATTGGAATTTATAAGCCCTATAGGATACTACCAGCACATATCGAACATGAGTACACTCAAGTTACTTCGACTAGACTCATCCTAGCATTCAGGTGTCATTTATATGGAAAAACATAATACTAACTCATGATTCGTACATACGTTCATTCGATTAGCACAACAGTTTGCAAAGAGCCAAATAAGCCACACAGTAATGATCTAGAAGCATGATAGACATATAACGGAGTATAACATGGGCCTAAAGCAAGATAACTAGGCATAGATGTGATGGTAGACAACTACAGGTCCATGCAAATATCTAAATGTTACATGCACGAAATATCAAGTCATGTGTTCAGGAAAATACAGAAGGATACCACTGAGCAGGAGAAAACATCACAGAAATCAGGAAGGTAAGCATGCTATGGTGTAGTGGTCATAGAGGCACGAGGAGTAACAAGAGTGAGACGGACATGCTAAGGGTCACACTATCATTATCCTAATCCATGAGAGAGTGTAATTTGCGACATATGCATTCAATACATCAATAGTCCATCATTAGTATGACGATGCGGGGAACAAATGAAGTCAGGTTGCGCATGCCTAGGGGTATGGCAGAAATACAACAAAGCATGACATGAGACCTACACAAGGTGGTCAAGCATGGATATATAATGGCATACAATCACAAATCCACATTAAGGATCATCATCATAATATAAGCGGGGAACACCACTTTATGTCAAGTCATGCATATACGAAACCAGGAATGCTAGTGGTGTGTGCTCGTGCGGTGTGTCAGGTCATATATTCGTGAAAGTATGAGGGAAACATGGAGATCATCATGGCATGACAGTTATGTAAGCATGTTGGAAACTAGGTGTCATATGAATTAGGTTGAACATCAAGTTGTAACACACACCCATCAAGTAAATAACTTACTCTATCAAGATATCAGAATAGAACGAGCACACTATCATGAGCCTATTTTCAGAGAAAGCATTAATCATGCGGTTTTCTAACATATGACACATTTATTCAAGCATTAGTATAACAGTAATGCATATACTAAGTAGATTATGCTGGGAAGGTATGAGCAATGAAAGGTAATACGAATCTAAGCCATGGCTAAACATGGACATGAAGACATGTAGGCATAATTTCACACTAAGGATCAATCCGCAAGTCTAGGGGTAGTACACACAGAATCGTACAATCATGGACAGATCTATTAAGATAACCCGACAGAGATCTACAAGGGCGACTCTGACTCACTCCCAGAATCCCCATGACTTGTTTCCCGTGGAAAATTCGTGTGACTCTCGAGTAGGGTAGCAAATGGATCAAGTAAATCACGTACTCCAATAGAACCTCATATGTGCTTATTCCTCCCAATTTCCCGTACAACATACCGACATCACAAGGAAAGCTCAATAAGGACATTTAGTGAGGTCGGGAAAATAAGACCAAAGAAGGAAGTAGTCAACTTAAGAGGTCGAAGGGGATCCCACGAGGACTACAATCCCGACTCTTTGATGGCAGAAGGTCTCCCCTGCTATTCCATTCACATAAGCATTTAACACATAATTCGTAATCAAGAATATCAACCAAGTCTCCAATTTAAGCATACAACACTCAGCACATAACGGTCAACAATCAAGCTATCCTATGGGCCGCCCTTCGAGGGGCGACTAACCGGAGAGGCAAAACCTCACGGTCTCTACCTAACTCGCCACTCCAGCTACTACGACGCAAAGCCTCGGAGTCTTGAAGGCCCATCTGTAAAGAACAAGCTATATTTTGCATACCCGTTCCCAACTACATCCAATAGGGATGATCTAGTGCTTTCACTACCCCTTCGTTTTCCTTTCTTTGATTACCAAATTTATTAAGTCCAGTTCATATTTAGTCAATTTGAGTTAGCCATATTAAATTCATTTTGTCCATTCTAAAACATTTTGAAAAACCATTTGAAAACCTTGGGCCACTTTCAAAACCACTTCAACCTATCATACTCGGTTTGCATAACCTGAGCTCTGATACCATCTTTGTAACGGCCCGGGATTATGATTCCCGGGTTAGGTTTCGAGGGATGAAACCCCTCGTTATGATCTTGCGCCCCGAGTACAGGTTGAAGGTTTGAAATTCTATCCTAACATTTTAAAGTGGGATTTCATACCCAAAATTCGAAGGGATCGTTGGAATCCCCGGGGAAGTCCCTTGTACCTGTCATAAGTCTAAGCGTGGAAAAACCAACAGTCATGCAAATAGTAGAATCAACGTGTAATACAAGAGGGTCCCACGGCTAAGCCGGGTCAAAACAAAATCAATAAGTGTATTTATCGAAATCTAAGGTTAGACCATTTCCTTGCAATCGCCCAAGAGAGTTCCCACGTCACATAAGCAAGGAACAATAATGCTGCAAAACAAACCTAAAAAAAATGTATGTGGGGCGATGTCAGATCGAAGCCCTACGCAATAGTCCCAAACAAGCAGACACATACACACGCTAGTCCTGATAAAGATGCTTCTAGATGCTAGGCGGAATATTAACACACTAACATGCCCCTAAGATCAAGTGCGTAAATATAATAAGGCCTTAGCACCGAATACCAAGTGGTATATCCCTCTCCTACCTCCACCCCCTTCCGATAGGGCGGAGACTGGCCAGCTCGTGAATGCATTCCATTATCATCGGGTGGCACGCATGCCCAACCCGTATCCACAATAAAGCCCGCAGGCATCTCATAATATAAGGAAGTTCATGACTCGATTGACTCAGGACGGGACCCGATGAGACTAGGTCGTCCTATAACCCTAGCAATGACTCTAGTTACTTCACAGATAACGGTCGTTCTGTTTACAAAAGCAATGCGTAAACGAATGCTCAATCATGAGTGCAGTCCTAGCAGGATACTACATGGCATGCTTTGTTATGAATGCAAGCACCTAATATGCACATGGCTACAAGCAGGGAGATCTCTTTTCGAATCTAAGTGAGCTCATATAGGAACTCACCTGGAAGTACAGAACAACAAAAGGCAACAACTAGGTATACAGGCAGCCAACATGTCACATATGATCACCTAACACATATATAAGTAATATAAATAAGTCTACTCCTAATGTTACTTAAGCATATAATATCACACACAAGTCATCAAACTTATTCCTCATTTTCCCAAGATTTCCCGAAACTCTTTTAAAACCTCAAGTTAGATCAAATCACCATTCAAAACGTTTTCTCAATCATCTATAAATCCATTTATAAAACATTACCCTTTCGTCAACTTATTTTATTATTATTTCAAGACAAATCCGACAAGGTTAGTATATTCCCAAAATCCTCTTTTTAATCTATTAAATCAATTCCCGGCTTTTAAAAATATTTTCCAATTTCCTTTTTCCAATTCAACTCCAATAATTTATTTTAAAGCTCCATATATTTCAAGGTCATAATATATATTCTTAAATACCCTTAATAATCATTTTATAAAGATAAACCCAACCAATTTTATTTAATAAAAATTGCCCCTTATTATTTAACCCCAAAATCGGATCTTTTGACAAGTCACAAAACCAAATCCTTTTATTACCCCAACATAAAACAGGCCCAAAACCCTCATAGAAGAACCGGCCCAATCTACCCCAAGCCCAACTCTCAAACACTTAGAAATTTAGAGGAAATAAAAGGGGGATGGGCCCCGGCGCTGAGCTGGCTCCGACGTGGCGAGGGCCCGCCATGGCCTTCTTCTTCCTCTTTCTCGCGGACTCCCTCCGTTGCCCAGAAACCAATTCCGCCGGCTTCAATGTTCCTCCTCCGCTCTCCTTCCTCGGGTCTCCGGCGTCCTCGTCCTCCCTCTCTGCCCACTCGACCCGTTCTCGCGCTCTGCTCATTCGCTCTTCCTCGCCGCTCGCACAACCCTCACCGGAGCTCCTTGCTCGTCGCCGACTCTCCCTCTCTGACCCACTCTCGCTCACTCTCCGGTTAAATCAAGCAGCGAAGGGGGCGGAATCAACACAGAAAACAGAAAATGGAAATCGAAGAGAGGTTAGGGTGCTCACCGAGGTATTCAAAGCTTGTCGGAGAACGCTCGTCGGAACTCGGTTAGACACGTCGGAGGTTCGAGAAACCCTTGTTTGGCCTGGGGAGGATGGAAAGAGCACAAAGGTGTCGGCTTTGTAGTGTTTCGAACGAAAGGAAGGAAGAAAACGAGCCTTACCGAGCTTGGAAGTCGGAAAGCAGAGAGAGTGGAGAGGAGGGATTGTCCGGAGGTGGAGCGTCGCAGGCAGTCTTCTGGGCTGTTTCTGGGCTTCTTGGGTGGCCGGCGTCGAGGTTCAGCAGGTGGTTGCTCGGAAAAAGAAAGAAACGGAGGAAGTTGCAGTGGCCCGGTGATGGTGGTGCTCTCGGTGCAGCCGGCGGCAATGGAGGAGGGAGGAAAGGTTCCTCTTTGCTCTTGGCAGCCTCACAAGGAAAAAAGGGTGGGGTTTGCAAGATAAGATTCTCAGATTTAAAAGAAGAAGATGCAGGTGTAGCTGTAATCGGATAGGCAAGGAGTGGAGGGTTGAAATTGAAATGGGAGAGAGAGAGAGAGAGAGTGAGGTGTGCTTTTTGAAACAGATTTAAGTTTGACTATCCAAGGTAGGAAGGAGGTATGGGTGAAGAAAAGGGGAGGGGTGTGACTGTGTGAGTGTTTGCCCACATTTGGAGAAGAAACAAATGTATGAGTTTTCAGATAAGAATTGGGAGAAATGGACAACGTGGTATGGTTCCAAAACACAATTCAAAGTACCCGAAAAAAATAAATTCCCAAACCAAAAATTAGGAATACTGAAAGGTAAAACCTGAAACCCGCTCTCTCGGTCTTATCTCGACTCGTTTCAAATAAAATTTAAATTTTCCAATTCGAATTTAATAATGAAATCCGGACATCATTTCAAATTCTCGGCATATAAAAGCGAAATAAAATATATTTTGCATAATTTTAAAATTTGGCCGGAATCCGCTTTAAGAGTTTCCAGTTCTGTTTATTAAATTTATGACGAGTTTTCCTTACAATATCCAAATTAAATCCATTTTTATTTTATTTATTTCTAAATTATTATTTTAAAAATCCGGGCTTTTACAAAACAAAAATCAGTTGGCTACTCTTAACAAACAAGTAGCATATATATATAGTTATATTGCATCAAACACAATGCAATGATATTCCTGGACACATAAGGGAAAAAAAAAATCCTTATCAGTCAGCTTCACAAGGGACATAAACCCTACTAGGAATCAAAACCCTAAACTAACCTAACCAAAATCCTCTTACAAAAATTTGACTCCACTTATTCATAATCCAAGTTTGAATTTAAGCAAAAGAGGTCTGAAATTGAGAGAGAGACATAGAGACAGATAGTACTTGGAGGATAAATAAATACCTTGCAGATGTCGATTTTGCACACAAGTGTTCAGACTTGCAACTGAAGCCGAAAGGATGAAGTTGGATGAAGCAATTGACAGTGTATGCCCTCGCAAACCTCATCAACACAAACCCTAAAGCCTTCAACGACACAAACCCGAGCACCTCGTTCGAAGACGCCTCTCCCAGAAAGCCTGACATAGTCTCTGCAGGAGAAGTGTGAACCTTCCCGAAATCATCTCTGTATATAGGGACACAAACCCTTGAAGCTTGTGGGCTTTACGAAACCGCCTCCCTCGAAAAAGCATGGAGTCTGACAGAGTTTTCCCTCTCCCGAAATCACCGAGCACGCCTTCGCAACCCACAGGTCCGACTCCCATAACAGCCGCAACTCTTCACACTAGCTGTACACACCGTCAATGGACTCACCGGCAGGCAGATTCGAAGTGGTGGTTTCAGATTTGGGTTTTAGTTCATTTGAAGACAAAGGGAAACAGACGAGGAACTGGGAAGAGAGGGTTTCATTTGGGGGAAAAGAGGGTTTCATTTGGGGGCAGATTCGAAGTGATGGTTTCAAATTTAAGTTTATTTCTTATGTCGTACCTTTTTTTTCAATATAAGTTGATAATTATTTTTTATTTTTCTTATAAAATTTTATTTATATTTAGCAACAATATTTTCTTGCCATACTATTATTTGACATTTAACAACGTAAATTGTCATTGCAAAATATAATGTAGTGTATAGCAACGACCAAAGTTCTTGTTGCGTTATCTATGTAAATTCTACTGTAACAATAATAATGTTGCAAAAAAGAAATGTTAAAATTTTGTCATGCCCGCCAAAGTCCAGATCCGCGCCTAATGAATTTTTCGATTATTGTAACGACTTTTTGCAACGAAAATTTTTAGTTGTTGCGAAAAATATCTTTTGCAACGACAATAAATATGTAGTTGCAAAAAGTCGTTGCGATAAGCAGTTTTTCTTGTAGTGTAAATGGTAAGTATCTTCATCTATTTACTTTTTAAAAAAATTATTGATTCAAAGTAAATTCAATACTGATTTGTCTTCGAATTTGCAGAAAAAAATGGTGCAAAGCCAAAAATATCAGATATGGTGCAAAAGCTATTTAGGACATCTGATGGAGAATGGACCGGGTATTGACCTAAATTGTATGTAGTATGTTCTTTCTTCTTCCCATTGTTCCATTTATTCAAGTTCAATCAGCTTGTCGTTCAGCCTTCAATAAATCTGTTGTAGCTTAAAATAAATCTGCTGCAAAGTAGAAACTTGAAATATGCTAGAAACTGGAAACTTGAAATCTGCATTAAATTTGCTACAAACTTCTAGCTTGCAATTTAACTTGCAATAAATCTGTTGTAAATCTGCTATAAAGTGGAAATTGGAAATCTACTGTAAATGTGCTATAAACCGGAAATCTACTGTATTGGAAATCTATTGTGAGTGGGAAATTGTACATCTATTGTAAATTGTTGAAATTTAGGTTGAAATAAAACTGAAATCTAGGAAGGTGAAACTGAAATATGCTGGAATCTCTTTGCTTAGTGATTTTTTTTAATTCATTTTCTTAGGAGGAGTTTGATCGCCTAGTTGATGCCCAATTTCCTTCCCCCGAGGATGCTAGCAATGATGAATCTAGACAACAAATGAGTGAAGAACTTGAGACATCATTATGGATCAAAGCATTTGAGGGACTTAACCTACAAAGGGAGGATTTGTGGTTTAGGCGAATAGAGTGCATCCCCTGTTCGTAATGGAATGATGAAGTTCCTCAAATTCATCACAATCGTTTGATGAGGCTTAAGTTCAACCATTAAGGAAGAGATAAAAGATATTCGATCAACATTGTAAGAATTCATGCAACAACAAAACCAACAAAGATACTTCATGCAACAATTTGTTCAACTTCAAGGAGGTCCAAACAAGTCATCTACTTCAAATGGTTAAAAATTCAACTCTACTCCCTAGTGTTGCTGGTTTTTATTCCGTTTAGCTACTGTTTTTTTTATTTGTTTGGCTATAAGAGATAATCATTTTGTGCATTTTTCCTCATATCATGTCATAAACTATGACACATTGAAGTAGCCTTTTATTTTCTAACTACAAGGTTATATTGATTATATTTAGGAAGACTATGATCCGTATAGGGCGGAGTTAAAAAAAAATGACTAAAAATTAAAAATAGTTGAAATTGAAAAATTGTGTAAAATAAAGGTTGAAAGATTATGAAATTATATAAATACCGTATGGAACGAAAAGTAGGTTATTTGTAAAAAAATTAGTTTATTTGGTTGTTATCAGGGGTATTATGGTGATTTCAAACCAAATAAACATTAAAAAAAAACTTGTTTGTTTAGGTTTTTTTTACACTTTTTTTTAATTATAAACTAGCTAAAATGATCTCTCATACACAGCTTTTAAACTAGCTAATTCTACTCCTTTTTAATAGTTTATATTTGCAACCATACAAGTCTGAGAGGCATGAATATATTTGTGGGTAGGAATAGGTATTTTAAAATTACAAACATGGTTGTGAACGAGCTTGAATGTTTTGTTAATGTCGTTAGCTATTATTTTATGGTTAAATTGGTTGTGTTTTGAATGATTTAAAGTTTTAAGGTTGTAAATTTTCTTTTATAAAATGAATATTGGGTACAAGGATCAGTCACTAAATATGTGGCTATATTCGTAGACAAATAACCACGTAATTACCCTAGCTCGAATATATGTAACAATGAATTTAAAAAATTTAAGTATATTTTTAATTAAATTAATTTCGTGGTGGTTATCAAATTCTTCGAGGTTAAATTTGAGAGTCATTTAACCTCGAAGTTTACCATTGAACATATTTGTGGTCAACATTCGATATTGTTTAACTAGCCTCGAAAACTTATACTTCGAATAATGTCTTGAAATTTATTTATGCCTAAATTTGAAGTTAAATGCTTTAAACTCAAGGTTATATATATGAAAGAAAAAGTCGAGGCTAATTTAACATTGAACAAATATTTTGGGGCTATTTTTTCGTAATCAAATCTAGCATCGTGTTTATTGAATTGGGTTTGAGGTTGGTTGTTTTTGTTGGTAAGGTTTTTCAAGGAAATTTCTATGGTTACTTCTATAACTAAATTCGTGTCAATCAGGCATGTTTATAGCAACGCAAAGGGTATAGTCACGACCCTTATAATCTCTCTAGCATGTAAATGCTTCATCATGATCTTGGGAAAAGAGACTTTTTTCTACACCAACATCTTGCTTACTACGGAGTACTAGATAGCCTAGCACAATGCAATCTTGTTTTTTTGGTCCCTCGTTTGTTGGACACAAACAAATTAAATTATCAATTACACTCACCTTATCCTTGTGGAGTTGTGGTGTAGCTAGCTAGTACAGATCGAGCTAGCTTCGTGTTTCATAACCGCTACTACCAGCACTGTATTCAACTTGAATTGGCATAAGTGACATCGATCTCTAGCGAGAACTCAACTCCCACCAACTTTTTAAGTTCTTGATGTTTAAACATGTATTAGCACCATAATAATCTATCCAGCCAGACTTGTGTCTTCTCCTAAGTTTGAATCAGTGAAAGAGGTCTAAACTTCCAAATTCTATTAATAATCCTATCAGAACGATCAACAATAAATTGATTGACAAAAAAAATTAGCTAGCCTATGATATTATTTTATCAACAACTGTCATAAGAAACCCCACATATTTTTATTTTTTTGGTGCTAGAAACCCCACATTTATTAATTAACCAATCAATGTGAAAACTTAAAATACTCTAGTATTTAAGGGTTATATATGGAAAGAGAAAAACTTCAACGGTGACAAAGACTTGAATAATGTCCAGTGGTAAACAATCACGATCTAATTCAATAATATTTATTTATTTATTCTTGGTCATCATAATAGACTAATTATGAAATTGAGCAAAAAAAAATCACATATAATGACACATTTATATAAACTATGTATAGCTATCCCAATTACACAATTCACACCAGCTACTGGTATGCATGGTACATTGGTCGTCTATTATGATTGGATCATCCAGTTCATTTCTCATTTGCCCGTCTTTTTTTAATCTAAAACTAAAATATAACCCATTACCTATCAACCATATAGTTTTGCTACATTAATTCATCATTCAATTCAATTATTTGTTTGTAGCTGGAATGTTCACTAGATTACTACTGTCCCAGGTATAACTTCTTTGTAATATATATGATCACTAGCTAATAATTGATCAACGAAATTAAATTTTGTATATATAACCCATTCATTATCCATCCACACTTTGCATTTCTATCTAATTAAGAAACTAACAATGAATCCCCCAAATCATCCACAAGAAAACCTCAGAGCAGAAATCAGCAACTCCCTTCGCCGTGACGACGCCACCAGAGTCGACATCGAACCAGGTTCCGATGCCCCACCCACCGACCGAGCTGCAGACTACGCAAAGGGCGTGTTTGAGCAACTCTTCGAAACCATCCAGGCGAAGCGCTACCCCCATGTCAACCCCGAGAAGAGAGTGGTTTACGAGAGACTCATGGACTGTTTCGACCGTGTCGAGAAGCACCATCCGAAGGCCACCTTTTCCCTCTTCTCGGTCGAGTTCCTCGTCTTGTCCGGCCTCACCTCCGCACTTGCCTGCACCCTGACGCTGGATCACATCAAGCAGCAACAGTATCTCCAGCTCAGGATGTGGCAGTGGGTCGCCATGGTCCTCATGATTTCCTCGGGGCTCTCCGTTGTCCGGTTCGCCACCTTCTTGGTTCTCTGGCCGGTGAAGTGGTGGTGGAGGATCAACAAGTACGTGGTGTTCTTCGCTCGCCAACTGAAGCACAGCTTGGACCTCACCCTCTGGTTCTGCGTCGTCTTGATCGGGTGGTACATATGGTTCCGCCCCCGGCTGAAGCACGTCCACGGTGAACTCTCCGTTGTGGTGACTCACCAGGTAATATCAACCCTGCAAACTTAACACGTGTCAGGTTACATCGATTTCGATCATTGTTGCTGATCAATCTGATAATATATATATGTAAATTAAGGTGACGAGGTTCCTGATGGCACTGTGCTTGGGATCGTTCCTGTGGCTCCTCAAGAACGTCCTGTACTTGAAGCTGAAAGCGGACCTCCACTACGACCATCTCTTTGACAGGCTGCAGGAAACGGTGGTGGATCTACACGGCATCCAAATCCTCCACACGCGAGGGATGTGGAAGTTCTTGACGGACAACAAGAGCAAGAAGAAGCTGCTTAGAATGGCTAATTCTAAGAGGACTACTGATGAGGAGGCGGCTGCCGCAGCCGCTGCTGCGAAGGAGGAGTGGATGAAAGGGGAGAACATATGGGTGGATGTGAAGGCGATGGAGAAGGAGAGCACGCCCATATGGATAATCCGGCGACTGGCGGAGGAGTATCTGGATCAGGTCAAAATCCAGGCGTTGCCGGGGATAAGTCATGATCACATTAGAGAAGATAAGAAGGTGCTGAGGGAGGCCAGGAGCTTGTTCAAGCAGCTCATCCCCAAAAGGACTGATGTCACTGATCGTCACTTGAGGTTTCCAATTTCTTCCCCCATCTCATTTCTTTGTTTTCCTTCCTTCCCCAACCCCCCTACCTGTTTTTCTCCCATTCTTTTTATTTCTTTTAACTATTGCCATTCTCGCCATGACGCGTTCACTTAAAATAATAAAAATAAAACTATATTCCTAAATTAAGGAAATACAAATAAGATTATATTGTGGTACGGTGCTAAGTAATAGTAGTACATTTATTGGGGCATATAGCCAGGTGCCCTTGCACGCTGGTACTGAAGTTAGTTAGTTTGTTAGGATATTTTTGTAGCTTGTCTTCGGTAGCTGTGTATACAGGAGCATAGGTGCAATTGTAAAGGTTAACAAATTCATTTTTCAATATACCAGAAAATTTCCCAAACTTTTCTCTCTTTTCTTCATTCCGAAAAGTGCAGATCCATTGCTGCACTGAGTTCATCAATCCAAGCTTGTGTTCTAGCTGGTGTGGAGAATCTGATCATCTTCAGATTCTTCTCATGGTATCAGAGCGAGTCTAATCTAGCTAGAAGAGGTTAGATTCTTTTGGATTCGTAGTTTGTGTTGCTCGTATTTTGATCTCAGGTTCATAGTTGCGATCTGAGGGTTTTGTAATTGCGATTTGGTTTTCCTGCTGTGATTTGGAATATTTGTTGTGTGATTGTTGATACTATGGCTGAAAATCAAACTGAGATTCCTGAGAATGCTAGATCTGAGGTTCCAAATGACAACGACGTTAATCGTCGAATTTTTGGCGCCACTCATGCGGATCCGCTTTTCCTGTCGAACTCCGACCACCCTGGGATGCAGCTGCTTGCATCACAGTTCAATGGATTGAATTTTCACAGCTGGAAGAGGGGAGTTCGTATGGCGCTTGGTGCCAAGGTGAAACTTGGATTCATCAATGGAGGTTGTCCTAAGCCTTTGGAGATTGATGAGAAGTATGATCAGTGGCTGAGATGCGACTATATGGTGATGAGTTGGCTCATCAATTCGATGAAGCCAGAGATTGCTGAGGGATTTATGCATGTCCTGTCCGCGAAGGAACTTTGGGATGAGATCCAGGAGAGGTTTGCAGAATCTAATGCACCTCTCGTGTATCAGATTAAGCGACGTATATGTGAGATGAAACAGGAAAACTCTTCGGTGTCTGAATACTATGGAAGGCTCAAGAAAGCTTGGGATGAATTGCTGGAATTGGAGAGTGTTCCGATCTGCAAGTGTGGTGGACTTAAAGCTTGTTCATGTGGAATCCTCAAGCAGCTGGTGGATAGAGAGGCTGTGAATCAGCTGATGCAGTTCTTAATGGGACTCACGGATGCCTACGATCATATCCGTGACAGTATCCTGGCTATGGATACACTACCTTCTGTTAATCGAGCTTTTCACTTAACTTTACAAGCTGAGAGACAGAAAGGGATCACCAGTGGTGGCCAGTCTCATGATATACTTGCTGCAGGAAGGTCGTTCTCAAGCAATCAAGGCAATAAGGGATATGGTGGTAGCAATGCAGGCTCATATGGTGGAAGCAATGCAGGCTCTACCTCGTCTGGCTCGAATTCAGGACAGGGACGTACTTCAGATCCTAGAAAGGATTCTAGGGACTACAAGAAGGCTAAGACTGACAGGTTTTGCAACTATTGCAAAGAAAAGGGACATTTTAAGGAGACCTGCTTCAAACTGGTGGGGTTTCCTGATTGGTACACAGGTCCTAAGGTGAAGTCAGAGTCCAAGTTTGCTGGGAATGTACAGGAAGTAGGTGATGATGCTCCATCTGGCAATGGAGAGACTAGGACTATTGGACATTCAGGACCTAAGGAAGAGTCTCACCTGGTCAATGCTGTTGTTGCTAAGGTCCTGCGAGTCATGAAAGGTAAAGGGATTGCTGATGGGAGTGGCTCTGAATCTGAACATCAGAGCTTCGTGAACTTTGCAGGTACAACTGATCACTTGGATTCTCATGTGATTTTGAACTGTGGCCCCTTGAACAGGTCTTCCCCAGTTACCTGGATCATTGATTCAGGGGCTACAGACCATATCGTGTTTGACAAGCGCATGTTTATTGAGTTGCATGATCTTGTCAAACCAATTGTAGTGGGATTCCCTGATGGCATTACACAAGTTGTGAGGCACTCAGGGAATGTACAGTTAAACTCTAAGATTGTGCTAAAGGATGTGTTGTTCATGCCACAGTTCCAGCACAATCTTCTCTCAGTTTCCAAGCTCCTTGATGAGGGTGGTTTTGTCTTCATTTTCCACAAACGTCTATGTGTTTTGCAGGCCACTTCAACTAATGAATGCATAGCTGTGGGACACAGATCTGCTTGGTTATACAGGTTCTCAGGATTCAGTTGTTACCCCTCAACAAATACATGCTTCAAGCGCCTTGTTACAGGCTCTGCTGATGTGCTGGTTCCCTCTTTCACTTCAAATGTTATTTCTAATATTTCAATAAGCCTACTACATGCTAGACTAGGTCATGCCTCTATGTCTAAGCTGAAACATTGTGGCCTTGGGAAGTCTGTTTCTACAGCCGCCCTTGAATGTGATACTTGTTGTTTGTCCAAGATGCACAAGCTTCCATTCTCTCCAAGCTTTTCTATTGCAGGTGAGATTTTCTCCCTTGTCCACATGGATTTATGGGGTCCTTACAGAGAGCCCTCTATCTGTGGTGCAAGATATTTCCTTACTGTTCTTGATGATCATTCACGAGGGACTTGGACGTTTCTCATTCGTGATAAAGGGCAAGTGTTTGGTTTGATTAACAGTTTTCTGAAATTTGTGGTCACTCAGTTCAACACAAGGGTAAAAATCCTTCGAACTGACAATGGTACAAAGTTTGTAAACTCTAGAGTGACAGATCTTTTGAGGATGAATGGGATTATTCATCAAAGATCTGTCCCAGGCATACCTGAGCAAAACGGCAGGGTTGAGAGGAAACACCGACATCTTATTGAGACAGCTCGAGCTCTTAGATTGTCAGCTAGTTTTCCTTTCAGATTCTGGGGTGAGTGTGTCCTAGCCTCCACATACATTATCAATCTCTTACCCTCTTCTGTTCTACAACAGAAAACTCCTTTTGAAATACGCTTCAAACGTGCCCCAGATTACTCTACTTTGAGGGTAATAGGGTGCCTCTGCTATGGGTTTGTTCTCAAAGCTCATAGATCCAAATTTGATCCCACCAGCCGCAGATGTTTGTTACTGGGTTATCCTCCAGGCCAGAAGGCATACAAACTCTATGACTTGGAGTCAAGGAAAATGTTTGTATGCAGGGATGTTATCTTCAAAGAAGATGTGCTTCTTTTCAAGAATTCACCTCCTGGACAGGTTGCTCCTGAGCCTGCAGGGTTACCCCGGGTACCCTTTGGTGATGATTTTGTTTTTCACATACCTTCTCCTCCATCTACATCCTTTCCTGATCTTGCTGGGACTATGAATGACTCCCCTAGTGGTCATGGTTCATCCAGTTTTCCCTTGCCTGATGATGTTGGCTCACCATTGAGCAATTCTCATCCCTCCCATGCTTCAGACAGTTTCCCAATACCTTCTTCTTCTGTTTCTGGAAGTGTCAGAGTTGCTCCTCGTCGGGTGGTTAGGCCTACACACCTTCAAGATTATGTTGTTGGCAATCTCTCAACTCGCAGACCTGCTCCTTCAGTTGAATCCCTTTCAGCAGCTTTTGCTGTCATAAAGCCAGGTGATCTCCAAGCTTACTCCTCAGATTACATTCACTCTTTGTACAATGTCCTTACAGTTGTAGAACCTACATCCTTTGCTCAAGCTCAGAAGGATCCAGCTTGGGTTAAGGCTATGCAGAATGAGCTTGATGCTCTTGAAGCTAACCACACCTGAGATTTGGTTACCAAACCAGTGGACAAACACACCATAGGGTGTAAGTGGGTTTATAAGATCAAATTTCGCCCCAATGGAGAAGTTGAGCGGTTCAAAGCTCGCTTAGTGGCCAAAGGGTACAATCAAGTGAAGAATCGTGACTATAAGGAGACTTTCTCTCCTGTGGCAAAGTTAACCACTGTAAGGTTTTTGCTGGCCCTGGCCTCTGTGAGGCGATGGGATCTTCACCAATTGGACGTCAACAACGCTTTCCTACATGGTTATTTAGACGAGGAAATCTATATGACTCCCCCTCCTGGATATTCTCGTGCTGCTAAGGGCCAAGTTTGCAAGTTGATTCGTTCCCTTTATGGGCTCAAGCAGGCCAGTCGCCAATGGAACGTTGAGATCACGAGGCATCTTGTCAAGGAGGGCTTCGTCCAGTCATCTCATGACTACTCTCTCTTTGTCAAGTTGAGAAATGGATTGTATACAGTGATTCTTCTTTATGTCGACGACATGTTAATTACTGGAGATGATTCTACATCAATTTCGGATATCAAACGCTCCTTAGATACGACATTCACCATCAAAGACCTTGGCTTTGCCAGGTACTTCCTGGGGATGGAAATCTCCCGCTCTCCTTCTGGCATCATGATCAACCAACGCAAATACGTATTGGATTTGTTGTCCAATGCATCTATGGTCAACTGCAAAATAGCTAAATTCCCTATGCAACGAAATCAGCATTTGAGCTTACATGAAGGGGATGAGCTTCCTGACCCTGAGTCTTATCGCCGACTAGTAGGACAGCTGCTCTACCTCACTCTCACAAGGTCGGACATTGCGTTTACTGTTCAGCAATTGACACAATTCATGGCTCTTCCTCGAATGCCTCATCACAGAGCTGCTCTATTCCTTCTACGGTACCTAAAGGGCACTGTTAATTGCTCTCTCTTCTATCCTGCATCCTCCCCCTTGTCTCTCCGGGCCTATTGTGATGCTGATTGGGGAACTTGCAGAGATTCTAGTCGAAGTATTACTGGATACTGCGTGTTCTTAGGTGATTCTTTAATCTCTTGGAAGGCCAAGAAACAAAAGACCGTATCCAAATCTTCTACAGAAAGCGAGTATCGGAGTATGTCCACTACAGAGAGTGAACTGATTTGGCTCACTGGGTTACTTACCGATTTGCATCTCCCAGTTCACACTCCCATTCCTTTGTGTTGTGACAACAAAGCAGCCCAGCACCTGGCCCTGAATCCCATCTATCATGAACGTACAAAACACCTTCGCATTGACTGTCACTTCATTCGTGAGCTCATTCAGGATGGGTTGGTGACCACGATCCATGTTCAATCTGCCCTGCAATTGGCAGATCTGCTCACCAAACCTTTAGGGGCCGACAATCACCTCCGGCTTTGCTGCAAGCTGGGCCTCGTGTTCTCCCCGCGTCCACCATGAGGGGAGGGTATTGGGGCATATAGCCAGGTGCCCTTGCACGCTGGTACTGAAGTTAGTTAGTTTGTTAGGATATTTTTGTAGCTTGCCTTCGGTAGCTGTATATATAGGAGCATAGGTGCAATTGTAAAGGTTAACAAATTCATTTTTCAATATACCAGAAAATTCCCCAAACTTTTCTCTCTTTTCTTCATTCCGAAAAGTGCAGATCCATTGCTGCACTGAGTTCATCAATCCAAGCTTGTGTTCTAGCTGGTGTGGTGAATCTGATCATCTTCAGATTCTTCTCAACATTTCATGCCTATAGATAAAAAAAAATTGGTGTATCGGTAAAGTAAAAAAATTATTGGTTTAATAATTGTGTAACATATATATGTAGTGTAACAAATAAGGTATAGATGATCCTTTCTTATTAAACGAAGTAGTAATTATGTAAAAGAGGGAAAGTAATGGCAAAAAGGAATAAAGGGGAAAGGGGAAAAATGTGATTGGTTGAAAAGGATATTAATGTAAATGTGACACGTTGACTTTTGCCCTTATAAGCGTTTATATATATAAACAAAATTAAATTAAATAAAAGATGTCAGGCTGAGCTTTTTTCTTACGTTATTAATAAAAAAAATACCTTATTTATACCCTAAATATTAATATTTAAATGTATATATATATATTTACTTTCTTAAAAAATAATACTAATATTTTGTTAATCATTAGAAGGTTAATTTTATATATATTGAGTACAGATTAAAGACCAAACTGATCAAAGTGTCATTTTTCAAAAATAAAATTTACATGTAAGCTTGACAGACAAACGGCCGGATCATGTGCAAATTATTCTAAAACTGTCGAATTGACTTTCCTTATAATAGCTAGCATGCATGTTCGTCATTGCATTCAATATTAATACATATTTCAGATGAATATATGAAATTGATTATTTAAGGCTCGACGTCATTGAAACAATCATTTGAAAACAACGTTTAATTTATGAATTTTGAACGAGACGGAGGCCGGCATTGATATTGCTTCTTACTATCTTCTTCAATTTGATAAATAGAAAACGGTGATTCGAGATTACTTTTTACTATCTGCTAATTGCAGGAGTATGATGAAAAATGCCTGGCTAAAATATTTAAGTAAATAAAAATATTTTAATCAATAATAAAAATATTATAAAAATAAATTTAATTACTCACAATTCAACTATCATACAACAAATACTACTACTTTTGCTACATCAAATTTACAACAGAAAATATCTGATCTGAACACGAAAACTCGATCGAATCCACTCAAAATTGATTGACCCAAATCCCTTAGTTAAGGCATGGGATATTTAGGATTAATTGGGAGTCGTTGGTCTTTGGAGGGCTTATAAGTGGGTTTTGAAAGAGATGGGTTGAGAGAGATCGAGTAATGAAGAATGATACACGTACCCTGAGCTAATTGTAAATCCAAGATTGTACGTTATTTGTTGTGTTTTATACTATTTTGTTTGGTTTAATCACGAGAAAGCTAATCGTCAACAATTAAACAAACCAAATGGAAGGAACTGAATAAGTGATGTTAAATTTTACTAAAATATAATGCAGTGATGAAGTAGTAAAGGGAGAACACCTCCAGAAGCATTATGGCCTTTCTAGCGAGGAGCTGAATGTCGTTATCAAGCATAGTAACAAAAAAGAAGAGGAAGATGAAGAAGATGTCGAAATCGTAAAGCAGGGAAATAACGACACAGTGCTAACTGAGGAAAGGACTATAGGACATGATCAGTTTCTCACATGGGCGGTATGATTTCTATTTAATTATTTTATTAAAAATTATACCATATGGTCCATATAACAAGATATTACTATTGTTCTCAAAACATGTATTGTAGAGTATATATTACATAGTAAATAATTGATTAGGATTTGATCATCTCATATTAGAATTTAAAGCAACATCCCAGAAAAGTATGCTATATATAAAGTGATTGCGTATTCATATATAAGATAATACCCTAGTGTAGTACTTAATAGTATTAATTAAATCAGATAAAATCTCTTTAATTTGACCCATCTTTTAATTTCAATATTGATCCTTGAATGATACTAATACTAATATATAGACTGGATACTATTTTTCCAGGTTCGAGCCTACAAAAATTGTTGGGGTTTGGAACGAACTTGGCGTAGTTCTAAGAGGGTGTTCGTCAAATTGAACAGGCTACTTAGTATATTTTTGCTCACGGTCATGCTTATCATATGGCTTCTCCTCTCCAAAATCGTCAACACCGGCCAACTAGCTGTCTTGTTCACTCCTTTTCTAGCGGTCAGCTTCATCTTCGGTGATAGTTGCAAGAAGTTGTTTGAAGGCCTCATTTTCGCCTTTGCCATGCACCCCTTTGACGTTGGTGATCGCGTTATCATTAATAATGCACAAGTAAGTAATCATGTTTTATCCGTATACGTACTTGCTTTTTTGTGCTAGAAAAAGATTTCGGAACAACAGATTTTGTGTGTTAGGTACATATATGCAAATTAGTTTGCAGACATGTATGGATCCCTCTACCTGATATTCTACCAATGCGCACATTGTTTTGCACAGATGAAGGTGAAGGAGTTGAACATTTTGACAACTATTTTCTACAAATATGACACCGGAGAAGAAGTGATCACTCCCAACTCAACACTCACAACAACGAGCATTATTAACCTTGATATCACTCCAGACCAAAGCGATAAAGTCGAATTTGTACTCAGTCCTCTGACTCCTCTAGAGGACATTAAGGATCTTGAGATTAAAATTAAGATGTAAGCTCTTACACTAGTACTTGTCTAAGTGTTGCATCATTAATTAAAACTATATTATTTTTATTTTTTTCACATTATGATATAAATTAAATGCTTGATAAGGTGGTTGGACGAGGATATCGAATACTCATCTAACAGTAAGGTGGTGAAGTCGGGGATAGGGAAGGAAGAAATGAAGATGACAATATATTTCAAATATTTGGTTTCCTATCTTAATGGTGACGTAAAAGCATTGCATAAGTCGAAGATATTAAGCAAGATAATGGAGCTTCAAAAGGACATGGAAATAAACAAAAAAGAGTATCCGTCATCGTATAAACCTTATATTGTGGATATCAAACTTGTTCGTAAGCTCAAGATGGATCATCTTCAACTCCTTCGATCTGATATGATGAGGTAAATATTAAAATATGTTTATAAAATATATCTTTATTCTCCTTATCTTAACAAACCATATTTGGTGAAAATTGATATGTTATTTCACATGAAAAATAAATAAATTAAGAAAATATATCCTTAGTCTCCTTATCTCATTCAAAAATAAGTAAATTAAGAAATTAAGATATAAGATTGGTGAGTACTCATCTTATTGATAATTGGTTTTGTATTAAAATTGGATGGTGTAGGTATCTGACAGAAGATTCCAAGGTTGTGATCATGAATCTCACAAAGTCAACAATCAAGATTGGTCTATACGTGGGAAAGGAAGAGGATGTGGAGAAAACAGGAGACGATAAACTCAAAACTCGTCCCAAAATGATTGATACGGAGATTGGCGATGTGCAAAACCTCTTTGAGACTCTCAAAAGCAATAAAGTCGTTGAATACGTGACAATTTCCCGACCCATCAACAATAATGGTGGTGATAACATGATTGCTGAAGGGGGTAAAAAATGGGGAATATATTGGTATAATAGTGACTGTTATATGTTATTTATAATGTAGGCTGTTGATGTGATTCAAAGTGAACCAAACCACCAGACAACATATTTGGAAAGGATATCTAGCGGAGATGCAGAAGAGACAATAGGAGGCAACAATTAATGGAGATTTTTTTATTTTTGGACAAACTATATCATCGCTTGAGATTGCTGAAAGGGAAGAAAGGAATTGGAAGTTGGCTCGTTAAAGTCATTTTAATTACAAAGGGAGCAGTCCAGATCCTCTACAACATTCCCCGCACCCCTTGGTGCAACATTTAATTATTTCGACTATAAATTTACATCGAAAAAAATTAAAAAAAATATTTTTAGGTTCTATACTCTTATATTGATATGTTTATAAATTTATATCTTAAAAAATTACATCTTTAAAATTTAGATAAATAAAATATCGATTATTCAAGAAAATATATTTTTTATTTTTCTAAAATGTGATTTTTAAGATACAAATTTATAAACATATCAATATAAGGGTATAGAACGTAAAACTATTTTTTAACTTTTTTTTCAATATAAATTTATAGTCGAAATAATTAAGTGTTGCACCGAGGGGTGTGGGGAATGTCGTAGAGGATCCGGACTGCCAAGGGAGGGTTTATAATGGGGGGGGGTTATTTATTGCAAAGGTGGACTAGAGAATTAACAAGAAAGCGACATAAAGGCACAAAGGAAGAGAGTGTACGTGGGTGACGCAGTAAGAAGTCGTGAAAGACACGCAAGCGCGAGTCTTTAATGATAAAAGGTTCGCAAGCGACGAAACCTTAGAAAATATATCTAGAATCCACTAGGAAGGGATCTCCACCAAGAAAGGGCTTGAAATCCACCTTGAAATGGTAAATATATAGATAAGGAATTAACCATGTACTGTACAAAAGTGTGAGGCCATACTAGGGGCCTCACGTAAAAGATGGGTGTTGACCTGTACCCAAAAGACCCATCTATCTACTCCCCAAAAATGTCCTAATCTCAAAAGCCCTCCTCGTTAATCTCCACTCCATATCCCTTTACATCTTACCTTCCCCGTGATTGCCCTACTCAGTCTCATGTTCCCACGTTTGACTTGCACTTCCATAACGTGGCAAGGCGAGACCGACAACTATTAAGGATAAGCGTTATGCACGCGGTCGCACTAAACGTCTCATTACAAAAAATAATTTTGTTTCTAGCTATCCATGTAGCTGCGAACCATGCCATCCACTCTTCAATTGAATCAAATCTGCTCGAAATTCTTACCCAACTGAAGGCTCCATTCTGGACTTCTTTAACTGCTGGGTATTCAAACCACAAGTGTGCTTCGGTTTCAATTCCATTTCGGCACAGAACACGTACACTCAACCGCAGCTTCTCCCTTCCAATGTTTAACTTTGTTTCCTGTTTGTAACTGCTTGTGTATGGCCAACCAAGTGATGAAGCTCCATCGCTTACATTGTTTCCGGCTCCAGAGCATATCTCCCCAATCAATCTCAGGGCCCCGGAGTCTGAGTTTATCATACACCTTGGCGCAGGATATCGTTCCATTCTCACTCAAGAGAGGTTGGATGTCCGGTTGATTAGTAGGGATACCATTCCGAGCAGCCCTTAGTTCATCCTTCGCATTCAAGATGCTCCTCCAAAGCCAGGAGTCGTTTTGTTTGGGATCCATTTCCCACATATTCCCTCCTCTGATATGATTCTGATTGCACCATCTGAGCCATATCGACTGTCGTTGTTGGAGAAGGTCACCTAAAAGCTTGGAGAAAATACTCTTGTTCCAAGCTCCCAACTCCCTCACATTCAGCCTACCCTCGTTGTAAGGTTTTGTGACCACGCTCCAAGCCACTAGGTATTTTTTCCCTTCCATATTTCCGCTCCACAGAAATTTCTTCATCATGCCCTCTACATGGTCGACAACTCCCTTTGGAAGCAAGACCGTCTGTCCCCAGAATGAGTGAATTCCTCCACACACCGACTTGATGAGTTGCAGCCTCCCAGCGTATGATAGCTGTTTTGTGGCCCAAGTCTGTATGAGGTTGCTAATTTTCTCATAGAGCGCATTGTACTCTACCACCTTAACCCTTATTGAGGGCAGCGGCATCCCAAGGTATTTAATTGGGAAGGATCCTGCCCCAATTCCCAGCTGCTGCAGAATCTCTCCCTGTACTGCCTGTGTACAACCGGCAAAAAACACAGAACTTTTCTCCAAATTAATTCGCATACCAGACAGCTCAAAAAACCTCTCAAGACAATTCTGAATAGTCTTGATTGACTTTAAATCGCCATGGCAGAACAGAAGCAGATCCTCCGCCAAGGCAAGATGAATCAAGTTCAAACCCTTACATCGAGGGTGAAACTTGAAATCACGGTTTTCAGCTGCTTTGTGGAGCATCCGGCTAAGAATTTCCATACACAAAACAAAAATGTACGGCGATAGATGATCACCCTACTGGATTCCTCTCTTACCCACGAAAAAACCTTCAGGCGCCCCATTAATATTGACTGAGAAGCTTGGGGTAGTAATGCACTCCATAATCAGTGTCACTAACTTCTCCGGGAATTTCAAAGTGTTCAAGGTGAGCCGAATGAAATCCCAGCTGATGTAATCATATGCTTTCTGAAGGTCCACTTTAATGGTCCATCTCGGGGAAATTCTTTGTGTACCATATCCACTGACAACCTCTGTGGCGACAGCGCTGTTGTGTGTCATTGATCTGCCCGGAATGAATGCACCCTGGCTGTCACTAATCACATCACTAAGGAGGATTTTTATGCGCCCTGCAATTATCTTTGTTATCGCCTTCAGCACTGTATTGCAGCATGAGATTGGGCGCAAATCTTTCACATAAGTTGGGTTAGGGACCTTAGGGATAAGGGAAATGAATGTCACATTTAACTGTTTCAGAAGAGTCCCGTGCCTGAAGAATTCCCTAACAGCTTCGCAGGTGTCAAACCCCACTATACTCCAGGCGTCTTTGAAGAATTGGCTACCGAAACCATCGGGTCCGAGCGATTTGTTGGCTCCTATAGACCACACTGCTCGTCTGATTTCATCATAGCTTGGGAGCCCAATTAGCAAAATCAGTGTGACATTCATGGATGACCGGACCCAGGAGGTCGAGCTATTCACTTGTGCTAGAAGCAGCGGTTGAGAGTAATTCCCTGAAATAATCTGCAATATGCTTTCTGATTTTCTCCTCATCCTCAATAATGATGTCATTTCCATCCCGCATAATGGCTATAGCATTCCTTGCCCTTTGTGCTTTCACACTTCTATAAAATAGGGAGGATGTCTCCTCACCGATGGTAAGCCAATGTATTTTTGCTTGTTGCGATGTTAGGCTTATGAGCCTGCTTACATTGCGTCTCAACTACTCTTCCGCCTTCATAATTTGTTCTTCTAAACGCCTATTGTTTTTCTCAGTTCTGGATCGGATCTGCAGCTCCCTCAATATCCCTTTGTTGAGCTTTATCTGAGTTTGCAGCTCCGGAAAGCGAGTTATGTCCCATGGTTTCAATGTTTCCTTAACATTCTTAAGTTTTTGGACCAGCTTGAACTGCTTGGAGCCCACGATCTCCATGCTCCACGCTGCTCGGATCAGATTGTGGAATTCCGGTTCTTTTCCCCATAAATTTTTATACTTGAATGGATACCTTCGATTACTTTTCTCATTCCTAAGAGTCACAATAGCATGTAATCCCAGGAGCATCAAAAAACACTTTAGTGTCCACATGATTATCCATCCAAACATCGTTAACAAGGGCTCGGTCAAGTTTCCTTTCAATCTTATCCGCCCCAGCCTTTTGTTACTCCATGTGAGTGCAGCACCAGAGTAGGGGATGTCATATAGGCCACAATCGTCAAGCACTGTCCTTAACTCTTCAAATTCAGCTAAACTTGCTTTCCTTGCCGGCCATTTTTCATCAATAGATAGGATACAGTTCAGGTCACCGAGAACTATCCAGGGACCAGATATCTGTGCAGCCAAATTGCTCAATTCAATCCACAAAAGCACCCTGTCGGCCTTAGTAATCTCGGCATATATAAAAGTAGCTGCGAATTCAAACTTCATGTCCTTCGATCAAACCCAACAGTGCACAAACTGATCCTCCGCTCTCTGAATAGTCACATCAAAGATACCTGGATTCCACGTGACCCAAATTCTCCCTTTCACATGCTCACTACTATTGGAGAAAACCTCCCAACCTCCCATAAGGCTTCTCCTAACTTCCTCCAAATTCCTATGTAGCAACTTAGTTTCCAGTAATCCAATCAAACTAATATCATGATCAAAGCAATATGTAGTAATATAATTATCTTTAACGGGATCTTTAATTTCGGCAATATTCCAGGAGTCTATTTTGAGTCTATTCATTACCACATGTAGTGTGAGTGCTACCCTCACATGAAGAATGATCTGCTTCCACATTGCTGTTGCAACTTTCTGCTCATTTCCCATCTGGGTAGTGTTGTTGTTATTCTGCTCTTTTGTTTCCTCCTCTGAATTTCTCAAGGCTGTAAATCTATTATCATTGCACTTCACTTCAGAGTTAATCTTGTTGCCCTGTTGCTTGCCCGTCTCCTTGCGAGGACTCTGTCTTCCTCTACTACCGGGTATGATCCACTTTTCCTCTTGCTTATCAGCCATCAGCTTTTCTGTCAGATTCAGTGCTCCAGGATTGCTAGTGGGATTGATCCCTTTATCTGTCAGGCATTCATCCTTAGACACACCAGAACACTCTCCTTTAGCAATTTCATCGGTAGAAATTCCAATCACCTCCCCGACTGTCACCCCTATAGTCTCCATTGGACTTGTGGTTGTGGCGTGCTCAGAGTTGAGCGGTTCTGGCTGAGGTTGAGCATGCTCTGTATCTTCGCTAGATCCCATAACATCTTCCTTTGCAGTATCTGTTTTACCATTGTTGTCTGCCCTGTCTATCTCAGCCCCTCTTTGCACCCAAATCAGCTTCTCTATTTTACCACTGTTGAGCTTGAAATCCACCAAGGAGACAAAGAAAAAAATTCTAAACCAAAATTTTATTAATAATATGAAATATTGATTATGGCTTGGGCCTACAATTACTTAAATAGAAGAAAACCCATAGTTCCTACCTTGTGTGCCAAGGATGGCTAAAAAGATAAAATATGGAAATATCCTAAAATTATTATGAAAATAATAAAATTTATCTCCTAAAAGATAAAATTTATCTCCTAAAAGATAGAATTTTGCTCCTGAATCAGTCTCCTCCACCTATGAAGAACTCGACCCTGAGTTCTCTACTAGATGTAGGACTCCATTTTGCTGTCTCCTATCAACTACCAGACTCGTTTTCTTATACGCTGCATCTTCATCCTTGTCATTCATGGCTTTGTAATTACTCCTTTGAAGATACTTACGAAAAGGTGCAAAATTTTCTCTGGCCAAAGTTGGAGCTTCTAGTACAATCCACACAATTTGCCAACTCATCTCCTCTTGCACTACACGGAACTCTTCAAGCCATTGGTGATAGGGACCACCTATTGGCTTTTCGGAACTTTCATGACGTCAAAGCTTCTATCATCTTCGCTTTGTCGGTCTAGGCATACTTCAGAGATTTCCTTTTCAAGAACCTTCTGTTGATGAACCTTCTCTTCAAAGACCTCCCTCTCAAGGACCTCCTTTAGGAAGACCTCCTCTTGAAGTATCTCTTCTTCAAGGACCTCCTCTTAAGTATCTCTTCTTGGAGGACCTCCTCCTAAAAGACTTCTACTTTCTCTAAAATATACTCATCTTCCTTGTGATTGCAATCGTCCTGGGGTTGATGACTTTGATTTGGCTCTTCGTCCACCAACGAGTGTTGTGGTTGGAGTTGTTGAGGGACATTTTGGTGTTAACGATGCGGATGCTATTGATGGTGTTAGCATGAGTGTTGAAGATGTTGAAGTTGGTGTGAATATGGATGTTGCGAATGTTGTAGATGGCGTTGTTGACACGTTTGTTGTTGTCGTCGTTGATTTTGCTCGCAAACAATGCCATCAACTGATCCTCCAGGCCTTTAAGAGTCGTGGTAACTGTTGTATGAGGAAATTGAGTTAAAAATATAATAAAATAGATCAAACCAGATTTGTGCCCATGCAAATAATTACAAGACCTCCTCCTGGTGTAACAACGGGAAGTCAGGATCGATCCTCGAGGAAGCGTGTCAGCGGATCTCAGGCAGCGGAGAAATCTCAAAGGTAGAAAATCAAAAAGACAGACAGGAATAACAGAGAAAAGCAGAAAAGAAAGCAAACACAGCAGCTTTGGTCAATATCGACCAATATTGCTCGATATCGAGTAGGAAAGTCGACCAACAGTGCACGAAATCGACTGACAGAAACCAAAACCAAACAAAGTAACTCGATTTCAACAAATCAACTCGACATCGACCAGTTTTCCTCGATGTCGACTAAATCTCCTCGAAATCGAGTAACAACAGAAACTTAAATTTGCAACTTTTTCGAACGAAAACGAATGTAAACACGAAATTAACTCAATAAACTAAAGACTTCCAAGATTAGGGTTTCAACACCACAACGATAACCATGCAAAGTAACACATAAAGGCATAAAAGATCATGCTTTTCATCAAATAACTTTCGTTATTAACAAATAAGAATATAGAGGCTTTCGCATAAACCCTTAATTGTTACTAACCCTTTTCACATAATTAGCCCAAGTTGCATTAAGATCACTTTCGCTTCAATAACACAAACAAGGATCACCTTCAACTTTCGCAAAAGAATCATGCTTTCAGGGATAGAAGACGAATTGCATAAAAAGCTTGTACCTTTACCGCATCACTTCACATGGCTACCGTCGGGCTCACCCCGACCCTAGAAGTTGGTAGACTACTCACTCTTCATCATGAATAAAGACATCAATAATAAAAGGAAATAACTTTGCATTAAAATAAACTAAAAAGAAAGCTTACAACCGAAAAAAGCCAAATCCGCTCTCGCCTTTCCACCTTGCTCTTGCCACAAGCCCTCTCTCTCTCTCTCTCTCGCTCTCTCTCTCTCTCTCTCTCTCTACTACCTCTTCTCATTCTCTAGAATTGAACGAATGAAAATCAACCCCTAAGGCTTTATTTATAGGCTTCATTCCCTCTCTAATTAGGAAAGAATTACCTATTTATATCTATATCTATCTATCTAATTTATTAAGATAAAAACTTCGAAATAAAGTGATAACTCCCTCCCTTGATGAAAATCGGAATAAATGTTTCAAAGGCCTTGACGAGATGTTTGTGTCAAAGGTCTTGGAGCATTAACAGTTGATGGAATCCAAAACCTGCTCCATATGTTCGAATATTATTTAATTATATACTTCCTTTATATTATATATATTTGTGACTAATCTTTTCAGGAAGTTTTTCGAATTATTTCCTTCCTTGTGATAAGCGTTGAGAAGGTTCAAATCGGAAAGATCATGGGTTCAAAGTTTCCAAGTTAAGAAGATCTCGAAGATGGCCATGATCTAGAATAGCCGTTGGAGAAGATTCTTGGCGCCGATTTGTCTCAATAAATATAGAAGGAAGATGAAGACAGAATGCACAAGTGCTACACAAGCTATTATTCATTCAAGCGAGATCTGTCTTCCAAGTGTACTCTCTGCTAGCGCTCAAGAGTTTGTTGTTTTATTTCAAAGCCTTTGAGAGTCACTGTGAGCTTATATGATATATTCATTTATAGTGTTACTCGAGAGTTTGTAACTCGGGAAGTTGCACTAGGCTATTGATTTGTTAGAGTAAGAGGATTGTACTAGATAGCTTAGAGAGGTGGGGCTCTTCTAGATTGGTCTAGGACTCCAAGGGAACGTGAGTTGACTAGATTGCAATTGTATAGGAGAGAGGCTTCTTGGTGAGCTATTAGGATCCTAAGCTAAGGGAATCAATAAAGCCTTTTGAATCCTAGGGTTGTGGAAGAACCCTAGGCGGGGACGTAGGCCAAGTTCGTGCCGAACCTCGTAAACAATTACTTGTGTTCTTTATCTATCGCTTTACCTTATTTCCGCACTTGGTTCGATTGTCTAACTTTGTGATTCAGGTTTAATCTCAAAGGGTTTTATACGAGCTCCAAAAGTCTTGAGACTTTCTGCGAAAAACAGGCATACTCTATTCAACCCCCCCTTCTAGAGTATTTATACATTACCTTGTTACTTTATCGAGCCTTCAATTGGTATCAGAGCTTTACTCACTGCTTTTGATCTAACAATCTTGTGAGTTTTCGATCATGTCTGGTGAAGCAAGCGGAGGATTTGCACAGGGAAGGTCCACGAGCAGACCATCACTCTTTGTAGGAAACAACTTTGTCCACTGGAGATCCTTGATGAAAATGTTCATCATAGACCAAGATCTAGAGCTTTGGAACATTATAGAGAATGGTCCGAAGATTCCAGAGAAAGTTGGACCAAATGATACCAATATTGCAAAGGAGTCTGAATACAACCAAGCAGATCTTGAACTCATCTCCAAAAACTAAAGGGCTATTAACTTACTTTATTGTGGTCTTAACACTGATGAGTTTAACCGTATTTCATCTTGCAGGTCAGCTAAAGAGATTTGGGACAAGCTGGTCGTCACCTATGAAGGAACGAGCCAAGTGAAAGACACCAAGATCAGCATCTTCCTTCGAAAGTACGAGCTCTTCAAGATGAAGCCTGATTAGACAATCAAGGTCATGTTCACACGATTCACAGAAATCACCAACAACCTTGACTCTCTCGGCAAGAGCTTTACCAACGTTGAGAAAGTGAGGAAGATACTGAGGTGCCTTCCAAAAGAGAAATGGGGTCCAAAAGTAACAGCTATAGAGGAAGCCCAGGACCTCACCACTCTACCCCTTGATGACCTTCTTGGGAAGCTGATCACGCATGAGATGATCCTTAATGAAGACGATGGAGAACATCCAGCTAGCACTAAGAACTTGGCACTCAAGTCTAAGAAGGATGAGCCAAAAGATGGATCTGATTCCAAAGATGAGGATGACGACGAGGATGATCATTTTGCTCTTATCACAAAAGGCCTTGCTCGAATTCTCAAAATGAAGAAGCAATTCAACAACAAGGATGGATCAAAGTCTTCATAATTTTGAGGTAAGCCTCAATACAACAAGTATGAAAAGAAGACTAAACCGTTGTCTTGTTTTGAATGTGGTGAAACATATCATTTTGTAAAGGACTGTCCTCAAAAGACAAAAAGCCAGTCCAAGAAGGGTGATAAATGGAAGAAGAAAGCCATGGTGGCAACTTGGAGCGATTTCGACTCTGACTCCGATGATGAGAAGGCCAATATTTGTCTTATGGCCTCAGAAGATGAATCTCACGATGAAAAGCTTGAAACTACTGTAAGAGAACTTATGGCAAGTCCAAAAGAGGTATTATCGGAATTCCTTTCCAATATGATTGACAATGAAGAGAAGCTTATTGCCCAAACTAACATTCTTATTAAGAGAACTATGGATCAGGAAAGAACTATTGAGGATCTGTCTATGAGGGTTAAAAGTCTTGAAACTTCTTATTCAGGTATTGACATTAAAGTCAAGACGCTTGACTCGGAGAAATCTGAACTCAAGCAAGATCTCTCCTCTCTAAGAAATGAGCATCATGACTTAGAGAACGAAAAGATCTCCCTGAATAATAAGATTCAAGACCAACAGACGGCCCTCATAAGTTTTACCAAATCCAAAGGTACTCTCGATAGGATGTTGGGTGAGCAATAAAACTCTCTAAACAAAATTGGTATTGGTTACAATCCAAGGTTTTTAAAGAAGCAACACATTACCACTTTTGTAAAGGCAAAAGGAAGCAAAACCTCTCCTATATGTCACCATTGTGCTAGAAAGGGTCATGTAAAAGAGACCTGCCCCTACCCTATAGAAGAAAGGATCCATATATTATTCGCAATACATTTCCTGTTCATTTGAGAAAAGAACGGATAACACAAGTTTGGGTCCCAAAAGGCACTATTTTACCAAATATGGTTTACCCCAACAATGGATCCAAATTTGCTTATTGGTCTAGCCACAAAGGTTGATGTTTGTCTTGCAGGAGATTACCAAGGTGAAAGAACACAAATGGATTATTGATAGTGGATGCTCGAGGCATATGAGTGGGAAGAGTTCTCTCTTTCATGATCTAAACGAGCAATCCACGGGAACAATCACTCTTGGTGACAAAGGAAAATGCGACATCGTTGGTATTGGTAGTGTTGGAAGCGATTCCAGCCATAGTATTAAAAATGTCTATCTTGTTAATGGTTTAAAGTATATTTTGCTTAGTGTCTCTCAATTATGTGATAGTGGCAACAATGTCAGATTTAACAAGAAAAGATGTATAGTGTGCAGAGAAGATACAAGTGAAGTTATATTGACTGCATATCGTTACAACAATATATACGCCGTAAATGCTGATCAAGTTGCACAAGGAAGCTTAACCTGTCTAAAGGCTTTGACGAACGATCCAAAGCTCTGGCACAAGAGACTCGGTCATGTGAGTCCACATACACTACAGAAGCTTGTGCCTAAAGGGCTTGTAAGAGGACTACCTGAGATGGACTTCAAAGGTATTGATATGTGCAATGCATGCACACGAGGTAAACAAACACGTAGCTCTTTCAAACCCAAAAAGTTTGTAAGTTCTTCTAGATCTCTTGAACTTTTACATATGGATTTATGTGGTCCTATGAGAGTCAAATCTCCCAATGGTAAAAAGTACATGCTAGTTGTTGTTGATGATTTTTCTAGATATACTTGGGTTGCATTTTAAAAAGAAAAATCAGAGGCCTTATTTGAGTTTTCAAAACTTTGTAAGGAGTTGCAAACTTTAAGAAACGAGCCCATAGTGTCAATTCGGAGTGATCATGGTAGGGAGTTTGATCAACTTCAGTTTGATATGTTTTGTGCTAAATATGGCATCTCCCATAAATTTTCTGCTCCTAGGACACCTCAACAAAACGGGGTTGTGGAACGCAAGAACCGCACCTTAGAGGATATGGCCAGGACTATGCTTTTAGAAAATGCATTACCTAAAACCTATTGGGCTGAAGCTGTTAACACAGCTAACTACATTTTGAATCGTTGTCTTATTCGTTCCATCTTAAAGAAAACTCCTTATGAACTTTTCAAAGGCCGCAAACCACTTATATCTTATTTTAAACCCTTTGGCTGTACTTGTTTTGTTCATAACAATGAAAAAGATAACCTTGGAAAATTTGATGTGCGTAGTGATGAAGGTATATTTCTTGGCTACTCCATGAGTAGCAAAGTTTATAGAATCTTCAATAAAAGGACTCAGTTAGTTGAAGAAAGTATACATGTTATTTTTTATGAATGCAATGACGGTGCTTTGAGTGAAAGTGTTGCAGATATAGATCTTAACATCCATACAGAGAACGAGGATGGTGATGATGCTGCTACCAAGAACACAGAGAAGAGGAACATGCAGGAACAGATTCTTAACACTGAAGAATTGGCCCAAGGTGTTGAAGATTCGTCCAAAGCCCTTGGTGTCCAATCCAATAGTGTTGAGACGTCAGAAACTGCTGTAACTAAACCTAACAGGACCACGGAGTCAGATGTACCACAAGTCAATCCTACTGGTGTGACGAATCTAGGAGCTAAGAGTAGCAAAAGAAAATTCAAATACTCCTCATCACACTCATTAAAGGATATCATTTCTGACCCTACTTCTAGTGTTCAAACTCGCTCTAAACTTAAAGATCTTTGTGCTTTTCACGCGTTTGTTTCTCTTATTGAGCCAAAGAAGGTAGATGAGGCACTTCAATAGCCAGACTGGATCATTGCTATGCAAAGTGAGCTTAGCGAATTTGAAAGGAACAAAGTCTGGACCTTAAAGCCTAGGCCAAAGCATCAATCAGTCATTGGAACACGATGGGTATTTCGAAACAGGCTAGATGAGAATGGTAAGATCGTGAGAAACAAGGCAAGGCTTGTTGCTCAAGTTTACAATCAAGAGGAAGGTATTGACTACGATGAGACCTTTGCTCCCGTAGCCAGGCTTGAAGCTATTCACATTTTATTAGCATTTGCATCTTTTATGAGCATAAAGTTATATCAAATGGATGTCAAGTGTGCTTTTCTTAATGGTTTCTTAGAGGAAGAAGTATATGTGGCTCAACCCCCAGGTTTTGAAAGTTCAGAATTTCCCAATCATGTTTATAAACTTGACAAAGCGCTTTATGGTTTGAAACAAGCCCCAAGAGCTTGGTATGAACGCTTGTCAAAATATCTTTTAGAAAATGATTTTAAAAGGGAGTTGATCGACAAGACTCTTTTTATCAAGACCAAAGGAAATGACATTTTGGTTATTCAAATTTATGTTGATAATATATTATTTGGTGCTACTAACACATCTTTGTGCAAGGAATTTTCTGACATCATGTGCAGTGAATTCGAGATGAGCTTGATGGGTGAACTCAATTTCTTTTTGGGATTACAAGTTCATCAATCGAAGAAAGGGATCTTTGTCAACCAAAGCAAGTACACTAAGGATCTCTTGAAGAAGTTCAAGATGGATCAATCCAAAGCAGTCAAGACTCCCATGAGCTCAACATTGTCTCTAGATCAAGACAAGACTGGGAAAAGTGTCAACCAAAAGGAGTATCGAGGAATGATTGGATCTTTATTATATCTCACGGCTAGTAGACCTGACATCATGTTTAGTGTTTGCATGTGTGCTAGGTTTCAAGCTGATCCTAAAGAATCTCACCTCGTGGCTGTGAAGAGAATCTTTCGATATCTCAATGGCACTAAGGAGCTTGGACTATGGTACCCAAAGCAAAAGGATTTCACATTAATTGGATATTCTGATGTAGATTTTGCAGGCTATAAGGTGGATAGGAAGAGCACTTCAGGATGTTGCCAATTCCTAGGAGCATCCTTGATCAGTTGGCACTCAAAGAAACAAAACTCAGTCGCTCTATCCACTGCAGAAGCCGAATACATTGCAGCTGGAGCCTGTTGCTCCCAAATCCTTTGGATAGCTCAACAAATGCGAGATCTTGGCATCAACCTCAAAGGCATTCCAATTAAGTGTGACAATACAAGTGTCATCTCCATCACTAAGAATCCTGTTCAACATTCAAGGACCAAACATATTGATGTAAGGCATCATTTCATTAGAGACCATGTTGAAAAAGGTGATGTATCCATTTCGTTTATTTCAACTGATTATCAATGGGCTGACATTTTTACTAAGCCTTTGGCAGAGGACAGGTTCACCTTCATAAGAAGAGAGATTTGGATGCATAACAAGGATGCACTTTCGTAGGGGGAGCATTCCCTTTACGAAAGATAAATTCTACTTAGTGTCAAGACCCTTGAGAACTATGTCAAGGTGTGTGAACTAAATGGTGGATTACATATATCGGATCACATATTTTTTCTTAATATCTTTTTAGATATTTAATCAATTATATTTTTTTTCGGATTTCAAAAATTGCCTATTTATGTTATATTTTTAAACCGTTGAGATATTTTAATTTTGGAACTAAATCCTTCAGTTATTCAGTCCGATTTTGATGGAAACATTTGAATTTTGAATTGGAAACTCTTCAAATCTTGGCAATGATATCATTACCCTCCCTTGGAACTCTAAACATGTCCCATCACTCCATCATCTCTCTCTACTTATACCCACCTCTGTACCCGATTTCTTCACACTATCAAAACTAATCCAAACCCTCTCACCTTCTCCGTTTTCAACCTCTCAACCTGTTCTAAGAAAACCCTAGCCGATTTCCTCCATGGCACCCAAAACAAAGAAAGCTTCCACACCCAAAAGACTTGGCGCCACCCCCAAGGGACATCAGGTCACTGCCACCTCTCCCACACCAGAACCCACTCCTCAAGCCATTGTCCCAACTGTTGTCCAGAGCACCATTGCTGAGAGCACGGCCATTGTTACCAAGGGCTCTCAAAAGCGCTCTGCTAAGAAGCCCCTCAGTGCCAAACAGAAAGGGAAAAAGAAGATTTTGGCTGAGGAAGTGAACGAGGAAGAAGAGGAAGATGATCTTGATGCCATCCTGGAAAGAGATGCTGCCAAGAAAGCTGAAGAGGAAGCCTTGAAGAAGAAAAAGGCCGATGAGGAGGCCGAGCATGCAAGGAAACTGGCCGAGGAGGAAGCTGATAGGATTCAAAAAGAAGCCGAAGCCGAGGAGGTTCCATCTGAGGAGGAGCCTGAGGAAGAAGACGAAGAGCAAGAGGGATCTGGAGAGGAGGAGGAAGCGGAAGGAGATGAAGAGGGGTCCGGTGAGGACTCGGGGTCTGAGCAAGAGGAGGAAGAATCTCCCTCTCCTTCTCCTCCTCCCCCGTCTCCAAAGAAGCGGAAAGCCCAAACTGCTGTCAAGCCTCCATCTCCCAAGCGCATCAGGAAGGGCACCCTCAGGAGTCTTGAAGCACTTGTCAAGAGAGCTGCTCCGACAATTGCTCGGATGAAGAATGTTGATCCACCCGCCTATATCCAGGTAAATCAATCCTTGCCATCCTTTTGGTTTGAAGATGCTGAGACTGCTGGTAAGTGGGTAGATGAGTTTCGAACTCGTAGGATTTGCTGTTCGGATTTTTTAGATATTGAGTTCTTCGAAGCTTTGAAGTTACCCTGCATTGATCTTCTCAAAAAATTCCGAGCCTGGACCCTTCTCAATCTTGAAACCGTTTACTACCCCCAGCTTACCCGCCTGTTCTACATTCACCTAAAAGTCAAACACGACACCAATGGTTGGTCCTTGGAGTCTGTTGTCAAAGGGGTTAGAATCTCTCTCAACTCCAATGACTTTGCAGATTTCCTTGGCTTACCTAGCCCATGTCCACCCTCTGAAATACACCCCTCAAAAGAGAATTGCATCATTCTTGCCCGAGCCAAGTACCTCCTACCCGAAGCATCCAACAGCACCTCAAAGCAACTCACCCACTCATCCCTTACCCTTGAGGAAAAAATTATTTTCAACATCATTGTTCGATGCCTCTTACCTCGTCTTAACTCTGGCTCACTCCTTACTGATAATGCCATGGTCCTACTCTACCGCATCCTAAATGGCCTTGACCTTGATCTGGCCAACACTATCCTTGGAACCGTGGCTCATGCTAGAAAAGCTAGAAAAGGCTCTCCCCTCCCCTTTTCCACCCTTTTGACCCCTCTCTTCAAAGCTTCTGGAATTGATGTCAAAAATGAAGAACAACATCATCATATGGGTAAGTTCGACTCCAAGGGCCTTGAAAAGATTGGAATCAATCGGTCTCCACAAGGGACCTTGAGTCTTGCCACTCCTTTAAAAGCTCTTCCCACTGCTTCAGCTTTCGATGAACGCATGGACAACCTAGAGTTGGGCTTGGAGGAAGTTCGCCTGGATATCAAGGAGCTGCAAAAGGAGGTTATGACGGAGATGAGCGGGATATCCAAGATGTTGCAAGGACTGTGAACGAGGCTCACTGATGATGCTCCGGACGACGAAGCTTAAACCCTACCCTACCCTATCTCTATCCTTGATACATTGCTGGTTTTTGGAAACAATTTCAAAACTTTTGGTGACTGTTTTACCTCCTCCCTTTGTTGAAAGACAAAAAGGGGGAGATGATCTGTGGTTGTTTAGACTTTGAAAACCTTTCTGCTTGAAGGTCTTGGAAGACCTTGGTTTTTGAGTTTTGGTTTTCGGTTGGATGGCTTTTTCATGCTTTAAAATTTGATCCAACACTTTGTCTAACCCATGCAGGTACTTAGTCTGATTTCTCTTATATTATTTATGCTTGACTAAGTTGCAGGGATGCACAGGTTTTGTCTTTCATCAAGGAGGAGATTGATAACTCCCTCTCTTGATGAAAATCGGAATAAATGTTTCAAAGGCCTTGACAGGATGTTTGTGTCAAAGGTCTTGGAGCATTAACAGTTGATGAAATCCAAAACCTGCTCCATATGTTCGAATATTATTTAATTATATACTTCATTTATATTATATATATGTGTGACTAATCTTTTCAGGAAGTTTTTCGAATTATTTGCTTCCTTGTGATAAGCATTGAGAAGGTTCAAATCGGAGAGATCATGGCTTCAAAGTTTCCAAGTTAAGAAGATCTCGAAGATGGCCATGATCTAGAATAGCCATTGGAGAAGATTCTTGGCGCCGATTTGTCTCAATAAATAGAGAAGGAAGATGAAGACAGAATGCACAAGTGCTACACAAGCTATTATTCATTCAAGCGAGATCTGTCTTCCAAGTGTACTCTCTGCTAGCGCTCAAGTGTTTGTTGTTTTATTTCAAAGCCTTTGAGAGTCACTGTGAGCTTATCGGATATATTCATTTATAGTGTTACTCGAGAGTTTGTAACTGGGGAAGTTGCACTAGGCTATTGATTTGTGAGAGTAAGAGGATTGTACTAGATAGCTGAGAGAGGTGGGACTCTTCTAGATTGGTCTAGGACTCCAAGGGAACGTGAGTTGACTAGATTGCAATTGTATAGGAGAGAGGCTTCTTGGTGAGCTATTAGGATCCTAAGCTAAGGGAATCAATAAAGCCTTTTGAATCCTAGGGTTGTGGAAGAACCCTAGGCGGGGACGTAGGCCAAGTTCGTGCCGAACCTCGTAAACAATTACTTGTGTTCTTTATCTATTGCTTTACCTTATTTCCGCACTTGGTTCGATTGTCTAACTTTGTGATTCAGGTTTAATCTCAAAGGGTTTTATACGAGCTCCAAAAGTCTTGAGACTTTCTGCGAAAAACGGGCATACTCTATTCAACCCCCCCCCCCCCCCCCCCCTCTTCTAGAGTATTTATACATTACCGTGTTACTTTATCGAACCTTCATAAAGGAAATAAATCAACAAAGGAATTATATCTAAAGTAGGTAAATATCTTCTCCTCTTGATAGCACTTGATAGATCTTGATGGAATTTGATCTCGATTCGGGATAGAAACTTAACAAGACTCAGACTACTCGATTTCGGCTTCTGTGGGTCAACTCTATATCGAGTAGTTTCCTCGATATCGACCAACTTTTCTCCGTCTTCAGCTCACCTACTCGATTCCGGCCTCCAGAGTGAAAATCGACCTGATGTTTACTCGATATCGAGTAAAGTTTCTCGATATCGACTTGAACGTTCCAGCTCCAGCTTGCTTCGTCGACCTCGACTCCCAGGATGCTTGTCGACTTGATGTTTACTCGATATCGAGTAAGTTAACTCGATATCGACTTGAATTCTTCTTGGCTCAGCATCCTTATCGATTTCTGGGACTCCAGCTCGATTTGGGCTTGGTTGACTTCGACGAATTTGGTCGATGTCGAGCAAATGTGACAGCTCTAAGCTTTCTGCTCTGTTCATGAAACGAACTTTCCTGAGTCCTCGTTTGTCGGATTGACAAATATGACCATGCGTTGGAAAGCTCTTTTCGAGGGCTACAACTCTCATGAAGACATCAGAACTTGACTCAGAATGATGAATGGTGAAAAATGGCATTTTCTCCAGCTGCACCATCCTTAGCTTCTTCATGAGTTTCCTTTAAGCTCCAAAGTGCGTCCGATTTCTGCGAAATATAACAAAAACTTGTGTAGACCTCCATAATTGGAAAATAAGTGTAAAATACACAGATTCTATATTATTCTAACCCAAATGTATGAAATGAATGCAGAAATCGATATAAAAGTAAGTGTAAAACATGGCGAATTGGGCTCACATCAGTAACAGCCACGGAAAACTCTTTCAGGTCTCCCTTGGTAGCTCGTTGATTTCCCATCGTGCTTCAGTTCGAAAATAGACAGGAGAAACCTCGCTCTAATACCAACTGACGTAGTAGAATGTCGTGGAAGGCACGCAAGCGCGAGCCTTTGATGATAAAGGATTTGCAAGCGACGAAACCTTAGGAAATATGTCTTGAATCCACTAGGAAGGAATCTCTACCAAGAAGGGGCTTGGAATCCACCAAGGAGATAAAGAGAAAATTCTCTAAACTAAAATTTGATTAATAATATGAAAGATTGATTATGGCTTAGGCCTACAATTGCTTAAATAGAAGAAAACCCCTAGTTTCTAACTTGTGTGCCAAGAATGACTAAAAAGATAAAATATGGAAATATCCTAAAATTATTATGAAAATAATAAAAATAATAAACCCTAAATACTTATCTTAACTCTAACTAAAAGATAAAATTTATCTCCTAAAAGATAGAATTTCGCTCCTGCATCAGAGAGAGAGAGAGAGAGAGTTTTAGCCAATGTTGAAGACCAGTAAAGATAGAGAAGAGGAAAAATGTTTGCACAACCACTTCACAATATGGCAACGCTTCATCTACAACAAGTCTCATCTTCTTCCACAAATGATCTCTAAAAACCTCTATCCCAATTCATGGGTACATGCATGTTGGGTGTATTTTTTTCCAAAAAGTAAGAGTTGTTTGGTCTTCGCTTGAAATTCTCCCATTGGAGATGTGCAAGTAGTCTATAATGCAGTGGGATTGCAAGATTGTGGGCTAAAATAAGTAATATTCCACGATTGAATGGGGAACGAGAGAGTCGTTACTCCGAATTTAATAAAGATGCCAAGTTTATGTGTATCAGAAGCATACGTGGGTAATGTCATGTAGGGATGTAATTGGTGACAGGCAGTGGCAGTGGGAGAGGATGAGAGGATGATAGACAGACAGTGGTAGTTGGAGAGGTAGAGGGTTGGTGCGACGGTAAGACCTAGCTACAACGTCTATGGCTACCCCACCCCATTCTAGGTAAGGGACTCATTCTCACTTATATTCACATTTTTCCATATTCGTTGTGGTATTTTTCCCTAACAGATGTGGAGAAGGATAAGGGTCCGATTGGGAATGCTCCTATGCAACATTTGGGTTTTTTTTCTCTGTCATTCATTGTGTTGGTACCTGCTAGTAATATTATATTTTCTTGCCACCACATGTGGCATGGACAAAGATTTAATATAAAGATAGCACAAGTTCCTAAGAATACCTACTAGTAATCTCTTACACCTTTATGAAACCTAAGCAAGGACAAAGATTTAATATAAAGATAGCACAAGTTCCTAAGAATCTAGGCATATGAATAACACCAAGTATGCAAGGTAACCGATGTTTAAGACATATGTCGAAATCCCTACTTAGTCATGATCAAACGAAGGTTCTCACAATCCTAAGCATGCCACTACGGAATTTATTCAATGATGAAAGAACAAATGCCTAGCAAGATACTATCATGTTAGCTAATCACAATAATATCAACAACAAACACAAGGGAAATCAAAAGATATTAAAGAGAGAAATACTACTTCATTAGAAACTCACAAACGACCAACCAATTCTCAAAAATGTAGATGAAAACAATGGAGAATTAGCCAAGCGTGGCTTACCTAAATCCTTTCTCTTGAATTGAAAACAAAACCTAAACTAATCGATTGAATAGAGAAAAGTGGCTGAATGTTAGAGTGTTAGATGATTCTCCAAACGGCATAGAAAAACCTATTATAGAGCCTAAAGTTGTCAGCCAAACCCTAGAATAGAGTTTCCACAAAGATAGAAATTGGGCCGCCTGCACAGATCCGGAACTGATGGGACGGCGGGCGCCGCCTAAACCAGTGCGAGCTCCGCCTTGACAGCTTCGGAAGACTGAACTAGTAATGCACTTTCTGGAGTTGTCCTTCGTCCGATTGACGCATATGAATATGCGTTGAAAAGCTCTTTTCAAGGACTACAACTCTCATGAAGACCTCAGAAGCTGAATCGAAACGATCAAATGCTCAAAGAGATGATTTCTCCGTGTGTTCCATTTCCGCTCATGTTCTTGTCCTCCTTTGACATCCTTCTTGGTCTCTTCCCAAACTCCTCACCATGTCGGCACTACGAATCTGCATAAAACCAATAAAATAGTGTAGTTTCCGAAATCTACCACTAAAAGAGCATAATACGCAATTAACTCTAAAACATAACTAAACAACCACAAAAATCAACTAAAACTACTTTATAATGCCTATCTAAATATGCCTTATCAAAATCCCCCACACTTAAGCTTCGCTAGTCCTCGAGCGAATAATAAAAAGCAACCTATACCTACGAGTTTATCCTTTATGGAATAGCCTTATCAAAAGTAACGTCAATATGAAATGAAGCACATGATCAAATGAATAAACATCATAGCATGTATTTAGCGATCAAAGCATAGAAGAAGAAATCACCCAACATCACTAGGAATGTGTTTCACTCATGCTCTCGTGTGTTTAGGCAATTATGTTCAACTCTCAACTCAATCCAAAATGCACTAAGCTCATAGACATTGACAACAATATAATCAAATCTCCGCAAAAATGCCATCACTTGCGGAAAACAATAAAAATAGACAATTTGGCTCTAGAATTTCACTCCTTTTTTATTTTCTTTTCTTCTTTTTCGCTTTTTCCATTTTTTTCTTTTCTTGCTATGGTTTCTTTAAGCTTTGGTGTATTCCTTACACGAGTCTCAAACATGGGTGTCATGAATAGCCCTGGTCTATCAACACCTCAACTTACTTGAATGAAGTCCACTTGAACATCGTTTTACGCGAAGTGCAAACATGGGTGACTTGAATGAACCCGGTTACTCAATGATCAAGCTTCCTTTCTTAACGGAAAGTTTCAACATCGTTTTGCGCGAATCATACCCATGGGTGTCATGCGTAGCCCCGGTTACTAAGTGTATCAACCATTTCCACCTTATTTCACTCAAAAACTCAGAAGCAACTAAAGCCAAATATTAAAAATGAAAGCATCAACTTCGCAAGCAACAAACATGTGAGTCGGCTTTGACAATAGCTAATGAAGTCAATATCAAGAGGTAGAAACATATGGAGATTAAATCACACAATTAAGCAAAATGACTATAAATGAATCCAATAAGGCTAAAACAATCTCACAAGGGTTCATGTTTTGTAGGATTTCAATCATACATTAGCTCAATCATACATGCTCAATTACATCACCAATCATGCTCCATATGAAAACATTTAAGAGCAATAAGGCTAAGCACTTCAAACTAATCGTAGGATTTACAAGTTCATGCCATAAGAATATGTAGAGTTTCGCTAACTAAGGTGGGTGTTTAGATAAAAACGTATTATATGTAATGCATGATTTTTTTTATTTTTGACATTTTATATTTTTTCTTTGATTTTCTAAAAATAAATAAACAACTGAAATTGAAACATGACCTAACTAAACGCACTAAATCCCTCTTCCACACGGCAGTTATAATGCCCGGAACTGACGAACCAGCTGCCGCGGAATATAGGGTTGCTGCGGCGAGACGAGTGCTTTCGCTGGGGCTCGGGTGTGGGAGCTATCACGGCCACGAGAGGTGAAGTCACAGCGGTGAGGAGAGGGGTTTCGCGTTGTGTGGGAAAGGGAACTCGCAGTGGTGAGTGTGGGATGTCGCGGCCGCGAGAGGTGAATTCGCGGCGGAGATTTCATGCAAAACCTCCCTTGGTACCTCATGTACCGAGTCGACACTTAGCCACTGTAAAGAATATGGGCGTTTCACGACGGCAAAACTGGGTTCCCGCGGCGGCGAAAACGTTGTTTGAGCCCTGATTTTTCCCCTTCCGCCATAACTCCCACCATTCTTTCAATTCAACTCAACAAAACTTATCAAAGCACTTTCACAAGCCCATTAACCATCGAATAGGAACTCTAAAATTTATTGAAATTCAAATATTGAACAACTAACTAGGAATTCAAAAGCGTGAAAATAGAGACTTACCTTGGATTGCCTCGCAAGAAGCGTCCTTGTTTATCGTCTAAGACTCGACGGTTTATTTTTTTCTTACCTTCAAGATTTACTCAGACATTGCCAACACCCTCAAAATCAAATCAAACTCTTGTGCCCACCCAAAATTTGAATGAACACTAAACATGAAAAAATCGAAAGCTAAAGATATGAAATTGAAGAATGCATTCAACTTATCATGTGCTTGATCTTGACTTTCCGCTGAGGGTATGTAGTACCACAAACACAGTTCCGCTGGTGGTTTGTAGAAGTAATGATCCCAAGGATCAACATACTCACCAAAATCAACAAAAGAGTAAGAAGCATTGGTGCCGTGGTCAGGAGCCACAGAGATCGACTCTAGAGTTGCTTCCTCGATGGATGGGGTGGAGATTAGCTCATCGGATGAATCAGGAGCCAAAACAAATGGATCCTCATGCGTGCACTCATGAGATTCCACTTCAATGTGCATCGGGCTTCATTCCCCATCTATACTTTTGTCTGGGCTTTCTTCAGAAGTGATGGTGGGCGCGGCCAGAGAAATGGCGGACGCCGCCTGTACAGTAGGCTCATCGTTAGAAGAATCATGCATCTCCATATTTTCTATATATCTCCTCCATTTCTTGCTCTCTTTCCAACCTTTTCATGCTTTGAGCAAGTTGACTCAATTTCTTTAATATGCTCTTGCGTTCATCCTCTGCCTCTAGGTCACCCATATAGCAGAAAAGATCCCATAATTCGGACCTATCCAACCCTTCAAGGCTTCCATTATTAACGGATTCGGCGAATATTTTGGAGCTAAGAGTCATTCCCTCAAGCACACAACTAACCTTTTCTTCCCAACTATATTGAGTACCACCCCATGAATAACGGAAAGCCACCTCATCTTCCACTCTTGTGAGATATCGGTGAAAGTATTCTCCTTCATGAGGCAATAAATTCAACATCTTGAAAGATTAGTAGTAGGGTGTCGTGAACCGTAAAATAGGTCCACGACGGAGTTAGATATATATACAACTCAATAAACACACAAAACAAAGCAATAAATTTGAGTCCCCGGCAACGGCGCCAATTTGACGGAGGGAAAGTCGTTGATTTTCCTTATCAAAATAATTCTCAAACAAACAAACTAGTATAGGATGCAAGTAAGGGGTCGATCCCACAGAGAAACAAGTATTTCTAAGAATTGTGCAATTATTGATCGAAAGGCGAAATATGAGAATAAAGTAAATAAAAGAAACTAATCTAAACTAATGGCAAAGGATAGATAAAAGAGATATTTCCATCCACAAATTCTCGACATTGGTTGGCATCATTGGTCGTCGAATCCAATTGAAGTTATTCTCTATGAATTCCTCCCATCTTAGTTTACATAGATCAAAGCACAAAGAGCACAATTAATCCCTTACACCTTTATGCAACCTAAGCAAAGACAAAGATTTAACATAAAGATAGCACAAGTTCCTAAGAATCTAGGCATATGAATAATACCAAGTATGCAAGGTAACCGATGTTTAAGACATATGGGTCGAAATCCCAACTTAGCCATGATCAAACGAAGGTTCTCACAATCCTAAGCATGCCACTACGGAATTCATTCAATGATGAAAGAACAAATACCTAGCAAGATACTATCATGGTAGCTAATCACAATAATATCAATAATAAACACAAGGGAAATCGAAAGATATTAAAGAGAGAAATGCTACTTCATTAGAAACTCACAAACAACCATCCAAGTCTCAAAAGTGTAGATGAAAACAACGGAGAATTATCCAAGCATGGCTTACCTAAATCTCTTCTCTTGAATGGAAAACAAAACCTAAACTAATCGATTGAATAGAGAAGAGTGGTTGAATGTTAGAGTGTTAGATGATTAGATGATTCTCCAAACGACTGAGAAGAACCTACTATAAAGCCTGAAGGTGTGGGCCAAACCCTAGAATAGAGTTTCCACAAAGATAGAAATCGGGTTGCTTGCGCAAATCCGGAATTTATGGGACGGCGGGCGCCGCCTAAACCACGGCGGAGGCCGCCTTGATAGCTTCTGCAAACTGAACATGTAATGCACTTTCTGGAGTCATCCTTGGTCCGATTGACGCATATGAATATGCGTTGAAAAGCTCTTCTCAAGGACTACAACTGCCATGAAGACCTCAGAAGCTGAATCAAAACGATCAAATGATCAAAGAGACTATTTATCCATGTGCTCCATTTCCGCTCATGTTCTTGTGCTCCTTTAACATCCTTATTGGTGTCTTCCAAAACTCCTCACCATGTCGGCACTACGAATCTGCATAAAACCAATAAAAATAGCGTAGTTTCTAAAATCTACCACTAAAAGAGCATAATACGCAATTAACTCTAAAACATAACCAAACAACCATAAAACTCAACTAAAACTACTCTATAATGCCTATCTAAATATGTCTTATCAATTCCCAACAAAGACAATCTTAACTCAATAACTAGTATAGTGGTAAACTAAGACTCGATCCTTCCGCAACTACATATCATTGGTGCTAGATATTTTCCCGGGGTACTGTATTCACGCATCATCAACGCTCTGAATGCATGTAGCTCCACTCATCTCGATTCGCCTTGTATACGAACTAGCGGTCAAATGCATCCTTCCGCAGGAGGCCTGCAGAAAGTCTCTGTCTCTCAACAACAGGTACAACAACATGATCAAACAGCCTATCCATCTCGCGGACCCACCTCTCAACGTCCTCGCTAGGCTCTCTAGGAAATATAGGCGGACGGCGCTATCCTAGCGTCTTGACCCATCGACACTTCTCAAAGCGCACATCGGCCACAGGCTCGCTTGGCTGCTGAATTGGAATCTCTGGTGTTGGCGCTGTATATCGACCCCCTCCACGCAACTCGATAAGAATGTCATGAAGCGTCGCCTCTAGCTGCCCAGTCGCAGTCTTTGGGAGAACCAGAGCTCGGTCATCAATCAGCGGTGGTGAAACTTGCTACTCAGCGCTATCAACAACAGCTAGGCGAGGGGGACGTCCCGTGTAGCAAAGTGCCTGACCCCCACCCTCAACCAGACTGCGTCGTGTGTCAACCATACTGCTACATTAAAGGGTTAAGTTTTACACTCAACATAGAAGCACTCAACGAGATTCATATGATCCCTTTCGATGGGGATCGCCCTTGGGCCCAATCTATAGAAGCACATAGACAATCTAGGCTGCCATTCGAGGGTCAGCTGGCTGGAGGGGCAAATACCTCATAGTCTTCTAACCTAGCTTACTCTAACCTCCGCGGTGTACTCCTTGGAATCTTCCAGGCCCACCTATAAATAGAAAACTAGTATTTTGCCTACCGTTCCCCGATTCTACATCCTTAAGGGATGATCTACCGCCTTAGTCTCTACCCGCGAGTTTGATCCTATCTGTTAGTCTAGGGTTAGGTCCAATCAAATTCATTTTCCCCTTTCAAATTCTTTTCAAAACCATTTGAAATCGTTGGACGGTTTTCAAAAAGCATTTTAAACCTATAGTACTCAGATTCCAAAACCTGGCTCTAATACCAACTTTGTAATGTCTCGAGTTTAGAAAACTCGAGTTATGTTTTGAAGGATGAAATCCCTCGTTCAGATCTTGCGCTCTGAGTACAGGGTGAAATTAAAAATCAAAGGATTAGTGTCGAAAAGTGGGATTTCAAACCCAAAACATCGTGAGGTCCATTAGAGACCTGGGGATTAGCACCCATGTACATGTCCTATAGCCAAGTCCCAATCAAACCATCATAAGTCTAAAACCAAAATACAAACATAGTGCCACGGCAGTGTCGGGTCAAAACGAAAATCCGAAATACGGTAATCCAAAACGATCATAGTTTGATGTGGTGATGGAGTCAAAGTCTCAAAAGTTCTCTCTCACGCCATACAAAAGTCTTGCGCCAAGTCATAGAGGCATACAAGCATCAAACATGCACATAAATCACATACCTAAAAAATAGACGAGCATAGGATCAGATTGAGGTCCGCACTTGGCTGGTCCCCATAGATTAGCACAAATATACGTTATTGATAATGCATATTTCGTATAGGCATTATAAGTATTTCTTATTGCATTTAGATAGGAGTTTTGCATATGTTTTAGTCTAGTTTCATCTCTAGCTTGTGAAGTATTCGAGTTCGGAATCTACGCGTTTTTAGTGTTTATTATGTAGTTTTACATTCCGACCTTGGACAAGATCTTAGAAGAGCTTAAGAGACATATTTTGGAGCATATGAAGGCTAGGGAAGGAGTTACGAAGGAGCAAGAAAGCACAACGTCGAAGGAAAGAAGAGAATTGGCCACAACATAGGGCGACGCCCGCCGCTATCTCTTGTTCAGCGATTGCAATTTGGGTCCGAAGATACTTATTTCCTATTATATTATTATTATATTTTCTAGGGGTTGCACGTTCTATTTCGGTTATATTTTTTGCATATTCAGTAGTTGTTCATCATAGACGTAGTTATGAACACAATTAGAGAGAAGAGAGGTTTTTGGCCTATGAGTTGCTAAACTCATAGTTTCGCCTGTGATTCGAAGACATTGTTGAATGAATTGTGATGATTTGATTCTTATTAGTTATTTATGGGTATATTTATCATCTTGTTCTTATTGATTATATTTGTGTTCCTTTCTATGATTGATCACCATGTTAGGATTTGCATCTAAGCTATGAATCCGTTTTTTTTCCTTGTTTGATGCGGGACGAATGTCGTTGGCAATTTCGTTCCTCCCAAACTAGTGATAAAAATCCAAACTTACACACACAACTAATAGATTAGGCAATCAATCAATTGGTAAACCAAATAACTACTAGTATATAGCAACAAAGTCCGGTGTCGAACCCACAGGGAGAAGCGATTTTCTTCTCAATAACTCTAGACAAGACTCATTAAAGCAAAAGCAATAACCTTTAGACAAATAGCAAATATAAAAGTAACCAGATTGCAAATCACAAAGCAAATTGATATCAAGATAGAAAGAACATTTCACCTGTAATTCTCTGACAATGGTTGGAATTCATGGTCCTCAGATTGATTTATCAATTATTCATATTCTTAGGTCTACTTCACTAAAGTTGAGGGATCCGCAGAGATTCACTCATCTTATTCGATATCACTAAAGAATAGCATTAAGAACTCAAGTAATCAAGACCAATTGGCACATTGACTATATTCAATCAAGACTAATAGGCGCAAACCGAACTCAATCTCAATCAAATATCCTCAACATAGATCAACTGAAATCATCCACTACAAAGACAAAGAGACATCACTATCATCAATACATTTGTTTGCTATCAAGAAAACAACAACGAATTCATAGCTAGAGATGCAATTCCTAACATGTTGATCAGGCATAGAAAGGAACACAAATATAAATTAAGCACAAGATGAAACCTAAGAACATGAATAATCAAATAAACTCAAATCCTCACAATCCAAACAATCATGTCTTGGAATCACAGGCGAATCTCTCTCTCTCTCTCTCTAATAGTGTTCATAGTTTCACACAATAGCCACACTCCACGGCTGAATAAACTGAAAATAACCTAAATAAGGTTCACAAGGGTCGGCAAAATCCTAGAGGAAAATAATAGAAATAATATAAATTAATTGTCTTCGGATCCAAAACCGCGTGTATTCGAGATCTGGGGTAACGGCGGGCGCCGTGCAAGGGGCGACGGGCGCCGTCTTTGCAGTGCTCATCGTTCCTCATTTTCCTTCAACTAATTCCAATGTCGTGCCTCCTTGCTCCTCCTTAGCTCTTCCTCGGCTCCCATATGTGTTGTAGGGAGAGAATCGAGTATGAAATATAATAAAATAGATCAAACCAAATTTAGGCCCACACAAATAATTACAAGACTCCCTTCAATGTAGTAGTGGGAAGTCAGGATCGAATCCACGAGGAAGCGTGTCAGCGGATCCTAGGTAGCTGTAAATCTCACAGAAAAGCAACAGAGAAGACAGAAACAAAGAAACAAAGACAGAAATAACAAGCAAAGACAAGAAATAAAAGCAAGCACGGCAACTTACTCGATCTCGACGAGCACAACTCGAGATCGACAAGAAATAGTAAAAACAGAAACTTCAGAATCGAAAACAGAAACTCGACCTAGACTAGACTCTACTCGAGATCGACAAGGGTCTACTCTAGATCGATTAAGAACTCAGAAAATATAAATTGTAACTTTCGAACACAGATTCGCAGATTCGACAGAAATAAATCAATATAAGAAAAACTTCCAAAGCCAGGGTATCAACACCACAACGATAACCATGCAAAGTAACATATAAAGGCATAAAAGATCATGCTTTCCATCAAAATAACTTTCGTTATCAACAAATAGGCATATAGAGGCTTTCGCATAAACCCTAATTGTTACTAACCCTTTTCACATAATTAATCCAAGTTGCATTAAGATCACTTTCGCTTCAATAATACAAACAAGGATCGCCTTCAACTCTCGCAAAAGAATCATGCTCATAGGGATAGAAGACGAATCGCATAGAAAGATCTGACCTTTACCGCATCACCTCACATGGCCACCTTCGGGCTCACCCCAGCCCCAGAAGTGGGTGGACTACTCGCTCCTCATCGCAAAAGCAGACATTGATTGATGAAAAGAAACTTGAAATAAACTATATTCAAAGTCTTTACAATCCCGGCACTCAACTTTTGCAGAATGCCAAAACCCTAAAACCTTTGAACTCCTAAAACCTCTATGTGTAACTTTGTCTCTGACTGAAATTAAATGATGAAAAACCAGCCCCTAGGGCTTTATTTATAGCCTTCTATTCCTTGCTATTCAAGGATAGAATCTATCTATCTATATCTGAAAAGCTTAAAAGATAAATAAAAGCCATTTAGGAATTAAATCTAAAGATGGGAAATTAAATCTAAATAGGTAAGTCTTCTCATGTTGATAGATCTTGTCTTCCATAGATAAAACTTGATGGATTTCAGATAGATCTCGGCTTCCTTCGGCTCCAAGGATTCCCAGTTCGACACGGACAGCCAAGCGCGTAACGCAGCTTCGGGACGCGGCTCCTCGATCTCGAGTAGACCTACTCGATCTCGAGTAGAAGTGACGTCGACTTGGCTGGCTCGGCGTCTCGGCTAGTTGGTGCTCGATGTGGCTCAGACATTGGTTCCTGAGTGTACTCGATCTCAAGGAAACAACTCGATCTCGAGTTGGGGTGCTCGTCGTCTTGGCCTCCTGGTGTTGTCGAGCAACCTCTCTTCGACATGGCTCGGGTGCCGGCTTCCGGGTTCCTCGATCTCGAGTAGAGTGAAACCCGACATGTCTTCGTCTTCGGCTTCTCGATCAGCTCCTCCTCGACCAGGCACTGCTTGGACATTTTTAGTCGATCTCGAGTAAAAGTACTCGATATCGAGTAAATCTCTCAGCTTTCTGCACTGTTCTTAAAACGCACTTTCCCGAGTCCTCGTTCATCAGATTGACGCATATGACCATGCGTTGGAAAGCTCTTTCCGAGGGCTACAACTCTCATGAAGACATCAAAGCTTGATTCAGAATGAAGAATGGTGAAAAATGGTCTTTTCTCCGGCTGCACCATTCTTAGCTTCTCCATGAGTTTTCTTTAAGCTCCAAAGTGCGTCCGATTTCTGCGAAATATAACCAAAACTTGTGTAGACCTCCATATATTGCGAATAAGTGTAAACTACACAGATTCTGTATTATTCTAACCCAAATGCATGCAATGTATGTAGAAATCGATATAAAAGTAAGTGTAAAACATGGCAAATTAGGCTCACAACAAACACCCCATACTTAAGCTTGCTTGTCCTCAAGCAATACCTTTATTTGTCATTCAGGGAAAGAAATCAAAACTCTCAACATATTGGATTCATTGCCATATGTCCCTGCAATCAATTACCATCTTTGAAAAGGTACTAGTGTCACAAATCCATGCATGTGCAAATAAAAGCAATATTTACTCACAAAAGGAGGGTTATGCAAAATCATTCATAAGTGACAAAGCATTAATAATCAAGAGGACTTTAATTTAAGCTCAAATAAGGAGTAGATTGGTAAAAGGCTAAAGGTGTGCAATTTTTGGCAATGTGGTGCTAATGATCCGGGGAAATGGAGTATTTCCAAACTTGAGTTTCCACATTCCTTTTCACAAGATTCATCACCTTTCATATTGCTTTTCTCAATAATAATGCTTTTACCTCTCTAACCTCAGCACTGCCTTCTCGCGAGTCGCAAACATGGGTGTCATGAATGGCCCCGGATACTTAGTGCTTTGGACTCCTCACAATGTGTCCTATCTCTCCAAACTATTATCTTAGAGAGTAGGGTCAATCTACCTTTATCTCCTGAGGTGATTGAATTTTTTCTCACTCATTAAATTTTCCATATATTTCGAACATTCTCCTGCCAAACTCCAACAATGATAACAACAACACAAACACCATATAACATCTCCATAATGTAACATCATTCTCAACATAATCCCCGGATAAGGTAAAGAATGGCAAATATTTAGATCATGTGGAGCAAATATTTGAAATAAGGCATAATATGGCTTTTGTGATGCATAAGCATAAGTAAGGCTAGGATATAAACAATATGAGCATTATATGGAAATATAAAGTCCTCCATCCTCTTATCATGCAACATGTCAAAAGCAACTTCAAATTTTACCCCCTTTCATGGTTTTCAATAAAATGATGCATTTCATTGTGACTTCCCTTTACTAAGCAATTTCATGCTATATCTCTAATGAATCTAATTTTGCATCGTCGAGTTCAATATAGGCTTCCATGACACTTATCAAAATTTTTAAATGGGGGTCATTTTTCTCAAACTTTTTGAAAATATGTCTATAAGCACATAAATCAATAATGCATTCCAAAATAGCCATGTAGCAATTCAAAGAAATAAATTCTAAATATGCAAAAATAATGTTAAATATGGCAAATATGCATAAAGTAAGCTCTTCCCCCACCCCATACTTAAACATTACAGTGTCCTCACTGTATAAAAACAAGGGTAAAGAAAGAAACTCACTAGACAGGTGTGTAGGGCCTCTCAATTTCGAATGAAAGAATCGCCTGGGCCGAGTCTGAATATTGCTTGCTTCTATCCATGGACCTGAAAAGTGCAGAAGACATATACCCATAATAGAAAAACTAAAAATGTTCAAAAAACCAAAAAACAAACAAAACAATGTCCAAAAAGTCCTAAAAATAAATGTCTATTTACAAGCTCTAGATTTTATAGTCGCTAGGCCGACTTCTCTATTTAGCTCAAGGTGGCATTTGCAGGGCCCATTTAGCTTAGGTTTCAAATAGGACTTCATTCTTGTCCATCAGTTGTAATCCTCCAAAATGGATCTTGTTCACCACAAAAGGTCTCATCCTCTTCTTGTTGAATTTGTTAGGGAACCAATGATCTTTTGATTTGGAGACATAGAGCTTGTCACCAACTTCATATTCTTTGGGCTCATCATTGGAAATCCTACATAATCGCACATACCAAGGCAAACCTCTCCCATGTATAGATAGATCTTTAATGGAAATTGGAGAAGAAAGATCCATACCTTGGCTTACCTTCGCAGAGACGGAATCGGGGACCACGGTGTTTGGTCGATCTCGAGTAGGGGTACTCGATCTCGAGTAGGATTCAGATTCTGGTGGTGATCTGCTCGAGGATGCAGAAGCTGGTGGAGGTGAGGGCTGGTCGATCTCGAGTGGGCTACTCGATCTCGAGTAGGATTGAGCTTCTGGTTGCTTCAGCGTCGAGGAAGGCGAAGTCGAGGCAACAGAGGGGCGGTCGATCTCGAGTACCCTGCTCGATCTCGAGGAGCCTGGCGCTTCAGTGTTGCTGCTCGACGACGCTGGTGCTGGTGGGGGCTCCTGGTGTTGGTTGAGATCGACTAGACTTCTCGATGTCGAGGAGTCTTGGTCGATCCTGACCCCATACTTGGTTCCTGTCAAGGCATCCGAAAAATAGTTAGTCCATAACCACGTACCTTGGTTTGTGTCGATTGGATTCTCCGTGTCCTCCTTTAGGATTGCCATGATCTCCTCCACCTGGGCCTCCATATCCCTCTTTTCCAGCTCCTCAAGGGTCATATTTCTTACCTTGGGTTCCCCGCAGATGATGTAGCCAGCTGAGATAGATTTTACCTCTTCCATTGGACATGTATGCCTTTCAGTTTTATTAAAGCAATACTGAATTACCTCATCGCTGATGTTGAAGGTGAGCACTCCTTTACTTACGCTTATGTTGGCATCAACCGTCACCAGGAAGGGTCTTCCTAGAATAATTGGACAAGCAGGGTCCTCTTGCATATCAACTACTAAGAAATCAGCAGGGACAAAGAATTTACCTACTTGTACTGGCACATTGTCCGCCATGCCTGTTGGAATGACCACTGTGTTGTTGGCCATGTAAAGTCTAGCATCCACAGGTTCTAGCGCACCTATCTTAATCTTGGACCAAATTGTTAAAGGCATTATACTCACACTCGCTCCAAGATCACATAAAGCATTAATTTTATATAGACCAAATCCAATGGTTATAGCAAACTTACCTGGATCTGGCCTCTTCTCCAGTATGTCTAAATGGCTGCATTCCTCTGTAATCTCCGCCATTGACCGCTTTTTGCTCAGGATCTCCTTCAGGAACTTGACATAGGATGGCATTTCATTGAGAGCTTCTGCGAAGGGGATGGTGACGTTGAGCTTTTGAAGCATCTTGATGAAGCGCTGAAATTTCTTTTCTGCTGGGTCCTTTGGAGATTTTGTGGGGAAAGGCAGCTTCTTTTTCTCATTTGGAGCCAGAACAGATGTCGGAGGTGTTGCAGTTTTCTCTCTCTCGGGCTGACCGTCCTCGATGTCGAGTACATCCTTATCGATCTCGACCAGATTGGGTGGTGCCGAGTTGTTGTGTAGTGCAGATGATGGTTTCTGTATTTTCTTCTCGAGATCGACTAAGGTGTTGTCGACGTTGACTTGCTGTTCTTCGTTCTGCTGCTTTCCGACTTCTGGCTCTTGCAGTTGATGGCCGCTTCTGAGTTTTACAGCAGCGATGTGTCCAGTCTTTCCCTTGGGATTTGGTTCTGAAGATCCAGGGAGTGAACTTGTCTGTCTGGGGACTCCTGCTGCTAGCTGGCCAATCTGTGTATCAACTAATTTCCGCCATATATCAATTTCCCCAAGCCTAGAGTTGACGCCCTGAATCTGAGTGTAGACTGAGTTGAAGGATTGCCTGGTTTCTGTATGATTCCTCCTTATTTCCTCCAACACAGTCTGTAGATCATCCTTTTTCTGATCCCTTTCTGGATGTCCTGGAGCTCTGTAGGGCGGGGGGTTGCTAGGGGCACCTTGGTTCCATTGTGGCTGCTGAAACCTTTGGTCCCCCATGTAGCGATTGGGACCCCCTGCGTAAGCTGCCTCTTCATGGTATTCTGCCAGCCTGACTTGTTCTGTATGTGGGCACTCAGGAGTGGTGTGCCTCTGATCCGCATTCAATACAAGGTTGGTTGACAGAGAGATACTTTACTTGCTTGAGGAGCTTCTTATTCTGATCTCTGTAGTACTGCTCCCTAACATCTGGATCAATCTCTTTAGGGGGCTCATATAGGGGCATGGATGGTGCTGGCCTGGCGTAGGGGTTCTCCTCATAGTTGACTGGAGTCTCATACTTGTTGTCATAGTTGGTCAGCTTGTCTACAGCAGCCCATGCGTGAGGAGGCGGCATTGTCAGATACTCATAGTGAGTATATGTGTTGATTATGTCATTTGCAGCCAAGTCCAGAGATTTGAAGAAGATCTCTTGAACTACGCAGGGTTGCTGTCCATGTGTGGGGCAGGATCGCAGCAGATCCTTATAGTGTTCCCATGCCTTTGCTAGTGTCTCCTCAGGCTGTTGTTTGAAAGATGTGATCTTTTGGCGCAGGAGTGTTGTCTTCGCAGGAGGAAAGAACTTGTTCAAAAATTCCTGCTTCACCTGAGCCCATGTCGTGAGAGATCGTGGTTTCAGCCCTTCTAACCATTTCAGTGCAGGCCCAGCCAGAGACCAACGGAAAGCTTTCATCAGGATGTACTCCAAGGTGGTACCTTCAGAAAGAGTACGACACGTGTCAGTAAAGTTGGTACTATGGCACAACGGGCATTCATTAAATCTACCATGAAATGCATGATTTTTAATTTCAATAAGGAATTGAGTGCGAATTTCATATTGTTTTCTGGGATTAGAATGGCCGATTCAGGCACGACGAGAGTCGGGTGCATATAATCCTCTGCAGTGGTTGGGTATAGGGCAAACTCATTTGCCAGCTGCCTTGCACGTTCAGCTTCTTGTTCCCTTCCTGCTCTCTCAGTGGCGAGAGCAGCATCTCTGGCGGCTAGATCCCTCGTGAGCCTCTCGATCAGTTGTTCCTGTGTCTCTGCAGCTGCCATGGCTTTTTGTAGTTTAGCTCTGATGTGTAGAAGGCGCTCTGGTTCGTCTAAGCCATCAAACTCAGGTAGTTGACCAGAACGGCGCATACACATGTAAAGTAACTCAAAGAAAAAGTGAGAACTGACTACCTAAGGCGCGAATGATAGCTTCCCCGGCAACGGCGCCAGTTTGTTGTGAGAGAGGAAATCGAGTATGAAATATAATAAAATAGATCAAACCAGATTTATGCCCACGCAAATAATTACAAGACTCCCTCCAATGTAGTAGTGGGAAGTTAGGATGGAATCCACGAGGAAGCGTGTCAGCGGATCCTAGGTAGCTATAAATCTCACAGAAAAGCAACAGAAAAGACAGAAATAAAGAAACAAAGACAGAAATAACAAGCAAAGACAAGTAATAAAAGCAAGCACAGCAACTTACTCGATCTCAACGAGCACAACTCGAGATCGACAAGAAATAGTAAAAACAGAAACTTCGAAATCGAAAACTAAAACTCGACCTAGACCAGAATCTACTCGAGATCGACAAGGGTCTACTCTAGATCGACTAAGAACTCAGAAAATATAAATTGCAACTTTCGAACACAGATTCGCAGATTCGACAGAAATAAATCAATAAAGGAAAAACTTCCAAAGCCAGGGTATCAACACCACAACGATAACCATGCAAAGTAACATATAAAGGCATAAAAGATCATGCTTTCCATCAAAATAACTTTCGTTATCAACAAATAGGCATATAGAGGCTTTCGCATAAACCCTAATTGTTACTAACCCTTTTCACATAATTAATCCAAGTTGCGTTAAGATCACTTTCGCTTCAATAATACAAACAAGGATCACCTTCAACTCTCGCAAAAGAATCATGCTCATAGGGATAGAAGACGAATCGCATAGAAAGATCTGACCTTTACCGCATCACCTCACATGGCCACCGTCGGGCTCACCCCAGCCCCAGAAGTGGGTGGACTACTCTCTCCTCATCGCAAAAGCAGACATTGATTGATGAAAAGAAACTTGAAATAAACTATATTCAAATTCTTTACAATCCCAGCACTGAACTTTCGCAGAATGTCAAAACCCTAAAACCTTTGAACTCCTAAAACCTCTATGTGTAACTGTGTCTCTGACTGAAATTAAATGATGAAAAACTATCCCCTAGGGCTTTATTTATAGCCTTCTATTCCTTGCTATTCAAGGATAGAATCTATCTATCTATATCTAAAAAGCTTAAAAGATAAATAAAAGTCATTTAGGAATTAAATCTAAAGATGGGAAATTAAATCTAAATAGGTAAGTCTTCTCATGTTGATAGATCTTGTCTTCCATAGATAGAACTTGATGGATTTCGGATAGATCTCCGCTTCCTTCGGATCCAAGGATTCCCAGTTCGACACGGACAGCCAAGCGCGTAACGCGGCTTTGGGACGCGGCTCCTCGATCTCGAATAGACCTACTCGATCTCGAGTAGAAGTGACGTCGACTTGGCTGGCTCGACGTCTCGGCTAGCTGGTGCTCGATGTGGCTCGGACATGGGTTCCGGAGTGTACTCGAGTTGGAGTGCTCGTTGTCTTGGCCTCCTGGTGTTGTCGAGCAACCTCTCTTCGACATGGCTCGGGTGCCGGCTTCCGAGTTCATCGATCTCGAGTAGGTTTACTCGATCTCGAGTAGAGTGTAATCCGGCATGTCTTCGTCTTCGGCTTCTCGATCAGCTCCTCCTCGACCAGGCACTCCTTGGACATTTTTAGTCGATCTCGAGTAAAAGTACTCGATATCGAGTAAATCTCTCAGCTTTCTGCACTGTTCTTAAAATGCACTTTCCCGAGTCCTCGTTCGTCGGATTTACGCATATGACCATGCGTTGGAAAGCTCTTTCCGGGGGCTACAACTCTCATGAAGACATCAAAGCTTGATTCAGAATGAAGAATGGTGAAAAATGGCCTTTTCTCCAGCTGCACCATTCTTAGCTTCTCCATGCGCCCGATTTCTGCGAAATATAACCAAAACTTGTGTAGACCTCCATACATTGCGAATAAGTGTAAACTACACAGATTCTGTATTATTCTAACCCAAATGCATGCAATGTATGCAGAAATCGATATAAAAGTAAGTGTAAAACATGGCAAATTAGGCTCACAACAATATTCTCCAAAACTTGCTTCTTAAGCTCTTTCCATAGTCTATCCAAGGCCAGAATGTAATTCTGCGGAATAAACACTAAAAATGCATAGATTTCGAACTCGAATACTCCACAAGTAATAAACGGGACTAGACTCAAAACATAGCAAAACCAATACCTAAAAGCAATAAGAAACACCTATAATGCATATATGAAATATGCATTATTAATAGCAAACAAAGGTATTAAAGTAGTGATATTTCTATGTCTTTGTAGTGGATGATTTCGATTGATATATGTCGTTAGAGGTTGATTAGGGCATATTAGGGTTGTTCCTATTGTTTTCTAATCGCATTGAATTGATATGCCAATTGGTCTTAGAACTTGAGTGTTAAATGCTATTCTTTAGTGATATTGGATATGAAGATTTTATCCTTGAGGATCTATCAACTTTAGTCAAGTGGACATATGCTTAGAAATAACTATTGAATCAATCCTAGGATCTTGAACCTCAACCGTGGTCTGAGAATTATAGTTGAAATATTTCTTCTATCTTATTATCAATACTTTGCAATTATATTTCTCTTTACTTTACTTTGTCATCAATTTGATACAAATCATTTGTTTTGTCATAAGAATCATTGTTAAAAACATTGAATAGCGATCGTTCTTCTTTGTGGGTTCGACTCCGGACTTCATCGCTATACTAGTTGTTGGTTTATCAATTCATTGATTTGCTAATCTATTGGTTTGAGCATTGAGTTAGGATATTATTACTATTTGGCAAAGGGAGAAATTGCCAACGACGTTCGTCCCGCACCAAATTCTTAGCGTCGTTGCCGGGGAAGAAAAGACTTTGCTTTTATTTATTTCTATCATTGATTCCTTTTTATTTTTGTTTTTCTTTGAGTCTTTTTTGTCCTTGTATGGTTCAAACTCATTCTTCTAATTCATTATCTTTGTCTTTTGATCCTGAGATTGAAAGATCTCTTTCTAGGTTGAAAAGGAGGCTCGAACTTGACACACATAAAGAGATGGGAAACGAAGTTGATAATCCGCTTGCAATTAGACATCTAAAGGAATGTAATTGAGTGCTCAACCGCTTGCAATTAGACATCCAAATCTCCCTGATGGTTCAAGATTTGAGTATAAGTCGAATTGGTCTACTATTTTACCCTACTTTCATGGACTGTCTAGGGAGAAACCAAACAAACACCTTGCAATCTTTTTGAGTGTGTGTGATATACTTAGACCTCAAGGCCTTACCGATGACCAATTGATGTTGAGAGTGTTCCCCTTTACCTTGAAAGATTCAGCTAGCGATTGCCTTTATTACCTACCCACCGAAAGCATTACTACTTAGGTTGAATTGAAGAAAGCTTTCCTTCAAAAGTACTTTCCTGCTACTCGCCTTAACAAACTCAAGAAGGAGCTATCTAGTAGTGAGCAATCACCTACGGAGAGTTTTTATGAGTATGTTGAGCGGTTCAAGAAGCTTAAGGGTAGTGTTATATCTTTATGAGGGCTTGCTTGATACCGATAGGAGTTTCATCAATGCTACTAGTGGAGGATATATTTTGGATAAGACAACTCATGAAGCAATGCAGATTTTTGAAGGGTTGGCTAAAGCATTGCAACAATATGGGAAACACCAAGAAGTTAGAGGAGTGTATAAGTTGGATAATTCTAGAGATGGTCACAAGGATGACTTAGATAGGCTTACTGAGCTTGTTAACAAGATGGTTATGCAGATGAATCAACCTCAGCAGCCTAGACCTTGTGGTGTTTGTGGAGATCCAACTCATCCGAATGATAAGTGTCCTCCTTTGATTCAAGAGGATGTCGCTGATTTGAGTGCTATGGATTATGTAGCTCACCGCAACTTTGGTAACAATGTCTACAATCAGGGCTACAATTCAAATTATCAAAGTGGATTCAACAGCAGAGGTCAGCATCAATAAGTCCATTATCAAGGAAGAGGACAATTTGATAATCGTCAAAGAAACACTCAACAGGAGGATAGAGATGATACATTGAGGTTATTGTTGGATAAGATGAATGTTCAAGAGAAGTTGTTGAATCAAATGGTTAAGGAGATTGGAGAGTTGAAAGCGAAGGATTCGGGAAAGTTTCCATCGCAAGTGGTAGTTAATCCGAAAGAGAATATTAGTGCCATGATCCTTAAAGGAGGAAAAGAAGTGAATGTACCCACTAGGAATGTTGAAGAGATGCCTAAGGAGGTGATTGATGTGGGTGAGGAAGACAACAACAACTCAGAAAGCATCCTACCGCCTGACAGCGTCCGCCACCCCCTAGACCGGCGCCCACCGTACCCTTCAGTGGTTGGTCCGAATTTTGACGTTGAACCATCTGCAAAGAAATCATCCAAGTAGTGGTATTATGAGGTTTCAAGACCTACACCACCTTTTACTCATGCCTTAAGACCTGATCGTAAGTGGGAAGATGAACAAATCCTTTATGACACCATTGCTCATTGTGAGGTAAATATTCCACTTTTCACTTTCATTAAAACTGTACCTGGCTATGAGAAGTTTTTGAAAGAACTATGCACTATGAAACGCAAGAAATGGAAGGAAAAGGTAAGTTTGAATGAAAATGTTTCTGCTTTGCTACAGAAAAGATTGCCCGAAAAATGTGGAGATCCAGGTATGTTTACTATCTCATGTGAAATAGGTAATACTAGCCTCACAAAGGCTATGTTGGATTCAGGAGCTTCAATCAATGTGATGTCATACAACTTGTACATGTTTTTCGGTCTCAATGCTTTGTCAAAAATTAGTGTTACTATACAACTCGCTGATCGTTCTAGTATTAAGCCTAGAGGAGTTGTTGAAGATGTCTTAGTTAAGGTTAATGATTTGATATTTCCGGCTGATTTCTTTATATTAGATATGGAACAGGGTACGCTGGAAACCCCAATTATCTTGGGAAGGCCATTCTTGCGAACGGCCAAGACTAAGATTGATTGCTTTAAAGGTTCACTAACCATTGAGTTTGACGGTAGAAAGATTGAATTTTCTATATTTGAGTCTAATACTCTCTCTCTCTCTCCTAATGATTTTGTGGATATTCTTGACTCTAATGATATTGATCACATGAATGAATCAAATAACTTGTTAGATGCTTCTATTGAGAATGAATCATTGATTATTTAGTCTTCTAACAAAGAGAAAATTGAGTTAGGGAAAGATGAAATTGATAGGAAAATTGAGAATGTGTCTAATTCAAATGAATCTATTATTCTTCCCTGTGAGAAATTGATTCCTAACAATATTGAGGTTTTTTCTATTTCAGGGCAACCTCCAGGAGAAACTCATTTTATTAAAGAATTGATTGGTGCAATGGATGAACATATTGGAGAAATTCCTAAAGTTCCCCCTCTTGCCAAGAAAAGGACAAGTGTGGAGGATCTTGATGGGATAACTTGATCAAGAAATGCATCACTCAAGTAGTCTTCAATCGATTACGTATTAATCACTTCGAGCCAAAGATGTGAAAAAAAGGCGCTTCTTGGGAGGCAATCAAGGTAGATTAAGTAATATTGTTTCATTTTCGCATTTAGTTTTTCAATTCAAAAAAGTAGGACAAGTCTATTTTGCTATACATTATAGTAGTGGTGTGTTAGAACCTTTTTGGTAGACGAAATTTGCTTGATCGAATGATGGATTGGCGTTGTGTGCATAACGGCACCCGTCGCTTAAAAACCGGCGCCCACCGCTCCACTGTTCATAGACGCGTTTCGGATTTTCGGTAACATTGGAAGGGAGTATTTTCTATCCTATTTTATCTATATTTTTATGTTATTTGGAATTTTAAGGCTAGTTTCTATTTTCTATTTTAATTAGGATTAGATGTTTTCTATCTATTTATCTTAGGTTAGATTTTATTTTATCTATCTTTAGGATTAGATTCTATTTTATCTAGGTTATTTTCTATTTATTTTAGGATTAGATTTTATCTTTCTTTCTATTTCATATTTCTTTTATTATTTTATATTTCTAATATTTTTCTTTTCTTTTCGATAGACGATCATTCCCTTTCCAATCAACCATATAAACCCATTCCCTATTTTGATCATTCAAAGCCTTTGTCTCCAAGAAAACACATAAGCCCTAAGTTCCTACTTGAGTCCATTCCAAATACCTAAGAACCTTGTGTTTCGATCACGTTTTCTTACCCGTTAAACACATCAATCACTACCTTCATCCATACAAATTCATTCTTTTTCCATACCTTTCCCATACCTACCACCAAAGAAATCCTTTGAAACCAAGTTTGGTCATCAATTTTGAGTTTGGGAGGAGTTTAGACGTTGGTTTCTCAATGTTTTTACTCGGATTCATGTGCTGCGTACACCGGCGCCCGACGTTGCCTGCAGAGATGGAGTTTTCAGTTGTTTTGTGGTGTTCTTTCATGATCTTCTTGGCTCGTGCATCGTGGCTTATTTTTATGATATGGAGATGCCTAGCTTCATGATTTTGGAGTAGGAGGAGTGTTGGTGTAAGCTTGAGAAAAGGAATTATCGATCCACGTTATTCTTCGATCCCCCGACGTTACATCATTTGAGATTGTTCAAGGATGTCTCTCTGCTCCTTGAGAAAGGAGGTTTGAGTGATTTCATAGATCTTTCTGATTTTACCTATTCGGAGTTGGTAAGAGAGTTCTTGGCTACTTTGGATTATCGCTTTGATTTGGAGATTCGTTTCCAGTTGAGGGGTGGAAAGTTCGTGCTGACTAAGGATCTCATTGCACAAGCGTTTGGTGTTACCAAGACGCCTGCTGATGCTATTGGGTTTGAGTTGACTGCTCCACATCCTCTTGACACGTGGAAAGATGCAACTAGTTGATCTTTTGGGTCGGACGGTAAATTCTTTGACTACATGATTACCCATCCTCCGCTGAGACTGTGTTACAGAGTTTTGAGTACTCGCTTTCTTGGTATTGCTGATCTTGAGATGGTTACGTACTATGAGATCTTGGAGATATACTTATTGTTTTACCCCTGAGGCTTTGCATATTTCTGATTGGATTCAATTATTTCTAGGGATTTGTTTGGAGCTGATCAGGGCTACTCGTGTGAGAGTCGAACGTGCTATTGCTCTTGGAGGTTTGGTAATGTTGATTGCTCATCGGTTGGGAGTTTGTTTTGATGATATGCAACCCTATTCGCATAACAAGGTCTACAATCTTGGTAACTTGAACATGGCTGACATTACTATTAGCATCCTGCGTTCCGATGGATCGGAGTATGTCAGATGGATGGCAGAAAAGCATCGTGAGCATCATCTGTATTTGCCTGCAGATCTACCTTTTTTCTTCAGGACATCAGATTTCAATATCAGTCACAACCACTGTCCCTTGCCCCTGATTGAGGATGATTATGAGGGACATAGTCCTAAGGTATATGGTTGGGCAAGAGGAAATGAGCCGGATGAGAAAGAAGAAGAGGTAGTAGAAGAAGAAGTATTTGCTGATGACGTTGGTCCTGTTTATGCTACTCTAGATGAGCTCGAGCGTTGATTTGCTAAGTTTGAGGCGAGCACTGCAGACAAGCTCGCTGGTATTGCTGATAAGCTTTTTGGTCTTCAGATGACGTTGTTGTGCGCCTTGGATAGTATTCACCAGTGGTCTGGAGTCCAGACCCCACTTTCACAGTGATTGGTTAGTTTATTTGCTTCCTTCAACCGGCCTCTATTATATTTTCCATTGTTCCTTTTTGTATTTGTTAATACATTGAAGACAATGCAACATTTAATTGTGTGTATGCATGTTGGGGGGGGGGGGGAGTGATGTAAATTGTTAGGTTAGTTCATGTTTATTTTTTGTTTCATATTTAGATTTTTAGTTATTTATTTTCTTTTATTTCGATATTTATTGTAATTCACTCATCATGTTTAGTTATTTTTTATATAAAATGTCAAAAATAAAAAAAATAGAAAATGTCGAAAATAATAATAATAATAAAGAGTCTCATGCATGGCATATATGTGTTATCAAAGATACCCATTTAGTTTGAGTTTGTCCTATTGACTTTATGCTAGCATGATCTTATATCTCTCATGGAATTCTGAAATGATTTGACCTTGTCTTTAAAGGTTTATACGTGAAATATGATTTGGCATAGGTAATTGAGCCTGTATGATCTAAGTTTGTGAGCATGCTTGATATTCGACAAAAATTTGTCCTAATGAGATATTTTTGGCCTTATAAGGGATTACATATATATTCCTTTTGCTTCTTTTTTGTGTGATTTACTCTTCCTATGCATTTATCTTTAAGTATTGACATGGTTATCTATTTTCAAAACCGATTATATACCTGATCATTGTTTGATAAGTTCATGGGTTGGATTATATACATGATCATTGACCAATTATATACATGATCATTATTCTTCAAGTATTATTATGTTACGGGTGCCCGCAGGCTGCGGGTGAGTTTGAACATAAAATCTAACCCATGAAACGCGCTTAATCCGGCCCGCGTAACACTGGGGGCTAAAATCAAGGGAAGCCTAGCCCACGTTTACACGAGTCTTTCGTCGCCCTTGATAGCGTAATGAATTGAATCATGACTCCTTAAGAGAGCAAGAGGAGTCTAATGGCTTTCTGCAAAAGGAAGGGACGCTTAAGTTTCTACTAGGCCACCACCATCTGGTGAAGATAAAATGCAGGTAGAATGAGAAATGAAAAAGGAGTCGTGTGAACGATTTGGAAGACTTGGAGGATTAAGGGACAACATGGGTCCAGCTAATTAACGCTATTCTAATATATATTATATCCACATAAATACTTGGATAGCACAAACTTTTAGTTTGAGAGATCATGGGACAATATTTATATAAAAAGACTAAATCGATAAAAGACAGTACTCTATAGTGACATTCCATTTTAAATATCAAATAAATCCAACACAAGATATTAAGATAATGCTAACATATGGTAATATATTGATGGGAGAGAGAGGAATTGAATGATTATAATTACATGTTTGAAAACATCTTTACAACTAAAAGAAATAGGCTAACAGTTTATAGAAATAAACAAACAGACCATTGAATTAAACAAGAATCAAAATAGAAAAGCAGAATAGAATCATAAAAAGATAAAAAGAAATTCTCAACTTCCATGCACAATATTGAACCCAAAGAGCAAAAGTTAAACACCTAAACTATCTTATACTAATTCTGGATATTTTCACAAAGTCGCATAAGAAAGAAGTAACAGAAAAGATATAAAAGAAATATACAACACGGAGGGATAAATCATATCAAGAGAAGAAAATATCAAAGCATAAATTAGAGAAAATTTCATTCAACAAATTCAAAAAACAAATAGTTAATAATACAATACTAGAAAACTATCTACCGTTGATAAACACCGAAATAGATGAGCATGATAACCAAGAATTGAAAAAACAAGTCACGAATTTAGAAACCAAGAATGTTGTCTTCAACATTGGAAAAGATAAATCACCGGAACCATATGGAATGATTGCGGAATTCTAACAGGAATAGTATTGGGATGTCGTCAGACCGACAGTCATAAAGGCAATAAATGATTTTTTCAATTCCGAAAACATCCAGCAACAACTAATCATTATATACCCAAAAGTCTATGTTCTACAATCTACAAGACAATTGCTAATTAAAATTATATATTGCCGATAGAATGAAAAACGTGATAAAGAAACTTATATATCCTCTACAAGGTGCATTCATTTCTGATAGAGTTATCTGTGACAATATTATTATTACCAAAACTTCCATTCATTCAAACAGAAAAAAAAAAGAAAGAAACGTATGGATGGATGGGTGGCCATAAACTGGATATGGAAAACAGATACCATAGAGTCAAATGGGACTCTCTTTTCAAATTCCTAAGTAAATCTGGATTTTGCACTAGATTCATGCTCCTGGATTGAGCAATGCATCAACATCGTGTCATTCTCAATCCTCGTAAACAAAGATACAAATAGTAAGCAACCAGATGGACCAAAAGATGGATTTTCAACATCTCCAAACAAGGATTGCGGATGTCGTTTCTCTCATTTGCAGATGATATAATATTTTTGTAAAATCAAACAGGAGTACGTGTAGTTGAAAAAATGAAAAGACTTATTGATGAGTATTACTCGATCTCGGGTCAGCTCGTCAATTTCCATAAATCAACTTTTCAAACCACGTTAAAGGTATCAAACCATCAGAAGCAGGAAATCCAATACAAAACCATAAACCAAAATAAATTAGACAAATATCTTGGTTAATTGTCCGGTCATAAATGGTAGAGTCAACAAATCAAACAAATCAACCTTTGAAGAAACTATATGCAAGACAAGATCATAACTAGTAAAATGAAGAGCACATGCTCTTTCACAAGAAGGTAGAGCAACCCTAATAAGATCGAACCTAGATGTGAAACCAAGTTTCATCATGCAAAATTTTGTGCTCTTGGCTAAAATGCATAAAGAGTATGGCTGAAATTATAAAAAAAAATTATACTCCGTATAATTTTTATCATCCTAAGAAAACGTGTGTGAATAATAATAAATGAAAAATAAAAGTGAATGAAGGGAGTATGCAGTATGCACGTGATGTAAAAAATTTACATGTAATTAAACAAATTGTTGTAAATATATATAAAAAAAATAAGTGCATAGTTATGTCATTATTGAATTTGAATCAAGTCGGAAAAAATCCTTTTCATTGTGAAAAAATGTATGTAATTTAAACAAATAAAGATTTTTCTTGTTTTTATAAAATAAAATTTTCATATTCGATAATGTGAATGACATGTAATGAGGTATATGAATCACATTTATTATTTTGTATAAATAAATTATATTGAATTTCATAAGATAAAAGATAAGTGTAAATAAAAGATAAAATTAATTATAAATAAATAAAATTGTAAAATTGTAAAAAAATTATGAAATAAAATACTTGTTAATCCATTTGAGAAATTTGGGTAGTGAGGTGGATAATGGGGATTGGGGTGAAGTTTATTTGAAAACAAAAATATTGAAAGAATCAAAATTGATTTAAATGCGTAATGGGTACGTTCGAAAATGATATCGTATAGATTCCATACAGTATAATTCCTCCTACCCTATCTATATAAATAGATTCTATTTTGACCTGAGAAATTCATGATCGAGCACCAACTCGTCGAAAATGAACGAACAAGACATCGAATCCGCCAACAATGCCGGAGCCGGCGGGGCTTCAGAGCGCAAAAGGCGAGCAAGCTTTGCCAAGGAAGCCTTCCTGCAACTCCTCGAAACCATCCGAGAGAAGCGGTACCGCGTTGACCCGGAGAAGAGGTTCGTTTACCGGCGACTAATGGACCAACTAGACGCCGTCGAGAAGCGGCACCAGAAGTGGACCATCACCCTGATTGCCGTCGAGATCCTCGTCTTATCGGTCTGGGTAGCCGCCATTGTGTGTTCCTTGAAGCTGGAGCGGCTGAAGCACCGGCGGGCCCTCAAGATGAGGCTGTGGCAATGGTTCGCCATGGCCCTTATGCTGATGTCCGGGCTGACGGTAGTGAGGTTTCTGACGGCAGTTGTTATATGGCCGGTGAATTGGTGTTGGAGGATCAACAAGTATGTGGTTTACTTCACGCGCCGGCTGAAGTGCTGCCTGGACGTCACGCTCTGGTTCTGCGTCATCCTCCTCGGCTGGTACGCGTGGTTCCGCCCACGCCTCAGGGACGTCCACGGCGACATCTCCAGGGTGGTGTCTCATCAGGTTTGTTGATCAATTACGCTATTTAATTGAATCAGTAGTCATCAAAATCAGGGTACCAAATGTGGGCATTAGCTGATCTATCATAACTAGATTATTTAGATCCATCAGTTTATATTCATTATTATTTTTAAATTTTATTTATACTCTATTACATATTTTGATGAAAACACCATTCACTAATTGATTAAAAACTTTTTAAAAAAATGGTGGAGAAGTGATTGGTTTTATCCCTAAACACAAGGTAACAGTGGCGGATTCTACCGGAGCTCGGGGCTGGAGTCCCCAATTCGGAAGAAAACTATAAACAAAATTATGATTTTTTTTAATTTTTACTAATTTTAGAGATAAAATAGCGTAGAAAGGATAATGAAATACAAATATACGGAGTATTTATTACCTCGAGATCATAAGTTCAAATACCACTAGTCTAACTTTTTTACAATTTTTATTTCTCTTATTTTTCTTTTATTTAAAATGCCTAAGTAAATAACAAGTTTAAGGTTTTCTCTAATATATTTAAACAAAAACTTTATTTTCTATGTATACATATAAAAAAAAATCTCATTTTCTTTTATAATTTTATTTTTTTTAAATCTACTAAAATGACTATTTAAATAATAAATATAAGGTTTTTTCTAATATATTTAAACAAAAAATTATTTTCACAAATACAAGGAAAAAAGAAAAGAAATTCTTTACCAAAAAAATGAAAAAAAAAAATTCTCAAAATATTTTTTAGCCCCAAGTATTTATAGATCAGCCACTACAAGGTAAACTCTTTCCATGGGTAATGGGATCATCTAGAGTTGACAAGATCTGACCCAAGAACTCAACCCGACCAACTCAAACCCGACCAAAATCCGAAAATCTAATGTCACGGACAACACGAACCCAAACCCGAGCCCAACTCATTTTGACCTGTCCAAATTGACCTAAAGACAGACAAACCTGACTCGAGACATTGAAACTGATCTTTTCCGACCCTACAAAGTATATATTATTTCATAACCCTTTAACTATTATTTCACACAGTTTATCAATTTTAATTAGTTTAATTACAAATTTTAGTCAAATTATCAACTTTATCTCGTATGGAGTCAGAATTTAAATAGACTCATAAAATAGACATATCTTTAAACTACATAACGTTGCCTAAAATGTGTATGAAATTAAGTGTTGCCTAAAATGTGTATGAAATTAAGTGTTGCTGGTCGAATAGATATATAGGGTGGATGTGTAAACCTAAAATAGTTCACAATAACTATTACCCATTAAATGCACTTGTGTCTCCAATTTCATCAAAATATTTAGATGAACCAGAGGGTTTCAGGACAATTGCAATCAAAATCCAAATTTGTGGCAATAAGTAGATTTATAAGTAAATTGAATCACATGCACTTAATTTTAATTGAAAATTACTTTTTAAAAGATACAAATAACATGAATTACATATTTAATTTAATTTAATCAAACATTTCAACATTCAACATGAGCAAACATATACCCGCTTCGACTCGAAACCTGAATACAACCTACCTATCTCTTGACCCGAAACCAAAACGAGCTCGATTCACTTTGACCCGAAACCCCGACGAGCATGATCCGATTCATTTTGATCGAAACCCGACATGATTAGACCCGACTGTAGAATTGTAGAATTGATGTAAAGTCCTCCTTGAGGGTTTCCATTCATTGATATAACATATATATAGGTTACAAAGGTATTGGGCTTTAATGGGCTTTTAGCCCACTATACAATATTAAGACCTAGGTAATCTATCAAACCCCCGCAGTCGAAACGGGAGGGGTCCGTACAGTGAGACTGGAACGAAAATCAATGAACAACTGTCTAGGTAAACCCTTGGTGAATATATCAGCGTACTGATAAGAGGACGGGACATGTAGAACGCGGACATGTCCAATGGCAACCTTCTCCCTGACGAAGTGGAGATAAAGCTCAATGTGCTTCGTGCATTGATGCTGGACTGGGTTGCTAGCCAGGTAGACGGCGGAGACGTTGTCAGTGTAGACTAGAGTGGACTTCTGCAAGGGGCATCGTAGCTCAAACAAGAGATTGCGGAGCCAAGAGCACTCAGAGACAACGTTGGCAACACCCCTGTATTCGGCTTCAGCGCTGGAGCGAGACACAACGGATTGACGCTTGGCTGACCAAGATACAAGAGTGTCATTGAGGAAGACACAGTAACCAGACGTGGAGCGACGTGTGTCTGGACAACCACCCCAATCCGCATCAGTGTAAGCCACAAGATCAAGCTTAGAGGAAGGAGTGATGGTGGTGCCGAGCTCGAGGGTGCCGCTGATGTACCGAATGATCCGCTTCAAAGCCTGAAAGTGAGGTTCCCTAGGGGCATGCATGAACAAGCAGATCTGTTGAACGGCGTAACTGATATCAGGCCTGGTGAAAGTGAGATACTGAAGAGCACCGACGAGGCTCCTGTACAGTGTGGGATTGTCAACCAAAGGACCAGAATGAGCACTAAGCTTGTTGGATGTATCGACTGGGGTTGCGACGGGATTACAGTTGACCATTTTAGCCCGAGAAACAATCTCTGCAGCATACTTACTTTGTGAGAGAAACAGACCAGATGCATGCCGCTGAAGAGCAACTCCCAAGAAGTAAGACAATTGACCCAGATCAGACATGGCGAATTCCGCACTCAACTGCGAGATTATCGACGTCCGAAGAGCATCAGAAGAGGCGGTGAGAATGATGTCGTCGACATAAAGTAGCAGGAATGCCTAGTCTGAGCATCTGCGATAGATAAACAGAGACGTATCCGAACGGCTGCTAGTGAAACCCAAACGGAGCAGATGAGAGGCAAAACGCTGGAACCACGCCCGTGGAGCCTGTTTCAGACCATATAGAGAGCGCTTGAGGAGACAGACATGCTTTGGACGCTCAGGATCAGTAAACCCCGGCGGCTGAAACATATAAAATGTCTCGTTCAGATGACCATGCAGAAAGGCGTTCTTGACATCTAACTCATGGATGGCCCAGTTGCGCGACAAAGCCAGACTCAGGACCACTCGGATAGTGGCAGGCTTGACCACAGGGTTGAAGGTCTCATCACAATCAATATCGGCCTGCTGAGATCTACCGTTCACCACAAGACGGGCCTTGTAGCGCTCCAACGTCCCATTAGAGCGGAACTTGTGACGAAAAAGCCACATACAGCGAATGACGTTCGCCTCCGGAGGGCGAGTAACAAGAACCCAAGTACCATTCTTCGTAAGGGCCCTGTATTCGTCGAGCATAGCCGCCTGCCAATTCGGGTCGAGGAGGGCTGTTTTGTGGGAGGTGGGAACGGGGGAGAGGGGGGTCTGGGTGGGGGCAGAGGGTGAATGGGAGTCGGGAAGGACGGGGGCAAGAGGGGCTAAGCAAGGGGAAGAGGCGGCGGGCGGATCAAAGGCGGCGAGGGTTGCGGCGGGCGCCGCATGAATTGCGGCGGCCGCCGCCAGGGAGGGGTGTAATGCTGCGGGCGCAGCATTTGTACATGCGGCGGGCGCCGCATGACTTGCGGTGGGCGCCGCCAGGTAAGGGTGTAAGGCTGCAGGCGCAATATTTGTACATGCGGCGGGCGCCGCATGCCCTGCTACGGGCACCGCACGTAGGTGACGGGAGGCTGCTTGGCGGGGTGATGGGAGGTGGATAGCGGGGTGATGAGCGGTGGTCATGGAGACGATCTGACGGGGTCAGGAGACACCGGAGACGCTGCGGGTGTGTGGTCTGGTGGTGGGGGGTGGGGGTGGTGGTGGTGTTGGGGGAGAAGCATGAGCACCGGGAGAGCTCTGGGGAAAAAGAAAGTGAGGGAATGGTGACTCGGACTTTGACGAAGACACAGGGGGTGTGGGAGACGCAAAGGGAAATCGCGACTCATCAAAGGTGACATGACGTGAGAGAATGATCTTGTGGGTCTTGATATCGAGGCAAATGTAACCGCAATGATCAGACGGATAGCCTAGGAAGACACATGGAGTGGAGCGCGGGTGAAGCTTGTGCGGGGCTGTGGAGGACATGTTTGGGAAACACAAGCACCCAAAGGTGCGAAGATGATCATACCTAGGCTCGGCGTAATAAAGTGTCTGAGCTGGCGAGCGATGGTGTAGGGTAGTGGAAGGGATAATGTTTAGGAGATAACATGTGGTGGATAAGGCGTGAGGCCAATAGAGAAGGGGAATAGATGCGTGGAAGAGGAGAGAACGCATCATGTTGGTAATGGTTCTGATGATTCTTTCTGCCTTGCCATTCTGCTGAGAAGTATAGGGGCAAGACAAGCGATAGGAGATCCCATTTGCGGCAAAGAAGGAGTGAAAGTCTTTGTTGTCAAATTCACGACCATTGTCACATTGGAAACATTTGATGGACATGTGAAACTGTGTTTTGATGTAGGTATGGAATCTGGCAAAGACAGGAAACACTTGGGACTTGAAATGCAACAGGAAGACTCATAAGTAATGAGTGTAATCATCAAGAAACAAGAGATAGTACTTGTGACCCTCCTTGCTAGGCACGGGAGAGTTCCAAATGTCGCTGTGAATGATATCAAAGGGAGCAAGGGTAGAGGTCAAAGACCGTTGGAACGGCAGTCTGGCATGTTTGCCTAGTTGGCAGAAAGAGCATAAACCAGAGCGTGGGTCTTTAGTACAGGTGACAAGGTTCTGGGAACGGAGGACATCTAGAACGGCAGCCCTGGGATGGCCCAGGCGTGCATGCCACAGGCTGGACGATGATGTCGAGAGGGCGACCGGACACGACTGACTGGAAGCAGGAGGTGGTGTGACAGGGTAGAGCTCCCCAGTGCTGTTACATCTCATGCGAGTAACCCCCATAGTAAGATCGTTCACAGAGAAACCATAGGGATCAAACGTAAAGGAAACGTTGTTGTCAGTAGTGAACCGACGGACAGAGATAAGGTTTTTGACAATCTTTGGGGCAATCAGGACATTGTTGAGGTGTAGTGGGTGGTTTGGGGTCTGTAATTTGGCGTGGCCAATTTCCGAAGTACCAAGACGACCACCATTTCCGACGATAATAGAGTGGGCAGGGCCCTTAAAAGAAATAGATGAGAGGTTACCTGAGGAGTTCGTCATGTGAGAGGTGGCACCAGTGTCCATGTACCAAGAAGAGTTTGAAGATGTCGGCTGCGTAGAGGAGAAGGTGTGATGCAGAGCTGGCGGAACATAGCCTGGGTCAGGCGATGTCAGAGAGGCCTGAGGACCGACATGTCGAGGGGTAGGATATCTAGAGTATACAGCGAAGGCGTGATGTTGGTGATCGTAGAGAGCCATGGTAAGAGATTTTTTTTTGTGTGCGAACGGGAGGCCGGTGAGGAGGGGAAAGAGAGAGAGAGAGAGAGAGAGAGAGAGAGAGAGAGAGAGAGAGAGAGAGAGAGAGAGAGAGAGAGAGAGGCGACGAGGAGACGACGCCGGCGATGGGAAGAGGAGGTGGGGCGGGAGGATCAAACTAGGGTTCCGTGAGGAAGAAAAGGCTGTGATACCATGTAGAATTGTATAATTGTTGTAAAGTCCTCCTTGAGGGTTTACATTCATTGATATAACATATATATAGGTTACAAAGGTATTAGGCCTTAATGGGCTTTTAGCCCACTATACAATATTAAGACCTATGTAATCTATCACCGACCAATGACTGAGCACAAATTTTACCTGAATTGACTCAATCCATCAATGATGCAATCCGAAGGGAGTATGCAATAAAGAAGGGATATGTTGTTAGACACGCCGCTAATTATATCTTGTAAATCCACGTTCAATTCAACGTGGCCGGTCTACATTCAACTAGACGTGTCATAATTTTTAATTAATCATGCTTCTAATCATCTTTAGGAAGAAAATTAGTGCACGTCCAAACCAACATTGTCGATCCACATCCAATGCGACGTTTCTCCACGTCAAAAGGGACGTGTGATTTGTGGTGTATATAGTTTTCACGATAAATAGGTGAAATTGAGCTCTTTTTAATATATATATTATTTTTTATTTATTTCTATTGGATGGTAGTAGCAATTTTTAAATTAATACTCCCTCCGTATCGCAAAACTTGTAGTTTTAGAGTGGTAAACTTGTATCAAAAAACTTGTTGTTTTAGCTATAGTTATTATCTTTATAGGTAATGATTGCTCTTTTTATAGGTCATAATTAGTGTTTTTGGTACTTTATCGTATAAAAATAAAGGAAATATAGGTATTATTAATAAGTGTGCATAAAGCTAAAACTACAAGTTTTGCGATACGGAGGGAGTATGTTTTAAGTTTTGGGCCTATAGATAGGACTTTAGGCCACTTTTAAGGGTTATATTTGGCCCTAAGACCCATCTTTTCACCTCTAGCCTTCTAAGCCTTTCTTGTTGGAGTTCATTTTTGTGAAAGGAAGATTAGAGATCTTAATTAAGCTATATGAGATCTCAAACTTTTTCTTAGAGAGGCTAACCAAAACATTATCTTATAAACTTTTTGGCTAAAGCCATTTTCAAAGAAAAAATCAAAGAGAAAATAAGAAAACACAAAAATTTTAAAAATTCTCATAAACTATATATAATACATAACTATAATATTAATATAAGTAGAAATTGAGTCTAATTTATTACACGATTGTCAAATATTTTAATATAACCTTCTGTTTTGAAGTTCTCAGGTTTCATTATAGTATGAAAATATGAAGTTTAACAAAAGATATAAAAACCTCAGTTTAAAAAATGGCGTGTGGAGTGGTTTGCACCTATTCAATCTTTAAATGTTTATAACCTTTTACTCAAGTGTCAGATCGCACAGTTTATTATATAGGCATTAGCCCCTTCTGGCCTCTTAAAGGATTTGCTCCTACATAAGCCCTCCTTATTAGAGATGGCCTTAGAGATGGTGTTGAAATGAAGGGAAATTAGGGGTTAAATGGAAGTGTTTCAACTAGCAGTTAGCAGGTGCATCTACCTGTTCTAGAGTTGACAATCGAGTGGCTTAGATTGGATGTAGGTAGAATCAATTAGCAGATGGTTCTAGCTATTTTTTATACGATAATCTTACAGAAAGCACTTTTTTTTGGTCGAACAAAATTTTCGTAGTGTTGATCCATTTTTAACCTATCAAATGCATTGGGTTATTCTTTTCCTTTTATTTTGGATAATTTCAATTCGATTTTTACATGTCAGATTTCTCAACTCAAAACTTGCAAGCTCTACCACATCCAATATACACATCGAGCATAAACTAACCCATATATACATGTTATGTAACTTTCACTACACTAGGTGACTAGATTTCTCATTGCCCTCTGCATTGGCTCCTTCCTCTGGCTCATCAAGAACACCCTATACCTAAAGCTAGAAGGCGACCTGCACTATGGCCAACTTTTCTGGCGCATCCAAAAAACAGTGGCTTATCTCCACGGCCTCCAGATCCTTCATAAACGTGGGATGTGGAAGTTTTTGACGGATAACAAGAGCAAGAAGAAGCTTCTAAGGATGGCTCGAAAAAGGTGTACTAATAGCAATTACTTGGAAATATATACGGAGGAGGAAGGGGATGAGAAGCCGATGAAAGGGGTTAACATATGGATGGAAGTGTTGGCCATGGAGAAGAAGAGCGTTCCCATCTGGATCATTCGACGACTAGAGGAGGAGTACATGGATCAGATCAAACTCAATTCATTGCTGGGGAACAATGATTTGGCCAAAGATGACCAGAGAATGATCAAGGAAGCAAAGAAGTTGTTCAAGCAACTCATTTCCAAGAGGATCCACAATTCACATCCGGGTCACTTCAGGTTTGAATTTCGTCCCATTCTCATACACATATATGTTCAATATCCAACATTGTTTTATTCGAATGGTGCATTGGTGGCACCAATGTACTTTTGAAATTGCACTTGAAAGCATAACTTCTACTGGCTAGTAGCCAAGCTTATCTAGAGAGTTGTCTTGCGCACTTAGGTATTCTGTACATATTCCCTGATATTGGTTTTCGGTACATTAATGTACCTTTAGATTTCAAACCCTAACATAGTGCTTTGTCTTCAAGAAGTTGGATGTTGAATCATAATTTTCTGTTTCCCTTTCAAAAACATAATTTCATAAACTTAATTAGTTAACTTCGAGGTCAATATATAAAATGTAGTGATCATGAAATAACGCGACAAGACGTAGATAAGGATTATGGGCTCTCTGAAATAGAGTTGGACTTCATATTCAAGTCCAAGAACAAAGAAGAAGAAGAAGAAGAAGACGAAAGTGAAGTACTAGCAACAAGTAGTCTATCACACCAAGATAGAACCATTGGCCGTGAAGAGTTCCTCAAATGGGCGGTATGTATATTAGTTCTCTATGACTAGAAATTAAATATAACAAAGGGTTAAGAAATTTAACAAATTATTAATGTCAAAAAATGTGATATATTAAAGAAATTTATTTATGCAGGTTAAGGCTTACAAAAATTGTTGGGGTTTGAAACGAACTTTGCACAGCTCTAAGAGAGTGCTGATCAAATTGAACAGGCTACTCAGTGTATTTTTGCTCACAATAATGGTTATCGTATGGCTTCTCCTCTCCGAAATTGTCAACACTGGCCAACTCGCCCTCTTGTTCTCTCCTTTTCTAGCAGCTAGCTTCGTCTTTGGCGATAGTTGCAAAAAGATGTTTGATGGTCTCATCTTTGCCTTCGCCATGCATCCCTTCGATGTTGGTGATCGTGTTATCATCAACGACACACAAGTAATTAAGTCATCATTTTGGGAACCTACATCATGTAGTATCAATTCATTATGTGAGAATTAAATAACTATATGATATATTTTTCTTGGGTAGATGAGGGTTACGGAGCTCAACATTTTGACATCTATTTTCTACAAATATGACACGGGGGAAGAGGTGATCACTCCAAACTCAACGCTTACAACCACGAGCGTTATTAACCTTGATATCACTCCAGACCAAAGCGACAAAGTCGAATTTGTGCTCTGTCCTCAGACTCCTCTAGAGGACATTATGGATATCGAGATCAAAATAAAAAAAGTAAGCTTAAACTCGGTCCTTTTATTTTATTTTCTTGTCTTTTTTACATTTAATATGTTATATGCCAAATATATGATTGATCAGGATGTTGGATGATGATATCGAGTACTCGTCTAAGAACAAGGTGGTAAAGTCAGAGATTGGAAAAGATCATATGAAGATGACCGTATATTTCAAGTATCTAGTTTCCTATCTTACCGCAGAGACAAAGGCTATGCATAAGTCGAAGATATTGAGTATGATAATGAGATTTCTCAAGGATATGGATATGAACAAGAAAGAGTATGCATCATCTTACAAACCTTACATTGTGGAAATCCACTTTAGGGATGTTAAGGTCAAGCTAGGAGATATTGAAGACCTCCAAGCCGAAATCATGAGGTAAACAATGTTGCTCATATCACTCTTCACTTTAGGTTTTCCATGCCAATGAGTAAAATCTTATTTAGCATACGAGAAACTCTATAACGTTTTCCAAAGTTGTTTCCTTGAAAAGATGTCACTATTAACACCATGTACAATACATGGTGTGTCGGTCACGATTTCAAAAATTGTAGAAAATTATTTAAACAAAACTAATAAAAATGAGTTTAAAACAAAAAACTTCCACTACTACAGCTTCCAAAACCGTGAAAATTTTTGTTTTTTTTTTCAATCTTTACACTTTATCTTCTCTTACAATTTGTGAAACCGTAGCCGGGTTAATTTCTCACGGTTTCGAAACCATGGAAGTGAATATACTATTTTGATCATATAGAAAGCAAATCAGGTTGAAAATTGCAAAACGCTTTGTCACCCCCACTTTATAATAAACTCTTTCAACCTACTTAAATACTATAAATCTCATACAACAAATTACTATTTATATTGTAGGGGTCTAGAGAAGCAGTTCAGGCCCAACTCAAAAGTAGTGATGAGAGAGCTTACAAAATCAAGAATCAAGATGGGTCTATACATGTGTATTTCTGAGGAAGAGAGGCTAAGAGGAGGAGAAGAAGAAGAAGATGAAGCCATAATTAGTCCTACAGGGAACTCCAGGGATAAATGGAAAGCAGCATATAAGAAAAAGGATCAAATCAAGAATTTAGGAAATATCTCAGAGGGCCTTAAAAGAAAGAAAATCGTCAACGAAGTGATAATTCACCACCCCCACAAAAATGGAGAGGACGAAGTGATTGCTCATGGTGGCATCAGATGGCGCAGTTTCCAGGTATGTTATTTTTTTTTTTTTTTTTTTTTATTTTTTTTTTTTGATTAAGTAAGAATTCGAGCTCAGACATGTCTGAAGCTCGAGAGGCCGACAAGTCGGCGGACGGCAGACCGTCAAACATACAACAAATACATAAAAGGTGCAAAAGACCAAGCCATACAACATCGAAAGATGAAAAATAGCAAATCTAAAGCTAGCAGGTCGGGGACGTAGACTACGAACGAAGCCAAGCACCATCGTGAAATGACACCGTTGGCCAGCGATACATCAGGCATCCCTGTGGGTAGTGAAGACGAACCTCCAAGGAATCTTTCCGTACACGGAGTCGCCCCGTACACACCACCACGATCCCAGTCAATCCCGACTCCGACTGCCAGAACCCCAACAAAGCCAAAGACCACTACGTCACACCAAGCGAAGCCGAAGACAGCCCGGACAGAACGCACCCAGAAAATTATTACTAATCTAATACAATTGTTTACTCAAGCCCTAGCGGGATTTAGAAATTAAAGAGTTTGCTCAGCCCCAAACAGAAAATAGAATAACCGAACGGGGATGATTTTTAATTCTTTCGGAAATTTGTTCAAACCCTTTCGGGATACTCCCTCCGTTTCCTTTTAAATGACTTTTTCAAGTCATGCACGTAGTTTTATAACGATAAAAACTATATTAAATATTAATATTTTAAAAATATTTTTTTAATAATATTATACTTATCATCAATAAGTATGAGATTGTCGAAAAAAATATTTAAAAAAATTATTATTTCATATAGTTTTTCACACCTTAAAAAACGTGCATGAATAGTAAAAAGTCAATTAAAAGGAAACGGAGGGAGTATTTGACAAGCACATTTAATAAGATTAGTCTATACATAAAAAGTAAATTGTACGTTTTTATACATAAACCAACAATTTTAAGATATATATAAACAAGTGATTTTAATATGTGTTGGACAAAAGTCACAAAACACATATTAAAATATGAATATATATACAATCCCCACTTTTTTTTTTTTTTTTTTTTTTAATTGTGCGTGGGATGCAAGCACAAAAGTATACTCTGCACCAAGGGTTACGAAACAGTGAAACAGGCCGCATCAACAGACGGCCAGGCCACCGGCGGCAAGGGAACCGCCATAGGCCAGCGCCTGCGTCGACGAAGTCACCCGGAGAAGGACGACCGAGGCAGGCAAGAGGCCCGACCGGACATCCACATTAAACACGACCCAGATCGGAGAAATCGCTGGGTGTTCCGGGCCACCGAACGCACAGATCTGAGAGATCGGAGGCCGATGGTTCGATTATGGGTAGATCGGTAAAGGAATGGAGAATCAAGACCTTGAATCAACAAAAGCCCCAAAAAATTAGAGCTTTTGGCCGCTTAAATTGGTTGCGAAAGCATGGACGCTCCGATTCCATGGCGGAGGACATACTCCGGCGTTCAAGGCAGATCGGAGGAAACCGATGCCCAGCGTAGGATGGAGGGAAAGATTCGGTATTCGGATGAAGCGGAACCACCACCTCAAGCCAACAAACGACGAGGTAATGAAGTGGTGGTTGAAGAGAGGGTATCCGAGGCCCCAAATCGCAGGAGGATTCAAGGAGGTAGGGAAGAGGATGATCGTGGCTGGCGTTCAAAACGAACGGAAGCCGCTGTAAACTCAATCCGAGAACGGAATTAGGAGGTCACCACGAGGTGGCCTGAAACAGCAACGGCCAAAGCCGAGTTATCAACGGCCGAAGCCGTGGGTTAGGGTCCCTCTCTCTCTAGAAAACTAGAGAGAAGAGGGAGTGGTTCGGTTTAGGTATGTTATTGTTTAAGGCCTTTAGATATTGATGCCTTTAGATATGGGGGGAGTAGGAAGGAAATGCATTTTAATTGTTTTCGCCAAAATAACTGGTTAAATCTATTTCACACCATTATATCTTACACCTTATAATAGTGTGAACTTTCAAATGAATAGTAACATTTCATTCGTAATTTTTAATTGTTTTTTTAGGTGAAAAATACCTATTTTGCCCTCATAAATTATATCATATCTTATATTAACCATGCCCTTTTAAGTAATTTCCATCTTTTTTTTATAAAATGTCTTTTTTACCCTTAAAAGTTTGAATTTAAAAATATTAATTTTTTTATTTCAAGGTCCTTTTATGTCTTTTCAAAATTATAAATTGTCATATTTCATCAATTTCACCTAACTATATATTTTTTTCTTAAAATGCCCAAATTACAATTTGAAACTTTTCTCAAATCAACTCTACTTTATATTTTTAATTAAACTATCCATGTTACAATTACAAGATTTTCTCGAATCAACTATACTTTGTATTTTTAAGTTAACTACCCAAGTTGTAACTTTAAGGTTTTCTCAAACTAAACCAGCTTTATATTTTTAATTAGATAATAATTAATAATTATAATTATAATTATATCATTTTTTTATGAACTCTATAATTTTGGATTTCTTTTTTGTTTTGATTAATAAACTTTTAAAAAGTATGCCCTTCTTTATTTTTTTTAATTGAAAGACATCATTCTACTTTGATGAAAATTTTAAAAGAATATCCTCTCAGTTTCTTATAATGATACCATTATTATTTTTATTACGATAAAATTTAATTTATATGGAAAAATAACTCAATACATATGAAAACTTCCCATTTGTAATTTTTAATTATTTTTTGGGTAAAAAATACATATTTTGCCCTCATTAATTATATTATCATCTTATATTAACTATTTCCTTTTAAGTAATTTTCATCTTTTTTATAAAATGTCTTTTTTACCCTTAAAAGTTTGAATTTAAAATATATTTTTTTATTTCAAGGTCCTTTTTATGTCTTTTCAAAATTATAAATTGTCATATTTCATCAATTTCACCTAACTATATATTTTTTTCTTAAAATGCCCAAATTACAACTTGAAACTTTTCTCAAATCAACTCTATTTTATATTTTTAATTAAACTATCCAAGTTACAATATCAAGATTTTCTCAAATCAACTATAATTTGTATTTTTAATTTAGGTACCCAAGTTGTAACTTTAAGGTTTTCTCAAATTAAACCAATTTTATATTTTTAATTAGATAATAATTAATAATTATAATTATAATTATAATTATTATTATTATATCATTTTTTATGTTTTATGATCATGATTTCCGAACTTTATAGTTTTGGATTTCTTTTCTGTTTAAACTTTTTAAAAGACTACCATTCTTTATTTTTTTTAATTGAAAGTCATCATTCTTACTGCTTTGATGAAATTTTTTAAAAGACTATCCTTCCAGTTTCTTATAATGATATAATTATTGTTTTTATTACTATAAAATTTAATTTATATGGAAAATAACTCAATCATACTTATTTGCACATATGAATATTTACGCATATATAAAATGGAACATTTGCAATCTAAATACGAATAGACCGCGCGCATAAGCGCGCGGCGCCTAACCTAGTCTGGGGATAGTTTCATTGCAAGGACTCATTTTATATAATTGACAGGCAAGGGATGTGATTGAAAGCCATGACCACCCGAGCACATCAATGGAGGATATGAAAAATGGAGGCGTAGACGAATAAAGATGAGGATGAAAGTTTGCTTCTTGTTCGATATAATATGATTTGGGCGGAGAATGAAAGTGGAGGAGGTTGAGCCATCATTTTTTTATTTTTTTATTGGTTTTGAGTTATATGTCTTATGAACTGTGAAGTGAGTGATTTTTTATTTTAATTCTAGACCATTTATTGGGAGATTACTAACACTTTACTATTGCTATTAAACTACTATTATTATCATTTTCATTATCATTATTATCGGCATCGTCATCGTCATCACTAATAAATCTGGGGTCAACCTAGTTCGAATCCGTCGACTCGATAGGTCGGACTCCTGGATAAGTCTAGACACGTCTAAAGTCTTCTACAAGGGTTTAGAAATTTTATACATGGTTTTAGATGCTTCCATTTCATTAAGTATGGTTTTGAAACATCCTCCCAACCTTTCTAGAGACTTTTACTTGGTTCTTCAACCTTGTGAAGTGTTCTAAACCGCTCTTGATAATGCTAGATTACTCCATTTCGTCATATTAATCTGGATGGTTCCAAATGAGTCATAATCACTATTCTAAAAATCTCACATAGGCGCTAAGTGGCCCCCCTCTACCTATAGCTAGGCAGGCGTCTAGGCGCCCGCCTTGACTGCCTAGGCACCGTCTATGCGCTAAACAACTCCTTACCGTCTATGATCTGCCTAGCGTTTTTTAAAATAGTGCTAATCATAATTCTTCTAAAAGCTTGGAAAATGTTCCCTTATGCTCTTGAGAGCTCCCACTCTTAACCACGGAGAACTTCAGCAATCTTCCAATGCATCTTTAACTATGGCATGTGACACTAAAAAGCCATGGAACAATCACCATTGGATGAATTATTCAATCATCTTCCCCTCATTGACTGATCTTGATTAGGGGAAAAAAAACAACTTCAATAATAGAAAAATCTTACATACGTAGTAATAAAAACGGAAATTTCGCGAGGTACCCCTGTGGGATTGCAATTTTCGCGAGGTATACAACTCTTTTTCATATTTCACGTGGTACCCCTAGGGTTTCTAATCTTTTCGCCTCCTACCCCTCCTTGTTAAATGTAACGGATATTTGGATGCTCCGTTAGTTTTCAATTTTTAAATTAAAAAAAAAAAGAAAAAGAAAAGAAAGAAAGAACGGACGGTGAGAGTTGAGACGTGAAGGAGAACGAAGAGAGAGAGCCCAGATCTGACCCGACGAGGAGGGAGAGGAAGGTGAGCCTGGAAGGCGCTGACGGTGTAGGCGAGGGCTACGAGAAGAGGGATACAGGAGCGGAAGGCGATGACGGTGTCTAGAGGCGGTGGCAGCGGTGGCGGGGAGGAAGCGCCTAGCGGTGGCAGAGGAGAAAGAATCGTGGTGGAGGAGGCCGATTTTGTCGAGGAGGAGGACGCCGGCGATGGAGGTGAGTTATTGAAGGCCGATACGAGGGCGGGGAAGGGGAATTTGGTGACAGAGGCGAGTTATTGAAGTGTTGCTGCATCAACGCTTCTCTTTCCCTTCAACGCTTCTCTTTCCATTTTTTCAATTTTTTTCTGAAAATTTTAAAGCACCATCTTCTTCCTCTAAATCTCGGATCTTCATGGAGCTTAATCCAGTAGCTTGCGTTTTCCCCTTCATCATTGATTCATTGATGGATCTGAGATTTTAGTTGGGGTACTTTGTTTGCTGGTTTGAGAGGCTTGTTTCAACTGGTCAGCGGCGACGTTCGAGGCTCCAATCAGGGGTGGATGGACGAGATCGGTGGTGGCGGCGACGGTTGGGTGTCTTGGGTTCCTCCTCCAGCTGTAGGGTGGCGGCTCTCTCTGTTTAGGGTTTTGTGGTGGCTTTCTTTCCATTCTCTTCCGTTCTTTCTTTTTTTTTTCTTTTTTTTTAATTTCAAAATTGAAAACTAACGGAGCATTCAAAGATCCGTTAGATTTAACAAGGAGGGGCACGAGGCGAAAAGATTAGAAACCCTAGGGGTATGTACCACGCGAAATATACAAAAGAGTTGTATACTTCGCGAAAATTGCAATACCTCAGGGGTACTTCACGAAATTTCCGTAATAAAAATAAATCGGTGAAGAATGAAGCTTATCTTGGTGTTCTTTTTTTGATAAAATATCTTGGTGTTCTAATCATGTAAAACTTGCTACTCTTGATTATCCTAGTAATCAAATACTCCATCTTGGTTAAACGGATCGGATAAATTGAGAAAAACGTATCACTCATAATATAACTCTTTATCCGTACAATCGAATTGGATGGGTAGGTTTTATGTAAATTCCAAATGCAAACATAATAAATGATAAGACGATGTTTGATTAACACAATTTGTAAGGTATTTAAATTATAATATTTTTGGATTTCACAATGTATTAATTATAATGAAATTATTTTATCTCGATTTATGTGATTATTTGGTTAAATTCGGTTTTACTTCGATTTTTTACGAGATTTTTATTTTTACAACCAAACGGTCACATAAAACGAGATAAAATAATTGTATTATAATCAATGTTCTAAAAGGCGCTAGGCGACGAGGCGGGTGCCTAGGCGGCGCCAATGCAGATTTAAAACAAACTTGATTATTTCCTTATCTTTTAACGCATAACACATGTCAGTAACTCATATAATGTAATAATAATTCATAATATCACTTATAAACCCAAATTTGCGGCGCTTAACTAATACTAAAGTAAATAAACGTAAAAAGTACGCATACGACTAGTGACTAAACCTCCTAAAATCTAAAACAATAGGTTCGACTCAATGGCAAATACATTCCGACTTAGTGATAAAAAAAAACCCAAGTCGAATAATCACATGCCTAAAAGCTAAAATTGAATAATCGTTGGGCTAGGTGGGCCTATGTAGAGTCTAGGCGGTGTCCAGGTGAGACTAGGTGGTGTATAGGCTGATTTTCACATAAGACCGCATAGGCTTAAAAATTCCTACGGACCCTCCTGCCTAGCTTGTATTGGTAAATAAAGAGCGGCCATTCAAACCCTCCTGCCTAGCGCCCAGAGCCCCAGAACACGCTTATGTGCGATTTTTAAAACACTGATTATAATTAAAAGGCGTAACTTCATAAACCCACCCTTTATTTCACCGTTTGTTCACATAACCACACGTTATTTTTTAAATTACACTTAACCACCCGTTATTCATGAAAACCTATCAAGTCACCACCCATCTTCGATTCTCTCTGTTAGCGGCCCTAAAATGAGTGGTAAATGACTATATTACCCTTAACCCTATATAAACCTATTTCAAGAACATATCAATTTTCCACCCATCTCATATGGCCATCTCCAATTCTTCTCTGTCCGCAGGTTTAGTTGAAGAGCGTCAGGAGAGACGAAGCGTCTTCCTTCCGGCTTCCGTGTTCTACGATCCTGACTCGAGGATGGCCTACTTTGTCCTATTTGTTCAATGCTACTGCGCATATTTGTTCAATAATGACGAAATTGGGAATCAAGGCCGAATAGTCGACGATGATGAATGGATGTTAGTTATATGAGATTTTAATTTGGGTTTCAACTTTTATATTTATTTTTATTGTGTAATACTTCGTCCGATTGATAGTATTTGATTTTTTATTCTTCAACACATTTTTAAGAAGATAAAAATTCTAAAAAATATTAATATATTAAAACAATTCTATGCTTATTACTAACTACATGAAATTATTTTTAAAAAATTATATGAAATTTTGAAATTTTATATATTATTACATTTTATTAAAAATCACGAGAAATACTAAAAATTAAATATTTTATTAATAAAATGTAGTGATATATAAAAATATCAAATTTTTAATAAAATTATTTTTAAAAAACTATTTAAAATTTTGATATTTATATATTATTACATTTTATTAAAAAGTACGAGAAATAATAAAATCAAATATTTTAGATCAGATATAGTATATAATTATAAGCACTAGAACTTATGAACAACACCTTTAATTTCATAATTTTAAAATTATCGCAAAATTATCAAATCATGATTTTTTAATTTAAAAAAGAAAAAATTGACAAACTCGAAATCGACCCGAAACCCTGTCAAACCCGGGTCCGAGTCAACCCTGATATACCCGGAACCCATTTTACCAAGGACTCGAAGTGACCCGATCCGAACCCGATCCAAATCCGACCCGAATGACCCGTTTGACAGATCTAGTTACAGGCAATAGACTTATAAAGGGTTAAGGGTCATATAGTCATTTATCTCTCATTTCAAGGCTGCTAATAGAGAGAATCGGAGATGGGTGGTGACTTGATAAGTTTTCATGAATAACGGGCGGTTAAGTGTAATTTAGAAAATAACGGGTGGTTTTGTGAACACAAAGTGAAATAAAGGGTGGTTTTATGAAGTTACGCCTATTTTTTTTTTTTTTTTTTTTTTTGATTAGGAAAGAATTCGGGTGGGCTGGCCCTACCCGGCAGCATCCTTACGGATGAGGTCAAGGAGACCTGAATCATTTTCGATATCGACTCCTCGGGCAGAGCGGCAAAGGTGTGCAACCTTATCCGCCACTATATTGCCCATACGAGGAACGTGAAAGAACACTACTTGATGCAGGACCATCCAAGACACATTCGAACACACCTATACTTGATGATGGACCTATGATTCGAGCTCACGAGAATGAAGTCATCCTCAAGAGGAAGAAGAAGGCTCCACCATGGGAGAAGGTCCAAAGGTGCAAGCTTGATGGTTGTTCGTTATTAGATTCGTTTAGCAGTTTGACAGCTTTTCAACGTCTCAGTAAAATGAGTCGTACAGATTCAATATTAATCGGATTGGATCGTGCCATAGCTTGTCGGAACGAGGACGAAGAGATCTACAACTTTGATGTTGAAGATGTTTCCAGATTCGACATGGAGCTTGGCCGAAAATCACCATCTTTGCAAGTTGTTACTGTTTTGACGGGAATTATTCTAAGTGTTGGAACAACTTTGTTATTTTTAGTAACTTTCTTTACTTATGTTATTTTAGGTAATTTAGAAGTTTATTTTAATTAATCTTTTATTTATTATTTTCATTAAAAATCAGTCTTAGGGTTATAAGTATACGGTTGATCCTTCCATTGTAAAACAGACGTCTTTTGAATATGAAAATTTCAGTTTGTGTGAAACACAATTGAGAGAAAGTCAATCGATTCGAAGCGTGGCTCATCGATTGCAAATTGGTTATAGATCTAACTTGGTTTGCTTTGAGTTTATCAACCTCGCGAGAGCTTGGTGATCCAGGTAATCACAAGTCCCCTCCTTGTGCCTCCAAGTTGTCCGCTTGGTTGTGTAAGGTTGTAGAGGCGGGCTTTATAGTCGTTGGTATTTGGTTCCTACCCTCTTAGGAGGCCTGGGTCTTTGCCTCGTTCTATTTTAGTTCGAATCAGTCCTTATAGGTCGTGTCTTGCTTTCAATTTCGAGTCTTTATTCTTGTTCATCGAGTCTTTGCTTCCGTTCTTGTTATTTTTAGTTTGATTGTCGAAGATCGGGCCACCCTACGGCTAACCCCGTATCAAATTGGTATCAGAGCACACCTATACTTGATGATGGACCTATGATTCGAGCTCACGAGAATGAAGTCATCCTCAAGAGGAAGAAGAAGGCTCCACCATGAGAGAAGGTCCAAAGGTGCAAGCTTGATGGTTGTTCGTTATTAGATTCGTTTAGCAGTTTGACAGCTTTTCAACGTCTCAGTAAAATGAGTCGTACGGATTCAATATTAATCGGATTGGATCGTGCCATAGCTTGTCGGAACGAGGACGAAGAGATCTACAACTTTGATGTTGAAGATTATTCCAGATTCGACATGGAGCTTGGCCGAAAATCACCATCTTTGCAAGCTGTTACTGTTTTGACGGGAATTATTCTAAGTGTTGGAACAACTTTGTTATTTTTAGGAACTTTCTTTACTTATGTTATTTTAGGTAATTTAGGAGTTTATTTTAATTAATCTTTTATTTATTATTTTCATTAAAAATCAGCTTTAGGGTTATAAGTATACGGCTGATCCTTCCATTGTAAAACAGACGTCTTTTGAATATGAAAATTTCAGTTTGTGTGAAACACATGAGAGAAAGTCAATCGATTCGAAGCGTGGCTCATCGATTGCAAATTGGTTATAGATCTAACTTGGTTTGCTTTGAGTTCATCAACCTCGCGAGAGCTTGGTGATCCAGGTAATCACAAGTCCCCTCCTTGTGCCTCCAAGTTGTCCGCTTGGTTGTGTAAGGTTGTAGAGGCGGGTTTTATAGTCGTTGGTATTTGGTTCCTACCCTCTTAGGAGGTCTGTGGTCTTTGCCTCGTTCTATTTTAGTTCGAATCAGTCCTTATCGGTCGTGTCTTGCTTTCAATTTCGAGTCTTTATTCTTGTTCATCGAGTCTTTGCTTCCGTTCTTGTTATTTTTAGTTTGATTGTCGAAGATCGGGCCACCCTACGGCTAACCCCGTATCAAATTGGCATCAGAGCTTTGGTTTCCGACATCAAAGTTGTGTCTTTTGTTTCCCTAAACACAAAAACTACAAAAATAGAGTCTTTCTTGTTCTTGGTTTTTACTTCTTGAATTTTTTTAATTCGATTGCATTAAACTTTGTTTGTGATTGTTGTGGTTGCTATAGCTCTAAACACATCCTAAGCCGAGACCGAAGTAGCCACGTTGGAGCCTTTGTGCGCAGCCTTAACGAGACCAAAGTTTAGCCGACACCACGTTTGAGCCAATTAATTACCACCTTGTGCAACCCAAGCAAATTAGTGGATCTAATTTTGTGCCTTGAATTGATCAACCTATCAAATTGATTAGTCCAGCAACTTTCATTCTTCTGGCTAAGCATTCGGCAGTACCAAGCACAAAGAATCACAAACCCTAGTTTGATTCCTATCTTTGGCTATCTTGTTGCATCTTTGTTTATCTATTTTATTACCTTATTAAATTTTGATTTTTGGTAGATTAAATCACTTTTATCTATCATAGATTATAAAAAGGCATTAGATAGATATACCTTCCATATTTAGCCAAACCATCACCTATATATATTTCATTAGGGCTACATAAATTTTATTTTTCTTTCACCATAGTTTAAATTTTCAAGAGTCCTTTATTTCATTGTTAGTTTCTTGCATTAGTAAAAAAAAAAAAAGATTACATTCAAAGCTTAGTCCTAGGATGATAAAATTCACTAGGGGCAAAAGTAAGCTTTCAAACAAAAAAAAAAGAGAAAAAAAAAAAGAAGGAGGATTGTCGAGTCTAGTGCAAGAAGCTTCAAGGACCAATTTTGGTGAAAATTTCAAAGCCCTACTCGATCGAAATTCTCAAACACATACCTCCCAAACCATAATTTTTTTTAAGCCCTACCTTGCAACTACAACATCTATACTAAGGGTTTAAATCAAAAAGAGGTAAAAATCCAAGTTTTTCTTTCTTTTCTTTCATTTTCTTTTTCTATTTTTGTGTGTCGTGTACTGCAGTGCCCATACCGACCCCATACCGACCCCCTCCAGCCTCGGTACAGCCTCGTTACAGCTTCTGTCGAGTCTGATTTTGTCGATTTCGAGTCAGTTTGGTTGATTTCGACCTTGTGTCCAGCTTTTGTCGAGTGGTTCTTGCCTTGTCGAGTACCTTATTTGGTGTTTCTTTGTCCTTTCTTTTGATTACTCTCTTTTGGTTGTTAAGTCCTTGCTTGAGTGTTGATTTGCCCAAAGCGGATTGCCCCAACAAGCTTGTCATAACCAATTAGAGAGAAGTGTGCGAGAGAAACACATTGTGAGGTTGTTTATATTTTTCTAACTTTACATATTTCTTTGTTTGTTGTTTTGTGATGGCTAATATGCAGGGACGAGGGAAAGGACGATGGCAACAAGAAGAGTACTACTTCTCAGAGGACGACGACGACTTCCAAGAGGATGATTATTGGGAGCAACGTCCTAGACGAAATGACAGAGGAGGTCGATATCACTATCGAGCACCTAGAGAGCCTGCGCAAGATGGCATAGGTAAGGTAAAGCTAAAGATCCCTCAATTTTATGGTACCACCAATCCAGATGCATATATTGATTGGGAAACTAAAATGGATCAAATATGGATTTGTCATAACTTCTCTGATCATAAAAAGGTGCAACTAGCTTCCCTAGAATTTCAAAGTTTTGCTTTAATTTGGTGGGATAATCTAGTTAAAGAAAGAAGAAGAAACCTTGATGCACCTGTTGCTTCTTGGATTCAATTGAAAGCACTTATGAGAAGTAGGTTTGCTCCTCCACATTATGCTAGCGAGCTTAGACAACGATTCGAAAATCTTAAGCAGGGTAGCAAAACTGTTGAGGAAACCTTTTATGCAATGCAAGAAACCATGGTTAGAGCTAATGTAGTTGAACCCTATGAAGATACCAATGCTAGGTTTCTTAGAATATTGCACCCCGCCTTAGCTCATGAAATTGATTACTTTCCTTATTCTACGCCTACTGAACTTTTACATTTAGCTATGGAAGTGGAAAGGAATGCTAGATACAGGAGCCAAGGTGGTAGAATGTCGAGTGGGCAACCCCAAAGGTGGCACCAAGGCCATGTGCAACAGCCCCAAAGGAGGTTTGATGGCGGCTCAAGGGAGAGAGTAAGACAACCCCAAGGGAGGAGTAAAGGCCGAATGCCTCATGAGCCCATCGACAATGGCAGACCGCCTTGGAACGGACATGAATCGTCTAGGGTATCTAGTGGCCCTAAAGGGAGTAATCCTAACTCTTCTACTCTTGAACCTATGTACATTCCTTGCTTTATATGTCAAGGTAGTGGACATGTTATGAAGGATTGCCCAAATAATAAACCTCTCATGACTAATCACCTAGATAAAAATGAATCTGAAAATTCTAGTGATAAACATGATGAGCATGTTCATAATGATCAAGATATTAGTTTACTTGCCTCTAAAGATGATTGCCTTGAACATGAGCATGTTGATTCTTTGATTGATTTAAATGTTCAACCTATACCCTGTGCTGATAATCAAGGCAAAGATTTGTGTCAAACTACATGCTTAGAAGAAGGCATGGTTTCTAATATGATCATTGATGATGAAACATCTTCTACTATTGCTAGCATTGAGTTAATTGAAAATTCAGCCTTGAAAAAGGATGAACACTTGCTAGTCATTGATACTATTGCTAGCATTGAGTTAATTGAAAATTCAGCCTTGAAAAAGGATGAACACTTGCTAGTCATTGATGGAAACATAGAGCTAAATGAACAACCTATAGTGCATATTCAGTTAGAACATTTTGAAGATGATATGAACTCTAAATTGTGCACTCATCAAGTTTCTTTTCTTGGTTTTGTAGAAAGCTCTAATGGTTTACATGATGGCGAAGCCAAGATCAAATCCATCCAAAAGTGGTCAACCCCTGCAACAATCAGTTTTCAGATGAGTTTCCATGGGCATGAGGTATTCGATCCAGGAGCTCGTGTGGATGCATTTGCGGGATCTTATGCAACCTTGGATTCGAGGTCGAATCCTTTTCAAGAAAGGGGGAATGATGCAGGACCATCCAAGACACATTCGAACACACCTATACTTGATGATGGACCTATGATTCGAGCTCACGAGAATGAAGTCATCCTCAAGAGGAAGAAGAAGGCTCCACCATGGGAGAAGGTCCAAAGGTGCAAGCTTGATGGTTGTTCGTTATTAGATTCGTTTAGCAGTTTGACAGCTTTTCAACGTCTCAGTAAAATGAGTCGTACGGATTCAATATTAATCGGATTGGATCGTGCCATAGCTTGTCGGAACGACGACGAAGAGATCTACAACTTCGATGTTGAAGATTTTTCCAGATTCGACATGGAGCTTGGCCGAAAATCACCATCTTTGCAAGGTGTTACTGTTTTGACGGGAATTATTCTAAGTGTTGGAACAACTTTGTTATTTTTAGTAACTTTCTTTACTTATGTTATTTTAGGTAATTTAGGAGTTTATTTTAATTAATCTTTTATTTATTATTTTCATTAAAAATCAGCCTTAGGGTTATAAGTATACGGCTGATCCTTCCATTGTAAAACAGACGTCTTTTGAATATGAAAATTTCAGTTTGTGTGAAACACAATTGAGAGAAAGTCAATCGATTCGAAGCGTGGCTCATCGATTGCAAATTGGTTATAGATCTAACTTGGTTTGCTTTGAGTTCATCAACCTCGCGAGAGCTTGGTGATCCAGGTAATCACAAGTCCCCTCCTTGTGCCTCCAAGTTGTCCGCTTGGTTGTGTAAGGTTGTAGATGCGGGCTTTATAGTCGTTGGTATTTGGTTCCTACCCTCTTAGGAGGCCTGGGGTCTTTGCCTCGTTCTATTTTAGTTCGAATCAGTCCTTATCGGTCGTGTCTTGCTTTCAATTTCGAGTCTTTATTCTTGTTCATCGAGTCTTTGCTTCCGTTCTTGTTATTTTTAGTTTGATTGTCGAAGATCGGGCCACCCTACGGCTAACCCCGTATCACTACTTCTCTCACAGTCGATAGCATGACTTGAACGTCAGAAAGAATTAGTTCTATCTCCCAAGGGCATTTAGATTTCCCTTTTAAATGGTCAATGATTATCTTACAATCACCTTCAATTTGGATCTTATCTAAATTGAGTCGCAATACTAGATGGACCCCCATTTTGAGGGCAAGAGCCTCAGCTGTAAGTGGATTCTGTTTACCAATTTGCTCGTGGTGAATGGAGACTGGGCGACCTTCCCAATCCCTAATAACGACACCGGAAGAACTGTCGCCATTAGGAAGAGAGGAACCATCGAAATTAAGTTTGAGCGTACCCCTTGGAGGCTTGCGCCACTGAATCTTTTTTTGTTTGTTGCTCCTTTTTTAAGATACCCCATGATGGGGGCGTCTAACCTCCTCGAATTCTGCCTCGGCAGCGGACGTTTTGTTCCAGTTATCTATGTGAGATTTGATCATTCGTAGGACCGAATCTTTTCGCGGGGTAGCGGTATGTTGAAACAAGTATTGGTTCCTGATGTTCCAAGTCGTCCACCAAGCAAAAGCGAGGTTAGACAGGGCTGCATGTTGTAGACTATTCCCAAGCGCAGATAGAATGGGTCTAAAATCCCGAGACTAGGCAATAAGACAAGCAATAGTTGATTGGTCTTGGGTTGGAAATTTGTGTATTGCTTTGATGAAGTAACATTCTAAAAACTAATGGATCTCGTCCTCAGGTGCCGAATTGCACAGGGAGCAAGTGGGTGGAACTGCCGAGAGCTAGCCCCGGATCTTTTGTAATCGAAAATACTGGTAGAGCGCATGTATTTATGTCTGATCAAGGACACCCATATATTGCTAGGCTCGGCCAGAATTTTCCACAAAAGCTTCATCTGGAGAGCGACATTCATATCACTAGATTTACGAATTCCCAGTCCCCCAAACTTCTTCGGTTTGCATATCCTATCCCAGCTAATCAGAGGTCGGTACTAGAGGTCCTTATTCCAAAAGAAGGATCTGTTTATCTGGTCTAGTTCTTTATGCATAGCTGCAGGGAGCATAAAATTCTGCATCACATGCAGTGGCTTAGCAGAAAGGTTAGAGTTTATTAGGGTGGCACGACCTTGTTGGGAGAGAGCATTAGCCCTCCACTTTGACAATTGCTGTTTGGATTTACATATGATATCTTCAAATGTGCTTTTGGTGACCCTTCCATTAATAATTGGACAGCCCAGATATTTTTCTATTGAATGTTCGTTTGTAATGTTGAGGCAGTTACAGAGCTCCAAGATCCTATGATTCGGAATACCCTTGGTAACTTGGAAGCTAGATTTGTGGTAATTGACCTTCTGGCCTGACACTTTGCAATACGAATCAACTATCATTTTCACTTTACGCCCTGCATCCACGCTTCCTTTTGAGAAGATAATGATATCGTCGGCGAAAGAGAGGAACGGAATCCGGGGCCCGTTATGTCCAATCGGGAAACCAATGTGAGTTCTTTCAAGGCTAGCTTCAGTAGCCAATTTCCGAGCTAGGATCTCAGCACCTAAAATAAATAGGAAAGGAGATAAAAGGATCGCCTTGACGAATTCCCCTTGACGGAAGAAATAGCTCAGTAGGGCCGTTATTGACCAGTACCGAGAATGAAACAGACGTTATACATTCCATAATCCAAGAGATAAATGTATCGTGAAATCCGAACTTTTGGAGCACGCTTTTAAGGAAATGCCAGTCGACCCTATCGTACGCTTTTTCCATATCTAATTTTATTGCTAGCCACCCTTCCCGGCCCCTACGACTTTTGTAGGAGTGGAAGATTTCGTGGGCTATAAGGACATTGTCTTGTATAGCCCTGTGAAACACAAAGGGAAGTAGGAGTGGAAGATTTCGTGGGCTATAAGGACATTGTCTTGTATAGCCCTGTGAAACACAAAGGCGCCCTGCAGGGGATGAATGAGTTTACCAACAACTTTTTTCATTCTATCTGTTAGAATTTTGGAAATTATTTTATAGATATTGGAACCTAATATAATGGGACGGTAATGACTAGTGGTCGTGGGATCATCTTTTTTGGGGAGAAGAGAGATAAAAGTATGGTTAATTTGTCTGAGCATTTTTCCGGAGTGGAAAAACCCTTTGACTGCACATATTACAGATTTTTTTATTCTAGTCTAAATCCTTACTGGTACATTTTTTTTATACTAGGTAAGAACCGCGCGCCGTCGCGCGCGGTTATCGTAATTGCATTCTATACATAGTATCATTATGCTATCATATCTCTTTCTCACCTCCACATCGTGTAATCAATCAAGGAATGTAACACAAAGTATCATTATGTTTGAAGAAAGCAACCTTAATGTTCTACATAGCAAAGGAATCAACAACCTATCCAAACAGCCAGAAAACATGACAGAAAAAGCAGCCATTTAAGTCATCCCATTGCAGATCCAAAACTGACCAAAACACTATTTGAAATAAGCTCTCAGCGCAACATAGACCAACAGGGAATTCGCAGCATCCAGTATAAACCAAAAACAGCCTCTAAATCAACCGAAAATGTTCTAATCGATCAAGCACGGCAAGCAGCCCCCAACATCACAAGAAACGGCCCAGAACAATACAAGAACAACCCCTAAACAGCAGCACATTAACTCCTCAAAACCTGCAAAGACAACCCCTAAAACAACAGGCAAGGAACTAAATGATTTAATGCAGCAAGCGACCCCCAAACAGCATCATAACATCAAGGAACTCATCAATAAAATGCAACAAGAAGAAGTTATGAACTTTTTATTGTATCCAGACACTTTCCTCTACTTTATATGACAGCAGAAGCAAAAAAATATGCAGGGCTCATTTCATGACAAATTTTATGAAGGAAAAGATAGATAACCTTTCTAGAAAGCTGTAGGATTTGGAACCAGTTGAATTAATGCTATATCGAAGAAGTTATGAATTTTTTTTTATCGAAACAGAGCACTTTTTCCTCTCCTTCATTTGACAACAGCAACAAAAATAATGTAGGGCTCACTTTAGGCCAAATTTTATGAATGAAAAGACAGAGAACCTTTGTAGAAAGATGTAGGATTTGGAAACACTGAAATTAGTGCTCTATAGAAGAAGTTATGATTTAAAAAAAAAAAAAACTGGGCACTTTTTCCTCACATTCGTATGATAGCAGCAGCTATATTAGTGAACTAAAATGACATACTTTCCGCAGTTTGATGAGCAGAAGCATTAACCCCTTTCTTTATGAGATCCATATTCCTAGAAGAAACTTTCTTGATTTTCTTCTCTTGGACCTGTCCAAAATAAATCAGAACTCAAAGTTGCTAGTCATCTTACTGTTTCAACATGAGGTGAATATCATAAATATGTTTTTATCTTTTCTAACCTTCCAGAACTTAATAGTCTTGTCATTGGTCGAGAGCAGATATAGCGCACCATTTGCAGTCTGACACCATCTGATCTTGTTAATTTTTCCCTCAATTTCTAAGCTTTTCAAATAGTCAAATTGAGTCCACATATATGACAAACCACAAACCTCTTCAAGAAAGTGAATATTTGATATTATCAGAAGTTCCAATAAAATATTATCAAATATGACCAACAAATAGACTCACCTCAGGTTCATGACTTTGAAACTCTGTTTTATAGTGGAACTCTGGGTGCTTACTAATGGATTGGTCTAACTTCTCAAGATCTCTTCAATTCCCACCATGTTGGTTATAACAGATCATTTAGAGATGGTAAAGAAGAAATTACACAAAAATGGGGAAAAAGTTAACTGATTAAAATATGGTAGGCTGAATGCCTCACACGTTTTTTTTATCCACTCATTCAAATAATACTACAATACCACCACGATCTCTTGTTGCAATATAGTCTCCATTCTCGGAAAAATTCAATGGCTGATATAATGTCAACATCAATTTCAGAAATCAATCAATGATAAGCCAACATATATGAACAAAATTGTAGACAACATATCATCTGAAGCAAAGGGATGTGTTTTGCTACTCATCATAAGACCTATGAGTTATGAGTAGAAAATAATATATAAGACTAAAAAATCCATTATCTTATTTATTTCATTCTACATTGATGGTATTTTTCTTATTTTCATCGATCAGTTAAACCAGAAAACTTGTTGCTCATTGTTACATACAGATTTTAAAAGGACTTTAAAAGAATGGGAAGGAAACAACTTTAAGGAAAGATCTACGTTCCAACTCTCCTTTCAAAGCTTAACTGCTACTTCTTTTTATTTGATCCTTTTACATCTTCATTACTAAAGTTGCAGAATAAATAATATTTCTCATTGGCTGGATATATTTTAGTTCCATAAGGTGAATTCATTCTAGGTGACCGGGCAATTAAGTTCAACTTCTGAATATTCTGAAAGCAGTACTTTGGAACCATTATTTCTTAAACCTTGAGAAGATGAACCTGACAATCAGGTCAAAATAGGCCAATAAATAACTTACATCCTTACCAAACTTCTTAATTTCCAGTTACTATCCCATCTATTCATCACTTAAAACAATTACTTGTATGAATAATGTCACTCTTTCTATGCCAAAACACCAATTTGTGATTTTCACTTGAATTCGACTATCTAAGAATACAATCGAACTTGCAGCACTATTAAACTAAATGTTCATGCCACAAACCACTAAAATGGGGACCATCCAAAACTCCAGCCTTGATACATAATTGGATATGCATAAGTTTATTAGATATGAAACATATAAAAAGAAACAAAGAAATTACTACACAACATTAACAGATGCAGTACCAACAATCCTGATTACACCAACAAATAAACATGCATTGTTTCTAAAGCATCAAAATGGAGGACTGAGTGTTGTAGTAGCAAACTCACAGGATGATGAGATGCGCAGGTTGGATTGAGGCAACTCCCGGATAGACAGTACCAACAATCCCTCGGATTGAGGCAACTCGCACTCCGCCCCCTGTGACAAAAGCGAACCACCACAGGAGCCTAAATCCAGGAAAATGCAACGCAAATGGCTAATCAGATTCGCACCACATGAACACAAATTCAATCACGCTTGGAGATAAGGAAATACAGCATCGGCGTTCAACAAAAGGAAATACGAGAAATAAAACCCTAGGACCGCACAAAACTATTTTTCAAAATTCAGGCGAAAAAGAATTCAATCAACACACAAAAAAGAAAAAAAAAAAGAAAAAGAGAAAACCTAAACAAGCGAAAACAAAGCGAAAAAGAAATGAGATGAATGGGAGGGAGGAAATTAGGGTTTGGGGAGGGTTAGATTGAGGGACGAACCTTCTTGCATGTGAAGGGAGCAACCAGGAAATAGGCGCAGCCGGTGTTGCGTTTGAGAAATTCTTCGTCCATGATTATGGTTTCGGCGATGAAGGATTGAGGAGAGGAACAAAATTAGGGCAGGGGAGTAGGAATGAACGGAAGCGAAGAGGGAGGGGAGAGGGAAAATTTTGGTTGACACTGGACAAGACATGGTGAGACCGTGAGACGGTCAATTCACTCAATTGATTATTGAAGAAGAGAGGCAAAATTGTATAGAACTATGACAGAAGTGGAAGTGGAAGTGGAATGTATGCATGCTAACCATTCCGAAATGGCTCACCGGAAAGGACTTGTGGATAATAGTTATAGGACTCCGGTTCAAACCCCGGAATGACCGCTCTTTATTTACCAATTCAAAGAATGTATGCATAGCATACTTGCTAGGCTAGATCTTGACACGTAGAAAATAGGATAGAGCAAACATTAGAAAAAGAGTTGAGTGGGTTCATTTGTCAAGTTCAGGCTTTTATAAGATTATAGATATATAAAAAAAAAAGGGAGATAGAAATTTGTAAATGTTGGTCTTGCCTTGGGTTCTCTCTCTGACCTCTGTGAGTACGAGACTCTGAGCCGCCGCTGTTATTCTCCGTTGGAGGCTCCCGACGGCCGATCCGGTGCTCCCTCTCTCTGCAAATGTTGTACCAAGCTCAACTCCTCTCACACCCTTCTCCTCCCCCTTCTCTCTCCCTCCGTCCCACCATTCCAAACCCTAACCCTCACCCTCACACTCACCCTCACTCTCTCAGCTTCTCCTCTCCCACCCGACCCTTTCCTTCCCCCCTCAGAACCACCAGAATCACAGCTCCTTGCAATTCCAAGCACCATCGTATGACAGAGGGCGTCGCTGCTCCGCCGCCCCTCGATGATCTCCAGATCGATCGGTTCGCTTCCATCGCGGATAAGCTCGCCGACGCCGCCGGCGAAGTCATTCGGAAGTACTTCCGCGAGCCATTCCAAATCGTGGAAAAAGATGATTTGAGTGAGTTTTCTAGGTTCCCTTTCCTGATTTTGTTTGGATTGCTGAAATTTACTACTGCTTGTTGCTGTGTTTCTGACTACTTCAGTCGTTTCTTGTTGAATTTTTATTTTGTATGTTGCTTTTTTGGAATTTGGGGTCTTCTTAGGTTAATTACTTCGAATTTGACAATGCACCATTATTATTAATCCCTAGACTTCTCCAGCCCAGGTGTTTCAGCCCTTAAAACATAAGCTCAAGCTAACTCAGCCCTGAAACTTCACAATTATGCTACAAAATTCGTTCCTTTGTTTTTGTTAAAGGAAACGCCTTTTTTGATACAATTTGATATGTTTGTTTTATGTATTATAAACTGATATTTACAGCAAATTTGCATAATGTTAATTTCATGAACAAACGAAATGCATATTAACCATGTAAGCATAATTTATTGCTCTAATCCCATCCCCCAGTGGGTATTTGAAACAATGAAAACAAAGCAATGAGGAAACTTTAATATTAAAAATGAAGAAGGAAGAAAAGTATAATTATTGAGAAATCAATGTCTAATATGCTCACCGAGTTACAATATTGGCTAATAGACATCACTTATTAGTGTTATTTCCATGAGCATTATTTAGCTTCTATTTTTAACTTGTATTTGTTATGGGTTTAAATGGCCCCGATTTTTAAATTTACACTCATACACATTTAATGGGGCTTTATGTCTAGCCCAAGCAAGTTTAAGGGCTACTATGACATTTAAGCCTGATCAAAATGACTAATAAGATATGTTACACGGAAATGGATACAAAACAGGAAACGGAGACTGGGAAATGTCAATTCGTTTTGAATTTCCATAATTTTACATAAAAATGTGTATTTCCGAGTTTTGAGTTTCTCTAGGAAACAGAAATAGTAAATGTCGTCCGTTTGGAGATTTCATGTAACATGGCTGATAAGCCTGTGTTCAATAGTTTAGGAGTGTATCCTTGGCCAATGAATACCCCCATTCCTCACTGTTGTTTGTTTAGTTTATTGGAAAAACTAATTAAAATAATCCAATCTTTAGAGGAGTGTTAAAAAATATTCACATCTTTCAACGTAAAAATAACCCAATCTTTGGGCAGATGGTAACAAAATTCTCAATTCTTTTTTCCGACCATAAATCCAGGTAAAAACGGTGACATATAATTGGCGAAATAAAGATTTTGGTGAATTTTGGATGACATTGACTTGTTTTAATGAGAATGATGTCATTTGATCAATTTAATGTCACTGTTTTGGCCCAATTTATGGATGGAAAAATGAGTCGGGATACTTTGTTACCACCTCCTCAAAAAGTTGGGTTATTTTTCTTATAGTTGAAATGTGAGGATATTTTTTTAACATCCATACAAAGGTTGTGTTATTTTAATTAGTTTCACCTAGTTTATCATGTTAAACCTAATCTTTATTAATTTTATGATCACAGGAGTTGATTCCCCTTGTAACTTAGGGAGAGAAAAGTGATGACTTTGAAGTATGTCTTAATATCTAAAATTAGTCTAGTGTACTACCAAAATTTGACATTCTATTTTAATTTTTCTGTCCACATACTCCAGTTTTAGATGGAGCGAATTATTATTTTTCCTTAAACCTCTTGATAGCTTAAACTTATTTCTTTGATAATTTATCAGAATCAGATATCCAATCCTGAATTGAGACTGTATTTTAGGTCCTGTGACAATTGCTGATAGATCTGCTGAGGAATCTATGGTTTCTATCATTTTGGAAAACTTTCCTTCTCATGCCATGTAAGTTTTGAATACTATTGTGCTACTGAACTGTCTGGTCCAGTCTGCTTATTTTCTCCACATGGGCTCCCATGGTGTTAGCAAAAAGGAATGGGGAAATACTTTGTTGCAGTCTTGCTTGTCATCCCTTCTCGATGGGCTTGCACTAGGATGGCTATGTTTTATTTTTGGGTGATGGTGTAATTTGTTCAGATCCACTGATCCTCACCAGATGGCATTCAAAGTCTTTTTAATTAGGACAGGGTTTCCTTTTGACCCTATATTTCCCAGTCTGCCAGTTCCATGAATTTGTTGCTTGGTTTCAGCTATGGAGAAGAAAATGGCTGGAGGTGCAAAGAAAGTTCAGCAGACTATGTGTGGGTTTTGGATCCTATAGATGGCACAAAGAGCTTTATTACTGGTACTTTATATTTCCGTTTTTACCCTTATATGATCCTCATTCCTCATGCAGCTGTTTTAGATGTGCGCTTGACTGATATTATTGCTTTTTGCAGGGAAACCACTATTTGGTACACTTATTGCCCTTCTGTACAAGGGTAAGCCGGTATGGTAACTCTCTAAAAGTACTCTCTCTGGTTCTTATGGTTTTCCTTGGATCTTCTGTGATGAACCAATTCTTCAAATGAAGTCCAATTGTCTATCAATCCTTTGTAGCTGCAATGTCTCATCTCAATAAGGATTAGCTGAGTTTTGATCCTTCTTTTTACTAATTTCCATGTCAAAATATCAGATTATTGGCATCATTGATCAACCTATTTTAAGGGAACGATGGTTGGGCATAGCTGGAAAGAGGACTAAATTAAACGGAGAGGAAGTGGCAACCCGCACTTGTGCAAGTCTCTCACAAGCATATTTGTAAGTTTTGATTTTAAGAATATCTTTGGGGGACTACGACATTTTTGGGGTGAAATGAGCGGATTATGGATATCATATCATTCCCATAGGATGATTGCAATTTCCTATTATGTAACTATAATATGATCTTTGTTTCTCTTCAGGTATACAACTAGCCCCCATCTTTTCAGTGGTGATGCTGAAGAGGCATTTAATCGAGTTCGAAAGAAGGTATATGCAAGATATTTCCCCAAACTTACAGCTAAAGAGAGGAATGTTTAAAGATTAAAACTAGTAGTTTCTACCATGCAAATCAACTTTAATGGCCTGTTTGGCTATCGTTCATATTTAATATCACATGCTTCCAATATATGAAGAATGCATATAATTTAAAGGCAATTGAGTGATTGACCACATTAGATGGTATTATCACTTGGATGTGTATCGCTTTTGAGTTATTTCTCATATATTGGCAATTTGTGTTAACACAACACAGGTTAAACAACCATTATATGGCTGTGATTGCTATGCTTATGCACTTCTGGCTTCTGGCTTTGTGGACTTGGTTGTTGAATCTGGCCTCAAGGTAATGGAGTCCCTTAAATTTTAAACTTAAGAAGGCCAATGTGTTTGGGTGATCAATGATGATATGGTTTAGACTAAATTATTTGTTGGGTTTTGACATTTGGTATCTTGTTTTTGCCATCAGCCGTATGATTTTCTCGCGCTGGTACCAGTCATAGAAGGCGCTGGAGGAGTGATAACTGACTGGAAAGGACAGGAGCTTCACTGGGAAGCCTCTTCACAATCACAGGCAACAGGTAAATGAGCTTGAGTTTCTATTATGGTTTCCAGTGCATTACACTTTTATACAGAACATATTAGATGTTTCATATTGATGCGCAGAAGGAACAGAACAGAAAGTAAATGTTTATATTTTCATAATACGGGTACCCAAAAAAATGAAATCCTCATTAAGAGTTCCTTATTTCTAGAGGTTACCATTTTTCATCGTTGGCCTTCAATTTTATTTTTTCTTTTTCTAAAGAATTGTTTTTCATATGCATTACGGGGCCTGACAAATAAGTCAGTAATCTTCAACACTAATATAGTGTTTGGGTTTATTATGCAAGGTTTCAATGTAGTTGCAGCTGGTGATAGGAAAGTTCATCAACAAGCTATGGATTCCTTAGAATGGCCATGAATCTTTTTACTTCAAAAGAGATTAAAGCAAAGAAACTCTCCTCTTTAAGTTTATCAATTGGGTTTATATCCCCTTATTGGTTTGTACTTTGTAAGGAACTGTAATAAGTTGGTCTTTAGGCATCTTCGTAAGACTTGTTCTAGCTTTAGGATCCATTGTTGTATTGTTAGCCTTAGATGAGGACATGAGGTACATACCAAAATAACCAGAACATGACGATTATGGACATCCGACCCTTTTAGATTGGTCCAGTGGCGTGCCTTTTCCATTTTGCAGCGACACCGAGAGGTCAGAGGATTGATAAATATTCTCACCCCTCCAGGATGTTCAGTGGCCCAACAATTTTCCCAATTCAATATCCAAAATAGAGATCAGCCGAGCAAATACAAGCGCTTGTCCCATATCTGCAGCAGTGCTAAAATTGTTTTGCGGCACTTTTTTCCTACCTCTTCCCACGTTCTGGAGATAAAAACTGCAATTAAAGGAAGTTATTCAACAATTTCTCTGCCTAGAACGTAGGTACATGTGAGTTCTTCTTCTACTTTTACAAGGCTCTTTTTGATACTGCATCTGATTTAGGTTACTTTTTGTCTCAATCTTTACACTCAAAAGTGTTCGATTTGGGAAAGTAGTGGATCTGATTTGCAAGGCTCTCTTTGGTACTGCACCTGATTTTGAGTTACTTTGCAAGGAAGCTATTCAACCATTTCATGATTTAAGATGATTTTTGAGGATGCACTCAAAGTGTCCGATTACATGCCTATAAACAATATTTTTTTAATTATTGATGATTTTTGGGGATGTACTGAAAGTGTTCGATTGAAAGGGGGAAATCTTTGATCAGTCCAGTTTTAATCAAGTTTAGTACGTAGCTCATAAAATCAGTAATCATGGATAAATTTGATCATCTAACAACTTCTAGGTGCGACATTGATGTAATCGTTAGATATCCCTCAAGTTTTAATCAAGTTTAAGGAACTAATGAGACATGGTTGATTCTGTGGACAAAGAGAGCAATAATCTATGACCATTACTGCATATTTGAATTAGCGCCAATATCTGCCTAACATTAGGAGTACCTTATATATACTGAATTTTATATACACAAAATGTTTAAAGCCATAGCCTTAATCTGCAATGTCCCAATGATATTCAACTCTCTAAGATACACAAGTTTGATTTTCTTGGTGTTTTAAACTGTTTTAAGGTGTTTGAGTCACATGGATGTCATGATTGCTACGTTTTCTTCCTAGTGTTCTTGTTTCTGAAATGTTCCATACTGTGTTTTCTGTGCCTAAGTTAGTGCTTTAAGATATTTTCTCCTTTTATTTTTAGCTCCACATTTTGGATTTCCCTATCATGTGTTTCAGCCTCACCCCCCAGAGCTTATCTATTCTAAGACTAATATATAAGAATATTTCATTTTGACAACATACCCATTTCTACTATCCCTTTTGTTCCATTTCCAATTTGACAGTGGAATCCGATGACTGTTGTCTTGCCATTCAAGTCATAGCTAGGTTAGTAGCATAGGATAATGTATCGATTCTGACTGTTGTGGACAAAGATTTCATTCTGATTGCAGAACCATCCCTTTTCTTTTTCTGTGATTGCTTTGCCAAGCCCAAGTTGTAACTTGTTTGTCAATGTTGGTATCTGCTATCCCTTGAATTTTATTTTTTCTGAATGTGTTATTTAAATCTTCTTTGTGATTAGGCATGTATGACATGGTTTTCCTTGAAGGGGAAAATCTTTATTCAGTCTAGTTTTAATTAGGTTTAGTAGCTTATAAAATAAGTAATCATGGATAAATTTGATTCTCTAACAACTTCTAGGTGCGATAGTGATGTTATCGTTAGATATCCCTCGAACGTTTGATGTTAGAGAAATCTAAAATGTTAAGGGGAATGTATCAACACACTGATGTATGTGTCTTACAGACACTACAATGTAGCAAGAGCTGAGAAGCGCCTGTGCAAGCTGAAAGGAAGTCATGCAATTTTTCATTAAAGAATTGGTTATAAAATTAGTACTCATTTTGATCCTACCAAGGACCTTTGTGTATTTTTTTTATCTTCTGTTTAGGGGAAGTTTCTTGTTTTTTCTGGTTAATCAATTTTATGCGCTTTTTCTCATGATATTTAAATTTACAGGGCCCTTTTGGAACATTTTCTGTTGGTTTAGATTTGTCTGATCCCTTGCAAAATATACCATTTAATTATATGATGACAAGTTTTCAAACCAAACAATAAAATGAAGGGCATTAATCATCTTCACAAGCTTGAATAAACTGGACACCGAGGACAAAATAAAATTGTTAATCTTTATTGAAAAATGTAATAGATATTTATTATTCATAAATTTGAAGTCATTACATCAACATAGAAACAACATAATATTATTGGTTCATATAAGAAATGAATAGACTAATTTACTCCATGTTTTTTCCACAAGTGCTCGATAAGATCTTCTTGGAGCTGAGTATGCATTTGCCAATCTCTAACTCGATATTGATTTGCAATGAACTCCATTATTGTAGGTGTACGATCAACCGAAAATGATATATGTAGAATGTCATCAACATGATTGTATTCTTTTTCAATATCAGTCATCTCACTGAGTCTACGAATACGCGCATTTTCACCATGCTCATCTTCGACAATCATATTATGCATAATTATGCATGCCATCATAATATTTTTAAGATTATCCTCATCCCAAAGTCGTTCCGAGTTTCGAATAATAGCAAAACGTGCTTGCAGCACTCCAAATGCACGTTCAACATCTTTCCTTGCCCTTCTTGCTCTTTAGCAAAATGTTTATGCTTATTTCCGTGTGGAGCTAATCAATAGTCTTCACTAATGTTGCCCATGATGTATAAATATCATCGGAAAGATAATATCTCATCTTATATGGTCTCCCGTTCACCTTATAGCTAATAGGAGGGACACGACCGTCATCCAATCCACTAAATACATAAGATTGCTCTACACATTGATGTCATTAAGAGACCCGAGTAATCCAAAGAAAGCACGCCATATCCACAAATCATATGAAGCTATAGCTTCTAAAATAATAGTAGGTTAAAAAATATGGTCAGTAAATATACCATGCCAAGCAGTGGGGCAATTCTTCCTTATCCAATACATACAATTGATGCTTCCAGTATCCCAGGGAATCCACGTTTTCCCCCTATTTCTAGCAATATGTTAAGATCAGTACTGTTTGGTGCCCGTAAGTACTCATCCCCAAAAACTTCAACGATTGCTAGGACAAACTTTTTTAGACTTTCAATAGCAATGCTTTCCCCAATATGCACATACTCATCAACATAATCCATTGTAACACCGTATGTTAGTTGTCGAAAAGCAGCTTACCTTTTGAAGCAATGGCAAGCCAAGACGTCCAGCGCCATTCCACTTTTGAATAAAATATGCATCATGCACGACGACAACATCATGAATGCGCACAAAAAGAGATTGCTTCATTCTGAATCTCCTTCGAAAGAAAGTACTTCCGTATTTAAGAGGATCATCAAAGTTGTCATGGAAAAGTCTTTCATGACCCTCTCGTAGATCACGATGAACCACACGGTGACCAATAATAGAATCACGATGAACTCTTCTTGAACTTTGATCAGCGCAGATTTTGTCTTCGTCGTGAACAAGTAACATTTCTTCATATTCATCATCAATACTGTCATCGTCATCTATAAATTTATTAATTAGATGACGATCACCCAATGAACGAGAAGCCATCAAACATGTTATGAAACTAGCTGGAGAATAAATTGAGCAAAGAAGATGATAATTTGATGAGTAAAGTGATGAGAATTGGTCTTTAATTTATATACATATATAAGTATGCCGTTGTTTAAAATACCCATAAAAACTTAGTCTAAGTAAGAAATTAGGAGTAGGAATAGGCAACAAGCCAACAACCCACCCTTTAACCTAGCTATTTGAAATTATACATACAAAAAATTAAATCAATATGTTGATACTGATACATGAAAATCGGCACATTTGGCAATTAGAATGGCCAAAACAAGGCCCAAATGCTACAAATGTTTCTTTTACAATTAAAAAATTAAATTATAATTCTTCAAAATGGAGAAAATATTGGAATTTGTTATGTAATGATTGTGGATTGTTCACCTCACACCTATTAGTCTCCTCTAACCTCCCACCATTTGCCTATATAAAGGCTCGTAGACCTCACTTGAGATACACACATGAATAGAAATATCTTCTCTGAGCTTGCTCTTTGAAAGATAAGTTTCGATCAATTATAATTTATTTTATTCTATTCTTCTTTTGTCGATTGCTTACTTCTATATTTCTTGAATCTAGGTTTAACTAGGACAACTATTAACAATTGATTAATGACTCTTTGCATCAGTTGATCAAAGGCATGATTATGCGGAGTAAAGTGTTGATCGATCATCATCTCGTAATCATGCCCCATGGACGTTACAGGGGACTCCTAATCGATCTTGGCAGCTATGGACGTCACAGGGGACTCGGAGGACCTCCCAACGGAGGCGATCGGGAACACCTTCCTGGCGATAGCCTCGCAGAGGAGAGTCGATCGCGCAGAGGACGAGTCAATCGACTTCGTCTTCGCCTCCTGCCTCCCGATCTGCTCCCGAAAGATCGCGATGAGTTGGGACAACGACTGCGAGCACTGGGCGATCGACGGCACTCGGGGTGGGCATCATCGGCGTGGCGCCCCTCCTCCGATCTCGTTATCAGATTGGCGTCGTCGCACAACCAATCTGAACCGAAGACTTCCCCCAACAGAGGCGGTGAAAGCGGCGGAGTCGAAATCGATCTCGTTGTCGTTGCGTGCCGAATTGATGCCGTGTTGAAGTCTTCCTCCTTTGTCGCTAGTTCGAAGTGACCGAGGAAGCAAAGGAATTCTGCGCGCCCCCGTCGACGCCTCTGCAGATCCAGGAGGAAGAAAGGTTTGTCGAAGGTATATTTATTAATTACAAAACCGATCCATAATTTCTTATAAATTGAAGCTTTCGGAAGAGCGGTCGATTCCTGTCCGCGGCCGGCGTCGATCTGCAAAAACAAAGGAAGAAGAAGCGATTTGTTGCAGGTTTAAAAGAAGTAAATTACAAACCCGCCCAGGTTTCTTTGAAACCGCAAATTGACCCGTACTTTTTATATATCTACAGAAAAATGTCCAAACTTTAGGGTTGCAAATTTTGTTGTACATGAACACATCCCCGAAGATGATGAGTAGATATAAATTATATCACCCCCGAAATGGTAAGTTTTATCCCTCGAAGTGGATATAAACTAGTATCAAATCAGGAAATTGGTAAATACTTGATCGTGATCGATAAATCTCATCCCCGTAGCGATTATTAATAAATCTCATCCCTGTAGAGATGATCGAGCCGATAAATTTCATCTCCGTAGTGATGAAATTCTATTTATTAATTATGTTTATTTAATTCATATGTATGCTATTTTATTTTGTTTATGTAAACTATATTTGTTTTCTCTCTCATCTCCCGAAGTAGATGAACGGACATATCTCTCGAAAGAGATTAACGTTCTCATCTCCCGAAGTAGGTGAATGAACAAGTTGTATCTTTGAGATAGACCAACGAATTTCATCCCTTAAGCGATGAAGCAAATATTTTCATCCCTGAAGTGATGTATCAATGATTATCCTTTTATTTCGTTTTATTTATTTTTATATGTATAGAATCTATAGTTTTATTCCTTCATCTCTTGATCGAAGTAAATGAATAGATCGATATATCTCTTGAAGTAGATGGCAAAAACACATCTTTTAGTAGATGAGTGGACATCTTCTGAAGTAGATGAATGATAAGCCGCACCCTCGTAGAGACGAAACGGTAAAACACCATCCTTGCAGTGATGATTCTTATATCCAGAGAAACAAATCAACTATGATCCTTAATGTAATTATCATTTGGTGTAATGAATGATAAGCCGCACCCTCGTAGAGACGAAACGGTAAAACACCATCCTTGCAGTGATGATTCTTATATCCAGAGAAACAAATCAACTATGATCCTTAATGTGTTCCCCATCAGTTTCCCGTAGTAAACGATAAAATCGTATACAAGAATACCACCTCCTGACGTAGGTGATAAAAAGGTCTTGAAGATCTATAGCCAACTTTCTTGTCACTCGGAAGTTGACATTGATTTTTAATTTTATTCTAAGATTGTTGTTGTTGATATTCATGTTTCTTAACAGTAGTATGCTTTACTATTTAGTGTTATCTTTTACATAGTTTTATTATTATTATTCCCTTGATGCACCATATGTCCGTATTGTGACTTTTCATCAAAGCATGCATAAGAGCTTGAAGACTCTAATTTCATATTCTTACAAACTCTAGAAGAGTATAAGATCTTATTTTAAACATTTGTACTCTTGAAGAAGTACATGGAATATGGGTTATGGCATATTCAGAACTATTTTTATTTGGTTAGTACAACCAATATAAATAACCACAAAACACGATCTGGTTTAAAAGGCCACTTCCTGACAATCCTCTAAGCATGACCTGAAGCATGCCCCTCTTGCAGAGGGTGTAAAAGAGGTAATGGTTAAGCGCGCAACCAATGTTATTGTCGTGGCTTATAACTAGGTCATCTTTGTACGGTTAATTTCTAATGTCCTGAAGAATATTATGAATAAAGTTAATCTAGTTGGTCATTAGTTTCGTACCTGTAGTATGACACCAACAGAAGTTCTGAAAATACCCAGTTGACGGCATCTGATTAAATAAATGGATCACCATGTACAAAGTTCAATGGTTATAATGTTTTACCATTGAAAAATTATTATGTCACTAACCAGAAGTTATCTGATGATAAAATCTTATTCTTTGTGGCATTTGGTCGCTCAAGTAAAACGATGATTTGCAAGATCGTTGAAATTCACACCAAAAGGACTAGAAGATCCTAGGACCGGAAGATCCTGAATAAGGGTGACCATACATGTACGGCTTGTTCTCTTGGCAAAATAATAACAAGACCGTCTATAATAAAGGGTAAATGCAAAGTCTCTTATGTCTCTTGATAGAGTTCAATGAGACAACTACGAACATAAAACATCGGCATATGAACCAATGTTATTCCAATATAGATGCCTTAACACATTGGTCATATGAAAAGGTAGAAAATGTTTAAGGAGCATATAGTAGCTCACAACGACCTAGAAGAGTCGTTAGTCAAATGGGCCCATGCAGTTTGCACTTTGAATTTGACACAATAACTTCTCCCAAAGTATCTCCAGAAGAGAGTATATGTTCTGAAGCCTCCTCCACAGTTAACTAAAATGAGACCACAAAGAAGTTGGACGATACATGGGGTTTGAGTCCCTAATGATATCAAATACCTCGAGATTTATAAAGGTGATCAAATGCTCGGTATTTAGGGGGAGAGGAAATGAGACTGTATTAAGAAAGAGATTGTCTGAAAGCAACTTCTCTATCATTTGGGATCCACGGATAAATGAAAGTGAACCAGAAGTTCAGCACTTATGTACACCAAATGATAATTACATGGTTTAGCATAAAGCCATCAAATGCATTTACTAAGGCCAAGAAAGTGACTAAGTCACATAGATTGCTCTAGCTAGCTAGCTCATTTGGAGGTTCCAGAAGTAACTCCGAAAACCAACAAAATCAAGTGAGTCTCAAATACATCAGAAGTGTTGAAGATCACTAGACTCTCACTTTAGGTTTCCCTGGAGGTAGAAAGAGCTCATGGAAACATCGAAATGATGGTAAAAGAGATAGAAAGAAGGAATTCATGCAAAGATGTATTATTCAAGCATGATGCTATTGGACCCGTAGTTCCAACATCGGAAAGTATAACATCATTGGTTTTAAGTGGATGTTTATACAAAACCGCAATAAGCGAAATAAAGTTGTAAGATATAAAAGATTGATTGTACAAAAGTCTACAGTGGATGATATGGAGATATATTCACCAGAAGTGCATATAATATTTGGTTGTCGATGAATTGACTCCATATGTAATTGACGAGCATAGTAGTTATATACCCAAATTGATCATGAATAAAAGAACATAGTTGAGAATGATTGATTAATTTGAAATGCTCGAAGCATCAATATGAAAGCCTCGTCATATGTACATGATTAAGCCAAATGGTGCTTATAGTACTTAAAGTATTGTGTAAGTGGTGACATAGTGTATTGAGTCCTGAAGTACTATACACAACGTTGTACTCTTTTCCTTAATCTTGGTTTTTATCCCACTGGGTTTTTCCAAGGTAAGGTTTTTAATGAGACAACTTATACACCATCTATACATCAGATCCCCTCGTATCAAACGTTGAAAAGCACACTAGGCCCTGAAGTACCTTATGTTTGTGCATTGAAAGCAGCTCATTAACAAAGACAAGGAAGTCTATTGCATCGAAGTTGAGTGTGATACATGAAGATATTTTTTACTTTCACACATCGACGAAAACTTTCAGACTCAACCATACAACTCATGAAGTCGGCATTATCAAGATGTTTGAAGTTCTTATCAGAATGAGAACGCTGCAAGGAGAATGTTGATTTCAGGGGGAGAATATACGCACTGCACTCTTTTTCCCTTCGATCAGGTTTTGTCCCACTGGGTTTTCCTGACAAGGTTTTTAACGAGGCAGTATCACCAAAGCGTATCAAACAACATCTGTACTCTTTTTCCCTTAGTCTTAGTTTTTATCCCTTTGGGTTTTTCTAGGCAAGTTTTTTAACGAGACAGTTTATAATATTAGAGGTGTACATCCAAGGGGGAGTGTTATGTAATGATTGTGGATTGTTCACCTCCCACGTATTAGTCTCCTCTAACCTCCCACCATTTGCCTATATAAAGGCTTGTAGACCTCACTTGAGATACACACATGAATAGAAATATCTTCTCTGTCTCCTCCATACTCTCTTGTTCTTCGTTATATTACAATAGAATTGACACAAAATTTTTTTAGGAAAGATGAATTTTCATTCTCCATTTTGAAGAAAACTTGGGGATGCTCTTGGGATGCTCTAACAACTTAAAGGAATGCTATATTCAAATCCACTCACATAAAAACACAAGAATGTTCTTACCACTGAAAAGTTGCACATTGGCATGGAGATCCCCTATTTCACAAATATACTCCCCTCCCTACATAACAAAACTATTTTAATATTTATTTTATCTGACTTGATCCTCTTTTATGAGTTACGTAGGAAGTTTGATATCAAAATTCAACATATATTGGATTCAGTCGTCCATCTCAAATTAAATTAAATTTGTTCTTAAAAGAACTACATAAGATTTGATTTCGCTTTGTCGGATATGTATGAAACCCGATACAAAGCTAAAATTTTTTGGGTTTAGTCATCAATTTCAAATTAAATTGGTTCGTTTAGAATTATGGGTGATTTGATTCTCATCTAAGAGATACGTGTGACACTCAATGCCAAGTCAACGCCCATCAAGTTCAATCATCACTCAAATTATCTCGTGATCAAACCCAAATACAAGATTTATTTTTGTTCCGAACTACGATGGCTTGATTCCACCAGATAAGTGGATACATAGGAAACTCGGTGTAAATCAAATCTTCACTGAGTCCAGTCACACCTAAATTTTCAATCAAATATCCTCAAAATTCATTTGTTGACTCTAGTCATCCCAAAAATCAAATTTTCATCAAAACTAAAGTGTCTACTCCAACTCGATACAAAGCTTTCGCTCATCGAGTTTGGTTACACCAAAAAAAAAATCAAAAGCTCAAATCAAATTCAAAATTAAACTCCGCCTTCAAGTCAAATCGTTTTCTATGCAACTGATAGGCAAGTTACTTGAGTTAATTACCCTTCTGAGAAGATGGGCTCAAGTTACTCGGGTGAATTGTTGTTCGAGCTATCATTTCTAGAAGGTGGGTTTGAACTTCATCATCTGATGTATATAAGAAAACAAAACCAAATCAAAACTAAAACAAACACAAAATCCAAAACACTCTGAACTACGTAATGCTTGATTATCTTCCAAGAGATACGCAGGCAACCCGTTAAAATTTGGGTTCATCCCAAATCACCGAAACAACTCAAATCTTGATATCGATATGACTTCGAATCAAGAATATTCCTAGAGGAAAGTATGCTAGATAAGAAATAAATATCTAGTTATAATTTAGCATAATCTTCATTACCTAAAAGAGAGAAAGCCACAAATATTCAGGTAGTGAAAACATATTCAAACAACTACAACGCCATTTCTATGGCGGTCTTCTATGATTATTTGAGCTACGAATTTGGGGCAATTGATTTATTATGCAACAAGATCCATAAATCACACAGAATCAAGGAGCTGACAATCTGATGGCTTCCCAAATCAATTCAATAAATTCATCACCCAATTGAAAGGAAATAAGGAACAAAGGGGATACTTGAGATTGATCTTGAAAAACTACGAGATGCAAAAACTAATAACAACCCTTAATGTTCTTGGAGTCCTAGGCGACCATGAACCAATTTGGTAAATTGAATTGAAGTGAAAAGGGATAAGATACAAGAGAACCAAAGAATTTGGCTAGGATCCTTCAGTCGGAGGTGGCTAGGACAGTCGTTGGTGGTAAAGAAGAAGGTGTGAGACAACCAGAGAACCTATCAACAACCATCAGGGGAGGAAGAAAGCGATGACAGTGACAAAACGAGCACATAATGGGAAAGACGAACACAACAAAATTTCAGAATTACATGAGAAGACAAAAAAAGTACAATGAAAAGAAATAAACAGTTTTAATTTTATTGTTTCAAAGGCAAATAATAAGACATTATACACCAAGGATTAAAATTTCCAAAAATTTCCCAAAAAAAAAAACAGTGGGATTTTAAAGTGGAACACACAATCGTTTTTATCTGTATATTGATAAAACAAAAGTGTGTGGCTATGATATGCTATTTTATACCGTACTTAGATTGGAATTGCACCTTTTAGGGCAGTGGTGGATATGATTACTTAATTACAGTCTTCTAAAAACACATAAATCTTCCAAAAATAGAATATTAAGGGCAAAATAAAAAAATATATATAAATCAACCTATCGATCAATTATTGAAAACTAAAATGAAGATGAATTTCAAACTTTATAGGACATTATTAGGACCATTACCCAAATGATCAATAGTTCGGTTTCCTTTTGTCCATAAACAATAAATTATCTCCCTCCTATTCTCTTCTACATCTCCACTAGGTATCTTCTCCAAATTGAAGGTGTCCACTTGGTGGTCTGGTTTACTTTGAATCACATCCATTGCCTGCAATTAATAACGAAAGTTATCACTATGATACTCATGTATTTGTATACTGTCAAAGTCAAGCTCATATATGTGCAACTGACACACAGGGCGGATTCTGGACTGACTTCTCGGGGATGTTCGAAGATAAATTAAAGTTTTACCATTTCGAGTATACTTAAAGATTTTTTTTTCTATTGTATTTTTTTTACGGGTGGGGATGATTGAGGGTAAAATTTTTAAAATTAACACTAAAAAAATTTAAAAAAAAAATTGTGGGGATGCTTGAGCATCCCCAACCATTAACATAGATCCGCCCCTGCTGACACATATTCCTTAAATATTTATTTTCAGAAAATATTAATTAGAACATACCCTAAAACTTCCCCATTTTATGCCCCCTTCGGGAATCACTTCATAATTTCCATTTGTGGCTCGGAGAATTTTCACACATTGGACGACTTCATGTCTTTTGAGTCTCTCGCCGAGATTTTCCACCTTGTTGATCTCCGTGACTATCATTTTGGGACGAGTTTCGGGTTTATCTTTCTCTATTTTCTTCACATCTTCCTCCTTACTCACATATAGACCCATCTTGATTCTTGATTTCGTAAGCTTCATGATCACAACTTTAGAATCTCTCCCTAAATCACTACACCATCCAATTTTAATACAAAATCAATATACTATTAATGAGAAAAGTAATCACCAACCTTGTAGCTTACTTGATCATGAAATTTCTTTATTTATTTCGAATGTGATTATTTTTCACAAAATATGGTTTGCTATAAGATAAAGGAAACAAAAAAAGATATAATCAATTTATACATATGATTTAGTATTTACCTCATCATATCGGATTGAAGATCTTTAAGATGTCCCATCTTGAGCTTACAAGCGAGAGTGATTTCCACAATATAAGGTTTATAGGATGGAGGATACTCTTTGTTGTTTATTTTCATATCTGTTTGAAGCTCCATTATCATGCTTAAAATCTTCGACTTATGCAGAGCTTTTGCTTCGGCATTAAGATAGGAAAGCAAGTATTTGAAATATACTGTCATCTTCACTTCTTCCTTTCCTATCTCTGACTTCACCACCTTGTTGTTAGAAGAGTACTCGATATCGTCATCCAACAACCTTATTGAGCATATATTTAGCATACAACAAAATGTGAAAAAATAATTAAGAATCAATATTATAATTGTAACACATACTTAATTATAACACGAGTACTAGTACTAAAAGAGCTTACTTCTTAATTTTAATCTCGAGATCCTTAATGTCCTCTAGAGGATCGGAGTTGGAGAACTGAGCATAAATTCGACTTTATCGCTCTGGTCTGGAGTGATATCAAGGTTAATAATGCTTGTGCCTATGAGCGTTGAGTTGGGAGTGATCACCTCTTCTCCAGTGTCATACTTGAAGAAATTAGTTGTCAAAATATTCAACGACATCACCCTCATCTATGCATAACAAAAAATGCATTTGTGGAATTAGATAGGTATGTATAGGGGATATGTATAATGTTTTAAAATTAAACTACACGCATGTATACGTTAACTTGTGTGTGTATATATATGATTGCTTACCTGCACATTATTGATGATAACACGATCACCAACATCAAAGGGGTGTACTGCAAAGGCAAAAATGAGACCTTCAAACATCTTTTTGCAACTATCCCCGAAGATGAAGGTGGCTGCTAGAAAAGGAGTGAACAAGAGAGCTAGTTGGGGGGTTTTAACGATTTTAGAGAGGAGAAGCCATATGATTAGCACAACCGTGAGCAAAAATATACTAAGTAGCCTGTTTAATTTGACAAACGCCCTTTTAGAACTGTTTAAAGTTCGTTCGAAACCCCAACAATTTTTGTAAGCTCGAACCTGCCAAAGTAAGGATCAAGAAAACATGTATCAAAAAAGATCGTAGCCGATTAATTAATCAAATAACAATGCTATTATCATGTAAACACACCCAATCATTTTAATTATATACTCCATCCGTTCGGCAAAATATGTCGTTTACTATTCACGCACGCTTCTTTAGAATGATAAAAACTATATAAAATATTCATTTTTCATAATTTTTTTAACAAGTTTGTACTTATTAATAATAACTACGAAATTGTTAAAAAAAATTATTAAAAAAACTGGATATTTTATATAGTTTTTATTTCCTAAAAAAAAATGCGCGTGAATAGTAAAGTGACATGTTTTACCGAACGGAAAGAGTGTTACAGTACGTACGTACTTTTACATGGTTGTTACTTCAATTTGTAATTTAATATCCTAGTTAATTTAGGGGCAAATTATTACTTATTTATTACTCCTCTCCATTCACCAATAAGTGACCTTTGAACTTTTTGTCACGTTTTTTAATGAGCTAAAAATTATACAAAATATTTAATTTTTTTTATTTTTTAAAACAAATTTGAACTTATAACCAATAAGTACTATAAAATTATATAAAAAATTAATTAAAAGGTTTATATTTTATATAGTTTTTAGCTCCTTTAAAAATATATTAAAAGGTCAAATGACACTTATTTCTTAACGAATGGAGTATATAATAGGCAATTTACAATACAAGTTCCGAGAATAGAATTATTTTGTATTATTTTTGATAAACTTAATTAGAATATTTAGTAGAATAAAAAGCATACCGCCCAGTTGAGAAACTCATCATATCCTATAGTTCGATCTTCATGTGATCTGCTGCTATTTGGTGGTCGTATGATTTCACCATCATCTTCTTCTTCTTCTTCTTCATCTTCTTCTTCTTCTTTTTTGTTACTATACTTGAATATGAAATTCAACTCATCTTCTGTTAGGTGATACTCCTTTAGGTCTTCTCTACATACTTCTTGATCACTGCATTTTTAATAACACCACTGATTCAGTAACTCCTATTCGGTTATTATTACATATATTGATTTAATTTTCTATTAGTATTTCAATACTAGCTCCATTTCATCCTTGTTTAAATAGTATGAAAAACAGGTGTTATTAAAATCAGGTCTCACCATCGTTCTGGGAAGTGGGATAAACCACCTATAAATTGCTATAAGCTTAATTTTGATGGATATGTTATCCCGGGTGGTTAAGCATCATACGGTTACGTCATCCGTGACTCGGCTGGTGAGGTTGTCGCTCTTGGCTGGTCCATTTGGACAAACATCTCAGTGGTTTATGCCGAAAACCTTGGTCTCAAAATGGGTATTTTGCGTGCTAAGTTGTTAAAGATTTCAAACCTTCTGATCGAAGGGGACAACTTACTGGTTATAAAGGCTCTACTGGGGGATTGGAAATGCCTCTGGACAATCAAGATGCTACAAGCGGATATTTTGTCAGATATTTCGTCTTTTACTTATGTTGTTATTCGTCATATTTTCAGGGAATCTAATGTTGTGGCCGACTATCTTGCTCGTAGTGCCCATGCATTCCCAGCCGACGTCAGCTGTAAGGATGATCCAGAACTGCATGCTCTCGTCCGGAAGGATGCGCTAGAAAGGGCTTCTGCTGTGGTCGACCTGACCTAATCTTTATCCAGCGTCAAAAAAAAAAATATGAAAAACTAAAGAAAACCTCTCTCTTATAAGCTGTACTAGTACTTGCTGGCACATCTCAGCCCTACTCAAGCCCATGTCCACAACTTTAAAAATGTTCAAAATTTGGGGGTTCAATGTTTTATTACCGTTTCAAATTAAATTTGACGTGGCAAAATTAATTGTACTTCGTATTTTTTATACCATTAATTTTCTTTCTTTTTTGTTTTTAAAAAAGACTAAATTAATCATTCTAGTGAAATTTTATCAAATTCAGCATGCTTATCCTATGCTCAAATCCATACGTTAAAAAATACGATAAATAATAACTTTTTTTTGTTGTACTCCCCATCTTTATCATTAATTAGATTTTTGTTATACTCCCCACAGATTCCCTTACCATATGTGCTAATAGATCTAGAGGGAATTACACAAATAATCCAAATATCCGCTTTCTTTGCAAGGTTAGCCCATTCCGGTTTGAAATTAGGCAAAACCGGATATGGGATAAAGGGTTCTCCCGGTAGCAAGTAAGTGGAGGGTTTGGGGTTCCACTGATTGACACCTGGTCAAAATCAGAGAGAGAAGAAATTAAGAGAAAGTCTGCAGAGGAGAGAGAAAGAGAGATGAATAAAGAGATAGATGAATAAAAAAGAAAAGTAAAGTTGCAAAGGGGAGAGAGAGAGATTAGTGAAGATAGGACAGAGAGAGATGGAAGAGTGACAGTGATGGTGCATCAATATAATTTGAATTGAATCTTAAGTTTATAGAATAAAAACCATCGAAGAAGAATCAATTGGGCGGGAGTTTATTGCAGATTGATGTGTAAGCAATTAGTTTTAACTGGACACTCAAAGCAAAACGATATGACACATATCGGAGAAACAGATTCACCATCGATTTCGGATAGAAAATGGACAAGTTTGCTTTCGATAATCCAAATAATTGTTAGTTTTTAACTTTGCTCTTGAGAAAATCCAAAATTGAAAGTTTTTTTTTTTTTTTGATAACCGAAAGATTTTTTCAAAACAAACTAATACGGAGTAGTACTTCACCACGCCGGGTTTCCTTCATCTCAATGTTGTGTCCGCTTATTTGCTTAGAGTTTGGGGTGTTTCCGGGTTTGTTTATGTGTTTCTTTTATTTGTATTCTATATTTGTATTTCTTTTAGATCCTCGTGATCTCATCCTTCGGGATGCTTTCGGGTTGGCTAACCACCACCCGAATTTTTTCCTTATCAAAAAAAAAAAATAATACGGAGTAGTACTTATTTTTTTGGGTCAAAATTATTCTTTTTTCACTGTGTCAACATTTTTAAAATATAAATTATGTAACACTTAAGCTTTTAAAGTTTTGAATTAGTATGTATGTATCTATAATCTATGTACTAATATTGCTAATTTTTATAATTATTTTTATCTAAAACATTTGAACAATTTTATAAAATTATCCATATTAAACTGCAATGTGTAAATATTATATTTTAATAATTTATAGTATATGTTTTTATTAACTAATATAGAGATAGACTTCTATTTTTATTAACTATATATTATTATTATTATTATTATTATTATTATTATTATTATTATTATTATTATTATTATTAAAGATCTTACATGAAATTAGATCGAAGCCGGCTAACAAGCTGAGCTCCGCATCCCTTTTGAATACTAAACGCGATCCTAGTCAAAGTGTGACAAAAATTCCTACTATATCCAGGTACCCCCTTAGCAACCCCACACATCCGCTTAAGAAGACCCATGTCATCATCCTCTAAGTCACCAATAGTAGAAAAGGAAAACGGCATAAAGTGATAATCTTTGGCCTTGCAAACATCTTCGTACTTCTTCCTCTTGTTATCAGCAGCCACTCTAGCCGCTTTCCCCGGAATGAAATTTGAAAGACCATCCGAGCTGAAGATAGAAGTTCATGTAATGTCCACACAAGTGTCTTTGCCCTGGAACCAGTTGTAGAACAGGATAGCAGCTCGTCGAAGTTCCCCTCCCTTGTCATCAACCATACCAGTAGATGCCTCTTTACGAACAGAGATTCCAACCTTCAAGCACTCATCGTACAAAGCATCATGCACCACATTATGTCGATGCTTAACACCAATATCAGCAGCACAAGCAAGTGCGTGATCCCCCCACACATCCAAAATGCCTTTCTCACAAGCAGGGCACTTGGATCCCGCACTAAACAATTCAATTCCCATACGGTATTTAATAATTGAGCGAAAGGTAATGGAATTCATAACCTGACCAAGACCGAGAATAGGCGCAGCTTTCAGCCACTGTTGAGCCATGGGGAGCTTCAGATTCGCAATAAGAGCTTCTTCCCTCCCAGTAAGAGCAAAGTCTACCTTGAGATGCTTGTCCAAATTTTTGTAGTAGCAGCTAGCCATTTTCTTCATTAGGTGAGGGGCTGGCTGTAATACACACATGTCCAAGTCATCATTATCAATAGCACTAACCCAACTGGAGACCGCTAACTCGTAAGAGGTATCATCACCAGTCACTCCAGCACTCCTCAAAATACGGTCCTGCAAACCACGGGACTGGATCCTCGAAGCGAGAAAAGCATAATGCAACGTATCTGCAGCGGAGTAGACCCCAAGACCACCATAATCGAGGGGCATAGTAGATAGACGCCACTGTAACGGACCAAAACCTGATCCTCCAAGAGTAACAATCTGTTCCACTGAAGACCTCAAAGAATCATCAAAAACATGGTGGGCATCTATAAAACATGGGGGTGGGGTTGTCCGCATCGCAAAGTAAAGACGAGAGACTCCTGAGCAGGCTCGCAGGAGCAATAACTCACATTGAGGATCTTCCAACTTCTTGATGGCTTCCATCAGGGCATTATTTTTCAAAACTCTCCTCATCATCACCTCGTTGCAGAAGGAAAGATCCAAGCTAACCGCTCCACCAAAATATGTTGAATTGTAATTCACATTTTATATTTTGAACTATGTTTTAAAGTTTAAATGTTAGTTGATTTCATTGTTAGAAAACTAAAGTCAATTGGTGTCAATTAGGAGTTAGTTTTGTAAGCTTTGTTTAGCTAAGTTAGTGATTTAGTGAGATGCAGTTACCATTACAGTTATCAAGCTATGTGCCTATGTATGTGGTCTTTGTAGATGGTTTTGTGGTTAATCGAAAATTTAGAGATATTGGTTGTTCAATTGAGGCTCTCATTCTCTCTGTCCTTGGTTAACTGTCATATGACAGTAGAGTGATTTTGTGTGATTTCCAGTGTTGTGATTGTGCATCAGATTGTGGTTGAACTCCCATTGTAGTGACAACATTGTGGTATCAGAGCAAACAAGTGTTTGCATCCGGGTTTACATCCAAGGATTGAGTGCTTGTGAGGACAATTAAAAGCACAAGAGAAACACAATGAGTGTAAAGTTTTAAGAAAATGCAAAACAATAGCAATGGGAACTCAGACAATCCACAATTGCATGTGTTTAAAGGAACAACTACCACTTCTGGAGCTTGAAGATGACAACTCTCTTCAATATGAAGAGGTATGGAGTCTGGTTGATCAAGGCTTTGAAGACAATGACACAGATGGGCCTGATCTGCAATTGGGAGAGAAGGGAAAGAAAGACTCAAAGTGTCTTAGATGAAGAGATCCTTCCGAGAATTGTTGTGAATTGTTGCCTCAACAACATCACATGAAGCCTGGGAAACTTTGCAGCATGAATATATGGGAGACAAGAAGGTGATTACAGTCAAGCTGCAGTCACTGAGGAGAGAATTTGAGACCTTTTTTATGCAAGACAATGAGTCTGTGCAGGTGTACTTGTCACGGGTCTCAAGAATTGTGAATCATATGAAAGCATATGGTGAGAAGGTGAGCATTGAGGCTATAGTGAGCAAAATGTTGAGGAGTCTTCATAAGAAGTTTGATCATGTGGTTGCAGCCATAGAGGATTCAACGGACCTGTCAGTGTATAGGTTTGAAGAACTAACTAGTTCATTATAGGCTCATGAAGAGAGTTTTAAGTAGAACTAGTGAGCAAAAGGAGGAGAAAGTCTATCAGGTAAAGGAAGACATTGTCAAGAGTAAGAGTGAAAGCTCTTCAAGCAAATATGGCCATAAGGGAGGTCATAGAGGGAGAGGAAGCTACAAAGGTAGCTATAGAGGTCGTGGTGGTAGAGGTCATAACAGAGAGGGTCACATGGTGGATCAGGAAGAGGAAATGCAGGTGATCAAGGAAGAAATCAATGGAATTACTCAAACAGAAATCATGGAAGTGGGTCAAGATCTCAGAGGAGTAGTATTCAATGCTATTACTGTAAGAAATATGGGCACAAGGAGGCTTTCTGCTTGGAAAAGCAAGAAAATGAGTAGAAGAATGCATATTATTCAAAGAGTAATGAGAAAGAGGATAGGTTATTCATGCCATTTTCATTGGTAACTGAAAACACTAATGACATTTTGGTATCTTCACAGTGGATGCTCTAACCACATGTCAAGTTCAAGAGGTTTGTTTACTGAGCTTGATGAAACCAAGAAAGGAAGGGTAATGCTAGGTGTCGTACAATAAGGTGTTGCAGTGTGAACGAAGAGGAATCATTTCCATTAAAAGTGTTCAAGGTAGAGTGAAGTCCTTGGCAGATGTGCAATATCTTCCTGGCTTAGCCCACAATCTGCTAAATGTGGGATAGCTCCAAGGCAGTGGTTATTCTTTGCTCTTTGATGATGATGAGCAGAAGGTCAAAGAAAAGAAAACCAAACATCTTGTAACGGTTGTGCCTATGACAAAGAATAGAATGTTTCTATGTGATCTATCAGCAAGTTTAAACAAGGCTATGACCACAAAGGAAGATGATATTACAAGGCTGTGGCATTTGAGATATGGTCATCTAAACTTGCAAAGTTTGAAGATGCTTATCACCAAAGCAATGGTGCAAGGTTTGCCTAAGATTGGAGAGCTTGATCCATGTGAAGGCTGTTTATATGGAAAGCAAAGCAAAGGCTCTTTTGCAAACAGAGAGGCATGAAGAGCTAGGGACTGGTTGGAGTTACTTCATGCAGACTTGTGTGGTCCTATGCAAACAGAGTCTGTTGGGGAAGCAAATACTATTTGCTCATTACTTATGACTTCAGTAGGATGAGTTGGGTTTATTTTATGAGATACAATTCAAAAGCATTTGAAAACTTCATAAAGTTCAAGATTCTTATTGAGAATCAGTGGGGAAAGATAGTGAAAGCATTAAGAACAGATAGAGGTGGAAAGTTTGTATCACATGAGTTTGCTTCCTATTGTGATGAGCATGGGATAGGAAGAGAAATTACTACTCCTTACACTCCAGAGCAAAATGGAGTTGCTAAGAGAAAGAATAGGACATTGATTGAGATGGCAAGAAGCTAAAGGCTAGAAATCGTTCCAAAGAAGTTTTGGTGTGAGGCAGTAGCTACGACTGTCTATGTGGTGAATGTGTGTCCAACAAGGGCTGTCATGGATATGAGTATATGACACCTTTTAAAGTTGGGAGAAACAAGAAGCCATCAGTGCATCATTTGAAGGTGTTTGGATGCATGGCCTATGCTTTGATAAATCTGAGATCAAAGCTTGATGACAAGGCAGAGAAGTGTGTTTTCATTGGGTATGCCTCTCAATCTAAGGCATACAAGCTATTCAATCCAGTGACTGGGAGAACTGTTGTCAGCAGAAATGTTGTTTTTAATGAAGAAGCTGAGTGGGATTAGATGAGAAGTGAGAAAGGAAGTGTGACACAGAAAGTGATCACTATTGATAGTTCTTCTAAGGAGATTGATGCAAATGATGGGGCTGATATTGATGAGTTGAACACAGGCTTCCCTTCAACTCACTTAGCACAAAGCAGTTCATCAAGCAGTGCAAGATCTCCATCCTCAGGCTCATCAAGTGAGTCTCCTCCTCCTAGGAAGTTCAGATCCTCAGATGAAATCTATGACAACCGTGGGCTTGCTTTGATTGCATCAGATCCTGAGAATTTTGATGAGGCAAAGGATGAAGGAAAATGGCAAGATGCAATGAAGAAGGAGATGAGATGCATTCAAAAGAATCAAACCTGGGTGTTGGTGAAGTTACCTCGGGGAAAGAGTGCAATTGGCTTAAAACGGGTATTTAGAACAAAATACCACATTGATGAGAGTGTGCAAAAGCATAAAGCAAGGTTAGCTGCAAAAGGCTATGCACAGTAAGAAGGGATTGACTATGAAGAAACATTTTCTCATGTTGCAAGACTTGAGACAGTTAGAGTAGTGCTTGCTTTGGCTTCTCAGTGGAAGTTACCAATTTTCTAATTCGATAAAATTAGCTTTCTTGAATGGAGAATTGCAAGAAGAGGTCTATGTAGAGAAGCCACACGAATTTTTAAAGAATGGAGAAGAAGGAAAAGGTAATAGATTAAGAAAAGCCTTGTATAGATCGAAGCAGGTCCCAAGAGCCTGGTATAGCAGAATTGACACATTCTTTCTCGAGAGTGGTTTTGAAAGGAGTGAGAATGAGCCCACTCTGTATGTTAAGAGAAAGAACAATGATGAGTTTATTTGGTCTACTTGTATGTTGATGATATTATATATTTCAGTTCTTCATCAGTGATGCTAGATGAGTTTAAAGCAACTATGATGAAAGAGTTTGAGATGACAGACCTTGGCTTGTTGCAATACTTTCTAGGCTTAAAATTTAAGCAAGGGAAAGAAAGGATATTTCTCTGTCAGGAGAAGTATGCAAGAGAGTTGTTAAAGAAATTCAAGCTGGAAGGTTGTGAGATTGCTTATACTCCCATGAATGTCAATGAGAAATTGCAAAGGAAAGATGGCACTTAGAGGGATGATAAGAAGCTCTACAGAAGCATGGTTGGTGGACTGAATTATCTCACACACACAAGGCCAAGCATAGCATATTGTGTGAGTGTGTTTTCCAGATATATGCACAGTCCCACTAAGCAACACTGAAGAGGAGAAAAAATGATCTTAAAGTATGTAGCATGCACTTTGAAGTATGGGATTTGGTATGAAAGTGTGCAAAGCTTCAAGTTATAAGGGCACACTGACAGTGACTGAGTTGGCTGCCTAGATGATAGAAAAAGTACTTCTGGCTCTGTGTTGGGATAGGATCAAGGGCTGTTACATGGAGCTCTAAGAAGCAGGACACAATAGCATTGTCCTCTTTAGAAGCTGAGTATGTGGTTGCAGGGGCAACTACTAAACAAGCCCTGTGGTTAAAGAAGCTGTTGTGTGATTTGGGTTGCAATCATACTAATGCAATTGAAGTGTGGTGTGATAACATATCAACCATAGCAATGACAAATAATCTAGCATTTCATGCTAGAGCTAAGTACATTGATGTGCAGCATCACTTCATCATACAACTGGTGGTTAAGGAAGAAATTGTGCTCAAGTTTTGTGGAACTAGCTAGTTCTTTATGGAGAAGATTGGAATGAAGAGAATGTGAATTAAGGGGATGTTGTTGAATTGTAATTCACATTTTATATTTTGAACTATGTTTTAAAGTTTAAATGTTAGTTGATTTCCTTGTTAGAAAAGTAAAGTCAGTTGGTGTCATTGGTGTCAATTAGGAGTTAGTTTTGAAGTCAGTTTTGTGGTTACTCAAAAATTTGGAGTTATTGGTTGTTCAATTGAGGCTCTCACTCTCTCTGTTCTTGGTTAACTGTCATATGACAGTCGAGTGGTTTTGTGTGATTTCTGGTGCTGTGATTGTGCATCAGATTGTGGTTGATCTCCCATTGTGGTGAAAACAAAATATAGATGGATGGTGGCATCTAATATTTTAAAATTTTGTTAGTGGGAGAAATTTTTTCAGAATAAACTACAATAATGCAACATAAGTAGCTATTTATGGAGTTGAAAACGAACAAATGAGACGAGGGAAGAAATTGAAACCTCAAATTATGAATGGGCTTCCCCTTGAAGATAAGCTGCCTGAACAAGTTCTTGGCCTCTCTCAGTATCTTCTTATCTTCTGTAATGTGGTCACTTGTCCCCGGCAACGGATGGAGTTTTACCTGATCGAGGTACTCCTCCGCCAGTCGCTGGAGTATCCATATTGGAGCGTTGTCTCTCTCCATCGCCAGCACATCCATCCATATGTTCTCCCCTTTCATCAACGCCTCATCATTAACCTTCTTAGAATAAGCCATTCTAAGCAACTTCTTCTTGATCCTATACGTTATCCGTCAAGAACTTCCACATCCCTCGCCTGTGGATGATTTGAATGCCGTGTAGATACACCACCGTTTGCTGCAGCTTATCAAAGAGATGGTTGTAGTGGAGGTCCGCTTCCAGCTTCAGGTAGAGGACGTTCTTGAGGAACCACAGGAATGACCCCAAGCACAAGGCCATCAGGAACCTCGTCACCTGTATGTTAACAAATCAGAATTGTTGGATAGAAATGAATAATTCTTTATTCTCAAACGAATAATAACTCTCAAATTACCGAATACTAATTTGAACTTGCCAAATAATCGATAATCCATATAAAGAAATCGATGTAAGGCAATTAACAATCATCGAATCACGTTCAGGTCGGTTTAATTTCGTATGAGAATTAACAAAGAAATCGATGTAACCAGACATGTATTTGCAGAGTCGGTATTACCTGGTGAGTCACCACGATGGAGAGTTCACCGTAGACGTGCATCAATCGGGGGCGGAACCACATGTACCATCCGAGAAGGATGATACAAAACCAGAGCGTGACGTCTATGCAGCGCTTCAGCTGGCGCGTGAAGAACACTACGTACTTGTGGATCCTCCACCATCGCTTCACCGGCCAGAGAATCATGAAGGTGGCGAACCGAACAACGGAGAGCCCCGAGGCGATCATGAGGACCATGGTGACCCACTGCCACATCCTGAGCCGGAGAAACCGGTGGTACTTCATCTTGTCCATCGTCAGGGTGCAGGCAAGCGCTGCGGTGAGACCTGACAAGACGAGGAACTCGACCGAGATGAGGGAGAAGGTGAACTTAGAGTCCCGCTTCTCGACATTATCAAGCTGGTTCATGAGTCTCTGTCTCTCGTAAACGGCCCTCTTGTCGAAGTCGACATGGGGGTACCGCTTCTCATTAAGGGTTTGGAAGATTTGGGTGAAGACGCCCTTGGCATAGTCTTCAGCTCCGGTGGAGCCGGCGGATGAGGCATTGTGGCCGGCTTCGATGTCTCCACTGGCGTTCTCATGGAGGTTTGCTGGTCGGTTCTTTGGGGGATTCATTGGTAGTTTCTTGGGCAGATCGAAATGCGAGTGTACGAGGGAGTTTAAATGGAGGATTTAGGAGGGATGGGTCAGCATTTAGGAGGGATGGAGGATTTCGGAGGGACAGTTGTAATTCATCTAGTGACCATTCACCATTCATGCATCTACAAAAATATAATTTAATATATGAATGATCGAGTGTTTCAATTCGTAGAAAAAATGGTTGCTACGTTATGGTTATATTTTAGTACTTCATTAATTATAATTATTATAAAATGACGGGTAAATGAGAAATGAACTGGACGATGATATTTTATATTAGGCCATTCATGTCTTCATGATAAACAACCGACCATTAAAGATGGTGCATGTGAATTTGTAATTGGGATCACACTTAATTGGTTCCCCTAAATATGGATCTGTGATTATTTTTTAATTAATTTGCGTTTACACACGTGTTTTTATTTACAAACAGAGGCGGATATTCTAGTAAGCAAACCAGACCCGTCCAATAGCATGTTCAAAAAGCCCAACGGAATAGGGCCCCAAAATTTTTTAGGGCCCCATATAAAAATTTATTAGTACTTATATTATTTGTTGTCTATATAATCACATTGATGAGTTGTCTCAATGGTTAGTGGCCCAACCAAATTCATCCAATTTCCTACGAATTATGGGTTCGAATCTCTCCCCTCTCCAATTTTTGTTTTTAATCTTTTTATCTTTTTTTATATAGAAAACTATATTGGACTTTCTTATTAACTACTTTAAATTAATTTTTGGCATTCTTATTAACTAATTTTATTTGTTACTTTAATACATCCTCAAGTTACATTATTTTTGGAGCCTTCTTATCAACTATTTATAATTATTTTTGGGGCCTTCTTATTAAGTATTTTTATTTGTTAATTTAACAACCTCATGTGTATATTGACATAAACATAACAGTAAAAAAAAAACTAAATAACTAATAGAATTAGAAGGTAGTTCTACATTAAATTTATTTTGGTCTTCTTTTATTTTTCAAATATAAACTTATTCAATACTAATTTACTCTCCTACATGTTTGTGATTTATTAGTAAATATTAATAAATACTCTTCCTAGTAAAATAGTTATATTTGAATTTTTCATAGGGTTTAAAAAAAACTCGATAAAATATTGGCTTTTAAAATATTATTTATAATAATTTCATATATTTTTATATTTTATATAGTTTTTATCTTAATTAAAAAACCATATACTCCATAAAAACTAAATATTTTAATACGGAAGTAGTATTGAACAGGGCCCCCAAAATACATTGGACGGCCCTGAAGCAAACCCAGCTCCTGCTGTGTGGAATTTTTTTTTTCCAACGCATAATTATTTTTTTGCTAGGGTAATTTTATTTTAGTTATAGACTCACATATGCAAATTTAGAAGTCTCCTATTTATAATGTTTATTTGTAATGATATTATTTATTATTAAACATATTTTGTAACTCTTATAACTATCAAAATTTAAATCTCTTATATATTTTAGGTGAAAAACTCTATAAGAATCGTATTTTGGTTTGGAAAAAAATCGTCTCTTCGCAATGAATAGTTTCCCGCTTACCTAACTTTTAAACATTAGATCCGCCACTGTTTACAAATAGTCCATCGCCTAAATTAACTCAAGTGCTCCGCTAATATAAAAGTTATAATTTTGTTTATATTTTAGGCATAGTTGCACTTAGTAACACGAATTTAAAAAAATACAAAAATAATCACTAATTTTGGGGTTTAATTGCGGTCAGTGGCACATACCCCCTATCTCGCTAATGTGGACTAGTGGGGGTGCTTACATGAATTTTTTTTTAATTAAAAAGGCATATAGCGAGATATGGATTAGTTGTTAGATTTCCATTCGATTTCGATAATGAAATCAATCAAACCAGGATTTAGATTTCATACAATTCAAACCCTAATTCTATACCGAAGACTAACCTTGATCCATGAGCCTTTTTGCAGTGGAATAAGCAAACCGTCGATCGATTTCTCGCCCCTTAGCCTTCACTTTTCTTTGTCTATGATGGATGAGTTTCCTTTCTGACTTCTCTCGTCAATTTCAGACACGCTTGTGAACGTGCATATAAAGAAGAGAGCGATCTTTCACATTCCGTAACCGCTCTCTTATTTATTTTCCGTAACCGTTCACCTATTTATTTCCCTATTAAAATTCCTTTATGAGATTGTCATCCATTAGTGTATTATATATAGGCAAGGGATGAGAGAATACATAATTACCCCCGGATTTAATTCTTTGACCGAGACTGATCCATCATGGTTTCGACTTTTATATTAAATCAGACATCATAATATATATGGACTAAATACTCAATTAAACCTAGACACATGATCCGCATAAAATGTTTGTAAACATTCCAAGATTAGTGAGAATGCTTACATGATTTTTAAAAAAAAAATTAAAAGAGATAAAAGATGTGTCCAAATTATGAAATAGCTAGGTTCCAATTTTATTTTTTTATTTCATGTAATTCCAAATCTTTGATTTGAAATTAAAAGATCTTTGATTTGAAATTAAAAGAGATAATTGTGATAGGTAAAAAAATTAAAAGAGATAATTGTGACAAATATAACATTTAGGAATTAAAATTTGGTACTAGTTATTTTAAGGGCGATTTTGGTACTTGGCCTTTTTTAAATATCCAATTAATCACCTAGCTCATAAATCAATTTAATTAGTTTGCTCTAGCCCCTTTCCCAATTGGGTGGGTTGGTCAATGGTCAACCGTTTGACCGTTGACCAATCCATTTTGATGCCAACTTTTTTTTTTTTTTATGCCAACTTTTTTTTGATGCCAACTTTTTTTTTTAGTGATGCCATATTTTACCGTTTTGATGCCAAAATTTTACTATATTTTATTTTCACTTTGATGCCACTTTTTTATGTCAATTTTTTTATAATATTTTTTTTACCGTGATGCCATATTTTTGATGATATTTTTTCAAAGTAGTATTTTTGATGACATTTTTTTTCTTTAATGTGATACAAATTTTTCAAAATGGCATCAATGGTCAACGTGACATTAGAGTAAACAAAAAATGCCATCAAAGTTTAAAAAAAGTGTCATCCAATAATTTAATTAGAAAAGTGGCATCAGATTGAAAATAAAATGTAATAAAATTTTAGCATCAAAACGGTAAAATATGACATCACAAAAAATGTCATCAATGTTTTAAAAAAGTGGCATTAAAAAAAAAGTCATCCAATCATTTCATTAGAAAAGTGACAATAAGGTGACAATATTTTGATTCCACATTTTAAGCTCTTATGCCATCAATTATATAAAATTGTCACCACAAAATGTTGGCATCAAAACGGTAAAATATGGCATCACAAAAAAAAAGTTGGCATCAAAAAAAAAAAAAAGTTGGCATTAAAAAAAAAAAAAAAAGTTGGCATCAAAATGGGTTGACCGGTCAACGGTCAACGTTGACCGTTGACCGGTCAAGAGGGCTAAACAAGCTAAAAAAACAATTAATGGGCTAAGCATACTAAAAAAATAATTAATGGGCCTATCTGGCTAACCAAATATGCTAAAAGGGCTTTTTCACCAAATTCCCTCTTATTTTAATTTGCAAATGTTATATTTGTCACAGATCTTTGATTTGAAATTACATGAAATAAAAAAATATAAATGGAACCTAGCTAGTTTCATAATTTGGGCACATCTTTTATGTCTTATAATTTTAAACAAAATAAATTCATGTAAGCATTCCCACTAATTCATATCTCCCTATATGCCTTTTTAATTAAAAAAATTTCATGTAAGCACTCCCACTAGTCCACATTAGCGAGATATGGGATATGTGTCACTGACCGCAACTAAACCCCAAAGTTGGTGATTATTTTTGTATTTTTTTTAAGTTTGTACAACTGAGTGTAACCACCCCCAAATTTCGTGCTATTTTATGCAATTTTCCCTTATATTATTAATGAGTTATGCATTATGATTATTTCAAATCTCTTTGTGCTGATATTGCTTAAGTGTTGTTGATTTATCTTACAGGGCCACTAGTATAGATTTGCATCATGTTAGGGTAATAGCTTCATTTCGCTATTGCATGCCTTAACCCATTAGTAGTCAGCATGTCATGTAACGACGGGTATGAACTCATCATATTGTAGGAGAATTGACAGGTAAAAGTTATCTCTTTTAGTGGAAGCGATGCTTGGACTTGACACCCCAGATATTAAGTCAACGAGACGGGAGGGATAATGTTTATTTGCTAGGTGTAGGGACATATTGCTACTCTCCCCCCATGCAAGAGTTTAGGGGATTTAGATGTTATCGGTAGGGTTCAACCTATCTATTTCTGTGCTTAAACCAACCCTAGAGTAATTGCATAACCATTCTTACATAATATCCTAATAAGCCTTTTGGCAGAGACAATAACAAATATGAGCTAGTCATTCGCTTTCCATTCTTTAATGGCCGAAGTGTTACCTCCATCTAGGTTAGCAACAGGACAAGGGAGCGAGCCATCTGCATTTGAAGTGCAAGAGCGAAGAGGAGGTCGATCTACATCATTGGAGTTCACCACCTTTTAGTTGCCGACAATGACTTCGACGACGAAATACACAACGAGAAATGACGCAATTACTCCGTAAAAGCTCCGGTAGCCAGAGGTGGTCATGCGGCGGCTGGGAGAGGATGGGGAGACCGAGGTGATTCTGACTTTCATCCATGGCGGACACTATTGTCGATTCCGCCGTCGGGAGTAGGAGAAGGAGAGGGAGCGGAGCATTAGATCTGATGGATCTAAGAGAGAGAGAGAGAGAGAGAGAGAGAGAGAGAGAGAGAGAGGAGTTTTGGGTTGGGGGAATCAGATGTACAGCTCACACTCCTCTTTTTTTTTTACCGTACATTATTTGACCAGTCCAATTGCTTCATTCCTTCTCACTAGACCTATATATATGTGTGTGGAGAGAGAGAGAGAGGATAGATCATGTGTAAGTAAGCCTTACTGTGTAATTTGTGAGCAAATCTGGAGCGTCGGATTAAGAAGATCAAACGGCTGAGATTAAAAGTAACTTGTGAACAGTGACATTATTCGTAGGTACCAAGTGATTATTCATATATACATACATATGAATAGTATTTTGTTATATACAAATTATTACATTTGTTCATACATACGAATAATTATATTATTATACACGAATAATCGTTTGGTACCTACGAATAATTTCTCTACGAATTATATATATATAGATCATATGTACACAACCCTTGTGTATCATGTTAACAAATATGGGTCATTGAATTAAGAAAATCAACGTACAAGATTGAAATTAAAGTAACTTCTGATTATTCGTGGGTACATACGAATAATTATATAATTATAGGCAAATAATCATGTGAAAACAGACGATTAGTCATTAACAAATAGACGAATAATTTATGCGTACACGATAAGGCTTATGTACACAATAAGAGTTGCGTACATACCGGAACCGTCCTATGTGTGTGTTGAACAAATCTATATGCTGACAAACAAATTTTTATGTCGATAACATTATATCATTCATTGGTGATATACTGAAAAATGAATTTATAAGAAAATATGTGCTGATAAATACTTGTATATAAATGAATTACTCCCTCCGTTTCAAGATACATGTAGTTTGACTTTGTGGCGCGCATTTGAAAGAGCTAAAAACTATATAAAATATTAAAATTTTGATATAATATTATAGATATTAATAATAAGTATAATATTATTTTTAAAAATTAATTTAAAAAAGTTAATATTTTATATAGTGTTTATCTCCTTAAAAAACGTGTCAAAAAGTCAAACGACATGTATTTTGAGACGGCAGTAGTATAATATATGTTGATAAATACAATTGAAATATAATCGAAATTGGTGAGCGAAATTAAAAAATACCTAAGCGGAAATTCGTGAGTAAATTGGAACTTGCTACACAAGAAAATTGGAGATGAACCGAAATTGAGAGATGTGAGCAACAGAAGCCCGGTTAGGGATGACAATTTCACCCGTACCTAACCCGAACCCGAATCACCCGACCCGAAAAAGTGGGTGAAAATCCAAAAAAAGAAACGAGTAGAAAGTGGATATGGGTGGTGGGTCGGGTGGGGTGATATTTTTTCCATCCGACCCAATCCACTATCCATCTACGTTATAAAATATTATTTATATATTTAATATAAATAATATAATAATTTTCTAATTTCCTAAACCCTAACTTACTAATCGACACTTCGTTTTGTAGACCTCTTGCCCTTTTTGTCCTCTACCACTCTTGTCTTGCTCTTGTTGGGCGGCTTATTTTCCTTAAGACAATGTTATTTAAACTCTCGTTTGTGTTTAAGATTTATGGTCATGTGTTTAAGATAATGTTATTTAAACTTATGGTGACTTATTTAAGACTTAATGCGTAAAATGTTGTTATTTTAGCCACTTATTTGTCTACATGTTTGATTGGAATTCAATTATTTGTATTTAGCAAAAAGCATCCATATTTCACCCATTTTACCCTCTCACCCAATGGATATGGGTGAAGTGAATATGGGTGGTGGGTCGAGTGGGGTGATGGATCACCCATGGTGGGTCGGGTGAAATGGGGGTTCATCCACCCACCACCCGACCCATTGTCATTCCTATGTCCGGTGGACATTTAATTAATAAAGTTAGTGGATATTTAATTAATCATAAGGGCTATAGACTAGATGATGAAATGACTATTGACCCGATAAACCTTATCCAATTGCACACTTACTCCAACTAACATTTTTCCTCTGGGGGACTCTGCATCGCCGCCTCCCCTTTCACCTTCCTCCCCACCTCCTGTCGGTCACCGCATCCCAAAATTCACTACAGTATATTAGAATTGAAACGATCCCAAAATTCACTACTATATTTGAATTTAAACGATCAATTTGGCTAGATGTTTCAATATTTTTTTTTTGAGAAACAAGGAATTAACCCTATCGGTCAGTCCTCAATGGAGCATTCAAACCGATCGGAAAATGTTCCTCAGAAGTAACAAAAGGCCATGTCGGTCAAGTTTCAACACAATTAATTATCAATTAACTGGGCGTTTCAAATTACTTGCAAAACAATTATCAATTTCCAAAATTTTCAGTACCCTATTTTGAATTGAAACCAACAATTAATTGGTACAAGTCTACAAGTTAATCCGCCGATGCAGCCCTCGTCGCCCGGCCTTGCCTTATCCCGACCATCGCTCATTCATCTCCGCCACCAACAGTCGACGCTGGACTTCCGCCACCGACGGCAGAGCCCACTCCTCTAGTCTCTTCAACGTCGTCGCATCACCACCATCTTGACAGCCCTCCGCCTCTCGACTGTTCCTTTCACCGCACTCATTCGCCCACCATGTCCCGTTGGAGTACGTACTTAGAGATGGGCTCTGCCATTGGTGGATAACTTGGAGATGTCGATGGTGCAACAAGTTTGAGGGCGGCGGATTGAATGTGATTAAAGAGGATGGAGAGGTGTTCTGGAAGAATTGCATAAACAAAGGAGGAGAGAAAGGGAGATTTGGGGGAGAAATGCATTGAATGAATAGTAAAAAAGTTTAATGTAAAATTAAGTGGAAAGTATCTTGTCACTAGCCATTCTGTTGCATTGTCTCTAGCCTCACTCTTAATTAATTAGATTTTAGGCGAAAATGCATAAAACCACCCATTATTCATTGTTGTTTGCAAATAACCACCCCTTATTAAAAAATTGTCAAATAACCACCCATTAAATATATGTTGTTTGCAACTAACCACCCATACCTCTTTTCTTTTTAAACCTCACTTAATTTAATACTCTGAAAAGAAAATTATACCCGAGAACCCGGAAATTTTCCGGGTAATCTGGGTTTCGACCCGGTGACCCGATTGACTCGGTAATTTTAACCCGATTTACCCGATGGACCTAGTGACCTGATTGACCCGGTTGATTTATAATTATATATGATTAAATTTTTTTTACGGGGATTCCAATTTATTACATTTTATAATTACAATCACTTGATCTTTCATTTTCAAATCAACTTTTATATTTATTTGTAATGTGTAATACTCTGTCCGATCGATAGTATTTGATTTTTTTTTATTTATTAACACATTTTTTAAGAAGATAAATTTTTTAAAAAATATTAAAATAATTCTATGCTTATTACTAATTACATGAAATTATTTTTAAAAAATATTTAAAAATTTGATATTTTACATATTATTACATTTAATTAAAAATTACGTGAAATAATAAAAATCAAATGTTTTTAATAAGATGTAATAATATATAAAATATCAAATCTTTTAAAAAAATTATTTAAAATTTTGATATTTATATATTATTACATTTTATTAAAAATTATGAGAAATAAGAAAAATGAAATATTTTAGATCAGATATAGTATATAATTACAAGCACTAGAATTTATGAACGTTTGTAATCATAGAATTTTAAAACTATCCAAAATTATCAAATCATGATTTTTTTTAATTTAAAAAAGAAAAAATTGACAAACCCGAAATGACCCGAAACCCGGTCAAATCCGGGTTCGAGTCAATCTTGATATACCTGGAACCCGTTTCACCCGAGACCCGAAGTGACCCGACCCGAATGACACGTTTGACAGGTCTAATTGTAATACCTGGAAAATCAAGCAACAGAGAGAAGTATAATTGTCTTTCTACTAAAAATGAAACATTAAAGAATAAGGGTATAATTGTCTTTTCATATTAAATTAAGTGAGGTTTAACAAGAAAATGATATGGATGGTTAGTTGCAACCAACCTATATTTAACGGGTGGTTATTTGACTATTTTTTAACACGGGGTGGTTATTTGCAAACAACAATGCATTTTTGCATATATTTGTTTTTTTTTTTGGGTGAGAAAACGAGAGCAAGCTCTCAAATAGCAAGAAACAAACGTACAACCATGGGCTACGAGAGAGTGAGGCGGGGAGTAGCCCTTCCCCTAGCGTCTTCCTCAATGAAATGTAAAATCCGCTCAGGCGGGGTAGTTAGCAAGTGAAAACCAATAGGAAAAGTAAAAGCAAGAGCAGTAAGGGAGTCCGCGACCGAATTAACTTTCTTGAGGACGTGTCGGAAATGGATATCCCAATCCCGGTTGAGCAAGCCTTGCCATTGACGAACCAGGCTGAAGAGTGGGTGCCCCGAATTAACGTTCCCTTTGATCAGAGTGAATGCTCTATCCCAAGGAATCTGTCCCAATCATCACTTTGCATAATCCTCTATCCCAAGCAAGCCGGAGAGCAGTTACATTTTACTCTTATCGAGAATGCATCTAATGATGATAATGTGTTAAAAGTTTTAACGAGGCAATATGTCCTGATTCTGTTACAAATTTTTACTACTGTATCTACTTGACTACTTCCCATTTCAAAATTAAAAATAATGTAGCTTCTGAATAGGATGGTTATATTAGGATCTCAAGCTTCACTTGAATAAAGCTCGACCTGTGCTTATATTAGGATGTTGTAGTCGTTGACGGAGTGCCACACTGCATTGCGTATCCTCACTTAGGCACACAGCTTTACATATTTAGAATACTGAATCAGGACTGCGACTCATACTTTGTCACCAATGAATGGATAAAAACTCTGCATGTCTTGGAATTTCATCAGCAAGTAGGAATTTCAGATAACATTGCAACTTGCAAGGAGTTCAAAACCAAAGGAATTCAATCACCAGTCAGCTAGACAATCAGGTGGAACAACGTACTGTCTCATTCTATTTCAAGTTTACAACACATAATATCCCCAAGCTTCTTCAAATCATGTGATTGAATATCACCATGCCCTTTACTGCAAGCACGCAACCAATGCCATGGATGAAAGAGGACATGAGATTAATCTAAGAGAGCACCCTAAATGCAATATTTGTACATTGTGGTCTCTCAGACATGGATGACCAGAATCAAGGTTTCAAAATCACTGCTTAGCAATAATGATCTATATTTATCTTCTTCTTTTTTCTTTGAAACTTTCATAGAATACAGTATTGAACCTTCATAAGGTTGAAAGCAATCACAAACTTTCTAAACATATTCATATTTCATAGCAATACTAAATGGCAGAGATTACAAGTAGTTACAGGAAAAAAGAAATCCCAACCAAGATAACCTGCAGCCAAATGCATAGTTCAAAGATGCCAAATTCAATTCAAAGCAACACAAGAACTAGCTTACTCACCTGCAGGATTTATTACTCGAAATATACTCAGTTAGCTAATCTTCCTCTTCAAAACTCAATGTCTGGCAACCAGAAATCTCCTCCTCCTCAAGGCCTTCATTGCTGAAGTACGATTTCCTTCCAATCAACTCGGAGATCCTCTTAGCAGCTCCCGAATCCCTTGGACTGATGCTGTCGATCCTCGGAAGGGTCTTGAGTTTAGGATATTCTTTCACAATCGTCTTCTCCTCTTCCTCTTCCTCTTCGAAAGACAACGCCTTGCAAGCAGAGGTTGGTGGCACCTTGTCTTCTTCTTCTTCTTCGTCTTCCTCTTCTACTTGGCCTCTTTCATCATCCTCCAAACTGAAATGTGATCTCCTCCTGACCAACTCAACTACCCTCTTAGCTGGCCCCGAATCCCTTGGACTGTCATTCTTACACTGAAGAGTTCTGATCTTTGGGAGCATCTCAAGCTCCTCAATAACTGATAATGGATCATCACCTGAAACCTCTGACTCCTTCAAGTTCAAGCTAATTTCACTCACTGCCTCTGATTTTCCAGACAACGAAATGCGTTTCTTGTCACATATCTTGATCTCCTTATCAGTCTCTGGCAAAGACCTCTTCCTAACACTATTTGACACAGCCGAATTACCAATACCATTACCATCATTGGAGGACTTGTTGTACCTACTAGCCACCATACGTCCAGGTTTCAAAGGTTTCTTAGCAGGGACTGATTTATCACCATCTTTGAAGAGCTTCTTTGGTTGAATGGATGTGATAAGCCCTTCCTCCTTCTTCAGAGACTTGTTTTTCGCCGCCCCCAATGATGTAACCGCCATCTTCGGATTAGCAGCAGCCAGCAACTTGCTAGCCGTCTTGCGCGATTTCGGACTCATGCTCATGCTCTTCCCCCTTTCTTTGATGACCTTGAGTTCATCCACTTCTTGAAGCTTCCAGAAACACGATTTTCGGCGGCTCTGGGACTGGTAAATCGGCGTGATTTCTTGCTGTTTCGCCAACTGCCGGGATCGCGTCGCGGAGTATATCTCGGCCGGGCCGAGGCTGATACCCCTACGCCCCACAGGCGTCGCCGCAACCGCCGCCATAGTCAGTCCCCTGGCAATCTCCGATGGGACCATACTCAATCCTCTACTACGTGGCGTGATCTTCCTTGCACTCGCCGATTCTTCGATTTTCCTAGGGTTTTGCTTCCCCGGAACAAGCGACGGAGGTGGATCCAGGAACTTCGCCGGTACGAAGCGGCCTCGTTTCTCTGCCGCCGTCTTGACATGGATCTGCTTGGCCTTCTCCAGGCGGAGATACTCGAGCCTCGAAGACAATCGGATAATTTCCTTCTCAATCGCTTCAATTTCGGAATCGATGTTGCCAGCGTCATCACAGCGCGGCTCCTGGCTTTCAAAGCTAGCAGTAGTAGACGAGCAAATCGATTTCATTCCGACGAGTCCACATTTGCCAGGCGTTGATTCCACTTGGTTTTCAACGACGGAATTTGATCGCAGCGGAGGCCTAATTTGGGAAGAAGCTCGGGAGGAGACATTAGATCCGGCAACGCAGGGGCTGAGATTCTCCTTGGTGAGAGAGTGATCGATCTTGGCGAAAGAGTACTCCGACACGGCAGATTCCGAGGGTGCATTCGACCACATGTGTAGCTTCAGGGAGGACTTCTTGGCTTCCTCTTCCGAGCACCGAACAACTTCCATGGCAGATTCCGAGAGTTTAGGAGAAGCGAATGAGAGAGAGAGAGTGAGGGGGTTTGAGATTGTTGAAGTTTCTTGAGGGAGTGAATGAAGTTTCTTGAGGGAGTGAATGAAGAGAGTAAGGAAAGGAAGAAGACAGAAATAATGGAGAAATCCGACCGTTGGGAATGGGAATGGGGAAAGGGAGAGAGGGAGAGGGAGAGGGAGATGGCTCGGCGAAGCGCTCCTCTTCCTTTAGTTTGGCCGTTTTGATAAGAGTGTATTACTGTATTGTCCGTCTTTGAGAGACGCTCCTCGTATTTGAATTTTGAATGGCAACTAAACTTATATTATATCCGGTGAAGGATTTGTTTCTAAGTGTGGTTTTTTTCCAACCAAACCATCAATCAATCACCGATTCACCATTCCATTAATTTCGCCATACCATAACAGTATTTGCGACACTTTTTTTCCCTTTGTACATTAATGTTAAAACTAAGGCCATGTTTATCAAAGGATACTATGGATACTAGGAATACTAATATTTTATTCATCTCTTTCCGCCACATCATCCTAGCATCTCATTCTCATTTTTTCCACTTTATCAACAGTATCCCTAACATTCCAAAACCCATCTTTTTCTACCAACTCAATTTACAAATATACCCCTCTCCAAATATTATTTTCACTCTATGATTATATTTATTTTTAATTATCAAAATATTATTATTAAATTTAAATTATTTATAAAATAAATAAGGCTAACTACATATAACTTAATATTATAAAAAATAATTAAAAATAGTTTTTTGCGCATTATTATACATAATTGTATTAGAAAATATTTGTTTTCCAAAATATAGTCAAAGTTAATGTCTATACCTAGAGAAAAATGAATCTAGTATAGTGATAATTTTTTTATTTTTTTATTTTTACATTTTAATTATCAAAAATTACATTTTAAAGATTTTAATTGAATCAACCAGAAAAAATCATGGCCGTCCATCAAGTTCCACATGTCCACCATCGAAAGCTTATGCATTGTAGCCACTAATCACATTACACGTGGCCTACCACCCTAATGCCAATGGAAGCCATGAAACGTTTCAGGTAGTTTGTTTAGTGAAAACGGTGTCGTTTTGACTTCTTTATCTGTAAAAAAAAAATTAAAGCTGACACAAATACTGTGTCACATTAAATGCACACGATACTTGTACAGATACTACCTCTAGTATCTCTCACACCGGATCTTGAGTTTCATGAATTTTTATATTAATATTTGTCCAAGTATCGGTACTTATTTAATGCCGTTAAACATGCCCTAATTTAGAGCCTGTACGAAGTAGCAATTTGGTCATTTTGGTATTTTTGTGCAACGTCTCCACCGGTCGTAAGAATGAGAAGATAACCCAACTTAAATTCGATCCTAATATTTGAATTTTTTCTTTTTTTTTTAACTTGAACTTGATGTTTTAGAAAACGACCCAAATCTAAATGATCCAAGAATTTTAGAATTAAAATCTGATGACCATTCGGTCTAAGTCGATTCGTTGAGTCAACACTACGTAGATATCACTCGTACATAACTAATACTTCATCCGTTCAACAAAACTTGACATTTTATTATTCATACACGCTTTTTTAAGAGCTAAAAACTATATAAAATATCGACTTTTTAAACAATTTTTTTTTAACAATTTCGTAATTATTATTAATAAGTACAAACTTGTTAAAAAAAAAATTTTAAAATGAATAATTTATATAGTTTTTATCATTCTAAAAACGCATGCGTGAATAGTAAACGACAAGTTTTGTTAAACGGATGGAGTATTTATCTAGACACATATGTTATAAAATACAGTAAGTACAAGTTTGAAAGGATTTAATAGGGGATGAGTTACTTTTATTTGGATCATAAGATGAAGTTGGGTCGATTTGAGCCCAGCTCATGGGCCACTCAACCATGAAAGATCTACGCTTGCTTAATGATATTGATAGTTCGTTTTAAATTTAAGGGAAAATTGCAAAAAATAGCCTAACCTTTAGGGGTAGTTGCACTTAATAACCTAAACTATCAAAAATGCAGAAAATAGCCTCAAGTATTTAACTAGTTGCGGAAATCAGCCTCAACTTACATTAACATTCAAATAATTACCTTTAAATTCAAATTAATGATAAAAAAAAAGTCTTAAGTTGTCATTAAATTCAAATTAATTACAAACCTTCTTAAAAACAATTTTTATTTAAAAAAATCATCACTTCTTATATAAAAAAAAGGCCTAAATAATTTTTATTCCTAAAATCTACCACTTCTCATAAATTTTTGTTCTCACTAATTCATTATTAGCTAAATTCATCATTAAATTAATTACAAAAACTACCTTATACCATATAAATTGTGTAAATAAATAAAATTTAAAAAAAATCTAAGTAATTGTGAATAGAAGTTATTAGATCAATTGTAAATAGAAGCTTAAGTATTTATTTACTTTTAATGATATGTAAATAATCAAATTAATTTTTTAGAATAATAAATTTAAATTATATTTATATGGTTTGAGATAGTTTTTATAATTAATTTAGCTATGAGTTTAGATAACAAAAATTAAGTGTAACCTTTTTTTTATATAAGAAGTGATGATTTTTTTTTTAAATAAAAATTGTTTTGGAGAAGGTTTGTAATTAATTTGAATTTAATGACAACTTAAGATTTTTTTTATCATTAATTTGAATTTAAAGGTAATTATTTGAATTTTAATGTAGCTTGAGGCTATTTTCCGCAACCAGTTAAATACTTAAGGCTATTTTCTGCATTTTTTTATAGTTCAGGCTATTGAGCGCAACTACTCCTAAAGGTTAGGCTATTTTTTGCAATTTTCCCTAAATTTAATTGGGTTTGTTGCTTGGCTAACTCCACCCACCCCATTAGAGCCAGTAAGACCTAATTAATGCGTTCGACATCTGTTGATTCTATTTGGAGTCTAATAGAGTTTTCTGTGTGCTTCTTCCTTTTGTCGAATTGGTTCGTTATTTATGCTAGATTGTATAGGATGACATGTACTTTATTTTTGCATTTTCCGTTTTGTCATTTGCTTCTTGTTATATCCATTCAGTCATTTATTTCTGTTATTTAATTCTTGTTGTACATGATGTTTAGTCTATTTCCCGACTTATTCGGACTTTCGATTTCTCTAGACTTATCTAGAGAATTGAATTTTTTTTCTTTATATCAGAAAAAAAAAAAAGTAAGACCAAATTCGATTCGACTCATCTAGACCTTGATTCCTTCTCGAAAATCTAGCGTGATATGTAACCAAAATCGAGACCCGGCTCATTTTAACATGATTTTCATATCTACTCCCTCTGTTCAACAAAACTTGTCGTTTACTATTTACGCACGCTTTTTTAGAATGATAAAAACTATATAAATTATTCATTTTTTTAAAAAATTTTTTAACAAGTTTGTACTTATTAATAATAACTACGAAATTGTTAAAAAAAATTATTTAAAAAGTCGATATTTTATATAGTTTTTAGCTCCTAAAAAAGCGTGCATGAATAGTAAAACGTCAAGTTTTGTTGAACGGATGGAGTATTGAATATAGACAAATCAGATCCATAACCAACCCGACTAAATAAATGAAGCCTAATTGAATCAATTTTGAGAATGAAAAAAATATGGAGTAATCCTTATCTAATAAATTTAATGTGACCCAACTTGAACTGACATGACCCAATTTAACCCAAAGCCCAAATCAACCTAAAATACATTTCAACCTAAATCGGCCCGACCCCGACTCTGTCACATAATATACATAATATTAATCGAATTCCAACCTGGGGCGGAGGGAGGGGGGCATGAGGTGGCTCGAGCCCCCGGGCAGGGGCGGATCCTGGACCGTCATTCCGGGGATACTTGAAGGTAAAATTTTCATCATTCCGAGAATGTTTAAAGGTAAAAAAAAATTTCTTTTATAATTTTTTTCACGGGTTGGGGATGCTTGGTCGAAAAAATTAAGAAATTAACACTAATTTTTTTTTTTTGGGGGATGCTTGAACCATACATAAGCATCCGCCACTGCCCCGGGGTCAGGGGAAAATGCAAAAAAAAAAAAAAATTGTATTTTTTTGTTATTTTTGATAATTTAAGGGTTAAAAATAGTTAAAAAGAGCATTAAATCAATAACTTTGCTTAGCTTAGTTGGTATGGGTTGAGGAATAGAATGATAAGGTCTTGAGTTCGAATCCCTATAGCTTCATTTTAGGGATTTTTTTTTCTCCTTTTAGCATTTTAAACTCAAAATAGCTATTTAAATCATACATTTAGTGTGTTTTATACTATATTTCTTATATAAAAAATTGTATCTTATATATATCTTCAAAAACAAATCCCGAAAATTTAGTTGAGCCCCCCTCAGATTTTCTCTGGCTCCGCCCCTGATTCCAACTGATATTCCCCGAATCTGGCTCGATTAGTGCAGTTGCTAGCTCTACAACTCATTATCTAATATCTTATGGGTTAACTTAAGAGAGGTAGTTGGTTTGTTTTGAAACTTATTAATCCTGGTTTAGTTTCTTCAAGTTTTAGGTTTCTATAGTTTGCATAGTCGATGTTTTACTAGTTGAGTTTATTCATGACTCAATTTTACTCCTACCATGTTTACTTTAACAATCTTTTTAATCTATGTTACGTTGAAGATGTGAAATGATAAAAATATATCCTATAACGAAATATAATCAAGAGTACTACTCCTATCAATTGATTTTAAGATAGAACTTCATAGGTCTTTTGTGCTCGGGTTGGACTAGCGCATGATACGTTGGAACGTGTACGTGGACTCTCTCACATTATGTGGCCTATCGAAACTTAACATGGTATCAGATACGCGCGATACAAAGACTCTGGTCTAATATTGAGTTGGCCGACCTTAAAGCATTAAATAAATATTGCGTGGCTAGGAAGTTACATTTGAAGGGGGTGTGTTGAAAATGTAAAAGGATACAAATGTATTACGCATGGGAAATATGCACAATTCAAGTCTCATGTATAAGACGGTGGCCTACTTCTTCTATGCCAATTGGTTTTATGATGGAGCTCCGTTAGTCTTGTGTGCGGCTTGGGCTAGTGCAAGATGCGGTCGGATGTGAAGACCTCCACATGTTATATGACCCATCGAAATTTTACATGCTATAATTGAGATCAATTTGCGCTCGGACGCATGGACCCTCTCACGTTGGATGTTCATCAAAGAGGACCAACAACTTTAAGGCTTAAAAATGTTTATTGGCGGATTTTCTTTTGATTTAATTTCAATTATTTCAATTTTATTTTTATTATTAATAGAAGGAAAAATTTGGTCAAATATCCGTTTAGAAAGGCTAATTAAGTAAATGTCCATATTTAAACGGATATTAAGTAAGTGTCCACAATTTTTATGTAATACCCACTATACCCCTGTTATAAAAATTTCATCATCCTCCTTCCTTCGCTTAGTCAAATTGATCTCCTTCTTCCTCATCCCATCAGACGTGATCTTCTTCTTCTTCCTCCTCCCATCAGACATGATCGATCTTCTTCTTCCTCCTCTTGTTAATCGCTACCTATCGCTAATTATGGTGTTGTTTTCGTCAGGTGTAGCGATCGTCGTGCAATTGTCCGCTCCTTTGCCATCAGTGTAGAGAGAGGCCCCAATTATCCACTCCGCAGATCTGAGCGTGGTCCGGCGCCGCATCCACAGATCTGAGCAAAGGCGGATCCTTTGAAGTCCGAGAATCTCTTATTCAATGAGAACAATGATTTGAAGGTCTCTGATTTCAGTCTCAGCGCCGTCTCCGATCAAATTCGTCAGGACGGCCTCCAGATAAGGAAGGGAATGAGTACCATAATTTCCACATGGAGTACCTCGCCACCGGGACTGCGACGGATCTGGCGAAATCCAGCGCTGGCGAGAAGGATCTTCTCCGATGGTACACGCGATGCCTGATCTTAGCAGCGCTAACAGCGGGAGCCTGGTTTTGTTCAATTTGTGGTTTTGTTCAATTTGTGGAATTTTAGTTCCATTGTGGTTAGAGAAATAGCAGGAAACAATATTTTGATCTGAAACGGTGGATTTGGTGACAACTTGAATCTAGATCAGTTTTGTTGAATGATGGAGAATGGAGTTTCAGTTTGGTGACAATATTTTGTCATTGGTGGATTTGGTGACAATAGATTACTTTTTGCTTGGTTTTAGTCACTCTAGGGTATAATGTTTTGTCATTAGTGACAATAGATTACTACCCGTGATATTTAGTATGGTGATGACATTTTTTTTATTACACGGTCTTGGTAACAAATATTTGTTGAAACAATATTTTGATCTGAAACGGTGAAACAATATTTTGATGACAATAGGTTGATGACACTATTTTATTGTTGGTGACAACAGATTACTAAAGTAGGTTGGTGACAATAGAGGGTGTTGATAATGTTCTCTATTTAGGGGTAATAGATTGGTGGTAATGTTTTATTGGTTTGTGACAATGTTTGGTGACAGTGTTCACTTGCTGAAAAGTAATTTGATGACAGTGTTTCGTAGTTGTTGACAATAGGTTGGTGACAATATTTTATAGTCTGACAATTAAGTATTATAAAGTTAAACTTTACATCAAATTTCATCTACTTAGGGTTATTATTGTAACAAAAATGTGTTAATATTACATGACAAATGTGATGTCATTATAGTATTGTACATCGAATTATTCGTTTGCTCAAGTTTAGCCCCTCTAGGCTCTATGCTCCCCTAGTTCTAGGGTTTCGGTTTTGTAACAAAAATGCGTTAATATTAAATGACAGATCTGATAACAATTATATTGTACACACATTTTAGGGTTTAGGGCATTGTCCCTAAACCCTAAAGACTAAACTCTACACCCTAAACTATATTGTACATCAAATTTTCGTCTGCTCAGGTTTAGCCCCTCTTGGGTCTATGCTCCCCTTGTTCTAGGGTTTCAGTTTTGCAACAAAAATGTGTTAATATTAGATGACAAATGTGATAACATTAGCATTGCAAACATTTTAGTTTGATGAAAGTGCTTTGTAGTTGGTGACAATTGGTTGGTGGCACTGTTTTGTCGTTGGTGACAATTAATTTCTAAAAAGAGGTGATTGACACTAGATTGGTGACAAAGTTTTGTAATTGGTGACAGTAGATTATTGACCAAAGGTTGATGAAAATAGGTTGGTTACGTACACTGGTTTATTGTTGGTGACAATAGATTACAGAAAAGAGGTTAGTGACAATGTTTTTAATAAGTTGATGACAATACGGTTGATTAAACAATATGAAAACAGTGTTCTGTAGTTGGTGACAATGTCTTGGTGATGTATAATGTTATGGTGACAATTTTTGTAAGGTTATAATATCATGGTGACAATAGATTGGCAACAACCTCGTCACTAATAGTTGTCACCAACAATTGTCATTAGGAAAATCATCTATTAGCAGAAAAACCTCATTTGTCACCGAGGAAAAGTGTTACCGACAACTGTCACCGGAAGAAAATCAACTGTCACCCAATTTTTTTTGTCACCAACAATTATCACAAGAAAAAAAAGAAAATCAATTGTTACTAGAAAAGATTTTCACATAACTCTCACCGGAAAAAATAAAATGTCACAAAAAATCATTTGTCACCAAAATAATTGTCATAATTAACTGTCGCCAGAAAAATATACTCAGTTGTCACCAAAAAATTGTCATCAAATGCAGGCATTGACCGAAATGGTCAATGTTGACTAGTCAATGTTAAAATTACGGAATTTTTGCCTGGTGCCCTTGAGGTAAGGGTAAATTCGCCGGGTGTACAAAAGTTTGGGATAATTCGCCAAATGGCCCTGAGGTTTCGTTTTTTTCCGTGAAATACCCCTCCGTTAAATGGTTTTTAAAAAAAGTTATAACTCCGTTAAATAAAGAAAAAAACTTGTGTATTTTTGGTACAAAACAGTTGGGCAGTAGTGGCATGGGTAGGGGCATCAAAACCGCGATTCTAGCAAGTATTAAGCTAGTACTTTGAAGTTGAATTCATAACCATGGTTGTATTTAGAAGCTAATTTTCCGTATGATCTATATGTCATTTTTGTTATTGTTGTTATTGCTATCCTTGTTGTATTTAGCAGCCAAGTACTGCTGTGTTTCCTGTCCAGACAGTCCAAAAAATCAGCAACCAAGTAATCGAAAACAGACCCCAAAAATCAGCATCCAAGTATTGCTGAAGTTGCTGATTTTGTGATGTAGTGCTTATTTTCCTTTACTCTTAAAATCAGTATTAGTTGTGCAACAAAGATTTAGTTAGAAAGGGTGCAATTTATGAGTGTCAAGCTCAACTTAAGGCATCAGAAATCAGATCCATGTATGACAGCATTCCTTTACTCAGGAATCCATGATTTTGGCAACAAAAAAAAAACAGATCCATGATTTTGGTAATCTTTCACTTCTTTTTTTGCTGTTTTTACTGATGTTGCTGCGTGTATGATAGCAAAAACAAAAATCAAATCCATGTATAAACATTCCTTTACTCTAAAATCCATGATTTTGGCAAAAAAAATAATCAGATCCATGATTTTGGTAATCTTTCACTTCTTTTTTTGCTGTTTTTATTGATGTTGCTGCGTGTATGCAAGCCAGCAAGTATTAATAGTTGAACACTCAGAAAAATATAAAAGGACTTTAGACAGCCCACAAACATGTTGCAATTCTCGGTAGATATATTCTATGACATTTATCTTACTAAAAGCATACTTCTCACCTCAACGTTGTAAACAACTATGACAGATTTAGAAGTGACAGATTTTAAAAAAAAGAAGTTTGTATGTACCCAAGTCATGAACTTTTTATAAGTTTGTTGTCATAATCTATTTTTTTTCTATCATAAGCTATTTTAGAATGCATCTTGTTGTCATAATACTTTCATAGTTGTGAAAGAATTGTTTTTTTTGAAAGAAATTCAATTTCTTAGTATGACAGCTAAAATCATAATGATTTGGGAAAGAATTTCAATTAATTTCTCAAATTTGGTTATAAAAAAACTTAAAACGGTTCTAGAATTCAATTAGCCTACGTAGGATTCGAACCCACGTCTTTGTGCATGAGCACAGCGCTCTTCCGTTTGAGCTAATAAGCTAAAAACAACACACATATTGTCATAGCTTTTAAACCCAATTTGATTATTGTGTAATGGCCAGGCCAAGCTTGGTATGCCCCTAACACCCATGATTTCCAATTGATTTTAGTAAATCTTAAGAGAGCTTGATAAGAGTGCAATAAAAGGGGAGTTGGCTGCACTCTCAGAGGTGAGTAAACAAACCAGCCATAGGAGACCAGAAACACAGAGGGAGTTCAGTAAGAAAATGAAGAGTGGGATAAGAGAGAGCGAGAAAATTTGCAAGACCAAGGATCCCTTATACAGAAGTCGGGGGACTGATTGCAATAGTACAATCGAGAGATTTTTGAAACAAGAAGAATTGGCTGAGTTGGTGCAGAGAAATCTAGTCCGAAGAGACTTATTCCTAGGCAGATTTCCAACTTCGCGAGGAAGGGACAAATCATACAGAACTAGTATGATCACAACGGCCATCAATATCACAGAAAAGCTCTCCCACCACCACCTGAACGAGCACCAGATCATCATTATTTCTCTTCGATCTGACTGCTTTAATTTGCAATCCGCCTCTATTAGCATAGAACCCTAATTGAAACACCAATCCTTTAGCCAAATTCGCAGGGAATGAGCATCTTTCGCACGCCCAAACAGACAAACTCCATAGGCATGGAGAGATGGAGAAAAGATTAGGCAAAACCCCATACCAATTTGCAAGATTAAGGTACGAGAAAAGATAGGCAAAGCCAAACGAATAATTTTTGAACTTGCAATTGAAACACTAGAACAAGGTCTCTCCAATCCCCTAAAACCTTGAAACACTTACCTCTACCAATGCGAGCCTCGTCGGCGTTGGCGCGCCGCTACCTCGCCTCTCTCTCTCTGTGGAAGAAGCTTGTACATCTCTTTCTCTCCGCTCTTCGCTCTTCAGGTTTTCTCTCTTCGCTGAATCAGAGATGCAGAGGGAGGTAAGTTATTTTTATTTCCTTTTATTTTTAATGAAAATGTTAGTAACAGATTGAACGGAGGGGTATTTCGCGAAAAAATTGAAAACCTCAGGGGCATTTGGCGAATTATCCCAAACTTTTGTATACCCGGCGAATTTGCCCTTACCTCAGGGGCACCAGACTAAAATTCCATTAAAATTAATAATGGTCAAAGGGGGAAGAAGGAAGGGTTAAGGATGGGGAAGGAGGGGTATTTTTGGAAAAAATGGACATTTACTTAATTATGTAAAAAAATGGACATTTACTTAATTTTGACATGAAAAAAGGATATTTACCAAATTTAACCATAATAGAATTTCAATTATAAAGAAAATATAAATTAAAAATTGACATTTTCTTATTTTCTAGAATTTTTTGTTCTTGGGTTAGTTTTGCTAATTATTTAGGTTATTTTTACAAAGTTTCAAATTTGAATGCAATTTTTTTTTTAAAGTACGTAGATATTTTTGGGGTTTTTTTTTGCTAAGTGGTCATTTAGGGATCAAATTTTAAGTCATAGGACACAAGAGTTACAATATTATGTAAGTGTCCACATTTTTCAATTATACCCCGCCTTATTTTTTTTTCCCTTTCTCCCCCAAATTAAACCAAGCTGAAAGGATCGATCGATCGAATCTCTTCGCTTCTGTCGACGAGCTTTCATCTTCAATTTGTTTTTCTAGCTTGAATCGGTGTATTGCTCTATTTCCCCCAAATTTCACGCTCTTCCGTCCCCATTAGCAGATTAGTCATCCGTTTCCGCCATTGAAGACTCCTTCAAGCTCTCCTCTGATCTTCCATGGCTGCCTCCCGCTCCGAGCTTCCATCGCTACCTCCGAGCTCCCCTCCATGGCTCCCTCGTTGCCTCCTCGAGCTCCTGCCCTGTTCGCCCTTCCTCGGATTTTCTGACATCGAAGGCTCCTCGGATATGGGATTTCACCGTCGTTCTGCTCAGATCTGGATCTGAGTTGAGGTCATTGGGTGAAATTACTCCTCTTCTGGCCGATTTCACCGTCTTTGCTCGAGCCTCCACCGCCATGGTCACTGTTGCTTCCGCCTCCGGGAGTCCGCCGACTGCCATGACGAAACGTCGCCGATCTCCGTCTTCTGGCCAATTTCTATTAATTGTATTGGATCGACCCGACGATTTCTATTTTCCAGCAAAATCGGTTGCAAACGAGTTCGATTTTGAGCTTATACTCGTCTGCAAGCTTGATTAAAATTGTATCCATACATATTATGATTCAATTTTAGCATTATTGGACTAATTGAGATTCAAATTCATGTGATTGCTGCAACTACTGATGAAATAGATATGTATACCGTGAGGATTCAATTGTGTAGTACATTCTGGAGGTGGAGTTTCATTCTTTTGATTTCACTTAATGGAATCAAAATAGAACAGATCAAAGTAGAGGAGGAGTGATAAACGGTGGTGGATCAACAAGGAGGGTGTTGACGGTGGTGAGGAGAAGCCGGAAGCGGTGAGGGTGGTTAATTAGAAGGAATATAATGGTATTGGTGGTGGTGGATTCGAGTACCGAAGCAAAGCTACAAAAGCGCTTCAATGGGGGCATTAATGTATTCAACTTAAAATTAAAGTGATGAAACTTTGAATGAATTATGATAAAATTATTTTTAAAAAGTTGATGTTTTATAGGTTTTTAATTTTATAAAAAGTTAATCAAAAGAAAATCATAGGACACTGTCACCACTCTAAAAACATGGTCATAGAGACTGTAACCAAAGAAAACTATAAAGGGGCTAATGAGAAGCCAAAATACATGTTGTGACAGTTCTCCTCTAATATTTGAATTGGTAAGAGAGTCATACATTGTAATAAAAATAAAAACAGAGACATAGACACTGTCACCACTATAAAAACAAAGTCATAGACATTGTAATAAAAAAGAAAACCATATAGACGATGTAACCAAAATAAAAAACATGGTCATAGACATTGTCACCACTATAAAAACAGGGTCATAGATACTGTAATCAAAGAAAAAACTTAGGACAAAGGGAAGCACAAACATTATAGAGGTTAATGAAAGCCAAAATACATGTGATGATAGTTCTTTTCTAATTTCAAATTTCTAGATTTTTTAAAAGTAGTGTCACCACAATAAAAAAATAAAAAATGTAACTACTGTTGTCACCACTATAAAAATGAAGTCATAGACACTGTAACCAAAGGGAAATCATATGATGAGGGAAACACAACCCCTATATGGACTAATGAGAAGCCAAAATAAATATGGTGACGGTTCTTCTCTAATATATGAATGAGTAAGAGGGTCATAAACGTTGTAAGGAAAATAAAAATAGGATCATAGACACTGTAACCACTATAAAAACACGGTCAAATACACTGTAATCAAAATGAAAACCCTATAGACGATGAAACCAAAATAAAATATATTATAAGTGAAGCACAAACACTATAGGGGCTAGTGAGAAGCCAAAATAAATGTGGTGACAGTTCTCTTATAACAAATGAATGGGTAAGAGGGTCATAGACACTGTAATCATAATAAAAAGTATCAGAGCCACTGTCACCACTATAAAAATAAAGTCATAGAAACTATAATCAAAAGGAAAATTCTATAGACGCTTTAACCAAAATAAAAACAGGGTTATAGACATTGTCACCACTATGAAAAAATGGCCACATACACTGTAATCAAAGGAAAACCCTAGGACAAGTGAAGCACAAACCCTATAGGGCTAATGAGAAGCATATATTCATATGGTGACAATTCTCCTCTAATATATGAATAGGTAAGAGGGTCGTAGACACTGTAATCAAAATAAAAACAGTGTCATAGCCACTGTCACCACTATAAAAACAAAGTCATAGACACTGTAATCAAAAGGAAAACCCTATATACAATGTAACCAAAATAAAAACAACTTTATAGACACTGTCACCACTATGAAAAAATGTACATAGGCATTGTAATCAAAGGAAAACCCTAGGAAAAGGGAAGAACAAACCCTAAAAGGGCTAATGAGAAGTCAAAAGAACATGTGATGTACAGTATGGTTTAGGGTTTATGGTTAAGGATTTAGGGTTTAGGGCCAATGCCCTAAACCATAAATCCTAAACCCCAAACCCTAAATCCTAAACCCTAAACCCTAAAATGTTAAGTGCGGTACGTCGTTAAGAGATGATTGTTGTCACCAAATGGAAATCCTAAACCCCAAACCCTAAATCCTAAACCCTAAACCCTAAAATGTTAAGTGCGGTACGTCGTTAAGAGATGATTGTTGTCACCAAATGGAAAACCCTAGGACAAGGTAAGCACAAACCCTAAAGGGGCTAATGAGAAGCCAAAAGACATTAGGTGAACAGTTCTCCTTCAATATATGAATGGGTAAGAGAGTCATAGACGTTGTCACCACTATGAAAACGGGATAATAGACATTGTCACCACAATAAAAACCGGGTCATAGACACTGTCACCACTATGAAAAAAGGTCATATACACTGTAATAAAAGGAAACCCTATAGAAGTTGTAACCGAAATAAAAAAACAGGGTTATAAACACTGTCACCACTATGAAAAAGGGTTATAGACACTATAATCAAAGGAAAACACTAGGAAAAGGGAAGAACAAACCCTAAAAGGGCTAATGAGAAGCCAAAAGAACATGTGATGTACAGTATGGTTTAGGGTTTAGGGTTTAGGATTTAGGGTTTAGGGCATTGGCCCTAAACCCTAAACCCTAAACCCTAAACCCTAAAATTTTAAGTATAGTACGTCGTTAAGAGATGATTGTTGTCACAAAATGGAAAACCCTAGGACAAGGTAAGCATAAACCCTAAAGGGGCTAATGAGAAGCCAAAAGACATTAGATGGACAATTCTCCTTCAATATATGAATGGGTAAGAGAGTTATAGACGCTTTCACCACTATGAAAACGGGATAATAGACACTGTCACCACCATAAAAACTGGGTCATATACACTGTCACCACTATGGAAAAAAAGGTCATATACACTGTAATCAAAGGAAACCCTATAGAAGTTGTAACCGAAATAAAAACAGGGTTATAAACACTATCACCACTATGAAAAAAGGGTCATAGACACTGAAATCAAAGGAAACCCTATAGACGTTGTAACCAAAATAAAAACAGGGTTATAGATACTGTAACCACTGTGAAAAAAAGTTCATAGACACTATAATCAAAGGAAACCATATAGACATTGTAACCAAAATAAAAACGGTGTTATATATAGACACTGTCACCACTTTGAAAAAAATGACAAAGACACTGTAATCAAAGGAAAACTCTACGAAAAAGGAGGCACAAATCCTATAGGGGCTAATGAGAAGCCAAAATACATGTGGTGATAGTTCTCCTCTAATATATGAACGGGTAAGAGGGTCATATATGATGTAACCAAAATAAAAACAGGGTCATAGACACTGTCAGCACTATAAAAACAAGGTTATAGATATTGTAACCAAAAATCGACGACGTCGAATACCCAACCATGTATTATAATCACACATATGATGTACAGTGTTTTGATTGCATCTTCTTGGATACATCAACTAATGACATTAAAGAAAAAGAAACAAAGCAATTCTAATTTATCTCATCAACTACTTTTGTATCCAATTCATAATGAATGAACACAAAATTTACTGCTACAAATAGCCAAAATACTCTGAATGAGAAGAATTGAAGCATTGTGAAGAAGATGGGAGATAGGTAGCTACTGCCGCATAATTGCAAAAATTGCCTATTTATATACTATAAACAATTACTGGTTAAATTGAAAAAATTGGCACAAAAATTGACTACTGCCGCAGAACTGAAGCACAGTGAAGAAGATACACTGTTAGCAATGGAGGCAATATGAACAAATCCGAGCGATCATCACAAACTCCTTGATCAAACCGATTTCTCAATCGATCAGAGATGCAAGTCACGATCAGAGATGCCATCGAAGACAGAGATGCAAGTCCGAGATCTGATCCGCAAAGGCACGATCAGAGATGCCATCGAAGACGGAGATGCAAGTCCGAGATCTGATCCGCAAAGGCACGATTAGAGATGCCATGGAAGACAGATATGCAACCGGTCGATTTCGACCTCCGATTGCACGATCGGAGATGCAAAGGCAGAGATGCCATCGAAGACATTCCGAGAGAGAAGACGGCGGATTTCAGGGGTTTGTTCGTGGTTAACTGGCGTTCCCTGGCCGACAAATCTGAGATCTGATCCGCAAGTCGGATTCCCCAGACGTTACAAGGAGGAGGAAGAGAGGTTAGATCCAGAAAAAGTCGTCGTGTATACATGGATTCCATTTCGTTGAAACTGAATTGAAGCGAAGAAGAGATTGGGAAAAGAAACGGAATGGGGGTTTAATTAATACAGGGGTAAAAGGGGTATTATGAAAATATTTTGGCCATTTACTAGCAAAGAAAAGTCTTTAGCACATTTAGGCCCCGTTTGGTAGGAGTGTAGTAATCGGAATGAGAATCGGAATGGGAATCGGAATCAAAATTGGGAATAAACCATTACCGAGACATGTTGTTTGGTATACCATCGGAATGAGAAATTCCCAAATTCAATCTAAACATCAAAAAATTCAAAGTACCAATTTCAATAGCAAACCAATTCAATCTCTCAAATTAAGAATAAAAATACACAAAATCAACCTACAATTTCATAAATTCATCACAAAAATGCACAAATTAAAGTCACATAGTGGTTGAATATACAATTTCAAAAACCCTAATAAAACCATTCCCATGAGACTACGAGAAACTCTAATCCAACAATTTCGATGATGACGGTGGAGATCTGGTCAGAGGGAGGGAGGGAGAGAGAGAGAGGAGCACAGATCTGGATCTGTCGGGCGAATGGAGAACGACGACGACGGTGTATAGTGGCGACGACGACAACGATTGTAGGAGCCTAGGGGGAGTGGGGGACGACGACCATGGCGGCGACGACAACTTCTCTAAACGATGGTGGCAACGACAGTGGACAGTGGTGGTAGCAGTGTTGTCAACCGATTCGGACGGTGGCGGTGGCGCTGGACGGTGGCTGGAGAAGCACCAGGGGTGGCGGCGGCCGGTGGCTGGAGGAGCAGCGGCGGCCGGAGAGGGTGTTGAACCGGTGGAGCGACGAAGACAGGAGAACAGCGGGTTGAGTTTGTGAAAAGTGGGAATGGATGATTCCTCACCGTTTGTTGGGGGATGAAAAATGGTAGAAATGGGGGATAAAAGGATTATCGGGTAATCAATTTAATTCCGGGTTTTGCCCTACCAAACACTAAAACCGTAATCATCCATTCCGATTACTGATTTTTTTATTCCCGGTAATCGATACCAAACAGGCCCTTAGGCCTTTGGACCAAATTACTTCATATTTTTGTAAGTTAATTATGAAAATTGGGTATTTACTATTAAAAATTTAAAGAATTTTTCCTAATTAAGGGTAGTAAACTATGGCTTTAATGCATAAGTTAATTAAATAATTGATACTATAAATATAAATTGGCAGTATACATGGATGATGGAGTGTAATCTATAATTCTTATCTTTGGACAATCTTACAGAAAAGCAATTAAACTATATTTTTTTAATTTTTTACCTTAGCACGTTCCTTACTGTGGCTCACATACCTGGAGGTAAAAAAGAAAAGAATCAGAGGTAAACAAGAAAAGATCTTTGTAAAAAGAATCACAAGGTAAAAAGAAAATACATAAACTAATATTTAAGGAAGTTAACGATACACATCCAAAATTAACACCAACATAGCACTAAATAAATTAACGGCAACTGAATTGGACAGAAAAATTAAAAATAAAAAAAACCTTCAGCCTTCTTTCTTCTCTGCCTAACCCCAAGTCGACCCGGAAGGGGATTTTGGTGAATTGAAGAGGGCTGCGTCACTTGACAAAGAACGTTCATCAGATTTACGGGAACTCGCCGGAGAGCAGTGAGCCAGAAGTTAGGGATAATCGCCGGTGAACACTAAGAAGTTACACAACGCACATGTAAATTCGAAGATGATCTTGAAAGGTTTGAGTTCTTACTATTCTCATGAACAGGTTTTCATTCTATTTATTCATGAACAAGTTGTTATTGTAAATTTGAGTAGGATGTAACGTGCTTTAACTTTTCTAATTTTATGATTCAAATTAACTCAAGTACGTACAGTGATGGTAGGAGTATCATTCAATAATATTAAACCTTTTTTTTAGTAATGTTGTTTATGTGTTTGCAATTATACCTCTAAATATATATTGTTCTTAATTAAACGTGTATTTTGGATCAAAAGTATAAAGAGCTAGCTAGGTATTTAATTCAATTGATGTTTTCTAACCTATATTTATTATACCTTTTTAAATATAACTAATTGCTAGTATAATATAAGAAAAGATTTATACATATTGACTTCAACTATATGAAGATGCAATATTTTATCAGATTGAAGTAAAGTATATCGAATTTGTTTGGTATAATTTGATTTTAATTATGATTTAGGGTTTATTGCATACAAGTATAAGAGTTATTTATTTTTTCATAACGAAGGAATCCACCGGCAAGAGATAAACCGACTTGTGCCGACCGGCTCAACTCACTGCTGGTACAAGGAGCAAGACAAACCTTTGATTTTCACCCAAGGAAGGAGGCGAGACCTCCTTACCCCTCCTTTGCTTGATCCACACCAGTGGGTCACCCTGATTGAGGCTATATTTACTTCAAAGCAACTACATGAAGGTGTTATATTTTATCGGATTGAAGTGAAGTACATCGACTTTGTTTAGTACAATTTGATTTTATGATTTAGGGTATATGTTATATGGTTTAGATTCTAGGTCATAGGGTTTAAGGTTTGAGGGTTTAGATAACATACTACAAGTATATTAATTCAAATATATGATATATGATGGTGCAATATTTTATCGATCGGATTGAATTTTATAGATTTACTTTAGTGTAATTTGGTATTTAATTAGTAATATAAATTAATAAGGGTTTAGAATTCGGTAGTCGATGACATACTAGTAAAAATTGATGATATAAACAAGTATTCGATATTTAGAGGTATATTCAGTTGAATTTTAAGGGTGAAGTTGGTATTTTATCAAATCATGAACTTGTCATAATTTGGCCTATACTAATTAACATATTTATAATAATTCAATTACAACTAATATAACTAATATAAGGTGATCATCATCTAATTTACAAAATTTTACTCTATGTGGTCAAAATGAAATTACCTAGGTGTATTGATTGAAGAGATGATAATTAACTACGTCAGTATATGTAAATTTGTGTAAACCCCTTTGACAAAAAAAAAGAAAGAAATAAAGAAATGTAAACCCCGCTCCAAAATGGGGGAATAATTAAGGATTATTTATAGTTTCAAAAGGATTAGTTTATGTGGAAATAAACTAAATTAAGTAACTAAAAAAAGGAATATATTACTTACCTATGTAATTAAGGAAATAAATAACAATTAAAATATTTAAAGATGTAAAAAGAATTATGTTTTTGGAACAATAAGCATTCAAATGTTAAATGCATCTCTAATAACACTACATAAGCAACAACCATTCTCCCTTAAACCATCATCTTATATCATTAAAAAAAAACATTCTTATCTTACGAGTTCCATAAGAAATGACAAAAACACCCCTAAGACTCTGACACACCTAAGATCCCTAGGACCCCCAAGATCCGACCATTCAAACCAAGGTCTCCTACTGCTATAAAGGCTTATGGGATCAATATGGTTTCAAAATACAATAAAATGAATTTTGAAGGGCAAGAGCTCATGCGGAGGCTCATTGTCATTGGGCATGCATAAGTATTTGTTGAATATTGCACTAGGCTCGAATGACCCGTGGTTGAATACTTGAATTGTTGTGGATATTCAATTAAAAGAGAGATGTCTTATAGTTCAAAAAAGACATGTACTTGGAAGTCCATCAAATAGATTTTATTGATTAAGCTTGTTTTTAGTTTTCTTACTCTTTTTTTTTCGGTTCAATAATGTGAATTCTATATGATTCATGTTAGTCGGTTTATTTCAACTATATATGTGTTTCTTATTGATTGTCACTCATGGAAAATGAGAAACAAACTTTCCAAATCCTAAGTTTTGCCAGCAACCCTAAGTTTTTCCATGGGTGACGATTAGTAGGAAACACTTACATAGTTGAAATAAACCGACTTACATGAATCACATAGAACTCACCTTATTGAACCGACAAAAAATAGAAATAAAGTAAGAAAACAAAAAACAAGCTTAATCAATAATGATGATATTTGGCGGACTTCCAAGTGCAAGTCTTTTTTGGATTGCAGATTTGGAAGAGGTACTATTGGCTGAGGTCATCTCTCTTTTGATTATCTACAACAATTCACCATCAAGTCATCCGAGCCTAATGCGATATTAAGCAAATCCTCATGCATAACTATCGTCTATGAGCCTCTGCATGAGCTCGAACTCCATTTTAGTGTATTTTTGCAACCATATTTCTATTGTAAGCCCCCATAGGAGCTGAAAACATTGTTTTAAATGGTGGGGTCTTTGGGGTCTTAGGGGTGTGACTCTTGGGGTGTTTGTATTTTTTATGGAACTCGTAGGATAAAGATGTTTTTTATTTTAATGAAATAAGATGATGGTTTGAGGAAAATGGTTGTTGCTTATATAGTGGTATTAGAGATACATTCGAATAGTTATTATTTCAAAAACATAAACCTTTTCACATCTTTAAATATTTTAATTGTTATTTATTTCCTTCATTACATAGGTAAATCATATACTTACCTTTTTTTATTTCCTTAATTTAGTTTATTTTCATTCACATCAAATAATCCTTTTCAAACTATAAACAAACCTATATCTAATATTATATGTTTTAATAATATTTGTTTAACATTTCATTTATATTTAATTACAATACTTTAAGTTCTTTCTCTTATTTAGTATTTTTATTTTTATTATCGAACATATTAGAGAAAACTTTATTTTTATATAGTAACTAATATTAATATTTTTGTCTTAAAAAGTGCATGATGTAATAAACATGCATTTCAAAAGGGTTATGGAGCTAATTTAAAGGGAAAAACAAAAGAGTGATTCATTCACATATGCTTGCCAAAACTTTTCAAACCAGTGTTGGAAAAGTGGAAAGCTTTTCATAACTTAGAAGAAGAAAGTAACAACTTATAATATAGACTTTCTTAACATATCAAACATTACCCTCATGTTGGGCCTAGCTGTTCGGAGGAGTTCAACTAGGTTTGGCATGTTAATAATTCTGGTTTAGCTTCCTAGATGAATCCCTAAACGTTCTTTTGATCAATTAAAGTCCTTGAATTGCCAGAGTATGTCGTTTGATTGTAGTTACCCTGGAAGAGAACTGCCACTGGTGATAGAGATTCAGATACAGGAAGAATTAAATTCATACATTCAGCACCATTACTGTCCGTCACTCGTACATTTCACAGGAGCAGGACAGATTCCAGATGTTGTATATACATTATACCTTCTGTTCCCACGAACTGCCATTTTAACTCAACCCCAGAAAACAAAAGCTACATACACAATGATCAGCATATAGTTAGCCTGCCATTTCTACATTCCAAAACACATCAGTTAGTTACTGGTTCATTTTCTTTTTTACTTCGGCGACAAAATATGGCCCAAGAGCCTGGAGATTCTTTACCTTCTTCTCTTCAATACGCAGTTAGGTCTCTGGATGCAGCAAAAAAAGACAGCCCAGAATCATTAAAAAAGTGTCTAGGGTAGAGGTGGCAGAAAATGGCCAGCAGGCACATGATCCGATGCTGACGGTGTTCTTGTTTCTACTGTGCCCGTGTGGCCTTGGCCATAGACCACTGATACACCGCCATTCTCAGCAGTCTCCAGCGAGTTGTCAGTATGGCTGCTTGTGTCGGTGTTCTCCATGCGAACAGGGCGAAGGAAGCCCTGTAACCTAAACAAGTAGCTCTGGCTAGGCGGTTGGGTTCTGACATACTGAGAGTGGGTTGTGGTAACAACAGTAGCAGAGGACCGTTCTGAGTCAGGACCAAGGTTGGACAAAGCACTGAGGTCAAGGTTAGGAAACACAGAGCATCGACAACAAGGACATTTCACATTCAGCCTAAGCCATTGGTCGATGCATTCCATGTGAAAGTTGTGAGCACAAGGCAGGCCACGAACCTGAAGGTACACACATATGTTAACCTAAATGTTCAACTCAAGATTCTTAGTATATTCTCTTGAATAGCAACATAACTTCTAAAAAAAATTATCTTCATCAAGTAATCCGGTTTACCCAATTTCCAGCCTTCCCAAGCATAGAAAATTCCTCATTAGTGATTCGCTATACTACACTGACTTTAGACTTTTAAATAAGAACCCATTATACGCTACATTTCAAAGCAAAGGAGTTCAGATTTTCTCACTCGACAGCATAAGGCAAGTGAAAGGACTGGACACACCAACAAATTGACAGTATGGATGATGTCAACTTTACCTCGTTGCCCTCATGGAACTCCTCCAGGCAAATTGGGCATTCACTGCAATCAGTTGGAACAGCCTTCAGTCTGAACTTAGGAAGGTCTTGGATAAGTGCTTCGACCGCTTCCCTCTATGAGAAAACACATATTTTAGGAGAATTCAACATAGGGGTAGCAGATCCTTTTGCATTTGACCAAGAAACAACAGGATCAAGAATCAGGTGAGAAATGACATAAGTTGGACTGACCTTCAATTGAAGGTTTCATGCAACAGACATTTGAATGTAATTACTCGAGATATTTACTAGTTATGTTTTCAAGTTCAATGATTGATGACGTATTACTATTTACTGGAGAGAGATTTGCAAACATAGGATCAAAGATTGTAGTCAACATGTTTGCAGATACCTGAGCTGCAGTCAAGTAAAGTCCTGGATGATAGGTAGCAGCATCTTGGCCCATGCCTCTCATCTCTTGTCCAGCGGCCTCAAAAGCCCAATCAGGCACCCGGATCATGTCAACCATGACCTGACAATAAAAAAAAAGCAGGGAATTCCAAATGTTTATTAACAAGAAGACACTGAAGAATCCTCATTTCAATGTAATAATCCTACTAAGTCATACTTATCAACGAAAAGACATACTCCATATTCTGAAATAGGAATGCCCTGTTGAGCACGTAGTAGGAGTGCTTGTCTTCGAACTAACCACTGTAAATAGCAAGGAAGCATATACAAAAAAGTTACAAGCCAATTAAATTGTACATCAGCAAAGAGAACAAGCAGCCGAATTTTTTCAAGTTGCGGCGAATCAATTCTAGTAATAGAGTAGAGTTAGAGATCAAAGTCAGCAACATAAAAACAAAAGGATAAAAGGAGGAAGACAATCTAAAAGAGTACAAACCTTTCCAATACAATAGCAAGCAATGCAACAGAGTCCACAATAGCTAAACAACAACCATATAAGAAAACCCCACTTCTGACCTTGTTCAGGCAACTGCAAGAGCGTTAATACATTAAGCTCACAATGATCACAAACACGTACAGGTAGAGAACTAAGAAAAAAAAGAGCGCTACTTACACAGCTTCTTGCACTAGTGAACCACATTGTGCCAGTGATAGTCCAGAGCCAGAGAAAGGGATAAAGTAGAAGAGAGAGAACTGACAGAATTACTACTCTACCACAGAAGCGAGCATATCTCTGTTGCCGACCAAAGTCCCTGAACAGATAGGAAATATATTAAATAAATCACAATCAAATATGGAAAGTGAGCCTTGTCATTAACAAAGAAAATGGAAAACCTTCACACAAAAATGTGGAATAAAATGATATTTCAAGTTCCTAATCACGAAGCGCCTACAAAAAAAAAGGTCTTCCTCGTTTTGCCATTCGCAATAACAATTCACTTTAGGATCTTCTGAAAAAGTGATCAGGGGCGCGAAGCTGATTGCTTTTAAATAGCTTGCAAGGAGCTCATTTGCTTATAAATGTCCTTAAAGAGGTTTCCCTAAAATAAACTAATAAAGAACTCCCACACATCTATGCAAAGATAAGGCAAGGTTTTGCCCCTAAATCAGATTCGCACAGCCACACTTAGCCGCATGTAATCAGATTCATTTTGACTAGTAACTGGCTATCGATTAACTTTATTATCTGAAGAACACATACGAACCTACTTATGCATCATTTGCCAATAACAATATTATTTCTGGAGATCACAAACACTAGGTTCATCATTTTGGCATAAGTTGTACCAAATTAACACAGCATGTCATTATTAAACAAAACGCTGATAGCAGTCTCCAAATCACATGCAGCTACGCCCTGAACCCTAAAGAAACTGTTTAGTTGCTACCTAAACCCCCCAACTCTCCGGAGTGATTGGCATATGAAACTAAAAGCAACTAATTTTAAGTTACCATTTCCCAGTGCAAATAGGTTTAACATCAAATCATTCAATAAAAACATAAATATGTACACATAAGAGATAAAGTCTTACAATCCCATCCCGGCAGCTAAGCCGTTGTCCACAAACATCAAAAGCCGGAAGATGAAAACGGTGGTATAGTCAACCTACAAACAATACGAACGAAATCAGATAATCCAATACCCTGGGAAGCAGCAAATAACAAACAAGTCGCAGAACAAAACGCATACCACAATCCATATGTGCAGCGGATGAGCACAAAGATGATACCGCTTCCAGTTAATCGCCACTATAATTCTAAGCAGGCAAAACAAAACAGTCAAGGAATCACATTTGCAATAAACTCGTGATCATGAATTAGCATCAACTTCGGCTCCAAAGCAGATCCACAACAAAACCAAGCAGTGAATTATAAATTTGAAAGGGAAAAAATGAACTTGTGAGGATACACGCTAGTGGCGAGCATTGACAGGAAAAATCCATCGTACCTGCAAGAAAAGGGAGAAAAGGTGTCAGCTGAGCAAAATTCAAGGTCAAAGTGCACGTTCGAGAAGGAAAATTGGCGGAGTGCAGAGATTGAAACAGAAGAAGATAGAGGGGAGTAAGGGGAATGGGAATGGACCATTTGAAGTCGACACCACGCATCGCCATGGATCGGTAAACCCTAAATTTCGAAAATGAAGGGAGCGGCGAAAGAGAGAGAGCGAGGATAAGATCAAATCCTCATGAACAGAGGAAATTAATATAAGTAGGGAAAAAATGGCTGTAAAAGGAGCGTAAATCAATGGAAGAAATCCACACGCCAAATTCAGATTCAGAGAGCACGGCAGAAGAGGACGCATTCACATTAATTGGGCGAAGAGAGGCCTATAGAGAGAGTGTCAACACCTAGAGAGAGAGACAGAGATAGAGGGAGAGAGAACAGACAGAGGTTTTGTGTGCAGTTTGCAGGGGTGGGGGGTTTGGTTGAACTGACAAGTGATTGCAGAGGGGGAGAGAAAGCATGCTGACGTAATACGAAATTGGAAAGAGAACGCAGAGGAGCGGGATGATGTCATAGGAAACGGAAAGTAGGATGGAAACGGCGGTCATTGGACTGTGTACTGACAACCATATACGGCGTTAAGAGGGTCTACAACGCTGTCAAGATAGTTCTGTTTACAGGATCAGGTCATCAGGCTAGGCCGGAACTGTCGATCCCGTGGACCGGTCACATGTCGGAAAATCATGACGCGACGCCGACCCCGTGAATAGGCGGGTCGGCAGATCAGGTGACTCGGCCGGTCACGGGTCGACTCATCAGATTTTTTTATAAAATAAAATTTCAAAAAAAAAAATTATCAATCCGGCAGGCCATTTTTTCAAAACCCTCAACCTAACTAGAATCAGTGACCCGCCACGACCTGTGACCCGTCGGGTCATCCTGCCTTACCCGTGGACAGGCCTACCTTAGGCCTTCCAGAATCATCAAGATACTAATGTCAAAAATTGGAGCCATATTAAGTTATTAACACAAGATGAAAAGCAACAATTGGCTTTCCACTGGTGTACAATCTAGTTGACTATAAATCTTTTTATCTTCCAACCAGAGAAACTGCCAACTGAAGCTGGATTTGGCAAAAAAGTGGAAGTGAATCGACAAAATTGGATTAAGGCAGACAAAGTACATGACGAATTAAACCATGATGAACAAAAAAAGAATAAAAGGCCTGAAAGAGCTAGAAAAATGAATAATAAGACGAAATGGAAGAAACCACCAACTGGCTGGGTAAAATTAAATTTTGATGGCTCAGCTAGCCCAAATCGACAAAGCTCTACAAGTTTCATCATTCGCAATGACAAAGGAATAACAGTGGCAATATGTGGGGAAAAAAATTGAAAAACAAACGCCTTTAATGGCTGAAGCCCTTGCCCTCAAAAGAGGAATTATAAATGCTAGACAATTGAACATCGACAAACTCATCATTAAATGTGACCCGCTCATTATTATCAATTTCCTTAATAAAGGCATCAAATGTCCATGAGAGATTGAACTCGTCATGTCCGACATCTGTTCTCTCATCACTGGGATTAGCGAAGTTTCGTATTCACACATTCTTCGTTCCGATGATTGTGTGGCTGATCGGGTTGCACATCTTGCGCACGTAACCAATAATTCCAATCTACACAGTGATCCTGGCCTCGCCGACCTCATCCACAAGGATGCCATCGGATAACGACTTCGTCATATCCGAATTCTTACCCAATCAAAAATAAAAATAAAAATTGTTTAAAAAAAAATAGTACAGTTCGCACCTTAAGCATTCCCAATGTTAATACTAGTATTTCGGCCTCTTGAATCTCAAATTACCTGGTAGACGGGCGTAGTCGGGTATTTCAAATTCATACCTTGAACAAAACAAAAAAACAATTGAGACACTTGAAAAAAAAAAGAGGAGAAATCAAATGATGTTCTAACCAGGGGGTTTATTATTAAAAAAATGAAAGAGTTGGTTGAGGGATACTAAGGGATATTTGGGTAGTATCGATACTTGAGAGTTAAAGTACAGGGTGAACTGGCGCGCGCTATTTTATTTTGGCTTACACGGAGCAAAACAACGTCGTGTAAAGGGGAAAGAAAACAAAACACTGTGTTTCAACACTGCCGAGGACCTGTTGTAGCCTGACTCCTTCAAGACACGTGTCAACGTTGGAAAATCATGGCCCGACGCCGACCCCGTGGAGAGGCGGGTCGGCAGGTCAGGGTGACTCGGCATGTCACGGGTTGACTCATTGGATTTTTTTTTAAAAAATCATGCAAATATAGAGTTTTTCAAAAAAAAAAAAATTATCAACCCGGCGAGTCATTTGTTCAAAACCTTCAACCTAACCAGAATCAGTGACCCGCCACGACCCGCGACGCGTCGGGTCATCCTGCCTTACCCGTGGACATACCTACCTTAGGCCAAACAAATAAAAATTGTTTAAAAAAAATTAGTATAGTTCGTACCTTAAGGCCATGTTTATCGATTGATACTAGAGATACTCGGAATACTAATATTTTATTCTTCTCTTTCTGCCACATCATCTTAGTATCTCATTCTTATTTTTCCCACTTTATCAATAACATCCCTAGTATCCCAAAACCCACCATTTCCTATCATTTCAATTTACAATTATACCCTCTCCCATAATTATTTCCATCCTTTACTAGCAAAGCAAGTTACGTTTATACCCCTCTCGACTCATTTTCTCCAATCTATATTAATTTATAATATTCATTTCCCGTTAAAAAATATTGTTCATAAATTAATATTATTTATTAAATTAAATCGGTGACTATATATTAACTTAAAATATAAATTTCATAAATTAATATTATTTATTAAACAACATTTTAAATTCTTCAAATGATAATAAATTATTACTAATAAAATATAATGATCATATTATTCAAGGTATTATTACATGTAATTGTATTTGACAATTTTTTATATAAATATAATCAAACATATTCAAAGTTGATGTTTATCTGTATAGAAAAATGAATCTAATATCTTGATATAATTTTGATGTTTTTTTTATCATTTTCATTGTTAAAAATCACAATTTGTAATTCTAAATTACACACGACAGGTTTAATCTGGACCGTTCATACCTCTCCATCCCTACCGTCCAATCGCTAGCCAACCATCGCTTGACACTTGTCCCCCTCCCCTCCTCAAAAAATAAAAGTTGTCCACATGGACCCCACAATTGAGATACTAGCAAGAATACTACCTCTAGTATCCGAAATGTGGGATCTTGGACTCCCTCCAATATTATATTAATAAAATAACCCAATTATCCTTCTCTAGTATCCCGTTAAACTTGCCCTAAGCATTCCCAATGGAGATACTAGTATTTCGGCCTCTCGAATCTCAATTTACCTAGTAAACGGGCGTAGTCGGGTATTTCAAATTCTTACCTTGAACAAAACAAAAAAGCAATTGAGACACTTGAAAAAAAAAAAAGAGAAATCAAAGGATGTTTTAAGAGCAACCGGGGGGTTGTTATTAAAAAAAATGAAAGAGTTGGTTGAGGGATACTAAGAGATATTTGGGTAGTATCGATACTTGGGAGTTAATGTACAGGCCGGGTGAACTGGTGTGCACTATTTTATTTTGGCTTATACGGAGCAAAACAACGTCGTGTAAAGGGGAAAGAAAACAAAACATTGCGTTTCAACACTGTCGAGGACTTGATGTAGCCCGACACCTTCAAGACACGTGTCAACGTTGGATTCGCGAGCAGAGAGGAACCGCGCATGGGCGACACGCATCCTGCAGCAGAAGACTAGGAAATGTGCTATGTGGATATGTTTTTATATATTTAAAATACATATTTTGGTATTAAAAATGTTTTAAAAAAAAAGTACCACGGTACGAGAAACATTTTTCTCTACATATAAACATCAATTTTGAATATGTTTGACCATATTTAGAAAAAAAAATATTTCATTAGAATACAATTACGCAAAATAATTTTGAAAATTTTAATTTGAAGTTGTAATAGCAATTTCGGTTATAAATACATACCCCAACTGCTTGTCCAACACATACCATTTCTCTTCTTCACCATCTTCACCATCATGGATCCATCCCAAAATCATTTTGATTAATATCTTTTTTTCTATCTTGGAAACAATATCACTTTCCATCTTCACCATCGTGGATCCATCCCAAAAGCAATGAGTTCCGTAAGGATGCTCTTTTCTAGGGAGGGTTTTCCCCTAGCAAAGTGCATCCTTACGAATGAGGAGAGCAAGTTCAGAATCGTCGGGGATCAAAGATCCAGAATATGCGTAGTCAAGGTGCGATAGATGATCAGCAACTTGGTTAGCTTCCTTATACACGTGACGAATATGAAGAGATATGAAAGATTAAAGAGAGAGAATGGAATCCAAAATGAGCATTTCAATCTCTCAAGGGACCGACCAACATCCCAGAAGAAAGTTAATTACAATGGTGAGATTGTCTCCTTCAATCAGGATATGATGAAGATGGAGATCAGGAGCGACAAGTATGCCTTTCCAGAGAGCATAGGCCTCTGAACTGATTATAGAGTGTAGAGGCGATGGACCAACACCACTAGCGACAGGGGTGCCATCGTGGTCCCGGATGATATAGTCGTAACGGCCTTTTCTCGAGGCTAAGAATGCGCCATCGAAATTTAGTTTGTGTCATTTGGTTGGAGGCTTGTTCCATTTTGTTCTGTGCCTTTTGTTTTTACTTTTGATGTGGATTGTTTATGTTGTGGTTGTCATTAGTCTCTTTTTCCATATTCGAGTTAAAAAATTGTTCTGCATAATATGACGTGATTGCTCTGTAGTCAGGTTTGATGTTGTCAAATAGAGCTTTGTTTTGGAAGAACTAGATACTCCACCAAATGATAGCTAGTTTGGTGAAGGTTTGTTTTCCTAGGTTTTCCTTAGTTATGGTTAGGAACTCATTGATGTTGCTTGATTGTAGACGGTAAGTCCGCAACTTTGGTACTAGTGTGGGATTTGTCAATCGGATTTTAATAAGCGTGATCGGGCACTGGAGAAGGAGGTTCTCTAAATCCTCATAGTGGGAGTCATACACGGGTTAACTAGTAGGAATGCCAATATCTCTTCTAGCCAATTTGATCGACGTGGGAATGCCGTTTTTTTATAGGCGCCAAAGAAAATTCTTGACTTTTGGGAGGGTGTCAAGTTGCCAGATCCAACTAAGATCATATTTTGTGTGTTGCTTTTCAATATGAATCATATTAATAGCTGTTTGTGTTGAGTACCACTCGTTCTTACTCCACCTACAGTAAAGTCTATCTTGGTTTATTCTTTTTGGAATTGGTCTTTGAAGAATGAAGTTTATTGCGGTGTTACCAAGTTGGTCCTTGGTGTGGTCATGAATATTTTGGATATTCCATGTTTTATCATCGTTTAGAAGTTGCTTAATTGTAGAGTCGATAGTCGATGGAATGGAGACTATAGAAAAGAGGGGTTGGTCTTCAAACCAAAGGTCGTGCCATAAGTTGATAGCATCACCACTGACAACGGACCATCGCATTCCCTTTTTAAACGTGGGAAGGAGATTCAAAAGTTTCGTCCAGTGCCAAAAAAGAGCAACCTTTTCGTTTATACTGCAGGATGTGTTGTTGCATTAGATATTTTTGTGTAATGATAATGAACCAAGGGTTGTTTGGTTCTGCTAGTATTTTCCAGAGTAATTTTAATTGAAGAGCAATGTTCATTTCTTCTGAGCTACAAAGGCCCAGGCCCCACTGGATCTGGATTTACATATTTCAAACCAACTAATAAGTGGGTTGTGCTTTGGACCTTTGTTCCAAAGAAAATTTCTATTAATTTTGTCAAGCTTAGTGTGGATGGAAGTGGGGAGTAGGAAGCATTGCATTAGGTGTAATAGTTTAGCAGCTAAGTTTGATTTGATTAGAGTGCAACGCCCTTGCAGGGAGAGTCCATTCGCTTTCCATTTGTTTAGTATGTCACTGAAGGTGTTTCGAGTGAGATAATGGGACAACCTAGGTATTTGCCGAGGTTGGTGGCGGAGGGGATACCCAATTTATTATGTATGGTAGCTTGTAGATAAGTACTTGTGTTAGGAGTAATCTAGAATAGAGACTTATGCCTATTAATCTGTTTTCCTGATAGAGTACAATAATCGTGAATTACTTTATTAAGTTGGTCAGTTTGATTTGATTAGAGTGCAACACCCTTGCAGGGAGAGTCCATTCGCTTTCCATTTATTTAGTATGTCACTGAAGGTGTTTCGAGTGACTTTGCCAGAGATAATGGGACAACCTAGGTATTTGCCGAGGTTGGTGGCGGAGGGGTTACCCAATTTATTATGTATGGTAGCTTGTAGATAAGTACTTGTGTTAGGAGTAATCTAGAATAGAGCCTTATGCCTGTTAATATGTTGTCCTGATAGAGTACAATAATCGTGAATTACTTTATTAAACTGGTCACAAGCTCGCTTGGTCGAGGAAGCGAAGATGAGTATGTCGTCAGCAAAGGCAAGGAAATGAATTCTTGTTCCCGGTCGAGTAATTGAAATGTCTATCTGGCTATGAGGGAGGTGTGATTCATGGGCTATTCCTCGGGCAAGTATACTTCGGACACTAGTAAGAATAGTTATAGAGATAGAGGGTCACCTTGGCGAATACCTCGTTCAGGGAAGAATAGTTCAGTAGGTTCATTGTTTACGATGACTAAGTATGATACTGTAACGGCCCAGAATTATGATTTCCGGGTTACGTTTCAAGGGATGAAAACCCTTGTTCGGATCTTGCAATCCAGGTACGGGTCGAGGTTTCAACTCATTTCAAAGGTCAGTAATAAAGAGGGATTTCAAACCCTAAAGTATCGTAAGGCCGTTGGGTACCCTTAACCTGTCCTAAGACTATGTCGCGGAAACCATTTCAAACGGAAGTAAAGCGGAAGTAAAGTACAAATACAAGTGCCACGGCGGAGCCGGGTCAAAACGGAGTTAAAAGTATAAATCCAAAACAATATAATCAGAGTCTGGTGAAGTCTATAACTCCAGCGCTCACTCTCCACCGACAAAATGACCCGTACAATAAGCAAACAGCTCCGATAGGATGAACATAAATAATTCATAAAAAAATTGATTTGGGGCGGGATCAGATCGATGCCCACTTAACTCTGCATCCCAACCATAAGCACACATATACGCTATACCTAATAAAGATGCTCTAATAATGCAGTACGAAATTCAAACACACTAGCATGCTCCTAGTTCATAATAATGTGCAGAATACTGTAAAGGGCCCAAGACAATGCCAAGTGGCATATCCCTCTCCTACCTCCACCCCTTCCGACAGGCGGAGACTGGCCAGCTCGTGAATGCATTCATTCATAATCGGGGGGCACGCATGCCTAACCCGCTCCACAATAAAGCCCGCAGGCATATCATAATATAAGGAAGTACTCGATTGACTCAGGGTACTTGATGAGGCTGGGCTACCCTATGACCCTAGCAAAGACTTCTAGGACTATCACAGATAACGGCCGTTCTGTTTACATACGCACAAAGAAATAGAATGCTCAACGATCGATGCAACCTAGCATGGTACTACATGGCATGCTGATCATGAATGCAAGCACCTAGTATATCATGCACCTAAAGCAGGGAATAGCTCTATTCAATCTGAGTAAGCTCCGAAGAGACTTACCTGGAGATGCAGAACAGCAAGATAACACAAGCAAGGGCCCAAATGCAAGTCCAAAGCAATCCAAAAGCAATAAACACCTATCATCAAGCCATTTCCATAAGCTATCGGTTCATCATTCATACACACGATACCCAAGTTCTCCACATCTTCAAACCAATTGATAGTAAAACCATTTTCCAAAACCTTTCCAATTTGATCAACATCAACCAAAATCGTTCTTCACATTAAACCCATTGATAAATCATACAAACCATATTTTCCAACTCTTAAATCCCAAATTAAGTCAACTTATATTCAAAACAATTCCTCAAATCATACTTGGTCAAATCCTGACATTGAACATTTAAACCTTAAAACCAATACCTCAAAATCTTATTATAGAATTAATTCCGGCATTTTGGTTTCAACACATCAAATCCTTTAAGGAACATTTTCGGACGACTTAAAACATTTTCTAAATAATTTAGCAACAATGTTTATCTAAAATAAACATTTAAATAAATCCATCTTTATTAAACCATATTTATAAAGCAACATTTATCTATAATAATACCATAATATAATATAACCCATATATAAAATCTCCCAAAATACCCATCTTAACATATATAAATATCAACATTTAAATAACAACAACCCATCAATTAAACCCAACATAAAAGGCCCAAAAAAAACATCCCAGACCCGGATTCGTTGCCCAGCCTAAACCGAAAGTAAAAAGGGGTGCCCAGGCTCTCAAATCTGACGGCCCAAAGAGAAAGACCCGACCCGCCCACAAAAGGAAAGAAAGAATCCAGAGCCCATACCCACCTGCTATTAAATGAACCGGAAATAAAGAGGACCGGCCAGTTCGGAAAAAGGAAAAAGGGGAACTCGGTTCTACAGAACCCATCTCCCTCAACCCACAATAACCGAGCTCGCACATCTGGAAAACGACGGGGAAGAGAAAGAGGAGCCAGGCCTCCGGCGACGGCTTTTTCGCCTGAGATTTAGCCGCCCCGACCGAACCCCGATTCCGACCTCATCCAGGCAATCCAGAACGAAATGCGACAAGGGAGGAGAGAGAGAGAAGTGCTCACTGAAGCTCGAAGTTCTCGCCGGAAAATCGTCGTTGGAGCCGCGATTGGAGCTCGTCGGAGAAGGAGTTGTGCCGTTCTCGGCCTAGGAAGAAGGAACATTGCTTAAAGGTGGACTTTTATGTCGTATTACAGTGAAAGGAGGTGAAAGGGGGTTTACCGGATTCCTGGACGGGAAACAGGTGTGCTCAGGGACAACTCTAGCGGCTTCGAAACCGCGGAAACTCTGACTTGGTGGCTTGTCAACGACGAGGTTGGACGAGGAGGAGCAAGGATCTGGAGATCCGTGGAGGCTACTGGATGCAGAAGTTCGGCTGAAGAAGCTCCGGTGGGACAGAGGATGGGGACGGGGGTTGCTAGCGGCTACAATCGGTGGCGGCGACGACCCCTGGTGGCTGCGATTTACGAGGAGAAGGGTGGTTAAGGTGGTTGCTGCAACTGAACGGAGAGGAGGTGGTGGTGTTCTTCACGGAAACGGATTGCAGAAAAGTAAAAGGGAGGGAGGTTTGGATTTCTCTGATTTTGCTGGCTAGTTGGTAGAGAAAGGGGAAAGGGAAAATGAGGAATGGTTTGTGGGTTTGCTGGTGGAGCAGCTGCTGGGTGAAAGAAAGAATGAAGAGGCGTTGGCGTGGTGATCTGCAGGCAATATCAGACAAACCTATTGCTATCACTGATGAGCTGTCGAGATAAGGAGGAGGGAAGAGGACAAAGGGTGATCTGCAATCTCTCTTGATTTCGGATGTGGGAGGAGGGAAAATGACAAGGATGGGGAGGAAGGAATATAATTATATAAGTGGTTCCAAATAAATATTTTGAATACCCAAATAAAACATCTTAAAACCCGTTTTCTCGACCCTATCCGACCCAACTCAAAACGATTTTAAATTTTCTAAATCTGAATTCAATAAGGAACTTCAAATATTATTTTAAATTTCCGCATAAGTAAGCGGGATAAAATATATTTTAAATTTTTGACTAAATCCATTTTATATTATTTGTTGAAATTTATTATTTAAAAATCCGGGCCTTTACAGATACCAATGTATTCCTTGATCCAGTTTACAAACTGGGGGGCAAACCCAAACTTCTCTAGAACAGTGAATAAGAAATGTCAGTCAACCAAATCGAAAGCCTTTTTCATGCCTAGTTTGACAGCCATCCAACCGCCCTTACCTTTCTTTTTTTGGAAGGAATGGAGATTTTCGTTGGCTATTAGAATGTTGTCTTGTATAGACCCTGTCACATGTAAAAACGCTTTGAAAGGTGTGTGTAATTTTCAGAATAATTTTTTTATGTCTTGTTGAAAGGATTCTGGATATGATCTTATAGGTAGTATAACAGAAGTTGATAGGTCTATAGTGGTTTGTGGTTGTCAGCTTTTGACGTCGTGGACCCGACTCACTACTGTATGATGACTACAATAGAAAGGGCTTGCAGTTGCTCACGTACCATCTGAGATAATTTTCATCTACTTCCCATGGACCGACTGTCGTAAGGCATTGCCAAACAAAATCATAATTTGCCTCCCATCGATGATCCCAATGATCGTAATCATCGGTGTAGTTGCATACATACTCCTTCGCGGTACCTCGGTTCTCTTTATATGGTTTGATAGGCTCAAGCGGAATACATTGCACATGATCAAATTGTCGCACAATGCGATCTAGATGATATGCCTTAAGCCAACGAAAGCACCTAATAAACCCTCTATAGGAAGAATTCTCCTTGGGACTGAGAGCCACCTTGGTCCTCCAATTGCCCCCATAGAGCCTGCGGATCGAAACTATATCTCGAGGGTTGGATTCCCCAGTCGATGATAAATCTGAGGCAGGATATAGTTACATCGACGCTCATCCTGTAGGGGTCGAAGGCAGAAACCAATGGAGTCGGTTCCTCTCTTGAGGTGTAATATCCATGACCCGTCTCGAGCGACTCCTGATAAGGGGCATGTTCTGTCGGGAGCCCCTGCATAATTCGGGATGCAACTCGTCGTTCGTGGCCTGACACAGTTAAACCCCGCTCTGCAACTGCTCAACGATCTTAAAATATTCAATAAAATATCAAATTATATTTTATTCAACTAATTAATGACAAATATTTTATTCAAGATTTGCAAATCATGACAATTTGTTTATCCAAGGCTAATATTATACAAATGGCAAATATTTTATTCAACTAATTAAAATATATAAAATGAAAATTAACAAACTTTATATGATATTATAATTAAAAAAATTATTTTATCCAACACATATTCAAATAAGGGAAATTTTTATATCCAATGTATATTAGTTTAATAACGAAAATTATCATACTCCACACATTATATTAAATAAAATACTCCCCATATTATTATAATCATATTATTTTAGTAATTGTTATTACTATCTTATTTTAAAAAAGTGAAAATATTATTAACATATATCAAATTAAAATAATAAAACTTTAGATAATATCATATTCAAAGATATTATTTTATTCAAGATTTTCAAATCATGAAAGTTTGTTTATCAAAGGCTAATATTCAACTAATGATGGAGTTTTTCTACTAAATATATTCAATAACATATTCTACATATTATTTTAATAACAAAAATTATCATACTTCACACATTATATTTAATAAAATATTCTACATATTTTACAACAAATTATATTAAATAAAATGTTCCACATATTATTATAATCATATTATTTTAATTACTACATTATTTTAAAAAAATAAAATATTATTAAAATATATCAAATTAAAATAATAAAACTTTATATAATATTATAATCAAAGATATTATTTTATTAAAGATTTCCAAATCATGACAATTTGTTTATCAAGGCTAATATTCAACTAATGACTAATATTTTATTCAACTAATTACATTCCAATAAAATATAAAAATATATTTTACTCAACTAATTATACATATTCAATAAAATTCATTAAAATGTAGCTAATGAACTTTAAATACCTCTTGTTGTGCTCGTTCTTCGCGGTCGGAATGCAAATTGCAAAATGGATTTTCACTTTTTTACGGCTTTTTAAAGCCTTTTAAACTTATCTATGTTTCATTTTTTTGAAGTGGAAAATGAAAAAAAATTGAATTTTGTATGAAATGAAGGATTGGAAAAATGTAGAAAAAAGAAGGAAGAAGGAATGAAAATTAGTGGAGATCGAGTGGTAGAACTTAGAGGATGAATAAATGAATGGGGTTTTGGAGGTGGGGAAAATGTGGAATGACCTCCTTGGTATTGGTTGAAATGAATTTATTTTTTTACAGTAGGCAAACAATAGGAGCTGTTACATAAGTTGTAATCTTGCTCTTAGATCATCCTGATGGATGATGGTACAAAGGTCCCTATGAAAAGGGATTGTTGATCTATCACTGATGATGCATGCCTTCTCTAGCTATATAATCTGCGACTTTGTTTGATTCTCTGAAGATATGTCTGAACTCCACATGCTCGAATTCTGATCTCATGTTGCTGATGTTCTCTACTTGACGGCGTCAAGTAGAGAACACGAATGATTCCCCCCCACTAACACCATCCCCTTTTGTTATTGCTCGCATTATGTCCCGTCTAACACCATCCCTTTTTGTTATTGCTCACATTAATTCTTGATTATCACCTTCTATTATAATCTTCCTTAGTCCCTTCCTTAAAGCTTGTTGCATTCCGATCTGACCTGTTGTAGCTTTTGTTTGTTTTACAGAACCAATCCTAACTTCCTGATGAAGAATGTCAATTACATGGCCCCTAGAATCACGAATCATTCCCCCCACTTGGCAAGCGCCAGTGGGTTTGACAGAACCATCTACATTGATTTTGTAGACGGTTCCTTGTGGTCTGGTCCATTTTATTTTGGACCTCTTATCTTTATTCTTTTTTTTTTTCACTATTAGCTTGATTCCAGTCTAGCAAGCTTGTTTTGATTCGATGGATTAAATTTCTCATCGAGTCAGGCTTCAATTTTCTAAAGATTACGTTGTTCCCAGTTTTCCAAATTGTTTTGCAGATGACAACTAACTCCTCAAAGTACTGGTTTGTTTGCTTGATTGTTTCAAGATTTTCGTGGAGAGGACCTTGTGCAAAGGAGCTGCTGAAATATTTGCCCGTGGTTTGTTCATACTGCGCTATTAGTTCCCTTGCAAAAGAGCAAGTTGTGAATAAGTGAGTAGAGTCTTCATTGCTTTGATCACATAGTGAACAAAGGCTAGGCACTCTATTGACATATTTGTTTAGCCTAGTAGCTATTGACAAACCATCCACTTTGATTTTCCATACCAGGTTTATAAGGCAGGGAGGTAGATTTAGTCTCCATATCGAACTGTAGTTATCTATATTCCGACTTTGGTTATTTAAGATTTTTTTGGAAGACTTCCCGGTGAACTTGCTGGTTGGATCAGACATCCAATTATCTTGTTTGGAGTTTGCCAAGATAGGATTTGTAAGAGGATAAAATGCTCCCAGCTATGTCCTGGGGGAATAAGTGGCTAACGAGAGGCTCATTCCAATTTTTATGTGTAGTAAACAGTTGGTTTACCTTCATATTTGGATCATTATTCGACATCATGGATTTAAGGCTGATTTGAGGAACCTGTAACGACCCGTGATTTTGATTCCCGGGTTACGTTTCGAGGGATGAAACCCCTCGTTAGGACCTTGCGCCCCGAGTACAGGTTGAAGGTTTGAAATTCTAAACTGACATTTTCAAGGGGGATTTCATACCCAAGTTCGAAGGGATCGTTGGAATCCCCGGGGAAGTCCCCTATACCTATCGTAAGTCTAAGTGTGGAAAACCAAAGGTCACAAAAATAGCGGAAGTAAAACATAATACAAAGGGGGTGACACGGCAGAGCCGGGTCAAAACATGATCAACCATTCAAATCCAAACCGTAATTAAAGTGGTGAAGTCGGAATCTCACCTCTCTCTTTCCACCATATTAGACCCCGCGCTCATGGAGCCAAATCAGCATCAATAGTAGTAAGCATAACGGATACCTAAAAAAATTGATAGTGGGCAGGATAAGATCGATTCCCTCTTTGGCTCTGCATCCCGGCCCTAAGCACACATATACGCTATACCTAATAAAGATGCTTCTAGATGCAAGGCAGAACATTAACACACTAACATGCTCCTAAGATCAAGTGCATAATAATAATAATAAGGCTTTATCACAGAATACCAAGTGGTATATCCCTCTCCTTCCGATAGGGTGGAGACTGGCCATCTGGTGATTGCATTCCATAATAATCGGGCGACACGCATGCCCAACCCGTATCCACAATGAAATAAAGCTCGCAGGCAGGAAGTTCCATGACTCGATTGATTCAGGACGAGACTCGATGGGACTGGGCCATCCTATAACCTTAGCAAAGACTCTAGTTACTTCACAGATAACGGCCGTTGTGTTTACATACACATAAAGAAATAGAATGCTCAACGGTTAATGCAACCTAGCATGGTACTACATGGCATGCTGATCATGAATGCAAGCACCTAGTATATCATGCACCTAAAGCAGGGAATTTCTCTAGTTCAATCTGAGTAAGCTCTGAAGAGACTTACCTGGCTTTGCAGAACAACATAATAAAGGTTCCAACACACATAAATAATAGTCACAAGTATCACCTAAATACACATCAGAACATATATGTATAAGTATACACCTAATCATTCAAGCACTCAAGGCACACATCATTCCATTCAGCCATATTCATATACCCGCAATAATACTCATATATCCGCATGATCTTATATCTCCAAAGTTCATCATATTAATCATGGCTCATAAGGCATAAGTCAAGCGACAACATAACTCTAACATCTCATCATGCCATTAATCATTCGTACATGCCATTAGTCCACACAAAACATGCTATTAGTCAATCAATCATATCATCATGCTAGTTAGTTATCGATCACATAATTCCCAAGTTAGTCCCGAAAACTGTTTCAAAAACCAAGTTAACTAGTTAGAAATTCCGACCTAGGAAAATACTCATCAAATTCCTTTTTCGATTTAAATCCGATAATACCTTTTTAAATCCCTAAGTTTCATAATATTATATTTGTCTTAAATCACTATGATATTATATCTTTAATCTCAACAATAATACTTTATATTTCAAATCTCACATAATATTATATAATATTTTGAATACCATTTATTAAACACTTTTATAAAACATTTCCAAATCCTTTAAAAATCCCAACCATTTTTATGTTATGAAATCATCCCTTTAATAAATTACCAAATCGACCCCTTTTATTTTGTAAAACCCAAAACCGACACCCTTCCTATTTGTTAAATACCAAACCGAGCTCCCCTCTTAGGCCCAATTCATTTAATTTTTTCGGATCCAAGCAGCCCGGTGAATTAGGCCCAACCAATCCCAAATAAAACTCATCTCTGAGCAATTCGGAAAAGACAATGGGCCTGGGCTGACGTGGCTGTGGGACCCGACCACGTTCTTCTTCTTCCTCTGCCTCCTGGTTGTCTTCTCCTCAGCGCTTCTTCTGCGGTTTCCGGCGCTGGCTTCTCCTCCCTCGATTGCTCGCTTCCCTCCTCGCACCCGATCGTCCCTTCTCGCACTCGTCTCGCCCTTCCCACTACTCCCTCGCTGCCCTCTCTCTCTCTCTCTCTCTCTCTCTCTCTCTCTCTCTCTCTCTCTCTCTCTCTCTCTTTCCCCTCTCGTTTGCTCGCGTCCCCGCTCGATCTCGCCGGCACTCTCCCGCTCTCTGGCGCTCTCGCTCTCTCGCAACCTCACCGTTTTCAGTTCAAGCATGAAGGAACGAAGGATACACAAGGATCCGAAAGGAAAATGAGAGTTGAAGAGGCTTAGGAGCGCTCACCGAGGGGTTTGAATCTCGCTGAAAACGTCGTCGGTGTCGATTCGAGGCTCGCCGGAGACTCGATTGGCTTCAACGGAGATGGATTCTTGCTAGAGGTGGCCCTGGGAAAGTGGAATGGAGTTAAAAGAGGAGTCTTGACTCGATTTGGAGGTGAAGCGAAGGGGAACGATGCTTACCTAACCGGAAAGTTAAACAGAGCAAGGGAGGAAGCGGTGTGGCTCAGGCGTGCTCTGGGTCGTCGGAAAACAGGTAAGCGACGGTGAGGGCTCAATGGCCTGCTGCTGTTCGTCATGAGAGAAGAAGGGAGTGAAGGCCACGAGTGGCCGGCAGAACAGGGAGGTGGAAAGGAGGAGAACAGAGGTGTGGTGTTTGCTTGTTGTTCGACGGGGAGCGGAAGATGATCTTGTAGCTGATGTTGCTACTGCTTGACAGAATTAGAGAAGGAGGATTGAGGGAGGAAGTGTGGGGTTTGAAGACAAAAGAGGAGGTGAGGATATGCTCCTTCTGAACCAGACAAACAAAAGAAGATTGTGCAGTGGCGTGGGCTGATCTGCAATAGGGGCAGCTGTAAAGGCGTGGGGAAATGGCAAGGGGTTGTTTGGGATTGTAGCTAAAAAATGGGGGAGCATGGGGATGAGGAACAAGATAGGAGACGTGGTATTTAGGTAAAATTGGATAAGGGTAGCTGGAAGAGGGTTGTTTGTTTCGTAGAAAGTAGAGGGGAAATAAGACAAAGGTGTGGTCAAACCAACATCCTATTGTATAATCAAAACCTAAAATACCCGAAAAGTAAATCCTGAAACCCGTTCTCTCTTTCAGGCAATTAGAATTTGAAATCCGGAAATCAAGGTTATCATGTTAGTTTTCAAAATTTTATTTAGGTCGAAAATCCGCTTCAAGAGTTCTCAAATCCAAATTAGCGAGTTTGTTGTTAAATTCCGCTTTTAAATTCATTTTGTTTCTCCTTTTCCAAAAAAAATTAGGATTTAAAAATCCGAGCATTTACATCATCCACCTCTAAAAACAAGTCTCGTCCCCGAGACTAAAACCAAAACAAGGTAGGGGATGAAGTCTGAATAGGTGAGTCCAAGGGCCATTCCATTGATCCCGTAAGTGCCTCATAAGTGCCCCTATGAGATTCTTCTAGTATTGTCGTCATGTCCATAATATCCCCAATAGGTCGTAGCGAGAGTATGATATGGGCCCTTATCACATCCTTACTCCGACTTGTCGGCTATATCATAACTCGAAAAGCATTATAGCATCTCCACTAGGTCTTAACAGGAAGTCTATAAGGGCCCCTATAAAATGTCTGTATCCACTTCGTGGGGTGTTATAACGCAAGCTCGGGTCGAAAAAGTTTCAAAAGGTTTCCTCAATTCGAAAAGGTTTGGTTTCAAAATCATTGATGTTCTCGATTGCGTTCAATTTTTTTCAAAATCCAAGTTAATCTTTTTTAAACAGCATTCAAAACCTCTTAACCCGATGTTAATCAAGCAAGTTTCAATCTCAGGAGGTGGAATCATCCACCTCTAATGGCTAATCCCATATTTCCTTTCTAGGTTCCAAGTCAGAATCAAATTCCAATAATTCAAGTTCTATCATTCTAACAACTCCAATTCAAGGCATCATATAACCCAACAATCATGTAACACATTCAATAGCAGGTCATACTCACGTCAAGGATAGTCACATACCATAACATAGGAGTTGTCATCTCCTATTAGCCAAAGAAGACCTTTTTTCGAATTGGTCCCTTAAGGATAAGAGCTTGCCAAATTGCCAAGAGGTAGCCTGGTTGGATCGGTCTTTGATACTTTCATTTTGTAAATACTTTTCCGTTATAACTCGAACCTAGATGTTATCTTCGTTAGAGTATAGTTTCCAAAGTAATCTAAATTGAAGGCTTATGTTTAATTCTTCCACCTTTCTTATGCCCATACCATCATGCAACTTTCTTTTACAGATATTATCTCAACTTATGAGTGGGGTGTATCTCTGAATGGAGCTTGTTCCATAAAAAGTTCTTATTTATCTGATCTCTTTGATTGAGAATTCCTTTAGGAAGTAAAAAGTTTTGCATTAGGTAGTTGGTTTTGGAACTAATTAGAAGCCTTCCATTTGGAGAGTTGTTTTTTTAAGGTTTTGAATGATTCTTCGAAAACTGTGTTTTTTATATATACACCCATTAATGAGCGGAATACCTTAATACTTTTCAAGGGTAATTGAGATCGGGATTCCCATGTGCTGGGCTAGATCTCGTGCTAAATTCTGACTAACATTTTTTGAGCACTGGAGAGAGCTTTTATTGTAGTTGATGGTTAGTCCTGATAGGTTGGAGAAATTATTGATCATATTCTGAATGGTATTGAGACTAGCGTGAGCAGCTTTAGCAAATATGTTCACGTCATCTCCAAAGGTAAGGAAAGGTATAGGAGTACCATTTTCGGTGAGTTTAATCCCAACAAGTAGATCTTCTAGTAGAGCTTCCTTTTTCAAATCTCTTGCTAATCCTTCCATGACTATGACAAAAATGTAGGGAGCAAGAGGGTCTCATTGTCGAATCCCCCTATTTGGTTTGAACTATTTTCCTGGGCCGTTGTTCACAAGAATCGAGAATGAGGATGTCGTTAGACATGTCATTACCCAGTTGATCCATATAGGATGGAAGTCGAACTTTTTTAGAATAGCTTCAATGTAACTCTAGTTGATTTTATCGTAAGCCTTTTCCATATCTAGTTTTATGGCCATCCAGTCTTTTCTGCCTTTTTGTCTATGAAAGCTATGGAAAATTTCATGGGCTATTATGGTGTTATCTTGAATGGATCTCCCTTCTACAAACGCACCTTGGTAAGGGTTGATAAGTTTAGGAAGAATAGGTTTTAATCTGTTTGCCAAATATTAGAGATGACTTTATAGATTTGTTGCAAAGGCTAATAGGTCTATAATGATTGATAGTTGTAGGATTGTCAATTTGGGAATTAAAGCTATAAAGGTTTGATTTATCTCAGATAACAGCTGCCCCGAGTGGAAAAAAGGTTTTATGGCTTTAGAGTAAGAGGGGCTCACTATATGCCAATATTATTTTGTAAAATTCGGGGGGATAGCCATCTGGACCAGGGGATTTATTTTATGCCATTTCAAACATCGTATTTTTTATTTCAGTAGTTGAAGATTGAATGACTAGATTTTTATTTTCCTCTATCGTGACCTGTGTTTGAATATTCCATACCTCATTTGGGCCGACATGATGCTGGCGAGATCCAATAAATCTGTCCGACATTTCTTTTGTAATTTGATATGTGATAAGGTCGGTATCAGAGAGGATATTACCTTGATTGGTTGTGAAAGACATTGTAGTTCTTTTAAAAAATTTAACTCTAGCAGTAACCTAGAAGTATCTTGTATTTCTATCCGAGAGTTGTAGATGATTTGTTCTGGCACGCTGTTTCCAGAACTTATAGTTATATTCCAGTAATCTATATTTTTGGTGCTCCAGTCTTGAAAGCTTTTCCTCATCCTTTTCACTGATATTACCCCACGACATGTGACCTTGAAATGCTAATATTTGTTGCTCAACTTGGGCAAGTTGTTTTGAGATGTTATTTGTTTGATAATTACACCAGTTCTTAGTGTAACACTTGAGAAGTTTTTGTTTCTGAATTAGTTTGAAACCATGAGAGCCAACAAATTTGTTATGCGAAATATGTCGGACCATGATTTCATAAATACCATTTGTGGTCCAGACCATTTCAAATCTGAAAGGAGTACCTTTTTTCCTTTTTTTGAGACCCTATTTCTAGCGAGATCGGGCGGTGATTAGAGTTAGAGAAAAAATAATGTTTAGTACAAAGGTTTGGGAACCAAGTGATGATTTGTCGGCATGCTAAAGCCCTATCCAGTCGTTCGTATGTATTGTTAGTGTTAGTTTTGTTCTTCCTCCAAGTAAAGGGTTGTTGTGAGCCTAATTTGCCATGTTTTACACTTACTTTTATATCGATTTCTGCATGCATTTCATACATTTGGGTTTGATTTATACATAATTTGTGTAGTTTATGTTTATTTGCAATATATGGAAGTCTGCACAAGTTTTTTTTATATTTCACAGAAATTTGACGCACTTTGGATGTTAAAGGAAAGTCATGAAAAACTTGGAGAAGCTAATGAAGAGCACATGATGGTGCAGCTGGAGGAAACGCCACTTTTCACCATTCATCAATCTGAATCAAGATCTGAGATCTTGATGAGAGTTGTAGCCCTCGAAAAGAGATTTCCAACGCATACTCATATGCGTCAATCGGACGAACGAGAACTCGGGAAAGTGCGTTTCATGACAGATACAGAATGCTGGAAACTGCAGAAGAGGTAGATATCGACCACCTTTGGTCGATATCGAGTAAATCACGTCGACTAGAAATGCCAGAAATCGACCAGACACTGGGAGCAAGATAGAAGAGGTCGATATCGACCACTTTTGCTCGATATCGAGTGAAGATAGGTCGAAATCCATTCTAGAAGCCGAGATCGAGTGAAGCAGAGAAGACAGGTCGATATCGACCTAACTTGGTCGATATCGAGTAACAACCAGTAGCCGATTTCGAGCAATCCAAGTCCAGAATCCGAGTGGGCTTTCTCCCACATGAAGCAAGAGATATTCTATCAAGAGACATGAAGATCTATCAATATAAGGAAGATTTATCCACTTTAGTCTTACTTTCCTTAACTTTAGGGATTTATTTGTTTTATTTCCAAATTTAATCATTAAGATTTAGATGGATAAATTTAGATAGTTCCTTTCTTGGATAGCAAGGATTGTGGCCTATAAATAAAGCCCTAGGGGGCTAATTTTTCAGAAATTCAAGCAAAGCCGTCTTCGAGCGCAAGGAGAGAGGAGAGAAAGAGGAGAGAGAGAGGAGGCGAGAGAGGAGAGAGAGGAAGAACGTTTGGAAGGTTTTGTAAGTTGTAGTTTGTTTTATGATAAAGTTAGTTTCATTTATCATGTCTAGTTTCTACTTTCCTTCTTCTCGGGTTGGGGTGATCCCAACATAGATATGTGTGTTTGATTTATGAATTTGTGTGTCTTTATCATCATCTACCTATGTGCTTAATCCTTTGCGAGAGTTGAGGAAATTCCTTATTTGTGATATTGAAGCAAAATTGATCTTATTGTGAATTTGGATAGTAATTAGTGTTTATTTGCGAGAGCCGACTAATCCTAATTAAGAAAAGGTAGAAACAAATTAGGTTTTTATGCGAGAGCCTCTATTACCTAAATTGTTGGAATTTGCGAAAGTCGATTCTTTGATATAAAGCATGCATCTTTATGTGAGTTATAAATATGCACATATGTTTATTGTTGTTGTGATCCCTAACTTGGAAGTTTGCACCTTTATTATTCTACTTTCTTTATTTTAATGTTTTTTTGCAAAGATACCCAACATCAACCACCATTCCCTCTCCATCCCTCGACATCGACCAGCTCTTAGTCGACGTCGACAGCAACCTCCTCACGTTTTCCCGCTATCCCTGAACCCCGAACCACACTAAACCTAGAACCGCTGACTTCTCTCATGAGGACGAACCTTACTCCCCTATACTATAGTGGGGGTGTTGATTATAAATTTATTTGGTCAAGAAACCCTCTCGTCAAAATTGGCGTCGTTGCCGGGGAGGAGGCACGATTAAAGGAAATAGTCCGGTTGGAAGACGAAATCTGAAGCCTTGAGGCTTCCATGTAGTTTAAAGGACCATGCCCTCCTCCCGACGAGCCAATTGACCCACTCGATCTCAACAACCACGTATGTCCTTCTTCGAATTTCATTCCTACTTTGCTACCTATTGTTGATGAATCATATGAAGGATCCAAAGGCGAAATAGCACCAGAAGAGAAGAAGTTGGACATTGTTGCCCAGGGCATTCCAAGATCGCTTTTAACTTACAAAGTGAAGGCTATCCTCGATGATTTTGAGCAACCGATGTTCATATTCAAGTATGGGGTCCTAGCAAAGTGGCATGAAGCTCCGGATGATGTGGTGGAAATATCTCTTCCCACTCCATCATTTTGCCGTGGTGGAGACGCGCAAACAAATCAACATATGAAGCGGAAGAGGTATGATGATGATGTATGTATATTTTCTTTATATCTTCCTTTATGCATGCCAGCTGGAGCCCAGGAAGATGAATGGGTGAAGCCATGGAGCGTTCACTCGGGGAGGTTTAAGCATCTTCACATGATGCCCCCGGATGACATTTCACGCTTCCCACCACTGGAGGAACCACCAGATCCTCCTATACCTCCGGACAAAGATGAGCCAGGCTAAGACTAAAAGGGAAGTAGGTCAAGCTAAAGACTTAAAATTTAGGGCTTACGGGAGGCAACCCGCTATTTCTTATTTCTTAGATTATAGATAATGTTGGTTTCTATTTTTAAACATTATTTTGGATTTGCTATTGTGGATTTTGTCTTTCTAACAGAATCTTGCAGGTACGAAAGAGTTGCAGAAGTACTCGACGTCGAGTAAACTACTCGGCGTCGACCACCCGTATCAAGCAAAATGGCCTATGATTGGCGAGGATCTCCCTGGAGGCTTTCACTGTACTCGATGTCGAGTAACTGAAGACGTCGACTACTTCACTCAAGGTCGATGACAAGAGGAAAACCTGTCGTTGTCCTTGCCAAAGAATACTCAAACTCACAACTAGTATAGTGTGTAAGCAAGAGGTCGATCCACAGGGAAATCTAATAAATTCAAGTGTCAATTCTAATCGCTAGTAAGAATATGAGGGTTTTTGATGAGTAAAAGATCCGCCTTTTATCAAAGCGGAAGCAAGCAAACAAAGTAAATAGATTGTAGAATTCAGTGGAGATCAATAGGTTCACCTACAATTTATCACTTTAATTGATGAATTCGATCCTTGTTTCAACCTCTAGTTCTTGTCTTTTCCTATCAATGTCCTTGTCCAGATCTTAGGTAGATTACTAGTCCTACGAGTCCTAGCAACCCTTATCTCTAAATAACCCTAACACGGTTAAGATTCAACCTAGAGATAGCATTAAGATTATGAATTAACCAAGGTACACATAATATCAAGCTACGAGTCGATATTCAACATGTATTCAACTTCCTACACATCCAATTAGTCCTACGAGTCCTAAAGGGATATGATTGCCACTTGGGTTAAGGTTCGCTACGAGGAATCTACAAAACCCTAGCAATTGAATGAATCTACTCTAACTAGATGATCAGGCCAGAGAGAATAAAATACATTCAAGCAATTAAAGCACAAGGAAGACAAAACATTGCAATAGGAATAAGAACTAGATTAAGAAACTCACAATTCAACAATCAAAAATCCAAACTGTAGGCGAAACCTTGAGAGTTTAGTTGCTCATGCTCAACGGCGCTCTCAAAAATGGAATAAAGTGCATAAGGTTAGTGAAATAATAAACTAGAAAAGTCTTATAAAGCCTCTGACAAGTCGGCCAAAGAATAAAACAAAAACCCTAATTAAAGTCCAATTCTGAACGGCGTGTTTCTGCGAGGGCCGCGGGGCAGCCAACCCAGGCCGCGGGGCGGGCGGCGATCAGCGAAATCGCTCGTTAGAGGTTCGGGCCGCGGGGCGGCTTTTACTGTTCACAGCGATTTTTTCGTTTCGAATTTGGTCTCGATGTCAACACAAAAGTTGTAGATATCGAAGAGAGCTTTCCAACGCATGGTTATAATAGTCAATCAGACCACCGAGGCCTCCAGAAAGTGCGAAACAAATTCAGCATGTCTGGCGACAACTTTTGCTGATTTGTTCTTCACTTAGGCTCTCTAACTTCGATTCTGCTCCCGGGCTCTTCACTTTTCCTCCTCCTCTTCACTCTTCTTTCATCCATGAGCCTCCTCATTCTTCGTCGGATCCATATATACCTGAAATAATCCATAAAAGTGTGTAGATTCCGACTCCACCAACAAAACAAGTATAAATGCAAATCTAGCTTAAATTATGCATTATATATATCTCAATCATGCTAAATACAACCTAATATGCCTACCTAAATGCGTGCTATCAGTCGACCACTTCTGCACAAACTTTAGCACTTGATTCCGAAGTTCGGCACACCTGTCTAGGGAGTTTCTTTCTGTATCCCTTGTTTTTTATACAGTGAGGACACTGTAATGTTTAAGTATGGGTGTAAAGGCTCGGATTTTCAAATCCTAATTTTTCGAAAAAGGTAATTAAAAATGAATTTAAATCGGATTAAAAGTTCGTTTAGCGGATTCCAACCGGAATATAAAATTTGACGAATAATTTCCGTCCTTCTACCTAAAAAATTCAAAATAATGATCAGATAGCGATATCCTTGTCGATTTAAAAAATTTAATTGATCGAGAAAGCGAGATTCGGAGAAACTAACATTCGAGAACTAATTTCGGGTTTTAAATTCGCGTATTCGTGATTTATTTCCGGGTAATTGTTTACCCATTTCCACACACAACCCCACCCACTCCCATCACTCACCATACCTTTCAGATCCACCCCATACCCCGTCACTCTCTCCTTCAAATCACCCTTACCCCTGTCTCTCTCACCATTTCCATTCACCGTCGGCTCATCATCACCTTCCCGCTTCACCTTCGTTCATCATCGATTCATCCCCATCACCATTCCTTAACCATCTCCATATCGTCACCATCATCTCGGCTGCGTTGTTACCGCCATTACCACCTCCGAGGACCCTTCCACCTCCTCCGTCGAATCCAAGCCGTCACAGCTTCCTCCTCCTCCTCCTCCCATGGCGTGGCCTTTCACGACGTGATGAATCGCAGCCCCGAGAAGTTCCTTCCTTCACCACAGCTGACGACCGAGAGCGATCGAGCCTCCGACATACCTCCACATCACCTTCTCGCGAAGACCGACATCTGACGACGAATCCGAGCCGCCGAGAGCAGCCCGAAGTGCCGACGTCCATCACCTCCCTGTTCGAGCACGAGCCATCTTCCGGTAAGCCGTTCCTACTCGTTTTCGATCGAAATCATCCTCGAGCTTCACCATCACGCTCACACATATCCGGCGTAGGTCCGACGAATCATCGTGTGCCTCCAACGACGCCCAGAACTCCGAACGAGAGCTTCGAAGTCGCGAACATCCTCGGCGAGCTTCCGTCTTTCCTTCCTTTGTTTCGATTCAATTCTGTCATTGGGTCGGGCTGTGGGCGAGTGGCGAGTGAGTGTAAGCTGAGGGTGTTGAAATATAATGTGTTTCAACCTCCTAAGTTAAGCTAAGTTAAAGTCAGTTTGTTTAAGTGTTGTTTAAGGTTTCTGTTTTATGAAATTATGTTTAGTGTAAGGTAGTTTATGTCATAGCAGTTTATGTTCAGTTTCTAGTCCAAGTAAGTGGTGTTAGTGGGCAGTTAACTAGCTTAGCAGTTACACGAAATGAAGTGTGTTTGTAAGGAGTTGTTTTTGATCAATCAAGGGGTAAGGCAGTTTAGAAAGTTGTCCAGTGTTCTTCTTCTGTTCTTGAGTTGTAGAGAGCTCAAGTTTGCTCTTTGTGTGGTCAATTGTGTGTGTTCTGCAAGTCCAACAGAGTGGTATCAGAGCAAACATCTGTTTGCCGGGTTACAGTCCAGGGATTTGAGTGAAAAGTGAGATTAAAACACAGGGAAACACAAAAGAGGTGAGGTGAAAATGCAGAACAATGGTTCAGGCAATTTGAGCAACTCACAGTTGCCAATATTCAAGGGTGTGAATTACCATTTCTGGAGTCTTAAGATGATGACTCTTTTCAAGTCTCAAGAAGTATGGGGACTAGTAGAAAATGGTTTTGAAGACACTCAAGTTGGAGAGCCTGATCAGCCACTAAGAGAAAAAAGGAAGAAGGACTCGAAGGCTTTGTTCATGATCCAAACTGCCTTGGATGATGAGGTGTTTCCAAGGATTGCAGCAGCAACAACTGCACATGAGGCCTGGGAAACCTTAAAGCAAGAATATATGGGTGACAAGAAGGTCATCACAGTCAAGCTACAAGCACTCAGAAGAGAGTTTGAGACTCTAAACATGCTTGAGAAGGAGACTGTGCAGGTATTTCTCTCTAGAGTATCTGCAATTGTGAATCATATGAAGTCATATGGAGAGAAGATGACTGATGAGACAATTGTGAGCAAGGTCTTGAGAAGCTTGACCAAGAAATATGACCATGTTGTAGCTGCTATAGAAGAGTCTAAGGATCTGTCAACATACAAGTTTGAAGAGTTGACAAGTTCTCTTCAAGCACATGAGGAGAGGTTGAACAGATCAGGTGACCAGAAGGAGGAGAAGGTCTTTCAAACCAAAGAAGAGCCCTCAAAGGAGAAGTCTGAAAACTCAGGAAATAGAGGTCGAGGAAGAGGAAATTTCAGAGGTAGAGGGCGTGGTAGAGGCCAAGGAAGAGGTCACAACAATGGCTCAGGAAGAGGTCAGAGTAGTGACTCAGAAAGGAGCTCATGGAGAGGCTTTAGCAGAGGAAATTACAGTGGTTCAAGGTCTTACAAGGGAGGCATTCAGTGCTATCATTGTAAGAAGTATGGTCATAAAGAGGCTCAATGTTGGGACAAACTTGAGAGTGAACAAAAGGCAGCAAACTACTCAGAAAATGCTGAGCAGGAAGGAAGGTTGTTCATGACCTTATCCTCAGATACAGAAAATGCCAATGATATTTGGTATTTAGATAGTGGTTGTTCGAACCACATGTCAAGCTCAAGGAAAATGTTCAAAGAGCTTGATGAATCAAAGAAGAGCAAGGTGAGGCTTGGAGATGATAAGATGCTGCAAGTAGAGGGAAAAGGTACCATTGTCATTCAGAGTTTGCAAGGAGGAGTGAGAACTCTAAGTGAGGTTCAGTATGTGCCAGGATTAGCACATACTTTGCTCAGTGTGGGACAGTTGCAAGGGTGTGGTTACTCTCTACTGTTTGATGAGGATGCTTGTGAGATCAGAGACAAGAGATCAAAGCAAGTGGTTATGAAAGTGCTCATGACCAAGAACAGGATGTTCCCACTGGATTTGTCAACAAGTGTGAATAGAGCTATGACAGCTAAGGGAGATGAAGAAACAAAGCTGTGGCATATGAGGTTTGGACATTTAAATGTTCAGAGTTTGAAGCTGTTGAGTTCAAGAGAACTGGTCACTGGTTTGCCAAGAATTGCAGAGATTGAATTTTGTGAAGGGTGTGTGTTTGGTAAGCAGTTCAAGGGTACTTTTCCAAGTGGTAAAGCTTGGAGAGCTGATGAGTGCCTGGAGCTTCTGCACGCTGACCTGTGTGGACCTATGCAGACCATGTCATTTGGTGGAAGCAAGTATTTTCTGCTCATCACAGATGATCATAGCAGGATGAGTTGGGTGTTCTTCTTGAAACTCAAATCAGAAGCTTTTGAAAACTTTAAGAAGTTTAAAGCTGTAGCAGAAAATCAATCAGGAAAGAAGATAAAGGCTTTGAGGACAGATAGAGGTGGTGAGTTTTTATCTCAAGAGTTCACTGGATTTTGTGAAGAGCATGGGATAAAAAGGGAGCTCACTGCACCTTATACTCCTGAACAGAATGGTGTGGCCGAGAGAAAAAATAGAATTGTGGTTGAAATGGCTAGGAGTATGCTTAAAGCCAAGGAAATGCCAAATGAGTTTTGGTGTGAAGCTGTAGCAACAACAGTATATGTGTTGAATATGTCACCTACAAAAGCTGTCATGGACAAGACTCCACTTGAAGTGTGGAGAGGAAGAAAGCCTTGTGTGAATCATCTAAGAGTGTTTGGGTGTTTAGCCTATTCTCTGGTGAATTTGAGAGCCAAGCTGGATGATAAAGCAGTGAAGTGTATCTTTGTTGGGTATGCTACACAGTCAAAGGCTTATAGACTGTACAATCCTCAAAATGGAAGGATCATAGTGAGCAGGAGTGTGATCTTCAATGAGGATGCTAAATGAGAGTGGCAAGAGAAGAAGAAGTTTGTGAATGCTCCAAGAGATGTTATTATTGATGGTGCTATGGAGGAGTTAGTAACACCAGAAGTGCCTCCTCTGCAGCCTAGTCCTCCATCTACACCTTCAAGCCAGCAAAGTATGTCAAGTGGTGAATCATCTCCATCAAGTTCATCCAGTGAATCTCCACCCAGAAGATTCAGATCTTTGGCTGACATTTATCAAAGTTGTGGGATTGCTTTGATTGTAACAGAACCTGCTAGCTATGAAGAAGCAAATGAGGAGCATCAGTGGAAATTAGCCATGGAAAAGGAGATGAAATCCATCAAGAAAAATGACACATGGGAATTGATGGAGCTGCCTGAAGAGAAGAATGTAATTGGTCTAAAGTGGGTATATAGGACCAAATACAATACTGATGGGAGTATACAGAAGCATAAAGCAAGATTAGTGGCAAAGGGCTATGCTCAACAAGAAGGCATAGACTTTGAAGAAACATTCTCACCAGTAGCAAGGTTAGAAACTGTGAGAGTGGTGCTAGCTTTGGCTGCACAATGGAGGTTTCCTGTATTCCAGTTGGATGTGAAGTCTGCATTTCTAAATGGAGAGCTTGAAGAAGAGGTGTTTGTTGAACAACCTCTAGGCTTTGTCAAGAAAGGTGAAGAGGGCAAGGTCTACAAGTTGAAGAAAGCTCTCTATGGTTTAAAACAGGCTCCAAGAGCATGGTATAGCAGAATTGATGCATTCTTCTTAGAGAATGAATTTAAGAGGAGTGAGAATGAACCTACTGTTTATGTTAGAAGGAAGAGCAAGGAGGAATTTATAGTGGTGTGTCTATACGTAGATGACATCATATACTTCAGTTCATCACAAGAAATGCTGAGTGAGTTCAAGGTGGCAATGATGAGTGAGTTTGAGATGACAGACTTGAATCAACTCCAGTACTTTCTAGGCTTGGAAGTTAAGCAAGGGAAGGAAGGAATTTTCTTGTGTCAAGAGAAGTATGCAAGTGATTTAGTGAAGAAGCATCAGCTTGAAGGTTGTGATACAACTCAGACTCCTATGAATGCAAATGAAAGATTGCAGAAGGATGATGGCACCAGAAGAGCAGATGAGAAGGTGTTCAGGAGTCTTGTTGGAGGCCTTAATTATCTCACACATACAAGGCCAGATATAGCTTATTGTGTGAGTGTAGTTTCAAGGTACATGCATAATCCAACAGTGCAACATTTAGGGGCTGCTAAAAGAATTCTAAAATATGTTGCTGGAACCTTAAAGAAAGGCCTGTGGTATGCAAGTGTGAAAGATTTCAGAGTGCAGGGGTATACAGATAGTGATTGGGCAGGGTGTGTGGATGACAGAAAGAGGACATCTGGGTCTGTATTCAGTCTTGGCTCAGGGGCAATCACATGGAGCTCGAAGAAGCAAGAAACTATTGCTTTGTCTTCATCTGAAGCAGAGTATGTAGCTGCAGGTGCAGCAGGAAGGCAAGCATTGTGGCTCAGGAAATTGCTAGGTGATTTGGGGTGTGTCCAGTGCAATGCAACTGTGATATGGTGTGACAACAGGTCAGCTATAGCCATGACAAGAAACCCTGCATTTCACGCAAGAACAAAGCACATAGATGTGCAGCATCATTTCATTCGTGAGCTGGTGGCTAAGGAGAAAGTTGTGCTAAGGTTTTGTGGCACAAGTGAACAAAATGCAGATTTGTTCACTAAGGCATTGAACTCGGTGAAACATCAGTTCTTTGTTGAAAGGATTGGCATGAAGGAGTTTGAATCAAGGGGAGGTGTTGAAATATAATGTGTTTCAACCTCCTAAGTTAAGCTAAGCTAGAGTCAGTTTGTTTAAGTGTTGTTTAAGGTTTCTGTTTTATGAAATTATGTTTAGTGTAAGGTAGTTTATGTCATAGCAGTTTATGTTCAGTTTCTAGTCCAAGTAAGTGGTGTTAGTGGGCAGTTAACTAGCTTAGCAGTTACACGAAATGAAGTGTGTTTGTAAGGAGTTGTTTTTGATCAATCAAGGGGTAAGGCAGTTTAGAAAGTTGTCCAGTGTTCTTCTTCTGTTCTTGAGTTGTAGAGAGCTCAAGTTTGCTCTTTGTATGGTCAATTGTGTGTGTTCTGCAAGTCCAACAGAGGGCGGGACGATCGGGTGAGCTCGAGAGCTCCGGCGAGCTCGAGAGAGGCGTGAGCGAGCAGATCCGTGCAGCGCGGCGCCATGAGTGCGATAGAGGCGAGAGCGAGCGAGGTTTAGCCAATAGATGTGTGCGAGAGCGAGGCCGAGGCGAGGATGAGCGGGCTAGAATGAGCGAGAGCCAAGGAGCCGGGCTCGAGCTCCGTCGATCAGCGCGGGCGGCTTCGAGCTGAGCAGCGCGAGGAAGTGGCCGACGGGAACTTCATTTTGAAATGAAGATGAAGATACGTTGTGGGGAGCTCCTTGTTTTGTTATGTATTCCACCGTATAGGTTTTTATTGGTGGGTTCGGTTCGGTTCGTTTCGGTTAGATTTAAATGGGTTTGGTTCGGTTAGGTTTATCCGTGATTAATTAATTAATTAATGGTATTTAAAATAAAATATAATATTATTGGAGGTTTTAAGAGATAAAATATTATTTTCGGAAATTTATAAGGGTTGGTTTATTAAATAAAAATGATCGGGATTTTAGGGGATTTGGAAATAATTTATAAAAGTGTCAAATAAATGGTATTTAAAATATCATGTAATATTATTTGAGATTTAAAATATATTATTGGGACTTAAAGATTTATAAAGAATCTGGAAAAGAATTTCAAGGTTGGAAAGTAATCTAATAAATAAATTCAAAAGGGGATTTGGCGAGTATTTTCAAGGGTCGGAATACTTAACTATTTAACTGGGATTTGAAACGGTTTTGAAACCAACTTGGGAATAAGACTTATTCGATGACTATCTAGCATGATAATATGATCGTTTGACTAACAGAATGATATGTATGACTAATAGCATGGCTTGTGGTGAATTATTATATGAGATTAAATGTTGGATAATTATGACGATCTAGTAGGATTTTATATCACACAAATTATGTCTTATGATTTTGATGAACCGTTGAGGTATATGCGGAAATGATGTATATGAACATGCGAAATTGGTTGAATAACGATGTGGTCTTGTGGAGCGGATGATGCGATGAAATGACTTCCATAACGTGTTACTTGTTCTATTGATTGAGGTGTGCTTGAGTGCTTAATAGTTGGATGTAGACTTATGTATATTCAATCATGTACTAGGTGATACTAGGTGATTTTGACTACTGTGTGCTGGATTCTTTTGTTGCCGATCTGCTAGCCAGGTAAGTACCTCCGGGGCTTACTCAGTAACCAGTACCTCCTGCCTGATGTGTCATATAGTATGTAGGTGTTGCATATGCATAAGAGCATGTCATGTAGTATCATGCTTAGGAATTGCATTTACGAATGAGCATCCTTACTCTGTATGTGTTTGAATACAGAACGGCCGTTATCTGTGAGTCTTAGAGTCCTTGCTAGGGTCATAGGGCAGCCCAGCTTCATCGGGTGTTGTCCTCCTCGAGTCATTTATATATATCACGAGATACGAGATGGGCATGAGATATGATATGATGATGAGATATGATATGATGATGAGATTTGATATGATTATAGCATCGAACTGGCCAGTCTCCACCTTGTCTGGAGGAGGGGTGGTGGTAGAAGAGGGATATACCACTTGGTATTCTTTGTTAAGGCCTTACTTAATATTCCGCACATATGAGTTAGGAACATGATAGTGTGGTTAATATTTGAGTACTGCATGAAGGCATCTTTATTCTAGGTATAGGCGTATTATATGTCCTCAGCGCGGTCAGAGGACCTGCGGGCGGACTCTTCGCCTGACTTGGTGGTATAGTTTCAGGTACCCGATATACTGCTTGATTTTGTGCTATTATGACGGGGTCTATTCATACGGCGAAGAGTGAGTGGTTGAAACCTGACTTCACCAGATTCACGCTTTTGGGATTTCTCCCTAATTATACTCTGTTTTGACTCGGCTCTGCCGTGGCACTGGTTGTATCACTTTCAGAACTTAGGCCCTTTGCATGATAAAGGATTTCCCGCGTTGTAGACTTAGGACAGGTACAGGGGTTTATCCCGGGGTCTCCAACGGACCTTCCGGATTTGGGTGCGAAATCCCACTTTAAACTACACATCTTCGATTTCAAACCTTCAACCTGTACTCGGGGCGCAAGATCCCAACGAGGGGTTTCATCCCTCGAAACGTAACTCGGGAATCATAATCCTGGGCCGTTACAAAGGTGGTATCAGGGCTGAGGTTTTGCAATCCGAGTACAATAGGTTGAAGAGGTTTTGAAAATCGCCCAATGTTTTCAAATGGTTTTGGAAAATATTTTATAAAGGGCAAAATGAATTTAATTGGACTTAAAACCTAAAATGAATAAAGGGGAAATAATCTCGTGGGTAGAGACCCAAGCGGTAGACATCCCTTATGGATGTAGAATTCGGGGAACGGTTCGCAAAATACTAGCTTTTATTTACAGATGGGCCTAGAAGACTCCAAGGAACACCACAGAGTTTGAAGTGTTGAGTTAGGAGGCCGTGAGGTTTTGCCCCTCCGTTCAGCCGTCCCTAGAAGGACGACATAGATCGTCTCTATGCTTACGTTTATATATGTACATATATGCAATTGGACCCGAGGGCGATCCTCCTCGAAGAGGATCATATTAATCTTGTTGATTGCTTCCATGATGAGTGCTCTATTGTGCTTAGGATAGCGAACTAATCAGTATGCCTTGACTTGAATCATGTGTTGAATAACTGTGCAAACGAGATAGTGGGAGAAAACCTTGTTCTTATGTAATCGGAATTCCTGTTTTGTCAAAATAGCACTTTCATAATTCAAACACCCTGATGGTTCTGACTCTGTCATCCGCCCCACCAAAACATCTAGGCATGTTATCAAGGGTCGAGAAGCATCTGCTCCCCTGTTTAGAGTCTTGTTTCGTATCCCACCATTGATACTTTTATTGAGTCTCGTACCTGTGGTTGGGGTCTTTCACGGGAAATTTGGGTCGGTCAACTAAATACCTTCGAAAATCGTGTCGGATGTGAGGGTTACCTGAGTGTGTTAGTGGGAGTGAGGATTTAAATCTTTTCGAGATAGAAGTGAGTTGTCTTATGGGGTTATCCCTTTCGATCCTCGTAATGGCCAACCATGTCTTCTTGCAACAAGAGTCTAAACACGAGTTCTACCCTCACCTCTCGGAAACGGCGTGAATGTCCTTGTGTCAAGCGAATCATACTAGCGCCCCACGGGAAAACAGGGTGGTGAGTCGGTGATTGTCCTTAGAGAATTCTATCGAGCTATAATAATGGCCTCCTTGTGATTTCATGAAATTGTATATTGGTATAATTCAGCATGACTTGCCTAGTACCTTGCATGGTTGCACTTATGAGTAGATGTATGTGTCGTATGTATTGAATCCCCATGATTACCGTCTCGCTATGAACTAGGTCCATGATAGTGTGCTCAACTGTCGTTGTATGTTAAAATGTGAATTGGATGACTTAGCATGCCAGATGAACCTCATTAGACCTCATGACTGTGTACATGTTTAATAAGTATTGCTACTATCATGTAGGATATATACCTCCCAGTTATAAGCCCTCATATGATTGTGTGACATCTTAGTCTTAGTATGTGAATATGGATGTATGTGATGAGATAGTTGCTATACCAACTCTGCATGAATTGACTATACCCTTAGCATGATTTTTAGAGTGCATCTTAGCATGCTTGCCTCAATCTCGCAATATTATGACTTGCTTATGTGTGTATCTAAATTGAGTGATAATTCGTGCATAGGATATCTTGTGACGGTTGCTAGGTCTTGCATAACTTATGACATATATGTCCCATGTCAGTGTGTGCATACATGTTCTTAGTCTGTCAAGCATGATTGGTGAATGAAATGATAGGTTGCTAGCTTGTTCTGCGCACAGATAAAGATGATTATATGAACATGTTATGAATGCATAAATCGATATCCCTTGAGATAGGTGCATACTAGTGTGAAATAATGTGATGATATCTCTTGATTTTTATGTGCTTGTGTGCCACAATTATAAGGGCATCGTTGTAACTCTCGTGTTAGGATCTTCTCCTTGGTCTCGTCGTCCCTAGTTCTGGTCCATGTCTAAACTCTTAAGGAAGTTGTGTCGTCTGCCCTTGTCTCTCCCCTATCTCCGTAACTTCTAACCCTTGCAATCCTTCGATGAGCGCCGACATGTAAGAAAGGACCGACGACACAGTGGCACCATAGCAGCACAACGGAAGTGTGATGGGTCCATGACCCATAGACCACACAGGACTGACGTCGCCAAAAGTATACAAAGGACGAACACATTTGAAAGATGGTAGCCGCGTACGTGACTCTCTTAGATGACTCAAAGAAGGACGTTCTTAACTCAAATCGTGGATTCTTCTATACTAATCGGTATTGATGTTTTGTGATAGGCCTAGAACTGACATAATTGAATGTGTGATGACGGATGTGCTGAATATATTGGTAGCAATGATTGCCTGACTAACTTGTTTCTATGACGATGTGCCTTGGTGCTTGTTATTCTGACTTGCGAGTAAGTAGGTTATGGGTTATATGTATGTGAGTGCTTCCTTCTTGAGCTTGAGTCATGAGATTCTTCAGTGAGACGGGTTGGAAAGTGGCAGGTGGATTAAGGTCTTCGGATTGGGTCATTGGTCGTGTGAGATGGGGTGCATGAATGATGCGTTAGCTTGAGTAGAGCCGAGTGAGTTGGGATGTGTCGAAGATAGTGGTTCGTGAATATAGATGAGCTTCGAGGTAGGTCTTAGGTGGGGAGTGAGGCTAGTATGTTGAGATTTTGAGGGAGATGTCCTAGCTAGGAGTGTCGGTAAGTAGTGGGTGCGCGGTGTGAGCGGTTGAGGTCTAGACTAGTTGCATGAGAGTGACCTTACGAGTGGGTGTGAGTATAGGCAGTTGGCGTAGTTCTAGAGGTGGATGGGCGAGCTAGGAGTTGATCGGGGGATTCTTGAGGGGAGGTTTTGTGAGACGGATTGGTGTACTAAGGAAGGTGTCTAGATAGTCTATGAGCGGATCGTGGGCGATGTCGAGGATGATCGATTAAGGAACGTCTGAGGAATCGTAGAACTTGGGACTAGGTGATGTGTGCTGTGATTGGGAGAGATTTCGATAAGGGATGAGGTTGAGGAATTGCCAAGGAAGAGTAGTATGAGGTCGCTTGGGAAATTATCGATCGGGGATATTAGATTGTTCATATCAGGGTCGTTCATGTGATGGGTATTTGAGGGTTGTACAGATAGGATTGGTAATGCTTGGGGAATTTATGAGTGAAGGATCTCTAGATGCATTGTTGGAGGATTTTGGGATAGGGAATGAATCGGGATTTATGTGTGGAGATCATTGTGGCTATTGAGGTAATTGAGGATGTGAGATGAATCTTCGAGGAAAGGCTGGTAGCTAGGCAAGGATGTAGTTGACATTCATAGTAAGACTGTGGGCTTAAGGTTAAGATAGGGAGATTATGAGCATGGATTTGGGAACCAGGCAAAGCAGAAGGTATTGAGGACGCTAGAGGATAAGAGATTTTTGAAGGTTGGTGAAGTTACGGTGCTTAGGAAATTCGGACGAGCATGTCATACGAATTCGGTGAAAATGATGATCGGTACATTAGGGTTTAAGCGGTAGAGATTTCGAAGTTTGAGGAAGCGTGATTTGAGGCAATTTGGGGAAACATGCGGAGTTGAGGGAACTAGTCCAAGTAGAGTATGCTGGGAAGATGATCTAGAGTGGGGGTTGGCTTCAGGGTCATGGTGATTCATGGTTGGGAGTACCACTAGTTGGGTTCTGCGTTAGAATTGAACGGGAGTGTTAGGTGGGATATGGTCAGCATGAGTTGGGCCCTTAGAGGTGGATGGTTAGTGAGAGTGGTTAGTGGCGTGGGAAATATGATCAGGTTAGCAAGGTGATTCGAGATGTCTTTTTAGGAGATGTTGGTCGGGCGGAGTCTTGAGAGGCTAGGAAGAGTAAACGAGATTTTTAAGAAGTGTCTAGATCAATCGTGAGAGCGGTTCAGTTGAGGACTCGGAATTTTCTATTAGTGGGTAAAGATGGGACTGATAAAGGACCCTAGGGCAAGGACGTGTTATATATGGAGTCTTGGTAGTTGGTCGAGTTGTTAAGCTTGTCGAATCAGGAAACCGTGTGATTGAGAACTCCGAAAAATAGTTTAGATGGTCGAGTGGATTGGCCCTTAGATGGCTTGATGGCATAGGAGTTGGGATACCTTGTAGTTGGTTTGGGTATTCGACCTTGAGTGCGAATAGTTATGAGGCTAGAAATGTTGTATGTGAGCAGGATACAATGGTGCCTAGGACTGGTAGTGGATTGAGTTGGTAGACCTCGGTGGAGTTGATCTTAGTGCAAGGGATGGTGAGTAGTGGTCGTGTCTCGTCATGATTGGTAGTGTAAGGCAGATTTTCCTGAGATAGTGATCTAGTGTATACTTTACTTGTGGCCGAATGTTGTGCGAATTCTATGCTATAAACGATGTTGATTCTCTGTTGTGTTGTTGTTGACAATAGGGAACTGTAGTACTAACATAGTTGTCCCTGAACCCGATGGAATGCTACTGTACGGAAGCAGTTGTTGCCTCTAATGCAATGACGCTTGGTAGTTAGAATGAGTATGATGTACTTATCTGATTGATATAACGTGTGCTTATATGATTGATATGGTGTGTAACTTCCGTGAGATGATGTGATAAATTCTACCATATATGATACTATGTTAGATATGTTATGCTATGTGGCTATTCTTGAGGTGATTATGTTATGCTATTAGACGTGAGGTGATATTGTTATTCGATATATATACATGATGCTTGATGATGGAAATGATAGAAATTGAACCGTTGAACCTTGATTATGTCTTAGAACCTAGGAACGGAATATGAGATTAGCCTTTAGAAGTGGATGATAGGATGAATGAAGAGGTTAGGGATGCTTTTGACTAATGCCGAACTTGAAGTTTTGAACGGTGTTTTAAAGAGGACGTTGTGATGTTTTGAGTTATGATATGACCGAGGAGTCGGAGTAAGGATATGGTAGGGGCCCATATCACATTCTTGCTACGGTCTATTGGGGATATTATGATCACGGCAACGGTACTGTGAGGATCTCATAAGGGCACTTATGAGATACTTACGGGGTCAATGACATGATCCTTGGACTCACCAATTTCAAACTTCATCCCCTATTTTAAAATGATTTTAGTCTCGGGGACGAAACTTGTTTTTAGAGGTGGATGATGTAAAGGCTCGGATTTTCAAATCCTAATTTTTCGAAAAAGGTAATTAAAAATGAATTTAAATCGGATTAAAAGTTCGTTTAGCGGATTCCAACCGGAGTATAAAATTTGACAAATAATTTCCGTCCTTCTACCTCAAAAATTCAAAATAATGATCAGATAGCGATATCCTTGTCGATTTTAAAAATTTAATTGATCGAGAAAGCGAGATTCGGAGAAACTAACATTCGAGAACTAATTTCGGGTTTTAAATTCGCGTATTCGTGATTTATTTCCGGGTAACTGTTTACCCATTTCCACACACAACCCCACCCACTCCCATCACTCACCATACCTTTCAGATCCACCCCATACCCCGTCACTCTCTCCTTCAAATCACCCTTACCCCTGTCTCTCTCACCATTTCCATTCACCGTCGGCTCATCATCACCTTCCCGCTTCACCTTCGTTCATCATCGATTCATTCCCATCACCATTCCTTAACCATCTCCATATCGTCACCATCATCTCGGCTGCGTTGTTACCACCATTACCACCTCCGAGGACCCTTCCACCTCCTCCGTCGAATCCAAGCCGTCACAGCTTCCTCCTCCTCCTCCTCCCATGTGGTGGCCTTTCACGGCGTCACGAATCGCAGCCCCGAGAAGTTCCTTCCTCCACCACAACTGACGACCGAGAGCAATCGAGCCTCCGACATACCTCCACATCACCTTCTCGTGAAGACCGACATCTGACGACGAATCCGAGCCGCCGAGAGCAGCCCGAAGTGCCGACGTCCATCACCTCCCTGTTTGAGCACGAGCCATCTTTCGGTAAGCCGTTCCTACTCGTTTTCGATCGAAATCATCCTCGAGCTTCACCATCACGCTCACACATATCCGGCGCAGGTCCGACGAATCATCGTGTGCCTCCAACGACGCCCAGAACTCCGAACAAGAGCTCCGAAGTCGCGAACATCCTCGGTGAGCTTCCGTCTTTCCTTCCTTTGTTTCGATTCAATTCTGTCATCGGGTCGGGCTGTGGGCGAGTGGCGAGTGAGTGTAAGCTGAGGGCGGGACGATCGGGTGAGCTCGAGAGCTCCGGCGAGCTCGAGAGAGGCGTGAGCGAGCAGATCCGTGCAGCGCGGCGCCATGAGTGCGATAGAGGCGAGAGCGAGCGATGTTTAGCCAATAGATGTGTGCGAGAGCGAGGCCGAGGCGAGGCTGAGCGGGCTAGGATGAGCGAGAGCCAAGGAGCCGGGCTCGAGCTCCGTCGATCAGCGCGGGCGGCTTCGAGCTGAGCAGCGCGAGGAAGTGGCCGGCGGGAACTTCATTTTGAAATGAAGATGAAGATACGTTGTGGTGAGCTCCTTGTTTTGTTATGTATTCCACCGTATAGGTTTTTATTGGTGGGTTCGGTTCGGTTCGGTTCGTTTCGGTTAGATTTAAATGGGTTTGGTTCGGTTAGGTTTATCCGTGATTAATTAATTAATTAATGGTATTTAAAATAAAATATAATATTATTGGAGGTTTTAAGAGATAAAATATTATTTTCGGAAATTTATAAGGGTTGGTTTATTAAATAAAAATGATCGGAATTTTAGGGGATTTGGAAATAATTTATAAAAGTGTCAAATAAATGGTATTTAAAATATCATGTAATATTATTTGAGATTTAAAATATATTATTGGGACTTAAAGATTTATAAAGAATCTGGAAAAGAATTTCAAGGTTGGAAAGTAATCTAATAAATAAATTCAAAAGGGGATTTGGCGAGTATTTTCAAGGGTCGGAATACTTAACTATTTAACTGGGATTTGAAACGGTTTTGAAACCAACTTGGGAATAAGACTTATTCGATGACTAACTAGCATGATAATATGATCGTTTGACTAACAGAATGATATGTATGACTAATAGCATGGCTTGTGGTGAATTATTATATGAGATTAAATGTTGGATAATTATGACGATCTAGTAGGATTTTATATCACACAAATTATGTCTTATGATTTTGATGAACCGTTGAGGTATATGCGGAAATGATGTATATGAACATGCGGAATTGGTTGAATAACGATGTGGTCTTGTGGAGCGGATGATGCGATGAAATGACTTCCATAACGTGTTACTTGTTCTATTGATTGAGGTGTGCTTGAGTGCTTAATAGTTGGATGTAGACTTATGTATATTCAATCATGTACTAGGTGATACTAGGTGATTTTAACTACTGTGTGCTGGATTCTTTTGTTGCCGATCTGCTAGCCAGGTAAGTACCTCCGAGGCTGTTGAACAAAAATGCGCAATAATCGTACAACACATTTTATTTGATTTTTAATATTTGAGTTCGACCCCTTTTGGTTATCCTCTTGATTCGAAGTCGTATCGATATCAATGCAAGTATTGTATACGTCATTAGTCCGATCCTTTGTAGGAACTACCCGTAATAACGAACTTGCATTTGAGGGGTTTTGGTGATTTGGGCTGCACCCGAATTTTAACGGGTTGGCTACGTATCTCTTGGAAGAGAATCAAGCCTTACGTAGTTCAGAGTGTTTGAGTTGGTTTTGTGTGTTTTACCCCCTTAAAGGTTTTCATGCATCATTGGATCGTATTAGGACCCACCTTCTCGGAAGGGTAGTCCTAACATAAACCACACTATCATATGCATGAGATTTTCTCGTGTATCACCCGAATAAATTGAGCACACCTTCTCGGAAGGGTTTCCCAACTCAACGGCTATCACTTACACGGAAAATCATGTGTATTTAATTTTAACCCCATTTTCATTTTAAAAGTGAATTTAGGGATTAACGACTGTATCCGACATATTTTGAGATTTAATATCGGGTTACCTACGTAGCCGTTTTTACGGCGTCAAGCCTTTACGTAGTTCTTTTCTTTTGAAACCGTTTGATTTGGCTTAGAGATTTGACTTAATGGTCAATTTGGGGGATGGTGGAATTTGATTTTGAATGTTGGTCGCGACCAAACTCGACGAGCGGAAGCTTTGTATCGAGTTAGAGTGGGCACTTTGATTTTGATGGAAGATTTAACATCTGGGACGACTAGAGTCGACAAATGAATTTGGAAAGATTTATTTGAAGGTTTGGACGTGACTGGACTCGGTGAGAATTTGATTTACACCGAGTTTCCTACATATCCACTTGTTTAGTGGAATCAAGTCATCGTAGTTCTAAACGAAAAGAAATTCTGTATTTGGGTTTGATCATGGGATCATTTGAGAGTGGTGATTGGACTCGATGAGCATAAGCTTTGTATCGAGTCGGAATGGACAATTTGGATTTGTTTGATTTTAACCTCATATTCATTTAAAGGGAATTTAGAGGTTGACGACTGTACCCGGTATATTTTTAGAATTTAATATCGGGTTACCTACGTAGCCGATAGGAGGCGTCAAGTCTTTACGTAGTTCTAAACGAACTGATTTAATTTTTATCTGGCGATTGAACCCGACGAGCTTTTTGCTTTATGTCGAGCTACCTACGTACCCGTTTGAACGGGATCAAATCACTCGTAGTTCGTTTACGAACCAACTTAATTTGTTTGGTTTTGACCTCATATTCATTTAAAAGTGAATTTAGAGGTGGACGACTGTACCCGATATATTTTTTAGGATTTAATATCGGGTTACCTACGTAGCCGTTTTTATGGCGTCAAGTCTTTACGTAGTTCTACCAAAGGACAAATTTGATATAATTTGAGTCGGGCGACTGAATCCAATATATATGAATTCGATAATTTCCTACGTAACTCGTAAACGAGTATCAAGTCTTTACGTAGTTCTATAAGAAACCAAGTTTGATTTGGTTTTAAAAGTTTGATCGTTTGAGGATCGTGATTGAACTCGACGAGCTCGTAGCTTTATGTCAAGCTTCCTACATACCCGTTTGAACGGGATCAAATCTTATGTAGTTCTTTTGATGAAATGATTTAATTTGGGGAGATTTAACCTCATATTCATTTGAGAGTGAATTTAGAGGTCGACGACTGTACCTGATATATTTTTAGAAATTAATAACGGGTTACCTACGTAGCCGTTTTTACAGCATCAAGTCTTTACGTAGTTCTACCTGAAACCAAGTTTATATTTGGTGAAACTTGATTTGAGGTTTTAACTCCGTTTTTATTGAAGCCAACTTGAGGTTGACCCACTAGAATTAATTAGCAAAGAATATTTGACAAGTTTAATTTTATATTTTAATCAAACTCGAATTCTTAATTTGTGCCAATTATAATTCTTATATTTAAGCGGGTATATTTTGTAATTAAACAAAAGTTCTTCCAAATATGCCAAGCATGTACGTGTATAACTTATGTATGTGATTGAAGTTGTTTCCTAGTTTGCTCTTTAAAGAAAACCGAAGCCCAATAATTATAAAATGGAGACTAACAGCCCATTTTGATTAATTGGGTCCAGTTAAACAAACTAGGTGAACTGAGCCTAGCTTCTTTCAACTTCGGGTGCTTGTTCCCTTCCACAAGCTCAGTTCGTCACCTCAAACGACAGAACAAATACAACGCTTGCCTCCATCAACAACGGAGACCTCCTCACACACAAGTTCGAGGGTCCGGGTTTGTCAGTTGAAACGGAAGGGCAAAACGATTCCGGTTTCAACGACGGGACACGAATTCCGGCCTTCCGTCCCCAGGTGTTTCCAAAGAGGTACGTCCTAGGGTTTTTTTTTTGTTTGTTTGTGAATTTCAGCCCTTGATTTTTGTATTCACTCTTGTCTTTAGACAATTCTCGACCTGAATTTCGTATTTCCAAACGAATCCCCTTTCAATTGAGTGCTCAATTCTCACATTCAATTGATCTTCTTTTTTTTTAATTGTGTTTTTAGGGTTTTCGAATTAGGGTCGGTCAATGAGCGAGTCGGAGGACTGGGGCTCAAGAAGTTTAACTAGGGGTCCGATTTTGGGCAACTGAGAGAGAGACGGGCAATGCCGCCAGAAGTCAGGGCTTGTGCGACCTGAACCTCACCACAAGGACCTCTGACTTTGAGCAACTGGGGGAGGGCGGAGCGAACACACACTACGATTTCAGAGCGGCCGTCACCCTGGCGTATGAAACCAAGTACGTTAGCTTCTTCCTTTCTATCTCCCCTTTTAAAACTCTCATGGAGTGTAATTTGGCACTCACTTTGTCTGATTGGAGTTTCAATTTGTATGCCTCCCTGTTGGCTTGAGCACGTTAATTTTGAGATGGAAAGCTTGAGTTCCAATCCCTGAGATTATTTCATAACGCCCAATTTTAATCAGTATTTTTTATCATCAGTTACTGATTTTTAATACCCAATTTATGCTTACATTTTTCCACCTTTCTTGATGTTTCTGATGGAATTTTTTAGTTCCCCAATTCATTATTATTTTGCCTTTGTGGCAGTTTTGAATCCTTGGAAAACCTAGTGCTCCCTGCTGATTTTTTTGTTCTGCAGAGGTTGAGTTTTCAAAATTGCCTAAGGGGCCGTTTGGAAAGGGTATATGGATATCAGATATGGGTATCGGATATGGATATCAATCTAGGGGTATGAGATATGGGTATGAATCTTATATCCGATATCTTATATATGGTGTTTGGAACCAGATATGAGATATCAATTATGAGATTTGGAAAAAAATAATAAAAAAAAATTCTCCTGATCCCTAATTTAGTTGAAGAATGGAACATCCACCATGGTTGCAAGTCTGCAACCATGACAAAAAATCTCCCACACCTACATCACAGCACAAAAGAAGCACGAGAGTAGAAAGGGGCAAGTCGACGAGAACGCCAGTGGACTAGTCGCACTGAAGAAGCAACTCGACACAGAAACCCTAGATCCGAATTGAGGAGAAGAGGGGCAAGTCGACAAGGAAAACAAAGCGAAGCAGAAGTAGCAGCACAGAAGAAGAGCAAGAAGCACAGAAGAAGCAACAAGAAGCACAAAAGAAGGAGTGAACCAGACGCCCGGAAGAAGCGAAGCAGGGAGCGAGAGAGATGAGAAAGAGTCTCCCATATGCCCCAATTTGTTCAGATATCAGGAAGCCAAAAAAAAGCCCAATCCGTATATCAGGATATCAAACTGATATCCATATCTCTTTTTACCAAACACCAGATATGGATATGGACCCTCCCATACCCATATCTCATATCCATACCTCCATACCAAACGACCCCTAACTGATTAGGAGTTTTATGGCAGATCATTTGAGAGGAAATTTTGACAGCATTTCGCCCATGTTTAGGGCGATTTGATGATCCCGGAATCCAAACCCTTTCTTAAAGCTCAATGCTTTATAAGAGGGGATTTCGAGGATCGACTTCCTGCAACGATTGAGTTTCTTTTGAGCAAAAATCAGCAGCATTTTCCCTTGATTTAGGGTTGTTTGATGATTCTGAAACCCAAACCCCTTTCTTAAAGCTCAATGCCTTATAAGAGGGGGCTTCAAGAACCATGAAATCTACCTTGTTTGATGCTTCTTTGCTGCTACTGAAATTTTGATTTGTGTGGATGTTTGCAGGTTCTCCAGGAAAAGGAAAAGCCAGGAAGAGGAACACCAGTATAAATGAGCCAAAAACTGCTTTCTTCTTTGCAGTTGAATAGCCCAGAAAAGGAAGAAAAAGCCAAGCCCATCTACTGGTTGCATCAGTAGCTTTTATAGGGTGAATTAGGGTGGTTACTTGTGTAAAACCTCCTCCCCACGTACTGGCTGGCAGTTGCATCTCTCTTTCTTTTCCATTTTCTTTTATGTATTTATTTTTTCCCTTAACTGTAACCAAAATTGAAGGGGAAGTTACATTTCTAACTCCTGCACAGATTTTGTTATATGAATTTGGGCCTTTTTGTTTGGCATTTATTTGGTCCTCACTTTTGACTTGATAGAACCAATTTCTCATAATATCAAGCTTTATGCTTAAATGAAGAAAATTTATCACCTTTTTAACATATAAGAAAAATGTGATGATATATTGTTTTTTAATCAAATCATGAATTCAATCAATTCACGAAAATTTACCCCCCAACAGAGGCTTACTCAGTAACCTGTACCTCCTGTCTGATGTGTCATATAGTATGTAGGTGTTGCATATGCATAAGAGCATGTCATGTAGTATCATGCTTAGGAATTGCATTTACGAATGAGCATCCTTACTCTGTATGTGTTTGAATACAGAACGACCGTTATCTGTGAGTCTTAGAGTCCTTGCTAGGGTCATAGGGCAGCCCAGCTTCATCGGGTGTTGTCCTCCTCGAGTCATTTATATATATCACGAGATACGAGATGGGCATGAGATATGATATGATGATGAGATATGATATGATGATGAGATTTGATATGATTATAGCATCGAACTGGCCAGTCTCCACCTTGTCTGGAGGAGGGGTGGTGGTAGAAGAGAGATATACCACTTGGTATTCTTTGTTAAGGCCTTACTTAATATTCCGCACATATGAGTTAGGAACATGATAGTGTGGTTAATATTTCAGTACTGCATGAAGGCATCTTTATTCTAGGTATAGGCGTATTATATGTCCTCAGCGCGGTCAGAGGACCCGCGGGCGGACTCTTGGCCTGACTTGGTGGTATAGTTTCAGGTACCCGATATACTGCTTGATTTTGTGCTATTATGACGGGGTCTATTCATACGGCGGAGAGTGAGTGGTTGAAACCTGACTTCACCAGATTCACGCTTTTGGGATTTCTCCCTAATTATACTCTGTTTTGACCCGGCTCTGCCGTGACACTGGTTGTATCACTTTCAGAACTTAGGCCCTTTGCATGATAAAGGATTTCCCGCGTTGTAGACTTAGGACAGGTACAGGGGTTTATCCTGGGGTCTCCAACGGACCTTCCGGATTTGGGTGCGAAATCCCACTTTAAACTACACATCTTCGATTTCAAGCCTTCAACCTGTACTCGGGGCGCAAGATCCCAACGAGGGGTTTCATCCCTCGAAACGTAACTCGGGAATCATAATCCTGGGCCGTTACAATGGGGTGGGGGATTGGCTTACTTTATGCATATTTGACTTTATTTGACCATATGTGTGCATATTTAAAATATATTTCTCGAATTGCTTATACATGGCTACTTTGGAATTATCATTGATCTCTACGTGCTTACATGTTTGTTTTCCAAAGTTTGAAAAATCACCCCCTTTGAATTTTTTTTGAATAAGTGTCATGAAAGCTTTAATTGAACTCGACGATGCAAAATTGGATTCATTAGAGATATAGCAAGAAATTGCCTAGTAAAGAGAAGTCACAATGAAGTGCATTATTTTATAAAAACCATCAAAGGTGGTAAAATTTGATATTGCTTTTGACATGTTGCATGATAAGAGGATGGAGGACTTTATATTTTCCATATAATGCCCATATGTTTATATTCCCCAGCCATACCTATGCTTATGCATCACAAAAGTCATAATATGCCTTATTTCATATTTGCTCCACATGGTCTAAATATTGTCCATTCCTTACCTTATCCGGGGAATATGTTGATAATGATGTTACATTATGGAGATTTTCATATGGTTGTTGTGTTGTTATATATCATATATGGAGTTTGGCAGGAATGTTTGAAATATATGGAAAATTTAATGAGTGAAAGAAAATCCGGTCACCTCAGGAGATAAAGGTAGATCGACCTTACCTGTGTTAAGATAATAGTTCCGCAGGATGGGACACGAAGGTGAGGAGTCCGAAGCACTAAGTATCCGGGGCTATTCATGACACCCATGTTTGCGACTCGCGAGAAGGCAGTGCTGAGGTTAGAGTGGTAAAAGCATAATGTTGAAAAAAAGCAATGACCGAATGAGCGAAAGGTGAGAAATCAAAGGAAGAAGGAAGGTGGTATGAAAATTTGGAAAGTACTCCATTTCCCCGGATCATTAGCACCACATGGCCAAAAATTGCCCACCTTTAGCCTTTTACCAATCTACTCCTTATTGAGCCTAAATTAAAGTCCTCGTGATTATTAATGCTTTGTCATATGAAATTGTTTTTGCATAACTCTCCTTTTGTAAGTAGATGTTGCTTTTATTGCACATGAATAAATTTGTGACACTAGTACCTTTTCAAGGATGGTAATTGATTGCAGGGACATATAAGAATGAATCAAATATGTTGAGAGTTTTGATTTCTTCCCCTGTATGACAAGTAAAAGTAACTTGAGGAGAAACAAGCTTAAGTATGAGGTGTTTGTTGTGAGCCTAATTTGCCATGTTTTACACTTACTTTTATATCGATTTTTGCATGCATTTCATACATTTGGGTTTGATTTATACATAATTTGTGTAGTTTATGTTTATTTGCAATATATGGAGGTCTACACAAGTTTTTGTCATATTTCACAGAAATCGGACGCACTTTGGAGGTTAAAGGAAAGTCATAAAAACATTGGAGAAGCTAAGGAAGAGCACAGGATTGTGCAGCTGGAGGAAATGCCACTTTTCACCATTCATCATTCTGAATCAAGATCTGGGATCTTCATGAGAGTTGTAGCCCTCGAAAAGAGCTTTCCACTGCATACTCATATGCGTCAATCGGACGAACGAGAACTCAGAAAAGTGCGTTTCAAGACAGATACAGATATCGACCACCTTTGGTCGATATCGAGTAAATCACGTCGACCAGGAATGCAAGAAATCAACCAGACACTAGGAGCAACACAGAAGAGGTCGATATCGACCACTTTTGGGTGATATCGAGTGAAGACATGTCGAAATCCATTCCAGAAGCCGAGATCGAGTGAAGCTGAGAAGACAGGTCGATGTCGACCTAACTTGGTCGATATCGAGTAACCACCAGTAGCCGATTTCGAGCATTCCGAGTCCAGAATCCGAGTGGGCTTTCTTCCACATGAAGCAAGAGATATTCTATCAAGAGACATGAAGATCTATCAAGATAAGGAAGATTTATCCACTTTAGTCTTACTTTCTTTTAGGGATTTATTTGTTTTATTTCCAAATTTAATCATTAAGCTTTAGATAGATAAATTTAGATATAAATAGATAGTTCCTTCCTTGGATATCAAGGATTGTGGCCTATAAATAAAGCCCCAGGGGGCTGATTTTCAGAAATTCAAGCAAAGCCCTCTTCGACCGCAAGGAGAGAGGAGAGAAAGAGGAGAGAGAGAGGAAGAACGTTTGGAAGATTTTATAAATTTTAGTTTATTTTATGATATTGAAGAAATTCCTTATTTGTGAGAGTTGAGGACTTTTTATTTTCCATATAATGCTCATATGTTTATATTCCCTAGCCATACGTATGCTTATGAATCACAAAAGCCATAATATGCCTTATTTCATATTTGCTCCACATGGTCTAAATATTGTCTATTCTTTACCTTATCCGGGGATTATGTTGAGAATGATATTACATTATGGAGATTTTCATATGGTTGTTGTATTGTTATATAACATATATGGAGTTTGGCAGGAATGTTTGAAATATATGGAAAATTTAATGAGTGAAAGAAAATCCGGTCACCTCAGGAGATAAAGGTAGACCGACCCTGCCTCCCTTGAGATAATAGTTCCGCAGGATGGGACATGAAGGTGAGGAGTCCGAAGCACTAAGTATCCAGGGCTATTAATGACACCCATGTTTGCGACTCGCGAGAAAGCAGTGCTGAGGTTAGAGAGGTAAAAGCATAATGTCGAAAAAAAAGCAATGACCGAATGAGCGGAAGGTGAGAAATCAAAGGAAGAAGGAATGTGGTATGAAAATTTGGAAAGTACTCCATTTCCCCGGATCATTAGCACCACATGGCAAAAAATTGCTTATCTTTAGCCTTTTACCAATCTACTCCTTATTGAGCTTAAATAAAGCCCTCTTGATTATTAATGCTTTGTCATATGAAATTGTTTTTGCATAACCCTCATTTTGTGAGTAGATGTTGCTTTTATTGCACATGCATAAATTTGTGACACCAGTATCTTTTCAAGGATGGTAATTGACTGCAGGGACATATAAGAATGAATTTAATATGTTGAGAGTTTTGATTTCTTCCCCTGTATGACCAGTAAAAGTATGTTTATTTGCACCACATGGGGTGTTTGTTGTGAGCTTAATTTGCCATGTTTTACACTTACTTTTATATCGATTTCTGCATGCATTTCATACATTTGGTTTTGATTTATACATAATTTGTGTATTTTATGTTTATTTGCAATATATGGAGGTCTACACAAGTTTTTGTTATATTTCACAGAAATCGGACGCACTTTGGAGGTTAAAGGAAAGTCATGAAAACATTGGAGAAGCTAAGGAAGAGCACAAGATGGTGCAGCTGGAAGAAACGCCCCTTTTCACCATTCATCATTCTGAATAAAGATCTGAGATCTTCATTAGAGTTGTAGCCCTCGAAAAGAGCTTTCCAACGCCTACTCATATGCGTCAATCGGACGAACGAGGACTCGGGAAAGTGCATTTCAAGACAGATACAGAATGCTGGAAACTGCATAAGAGGTCGATATCGACCACCTTTGGTCGATATCGAGTAAATCATGTCGACCAGGAATGCAAGAAATCGACCACACACTGGGAGCAACACAGAAGAGGTTGATATCGACCACTTTTGGTCGATATCGAGTGAAGACAGGTCGAAATCCATTCCAGAAGCCGAGATCGAGTGAAGCCGAGAAGAAAGGTCGATATCGACCTAATTTGGTCGATATCGAGTAACCACCAATAGCCGATTTCGACCAGTCCGAGTCCAGAATCCGAGTGGGCTTTCTTCCACATGAAGCAAGAGATATTCTATCAAGAGACATGAAGATCTATCAAGATAAGGAAGATTTATCCACTTTAGTCTTACTTTCCTTTAGGGATTTATTTGTTTTATTTCCAAATTTAATCATTAACCTTTAGATTGATAAATTTAGATATAGATAGATAGCTCCTTCCTTGGATAGCAAGGATTGTGGCCTATAAATAAAGCCCTAGGGGGCTGATTTTAAGAAATTCAAGCAAAGCCGTTTTCGGGCGCAAGGAGAGAGGAGAGAAAGAGGAGAGAGAGAGAGAGAGAGAGAGGAGGCGAGAGAGGAGAGAGAGGAAGAACGTTTGGAAGGTTTTGTAAGTTTTAGTTTATTTTATGATAAAGTTAGTTTCTTTTATTATGTCTTGTTTCTACTTTCCTTCTTCTCGGGTTGGGGTGATCGTAACATAGATATGTGTGTTTGATTTATGAATTTGTATGTCTTTATCATCATCTACCTATGTGCTTAATCCTTTGCGAGAGTTGAGAAAATTCCTTATTTGTGATATTGAAGCGAAATTGATCTTATTATGAATTTGGATAGTAATTAGGGTTTATTTGTGAGAGCCGACTAATCCTAATTAAGAAAAGGTAGAAACAAATTAGGTTTTTATGCGAGAGCCTCTATTACCTAAATTGTTGGAATTTGGGAAAGTCGATTCTTTGATATAATGCATGCATCTTTATGTGAGTTATAAATCTGCACATTTCCTTATTGTTGCGGTAATCTCTAACCTTGGAAGTTTGCACCTTTATTATTCTACTTTCTTTATTTTAAAGTTTTTGCACAGATACCCAACATCGACCACCATTCCCTCTCCATCCCTCGACATCGACCAACTCTTAGCCGACGTCGACATCAACCTTCTCACCTTTTCCCGTTATCCCTGAACCCCGAACTACACTAAACCTAGAACCGCTGACTTCTCTCATGAGGACGAACCTGACCCCCCTATACTATAGCGGCGGTCTTGATTATAAATTTATTTGGTCGAGAAACCCTCTTGTCAAGGGTGAACCACTATAAGGAATTTTATGGAGGTCTAACTCATTCTTTACGTATTGTTAACGTTTAAATCTAGAGATGGATGGGGAGGCACCCCCAATCTTTTCTGTGTCATTTTCGATGTCATTTAAATCCCCAATTATAAGAACAAGTAAAGAATGTTTATGGACTATTGAGAAAACCTCTTCCCATAATTGATTTTTTTTCCAGTTTTGACTGATGGAGCATAGCCAAAAAGAATTGACATTTCATGCTTGTCAATAGTAATATTTACCATAATTAAATGATTTGTGTGATCTAGAAATTTACATACCTCTTCAAACTTTGATTTATAGAGAAGCCAAATTCATCCTTTGTGCCCATGAGCTTTGATGCATATTGCTCTATGGAAGCCTGAAGTTCTCAATTGGATATCCGTCGGTGCCTTGGAGATTTTTGTTTCAGTAAGAACAAGAGCATCCAAGTTATTAGAGAATCTAAGTTGATTGGGTTCTTGCCAAAGAAGGGGCTTCCTAGTACCCCTTACATTCCAATAAGCAATATTAATCATAAGAATTCCATTGAATATGAGCTTGTAGCTTATGAAATACAAAACTGAATGTAGTGGATACTAGACATAATCTGAATTCCTTTATACAACTATGATTGATGCCCTTTTCATATCTATTATGTTGCCAAGTAGAGGATGTATTTTCTTGTTGATACAACCGTCTCTCATATTTCTTCCTTGCCCGCTTTTGAAGATCATTTTGTATCCTCTTGTGATTACTGAATCTGCCAAAAAATATCAAGATATGCCTTGTTTTTGTTGGTAGATGTTTTGTTGAAGTTTTGGTATACAAAGGTTGGGGAGTAATGTTTATACAGCTTGCCACCAATGCTCCCCTAAAGGATATAGTGTGGCCTAGCTCGCTTGAAGTTTTTGGAGTGATCAAAGAGGAAGAGCTTACCGGGGTACTGCTTATACCCTCCCTGGTTGAAGGTGCTTTGTTGGTGAATCGCTTAATGTTTGGAGATAGAGTAGCAGAAACACATACCTTCATTTACCTTTAATATGACACACTTTTTCATCAAGTAGGTATGGCGACAACTCGACTCAAAGAGGATAATTGTTAAGGATTTGAGACCTCCAAAAATTTTACAAGGCCGTGTAAAAAAGTTGGTGTTGAGGTTTTGGTTTGAAGTTTTGGTGCAGCCTACCGCCACCCAGCGCCCAAACGGACTGATGGGGATTAGCTTAAAGTTTTGAGGTGAATCATAGGGAAGATACATACCTTTGCTTATCTGTAAGCCATGTTCTGAGACCCTTCTTTGGAACATATTGAGCCATTTGGCATTAAGAGCAGTTTCCCCATTCTTTTCACTAACCTGGATGCTTTGAAGTTTTATGTCTTTCCTGCCGTGTGATAATATTCTCAAGAAACTTTGCATAGCATTGTGAATTTTATTATAATCAGTATCAAAATCCTCATAAGTACTTACTGAATTCCCTACCAAGCTTGGAAAATAAGAGACATACAAAAGGACACTGCCATCGCAATTCGGGTTACCATACTTAATCAGTTTAGAATAATGCTTAGATCTAGAACTAGAAGGCATGACAGAATATGGGTCAAGGAATCTGACATTCCTTATTCTAATAGGAGCTTTAGACAGCTCGCATCCCCTTCCAAGTATCATACTGGCGATGATTCCATAACTATTTATAGTTAACTTACAATCAGAACATTGCATAGACTGCAAATTCAGCTCACAACGAAATTGATAATCCATACGAGACTTTAAGTAAATTAGAGAATCAATAATAGCACCATACATTAGAAATTTATATCTATCAGTAGTGTGTAAATTAGTAATGTTGGTAAAGCTGATCTTAAGATTGAAAAACAAGTTGTAAAGAGAACAAATACTAGACATGCTAAAGCAAATAAATGAGAATCCATTTTCGGTAAGAATGCATACACATAATAGGCATGATAAGGTTTTATAAGGGCACTTACTTGAGTGAGCTGATCGAATCCTTTCATACCCTGAAGTAGGATACAATAAAACTTCCTTGACAAGGAAACGACATCCAGAGACTGATGCATCCGGAGCCCAATTCCTCATACTTTTACTTGCAGCTGGAATGAAATGGGTTTTACACATCCCTTCATCCATGCCCACCAACGTGTCCACTGTGAGAAAGCTGCACTTGTGAGTCATGAGTGTAAAGACAAGGGTTTTAAAAAAGATTTGGGTTCTAAGTTTTTATTTGGTAAAAAAGGGTTTTTTTTTTGTGCCAAATTTTGGTTAGAAATTAGAAGGTTTGGTTGATCAGATCTAGTGCCTAACACCCAGAGGCCATAGTTACTAGATCGATTAGTGAAATCGATCCAAGATCGACCCCCAAGACTACTGCTGATAGTTAGATTCTTGCGAGATTTGCCCAAATCGGTGCCCACAAGCCTCGAGGAGGCCATAAACAGGTTGTCCCACCCACGAGACCTATTGCATGTGCCGAGAGTTGCTTGGTGGTAGACAATTTGGAGGTTGCAAGCCAAAGTTTGAAGAAATTTGTTGGGAGATTTTGATTTTAGAATTTTAGGGTTAGTTTGATGTTTATTTGGGGATTGGAGATTGGTGGGGAGAGAATCAGGAGTGGTGTTCAGGTAGGGAGCCAATTAGGCTGCCAACTAGGAGGAAGAAGAGGAAGAAAAAAGGGTGGCGCGTGAAGAGAAGTAACGCAATTTAATGATTGATTATCGTAACCCCTTGTATTTTGGTTGAAATGAACTTGGAGGGAGAAGAAATGAAGGGGATCTCCACTCTAAAAGACCTCCCCTCCGCTCCTCCTTTTTTTTTTCTATAAAGTAAGGTCGGGCCTTTAGCCCGATAGTATGTTCTTTTCTGGTCCTGTTCCGGTGGAGTTCAAGGGAAACTCTACAAAATAGAGTTTCTGATTCCTCTCTCAAAAAATAAAATAAAAGAAAAAAATAAAAAAAAATAAGGATGGTGGTGGGGGGAGGGAAAGGAGGGGGGGGGGGGAGGATTTTTAACCACGGATTTTAAAATCAGTGGTTGAGATTCTCTGAACTCTATGGTAGAGTTTTTTTACAAACTCTGCCCAAACTGCTCCCATTTTCGTCCCTAGATGGTCAACCTGCACTTCTTACACACAGAAGTCGGAGCTCTTTTTTTTTTTTTTTTTTTCTTTTTTTGCCTTTGCTTGTCGGGCCTATGGCCAGACTGTGTTACTTATTTTTTTAATCCACCAAGGTTGCAACTTTGCATGTGGGATGGTGCAGCCGCTTCCAATTAGAGGTGGCAATCGGGTTGGGTTCGGTTAGTCGGGTTTTGGGTCATTCGGGTTTCGGGTAATGTCTAATAATTTGGTCAATCGGTTGGATCGGGTTTTGGTTTCGGTTATTCGGGTTTGGGTTGTCTCGGGTTTCAGTTATTTTTTGTTTGGATTGTCTCAGGTTTTCATTATTTCAATATTCATTTTAAAAAATTTACTAGATTGTATCTTAAAGTTCGGGTTATTTCGGGTTTCGGTTATAACGGGTTCGGGTCTTAATGGGTTTCGGTTGAATCGGGTTCGGTTCATTCGGATTTTGGGTCCGAAATGGATGGGTAGGGTCGGTGTTAGAACAATTTGCTTTCAGTTTTTAAAATATTCAAAATTAAAAAAATATATTGGGCCCACCCACCGCACCATACAACGGTAGATTCAAATATTCGTCATTAACTCACCGCGACATGTTGCGGTGATTAGTGGTGGATATAGTAAAAATTAGAGGTGAAAATATCAACCCCCATATAATATACTAAAATAGAGATATGAAGTCTTCTCTGTTGCAATTCGCCTTTATGTTGTTTTCTATGCAATCGGACCTGGATTTTTGACATATTAATTAATGATGATCCAATACATTTAAGTCATGTTAGACAATGACCTCATCTATTTTATCCACCTGTCTTCCTACATGTGTTCATCATCTCTTGTCTCGAGTAGTTCAAAATCTGTCATTTTACTACAAGTTATTTTATGTATATTGTACCTTGAATTATTTTATCTTTAGTCTATCATTTTACCATTAGTTATTTTATAAACATTATACCTTGAATTATTTTATCTTTAGTCATTAAGATTGATTATTTTAGTTCATTATATCTAATGATAAGATTTCATCACTAATTAATTATCTATTGAACAATAAAATCTTATCATTAAAATATTTAGATTAATTCTCAACCTCATACCTTAAGTATTACAAAATCTTTTATTTTTAGCACAATTAAAACTATTTTACTTTAAGTTATTTTGGATGATTTTTTTATACTTAAGTTAATTTATAAATATTTCTTGAAAAATTTTATTAAAAATTTTAAATAAACTATTTTAATCTTCAGATAAAATTTAATAAAAAATAATTTTAATATAATCAATATAATTAAAAAATTATAATTTATTAACAAAAACACGCAAAATCGCAGGTAACAAATACTAGTTTTCAATAAAGCTCAACACATTTGAAAGAGAGAGCAGGTGGTCAGCCAACAAGGATCCCCTACTTCACACCCTACACCACTCCCTACAACACTAAATTATTTTTGTTTAAAATATATCTTTAAAAAAAATTAAAAATTTATATTCACATTTTAAACAACTATATTTATATGTTTATAAAATTTTGTTTAAAAAAATTATGTTTTACAATTTTTAAAAAATTAAAAAGACAATTTTTTGCAAATTCTATTTTAAATTTTTTTCAAAACATAATTTTTCAAAATAAAAGTTTATAAACATATAGGTATAGTTGTTTAAAATCTGAATATAATTTTTTAATTTTTTTAAAAGATATATTTTAAACAAAAATAATTTTGTGATGTAGGGGATGGTGTTGGTGATCAGCTGGAGCTAATTAGCTTGTGTCACTGCCCACTAACGTGCACACAACTCCTAAAGAGTGGTCCTAACTTATCAACACACAACCGAAATGTTTTTTAAGTGTCATATATGTATGCTCTATAGTTGAGATAACATTTCAACTACACATACAGTAATCATGAAATGCAATAAAGTAATCATCTTCAACATGGAGGAATCTCATCATACTCAGCTCACTACAAGGTAGCTAGTGGCATCTTGAAATTGATAGCCACTCACTCATCTACTTGTACTATAAGTACATTCTTGATGAATTCAGTTAACCAAAGATCTCATCAAAAATACCCAAATACGTCTGAATCGAAATTCGCACAATCGATGGCCAAAACTACTCTTCTTGTGCTTGCTATGGTGATGGCTTTGGTCGTTTCCGGGTGGATTTGTCTCTGGTTTCTCAAGCCGACCGAAACCTGGACGAAGAAATGGCATCAAGTGGAGACCAAATTGGGCAATACAATCTGGAGATACAACGGTATAATTAAGTTCTATTTATTCCTTTCCTAATTAGGCCTTGTGCTGATTTGTAGGCCTTGTTGCTGTTTTTGTAGGTCTTGACTTTTGGTTGTACACATTTCCACTGATTGCTGTGTGTATGCTTGGACAAGTGTTCTTATATTTACAATCTAAACAACCACAAACCACAAAACCAAGAAAGCCTCCAACTTTTTTTAGTGTTCTTCCAATAAAAACTCCCTTTGGTTTAATATCCGCATTCGAGATCATACCCATCTCAGTGTTCATCCTCCTCCTAGCATGGACATTCTATGCTAGAATCTCGCGCGATTTCATGAAGCTGATGCCGCAGAAGACATTGAAATTGAATATGTGAGTGACCACTACTACTATTAGTACTACTACTTGCCTATCTTTAACTTCTTAGGGTTCGTTTGGCATGATGTATTGTACATGCTGATGATATATATATTGGGGCATGTCTTGTTAGATGGCAGCTGAAGTTCTTGAGAGTGGCAACTCGATCTGGCTTACTAGCCGAAGTGTGTCTATCTATTCTACTCTTACCAGTGCTAAGAGGGCTCTCCTTGTTTCGGCTGATTGGCGTTCAGTTTGAAGCATCAGTGAGATACCACATCTGGGTCGGGACATCAATGATATTCTTTGCATCTATACATGGCGTTGGCACGCTCTTCATTTGGGGAACCAGTCATAAGATTCAGGATGAGGTTATCTCATATCTATATATATATATTATCACCAACTTGTGCATATTATATATCAAACAGTTGACAATATTTTGGAAAATTTAGATTTGGAAGTGGCAAAAAGAGGGAAGAATATACCTTGCAGGAGAGATCACTCTTCTTACAGGACTAATAATTTGGATCACATCGCTTCCCGCCATAAGGAGGAGGAGATTCCATGTTTTCTTCTACATTCATCATTTGTACCTTGTGTTCTTGGTGTTCTTCCTACTACATGCTGGGGATCGACATTTCTACATGATTTTCTCCGGAGTTTTCCTCTTTGGGCTCGATAAATTGCTTCGGATTGTTCAATCAAAGACGCAAACTTGCATTCTTTCTGCGCGAATCTTCCCTTGCAATACCATAGAGCTCACCCTCCCAAAGGACCCAAGTAAATAAAGTCACAAATCCTCTTTTTTAGTACTTGAATCTAAAAAGATGGTTTCCAGAAACTTGAACTGATCACTTGTTTTCATTTCAGGGCTGAAGTATATGCCAACCAGCATTATATTCATCAAGATCCCGATCATTTCTCGATTTCAGTGGCATCCATTCAGCATCACATCCAGCTCTACTGCTGATGAGCACACAGTTTCAGTTATGATCAAATGTGAAGGATGGTGGACGAAGGCTTTGTACGACACATTGCACAAGGAGTCACACTTAGCTAATGAGCAGGCGCGGTGTGTCCCAGTCGCAATAGAAGGCCCTTATGGGCCGACTGTGGTGGATTTCTTAAGGTTCAAATGACAAAACTGATGCACCTATAGCTATTGATTTCATATTTCTTCCATGGTTTAACAAAAGTTCTTTCTTATATAGGTATGATAGTCTTATAATGGTTGCTGGAGGAATCGGAGTAACCCCGTTTCTAAGCATTTTGCAACATATTGCATCCGCCAAAGCAATATGTCGCAATATGCAACTCATATATGTGGCTAAGTCTTTCCAAAATCTATCCTTGTTGCATACGATCTCCGAGTTGATCCTTAACCAACCAGCTGATGGGAGTTGGCATGTCAAGTTGAAAGTCTTCTTGACACAAGAAAAAGAGCGCGATTCCAACTTGAGAGATCTCCTCAGTGAGTTCTCCGAAGAACGGAGACTACTCTTTTACACAAACAAACATAACCACAAGATACATGGACCTGAAACCCCGCTCTACATGGCCGCCATTCTAGGGTTTTGTTCCTTGGTTTTTATTCTCTTCCTTTGCATCTTCAACCATTTTTTCCTTCCTGTTGACAGTAAATCAACAGATGAGGCGAAAACAAGACCTTCTACTATAATTGATCTCCTACTTGTGAGCTCTTTCTTGATAGCCCTTGCATTGTGTACCTTGTTTGCAACCGTCCTAAGAAGGAGACGGCTAAATTATCAAGAGAGTTGGTCAAATGTTGAGAAACAAAGTGTTGAGACACAGTTGAGCGACGTGGGATTGATTACTTCTCCGGAGCAGCACGAAGTTCACTTTGTTGGTAGGCCTAATTTTCAAGGTATATTATGTTATGTCATTTTCGATACAACAACATCTAAGAAGCAATATCCAGTGATCATATATATTAATGATTTGCTTGCCTAGTACAGATGAACTTTCTAGGTGTGAAGATGAACTTGGGGCAACTGAAGTAGGTGTTGTTGTGTGTGGACCTGAATCAATGAAGGAGTCAGTGGCATTAGCATGCCGACAAATATGTCGAGGTACAATGGAGAATGCTCAAAAGAAAAAGAAGAAGAATGCACATATCAACTTTCACTCCCTTAATTTCACGCTCTAATGTCGACCAATGAATGAACTATTATGTAGAATCGAACTATGTAATCGGGTGAACTTGGCAGTTTCATATGGTGTACAATACAGTCAGATTCACAGCAAATGGTGATGTTTTAGAATGGATAAGGTGGATCAACAACTCAGGCTCACAGCAAATACTCACAAACACACAGAACAGGGTGAGGAAGAGAATCTGTCGACAGTTTCTTGTCCAACAGAACACAACAACAACACAATATACTTTCAGAAAAGCCTCACACCTTAGATTAATTGACAACCTCCAAGACATACCCAAATACACATTCAACTACTCGAGCAAAGTAACTACCACTACCTCCACTAACAACACACCTAGGTAGTGCTTTAATTGAAAGAGAAAACCAAGTGTTGTCATGACTACTGTCATGAATAGTACGACAAACTAACTTAACTAACATATGAAGCTAACAAGTCTTTTAACATAAAGTTTGAATCACATAACACCACCCCTTGATTCAAACTTCCTCATGCCAATCTTCTCCATGAAAAATTGATGCTTCGCTAGTCGCTACACTTAAGGCCTTGGTAAACAGATCTGCACTCTGATCATTCGTGCCACAAAATTTCAACACAACCTCTTCTCTAGCAACTAGTTCTCGAATGAAATGATGTTGAACATCAATGTGTTTTGTCCGGGTATGAAATGCGAGATTCTTTGTCATGGCAGTTGCAGATTTGTTGTCACACCACACATCAATTCCCAATTTTTGAGTGCACCCCAAATCTCTCATCAATTTCTTTAGCCAGAGAGCTTGTCTTGCAGCAGCTCCTGCAGCAACATACTCAACTTCTGATGAAGATAGAGCCACACTTTATTGTTTCTTTGAGCTCCAAGTAATTTCCCCTTAGTCTAAACGGAACACTGAGCTTGAAGTGCTCATTCTATCATCCAAGCAACCTACCCAATCACTATATGTATGACTGTGGAGCTTTAAATCTTCAACTCTGTCATACCAAATTCCATGACTCAAGGTTCCTGCTACATATTTGAGAATCTTTTTGGCTGCACCTAAATGTTGCTTTGATGAATTGCGCATATATCTAGACACGACACTTACACTATATGCAATGTCATGTCTAGTATGAGTAAGATAATTCAAACCTCCAACCAAAATTCTATATATCTTCTCATCTGCAAAACCTGTGCCATCCTCTCTATGCAGCTTCTCATTAGTGTTAATAGGAGTGTAGGCAATGTCACACCCTTCCATATGAATCTTCTTGAGAAAATATGTGGCATACTTCTCCTGGCATACAAAGACTTCATCTTCTTTCTGATGCACTTGCAAGCCCAGGAAATATCTCAAGAGATTGAGATCTATCATCTCAAACTCTTCCGACATTCTCTACGATGAGCTAAAATAGATGATGTCGTCTACATAAAGGCACACGACAATAAACTCCTTTCCTCTTCCCTTCATATACAAGGTAGGCTCATTCTCTCTTCTGTCAAAGCCTTTCCTCAGGAAGAAAGAATCAATTCTGTTATACCATGCTCTTGGAGCTTGTTTCAAACCATAGAGAACTTTCTTTAGCTTATATACTTTGTGTTCTTCTCCCTTTCTCATAAAACCTTGAGATTGGTCAACATACACCTCCTCTTCTAACTCACCATTCAGAAAGGCTCATTTAACATCAAGCTAGTTTACTTTCAGTTTCCATTGTGCAGCAAGAGCCAAGACTACTCTCATTGTTTCAAGTCTCACAATTAGTGAGAAGGTTTCCTCAAAATCAATACCCTCTTGCTGAGCATAACCCTTAGCAACATATCTTGCTTTGTTCTTCTGTATGATCCCATCTGTGTTGAACTTGGTTCTAAACACCTGCTTCAACCCTATCACATTCTTATCTTGAGGAAGCTCAACCAAACTCCATGTAACATTCTTTTGAATAGCTTTCATCTCTTCTGTCATAGTTGTCTGCCATTTGCTCTTACTTTTGGCATCATACAACCCTTCTACATCAGATGCCACTACAGAAAATTCACAGTTCTTATAGATCTCAACTAGAGATCTGAACTTCCCTGGGGGAAAATCACTTGATGAGCTTGAAGGAGATGAACTCTGACTACCTAAGGAGTTGTATTGAGGCACTGGAGTTGTAGGAGAGTTCAAATTCTGATCATCATCATTTGTGTCATCCCCAATTTCTTCAACTGAGTTGTCAACAAAGACACCAGTCTTTATCACTTGATTACTACACTTGTTCTCCCAATCCCATCCAACTGCGTCATTGAACACCATATTTCTGCTCACAATAACCTTCTTACTCATAGGGTTGTACAACTTGTAAGCCTTGGATTGAGATGCATAACCAAAGAAGACACACTTTTTAGCTTTATCATCCAATTTTGATCTAAAATTCACCAATGCATATGCCACACAACGAAAGACTCTTAAGTGGATCACATAGGGCTTTTTTTCTCTCCAAACTTCAAAAGGAGTCTTTTTCATGACTGCTTTTGCAGGTGAGATGTTCAACAAATACACTACAGCTGCAATTGCTTCACACCAAAATTGCTTTGGCACTTTTCTGGCTTTCAAAATACTCCTCGCCATCGCCACTCCATTTTGTTAAGGAGTGTAAGGTGCAGTCAACTTCCTCCATTCAAATGCTTCTAACTTGAATCTCAAAAAGTAAACCCAACTCATTCGGCTATAATCATCAGTAATAACGAAGAAATACTTGCTTCCTCCTAATGATTATGTTTGCATTGGTCCACATAAATCTGCATGCAACAATTTCAAGCACTCACTTGCTCTCCATGCTTCTCCATTTGCAAATGACCCTCTCATTTGATTCCCATACACACAACCTTCATATAACTCTGTCTCTCCAATCTTTGGTATACCCTGAACCATATCTTCTGAGTTCAGCATCTTTAAACTTTACACATTAAGATGGCCATATCTCAAGTGCCACAACATGGTATCACCATCATATTTTACTGTCATTGCATTACTAACATTTTTTGCAAGATCAAGTGGAAACATCCTATTTTTTGTCATAGGAACATTAACCACAACATGACCACTTTTCTTCTCCCTGGTCACACACTTATCTTCATCAAACAGAAGAGAGAAATCAATTCCTTGTAACTATCCCACACTAAGCAAGTTATGAGCAAGACCGGGTACGAGATGCACATCATGCAAAATCTTAACTCCTCCTTGCACACTATTGATTGCAAATGTACCTCTTCCTTCTACTTGCAACGCCTTGTCATCTCCAAGCCTAACTCTACCTTTCTTTGATTCAACCAAGTGCTTGAATAATTTTCTTGAAAACCACTATCCAAATACCACAGATCACTCACATTCTCTGTAGTTGATTACAGTGCCATGAACAACCTATCTTCATGATCAACTCTATCTGATTAGTTTGCTCCCTTTTGCTCTTTTCTTGTTTCTCCCAGCAAAAGGCTTCCATATGCCCATATTTCTTACAACAATATCACTTTATGTTGCTTATTTGATATCTTGAATCACTGTCGTGGCCGGTCCCTATTGCACTCCTTCCACCGATCCTTCCCTTGATCACCTCCATTTCCTCTTCCGGAGCCATCGAACTGACCTCTACGGCTCTACCATAGCCTCTTTCACCACGATCTCTATGGCTTCCTCTGTAGCTACATCGACATCTATAACCACCTCTAAAGCCACATTTGTTGGATGAGCTCTCAGACTTGCTCTTTGAAGGCTCATCCTTAACTTGGAAGACTTTCTCTTCCTTTTTCTTTGTTCTACTTAGCCTGTCTTCATGAGCCTACAAAGAGCTTGTCAACTCCTTAAATCTGTACACAGACATATCCTTTGGCTCCTCAATGCCTGCAACTATATGATCATACTTCTTTGTATGGCTCCTTAGAACCTTACTCACAATTGCCTCGTTGCTCACATTCTCGACCACCATATGATCTCATATGGTTACAATCCTTGACACTAGTATAGCAAACAAGTAAGTAAGAGGTCGATCCCACAGAGAATCAAGTATTTCTCAGCAATGTGTATTTACTAATTAGTAGAAAGGGGGGGTTTTGGTTGATTGAGATTGAAAAGAAAACAAAATAAAATAAAAACAAATAATGCAAAACAAATTAGAGAAGATCGCTCTACCTACAACTATCCACTTTATTTGTTTGAATTGATATTGTAACTTCCTCTTGTCCTTTTAGTCTTCCTATGAATGCCCTTGTCCCGACCTAATATAGTTACTAGTCCAATCAGTCCTAGAAACCCTTATCAATCGAACAGTCCCTAAAGAAGGATTTAACCCAATTGATAGCTTTAAGTTCAGAGATTAGCCAAGGTATTTGCAGTCCCTAAAGAAGGATTTAACAACACATTCAACTTCCTACTCATTCAATTAGTTCAATCAGCCCTAAAGGAACAAGTTTGCCACTTAGGTTAAGGTTCACAATCAGGAATCTACAAAACCTTAGCGATTGAATTGATCTAACGAGTTGGCCAGACGAGATAGAACAAATCAATAATTAATTAAGCACAAAGAAGTTGAAGCATTCACAAATAGGAAACTAGGAAACAAGATTCAGAAACTCACAATCAATCCAAATAAAGCTTCAAATTGCAAGTAGAACGAAGAGAGTTTAGTCGCCCATGGCGAACATCGCTCTCTCTCTAATTGTGTGATGAAAAGTAGAATAGAATGGAAGTTAATGAAAAATAACCTAAAAGTGGCCTAATAAAACATCCAAGTCGGCCTCAAACCAACATAATAGAAACTAGGGTTTTTTTTCCTCAAAACGGCGCGCCGACTGTCCGTGCGGCGGGCGCCGCAAAGTTGCGGCGGGCGCAGCAAACCATGCGGCGGGCGCAGCATGAATACCGCCCCTGGCGGCGGGCGCGGCAAACCATGCGGCGGGCGCAGCAAACCATGCGGCGGGCGCTGCATTGGTCTTTCACGGAAATTCCGTCTTGAATCAGCTCTCGACGTCAACATGAAAGTTGTAGCCCTCTGAAAGAGCTTTCCAACGCATGGTCATAATAGTCGATCGGACAACCGAGGCCTCCAGAAAGTGCAAAACAAGTTCAGCATGTCTGGCGACAACTTCTGCAGACTTGTTCTTCGTTTAGGTTCGCTTCTTCTTCTCAGGACCTCTTGAGATCTTCATGTAAGCTTCTTCGATCAACTAGACATTCTCATCCAATGCGTTATCAACCCATGTCTTCTCCTCGGATCTACCATTACCTGAAATAATCAATAAAAACGTGTAGATTCCGATTCCACCAACATAGAGAGCAAATATGCAAATTGTAATCAAATCATGGATGAAATGCATCTTAAATAAGCTAAATGCAACCTATTATGCCTACCTAAATGCATGCTATCAAACTCCCCCACACTTAACCTTTGCTTGTCCTCAAGCAATGATAGAATGAACATGAATCAATGTATCCCACAGGAAATCCCTTCAAGTTTCAACCTCATCAAAAAGCAACATCACAGCAGGTGAAAACATAAACCAAACAAACAAATGTCATAGCATGTATTATAGTGATCAAAGCTTAGAAATAGACATCATCCAACCTCACCAGAAATATGTGTTTCACTCATGTGTTTATGCTTTAAGGTACAGCTCTCTACTCAATCCAAAATGCACTAAGCTCATAGACATTGACCACCATATCACCAAATATCTACCGAAATGTCATTACTTGCGGGACATAATAAAGAAAACTAAATAAAATGTGACACTTTTTTTTCTTTTTCTTTGGTTTTCTTTTCTCTTTTTTTTTTTTCTTGTCTTGGTGCTTTCCTTACGCGAAGCGCAAACATGGGTGTCATGAATGGCCCCGGTCTATCAACACCTCAACCTACTAATATGAAGTCCAATTGAACATCTTTTGACGCAAGTTGCAAACATGGGTGTCATGAATGAACTTGGTTACTCAATGATCAAGCTTTCTTTCCTAGCGGATAGTTTTCAACACCTTTTTGCGCGAATCATATCCATGGGTGTCATGCATAGATCCGGTTACTAAGTGCATCAACCATTGCCACCTTATTCACTAAATATGCAAAAATTCAAATAATAGACTCAAAATATAAACATAAACTCCGCAAGCAACAAACATGTGAGTCGGTCTTTAGAAATAGATACTGCAGTCAACGCCAAGAGGTAGCAACACTAGGAGAGTAATTCACACAACTGAGCAAAAGAATTCAAATAAGGCCAAACATCCTCACAGGGTCATGTTTTTAGGATTTCAATCATACTTTAGCTCAATCATACATGCTCAATTATATTTGCTAGCTCATGTTCCACAAAAATCAAATACAGACAAAAATCAAAACATCCAGAACTCCATGGGATTTTTATGAATCATGCTTGAAATTTAAAATAGAGGACAAACTAAGTCAGATGGGTATTTAATAACACTTAAATGCAATGCATGATATTTTTGGATTTTTTTCATATGCAGTATATGAATAAAAATAAACATGACAACATAAATAAACATGATAACATAAGTAAACATGATATGCAAATTCTATCTATATGCAATGCAATCCCTCCCCCACACTTAAACCTTTCATTGTCCTCAATGAAACATAAAAGACAACAAAAAATAAAAACATAGAGAAAGAGATGAATGAAATGCTCACAATGTGGTGGAAGGGGCGATATAGGTCGGATCTGAGCCTTGCGCGCGTCGGGTTAAAGAAAACTAGCTAACTAGGAATTGAAATAACTAAAACTTACCTCGGGTTGCCTCCCGAGAAGCGCCTCTCTTTAATGTCATTGGCTTGACTTATTCTCAATCTCAAGACCTTATTTCTCAGACATTGTCAAGGCCCTCAGTAGCCTATCATATTCCTGTGCACACATCTTACAAAGCACATCATAGCACAATAAATTGAAAGCATAAAATGTGGAACTCACGAACCCTTTCAATCTATCAAAGAGTCTAGCATGACTCTCTGCAGAAGGAATATGATACCACCAACACAGTTCCGCTGGTGGCTTTTCAAAATAGCAATCAAAAGGATCAACATATACACCATTAACTTCAAAATTGCAAAAGTTTTCCTTTATTACCTCTTTAGCCTCAGCTGATGGCTCTAGACCTGGTTCATCAATGGGCGAGATTAGAATGGATGGTGCAGATGGAGTAGGAGACACATCACATGTAACCTCATGCGTCGACTCATGAGATTCCAAGTCAGGAAGCACTAGACTCTTTCCTCCATCGTCGAAGACACTATCGTTGTCTGCAACCAATTCATCTTCTTCTTCGAAACTCCTTTCTTTCTCACCTTTTGCACTTAAAATTTGAATGAGTTGGCTCATCTGATTCTCCAAGTTTTTACAGCGGCTCATTTGCTCCTCCAATTTTCCGATTCGGCTCATATTTCTTTCCTCTAACTGCTGCACCACTTGAGTAAGAGTGTGCAATGGATCCTCCAGGTGTGTGACAGAGTCCTCCATCGGCGGAGAAGACGTAGCGAGCAAGACTTCTTGTGAAACATGGTAATCCATATAACAGAAAAAATCCCACAACCCCGACAATCCTCCTAACCGTTTCAGACCTCCGTTACTCATGTACTCAGCAAGTGCTCGCGTCTCAACAGTCATCCCATCAAGTATGCAAATAATCATATCTCGGATGCTGAATTGATAACCCCATGAACCAAGGTCGTCAACATACTCATGCAATCTAGTGAAATATTGGTGAAAGTTCTCACCCTCAAACTGCAACAATCTCAACATCTTAAAAAGTTAGTAGCAAGGGTGTTGTGAACCGTAAGATAGGTTCACAACAAAGTTATATATATAAACAAAAATTAATAAATACACACAACAAAGAAATAAACTTGATTCCCCGGCAACGGCGCCAATTTGATGAGCGGTTTTCAGTCGCATAAACCGTATCAAAATAAAACTCAAACCTACACACTAGTATAGCAAGCAAGTAAGAGGTCGATCCCACAGAGAATCAAGTATTTCTCAGCAATGTGTATTTACTAATTAGTAGAAAGGGGGGGTTTTGGTTGATTGAGATTGAAAAGAAAACAAAATAAAATAAAAACAAATAATGCAAAACAAATTAGAGAAGATCGCTCTACCTACAACTATCCACTTTATTTGTTTGAATTGATATTGTAACTTCCTCTTGTCCTTTTAGTCTTCCTATGAATGCCCTTGTCCCGACCTAATATAGTTACTAGTCCAATCAGTCCTAGAAACCCTTATCAATCGAACAGTCCCTAAAGAAGGATTTAACCCAATTGATAGCTTTAAGTTCAGAGATTAGCCAAGGTATTTGCAGTCCCTAAAGAAGGATTTAACAACACATTCAACTTCCTACTCATTCAATTAGTTCAATCAGCCCTAAAGGAACAAGTTTGCCACTTAGGTTAAGGTTCACAATCAGGAATCTACAAAACCTTAGCGATTGAATTGATCTAACGAGTTGGCCAGACGAGATAGAACAAATCAATAATTAATTAAGCACAAAGAAGTTGAAGCATTCACAAATAGGAAACTAGGAAACAAGATTCAGAAACTCACAATCAATCCAAATAAAGCTTCAAATTGCAAGTAGAACGAAGAGAGTTTAGTCGCCCATGGCGAACATCGCTCTCTCTCTAATTGTGTGATGAAAAGTAGAATAGAATGGAAGTTAATGAAAAATAACCTAAAAGTGGCCTAATAAAACATCCAAGTCGGCCTCAAACCAACATAATAGAAACTAGGGTTTTTTTTCCTCAAAACGGCGCGCCGACTGTCCGTGCGGCGGGCGCCGCAAAGTTGCGGCGGGCGCAGCAAACCATGCGGCGGGCGCAGCATGAATATCGCCCCTGGCGGCGGGCGCGGCAAACCATGCGGCGGGCGCAGCAAACCATGCGGCGGGCGCTGCATTGGTCTTTCACGGAAATTCCGTCTTGCATCAGCTCTTGACGTCAACATGAAAGTTGTAGCCCTCTGAAAGAGCTTTCCAACGCATGGTCATAATAGTCGATCGGACAACCGAGGCCTCCAGAAAGTGCAAAACAAGTTCAGCATGTCTGGCGACAACTTCTGCAGACTTGTTCTTCGTTTAGGTTCGCTTCTTCTTCTCAGGACCTCTTGAGATCTTCATGTAAGCTTCTTCGATCAACTAGACATTCTCATCCAATGCGTTATCAACCCATGTCTTCTCCTCGGATCTACCATTACCTGAAATAATCAATAAAAACGTGTAGATTCCGATTCCACCAACATAGAAAGCAAATATGCAAATTGTAATCAAATCATGGATGAAATGCATCTTAAATAAGCTAAATGCAACCTATTATGCCTACCTAAATGCATGCTATCACAAGTATACTTGCATTGTCTCATTCTCTTGCATCACCAGGGTCTCAAAATCCCTTCTCATTGATTGCAACTTGACAGTGATAACTCTCTTGTCTCCCATGTACTCTTGTTTAAGGCCTTCCCAAGCTTCATGAGCAGTTGTGAATGCAGGTATCCTTTGAAAGATCTCATAATTTCAGGTCAACTGAATCATGAAAAATGCCTTATAGTCTTTCTTTCTCTTCTCTCTCAATTGTTGATTAGGCTCAGCAGGTTTTGTGTCCTCAAAACATTGATCCACCAAGTTCCAAACCTCTTGAGATTTGAAGAGTGTTCTCATCTTCAAACTCCAAAAATGGTAATTTATCCCCTTGAATATTGGCAATTGAGGGTTGCTAATATTTCCATTTCCATTGTTCTACATCTTGTTGAGCAATGATTTCTCTTAAGTTGTTTCCTTGTGTTTAATTCTCTCACCACTCGATCCCAGAATGGAAACCCAATAAGAGCACATCTCATTGCTCTGATACTAAATGTTAGAATGGATAAGTTAGATCAACAACTGAGACTCACAACAAATACACACAGCAAAAACAGACATAACAAGGTGAGGAAGAGAATCTGTACAGTTTCTTGTCTAACAAAACACAACAACAACACAATACTTTCAAAAAAGCCTTACACCTTAGATTCATTGACAACCTCCAATACATACCCAAATACACATTCAATTGCTCAATCAAATTTATAACTACCACTACCTCCACTAACAACACACCCGGGTAGTGCTTTGATTAAAAGAGAAAACCAACTGTACTGTCATGAACAATACGACTAACTAACTTAACTAACATGAAGCTAGCAAGTGTTTTAACATAAAGTTTGAATGACATAAGCTACACTTTAACATGATGTTCGACTGGGTCATAACTCATAAGCATTTGTTAAAGGAGAGAATCACTCTGTGTTCGAGTGATGGATTAGGTTGTGGAGTTCTCTCGGATTCAAGAGGTCTGGTGGGCATTTGTTGTGTGAGTTTTTGTCTGTGGAGGTTGTTTAGGCGTTTGAGGGCAAATATATATATTTTTTTTGGATGATGAGCTGATGGAGAAATCTTAGTGATAGCTAGGTTTAGCACTCCCTCCATTCAACAAAGATTGTTGTTCGTGTGGCACCTCTTCTCACAATGCATATAATAATGATATATATTGAGAGTAATTTATAGGTGATTCAAATCTTATTTTGACACAAGTTAAGGTCCAAATGAGAACAATGAATCTAAAAAGGCTATAGATAGCACGAGTTTGGCCCTTTCACTTTTTGACACATTTTTCAGGAGTTAAAATATGAACTTTTTTATTACTATATTTTTTTAAATCATACTTATTACTATAGAACTATTTTTTTTTAAATAAGGATTGAAGATCAGATATACCTGAATCTCGATAGCCGACAAGTCGGTAGACGGTAAACTGTCAAAAAATAAAGTCATAAAATGGAAAAGGGGCAATAGAAACAAGCGCGCGGAAATTCATCCAACAAAAGACGAATCTGGGCAAAAATAAATCAAACACATTAGGGACGTAGACAACGAATGAAGCCAAACACCATCTAGAAACAACACCGCTGGCCAGCGATACATTAGGAATCCTTATGGGTAGTGAAAATGAACCTCTGAGAACCTCCTTCCTATCATGGAGTCACCCCGTACACAACACATCGACCCCAGCCGGTCCCGACCCCGACTGCTAGAACCCCAACAAAGAAATAGAACCCCTAGACATATCAAAGAAACAGAACGTCGCCCTAACAAAAACGCATCACGAAGGACTGGTTGAAAGGACCGGTCAAGCCCTATCGAATTTTAATACGAGCTCTAACGATTGGGATTTCAAGTCCTTTCAGGATTTGTGGACTTGTGAAATCAAGTCCTTCCAAGAGTTATTTTAGGCCCTTTCGAGCGAAATTTCAAACCCAAATGGGATTTAATTTTAACCCGCCCTTCAAGATTTCACGCCATCATCAACATTATATTTCAACCTTTACGGATGCTGATTGGAGAGGCAATCGTAGTGATCGACAATCAATCAACGCTTAATGCATTTTTCACGGGACGAACCTTATATATTGGACATCGAAGAAACAGTCCACAATTTCCTACTCGTCCACTGAGGCAGTGTATCGAGCCCTGGCATTGGCTACATGTGAGACTTTATGGATTCAATCAGTCCTATCAGCTATCAGCATCTCTCTAAGTTCACCTCCGACCCTTCGATGTGACAATCTCGGCTCCACCTTGTTAAAGTCGAATGGGCCCAGTGGGGCTAAGACAAGATAGAGGGAGATCGTGTGTGCGAGCCCACATATGAGAGACTCGAACGGGGTTCCATCTCAACACCAATTGGCAATGAGAGGAGTAACCAATGGCCGTGACATGTCAACAAGGCCAACAACCCCACTAATCTAAGGCCCAGACCGAAACTAGCCGAACTCGGCTCTGATACCATGTTAAAGTCGGCTGGGACCGGTGGGGCTAAGACAAGCTGGAGGGAGGTCGTGTGTGCGGGCCCACATACGGGAAACTCAAAAAACACATAAACTCAACGGAGTTCCATCTAAAAACCAATTGGCAATGAGAGGAGTAACCCTTCCTTCTACTTGCAACACCTTGTCATCTCCAAGCCTAACTCTACCTTTCTTTGATTCGACCAAGTGCTTGAATAATTTTCTTGAAAACCACTATCCAAATACCACAGACCACTCACATTCTCTATAGTTGATTACAGTGCCATGAACAACCTATCTTCATGATCAACTCTATCTGATTAGTTTGCTCCCTTTTGCTCATTTTCTTGTTTCTCCCATCAAAAAGGCTTCCTTATGCCCATATTCCTTACAATAATATCACTTTATGTTGCTTATTTGAGATCTTGAATCACTTCCTTGGCCCCTATTGGACTCTTTCCACTGATCTTTCCCTTGATCACCTCCATTTTCTCTTCCGGAGCCATTGAACTGACCTCTACCATAGCCTCTTTCACCACAACCTCTATGACTTCCTCTGTAGCTACGTACCTCGGTCTCTATAACCACCTCTAAAGCCACCTCTGTTGGATGAGCTCTCAGACTTGCTCTTTGAAGTCTCGTCCTTAACCTAGAAGACTTTCTCTTCCTTTTGCTCACTTGTTCTGCTTAGCCTATCTTCATGAGCCTGCAAAGAGCTTGTCAACTCCTTAAATATGTACACAGACAGATCCTTTAACTCCTCAATGCCTGCAACTATATGACCAAACTTCTTTGTAAGGCTCCTTAGAACCTTACTCACAATTGCCTCATTTCTCACATTCTCAATCACCATATGATCTCATATGGTTACAATCCTTGACACTCGAGACAAGTATACTTGCATTGTCTCCTTCTCTTGCATGACCAGGGTCTCAAAATCCCTTCTTATTGATTGCAACTTGACAGTGATATCCCTCTTGTCTCCCATGTACTCCTGTCTAAGGCCTTCTCAAGCTTCATAAGCAGTTGTGAATGCAGCTATCCTTTGAAAGATCTCATAATTTAAGGTCGACCGAATCATGAAAAATGCTTTATAGTCTATCTTTCTCTTCTCTCTCAATTGTTGATTAGGCTCAGCAGGTTTTGTTTCCTCAAAACCTTGATCCACCAAGTTCCAAACCTCTTGAGATTTGAAGAGTGTTCTCATCTTCAAACTCCAAAAATGATAATTTATCCCCTTAAATATTGACAATTGAGGGTTGCCAACATTGCCATTTCCATTGTTCTACATCTTGTTGAATAATGATTTCTCTCAAGGTGTTTCCCTGTGTTTAATTCTCACGCCACTCGATCCCAGAATGGAAACCCAACAAGAGCACATCTCCTTGCTTTGATACTAAATGTTAGAATGGCTAAGGTGGATCAACAACTCAGACTCACAACAAATACACACAGCACAAACAGACAGAACAAGGTGAGGAAAAGAATATGTCGACAGTTTCTTGTCTAAAAAAACACAGCAACAACACAATACTTTCAAAAAACCCTCACATCTTAGATTCATTGACAACCTCCAGTACATACCCAAATACATATTCACCTGCTCAAGCAATGTAACTACCACTACCTCCACGAACAACACACCTAGGTAGTGCTTTGAACAAAAGATAAAATCAATTGTTGTCATAACTACTATCATGAACAATACGGCTAACTAACTTAACTAACATCAATCTAAAGAGTGTTTTAACATAAAGTTTGAATGACATAAGCTACACTTTAACATGATGTTGATTAAAGTTGAAGGCAAGTGTTTGTGATTGTAGTTGGGTTAATGACATTTGGGTGTCGGCTGGGTCATAAGCATTTCTTAAAGGGGAGGATCACTCTGTGTTCGAGTGGTGGATTAAGTTATGGAGTTCTCTCGGATTCAAGAGGTTTGGTGGGCGTTTGTTGTGTGATTTTTTGCATGTGGAGGTTGTTTAGGCATTTGAGGGCAGAGATTTTTTTTTTTATGTTGAGCTCATGGAGCAATCTTACTGATAGGTTTATCACTCCCTCCATTCAACAAAGATTGTTGTTCGTGTGACACCTTTTCTCACAACGCATATAATAACGATATATATTGAGAGTAATTTATAGGCGATTCAAATCTTATTTATGACACAAGTTAGAGGCCAAATGAGAACAATGAACCTAAAAAGGCTATAGATAGCATGGGTTTGACCCTTTCACTTTTTGACACATCTTTAACGAGTTAAAATATGAACTTTTTTATTACTATATTTTTTTAAAAAAAATCATACTTATTACTATAGAACTATTTTTTTTTTATTAAATAAGGATTGAAGATCAGATATATCTGAATCTCGATAGCCGACAAGTCAGCAGACGATAAACCGTCAAAACATACAGTCAGAAAATGGAAAAGGTGTAATACAAACAAGCGCACGGAAATGCATCCTACAGAAGACTAATCTAGACAAAAATAAATCAAACACGTTAGGGATGTAGACTACGGATGAAGCCAAACACCATATAGAAACAGCACCGCTAGCCAGCGATACATTAGGAATCCTTATGGGTAGTGAAAATGAACCTCCGAGAAGCTCCTTCCTATCACAGAGTCGCCCCATGCACACCACATTGACCCCAGCCGGTCCCGACCCGACTGCTAGAACCCCAACAAAGAAACAGAATGCCTAGACGCATCAAAGAAACAGAACGTCGCCCTAAGGAAAACGCATCACGAAGGACTGGTCAAAAGGATCGGTCAAGCCCTATCGGATTTTAATACGAGCTCTAACGATTGGGATTTCAAGTCCTTCCAGGATTTGTGGAGTTGTGAAATCAAGTCCTTCCGGGAGTTATTTTAGGCCCTTTCGAGCGGAATTTCAAACCCGAATGGGATTTAATTTTAAGCCGCCCTTCAAGATTTCATGCCATCATCAACATCATCTTTCAGCCTTTTCGGATGCTGACTGGAGAGGCAATCGTAGAGATCGACAATCAATCAACTCTCTATGCATTTTTCACGGGCCGAACCTTATATCTTGGACATTGAAGAAACAATCCACAATTTCCTACTCGTCCACTGAGGTAGTGCATCGAGCCCTGGCATTGGCTACATGTGAGACTTTATGGATTCAATCAGTCCTATCAGTCGTCGACATCTCTCTAAGTTCACCTCCACCCTTCAATGTGACAATCTCGGCGCCACCTTGTTAAAGTCGGCTGGGCTCGGTGGGGCTAAGACAAGCTGGATGAAGGTCGTGTGTGCGGGCCCACATATGGGAGACTTGAGCGGGGTTCCATCTCAAAACCAATTGGCAATGAGAGGAGTAACCAATGCCCGCGACATGTCAACAAGGCCAGCAACCCCACTAATCCGAGGCCCAGACCGAATCTAGCCGAGCCCGACTCTGATACCATATTAAAGTCGAATGGGACCGATGGGGCTAAGACAAGCTGGAGGGAGGTCGTGTGTGCGGGCCCACATACGAGAGACTCAAACAAAACATAAACTCAACGAAGTTCAATCTCAAAACCAATTGGGAATGAGAGGAGTAACCCTTCAACCAGGGGCGGATCTATGTTATATGAGCATCCCCACAATTTTTTTTTTTTGTGTTAATTTTAAATTTTTTACCCTCAAGCATCCCCACCCATAAGAAAAAATACAAAAGAAAAAAAATTATCTTTAAGTATCCTCAAAATGGTAAAACCTTTATCTTCAAGCATCCCCGAGAAGTCGGTCCTAGATCCGCCTCTGCCTTCAACCTTATATGTTGTTCAATCATTCTCTATATTGCCAACGTGGGACAACCACATTCCAATACACCTGTCTTGCCATCAATCCCGCTCTTCATCATCGGATGAAACATCTATCCTTGGACTATCGTTTTGTGCGTGAAAAAGTAGCCAATTGATCTCTCCGTGTTGCCTTTGAACTTTTTGAGACGTGTTTTGGGGGTTTAAAAACTATATAATATTAACTTTTTTAATAGTACTTTTTAGAATTTAACACTTAATAAAAATTCGTGGTGAAAAGTGAAATGTTTATATTACTAATAAAAAAAATAGTATTTGTTTTAAATACAGAATTCTATAATAAATACAGAAATTTATAAAATAGAGAATGATTAAAATTGAATCCTACAAATTTTAAAATTGATTTTTCTAAAATAGAGGGTTTTTAGATGAATTATTAGAAACGCTATTATATTTGAAATAAAAATAAAAATAACACGATTTCTGTTTAGCGCAGGGGAATTTTTCCGTTTAGCGCAAGGACACATGGTCGCAACGACCATTTGGCAAATGGTCGTTGCGACCATTTTTTTCACAAAACTACAACCTGGTCGCAGCGACCAGATGTGCACATGGTCGCAGCGACCAGATGTGCACATGGTCATTGCGACCAGATCTGCACATGGTCGCAACGACCAGATGTGTACATGGTCATTGCGACCAGATGGGCACATGGTCATTGCGACCATTTGCTAATGTGGTCGTTGCGACCACCTTATTTACGTGATAAAAAAGGTAAATCCTCCTATAAATATACGTGAGCATATTCGATAACCCAGACTGCGATTTTCTCTACTAAGCAATAATTAAGTTGTAAACATGTCGAAAGGGAACGATGAGTGGAGTAAAGGCCTCGAAGACATATCGTTGGAATTCGGACTCCAACGGGTATGTATCTCATCCTTATTGATTATGTTAACATATTGTGCATATTGGTTAAATATGTTTATTTTTCATGATTAATAAGTATTCATGATGTTAACATATTATGCATAATATAAAATTACAATCTTTTTTAGGTTAATGAAATTTTGCATTCAGAATTAGGTTAATAATATAAAATTATGCTTTTCAAGGTTAAAAAAAATTAGGGTTAATGAAATTTTATGGCATTGCGAATATAAACTTACCAACTTTCATGAAATAGCTATCTTTTGTAGGGTTAGTGAAATATTAGTAGCGATAATAAATTGAAATATCCTGGCAATATTGAATATAAAATTGGAAACTTTCATGAAATTTGCAATTTCTTTTAGGGTTCATGAAATTTTGGATTGAGAAAATAACATTGCAAATTTCTAAGGTTAAAAAGAATTAGGGTTCATGAAATTTTGGATTGATAATATAACATTGCAAACTTTATTAGGTAAAGACTTAGATTTAATGAATAAATTATATATTAATTTAATGTTATGAAGTGAATAAATTATATACTAATTTACTGGCACTCTATCAATTTGTATATCGAGTTGACACTTGTTTCAATGTTTATTGTAAGGGGGACAACGAGGACACTGAATTGTATATCAATTACAGTTTTGACACTGCGGTGCCAAACAACACCATGTTGCCAAGCTCGTCAACTGTCAGAGAGGAAAATAATGGGGCGCAACTCGTTCAACTGTCATCTGATTTGGGTACCCCATATGGAAGGACTTTGCATGTCCCATCATCAGCGGGAATGCAGATGGATCGGGATGAATCAAAGCAGAATGCAGTGCCCACGGAGCCTGTTCAGGTATGGTCAGCAGATTACACTGAACTGTTTACTACTAATGACACATTCAACAGTAGGGAGAAAGCTGTAGAATGGGTAAAGAATAAAGGCAAAGAGAATCAAATGTGCATTGTGATCAGACGTGTTGTCAAGAGTGATGCGAAGACACTTGGCCGGACATGGATGTTTTGTGAGAGAGAAGGGGCATACACACCCATGAAAGATGGCATCCATAAACGCATGAAGACGAAAAAACATGGATGTCCATTCATGTTGAAAGTTTTAGAGAGTAAAAGGGGATGTTGGAAGGTGGAGATGATAGCTGGAGTTCACAACCACGAGATACGCAGGAGTTTGCATGGGCATGCGTTCGCCGGAAGGCCTACAGCAATAGAGCATGAGTTGGTTAAGACCATGACCGAAAGCCATGCGAAGCCGAAGAACATTTTGTTAGCCCTTCAAAAGAACCCCGGGAATGTTACAAAACTAAAGCAAGTATACAACTTAAGAGCCAACCTCCGAAAGCAGGGTATGCAGGGGAGAACCGTTCCCCAACAATTTTTTGTCAAGGCTAAGGAGTTGAAATATTTTGTGCGGCACAAAACAGCACCAAACTCAGCGGTTTTGAGTGACATTGTCTGGGCACATCCTGATTCTATTGCACTGTTGAAGGCATTCCCTTATGTACTTGTGATGGACGCGACATACAAAGTGAATAGGTACAGTTCGTCACTCTTGTTTAAGTTTCTAAGTTCATTGCACATGTCCATATTAGAGAGCATCATATATCTATTTAACACACTACTATCTAAATAGGTACAATATGCCTTTCTTTGAAGTGATTGGCTTCACTTCTACGTGGAAGAACTACAACATAGCATGTGCGTTTATGAGCGGGGAAACTGTTGAAAATTACTTGTGGGTTATGGGCGTCATATCTGAACTTCTCAACTTGGTCGGAAAGTCTCCTGCTGCCATAGCCACCGACAGAGAGCTCGCTTTGATTAATTCCATTACAGTTGTCTTTCCCCAGACAAAGCGAATCCTATGTCGGCGTCATGTGCAAAAAAACTTGGAGGACAGAGCAAAGAAACTTACAAAAGATGTGAAGCTTGCAGATAGGTTTGCGAGAGAGTGCATGTCTTTACTCTGGTCCCAGACCGAAGAGCAGTACGTCAGCGGATTGACTCGACTACGTGATAGCTGGAGAACTAGATCAGGGTTGGTTAACTACTTTGAGCGGCAGTGGTTGAGAAACTATAAAGAAAATCTTGTTTCTGCTTGGACGGATAAGGTGTTCCATTTGGGAACCAGAAACACTAACATGTATTATTGATTTTTGTACTTCAATTGTATTCCATATCTTATATTATTATACTATGTCTTTACTCCCTGCATACTTACTTCATTCCAGAGTCGAGGGTGCGCGTTCCACATTTAAGCAGTTCATGACTCCTAAGGGAGCAATGAGTCTTGATTCTGTCTTCGACAACATGCATGCAGTCCTCCAGGTTCAAATAAGTGAAATTAAAGTATCGTTTGGGGAATCTCGGCTGAAAGGGATGTCGTCTGAAGCAACTGAAGATGTGTTTCGGTTACTGCAACATTCTGTTTCTCACAAGGCTATTGAGTTGTTGATGGAAGAGCAGCGGTATGCTGAGCAGCACGGTCTATGTGACTCTGTCTTTAACTGTACACTTCAAGTGACATATGGACTTCCATGCTACCACACAGTAACAGTTCACCTGACTGTGATTGCGCAACAACGGGAGGTAAGCTAGGGACAACCTTTTCTGCGTCTTGTCAGTGAACAGGGTAGAGCACAACAAATATAGGAGGAAGCTGGTTGCAATTGATTCAGGATGCAATATATCTACATTTTTGCCCTCACAGTGCTGAACCAGAAATTCATATGGGAAGCCACGTCGCCCTATCTAGTTCTGTACGAGCTCATGCTCAGTGATCTGCAACTCCTCCACTAGCTCTTTCAGCACAGCCTTCGGGTCCATGTTATGTGAGACTACGTCTCCAGCAATGCAGATCCCCAACAAGTAGTAGACGTCATGCAACGTGATACTCATTTCTCCAAAAGGCATATGAAAGGAGTTTGTTTCTGGGTGCCGGCGCTCAACAAACGCGAATATTAGCTTTCCGTTGTGCCTACTGTACATTGACGTCTGGAGATGTGCCAATCCACTACTTGACACAAGCTCTGACCATATGTGATCCTCGTCCAAAATCCACCTTGAAAGTTGTGTCGTACGAATATGTAACTTCAAAGTTTCCCGTTCCTATGGAAACATACAGCAATCAGAAAAATGATAATAATCTCTATATTATTAAATTTAACATGAGCTTATACAGTAATTGACGTGTATAAGATTTGACTTACATCACCAGCCCAAATGTGATGAGCTACGTGGCCCTCAAATCCCAAAAGTAGGTCTGGAATATGAGGGCCTCCTGGACCTGGACCCGTCAGCAGTGGTTCTATCGTCGGACCTCCACGTTGTTGATTCCTACTTCTGGAGGCCCTAGGACGTCTCCGAGAACCTTCGGGCACGTCCTGGTCCACCGGCGCCATCTGCTCCGGTATCATAGCGTCAGCCGAATCGCCTTCCGGCTGATCCGTCTCGCATACGGACCTAGAAGCGGCGCGCTGACACCGTGCGGATGCGTGTAGTGCCGATCTCCTATTCATCTGTAACGAAAACGAGCAATCAACATATTAGGGTGTTTGGTAGTCGTGTTGACAATGCATTGAACAAGACGCTGGAATTCGATAGTCGTGATGACAATCTTTAAAATGTCATACATGCACAAACACATAATAAGAAAGTACATCTAATCATAAATCAAACCAAAAACGTTGGGTTTGGAATTATAAGCAGAAATAAAATATTCTGATGCCTAGTCATATACATGTGCATTTACATCTCATTAGCATTGTCAAAAATAACCGACTTGTCAAAAACACTTATCTTTGCTACAATACAGAATTAGAATGACAGAAATAGACAAAACTAACAACATTTTTCATCAACCATTTTTTACCAGTACAAGATCTGACCAATATAGATGTTTTCCGGTGCAGAAATGGTAAAATATCCTGATATCAAAGGGATGTCTTTATGCTCAAGTTGAATAATTAACAAAATCTCAACGTAGAACTAAGCAATCAGCCCCTTGTAGAAGACATTTGCTAGGAAAGAGTGCAACAGTATGTAATGGCAACAATGCCCATCAAGGGAAATGGTAAGAGCCTAAGACAGCTCAAAAGAGGAGGAATTCTAGCTAACAAAACCCATGATAGTTTATACTCGAAAGATATCTAAAGTTGACCCACATTAGGCTATTTGAATTCCATTTCCTTAGAGGCGTTTGGAGAATTCATCTGTCATTACTCGTGGGTGCATTCTGAATGGCACCTAGTATATAATATATAAATAAGAGAGGAGATTGTTATTTTAGGATCTGACTATTATTCTTTAATTAGGAGTATGCCTTGGGCCAGGTAGAGGTGTTTTCTCTCCTGGAGTGTCAAGTAAGTGCATAAGGAGGTAACCTCTTAAGTGTATCAGTTATATGAAGCAATAGCAATCATGACGGATCACATCAAGTATATATAACATAACATACCTATCCAACCAGCAACTGCACTATCAATATAAAGATGGATATGTGAGGCAAGTTTTATTTTTGCAATTCCGATCCACACACTTCCTACGAATCGAATCACAAACACATCCCAACTTTCAATCAACCCCACAAAACAACTTTTATTCATCAAATAAAACTATAATTGATCGATCGAATTTGAAAAGCAAAATTTACCACCCCAACACTAAACCGCTATACGTGTTAAAAATTAACTAAAGTCATCCCCTTTTCCTCCCGTTTATACCTTCAAAAACACATATGAATAACAAATCTAAGTTCATGAATCATGATATGTTATAATCTATAGAACCAACAATCAACAAAATTATATTGATCCATCCAATTGCCAAAACAAAATTTCAGAGTAAATTACACAGTAGGGCTGTATCGCTGTAGCCATGGTCGCAGCGACCAGATGCATTACGGTCGCACCGACCATGTGCTCTATGGTCGTAGTGACCACCTGCTGTATGGTCGCTGCGACCCTGCATCGTCTTCTTCGTGTCTGCTCGGATCTAGCCCTCCCCATCGGATCTAGCCCTCCCCAATACACATCACAATGCAATTTTCGGCCTCCATAAGCATAGATCTATGAAATATAGTACCCAATACTACTGTTTTGGCCGAAATACACAAAAATCGCACCCAAAATCACCAAATCTTGCAATTTCTAAAATCAATTCACCCAAATCCCTAAAATCTACAATAATATACTCGAAATCACCATGAAAATGAGGAAACCTTACCTTAATGTCGAGAGATTTTCGATTTGGTTCACTATCTTGAAGTAAACGAGTTGAAAGTCGCGATTTGTGGGATTTGGCTCTTGCCGGCCGCCTGTGCTTCCGTTTGACGCGAGGAGAAGAGAGAATGGAGTGGGGTTAGGGTTGTGTGGGTAAATTGTAAATTGATTCAAGTATAAGGGTATTTCCGTCATGTTCTAAACGGAAAATTTACCTTGCTCTAAACAGTAGAGGCCTAAAAATAATGCATTGATAATTGATATTGTGGAGTGTGGAGACTGCTGGGGTACAGACTACAGATGATCCACAGTTCCACACTGGGCCGGGGAGGAATTGCAAAGCAGCAGACAAACAAATTACTAAATTGATTTTCCTTTCCAAAGTGAGTTAAGAGGAAAATAACAAAACTGTAAATATCGAACATCGATTACATGATCGAGAGGAGAGCTCAATTGTGAATTGAAGAACCCCTCCAACCCCAATCCCGTTGAAAGAAACAATCCATTCCATTTATTTAAGTCTTCAAGACATCTTTCTTTGGGTTTTCATTTTTCCCCTCAACTCTCTCTCAAGTCTCAACTAAACATTAAAAAAAAAAGGGGAAATTAAAGAAAATGGGAAAAGCGGTGAAGGGATGGTCGGGCAGGCATTTCCTGGCCCTCTCCCTGGCTCTCAACGTCGGCCTGCTTCTCCGCCTTGGCTACGTCGGGAAGGAGACCGTCTGGACCTCCGAAAACGACGTCGTCTGCTCCCCGGAGATGGCGCCCGTTAGCAGGGCGCTGGCGTCGCCTTCTTTCGCCCCACACCCCGACGATGGGGACGAGGGCAGAATCGTCAATCTAGATCAGTTAGTTGCCTCTCCCAGTCTCCCACTCTCACTCTCACTCTCTCTGCATACTTTTCAATAATTACTTAAATGCCCTCCTTATTTTTTTTTTCCTTTTTCCTTCTTCAATCTCAAATTGAAACTCGCTCTGATTCAAGGTAGATTTGTGATGAAAATGTTTTTTCATCTCATTACAGGCGTCATCTTAGTTCGAATGTTTGTTGTGATCAACTAAACTGACGAATTATAGAAAAATTTACATTACAGGTGTAGTTATTGTTAATTTGTTATTATTATCATTAAAAATTCACACATAAAAATTCCCCGCCCAAATGATACTCCCTCCGTTTCCTTTTAATTGACTTTTTACTATTTATGCACGTTTTTTAAGGTGTGAAAAACTATATGAAATAATAATTTTTTAAAATATTTTTTTTTATAATCTCATACTTATTTGTAGTAAGTATAATATTATTAAATTTTTTTTATTAAAATATAATTATTTAATATAGTTTTTATCGTTCTAAAACTACGTGCATGACTTGAAAAAGTCACTTAAAAGGAAACGGAAGGAGTAATATACTCCCTCCGACCTCCGTTCTTATTTTTTTTAATTTTAATTCAGTCGTTCAACCGTTCTACATCTGAATCGGATACTGTGTGATCCATTTATGGGGTTGTCTCTCACACTCAAAACCGACTTCATGTTTCTAAGCATGTGAATTCGAACATCGAACTATGGGGTGTAACTCCACAAGAGTGTCTACAACCATTACACCAGCGCATATTTAGAAGTCTAAAAATTATTTAAAACATTAATTTTTTTATTTCATATTTATTACTAATATGTATGAAATTATTAAAAAGAATTTAATAAAATATTGATATTTTTTTTAGTTTTTAAGCTCTAAATAAGCCATGAAATTATTAAAATTTTTTTTTAATAAAATATTGATATTTTTTCAGTGTTTTTAGGCTCTAGATAAGCATGTGGGAATAGCAAACCACTTGTCCCAAGGTTGAGATCACCTAGTCCGTAATTATGGTCCATAATATAGCCTACTTTATCGTTTGATTGATGTGCTGAATTATTTAAATATTTTTCTTAATAAATAGAGTAGTTTTATAATTGTTTTCAACCAATAAAAAGAGTCGGACTATAGAAGAGCCTATAAATGCGGACTAGAGATACTTTATTCATCTAAATTATTTCATTTTGACCGGTGAAAAAAATAAGCAAATAAATTAAAGGAAGATTTGCACCAATATACCAATTTATTTATACCCAACTTTGCAAAAATAACCATGGGGTGGATTATTTGCATGGGAATGACAAAATGTCATTTTTGCAAAATTTTTGAGCACCTTCCCAACAGGTTGAAGGTAACCAGGGGGAGAGAGAGGGGGACCCACTTTAATTGTTTTAAACTAATTTTTGGCCATTTTTATTTGTTAAAATTAAAAAATAAATTTATTTTTGAACTTAATTTAATTTTATCTATATGTATACACCCACTTTATACATGTTTATGAAAAAAAATATTTCGAAGGAAAGTTGGGGGTCTACATCGTATATTGATCTCAATTTACGATTTACGCTTACTAGCCAGTAACAATTGTTGCCTAGCCAGTAACTACTGTGGCCTAGCCACTTACTACGATCTCTTAGCCAATATAAGACTAACCCTTGTTCAACCCTCCGCTTCACCTTGGTGTCCGACGAGGCAAAGAGCTGTCGTGGCCGGAGTGAACCCCCTCCATCCATCTCTACCACCCTTCCTCCAGAAATCTCCCTCCATCTCCACAAATCCGACCGACCTCCACACATTTCCATTTTCCCTTTCACAAAATCCAAAAAAAAAAAAAAAAAAGAGGAGGAAGAGCCACCACGACCGCCGCCCTCCACCCCGCCGTCGTCAGCCTCAGGCCTGCACTTCCTTCCTTCTCTTGTTCGGCTGTTGTGAACCCTCTCTCTCTCCTTCACTCTCCCTCATTTGCTTTGTCTTAAATCCCACCCAAACACACCTCCAAAATTTCAAACTCCCGGCAAAAAAAAAAAAAGGTTACGATTTACGCTTACTAGCCAGTAACTACTTTTCCCTAGCAACTAACTACGATCTCTTAGCCAATATAAGACTAACCCCTTTTCAACCCTCCACTGTTCAACCATCCGCTTCACCTTGGTGTCCGGTGAGGCAAAGAGTCGTCGTGGCCGGAGTGAACCTTATATATCCATCTCTACCACCCTTCATCCACAAATCTCCCTCCATCTCGACAAATCCGACCGACTTCCACACATTTCCATTTCCCCTTTCACAAAATCCAAACAAAAGAGAGAGAGAGAGAGAGAGAGAGAGAGAGAGAGAGAGAGAAGAGGAAGAGCCACCACGACCGTCGACCTCCACCCCGCCGCCGTCAGCCTCAGGCCTCCACTTCCCCTTCTTCCTTCTCATATTCAGCTATTGTGATATCTCTCTCCCTCCCTCTCCCTCCTTTGCTTTGACATAAATCCCGCCTAAACCACCTCCAAAATTTCAAACTCCCTCCAAAAATTTTAACTCACTATAATGGGTAAGGGTGACTTGTTATTTTTGCAAATAAAAGTACTTTTTGACATTTAACTAATTTTTTTATGGGAAAGAGATATTTTTGCAAAGGGGAGGACAAAGTGGTATATTATTGGCTACAATTTTCTCTAAATTAAAATGTACCCACGCTTGTTTTGGTTGATGAAAAGTTAATAAATTGTATTAAAATATATTAACCCTTTAACCCACTTTAACTTTATATGCTCAAGTATTGGCTAACCTATATTCTCTGTGTTAAAAATTTAATTAACTTAATTTATTTAAGGATGATAAAAAAAATATTACTGACTAATAAGTGGAGTATAAATTATAAAAAAAAATTAATAAAAGGTTCAAATTTTGTAAAAATTTTAATTTTTAAAAAGATTTTGTTTCAACAATACTTATTGTTTGACTGATGACATACAGTAATTAACGTCGTAATGGACGTGGACAATGTCGGATGGGATATGGATTAATTGTCTTTCTAAAGACGATTAGAAGCATGGTTAATTAGAAATTATAGACGTAGACCATGTTACATGAACGCTGATTTACGAGATGTGATTTGCGATAACAACACCCAATGGAGAATACGGGTCAACCTAATTGTGTGGGTAGGGTGGGGCTTGTAGTGTCTGGTAAAGTAAATAAGGGAAGTGAAGTGCTAACACGTAACATGGTTCAACATTTAAGATGTGGGATGCCGGAGAGGACCTATTAACCACTTACCGGAATTGAGTTTTCCTAGTTATTAATTTACTATATATCGTGTAGTTGTGGGTGTGGGTATTCGACAAAAACGCCAAAATCGCTGATTTACGGGCGTTTGGGATGGGAGGTTTTCCATGGTGTACATTACATACATCAAACATGTTGGTGTTGGTGTTTCCCCTTGCACACCTCAACACCTTTGTTCTGCGTGCACTTCTTTTAGTAGAGCAGAGTGTTTTCAAACGGGGTGGATATATGCACCAATGACAGGTGCTATATGCACTCAATAGGACGAATCTATGATCCGTCTGTTGTAAATTTTTGTAGATCCGTCCTATGTAAACTAAAAAAAAAATGTTTGCAATTTTACCCTTTTTCACTTAAAGGTTCTTTTTTTTTAAAAAAAAAAGTTGTTGCGCACCTACAACAACTTTAAAAGGTAAGTTTTGTAATTTTTTAACTTTTTTTAAAATGGACAGATCTAGGATCCGTCAGTGTATTTTTTTCAAAATTTGTAACGGACGGATCATATATCCGTTCTATGGAGCGCATATATTATACTCATTATTAATAAGTATGAGTTTATAAAAAAAAATTATATTATTTTTATCACCTTAAAATATGTGCATGATAAGTAAAAAAAATTTTGTCATCAGGAGAGTATAATTGAACAAAACACACTCGAATTCAAAATTTAATTGGTAATTCACAATTTAATTGGTACTTGAAACTTGAAAGTATACTTAAAGATCTTAAATAATCGAAAGATCATAAATGATTAATTTATATGTTTCTAAGAGCATCCCAACCACTCTTATAAAATAGATAAAAAAAAGAGCAATTTTATAGGAAATATGAGTTTTTTAACGAAAAATCGTAAAAGATTAAATACATTCACCCATTTTAATGTCTACTTATTTGTTCATTGGTTGTTTGTTGCCCATTGATTTAATTAAGTCATTGGAATTTTATTTATTAAATTATGAACTTATGCATTCATTATAGTGTATAATAAATGTAGAAATCTGTATAATAGAGAAGCTATTGGAATTGTGGTGTAAATTTTTCAGATATTTTGCTATTTTGGTATCTATTTTAGAGTTTTTTAAAGAGACAGTTGGGATGCTCTAATACTTAATCCTAAAGTTTTCTCATCTATTCATTCACAAGTACAAATAAGGAATAGTGAATAAATAAAAATAAAATAAAGGTAATTGCCTCTTAAGAAAAAATTAGATCTATCAATCAGTTCATTAGGATCGAGTTCGGGTCATTTGGGGTCTCAAGTAGATCAGGATTTGGATCAATTAGGTCAGGGTTGAGTGAACCCAGGTTTGTCCAGGTTCTAGGTCGACTCAACAGGTCAAAAAAAACCTGAATTTTTTATAGACTTTTTAAGAATATTAAAAATATTATCAAAATTAAATTATAATATAAAATTTTAAATTAATATAAATAATAATAATATAATATTATAATTAAATATTATTATAATAATATTATACAAATATTTTAAGCATACAAAATATCATACTCCCTCCGTTAATTAAAACTTGACGTTTTACTATTCACGCACGCTTTTTGAGGTGTTAAAAACTCTATAAAATATTAACTTTTTTAAAATATTTTTTAAATAATTTCATACTTGTTACTATTAAGTATGAATTTATAAAAACAAATTTTAAAAAAAGTTAATATTTCATATATTTTTTATCATTCTAAAAAAGCGTGCATGAATAGTAAACGACAAGTTTTAATTAACAGAGGGAGTATTTATATAAACGGAAATTTCACGAGGTACCCTCGAGGTATCGCGAAATTTACGCGGTGACCAATTCTTTTACCTCTTTCACGTGGTACCCCTGAGGTTATAAATCGTTTCACCCCATGCCCTTACCCTATTTTTTTTAACATTTTCCGTTAACTTAAGATTAAAAAAAAATCAATTGAATTTAATTAAAAGAAAAGGGGAAAGAAGAACAGAAGAACGAAAGAACTGAAGAAGCGCGCAGAAGAAGAACTGAACGGAAGAACAGACGGAAGACGCACAGAAGAAGGGTCGGCCTGGTGTTCGTCGGGTGGAGGCGGAGCTGCTGTTCGCCGGCGCCGTGGTGGCGGACTCGACTCGGAGGTCAATTACTGACAGTGCTCCTCTAAATACAAATCCAATCCCGAGATCCCAAACCCTAATTCTGTCCCCTCGCCAAATCCCTCAATTGTGAATTCGAATTCAATTCCATCTCCTTTTTTTGGTCAGATTCAATTCCATCTCCTAATTGTTATCTGGAATGGAGTATCAAATTCGAATTTGATGTCGATTTCGAATTCGGATCAAAGTCCACAACCAGATCCAAAGACGGTGGAAGAAATTGGGAAGAAATTTTGAAGGTCCTGAAGGAGAAGGGATTCATGACTGCACCCTTCTGTGCACTCACCATTCGTGAGTGCCCTTGCAAAGAAATTGGGAAGAAATTTTGATGTCTGGGCCGGAGACGTATACTGAGGCTGTTGAGCATTGAGGACACCAAGTCGGGCCTTTTCGCCGACGAACACCAGTCGCATCTTCTTCCCCCTCTTCTTTCCTCGCCGACGAACAACAGTCCGCCGCCACCACCGATGCCGGACTCCGCCGCCGCCGGAGACGCCCTCCGCCTGTTTGCTGTTCGTCGGAGACGCCCTCTAGCAGCTGTTCGCTGGGCAACTCCTCAGGTTTCTCCTCTTCACTGGCGTTTCTTCTAAACATGTGAAACTAAATTGTTTTTTTTTAATTAAAAGTAACGGAGAGAGTCGGGGACTGTTAAAAATAGGAGGGAGGGTACTAGGTGAAAGAAACCCAAATCGCAGGGGTACCACGTGAAAGAGGTAAAAGAATTGGTCACCGCATGAATTTCGCGATACCTCGGGGTACCTCGTGAAATTTCCGTTATATAAATAAGAGCTCTAAACTTACTATAATTATAAAATATACACGTTACTTTGCTGTATGAGTGACATTAACAAACACAATTACATAATGAATCCGTGTGGAGTCTATGTGGTGCTTGTGTGTCTCAACCCTAAAATTCTCAGATCATTCGAGTTCAGATAGAGGTGGCAATCATGCGGGTCGGATCGGGTTTGTGTTTGGTTAGTCGGGTTTCGGGTAATGTCTTATAATTTGGCCATTCGGTTGGGTCGGGTTCGGGTTTCGGTTGTATCGGGTTTCGATTGTCTCGGGTTTCGATTGTCTTGAGTTTCGATTGTCTCGAGTTTGGGTTGTCTCGGGTTTTCATTATAATTTCAATATTAATTTTTAAAAATTTACAGAATGTATCTTAAAGTTCGGGCTATTTCGGGTTTTGATTATAATGGGTTAGGGTCTTAATGAGTTTCAGTTGAATCGGGTTCGGTTCATTCGGCTTTGGGTGGATTTCGATTATCGGCTATTTGGATTTCGGGTTCAAAATGGGTCAGGTTGGGTCGGTGTTGAGGACAATCGGTTCCGGTCGATCGGATCGAGTTTTCGGGTTTAGATCTAGTTTTGCCAACTCTAGGTTCAGATTATTTTTGAGTCCCAGTTCTAAACCAAAAAATTTACCAGACGTTCAGGTCAGATTTTTTGGATCACATCATGTTTTGACAAGTATAGGAAAAATGGTTTTAATTTGGTGAAAGGCACTAGTGCAGGTGTACATGCACTTAAGTATAAGTAGTACAGATTGAGTGATCTTGACTGCCCATTTGTGTATGTGGTTCGTTGACACACACCCACCTAGTTGCTGTTATTGTACATAATTTGATGGAGATCTAAAGCATATCTGATATCTCAGTTGTCAATTAGTCCCGCCGCCTTACACTGTGAAGTGTACGTACCTCCATTAAAGGATGATCTCCATCCTCCACATGTGTGTGTCTTTGTTGCACTTGTAAATTTTGTAGGTCCATATGTCCATTAAAAAAGAAACTTCAATCATGTAGCATGTTTCATCTCCTCCCTCCTATCTCTTGTCCTTATTACCCCCTTTTAACTTTTTTAGCATGGCTTTTATTCCTTGATCAAACCGAAAACACATCCGACTGAGTTGATAAGAGACTCTTCGATTAGAAACCTCAAGTTTGGCTGTCAAATAAATGAAACATCTTTAAAATTTGCTAGTAATTGTTTGCCGTTTATTAGACAAATCTTATACGAAGTGAAAGCGCAAGGCTATGCTCTTTCTTTTCCATAATACTTTTTTACTACTTTGTGTTTGTCAACATCTCCTTGGTTTTGTTCACAATGTAGTGGCATGCTAGATTATAATATTTGAAAATAACCTAACCTAATTGCATTTGCCAAACCTGTCAAGTAGGGTATTATTCTAGCCGAACAAGCTGAGCCAAGCTTAGTTCGTTTTTTAAATGAGCTCGAGCCGAACCGAACCGAATTTTTAAATGAGATTTTTTTTAATCAAGTTTGACTTGTTTAGGAAATAAACGAGCCCGAGCCGAGCTTTTTTCGAGCATTAAACAGCTCTACCTAGTCATAACATATTAACTTAAAAGAAATTTTAGAAATTCCATAAAATTCGAGCTATTCGAGCTTAAATTGAACGAGCTTAAAATCCTGTTCATGCTCGACTTGTTTAGGTAAGTGAACGAGCTCAAGTTGAGCTTTTTTCGAGCCGAACCTGGATCGATCTCGAGCTGTTCAGTTAATATAACAATCCTAGCTACTATAAGATAAATAAAAAATTAAAAAAAAAATTACTCTCTTAGCTGCAAAGTTTTATGTAGATCACTTGTATATATAGTTGTATATGAACTCAAAAGTAATGACAAGTAAAAAACTTAAGCATTCAGTTTTACATACATTGAAATCCTATTAATTTGAACCATCACCAAATGCCCTATTTCTGAATTCTGATACAAGAAGATTGAAACATTTGATCCTTCTTACAGCGGTGATCCGACAATGTACGAGAAATATTGGCAGCAGGCAGGAGACAAGACTTCGGTATTGATCTCCGGGTGGCAATCTATGAGCTATTTCTCGGACCCCAGCAACCTATGCTGGTTCCTTGAGCCGGAGTTGGCCAAAGAGATCGTTAGATTGCATGGAATAGTTGGGAATGCTGCAACCGATGGTCGTCACATTGTGGTTGGGACCGGCTCAACGCAGCTGTTCCAGGCTGCTCTTTATGCACTCTCACCATCTGAAGCTACTGAGCCAATAAGGGTGGTGTCTGCTACTCCTTATTACTCGGTGAGTTCACTCTTCAAACATGAAGATTATGAGTCCATGAATTGTATGTTTTGAAGTATGGTGTACTGTATTTACGTATATACATCCGTTTCTCGTCATTGAAACATGTTGAAAGCAGTGACGAGTGGTCTAAATAGTCCATGTGTAAACGAGTTCATTTCGTTTCAGTGCAGATTTATGCCAAGCTTACGCTTTCAGTATTGACAGAAGGTGTATTTTGATACAATATTATTTGCAGTTCTACAAGCAAGTTGTTGAGTACCTGAAATCAGGGCTCTATAAATGGGCAGGTGATGTGTCTAACATCAACGAAGATGAACCCTACATTGAGCTTGTCACTTCCCCAAACAATCCTGATGGGTTTATGCGTCAGCCTGTACTGAACCGAACTGGTGGCCTACTAGTTCATGACTTTGCTTACTACTGGCCACAGTACACTCCCATCTCTTCCTTTGCGGACCATGATATCATGCTATTTACCGTCTCCAAAAGCACTGGCCATGCTGGGATGCGCATTGGGTAAGCCCCTTCCTTATCATGCTATTCACCGTTAGACGTCGTTTCATGATATATAGTCTCCAACAGCAAACATTTGATCAATGGGAGAAATTTACAGCAGCTTCCATAATGTAAAAGTTAAAAACCAAGAAGAATTTGTAAAGCTTGTTTGTTTCTTGACATTATAGTTGGGCGCTCGTCAAGAACAAGGAGGTTGCGAAGAAAATGGTCAAGTTCATCGAGCTCAGCAGCATTGGTGTTTCCAAGGACTCCCAGCTCCGAGCAGCAAGGATTTTGCAGGCTGTCTCAGACAGCACCAAGCCTGACGGAAACTTTGAAGGCGGAGGAGATAACTTCTTTGAGTTCAACTACAAACTTATGACAGCAAGATGGAAGCAACTGAGGGAGGCCGTTAAGACGAGCAGGCTGTTTAGTTTGCCGGAGTTCCCCTCCGCCTTTTGCAAGTACTCGAACAGAAGTTTCAAGACACAACCAGGTGATTCAATACAAAACTAACAAACATGTCAAGAGAAATGAACTTGTCATTATGTTTACAGTCTCATCATTCTTGAATGCTCTTCTTTCTGTGTTGTAGCTTTCGCATGGTTGAAATGCGAGGGGGGTGTCGAGGACTGTGAAGGCTTTCTTCGTAAACAGAAGATCCTGACGAGAAGTGGGAGGCAATTTGGGGTGAGCCCCATGTTTGTGAGGATTAGCATGCTTGATCGCGACGCAAACTTCAATCTTTTCCTACGGAGGTTGTCAATGATCCGCCAATGAGCCACTCACTACGAGCAATCGTTTCAGACAGGAGGCCGTGCTGCGCGTTGTGTATGCAATGTGTGCATATTTAGTAAGAGACCTTTTGTTAACTTGTATTGGCCTCTTTTGTTACTTGATCCTCATCGTTCAATCCATTTCGAAAGCATGTAAGGCGCGGGTTTTCTCGTGTGCCAAAGTTGCAAATTAAGTTCATACAGAGATGCAGCATTTTGAGATGGGGCAAAACCATCAACGGCCATAAGGGTAGAGCTGAATCATACCTGAGGTGAAATTAGTCAATAAAAAGGACTTACTACCTTAACTAGAGCCCTACGAATGAAACATCGTTACGTTTTACAACTTATCACTAGACCACATTCAAATAAGAATCCACAAGAACGAACGAATGGATGAATGGCTAGCTGCCTTTCAAACTTCGAATCTTAGACGAACTAATAGAGATCTTCAACGGAAAACATGTAGTAAACAAACCATTTGCATATTGTTTGAGCAATAATGGTGTCAACATTCTAACAGAATCTGAAGATACTAGGCATAATAATGTACATTATAATCCCATACAATTTTCATACCTTAGGTCGAGATTTGAGTATTCCGGGAGGGGAAGACGTGGGTGGCCTGATCATTGGTTCAGGTTGCCAGGGTTGAGGCATTTGAGCCCGAGATTGACCAGCAATTGGAGTGGATGGGTTAACACACCCAGTGTTCCTGGAGGAATTTTGTGGAACATCAGCAACATGTGGCCTTTCACGAGACATCATCTGCTTGAGGACGTAGTTGTCGTCATGCAGCTCAAAGGGTGTGCTACAGCAAAAATCAACAGAGTCAGATTTCGTCATAGCTGTGTTGATTGCATAGGACTGTCGTCATGCATAAAAGGCTGTGTTTTTCCTCTAGTTGAATGAAAATTGTTTTCTTCATTTTGCATTTTTTGTAGTCATGACTTTCGCTTCTCAACAAAAGGAATCATCAACCTGCATTAGGCAAAGTGACTCCTGTTCTAAATGGCAAGTCACATATTCGGGTAAATTACAAAAAAAAAAAAAAAAAAGGTCCATTTGCACAAACTAACCTTTAGAAACAAAATATCATTTAATGGTTCATTTAGATTTTCTTAGCAGTTTAACACCTAGCCCTAATTTATCTGTATAATAGCATATTAGCATTTGTTTTCAGATAAGTGAGAGTATTTGGGACACTGTACAGATTTTGATACACACATGGGTTAGTTCTTAGAAGGTTTTTATCTAGATGTAGGCTAGGGTAGAAGAGAGTGGATTCATTCAGTCAAAGAGAGTGGATTCAACCAGCTATGCTTGGTATTTTGTGAATGGCGTTTAGCCTTAATGGTCAGCGAGAGAAAGAGAGAGTTCCCTTTGCTGTTGCCTTGGTGGATTTGGCCTAGGGTTACATTTGGTGCCCTTTGTTCTCTAATTTTGTGTCTCTCTACGTACAGTACTTGTGCATATTCAGAGATTTCCAGTTTAACTGCATCACAATTCTCAATGCTTTTATGAGACTGAAATATGTATGAATGTTGAATTATCACGGTATGGATATGAGTGGTTATATGCAGTTTTGCTTACACTGGGTGGTTTTATGCAAAGTGACCTATAAATCAAGGATGATTATAGGTAATTATCCCTAATATTCTAATTACCTGAAGAATAGTAGGTTTATGCAATTTAGATATTAGATAACATCATAAGCGAGTCACATTATGTAGAAGATCAAACTTTCCACTCACCTGTTGAAGTCAAAATGAACTAGCTGCATATCCTCTGATATCTCCACTTCTACAGTTGCATTTGGCCTCGTCTATCATTCAAATTTTAGAATAAATCAGATTTAGATTTAGTCATCACAAAAGGGAAAAGGCTTCTATAAGTTGCAAATAATCTGAACTCTCTTTTCTTCCTGCAACAACCAAAGAAGTGTTCACGGGTCATCAATTTTCTTAACATAGGGAGAGGCCTTAACGGGATAGGAAGATTGCCCTTGTTTTGTAAAGCCGAGAGGCCAAGTAACTTTCATGTTATAGATATTCAACATAACCAACCTTGATTCACAACTTCCAAGACAGTTCCTGCTCACGCAAGAGCTAATTTACAGTACCTGAAATTTACACCTATGCCTAGATGCTAGATTTCACAGATTGTAACCACATTACATTGCTTTTCCACAGTTAGTTTGCTCATTCTCAAGTTGTTTGTGAATGCTTTTGAATAGCAATTAAATGAAAGACAATCAGTATCACCTGAACGAGCATAAAAGGCAAGGCCACACCACCACTAGGAGCATTACCAGAGGAACATAATTTTTGGTTCCGTTGTATCATGTGTTCATATCCCATCAACTTCAACCACAGATCAGGGAAAAAGGAATGTCAAACTTGGATATATGTGAGGTAGGAATCCACTAAAACATGGAAAAGGAATGTCAACATTTACTTTACCTGTTCCTCCAACTCCTGTAGGTAAGCAGCTCTTTTCTCTATCCTACTTCTCACTCCTACCCGCTCCGCCTGCAATCATCATTTGTACCAGTAAGCAGCTTGTAGAATCTTTTCCTTGCATACAATAAATTCCTAAAACAATATCTATGTCAATTATTTACAAATGATGAAACTGTACCTTCAACTGTTCAATGTCATTTACACTAGTGCGAGGTAGACCTTTCCAATGGATCTCCTTTTTATCTTTGGATATGATGTCCATTGCCATTAGAACATTCAGAGCATCATACACCCTACGCCTTATATTCTTCTCCTCATACTGTGTCTATCAGAAAGAGGCAGAATTTGCTTCAATATCAAAAAGAGATAATTATAATATCAATCTCTAATTTTGCCTTCTAAAGGATAACTTAACATGCCTGATCTGGCGATGTAGGGCTATTGCTAGGATCTGCAAATTCGGCCACTAGTTCATCTGCAACCTGAAAACGGTAGTTTAGAGCATAACATTTCAAATAGCGTATGTAATGCAAGTGACTATCCCAGGACAAGAGGCTGCAAGCAACAAGGGAATATTTATTTTCGAAGAGTATGCCATGTAACTACATAAATAGAACATTGCATATAGTATGGCGACTGTGCGTTTATTAAACTATGGAATACTTAAAAGTTCTTAATTTCATAATTCTTCATGTTTCTACAGTTCTACAACTTCTACACCAAACTAAAATGCAAAGAAAATGACCAAAGAAGCTTTTACCATGAAAAATGATGCCTATAACAATAGCAGGCATAATAAAAAGCATACCAAATATCGAAGAAAGCTTTTTTCTGAAGAAAAACGCTGTGTTATACAGAATTAATGACCAGAAGTTGGATGCAATAGCAAGATTACCCAATAAGGGTGTATGCCTCTTAAGGTATGTTATATAAAACTATAGCAAGAAAGACAAGAACGTTATTATGAATTTGTAAGTTAATTTTGCACCACATCAGGGAGAAATAATATGTAAATTAATGTGAGTCGAGGAAACCAACTAACCTCATTATATGTGGTCGTTCCTTTGCATTGCACCTTCTCACATACTAGACCAATGTAGAAAGATAAACAAATGATAAGCAAGTACCAACGATTGAAAAGGTTAAAAGGGATAGATCCACTAACGATGTTGTCATACTGACAAAAAATATACAAGCAATGCTTTAACTTGATAAGGGTTCTAGATAACATACAAAGATTTAGTGATTACCTTTCATACTAAACTGGCGAAGCCCTCGACCACTTTTATCACCTCCGGTTGCACGCTGCACTCTTTTCTTCTTTGTACCACTAGTCCAAGATCACTAACATGTTAATATTTAGAAGCTACTAAAAGCTGAATTCAATTGCGTAGCCGTAAAGAACTAAGACAAGTATTACAGCTTAACAATCAACTCCAGAACATTCTATGTTCTATTCAGACAAGATAGAGCCTCAAAATCACAAGAAGTACCAATAAAATAAGAAAGGAACTCTACACGCATCATAAGAGGGAAGACTCACACAGAGGGCCGTTGAGAAGCACTATCATCACCCTGAATCTCAAGATTGCTTAACCTGGTGAATGTACTATCGCCCGCAGGTGTCAACACGCCAACTTCACTCTTGCTGGAAGGCGAGCCAACACTCCCGCTAGTTGAAACTGATTGACCAGAAACTGTGGTGCCCCATGATCTAGTACCCCCTTTTGAGTTCCTCTCTCCATTCTCTGGGGGTTCCATTCCTATTTAATTCAAATGTACAAGTAACAATTAAGTGATTAACTAAAGCAAGGCATTGACATTATAAAGAAGCACCTCCACCTCTTTAAATTCTTGCTAGGGACACCATATATTGCTGCTTAGGCTATAAATTGGGCAGATTTATCCCCTTTTCAGATAAACCTAAATCCAAATTAAAGCACAAAACAAAAGAAATAATTTACATTTGACAGATAAAGGAGCAATCCCTAATCCTACCTACCATTCTGCCGAAACAAAAAACCCCAATTCAGAGAACAAGTAAACTGAAACATAAACACAATCACCCAGAGAAGAAGTGGCAGATTAACCCAATTCAGGTGAAGGCAAGAACTGGGAAGAACCCGGAAGAGGACTGACCTTTATATCAAGTATGGAGTAAAACCCAGATGAGAAAACCCGCCTTATTGACAAATAGGGCGCGGAAGCCTTGCAGTTAGCGGGTAATTGAAGGAAAAGAGGAGGTTGAAGGACATCAATGGCAGCAATTGAAGGATTGAAAGGGCAGGACTCAGGAGCGAGTGGGGGGGTTCGTGGGGGAGCGGAGCGTCTTCTGATCCAGCGGGGGAGTTGGGAAGCGGTCAAAGCCAAAAGGGTTGGGTCATGTGGGCGTTAAGGGCCTTTTAACCTCGAGCATGGAAAACGAGGGAAATTTGGTTACACTCGGAGATTGGGGGTTTATTTAAACGTCGACGTTTCGAGTGATTACACGTTCTTAAGGGTTGCTACTTGGTAGTTTTGTGTATGAAGTTTCCATTACTTGTCATCGTCCACTTTGTTGGTTTGATTAGGATATTCGGGGATGAGGTTAGGGGTTGATTTTTAGGGGGTTGAAATACATTTCTTTCCTTGTGATGGGAGTAGTGAGAGGCTAATTTTGAATTTAACGGCGGTAGTCAATATCAAATATGATAAAAAGAAGTCGACCACAACTAAGCAAAATGGTGAACTGATGTGGGATGTACCTCGAGTTTGCAATTTTGTTCTCTTTTAGCTTAACCATAAGTTAAAGAAAATTGTTTATATTAAATAAGAAGCTAATTTGGTTAGACTGCATGAAAGTGGGAGTCATGTTTACCTCAATTTTAGCTTATGGGTTGATATCTATTTTGTAACACAAAAAGTTTAAGTCATTGGGTACGATTTTGATCTCTCCTTAAGTCATTGTGGTTGAAACTTCTGCTTGTTATGATCACGAATTGCTTATTGTTAGATGGTGTAAACCTGAAAATGAAGAAGACGGAAAGACAATGAGAGTCAAATCTAGAGACAACTCTAAAAAAGGAACAACATTAGATGGTGTAAACCTGAAAATGACGTCTTTAAACTTAATTTTGATGGCTATAAATCTTTATATGGTTCCGCCTCTACGGGTTTTGTTATCATAGATGATGATGGTAGGGTGATTGCGTGCGATGCCAGAAGACGTGGGACGGTGTCTGCGCTCCAAGCTGAGGCAGTTGGTCTGCTGCTCGGGTTGTGTTGAGAGGGTTTCTCGACCATATAAATTTGTAGTCAATACCCCCGCTATAGTATAGGGAAGTCAGGTTCGTCCTCAGGAGAGAAGTCAGTGGTTCTAGGTTTAGTTGGTTTGGGGGTTCTAGAATAGCAGGAAGAGGTGTAAGGTTGATGTCGATGCCGGCTAAGAGTTGGTCGATGTCGAGGGATTGAGAGGGAATGGTGGTTGATGTCGGGTAACCTGTGTAGAATATAAGCGGAAAATAAAGAAAGCAAAGATAATAAAAGTGCAAACTTCCAAGGTTAGGGATCACCGCAACAATAAACATATGTGTAGATTATAAATCACATAAAGATGCATGCTTTATATCAAATAACTTTCGTTATTAAGAAATAAGAATATAGAGGCTTTTGCATAAACCCTAATTTTACTATCCCAATTTCATAATTAATCCAAATTCATAATAAGATCTCTTCCGCTTCAATATCACAAATAAGGATCACCTACTACTCTCGTAGAAAAATCATGCATATAGGATAGAAGATAATAAAGACATATATAATCATGAATCCATAAATCAAACACATATATCTATGTTGGGATCACCCCAACCCTAGAAGAAGGAATTTAGAAACAAAACATAATAAAAGAAAATAACTTTGACATTAAAAATAAAGCTAAAACTTACAAAACCTTCCAATCTCTTCCTCCTCCTCCCACTTGGCTCCTCTCTCTCTCTCTCTCCTCTCTCCTTGCGCCCGAAGACGTACGACTTTGCTTGAACTAATGAAAATCAGCCTCCTAAGGCTTTATTTATGGGCTTCAATCATAGCTATTTTAGGAAGGAACTATCTATATATATATATATATATATATATATATATATATATATATATTTATTTTTTTTATTTTTTTTATTTTTTTTTTTTGATTAGGTAAGAATTCGAAGGTCAGACAAGCCTGACTCATCGAGAGGCCGACAAAGTCGGCAGACGGCGAACCGTCTAACATGCAACCAGAAAATACAGAAAACCAAATACAGAAAACCAGACAACAAGCGAAATGAACAAAGCAACAAAAACACTACAACAAGATGACCCTAGAAGACCAACTCCAAAAAAACTGAGGAAGCCGACGAAGAACGAAGCCAAGCACCACCGGAAGGTGATACCGCGGGCCAGCGGTACAGCAAGACTTTATCTCCTGTGGGTAATGCAGGCGAACTCCAAGGAAACTCATTCCCGAATACGGAGTCGCCCTTGGGCGTACTACCACGACCCCAGCCAGTCCCGACTCCAGACTCCACATCCCCGACCAAGCAGAAGACCACCTAGAAACATCAGAAGCAGAGTCGAAAGTTGCTCGAACAAAACGCAAGTCAGATTTAACCTGCAAGAAAGTCGTCAAAACCCTTTCGGGCGGGTTTACTCATACCCTTTCGGGAGTTAATTTAACCCTTCCGGGGAGTTCCGGGTGGGTTTGAAAATGTATATATATTTAGTCATATAAAAGAAAATAACTAAATATATATAAAAAACAGCTCAGGTTTTTTTTTTTTTTATTCCTTCCTTGTGCTTGGCGTGCAAGATTGAAAATTAACCTTGCACGCCAAGGTTGTTTCGCTTCCCACAGATCCAGGCGCAGAAGGTCGGCACGCCGCCGAAGGAAGCCGGCGCTGACCGAGCAAAACACCAGCAATGGTGGGGTAAGATTGGGAGGCGGAATGGACGCCAGAACGGTGGGTCGCTGGTGGAGGCCCCAAAACAAAAACCCCCAAATCGGAAAGGGGGAAATTGAAGGGGGACCAGCAGGGACCGACCGACAGGAGGTGGGAGATGGAGAGTCGCGGCCATAGCCGGCGATGGAACGGTGGTGGTGAGCAACTGGCCACGGCAGAAGCAACGACAACGAAGACCCCAGTAGAGGGACCAGCGGTGTCGAGACCCAAGCCAGGAGGAGGCCAATGGAGATGCGTACTTGGGGGCGACAAGGCGATGGCTGATAGCCCCGGGAAGAAGCGGATTGAAGGCGAAGAAGGAGACGCCATTGGAGACATTGGGAGGAAGAAGCGAAACCTCAAAGAGCAGAGGAAACCACGTCTCCCACAGGCTGCGAAAGAGGAGATTTGGTGGCCGATTGAAACAATCATAAACATTTACACCGATCGGGGAAGACTCTACGGGCAAGAAGGCCCGATTATTGTCCAAGGAGAGGTGAAAAGAGATGATTAGGGGCACCGAACGAGAAATTCATCTCGTCGGACTAAGATTTGTCGATGAGATTTGAGACCCGAAGGGATTTTCACGACTCTCTCTCTCTAGAAAACTAGAGAGAGAAGAGAGCTTTTGGCAGGAGCTGTCTATATATATCTAATCCTATCTATCTAAAGCTTAATGATTAAATTTGGAAATAAAACAAATAAATCCCTAAAGGAAAGTAAAACTAAAGTGGATAAATCATCCTTCTCTTGATAGATCTTCATGTCTCTTGACAGAATATCTCGAATCTTGGCTTGCAAGTAACCCACAATGCTCAGACTCCACTCGATCTCGTCTCGGATTGCTCACTGGGAGTACTCGATGTCGACCATGTTACTCGAAATCGAGTACGGTCTTCTTCTCCTCGGATTCCACTCGAGCTCGGCTACATTCTGGACTTCGACATGGGTACTCGACTTCGAGTAGTTTACCCGACGTCGACTAGATTTGTACTACTCGAGTGATCAGCTGCTCGACTACGTGTGATTTTGCTTGGAAAGTACTCGACTTTGACCAAAGTGGTCGACGTCGACTAGTCCCGTCAGCTTTCAGCATTTTGCTCTGTTCTTGAAACGCACTTTCCTGAGTCCTCGTTCGTCCGATTGACGCATATGAATATGCATTTGAAAGCTTTTTTCGAGGGCTACAACTCTCATGAAGACATCAGAACTTGATTCAGAATGGTGAAAAATGGTGTTTTCGTTTGCTCCGCTTGCTCGAGACGGTTTTGTGTCCCACATTTTCAGGGAGGGAAATTTGGTTACACTTGGGGAGTGGGGGTTTATTTAAACGTCGACGTTTCGAGTGTTGATTACACACGTTCTTAAGGGGTTGCTACTTGGTAGTTTCGTGTATGGAGTTTCCATAACTTGTCATTATCCACTTTTTTGGTTTGGTTAGTATTTTTCGGGGTTAAATCCATTCTTGATACTGTTCGGGGATGAGGTTAGGGGTTGATTTTTGGGGGGTTGAAATTCATTTATTTCCTTGTGGTGGGAGTAGTGAAAGGCTAATTTTGGATTGAACGACGGTAGTCAATATCAAATGTGATAAAAAGAAGTCAATCACAACTAAGCAAAAGGGTGAACTGATGTGGGATGTACCTCGGAGTTTACAATTTTGTTCTCTTTTAGCTTAACCCTAAGTTAAAGAAAAACGTTTATATTAAATAAGAAGCTTTTGTTAGACTGCATGAAAGCGGGAGTCATGTTTACCTTAATTTTAGCTTATGGGTTGATATCTATTTTGTAACACAACTCATTGGGTACGATTTTTATCTCTCCTTAAGTCATTGTGGTTGAAACTTCTGCTTGTTATAATCACGAATTGCTTATTGTTAGTGATATATGCTAGTGATTCAGAGGGTTGTATCATAGATATGGGTTGTACTATGCATGTTACCCTTGATAAATATTGATTTAATTCTTTGTAATTATTTGATGGGGTTGAAATTATATTAGGAGGTCACTCTACTCTTACCATAACCACATGAAAAACTAAAAAAAAAACTAAACAAGATGACTCAGATGAAGAAGACGGAAAGACAATGAGAATCAAATCTAGAGACAACTCTAAAAAAAAGGAACAACATTAGATGGTGTAAACCTGAAAATGACGTCTTTAAACTTAATTTTGATGGCTATCAATCTTTATCTGGTTCCACCTTTGTGGGTTTTGTTATCATAGATGATGATGGTAGGGTGATTGCGTGCGATGTCAGGAGATGCGGGACGGTGTTTACGCTCCAAGCTAAGGTAGTTGGTCTGCAGCTCGGGTTGCTGGATGCTCGGAGGTTAGGGATCTGAAGAATTGCGGTGGAGGGAGACTATCTCGCGATCGTGAATGCGATCAATGGTGCTTGGCTAATTCCTTGAGAGATTGAAATCCTTATGCCGAATGCTAGCTCTTCGTCTGCTCCGCTTGTTCGAGATGGTTTTTGTGTCCCACATTTTTAGGGAGGTAAATTTGGTTACACTTGGGGAGTGGGGGTTTATTTGAACGTCGACGTTTCAAGTGTTGATTACACAAGGTCTTAAGGGGTTGCTACTTGGTAGTTTCGTGTATAGAGTTTCCGTAACTTGTCATCATCCACTTTGTTGGTTTGGTTAGAATTTTTTGGGTTTAAATCCATTATTGATATTGTTCGGGGATGAGGTTAGGGGTTGATTTTTGGGGGGTTGAAATCCATTTTTTTCGTTATGGTGGGAGTAGTGAGAGGCTAATTTTGGATTGAATGGCGGTAGTCAATATCAAATGTGATAAAAAGAAGTCGGCCACAACTAAGCAAAAGGGTGAACTAATGTGGGATGTACCTCGAGTTTACCATTTTGTTCTCTTTTAGTTTAACCCAAAGTTAAAGAAAATTGTCTATATTAAATAAGAAGCTTTGGTTAGACTGCATGAAAGTGGGAGTCATGTTTACCTTAATTTTAGCTTATGGGTTGATATCTATTTTGTAACACAAAAAGTTTAAGTCACTGGGTATGATTTTTATCTCTCCTTAAGTCATTGTGGTTGAAACTTCTGTTTCTTATGATCACGTATTGCTTATTGTTAACGATATATGCTAGTGATTCAGATGTTTATATCATAGATATGGGTTGTACTATGCATGTTACCCTTGATAAATATTGATTTAATTCTTTGCAATGATTTGATGGGGTTGAAGTTATATTAGGAGGTCACTCTACTCGTACCATAACCACATGAAAAACATAAAAAATAAAAATAAACAAGACGACTCAGATGAAGAAGACGGAAAGACAATGAGAGGCAAATCTAGCGACAACTCTTAAAAAGGGAACATCATTAGATGGTGTAAACCTGAAAATGACGTTGTTAAACTTAATTTTGATGGCGAAAAATCCTTATCTGGTTCCGCCTCTATGGGTTTTGTTATCATAGATGATGATGGTAGGGGGATTGCATGCGATTCCAGGAGATACGGGATGGTGTTTGCGCTCCAAGATGAGGTAGTTGATCTGCAGCTCGGGTTGTTGGATGCTCGGAGGTTAGGGATCTGAAGAGTTGTGGTGGAGGGAGACTATCTCGCGATCGTGAAAGCGATCAATGATACTTGGCCAACTCCTTGAGAGATTGAAATACTTATTTTAATGCTCTTCCTCTGCTCCGCTTGTTCGAGACGGGTTTTGTTTCCCACATTTTCAGGGAGGTGAACAGATTGAACGGCTGACCGACTAACTCATATGGTCTTGGAGTCTGACTCTTTGTCTTGGAATGCTCTTGGGTGGTGGTATAATCGTGGTTAACCACCACCAAGTTCTCACATGTATAAAAAAAATTCTTATTCTTTCCGTAAAAGATATAGGTAATGTACAACTATAAATGCATGATAATAAGATAAGGGTTCTCCAAAATGTCAGGTTGGGACCTGTGTTAAAAAGAAGTTTGATGTCTGAAGGTTTGCTTGATAAAATGGGTTGTGACTACACCTGTCAAACGGGTCATTCGGGTCGGGTCACTTCGGGTATTACGGGTCCCGGGTATTTCCGGGTTGATTCAAACCCGAGTTTGACCGGGTTTCGGGTCGATTTCGGGTTGGTCAATTTTTTCTTTTTTGCAATAAAATTTTTAAAATTTTTTGTACTCAACTATAAAATTGAAAGTATCAATTTAGCGCCATACACAACAAAACTGAACTCACTCGGGCAAAGGACATATGGAACAATTGTGCTATCAATTTTACAATTTTTCCAGGGCAATGATTCAACGAACAGAAGAGAACTAATTGCAAAGTCCAAACACACATCAAAAGGCTATGTTCATTGTCTTACATTAAACAAACTGCCTGAATCACATCATCTACATGCCAGATCTCCACACAAAAAAATCCAACAGGCCTTGGATTTACATACCCTCTTACAAATGTTGACCTTAAGAAATAAGACATCAAATGCCCCCTCCTCTACAAACATGTACCCACAACTAGTAATAATTTGCTAACAGTTTCAAGATATCTTGATTTATTCCCCGGTGTTACATACATACAATGACAAATATAATGCTTATTGATCTTCTACCCTTCATGTGATCTTCTAAATCACTTCAAATATCAAACTTCCTTCAAATATCAGATCCTCAACTTCCTTCAAACTTCCTGTGATCTTCTAGAGTAAGAGTTTAACTCGAAGATGATAAAACACTTACTACAAAAAATTACAATTACATATTTAAGAAAATATCTAGACAAATTATTTATAAGTGGACATCTTCCTTCCGTCAGTCCACCTTGTTTGTATCCTTCATTTTACAAGGCAGACTTACCTTCCACCACCTCATACAGTCATAATTAGTGGGAGATGCCTTGAAAACCCGCAACAAGGGAATTTACAATTTACATAACATCAAATTCATTGTCTTTTGGTTGGTACATAACATTAAACTCTAACATTCTAACATGACAGTAAGTTGATTGTCTCAGCAACGGTAAGACTGAATTGAAAATACATAAAACATATCTGAACTCAAGATTAACCAGAATACAAAATTGAATTCAAAATTAACCACCATACATAAGTGAATTCAAAAATAACCAGCATACAAAAGTTCCTCTCTCTACAAATTCAGTTTTGCATTCATATATAATAAACCAGGGAGTAATCTTATATAATAATCTCATATATAAGTGCACCAGACTTTTATAATGCTACTGCTTATAAGATTGACTTTTATAAGTTAAATATCATAAAAATGACTTTCAATTATAATAAACTCTCACATATATAGAATTGAATTCAGAAACAGTAGCCGACTCTTATAAGTGCACAATTTGAACATATTCACAATAAATATAATGCATTTGGAATATTATCTTATCTCCCATGCTATAAAGCGTAATCAAAACAATACAAATTTACAAACTAAATAAACCTTAACTCAAACTAGTTCAAAACTACATAAACCCTAACCCCCATATTCACATTAGAAACAAATTGAGTATTCGGATAAAAAAAAAAGAAACCAATTGAGTATAGAATCAATGTTCAATTTTCAACCTAAACCCTAAATGTTAGAAAAGGGGAGAAATTTCAGACACTTACTTGCGGTCACTGTCGGATCGCCTTCGCTCTCAATTGTGGGGTTCTTTGTATGGCATCTTCTCTATTAGTGGCCTCCATCTTCAGTCGGGATCCACTCTCAGTCTTTCTCCTTTGTTTCATCGCATATAAGTTTCGTTTTGCCCAAGTATGAAGATAGAGATAGATATGAATCATCCGTTGTGGAAGGAGTCTATCTGTGATGGACAATGGTGCACATCGCCTCTTGATGACGGCGATGGAGGCTGGTCGGAAGGACGGCGGAGGCGGGGACTTAGGGTTGAATGGTACGCTTGAAGATGTTGAAGTTGACCGAGAAGTGAGACCCGATCGAACACACAGAGGGAGTATTGCAGATTAAAGGGAACGATGCACTAAAAAATATACATACACCCGACCCGGCCGGGTCGACCCGGACCCGGACCCGGTTTACCCGGAAAATTACCGGGTAATTCGGGCTTGGGTCAAAAAAAATATCTGGTTAAAAAACCCCGGGTCTTGACGCTAAATTTACCGGGCGTACATGTCGGGTTTTCCGGGTCGGGTTGTATTTTGACAGGCCTAGTTGTGACATAAATACAAAGAATGACAATAAGGTTGTGATGAAAGATGGCAAGGTTGTTGTAAAATATATTAGAAAAGGTAGTTTTTATCACGTTATTGCTTCTTCTACTGAGTGTAATGTGCCCGTTCATAACTTGTCCATGAATTCCGTTGACACTAAAAAATAGACTTGGACACATAAGGAACAAGGGATTACTTGAGTTATACATGCTTGATGTTTTGACTGAGAAACAACCGACTCGAATAAATGTGAAAACTATATATTTGAAAAACATAGAAAGATCGAATAGCTTCAAAAACTCATCTTATGTTGCTAGAGATAAGTTGGAATATGTCCATTCTGACCTTCGGGGCCCAACCATGGTTGATACTATAAGGGAGAAAGGATACTTTATTTTCTATATAGATAACTACTCAAGGAAATATGAACATATTTACTTAAAACAAAAGATGCAGCCTTTGGAGCATTTAAGGTTTGGAAAGCTTAAGTTGAAAATGAAACTGGTTTAAAATGAAAATGCTTGCAAACTGATAATGGACTTGAATTTTGTGATTCCTTGTTTTATTCCTTTTGTCATGAACACGGTATTAAAAGACAACTAATAGTGTCTAGAGCCCGTCATCAGAATTGTATTGTTGAAAGGATGAACAAGACACTATTAGAAAAGAAAAGATGTATTTTGATAGTTGTAGGGTTAAAACAACTGTTACGGGGAGAAGATATTGTTTTGACTTCCTATTTGATACGTAATGTTGTATTCCTCCTTGATTTGGGCTAAGCAAATTGGGCTAGAATTTTGGTTCATTTAAAGATTAAACTAAGCTAGCCCACATCCTAGAATAGAAGACTGCAAATTTGTCTAGAAAATCATGAAAGAAATTTATACACTTGATGACTAGAATTCTCTAGGTAATGTTAGTCTAGAAAGGTGAGAAGGTCGGTGGTAGTAGATAAACATCTACACTGACATGACTTTAGTATAAATAGGCAATATGGCTCTCATTTGCATAATCCAAACAAAAAGAAAATCCAAGTATATCCTAGTAAGAGTGAGTTAGTGTGAGTGAGCCACAAAATTATATAGTGAGATTTATAATTTGTAGAATGTTTCCACTATATAATACAAGTTCTACTTTTATATAAAAGTGAGTTGTGCCCATTTTAATCACACGAAGTGGGAAAATCCAAAATTTTACAAAAATATATGGTATCAAAGCCAGGTTAATTATTGAAAGAGGTTTGCTCATGTGGATCAAGATGGAGGCTAGCGTCACTTAAGATGGTGACATGTTCAAGCTCGAGGCGGACAACTACACTTATCAGAAGCCGATGATGGAGGATCATCTCTATTGCCAGGACATGTACGAATCCATCTTCAACAAGGACAAACCACAAGGAAAGAGCGATAATAAATGAGATCTCTTTAATCGGAAGGCGATCTCCATAATACGTAAGTACATCGACAAAACTCTCTTTTAACATATATCTACTTACACAAAATGCTTTTGAATTGTGGGCAAAGCTTGAGTCCATGATTCCAAAGAAAACTGCTCATAACAAAGCCCTTCTAACTAGATGGTTGGTGAAGATAGAGTATAAGTATGGTCAAAATATGATTAGACACTTGAATAATTTCAAAAAGTTTGTCAATCAGCTGAGCAAGATTGAGACGGAGATCGAGGATGAGATACAAGACATTATACTCCTCACCCTTTTGCCAGCGAGTTGTGATACTCTTGTATTTACTCTAAATAACTTAGCACCAAACGGGAAGCTCATCATGGATACCGTCTATGCCATTCTTCTCATTAAAAAAAGCTAGGAAGAAGAAGAGAGGAATAATCAGTCGTTTCAAGGCGAATGTCCTCGACAATCATAGCAGTAATGATGTATGTGGGCGGAAGCAAAATCAAGACCGATCGGTCTTAAGGGCGGTCCAAGTTACTCACCAAGGAGAAGGTCGAAAACGTGAAGCTAGACCAGATCAATCGTACGAGAAAACAAGAAGAAAGGAGTACTACCACCATGGTTGATGAAGACGAGGATTCATATCTTGTTGAAGGAGGTAACATTCTAAATATTGAATATAATGATATCTCCTAAATTGTCGATTCAGGTGCCTCCTTTCATGTTACTCCACACAAAAGTTTCTTCTCATCCTATTGAAGTTGAGACTTTGATACCATTCCGATGGGAAATGATGGAGATGGATCAAGATCTTGGGGAGAAGAGATAATATCCGCACATCAAACACAAAATGCAAGCTTATCCTAAAAGATGTAAGACAAGTTCCTAATATGCGGTGTGAGCTCAAATTAATTGGAAGGCTAGACAATGATGGTTACCTTAGTTAAAATGGTGGTGGCAAATGGAAGCTGACTAAAGGAAACCTAAGCATGGCTCGAGGAAGAAAAGAAGGTACATTGTACTCAACATAAGTAAAGGTATGAAAAAGAGAGGTGAACGTTTCCACACTGACATGAAGATATGACACTAGACACTTGGACACATAAGTGAGAAGTGCATTCAAATACTCGCTCGAAGACAACTCCTCCCTAACCTGAAAAGTAAATCTCTTGACCCATGCTCTAATTGTTTAGTTGGTAAACAACATAGAGTAGCTTTCCAGAGATCATCGCCACCAATAAGGACGAAGCATGTCCTAGACATTGTACATATAGATGTGTGTTCAATGACTGAAAAATCCAATGGATGTGCACTATACTTCTTGACCTTCATTGATGTGTGACGAGTATCGAGGACCCTTTGAAGCATATTGTAACTCCTATGGGATCAGGCTTGAGAAGACACCACCTAAGACACCACAGTTGAATGGGATTGCTGAGAGGATGAACTGAACTCTCACATAAAGAGTCTGATGCATGCTCTCTCATGCCGAACTACCCAAGTCGTTATGGAGATAAGATTTGATGATCATCGTCAACATCATCAATCTCACATCTTTTGTCCCTCTAAATGAAGATATCCTAAAAGAAGCTTGATCAGAGAAGAAGGACTCTTACAATCACTTGAAGGTGTTCGATTGCAGGGCGTTCGTTCACATTCATATGTGACAAGCGAGCCATGTTTAATGCTAAGACAAATGAGTGCATCTATCTTGGTTCACTCGGAGATGAGTTTGGATATTGACTTTAGGATCTGACCATCGGAAAGATTATTAGACGTCGTGATGTTGTGTACATCAAAGGTTAGATGATAGAAGACCTCTGAATATCAATAAAGTTGATGCCAAGCCAAAGGGTGGAAGAGAAAAGTCCTTCAAATGTGTAGCGGGATGATTCAGGAGAAGCCCCGATCGAGAGCGATGGCAAAGCTGATAATGAGGATCATTCTCAAGATTAGAATGATCAAGAAAATACCCCAACTGAGCCAAAAACACAATCCATCACTCAACTAGAGCATGTTAGCCTAAGCTGAGGCAGTCCTCTAAAGACAAATAACCTTCTTATCAATTCAACTCAGATGAGTATGTGATCCTCGTGGATGAGGGGAGCCTTAGAGCTATAAGGAGGATATGGAAGATAGCCACAAGGACAAGTGGCTAAGAGCCATGAATGAGGAGATGCAATCTTTACATAAGAATAACACCTATGAGCTGGTGGAGCTACCAAAAGGGAAACAAACCTTGAAGAACCAATGTGTGTATTCACTAAAAACCGAGGACGTCAACTCGAAGCCCTAATACAAGGCTCAATTAGTCGTGAAATGGATCAACCAAAAGAAAGACATCGACTTTGAAGAAATATTCTCTCCATGCATGAAGATGTCTTCTATCCGAGTTTTTCTTGGCCTAGCAGCAATTCTAGACTTGGTCGGAGATCAAAGAAATCAATGTCCAAACATCATTCCTCCATGGTTACCTTGAAAAGAAGATATACATAGAGCATTCTAAAGGATTCAAAGTTCCAAGCAAGGAGAATCTAGTGTGCGGACTAATGAAAAGTATCTACATCTTAAGTAAGCACCAAGACAATGGTACAAGAAGTTCAACTCCTTGATGGCAGATCACAACTTAAAGAAAACCATGAGTGACCATTGTGTCTTCATGAAGAGATACGCAAGAGGGTGACTTTCTCATACTTTTGCTCTTTGTTGATGATATGTTGATAGTAGGGCATGACCGTAAAAATATGGTTGCTCTAAAGAAAGACTTGAGCAAATTCTTTTTTCATGAAATACCTGGGATCGACAAGGAAAATCCTTGAGTGATATAACAAGGAAGTTATTGTGGATATCCCAAGAGAGATACATCGAGAAGGGGTAGGAGAAATGCAACATGCACAAGGCCAAGTCGGTCAATACACCACTTGCTGGACACTTCAAACTGAGCTCAGAGCAAATTCCGAGCGAGAAGGAGAAACAAGAGATAAGGAGTACCCCATATTCATCCGTAGTAGGTAGTCTCATATATGCAATGGTATGTACGAGGTTGATATCGCCTAAGCAATTGGGGTCATAAGTTGCTTCTTAGCCAATTTAGGGAAGGAAAAACTAGGTTGTAGTGAAATGGAACGTCTGTATCTAGTGGGTACTTCTAAAAGGTGACTATGTTTTGGAAATGAGAAACATGTGTTAGAAAGATACGCAAATGCAGAATTGGTCAAAAACAATTATTTCAGGAAAACAACGTCGAGCTATCTAACTACCTTTGCAAGGGGAGCTGTTTCCTAGCAATCAAAGTTACAAAAGAGTGTTTCCTTATCAACCACTGAAGCAAATTACATCACAACCACGAAAGCTTGTAAGGAAATGTTATGGATAAATAGTTTCTTACTTGAGCTGGGAACAGAGCAAGACAAATATGTCCTGTAGTGTGAAAATCAAAATGCTATTCACCTAGAGAAGAACTCGGCCTATCATTCTCACTCAAAGCACATTGATATCCAATATAAATGGATTCAAGACATTTTCAAAGAGAAGCTTTTACAGCTTAAAAAGGTGCACACAGAGAAGAATTGGTCTAACATGATGACCAAGGTAATTCCGACTAAGAAAAAATTGGGCTGAAATTGTGGCCCATTTAAAAGATTTTTTTATCAGGTAATAATTCGAAGACCAAACAAACCTGGCTCCTCAAAAGGCTGACAAAGCCGGCAGATGGCGAACCATCAAACATACAACATAAAGAAAATAGTGTAGTACAAAAAATAGCAATCAAACAGACCCAGTCGAACCAACAATACTGACCCAAAAAAGCCAAGGACAACGTAGACTAAACTCGGAGCCAAGCGCCACCAAGTGATGACACCGCTGGTCATCAGTACAACAGGAGTCCATGTGGGCAATGAAGATGAACCTCTAAGGAAATTTCCGGAATACGGAGTCGCCTCGATGCACACCGCATCGACCCCAGCCAAACCCGATATCGGACGCCAAAGCCCCAACTCAGACTAGGACACCAAGAACAATCGGTAACGCTGCCGAGAACCACCCTTGCAAACAAACGCACCAGAAAACCCTTTCTGGATTATATCAAGACCCTCACGGATTTTTATCATACCCTTTTGGGTGGGTTTACTCAAATTATGTAGCATATATATTCAAAGACATAAATAACAAAATATTTATGAGAAAAAATATATATGAGACATAAGAAATTTTACATATGTATAACAAGAATAAATGTGTAAATTACACATATATAAAATCGTGTTCATTTTTTTTAATGTGATCTAAACTTAGCGTGCAAGGGCAAACATCACCTTGCACGCCAAGCATAAGATGTTAGAGCCAGCAGGGCATTGAGAAACCCTAGCACGCCAAGCAGGCCGTCAATATCAGGGCAACCAACGACGGCGAGAAGGCGGAGGCGAGACTAGGAGAGGCGGAGGCCTGCAAAGGGACAACATCGAGGATTGGGGAAGAAAGCAAAGGCGAACCTGTCTTCGACGCGGATACAACGCCGGAGAACCCGAGATATGAAGAGGTGGATTGTGTTGGTTGCGACCAAAGGGAGATGGAGGTGACGAGATTAAGAACGAAGGCCGGATTCGGGGTATAAGAGATGGACCTAGCAGAAACGGACGAATAGCCCAGGGATTGAGATCGAAAAATCCGAACAACAAGATGATATGGGGATTGGAGCAGAATAGGCAGATCTTGGAGACGATTTCGGCGGCGAGCCGACGATGTGAATGCGCACGCTGGAGAACTGCGGAAGGAGATGGAGGACCACTACATTCATGGAGTTTTCAGATCTGGCCTCACAATGAACGGAATAAAGCCACCAAGTCTGAATTAGTGGAAATACGTGAAGCTTGGGCTCAAATAAGCCAGAAAATGTCGGATTAGAGAAGAGAGAGTGAAAAAATGGAGGATTTGTGGAAAACAGATCCGAAATTAGAGATAGCAAAGGGAGATTAACCAGGGAGATTGGGTTTTCAGATTAGGGGATAAACATGCCTTGTTCATCAGGGAAACTCGCGGATGAACAAGGCACGACGACGCCACTGAGGTGCAAACGACCGGAGCCGGGTTAGGGCGGTCGGAGCTGGGATAGGCGGCCGGATCTGAGATAGGCGGTCGAAGCCGAGATATATTCGAGGCTAATTCCTTAGGTAATGTTAGCCTAGAAAGGTGAAAAGGTCAGTGATAGTAGAAAAATATCGACACCAACGTGACCTTAATTAGTAGAAATAGGCAATATGGCTCTCGTTTGCATCATCCAAGAATCATCCAAACAAAAAGCCAATCCATGTGTATCATAGTAAGAGTGAGTTAGTGTTAGTTAGAGTTGTAATTTGTAGAGGGTTTCAACTATATAATACAAGTTCTACTTTTATACAAAAATGAGTCGTTCCTATCTTAGTCACACAAAGTGGAAAAATCATTTTTTTCCCAACAGATAAATATAAGCCCCTCTTTAACTATTAATTTTAAAACTCCATATGAAATGTGGACTGGTAAAAAGCCTAAGATCACACACTTAAGGCATTTTGGATGTATAGCTTACGCACACCACTTTATGGGAAAGCTAAATCCTAGGTCTCAAAAGTGTGATGCTAGGGTACCCAATTGGAGTGAAGGAATACAAATTGCTAGTTGGACAACCTGGAGCCTATAAATATTTTGTTAGTAGAGATGTAATCTTTGAAGAGTATGAGTTTTATTTTAAAGATAAGTTGACTGTCATGAATGAACATGTAGGAAAGCAAGATATGGAAGAAATCAAACATACACCACGATTATATATATATATATGCTTGTGGATGACCTAGATAAGGAAGAAGATGAAAATGAGAAAGCATAACGTACTATCTTGTAATGGTTCTCAAGACGGTGAAATGGAAGTAAGAACACAAATGTTCAAACTCAACAATCAGGTGAAGCAATTGAGCACCCTCAAGGGAATCACGTAAGGTCTGGGGCCAATGATGGGCATGAGGACAATGATGGTAAAGCCCTTGATCCCATCTCCTCTCTACAACATGTGCTATTTGATTTGTCAAATAATTCTAAACAACATGCCCTAACTAATTATCAACTGAGTAGCGATAGGGAACCTAGAAAAAAGATACTTAATAAGAAATATGAGTAATGTTGTTGAGTTAGCTTTCCCTATGGTTGTGGTGAATGCTTATACTCCTAGTATTTATGAGAAGGTTTTTAAATGTTCTCATGCTAAACAATGATTGGCTGCTATGAAAGTTGAAATCAATACCATATTACCATGTATGCAAATAAGACTTGTACTATTGTGCCTAAACCTAAACATGCTAGACTAATAGACTGTAAATGGATATATAAGTTGAAAGATTGAGCCAATAAAACCGACCCACCTGATATTAAGCTAGACTTGTGGCTAAAGGCTTCACTTAAAGAGAAGGTGAATATTACAATGAAATCTTTACTCCTGTTGTGAAATATAAAACCATGAGAATATTGCTTGCTATCACTCCGGTTTATGATCTAGAATCAGAACAAATGGGTATAAAAACCGCCTTCTTACACGGTGATCTGTTTGAGACTATATATATGAGACAAGCAAAGGGATTTATTAGAAAGAACGGGCTTAATCATGTGTGTTTGATGAAAAAATCTATATACGGTTTAAAGTAATCAACTAGACAATGAAACCTGAAATTTAATGCTTGCTTGATTAAATTAGGTTTTAGGAAATGTCAACGTGACGCCTGCATATATTTTCGAGGTATTAGCAGTCAGTCTCGTCTGTATGTTTTGCTATATATATCTTGATGACATTTTATTGATATCTATATCTAAAGATAATATTATTGCTGAGGTAATTTGAAACCCTTAAATGCAAATTTTGACATGAAGGACTTAGTTCAAGTGTATTTTGGAAATTAACATCATAAGAAATAAAGCTAAGAAATGGTTATGACTTTCTCAATCTGATTATAGTAAGGTCTTATAAAGGCTTAATATTAATGGGGTCACGGTTTCTCCTATATCCTTAGGAGGGCACCTTGACTTAGCTAAACTAAAACCTGTTGAGATAGACTCTGAGTTTAAGAACTTGAAAGTTATTCCCTTTGACGTTGTTGTGGGATTTGTTATGTATAACATGATATGACACGACCTGATATTTTAAGTCGCTTTATGTCTGAACTTGGAGAGTAGCACTGACTGGGCAGGCATGAGGCAAAAACAATCTATATTAACAAGGATATTAGGAAGTCTACATTAGCTTTTATGTTTACATGGTATGGTAATTATGTGACTTGGGTAAACACGAATCAGCTTTTATGTTTACATCGGCTTTCTTAGTGTCCATTTGGTATCTATATACATATATAAGATATAAGTATGGAAATTGGATATAGATATCAAAGATATGAGTATCAAATTTGATATCCGATATCTGATATCCCGTTTGGTAGGTTAAGATATCACAAATAGATATCAAAGTTTACATTCAAAAGCCCAATTTCATCGTTCTCCAAAAGTATCGCCAGAAGAAGATTGATACGTACTCGACTCGGATTTAGCGAGTACAACTCCCAATCGTCCGGTTTCAAGATAACTCAATCGACCCTCACGTCATGGAATAGGACTCGACTTCGAATCAGTTGAGATTTTACCACGTGACTTCAAAATGCCAATTGATTTAATCTTGCACTAATCAAACTCCAAACAAATTCAAGAGCCTCCCTCCCATGGAAAGCGGCGGCCGAGACTTGCAATTTTAAAGTCTTCCGTTGACTTCGAATTTCAATTGAACTCGGTGACCGTGAGGAACTTTGGATCCACTCCAATTCATAGGCTATTTAATATATAATGATATATATTTATATATGTGTCACGCTATAGATCAAACACAACAGTACGATGCTTAGATTCAAAGCGCGCACGACGACAGTTGTGGTGGTGGGGGCAGCGGTGGGGTGCGATAGCGAGGGCGGAGGCGGATAGGCAATGGTAATTGGAGCAAGGTGAACCTCTACCAAACGAGGATAAGATTCCGATCTTCAATCAATTCCAGCGAGAACCTTTGATTGAATATCCAGTTGAATTCAGCAGTAAACAGAGTAGCAAATTGAATTCAGCAGTAAACAGTAGCAAATTGAAAGATAGGGTTTGTGACGTCAAGGAGGAAAATGAGGAGTTTCAACTCAACGCTCTTCGATTCCTCTAAATTTGAAGTAAGGATGAAAATTAACCCTAATAGAGTATTTATAGGAAAATACTAATAACCCTAATTAATTAACTAATGGACCTAATTAACTAACGGGCTGAACTTACTATGTAAAGTAAGTCCACACACCATTATTAATAAATAATGCTAAAAATAGAAATAAGTCTTAATAATAAATAGTTATGTGAACAACGTCGGAAAGGTATCCGACGGAGGCTAAGACGCATCACCCGAAGTGTCGGCGACAGATACTAATAAGCTCAATGATGGTGGTTGCTCCGGTTTAGAAGCGAAGGCTCGAGTGATAATGGACGCGGTAGCTCTTGCGATCGCCTTGGCTCTCGCTCTAGTCATTGGTCCGTCAGAACGGACACTCATGGCTTCCTCCTCTTCTTGTACGGTCAATGAGGGAGGTTGGGACATATCAAAGCTTCTCCTCAGCCGCTTGAAACACCAAATTCTTCTCATTCTTCACTGCCGCCGGTGCAGCAGCAAAACAAAAAAGATGTCATCTAAGGCAAAAACCAGAAGGGCAAGGGCAAGGCCAAGTTTGTGATGGATCTGAAGCCTTCGCCACTGATGTCATCTTCAAACACGGTCATTGGCTCATTGCTGTCGTCGTCTCCATCTGCAGCCCTGCTTGCCAGATGGTGCCATGAATGGAAGAAAAAGGACATCAGATGGAGGAGAAGGGAGAAGGTGAAGAGAGGAAGGAGATGAAGCGTCAAAAAAAAAAGATCTTATCTCCCAAATTTGAGAGATAGGGCAAAATAGAGTGAATGAGTATTATGCCATATGGAGATATCACTTTTGATATCCTTAGTTTGATATACTAATTTACCAAACATAGATAAGGGCATGGGTACGCGATACCGATACCAATAACTTATATACGTATATCAATACCAAATGCCCCTTAATATATTTGTCTTCGGAAAATTAGAGATTTGAAATGGGCATTAGAATGTGGTGCTGAATGATGATCATTGATCGAGAATTATTTGGTTTGGCCAAATGTACGTACGTTGTTTGATCTATGCTAAGCATAACTCAATTAGGAACAATTCCTCTTTTTTGTTTTTTCCTTGGGTAGAAAGGAACAATTCCTCTCAATACTTTACATTTTATTCGATGGATCTTAATGTGATTTGAAAACACCTTACCTGAAATGGAATCAGATTCCAATCCGATTCGATCTGCCCAGCAAATTGGGTGGAGACGGCAATCGGTTCAACCCTATAAGAAAGCCTTATTTGGCCAAATACCTCTTCAACTGCACAAGAGCTGAGTGAGCAATGGCTCTTCAATACAGTTACTTCACAGGCCAAGAGGATCTCGCCCGTCAGGCCATGATTCGCGTTTACACCTACGAAACATGCCCGTCGAGGGAGAAGAGGTTGGGGGATCGGGATCGCTATCCCAGCGTCTACAAACTCTTCAACAACAAGCCATGTTTTGGAGATCCCAACCCTGACGTTGGAGGCCAAACTAATGTCGCCGCCCATCCGAATGCATACCCTAAGACACCGGTTGAGTCAGTGAACTATCACGACACTGGCAGGTTGAGCTCGAGTTCTCGTTCCCCTCAGCCCCAAGCTGAGTTCGTAGGAAATAAAAGCCAGCACCATGTCGTCGTCGCCCATCCCATTGCTTACCCTAAGACGGTTGAGTCGGTGAACTATTATGACACTGGCAGGTTGAGCCCGAGTGCTCGTGATAAAGCAAGGTTTGAAGGACGCAGGAAGGAGATCTGTCACGATGATAACAAGCAGGAAGGTGATCCTGGGGAGGAGCAATGCGTCGACGCTGCTGCAGCTGGATTCATAGAGTGGAAGCGCAAGAACTTGAAGATGTGTAATTAAGGCCTTCTAAGCGGTAATCTTACATATATGTAATTACTTTCAGCTTGTTGTCTACAACGGGGTTGGACTTCCTAGGCAGGCGAAAATGGTACTCCTGAATCCTGAATCCTGAATCCTGCCGGTAGGATGATATATACTGTGTAATGTGTAAGGTTGAACTGAATAAGTTCTTACTTGTAATTAGTTACTTCAGCTGAAGGTATCAGCTAGTAAGTACCTAGAGCCTTGGTTATATGGCGAATCATGTACGAGTAGTGTGTTCGGATTATACATCGGATATGGTTCGACTCTAAATTCTCGAACAAGTCACTTTTGAGAAATCGAACGCATAATCAACACTTGGAAGAGTAATTTGTTCTTCTGTTGTTTTGATAAGTTGGTTTTATGTTCTGATTCTTGTGTTGAATTGGATTGGAATGATAGATTGAAAAATATTGATGGCCCATCAATATATATAATTGTACAGGTAAAGTTTACTAATCTTGAAAGGAATCCAGATGAAGGGCATAAGATGAAGAAGAATCAGATGCAGGAGAAACTTTCAGAAGCAATCCTTATCTTCACTAGAACAAATTTGACCCAAAATAAATACATAAAATTTTATGAGAGTCGACATCTCCTGCTTGTACTACACCTTTTTTTTTTATGTTTCTATGTTGTATTTTCTTTTGCTTTGTTGTATGTTTAGACTGCTTGCCGTCTGCTGACTTTGTCGGCCTCTCGAGGTCCGGGTCTGTCCGGCCTCGAATTATTTCCTAATAAAAAAAAAATTATAAACTTTTATTGAAAAAATCATGTTTTAAGAAAATATAAAATTTATTTTCTAACATAATTGATCTTTTAATTTTATAAATTTTTTAAAGTGATTTTTTTCAATTAAAGTTTATAAATATGTAAATAAAAAGTATTTGAAATGTAAATATATTTTTTTAAAAAAAATTCAAAGTAAAAATATATCTGAAATAAGTTAGTGTTGCACCGTAGGTCGCACCGTGGGGTGCAGGAGATCTTGAATCATTTGATTAGTATCAAGGAATCTAGGAACAATCGAGGGTCCTACAGGGGAGCAGGGCGCACGAAAGCGACAAGGACATATAATCTTCAAGCCAGCAACATCTGGGAAATGTGGGGCATGAAAGCGTGTCCGGGTAATTCGGGAGTCTAATGAAATTAAACAGCAATTCGAGTACAACAAAAAATATTACCAACACAAAATTGCAAAAATTCAGAACCAAATCTATAAAACGTCCAAACAACAAAACAAACACAGACAATCAACACAAAATTTACGTGGGAAAAACACTATCTAATTGTCTACCAAAGCAACAAATCAACAAATCAGTATAAGTGTTTAAGAATTCAGTCTTTTGAGAAAGCGAAATTGGAATTCAAATGAACCAATTGATCTAGAAATCAGAAAACAAAATGGAGAAAACCTCCATTGAAGAGAGTACAGAGATCTCAGTTTGTTACAAAAACCAAAACAAACTTTCCCGCCTCTCCTTATGTAGGCTGGTAAGGGAGCTCGGTCTCACACGTGAAATGACATTTTTGCCCTTTAGCTAACCGAGCTATCTAACTAACCATATGACTCACATACCCCCTTCAAGCTGGACCTAGCAAAGGCAAGACTAGACCAAGCTTGGACCTTAGAAAGTCATGTTGCTTAGCTCCAAGTGCCTTAGTAAAAATATCTGCAATTTGCATTGTAGTTGGAACGTGAGCTTTGACAATGAATCCCTGATGAATCATTTCTCTAATGAAGTGTGAGTCAATTCGAACATGCTTAGTTTGTTCATGAAACATAGGATTTATGGCTAGCTAGTTGCTGAGCAGACCTGTTATCACAATTTAAGACAATAGGCAGGGTCCCTAGTATGCATAGATCACTCAAAACCCCTTGAATCCACACCAATTCACTAGCTGCAGCTGACATGCTTCGATATTCACTCTCTGTTGATGGTTTAGAAACCACTTTCTGCTTCTTAGTTTTCCATGACACCAAAGCAGACCCCAGAAAGACACAGTAGCCAGAAAGAGATCGTCCATTGTCCAAGCAATTACCCCAATCTGCATCACTATATGCTCTGACAGTGAGACTAGAGTGGGAAGGACAAGACAAGGCAAAATTGAAGGTCTCTTTTAGATATCTAAGAAGGTACAGAAGATCATCCCAGTGTGGTTTCAAGGGAGATTGCAAAAATTGGTTGAGGTGTTGGACTGTATATGAGATGTCAGGTCGAGTAAGAGTAAGATATAATAGTCTCCCTACTAACCTCCTGTAATCCTCTGAGTTAGCAATATGATCACCTATATTAGCAGACAATTTGACTCCATGTTGCATAGGAAAAGAAGTGATCTTGCACCCTTCCATGTGAGCATTAGTGAGAATGTCTAGCACATATTTCCTTTGGTTGAGCAAAATACTTGAAGATGATCTGCAATTTCCATCACAAGAAAGTACCTAGCAACACCAAGATCCTTGATGGTAAAAGCTTTATGCAAAGCTTCTTTGGTTGCTGTGATTTCAGATGTTGAGTTGCCTAGCAATAGCATATCATCAACATACACTAGTGAAATTGTCATGCTGATGCCCAACCTCTTGGTGAATAAAGAGAAATCATGAGTAGATTGATTGTAGCCCAGCTTAATCATGAACTGTGTGAGCTCCCGATTCCACTGTCTACTAGCCTGTTTTAGCCCATACAAAGCTCTTTTGAGCCTGCAAACATGATCCCGAGGAACATTCAATCTTGGAGGGGGAGACATATACACTTCCTCATCAAGATACACATGAAGAATGACATTGTTCACGTCCAATTGATGAAGAGCCCATCCTTTACAGGTAACTAGAGGCAAAATAATTATGACAGTAGACAGTTTAGCAACAGGTGAAAATGTTTGCTTATAATCTTTGTCCTTTACTTGATTATACCCCTTAGCCACCAATCTAGCTTTGTACCTCTCCCCCTCTCCCCTTTCTCGCTCCTCTCTCTTTCCCTCCTTTCTCGCTCCTCTCTCTTTTCCCTCTTGGTTTTTGACAACTACTCATGCAGCCAGTTCTATCATGCCTACATTAGAACACAATTAGTTCTCCTAACTGTCCCCACCCTTCTTTTATATCTTCAAAAATGATAAAACCCTAGCATTTTTTCACTTCCTTGGGTTGTACCCAAAATGGACCTCAAGTCCAACAGGAAAGGGTAGAGCCTCTCGCCAACTAATGTGTTGGACCGATTGGACATGGTATTCGCGCGCCTAGAGATGTAAATATATATGTTGTAGGAGACAATTAATTATCCTAGGTAGATAGATAAATTGGATTGGGGCACAAGTCATTTTATCTATAGCAAGTTTTATCTATATATGGTTTTATATATAGGTGGTTTAATTTATTATAGATGGTTTTATCTATAATAGGTTTTAGATGAGGTAGGTTTTATCTATATATAGGTTTATCTATAGGAGGTTCTACCTATAGGGACTCTATTATAAATAAAGGGAGTAGGATTGAATTATGATGTGCACCCTAGTGGCAGAGAGATTTATTCTCTGCAGAGTGTTATGCGCGGTTCTTGCCAAAACACCGAAATCGTTTGTGTCCTGTTGTTCATTCTCCTTCTCTTTAACGATATTCACTCGTGGACATTCACAACAATTGATATCAAAGCCAGGTTAGCTGAATGGTATCAGTGCGAAATTCGAGGTCCCCCAATTCGATGACACTGGAGATTTCAGTCTTTGGCCTGGCAATGGCGAGTGAAGATTCTCATGACATGGAAGGGGATGTTAAAGAAGACGAAAGAGACGAAACTTGATTTGTTGAAAGATGATGAATGGGAGAAGATACAAGAGAAGGCATCATCGTGTATTCGACTTTATCATGTGGATAAAGTGATATACCACATGATTGACATAGAATCTTTGAAGGAGATTCATGTTCAATTGGAGAAGAGGTATATGTCAAAGTCTTTGTCCAACACGTTTTATCTACTACAAAGGTTATCAAGATGGAAGATGATGGAGGGTACCGGACTCGTGATGCATGCCACCAGAAAGAAGTTCAAGGAGCACTACTTGGACTTAATAAACATCACTTGATGATACTCAAGAGAGGAGCCCCAAGGAGCGGAGCACGAGAGGACATGGAACAGACAAGGTCCTAAAGATGTCTCTGATCGTTGTTTTAGATAGATTATTTGTCTAGGTGCATGGAGATTGTTGTAGGAGACAATTAATCATCCTAGGTAGATAGATAAATTGGATTGGAGCCCAAGTCATTTTATCTATAGCAAGTTTTATCTAGATATGGTTTTATATATAGTTGGTTTATTATAGATGATTTTATCTATAATAAGTTCTAGATATGGTAAGTTTTATCTATATCTAGGTTTATCTATAGGAGGTTCTACCTATAGGGGATCAGAGTTGAATTATGATGTGCCCATGTATATCCATCAAAGCATCACAATAATAAGAAATCCTAGCTGTAGAGAGGTTTATTTTCTGCAGAGTGTTCTGCGCGGTTCTTGTCAGAACACGAAAATTCTTTGTGTGATAATTGTTCAATCTCTTTATCTTTCACGATATTCACAACAAAATCCCATTGATTGAAATGGGTTAAGCTTATGACGGTTTTCAAAACCGTCACGCCTATATAATTCTATGGCTTTCAAAACTGCACCAAGTGATAATTTTATGATTTTGAACATCATTAGTTAAAATTCTAACTATTTTTCAAACCGTGATTATTATCCTACATATGCCGAGATTTTGAGCCTGCGTTAAGAATAAGATTACTCCTTGTATTAACAAAACTTGATAGGTGAACGTACTGTTTTTGGTAGGACGAGATCGATGTCTCATATTTGAACATTTGAGATCTAGAGAGAAACGCTAGTTTAGGAATAAAAGGTAAACATCCTCTCTTACACGGTGGTTAACTTTATGAAATTGGTCCCAACTTTATTCCACCACGCTCGACATTCTTGGGTTGGGAAAACACACACACAAATTAACCAATGAAAATTATAAAACCAAAAATACACTCAATTATTAAAAAAATCCGAAACCACTCACTCCCTCTTTTTGCCAAAAAAAGGTTACACTAAAAGAGACGTTACTTGCACGCCGGGAACCTAAAGGCTAAAGCTTCTCTCTATGTGCTCTTCCTCGTGTGTATATATATATATATATATATATAGGCAACAAAATGCAGTTCATTGGTGATCTTATTCCATACATAAACAAACCCCTTATTTCGAATGTTGTCGGAAAAAACAATACTAATATGGCAACTTCACTCATATATACATTGGAGGGCTCTCTTGCAGGTACCAGCAAGATCTACACGTTGCATTGTCAATTTATAGGATTGGTTCGTGGTTATTTCATCTGGTTAATCGCACATTCTACTACAACAAGTTCAGCTCTAACTTGGAGGGTGGAGATGTCTACATATGTCTGAGCCTGTTCATTCGAGCCTCGAGGGGAATTTGGCATTCTTGGTCCGACCTACGTTGATCCTATTTGCAGTGATAGTATCATATGATATACATTGTATGCTTGTGTTTACGTACTTGTTGCATTTTTTTTCTAATTATTTTCGTTCTTTCAATAATTCGATCTGTTGTTTTTGGTAGAATTCAATAATAATTCTATATATTTTGCCAAAAAACTCTCCAAATTTGTATGGGGTTTGATTTTTAATTTATTTCATTTTAGATGATTTGAGATCTAAATTTTTTTTCCAGGCTTGTTTTAGTAGGGGATATTCCACGTCACATTTATTTTTTTTGACCTTTTTCTTTTGTAAATTAAATGATCGTATGTCGTACATGAGTATTTCTCTCGTGTTAATAATAAAAATAAAAATTGTTGTACGTAGAAAGCACGAATTTCTTTTGAATTGAAGCAAGTAGTGATGTCAGTGGCAAAAGGCTATAGGATTTTTCAATGTGATTGAAAGTTCCTCATAGAGTCAAGAATGAAATTAAAAGGTAAATTTTTTTTTAAAAAAAAAATGTATTTAGATATCAAATTTCATCCAGGAACCAATCCAATTTCCATTAACAACAAGAAAAATAAGCAAAATCGAATGGAAGATTATATCGAAGATTCAATTCAAATTTCTTAGTCCGAATGGTAGGGATAACATTGAAGTTAGATTTTGGGATCGACTTTGACATCAATTCGATGTTGTACACCATATATACCGCCAAAGGCTTGCTCGAACCTTTGATGTGTGTGTATTATGTGCAAAGGAGATCGATGAATTTCTTAATTTGATCGTAATTGCACCCCTCGTTGAATTTCTTAATCAAGCACAAAGCTATGACCAAATTTGAATCATTACAAATTACATCAAGAATTGTACTTACATATATCATATTGACCGACTCCAACAATGCTTCGAAACAAATAAAAACCCTTGTTTTTCTCTTCAAAAATGTGTCCTAATCTATATACATTAAGGTATACACGAACGATCGAGTATGATCTCGTGCTTGACACGATTCCCACACGCACAACGTCGTCTGCACAGACTCGATCAGCAAGGCCAACCATAGCTAGCGAGGAGACTAAAAGCAGCAGCACAGGCAAAGGTGGTGAAAGCCCCTTTCCTCTCACTTATCATAACCTTCAACAAGTACCTCCCAACCTCCGCCGTGATCTTCCTCCTCTCCCTAACCAGCACCCTTCTCCTGTTCCCAACAAGCGTAAGCATCACCAACACGGCGATCCACACTACCACCGCTATCCTAGCAGCCGCCACAACCACCACCAAGACGCCCACCGCCATCACCGCCAACACCACATTATTGTAGTAGTATGCTACAAGGGCGAAGAGCAAGGCGATCGTTGCAAGGATTGCAGTCATGGTGAGCCTGATTTGGGATCGAATGGGAGGATTCCATGGGGAAGGTGGTGAGTTTATAGGGGACAGGAGTGAAGGAGGGCATGTGGCCACATGGGAGGCAGATTGAATTGGTAATGGAACAAAGTGTATAAGTGATGAGTTGAGCTTATTAAATTTGATCTTACCAGCAATGCTAGGCTATAAAGCATTGATAAGTTGAGCTCTTAACGTTTATAATAATATGTAAGAGAATCAAATTTGGTTGAAGGTATAGTGTGATTAATTGGTTGTATGCAGATTCTGATGTGATTTGGTATTATACAATTTTTGAGAAATCATTTTTTGGCCATCAACTTGTAAGAAAGTTGAAATAGACGCTACAGTATTATACAGTATACTAAGTTGGCAATTTGGTATATATGCCTAGAGCCTAGTTGTTATGCACCACAGCCAGTCCAAGGTGTCATTATAAATTGTTAAATTATTAGACAGATGGGTAGTTTGAACTCTATTCAATGTAGTTTTTATTCAAGTTAGTTCGGATTAACGACGAGAGTTCGTATTTTTTTTATTAGTAAACAATTAGAAGGCCAGACATATCCCACAAAGTCGGCATACGACGAACTGTCTAACATACCATATAAAATAAAAGGTGTAATACAAGCAGTGGCAAACAAACAGACCCAGGCGAACAAGTGAGCCTAACCCTAAAGCGTCGGGGACAACTTAGAGTATGACATAAAGCCAAGTTCCACCAAATAATGACACCGATGACCAGCGGTACATCAGGAGTCCTTGTGGAAAGTGAAGACGATCATCCAAGAAAATTTTCGGATCATGGAGCCACCTCAATACACATCGCCTCGATCCCAGCCAGATTCGACACTAGAGCACTAACTCAGGATATGATAGCCAAAAACAACCGGAAACGCAACCGAACGAGAACCACAATATTTTATCGAGGCCCTTTCGGGATTTTGATCAGGCCCTTTCATGATTTGGTGTCAAACCTTTTGTTGGGCTAGAAACCACTTTCCAGCCACACCCGGACGCGAATTCGGATAATAAGAAAACCAACATCAATCTGTCAGCAAACCAATGACTAATCAATACTAATATCCAATCCGGAAACCAAACAACCAAGCGACCACAAAAATAGATAGAAACACAAATATCGACACAAGATTTACGTGGGAAAACTCTCTCTAACTAGAGGATCAAAAAATCCACCTTCTGCTCGCCAGAGCAACCAATCCATTAATTAACAAACCAGTACAAGTGTTTAACAATCCATTACTTATGGGTCTTCCCGTTGCATTTCAAGTCCCAAGTGTTTCCTGTCTTTGCCAGATTCCATACCTACATCAAAACACAGTTTCACATATCCATCAAATGTTTCCAATGTGACAATGGCCGTGAATTTGACAACAAAGACTTTCACTCCTTCTTTGCCGTAAATGGCCGGGGTCTCCTATCACTTGTCTTGCCCCTATACTTCTCAGCAGAATGGCAAAGCAGAAAGAATCATCAGAACCATTACCAACATGATGCGCTCTCTCCTCTTCCACGCATCTATTCCCCTTCCCTATTGGCCTTACGCCTTATCCACCACATATTATCTCCTAAACATTCTCCCTTCCACTACCCTACACCATCGCTCGCCAGCTCAGGCACTTTATTACGCCGAGCCTAGGTATGATCACCTTCGCACCTTCAGGTGCTCGTGTTTCCCAAACCAGTCCTCCACATCCCCACAGAAGCTTCACCCGCGCTCCACTCCATGTGTCTTCCTAGGCTATCCGTCTGATCATCGCGGTTATCTTTGCCTCGATGTCAAGACCCATAAGCTTATTGTGTCACGTCATGTCACATTTGATGAGTCTCGTTTTCCCTTTTCTCCTCATCCTCTCCCCTCTTCCATACCTCTTGTGTCTCACTCAGAGTCAGAGTCAGAGTCATCATTCCCTCACTTTTTGTTTCCTCAGAGCTCTCCCGGTGCTCCTGCCTCTCCCCCTCCCCCACCACCACCACCCCCTACCACCATACCACACACCCGCAGCGTCTTCGGTGTCTTCCGACCCCGTCAGATCGTCTCCATGACCACCGAACATCGCCCCGCCATCCAAACCCATGACTTCGCAACACCTAACACTCGCCAAGCAGCCATGCCCCGGCCGCAGCACAATGCTGCGGCCGCAGCCAATCACAACCCCACCCCCATCCCTCGCCTCACCTACTGGCGGCGGCCGTAGCAAGGCATGTTGTGCTCGCCGCTTCCCCCGCCGCCTTTACCTCCCACGCCCGCAGCATTGCTGCGCCCACCGTTCCTCCCCGAGGCTTCGCCCCCGTCCTTCCCTCTCCCCCCGACTCCCACTCAACCTCTACCTTCCCCCCCGCCCTTCCTCTCCCCTATTCCCACCTCCCACAAAACAGCCCTCCTCGACCCGAATTGGTAGGCGGCTATGCTAGACGAATACAGGGCCCTCCTGAGGCGAACGTCATTCGCTGTATGGGGCTCTTCCGTCATAAGTTCCGCTCTGATGGGTCGCTGGAGCGCTACAAAGCCCGTCTTGTAGTCAACGGTCGATCTCAGCAGGCAGGTACTGATTGTGATGAGACGTTCATCCATATGGTCAAGCCTGCCACTATTCGAGTAGTCTTGAGCCTAGCTCTGTCGCGCAACTGGGTCATCCATCAGTTAGATGTCAAGAACGCCTTTCTGCATGGCCATCTGAATGAGACAGTCTACATGTTTCAGCCACCTGGGTTTGCTGATGCTGAACGTCCAAAGCATGTCTGTCTCCTCAAGCGCTCTCTCTATGGTCTGAAACAGGCTCCGCGGGCTTGGTTCCAGCGCTTTGCCTTTCATCCACTTCGTTTGGGTTTCATTGGCAGCCGTTCGGATACGTCTTTGTTTATCTATCGCAGAGGCTCAGACTTGGCATTCCTCCTCCTATATGTCGACGACATCATTCTCACCGCCTCTTCAGATGCTCTTCGGACGTCCATTATTTCGCAGTACGTTGAGTGCGGAATTCACCATGTCTGATCTGGGTCAGTTGTCCTACTTCTTGGGAGTTGTTGTTCAGCGTCATGCGTCTGGTCTGTTTCTCTCGCAAAGTAAGTACGCTGCTGAGATTGTTGCTCGGGCTAAGATGGTCAACTGTAATCCAGTCGCCACCCCTGTCGATACATCCAACAAGCTCAGTGCTCATTGTGGTCCTTTGGTTGATGATCCGACGCTTTACAGGAGCCTTGCTGGTGCTCTTCAATATCTCACTTTCACCAGGCCTGATATCAGTTAAGCCGTTCAGCAGGTCTGATTGTTCATGCATGCACCCAAGGAACCACACTTTCAGGCTCTGAAGCGGATCATTCGGTACATCAGCGGCACCCTCGTGCTCGGCACCACGATCACTCCTTCCTCTAAGCTTGATCTTGTTGCTTACACTGATGCGGATTGGGGTGGTTGCCCTGACACACGTCGCTCCACGTCTGGTTACTGTGTCTTCCTCAACGACACCCTTGTGTCCTGGTCAGCCAAGCGTCATCCAGTTGTGTCTCGATCCAGCGTTGAGGCAGAATACAGGGGCGTTGCCAACGTTGTCTCTGAGTGCTCTTGACTTCGCAATCTCCTACTTGAGCTCCGTATCCCTCTCCAGAAGGCCACTCTCATCTATACTGACAACGTCTCTGTCGTCTATCTAGCCAGCAACCCAGTCCAACATCAACGCACGAAGCACATTGAGATTGATCTACACTTCGTCAGGGACAAAGTTGCCATTGGACATGTCCGCGTTCTACATGTCCCGTCCTCTTATCAGTACGCTGATATATTCACCAAGGGTTTACCTAGACAATTATTCATTGATTTTCGTTCCAGCCTCACTGTCTGGACCTCTCCCGTTTCGACTGCGGGGGTTTAATAGATTACATAGGTCTCCTCATGTATAGTGGGTTAAAAGCCCTTTAAGGCCCAATACCTTTGTAACCTATATATATGTTTATCAATAAATGAAAACCATCAAGAAGGACTTTACATCAATTATGTCATTCTACAGTATAGTGTGATTAGTTCGTTGTATGTAGATTCTGATGTGATTTGGTATTATAAAATTTTTGGGAAATCATTTTTTTGGCAATAACGCTTTCAATTCATCATCAATGACAAACTTAATGGTGATCAACTGATTCACCAATTCCTAAAACTCACTCACATACTCTGCAATAGGGTTTCCATCTCTGTACTTGAGATTCACTAGCTTTCTTATCACAAAAGCTTTACTCTTGGTTGACTTCCTTTCATACATATCCTCCAATTTTTTCCACAATACCTGTGCATCTGTCTCGTTGCTTATGTGGTGATAAATATTATTATCCACCCACATTCTGATGGTTACAACCGTTTTCCTGTGCAGTTTCTTACAGTCATTATCGGATATCTCATCTAGCTTTTACGATCTTAACTCAATCGGATCAAATAGGTCATTGCAATACAAAACATCTTCCAAATAGAGAAATTAGAAGTCGTTAGCTTTATCATTGTACCCGTAAATCCCTCGGTCTTTTTTTGTCATTTCTACTCCTATTAACCAAAAACAACATGAAATTGTTGAGCTAAAAACCACTTTCTAGCCATACCCGGAAGCGAATTCGGATAATAAGAAAACCAACAACAATTAGTCAGCAAACCAATGACCAACCGATAATATCCAATCCAAAATTGAAACAACCAAGCAACCAAAAACACAGATAAAAACACAAATATCAACAAAAGATTTATGTGGGAAAAACTCTCTCTAAATAGAGGGTAAAAAAACCCACCTTCCACCCTGTTGTGAGCCTAATTCGCCATGTTTTATATCTACGTTCATATCGATTTCAGTATACATTTCATACATTTGGGTTAGAATAGTACAGATTCTATGTAGTTTACACTTATTTGCCAAATTATGGAGTACACTAGTTTCTGTATAATTTCGCAGAAATCGAGGCAATTTACAGCAATTCGGAGAAAGGATAAAAAGCTCGAAGCCAACTACAAAAAGTTCGAGGTCAAGGAACAACTGAGCAAGGACAAATCAAGCAAGAAAACGAGAAGGAGCTCGACACAGTTCTAGTCGACGTCAACTAAACCTAGTCGAAGTCGAGTACACCGGGCCAGAACTTCACGAAGTCGAGCAGAGCATCATTCGAGGAGCCCAGAGCTACTCGACATCGAGTAACCCTACTCGATGTCGAGTACACACGTGGAGTCCACCGAGTGCCCGAGCTCGAGTACAATCCAGGAGAAAAAAGTGCTACTCGACATCGACTACATCTAGTTGAATTCGAGTACCCCAGTGACGAATCCGAGTCCGAGATCAAGTGGAGTCTGAGAAGATAGATTACTTGCAAGTGAAGATATATGGAATTCTATCTATCTACATGAAGATCTATCAAGTCCAAGAGGGATTTATCCACATTAGTCTAATTTCCTTATAGACTTATTTCCTTTCATCATTAAGTTTTATCTTATGTTTTTAGATAGAAAGTTTTAGATAAAGATAGATTGTTCTTCCCTTGAATAGCGGGGATTGAACACTATAAATAAGGCTTTAGGGGCTGGGTTTTGGAATAATTCAATCATCCTACAGTCCAATCCAAGCCACAAGTGTATCATAGAGAATTTTCAAGAGCTAGAGAGAGAGAGAGAGAGAGAGAGAGAGAGAGAGAGAGAGAGAGAGAGAGAGAGAGAGAGGGGCCGAGTGGAGCAAAGAGAGCGGAAGTTGTCTGGCTTTGTTCGGTTTGTACTTTCTTCAGTTTTATTTTATGCAAGTAGTTATTTCTTTTATATTATTGATGTTTATTATGATGAGAAGCGAGTAGTTACCCAACTTCTAGGATCGGGGTGAGCCCGACAGTAGCCATGTAAGGTAACGCGATAAAGGTACAATATTTTGATGCAATTTCATCTTCTATCCCTATGAGCATGATTCTTTTGTGAAAGTTAAAGGTGATCTTTGCCTGTTTTTGCTTCAGTAGTTGACGTCGAGTGCTACAGTAGTTGACATCGAGTAACGCTACTCGACATTGCCTGTTTTAACTTCGTTTTCTTGCGTTCTGTTTTCTTTGTGTTTCGGTTTTTACTCGACTGAGTGGTCGGCGTCGAGGACCTCGGTCGACGTTGAGTACTTCCTCAGTCGGATTCGAGAGTTCTCTGGACTGAAAAGGCGGGCGCTGACACGCTTCCTCATGGATCGATCCTGACTGCCTTCTTCTACAACGGGAGGAAGTCTTGTATTTATTTGCTTGGATAGGAGTCGGTTTGCTTTTATTAGTTTTATTTACTTTAATAGTTGGCACATCCTCCTGCAACAACAAATTGGCGCCGTTGCCGGGGAAGCAATTAATCACGCCCTTTTTACTCTTTTATTTTTGTTTTTGTATTGCAGGGGCATGCGAAGAACTGATCGCACACCTATAGACCCTATTCTTGAGCCTGAGCGGTTTTTTCACTTACAGCAAAGGCTTAGAAAGACACTCATGTCGATCACAAACGAGAACGAGGTCCAGCTCACACCAGCACAGGAGCTTGAGCAACTCCGCCTAAGAATTGAGGAATTAACCACCAGAGAAGCAGAACACGCCTGACGAGAGGCGGAATATACACAAAACCAACAAAGGTGGGAACCAAGGGTAGATCACGAGGTCAGCTCGAGAAGGGAACTTGAGGAGTAGATTGGACATGTCCCAGCCAATGCAAAAGAGTATCTGCATCCTACTCTGGAAGTTCCAGAATCACCGATCGTTCTTCCCCCTGTTAATTATGAAATTCGTCCTTCTTTTATTACTGGAATTAGAAGGAATCAATGTAGGGGAAGACCTAATGAATGTCCTTTAGAGCATGTTATAGCTTTTTCTAGATTTATGCGAAGCAATTGTAGATGATGCTAATCTAGAATACCTAAAATAAAAGGCTTTTCGTTGGTCCCTTGCAGGAATAGCCTCACAGTGGCTTGAAGGATTGCCAGCATGATCAATTCGCACCTGGAATGAACTACAGGACTTGTTCCTTAACAAGTTCTTTCATCCTGCAAAGACGGATGCACTCAGACAACAAATAACGGCTTACAGATAGAAGCCAGGGGAAACATTAGCACAAGTCTAGGAGCGCTATAAAAGGCTCCTGAAATCCTGTCCTACTCATGGACAGTCACCCTACGTCATCAAGGAGAGCATCTTCAACTGCCTGGATGCACCTACTAAGGATCGGATAAACAACTACACCGTCTATAGGTATCTCGAGTACACCCCACGACGTGCTTGGGAGACCTTTGAGACGCTGGCAAATTATGATAACACGTATGGGACTTCTACAGCCTCTGGCGATGAAAGGTATGAAAGGCCTGCCCCATCTATGCCTCTATATGTGCCACCTAAAGAGATTGATACAGACGTCAAGGACAACACTACTGCGTGCCCACATGGAGATCAAATACTCATGGATGAAACACACGAAGAGGCGAGGTATGCGGGGGGAAACTACTCAGGGCAGCATCAGTAACAACAGAACTGGAGCTACTATCGCCAACCCCAGCACCAAAGAGACCCCCGCCCTACAGAGCTCCTGGTCACCCTAACAAAGAAGGTAAGAAAGATAACCTGCAGCTTATACTTGAAGAGATGCGAAGGAATCACATCGACAACAAGAAATCAATTAATTCCATCCACACTCAGCTGCATGGCATCAATTCTAGACTTGAGGAGATCGACATATGGCGGAAAACCATGGAGACCCAGATTGGTCAACTGGCTACATCCGTCCCGAAACAATCAGGTACGCTCCCTAGATTTTCTGAACCTAACCCTAAGGGTAAATCTGCAGGACAAGTAACGGCTATGAATCTAAGGAGTGGGCGACAAACATAGACGCCCGAACAGAACACGGAAGCTGCAGAGGAGTACTCGACGTCGAGTAAACCAGTCGACGTCGACCAACATCTACTCGACTGTAAAGGCTCAGAATTTTAAATCAAATTTTTTTCGGAAAAAGGAAAATCAAAATGAATTGAGAAGCGGAATTTGATGGGAAACGCGCTAACTCAGATTTTGAACTCTTAAAGCGAATTCCGGCCCGATTTTAAACTTTTAAAGATCCATTCCGTCTTTCACCTTGGGGTTCAAAAATTCATTCAGATTGTGGTATCCTATTCAGGTTCTAAAATATAATCGATCGACAGAGCGGAATTCAAAAGTCCAATCATCGAAAATTCAAATTTTCGAATCGGAACCACAATTCCGTCATCTTTCTCCCGTTCTTATCCATTTCCAAGTCATCAACTCTTATTGGGTAAATTCTATCCTATTCTTTCCCTCCCTCCTTTCTTGCCCCCTTCTCTTTGGAAACAAGCAACAACCTTATGAAATTTTGACCAAAGACCATCGATGTCCTCACCTTCTCTCTGAACAGCTTGCACCCTGCCCTATCTTCATCAAATCAGAATAATCCCCCATCTCCTCATTTCATTTCTCAAATTTCTAAACCCCCTCCCTCCTTACTCTTCCTTCTCCTCCTTCCTGTCAACCGAGGAAAACCCAAACACACCTTTTTTTCCCCCTTTTTCCGTGAGTGCCACCAAGGCTACTCTCCTCCTTCACTGTCCAGCCTCTGTCATGACCCACAACCACTGTAACCTCGCCAGCAACCACCACACTGTCACCGCCGACACCTCCGAGCTCCCCTGTTTTAGGAGCCGCCCTCTAGCAGCTCTTTCTCTCGCTCCTTCTATCGAGCAGTAGCAGCAGCCTCTCATGTCCTATCCAACGCCCCAAGGTGCACCCGAACAGCCCAGGAGCAGCGCCGGAGCAAGGTCGAGCTTCCCGAGCCCCCTTCTTCCCCTGATTTCCAATTTGAAACGGTAAGGACCTCACCTCCCTCCTCTCGCTTCCTTTTGCCCCTTAGTCGAGTAACGATGGACCTTTAAGCCTCCCCCATCCTCCCTAGGTCACCTCCGGGGAAGATACAACTCCGACCAGGCCGGACGAGCGCCAATCGAGCCCCGACAACATTTTTCGGCGACGAACTCGAAGAACCCTCGGTGAGCTCCTATCCTCTCCTCCTTTTCTTTTCCTTCCAGATTCCATGTGTATGTGTGTGCTTCGTGGTCGGAGTCCGGGTGGCCGGAGCCCAGCTCCACCGCCTCCGGCCTCCCTTCCTCCTCTCCCTCCATCGTTTTCCTCGAGCCCAGAACACGCTCCCTCCGTTCAGTTTTTCCGAACAACAAAATGGGGAAGGAGGTTGCGGGCCCCACTGCTCCACCTAGGCTTCCACATCAGGTGGGCCCCCCTGTTAATATTACGGTAGAAGAAAGAATGAAAGGCATCAGATGGGCCTATTTCTTTCTTTTGGCCGGATGTTCTGTTTTAACAAAACAAATGAATTGGGCCTTTTACTTCTAGAAACAAAATGAATTGGGTTAAATAAATAAGGGTTCGGTTTTGTATAATTTAAAATAAAGGGGATCGGTTTGGGATTTTGCAAGTATAAGGGCGGTTTTTGTAATTACATACAGGCCTGATTTTACTAAATAAAAATGGTTGGGATTTTTGAAGGATTTTAAAATATTTTATGAAAATGATTAAAAGGAAATGGTATTGGAAATATTATGTATTATTATATTATGTGAGATTTAAACTATAAAACATTATTTTAAGATTAAAGATATAATATTACGGTGATTAGAAGAAAATATAATATTATAAAACTTGGAGATTTTAAAAAGGTATTATCGGATTTAAAAAGAAGATTTTTTAGAATACCTTAACGTTGTCGAGTTGTTTTGGAATAATTGTCTTGAATACTGAAGCTTGGTTTTCACAAAGGAATTTGAAACGGTTTTCGGGACTAACTCGGGAATTATGTGCTCGATGACTAACTAGCATGATTGATGTGAATGGTTGTCTAATATCATGACTTGTGTGGACTAATGACATGATTGGTTAACTAATAGCATGATGAGATGTTAAGTTATGTACCGTTGTCTTATCGCTTATGAGCTATGATTAATATGGTGAACTTGAGATAAATGGCAATGCTGATTATTATTGCGGAAATTTGAATGTGGCTGAATAGAATGATGAGAATGATGTGGTCTTACAGAATGTGGCAATGAGATGAATGGTTGAACTTGATTGAATGATGATTACAATGTGGTTAATTCTATTGAATGATGTATGCTTTGAGTGCTTGAACGATTAGACGTAGACTTATATATGTGTTCTGATATGTATCTAGGTGTTCTTTAATCTATCGTAATGCTTACCTTGCTGCTTTGCACTGCCAGGTGATTTCCTATATGAGCTCACTCAGATTCGAAAAGAGATCTCCCTGCTTGTAGCCATGTGCATACTAGGTGCTTGCATTCATAATAAAGCATGGCATGTAGTATCCCGTTAGGATTGCACTCATGATTGAGCATTCGTTTACTCATTGCTTTTCTAAAAAGAATGGCCGTTATCTGTGAAGTAACTAGAGTCATTGCTAGGGTTATAGGACGACCTAGTCCCATCGGGTCCCGTCCTGAGTCAATCGAGTCACGGACTTCTTTATATTATGAGATGCTTGCGGGCTTTATTGTGGAGCGGGTTGGGCATGCGTGCCGCCCGATTATTATGGAATGCATTCACGAGCTGGCCAGTCTCCGCCCTATCTGAAGGGGGTGGAGGTGGGAGAGGGATATACCACTTGTTATTCGGTGCTAAGGCCTTATTATACTTATGCACTTGATCTTAGGACCATGCTAGTGTGTTAATATTCCGCCTTGCATCTAGAAGCATCTTTATTAGGACTAGCGCGTGTATGTGTCTGCTTGTTTGGGATTACATTGCGTAGGGCTTCGATCTGACACCGCCCCGCATACATTTTTTTTAGGTTTGTTTTACAACATGATTGTCTCTTGCTTCTGTAACGTGGGAACTCTCTTTGGTGATTTCAAAGAAATAGTCTAACCTAAGATTTCGATAAATACGCTATTGATTTGGTTTTGACCTGCCTCTGTCGTGGCACCCTCTTGTATTACACCTTGATTCTACTATTTGCATATCTGTTGGTTTTCCACGCTTAGACTTATGATAGGTACAGGGGACTTCCCCAGGGATTCCAACGATCCCTTCGAATTTTGGGTATGAAATCCCACTTGAAAATGTTAGAGTAGAATTTCAAACATTCAACCTGTACTCGGGGTGCAAGATCCTAACGAGGGGCTTCATCCCTCGAAACATAACCCGGGAATCATAATCTCGGGCCGTACGTCGAGGACCCCCTAGTCGACTGACGGAGGGAAAGACGTTGATTCACCTCGCCAAAAATAAATCCCAAACAAACAAACTAGTATAGTATGCAAGTAAGGGGTCGAACCCTAGAGAATCAAGTGTTTCTAAATATTGTGTATTTATCAATATAAAAAGAAAAGATTTTTATGAATAAAAATAAAAGAAAACAATATTGACAAAAGCAAATAAAGGATAGAAGAAAAGTGTTTCCTCCTACAAGTTCTCGACTTTGGTTGGTTTTATTGATCATCGAATCCTTTTCAAGTAATTATCTTTTCCTACGAATTCCTCTCGTCTTGGTTTAAGTAGATTAAAAGTCCTACGAGTCCAATTAATCCCTTACACCTCAATGCAACCTTAACACAGTCAAGATTTAACAAAGAGATAGCAAATAATCTCAAGAACTTGAGCATATAAATAACACCAATTAAACACGGTAAATCAATGTTTAAGATATATGTCAACTCCCTACATAATCATGCTTCAAACACGGAATCCACAATCTTATGCGTGCTACTACGAAAATAACACAAATACGAAAGTATTAAATCCTAGCATGAAATCAATATTATCAAGGTCGCGAATCAAGATAACATCCATAACATAATCAATATCACACAAAGAAGTTGAAGGAAATTATAGAGGAAAAATAACTTGAATTAGAAACTAACAAACCACCAACCAAGTCTCGAAAGTGTAGGCGGAAACTACAAAATTAGCCAAACATGGCTTACCTAAACTTTCTTCTCTTCAATGGTGATTTCTCTAGTTGAATCCCTTCTTAAACTAATCCTAAAACATCCTATTCATAAGCCTAAAGTCTTGCATAAATAAGGTAAAAGATAGATAAACTAGATAAAAACTTCCTAAACAAACTAGATAAAATATAGAACTTTCCTAATTTAATTCAGCGTCACATTCCGCTGGCAGCGAGAAATTTCCGCTAGCAGCGAATGGCCTCAAATTAGCTACTGTTGGATTTTCGCTACCACCTCGCTACCACACTCGCTGCTAGCGAATGTCCATGCCTTCGAAATTTTCAAGCTTCTTCGGTTCCGCTTCCGCAAGTCCACCCTTCCGCTGCCGCAAGAGTCTCCATTCACTGCCACGAAAGCTTACATCTGTTGCAGCAAATCCGGTCGTCCACTGAAGCGACTCCATTCGCTGGCAGCGAGTCACCATTCGCTGGCAGCGACTCATGTTGCTTGCTCGTTGACTCTGGGTTGACTCGACTCGCTGGCAGCAAGTTTCCATTCGCTGGCAGCGAGACATGCTGGCTCCAGGACATCCTCTCGTTGACTCCACTAGTTGGCATCGAGATTCCATTCGCTGGCAGCGAGACGTGCTGGCTCCTGGACTTGCTCTCACTAACTCCACTTGCTGGCAGCGACAGATGCCCAGAAGCTTGTTTTCTCTTCATTCTTCCCTCGTTCTTTCTTGCCTCTTTTCTTTCTTTCCTTAGCTTGCTTTCTTGACTTCACTTGGACATGTTGTTCACCTTTCCTTTGCTTTCAACCATGTCGGATCTACGATTCTGCACAATTCAACCGAAATAGCGTAGATTCCGAACTTTTCCATGAAAAGAGTTTAATCTAAGTTGACACTAAACATGCATATTCTACAATGCAAATGCATCTAAACTACCCTATAATGCCCATTAGAAAGGTGCATTATCATCGACGTCGACCAGACCTCTGCACCTGCCAAGAAATCGACTACTGTAGTCAACATCGATGAGCCTCCAGTCGACGTCGACCAGCCTACTGCCCATGTCGACAACACTTCTGCACCTCCAAAGAAGAAAACGTTGTCATTCCCAACAAAATCTCAGAAGGACCCAGCGGAAAAGAAGTTTCAGCGTTTCGTGAAGATGCTTCAAAGGCTTAATGTCACAATCCCTTTCACAGAAGCTCTTCACGAGATGCCATCATAAGTAAAGTTCCTCAAGGAGATTCTGAGCCAAAAGTGATCAATGGCTGAGATCGCAGAGGAATGCAGCCAGATGGACATTCTAGAGAAAAGGCCATATCCAGGTAAGTTTGCTATAACCATTGGATTTGGTCAATAAAAATTTAATGCTTTGTGTGAAATAGGAGTCAGTGCAAGTATTATGCCTCTATCAATCTGGTGCAAAGTCAAGATAGGTGCTTTAGAGCCTGTGGATGCAAAATTATACATGGCGAACAACATTGTGGTCATCCCAACAGGCACGGTGGACAATGTGCCGGTGCAAGTAGGTAAGTTCTTTGTCCCTACTGATTTTCTAGTTATTGATATGGTAGAGGACTCTGCTTGTCCAATTATATTAGGAAGGCCCTTCTTAGCGACGGTGGATGCCAATATAAGCGTAAGGAAAAGAGTGCTCACTTTCAACATCAGCGATGAGGTAATTGAGTACTCTTTCAATAAAATTGAAAGGCATACATGTCTCATGGAAGAGGTCAAATCAATATCAGCCAGGTACATCACTTGCGGGGAGCCAAAGGTAAGAAATATGACTTCCGAGGAACTAGAAAAGAGGGACAAGGAAGCCCAGGAGGAGAAAATCATGGCGATTCTGAACGACGATACAGAAGATCTACTCGACATCGACCCAGGTAAGTCGATATCGACTAATTTTTATTCAGAATCGTTGCCAGGTTTTAAGTATGGGGTCGATGTCGACCAGAAGTACTCGACGTCGAGTACTCTAGTCGATGTCGACTAGATCCAGAAGCCCCCATCGACTCCACCATCATCGAGTAAACCACCTGAAGCCGAGCAGTACTCGACGTCGAGTAGGTTACTCGACATCGACCAGACGAAGAACTCAACGCCTTCTTCCTCGACGAGCAAGCCACAAGACGATGAAAAGCAGTCGACATCGAGTACCACTACTCGAAGTCGACTAGAGAGAGAGGGAGGCCAAGTGGAGCAAAGAGAGCGGAAGTTGTCTGGCTTTGTTCGGTTTGTACTTTCTTCAGTTTTATTTAATGCAAGTAGTTATTTCTTTTATATTATTGATGTTTGTTATGATGAGAAGCGAGTAGTCACCCAATTTCTAGGATGGGGGTGAGCCTGACGGTAGCCATGTAAGGTAATGCGATAAAGGTACAATCTTTTGATGCAATTTCATCTTCTATCCCTATGAGCCTGATTCTTTTGAGAAAGTTGAAGGTGGTCCTTGTTTGTGTTATTGAAGCGAAAGTGATCTTAATACAACTTGGGTTAATTATGTGAACAAGGGTTAGTGACAATTAGGGTTTATACGAAAGCCTCTATATTCCTACTTGTTAATAACGACAGTTATTTGATGAAAAGGCATTATCTTTTATACCTTATGCATTGTTTTATATGGTTACCGTTGTGGTGTTGATACCCCGATCTTGGAAGTCTTTTATTTTATTGATTTTATTCCCACCTATTTCGTGTTTACTTTTGTTTTATTGCAATTTAAAGTTACGGTTTTCGATACGGTTCTACTCAAGATCGACGACACTAGTCGACGTCGAGTGCTACAGTAGTCGACGTCGAGTACCGCTACTCGACATTGCCTGTTTTTGCTTCGTTTTCTTGCGTTCTGTTTTCTCTGTGTTGCAGTTTTTACTCGACTGAGTGGTCGACGTCGAGGACCTCAGTCGACGTCGAGTACTTCCTGAGTCGGATTCGAGAGTTCTCTTGACTCAAAAGGCGGGCGCTGACACGCTTCCTCGTGGATCGATCCTGATTGCCTTCTACTACAACGGGAGGAAGTCTTGTATTTATTTGCTTGGACAAGAGGCGGTTTGCTTTTATTACTTTTATTTGCTTTAATACTTGACACATCCTCCTACAACAACACACCCGCTAGAGCAAACAATCCACTAATCAACAAACCAGTACAAGTGTTTAACAATCCAATCTCAGACTGAGACAAACAAACATGGAGATCTCAACCACCAATCTAAATACAAAATGGACCTAGAATGGATTTCTATCAAAAAACCTAGCTAAACACTTGTAATCAGATTAGATTTCCAAGAGGAGAAAATATCTATCAACAAATATCCGTTGTTGACTTGCCGGAAGAAGAAGACTGATCATCAAACCAAGAGATGAAACACCTCTCAAATCTTCTATCTTCTCACTCCTCCCCCTCTCTCTCCCCCCCCCCCCCCCCTTTTTCTTCTTGCTGTTGTGGTACTTCCCGGAGCTCTACCCTGCTCCCAATTTTTCCTTCCTTATATTACTAATTCAACCTATTAATAAAATCACATCTTGGGCTGGACTCCCATGGGCCCTAGGCCCAACACCTTTCGATTTTTATTTAAATTTTTTTTATTGATGTGTCCACAAGATTGTTTTTAATCATACCTTTGTCGTGTACGGCACGGACGGCCAAAGATTAGGGCGAGATCCCGGAAAATCCAGAATGGCTTGTGGCTCAAGGGAGACCCGACAAAGATTAAACCCACTGAGGGTGGAGGACGCCAGAACCCACCGGAGACGTACGGAAGAGGTGAACCAAGATCAGGGCTGAAAACGGGTGATTTTATGGGAAGATGATGTATCGAGTACATCGAAGTGGGTAACATTAGCCCGCAGGACGATGTCGTCATCGGGAAAGAGGTGGGGGTGAAGGTAGTGGGTAAGTAGCTGATACAAACAGTAAGAAGAGGACCGATTAATAATAGTTATAGCAATAGCAATAGTAGTAGTAAGCACCAACACAACATGGTCCGAGATGTTTTGACAGACATGTGTTATAAAGCGGGTATCGCGGTTCAGAAGGAGAAGCGCATACTCGTATGAGCAGTGATGATGGTGTTGAGCTGAGGCGAGGTAATTTGTTGGTTTATGGGTGGGACAAAGGTAGGGACACTTGTGTTGATGTAGTTGGGGCTTCGATATTTACAACTAGAGCTAATGATTCTTTTGTACCTGGCAAGGTGATTTCCCAAGTAACTGAAAGGGAGGAGAAGAAGTACGCATATATTTGTGCGGCTAAAGGGTATTGCTTCATGGGATTTGCGTTCTCTACATTTGGGGAACTGGGAGTTGATGCTATTGGTTTTATGAAGCGGGTTCAATTGTTATGAAGAGTCATGGGGCGGGGTCTGATAATGGCGATTTCATATTCCATAGAGTTGGATTTACTATTCAGAAGGGGGTTGTAGCTCAATTTGTTACGAGACTTCCAACTAACTTTATGTAAATCACTTTATTATTATTATTATTATTATTATTTTAATAATAATAATAATAATAATAATAATAATAATAACAACAATGGGCGATGTGCTCTTCTCCGACTCATCCTGGCGCTGGAGCCACCGTCCCCTTCCTCAGGCGTATCGTTGTCCCTCTTCTCGAAGATTGTTACTAGATTGTTTGGGGTGGCATCTCGGGGCCCGAGGTCTCTTCAGGTTTACTTTCATCATCTCGATACAGTGTATGTCGGGTCTGGTTGTAAGCTAGGTTTTATTTGACATTTTCATTTTGGGGTCAAGAGTTGGACCGTTTTCATGCACGTTGGTAATAAACTAGTTAAGGGGTTAAGTACTGTGTACTATTTTGGGTCCATGCACATATATAAACACCCCTGAAATCTGTGTTTGAACTGGGCATCTGTTGTATTTTTTCATGCCAAACTTCAGCGTATGAACATTAGCTTCTTATGTAATCATCGATGTCAGCATTTTATATTTTACGTGTCACCTTATTTATTTTCACATGTCACTTTTCAGAGTCGGACTTTTAGTTTCTTATAAATATCATTTATATCACATATTTGTATGGCATTGTCACCTGAATGATTTAACATGTCGTTGCCTGCGTTTTCATTGAATCATGTCAAAACCAAGCATGTTAATAAAATACTTCCAAGTTCATAACAAGTTCATAAAATACTATCAGCTAATGACCAACCAAGTTCATAAAAACCATCAAGTATTGACCAACGATGAAGAAGAAAATAAGCTTAAATTGTCTTCTAGCACTAGGCTCCTTCAACATCGATGTCTTGAAAGCATAATCTGGTTCACCTATCATCACCCTCTCGGTTGTAAAAAAGTCCTTCATGACCTTCTAGTCATCTTCCATGTGTCCTCCCCAGGGTCGACCACGACGAATCCAAGTCACCAGCGCAAACTCCTTCATCGATAAGTGGCGGAGCTTTCCTTGTAGCATGTACCAATTCTCCCATTTCTTCTTCGTCACAAGCTTCCGTTGTAGGATGTATTGCAATGGTTGTGATGAGAATTGCACTCGGTTTGCCAACTCGACCACCCCCAAAAGTTGGCTTCCCTATAGCTTCTCCCAATCAAGCGGGTCGAGGCAGTCGTCAATGTTCGGTAGCACCGACACTCACATTATGATTCACCCGTCCCTAGAAGTGCTTCTCCTTTAGGAATTCATATCGAGGCTCCGACTTTCTCCCTCCTTAGACTCCATTCCTCCTCAACATTTTTGAGCATACAATTTCACCTAACAACAACGGTTTCTTTCTTGTAAATAAGTTGACACGAACACAATCAAATTTTCACACAAATTCATCTCCTCGTGTCACCCAACTAGTAAATCTCTATTAGATTTTGACGCAAATTCATAAACTATGAACCCTTTCATTACCTTCCAAACCCATGTCACCCAACTTTGACACAAATTTATCTTCCCCTTTTCGATTCCTAGTTTTCTCATGTAACCAATGAAAAATTGTTTATCAAAAACACCCAACTTACTGCCCAAATTCGAAATCATCCTCCATCTCTTTCCGAAACCCAAAAATTCGACACCAAACCTAACCCCAACAACCCTCGTTCTTCTTCAATAGCACACCCACACCACAATTCATGGGTCGCAACCCTTCCATATACCGCAACCACATACATCATCAAAACAAACCCTAACCACAATCACAGATGCACACCAACCAACCTCCTTCAATCACACACATATACCACCACTGATTTCCTACAAACATTGCTCAATACCCCCCCCCCCCAATCTGACGAACAAACCATCAAATCCAAACAAAAACCCCATTTCACAGTTGTAGAAAAAGGGAAACATGGTTACCTCTTCACGGCGCTGGAGTTCATCTCGTGTCTGGCGTGCTTATCATCTCCGGCGTTCTTCTCCTTCTTCTCAATCACCCAAACCCGCTCCCGCCTTCCTTCATTTGGCTTCTTAAATAGGCCTCTTTTTGCGGTTGCTCAACCCTTCCTCTTCCTTTTGGTTTTTGTCCTTCCCACTCCCACCTTCCCTTTCTTTTTTATTTCCCACCCCTCCCTTAACGATTTGACTTGTAATTAATGCCCCTTTTAGTTTTCATTCCTTTTTTTTTAGTTTAATGCCCCCTTTTATTTTCCTTTTTTTTTGGTTTTATTCTAACGTGCATTTAATGCCCTAAAACCCCCTTTTTCTTTCGGGAAAGCTAAATACACTGCTAATTTTTACTGGATACACTGCTTATCTCTGCATCTCCTTGTGAAAATGGGTCCGCTACAGGTTGCGGACTACTTTGGAGGTCGTGTCAAACATGCCCTTATAGAAATTTCAAAAGTCTGAAAAAAAAGAAGCAAAAATTAAATACAGTCCCTAACCTATGTAACTCAAAAGAGTCCACATGTAGGTGCAGACTTTTTAAAATATATATATATATATGTTGTGTCTCCCACATACCTCTTCCTGCGGCAGAGGTGAAATCAAAGCGCCTTCACCTGCTGCCTTTGGCCACCGTCCCGCCATCGTCTCCCTCCCATTCAATCACTGCAATTGCATCGTCTACTTCTCACGTATTTTTCTGCCTTTCTTGTGTATTTAAATTTTTTTGCTCGTTGAACTTGTTTGCCTCTAGATCTAGTGCCCTAGTTTCGTTTTTCTCTTTGGATGTTTTATCTCTCTTTGAGTTGGTATTTTTTAGCCAATTTATGAAATTTGTCTCAAATTTGGTACTATGTGGGTGATTTCGTTATTAGTTTATTGTGGCATTTAACTAGCTCCAACGTTCTCTAGGCATTACTTATACATGCCAATGCAATGTTTTAAATATTGTAAATTTGGGTTGGTTGTGTGAATGAAATTGATCACTCCGACAATAACAAATTTCTTTGTCTAAAAAACCGTTTACACAACTCCCATCACATTTGGGAGTTGTGTAAATTTGGGTTGGTTGTGTGGCATTACGTAACATTTGGGAGTTGTGTAAATTTGGGTTGGTTGTGTGGCATTACGTAGCTCCAACATTTTTTTTTCTTTGTCGAAAGGCAACACTATAAACCATTTACACAACTCCCATCACATTAATTATTCCACATAACAAAAAAAAATGTTGGAGCTAGGTAATGCCACAATAAACTACAACTACTCCAAGGTGTCATTCGACAAAGAAGAGGAGTTTGAATTCGATCTCTAAAGTCAATTTTGAATTCGATCCCTAGAGAACGTTATATAATAAAACATAATTAAAATTCTCAAAAGTCAACCAACCAACCTCTCATTATGCAAGAAAAAATCAATTTTGATTACTGTGCGATTATTAAGCTCCAAATAAGACATCATTGACTTTCTATAAATTTGATCAATAAAATCTAATATATAACAAATCATAAAAACACATGATTAAATACCCACTTTATAAACACAAAACCATACTTTTTCATTAAAAAAATACAAATAACCACACAAATCGATATAAAAAGAGCAGCTATAGAATGTTGATGAAACATACCAACTAAAAAGTTTGTATCTACTTTCTTGGTTTGAATCAATGTGTACCACTCAAAGTTGAAGCCGTATTGGTCAATTCCAACATTATCCATCAATTTTATCGTTGTGTCCGCCAAATACTTAACATTAAATGTATGGGTAGCAAATCTAAATCCGGTGGAATTGTTAAAATCAATCAAAAAATTCTTGATGGTAATAATATAAGCCATTGGATATGAATTCATATAAAATTTCTTAATCACCTATTTTGTAACCACTAACTAATCACCACCACTACCTTAACCCTCCACTAACTATAACTGCATATGACACGTTTAATTTAATTTGGTCGGGCGTTGAAGTCATTTCAAGAAATTGGACATTTTACTTACTATTTAATTAGTTAAATACTCCAACAAATAAATTGGTCCACTTATGAATATTGTTCAAATATTAAATAAATTTATCCGGAAAAACAAAGCAACATAGTACAACATGACAACTATAATTATGATCGAAACATCTAATATAATAAACGATTTGTGTTTTTACTATTTTAAGGCGTTGTGTATTTTCATATTTTATCAATTATTCCAAATTGCCTTATAATAGTCGAAGCTTTTTCAATTGTACATAAATTCTTTGTTTTTTTATTCTTATGGTATCAATTTTAATGACCATAATACATCTGATCTCATACCATGCATGTGAACTGGCCGGACGAAAGTTAGAACATACATGTCAATATAAAACCTTTTTTCGTAACACGAAACTCGTATAAAACCATCGTATTTTCAATATATTAGTATATAACTTTGAGAGGGAAAATATAAAGCAACACCAACATTAACATCATATAGATACTTAAATAACATTAACACAAAATAATATTATCCAACGCCACAATAAAAACTTAACAACACAAACAACAACACCCGCAAATTGCTCATATCATGAATGCAAAGGTACAACACAAATATAAAGAAGCATAAAATTACCCACTCATAGTCTCATACCATACAAAAGATACTATCTTTTGTATGGTATGAGACTATGAGTGGGTAATTTTATGCTTTTTTATATTTGTGTTGTACCTTTGCATACATGACTTAGCCATGCACATGACATATCTATCTTTAAGTTAGATATGTCATGTGCATGGCTAAGTCGTGTATATAAATTTATTCTGACCAACCCACCTATAATCGATCTAATCAAAATTGGGGCACATTTGATGGGGGTAATATTCTTTCGTATCCTATGTGAGTGGGAAGTGAATCATGTACTTATGCTCTCAACTATTGAGGCTAACAAGGTTACCATGTCAATATCGATCCAAATCACTTCAATGAATGGAATCTCCAACAACATATGTGTTTTGGAATCTCCAACAACATATGCGCTTACCGACCCTTCGGGTGGTAGGGGACGAATTCGACCGGCTAGTATTATTTCTTTTTTACACTTGGTCAAACGAGCAAAACTGGCTACACATTATATTTCCGTCACCTGAATTAACTCAAGCGAGCAATATTAAGAAATTCGTTATCGTCAGAGTGATTGATTTTGTTCACACAACCAACATGAATTTACACTATTTTCAAACATGGCATTGACATGTATAGTAATAGTTAGAAAGATAAGGCAACAATATAAAAAATTTACACAACTCTCATCGCATTAATTATACCATATAACAAAAAAACATGGTTAGAGGTAGGTAGTGACGAGGAAGAGGAGTTTGAATTTGATCCCTAGAAAGAAGGGTATAAGGACGAGGAACACTCCGTCACCTGTGATGTGACTTTGGTATATATATTTTTTCATTTCTTTTCTTTTCTTTATTAAAAAAAATATATTCATTACAAATTAATTTGGACATTCGACTTTACAAGGGGTTTGCATAATTGTCTTTTGCTCCCTAGGTTTCTCGATGTTGGCCTCGCCATTCATTTGGAGTTGATGTTTACATCATCAGCGAGGTAATGGTTGAGGGTGAAGGTGAGGGTGGTGACAATGCAAGTGGGAAAGGAGTCATTGAGGACATAAAGATCCTTAATCAATGCAAAGTCGATGATAAACGCATCAAGATGAGAGAGAAGAGAATACCTACGAGAAAGGGAGTTGGCTACCGCATTCTCCTTATTTTTCTTGTGCTTGACAATATAATGGAAGGTCTTCATAAACTCTATCCATCGCGCATAGCGGTGACTCAACTTGCCTTTGGTCTCGCAAATACTTAAGTGCCTCATGATCGAAGTGAACCACAAACTCTTTGGGACAGAGATGGTGTTGCCATGTCTTGAAGACATTCCAAAATAGCACGATGATGGCGAACAAAAATACACACTTATGAACGTTACAAAACAAACTTTCTTTTTGAAGGCATTTCAAAATAGCACGAAGATGAGAAATATGTGATTCGAAGGTCTTGTTGTAAATTAGGATATCGTCAAAGTAAACAACTACAAACTTGTCTAGAAAAGACAGTAAAACATGTATTATCAATCTCGGGAAAGTGCCTAGAGCGTTAGTCAAATTGAATGGCATAACTAACCACTCATAAATGCCATATTTCGTTTTAAAAGCAGTTTTCCATTGAACACCTTCATGCATGCAAATTTGTTGGTAACTCGATTTGAGGTCAAGTTTAGAAAAATATATTGACCCGTGTAACTCATCTAACATATCATCCAATTGTGGGATCGGGTGACGATACTTGACTTTGATCTAGTTGATGGCGCGACAATTGACACACATACGCCATCTTCCATCCTTCTTCGGCACTAGGATGATTGGTGTTGTACATGGACTTAAGCTCTCACAGACATACCCTTTAGTCATTAGTTCCTGAACTTGGTGTTGTAAACACCAACTAGTCATAACTAATTAAAAGAGTAAAAGAAATGCTCAGTTTGTACTCACAAAAAATTAATTAAAAGAGTAAAAGAAATTAAAATGAGTGGGACTATTGGGTCTGTTGCTAGATCTCTCCCAAACTTCTACAAGTACATCTTATTGGATCACACCATTTGTCTACAAGTATAACACTTATGACAGACATTGTAGTCATCTATATGTACTATTTCAGATAGATCTCTCCCATTCGTCATATACCAACTTGAAATTTGGAAATGCTTGCTCCCAATTACAAAATGGAATGAATTTCTCCAAGATAGTTCCGCAATAAACAATAGATTTTATTATCAAAAAAAAATTAACAATGGATTTTAGGTAAATATGAAAGCTATAAAACTAAGGGTTTGTGTCCCAATTTAAAATAAGAAAACCCTAAATCTATGTTAAGAGACAAGGGGCCGATTTTTTTATTAACAAGTCCTTCAACGCTGTAATCACAGCTGTTTGTAAGTTGGAATCACAGTAATGTATGCCTGGACATTGCACAGTACGTTACATACATATCATTTTCCCATCATACATGTGATTTGAACTGTTTTAATACACTATCAGTTACTAACGGTTACACTAAGTTGGAACTTGGCCTGATACAATGATGCCATTTTCATTTCCATATCCAGCATCTGAAACTCAATGGCCATGATTTAAAACCTAACTGGCTATCTAGAATGTCTAGTTGATAAACTCCTTGTTTTCCTTTGTATGATGGAAAAATGCCATTCCAATGGAAGGTGATCGATCTCATAACCACGTTGATATGCAATGATATCCTTGCTTGCATAACGACCATCCATAGAGCGTACATGTTCCCGTTATAAGAGGTTATGACCGGTTTTGGGATGAGCACATTAACACGATGACTTAGATTCTTGCATATATGATACTTTTCGTTATTCGTTATTATTATTGGAAGTACATATTTCCGTTACTATAGGTTATGACCTAGTTTGACGACTCGTTCAGTATGGGATTAGCACATAAAGATGGTGATATATATCGTGTATATGTAGTACTTTCGTTGTTCAATATTATGATCTTCGTCGTGTATGAGGTGTAACCCATCTGTATCTGGTCAGGATCCAGGGATGTTCTAGTTCTGGACGAAAATGGAAGGTCACTCTAACAAACATGTCAGCATATATAATTTGCAATGTAGGTTAATTGAACCACAATAAATTGATTCTTTGATCTTATACAATAAAGTTGGACTAATATTAACTGCTTGAAACAGATCACTACACTGTCACATTTGAAGGAAAAAAAATTAAAAATACTTCCTCGGCTAACATATTGTGTTTGGGCACTTGGGTTCCTCATATATTAGAGAACTTAGCCTTGGGTATGCATTCACCGTTGTTCCTGCTAACACCACAATGCCAAGAACACGAGTGAATCTTAAGCTCATAGAGAACGAGCGTGCGAGGAAGGTCACATTCAGGAAGAGAAAGCAAGGCTTGACGAAGAAAATGGAGGAGATAACCACACTGTGTGGCATTGAGGGTTGCATTGCCATCTTCAATCCACAAGAAGGTGAACCACATATCTGGCCGTCAAGGGAGAAGGCCGTGGAGCTGATAGAAAAGTACGAGAGCATGCCTAAGGCGGAACAAGAAAGGAAGAAGCTCGACCACGAGGAGTTCATGACCGCCAGAGTCGAGAAGCTGCGGGAACAAATTGCGAAGCAAGAGAAGAAAAATAAGGAGAAGAAAGCAAGCCTGCTCATGTACCAGATGAGCGAGGGCAGGAAAATGGAGGAGCTAAACATTGATGAAGTTGAGCTTCTCATGTGGTATTCGGACATGAAGCTGAAGGAGATTCACCGGCGGAATCGTCTTCTGCCTCCGATCAGGCAGTCCACGGAGGTTTCCCCCCTACCTCCTCCACCACCGCCTTTGGCTCCGGGTGTGGAGCAGCCTCCACCACCGGCTCCGTATCTGCCTCCAGGTGTGGTGCAGCATCCCCAGCTGGGTAATCAAAATGAAGGGGATGACATGGAGGTGGAGCCAGCATATCAGGTTGAAAATGATCCACTTTTCATGGAAATGTTCAACTATGGAGGTGGTCCTGTGGGTGCAAATGGGATGTGGAAAGGGGAGTCTAGCAATGGAAATCAGCACAACAACATGGACTTCCAGTATGAACCCGAACCCGGGTTTCCTGGCTCCTTTCCTGACCGGTTCCCTTAGGTTTCTCAAAACATTTCATTAGCTGGTTGCAAATGCCAGTTCTTTTTTTTTTAATGTCCCTCAGCTTGTGTGTTCCTCAGCTTGACTCAGTTTTATTGTAGTTCTACTTCACATTATAATGAATAAAAAGATCAGTTTTCTTGGTTTTTACCATCAATAGCCGAACAATGCCACCACGAGCACGGCCACCATCACCACCACAACCAACGTAAAGTCTGCCACCATCACCACTGTGTATAACAAAAGTCATACAAAAGAATAGTTAACCATATACATGTATATTATTTATGCAGAATAAATAAGATACAAGTCAGAGATTCCCTATATACATATATATGTAATCAATTAAAGTCCATTTTAAGGAACTCCAATGGTGTTTAAATTCAAAAAATATACTGATAAAATATACATAGAATTCTCATTGTAAAATACTCTTCTCGTTTACAGCTAGTGTATGACTAATCAAAAGTAAGGGTATTCACAACAGTATCTGATAATTTGGATAAAAACAACAAGTGTTCATGAATATCTTGTATAAGTAGGCTCGTTCATGAAGTAGCCTAAAGGGCTTTTAACTTGACAGTGAAAATTAAACAAACCAAAATGCTTAAAAAGCAACTCCAAAAAATCATATCTGTCAGTTGTAAGTTTAGACACCTTCAAGCGAAAAAAGTATACACAGTTGGAAGTTTCTAGGGCAAGAATGCATGATACACGAGCACATGGGAAATATCCAGCAGGAAAAGATGAATAACAAGGAATGTGAGACCAAAAGAGTATGTAAAGTAAGTGGAAAGGATCTTTTAAGTTTATATACAGAGTAAGCCTATTATAAGGTTCAGTTTAAGCGAATTTTGACGAAGTTTGCTGACTTCATAGTTCATACCAGGAGTTTAGAACTCCATAGTATCTGTACCTAAGATTGCCAGTCGGATTATTGGGCTGCAATCTACATTGCCCCCATACCTTACAATCCTCGTCATTCAGATAATCAAAGTTGGAGAGCTGCATGATGCAGACCCATCTGAAATTTCAGCACACATACTTGGCCGATAATATCAGTACCGGACACTCTTGGTATAAAAAAGATAGCAATAGAGCAGATAAAAATCAGCTTACCAGAGTGAAGCTTGTCACTATATGTGTACAAAGATTCTGAAAAAAAAAGGGGTCGACCTTCCAGCATACTTTGAGCCAACTAATGCCACCATATAACCATCAGTACCATAGGATTCCTGCCGGAGGGTGGTATTCAATACAGTATGAGAAAGACATGCCACTGCATCAAACAGTTCAAACTAACATACATATTTGTAACAATTCCCTCTGATTCCTTGTTATATTAGCATAGAAAATTCTGACAATGTGCCTTTCCTAAAATTAACTATCTTGAAGCTTCCTCTACACAAACAAAGCTGCTAAACACTTTCGGCATTATTTTCAAAAGAATTTTGGTGCTCCATTGTTTTGCCTTGGCCATTATCCCCAAAGACCTCCACACATAATTCTCAAAATCCAATCAGATGTCCAATTTCGCATTACTATTATTCACTTACAGTAGCAGTTATGTAACCGACAACAGACCTGTTTTACACTAACAGATCTGGAATCAGGCTTAGAGGTAATTAGCCTTTAAGATTAAGATAGCTAATACTGTCTCTTTAAAGATGACTTCTGATGAAACAAAACTCATGATCAACCCTCAAAAGAAAATGCAAGAGGGCTTTTTTGACCTGATAAAGAGGGGCAGAAAAAAAATGACAAGGATTTACAGATGTGTAACCAAGAGAGATTTAACAAATCTGTTTCATGAGGTGATATCTAAGTGGGGAACTATTTGTGTTGCCTAAAATACACGAAAACCTAGTAGGATTCATGTACAGTGTCAAGCACTAGCCATAACAACCTAGATCAAACTCAGTGACTCAATATTGAGTGATGTTTAGGCACAAAAAACACAATGTGTCATATGGTAGACGAGTAGTAGGAGATACATCCAAAAGAAAAACATAGGCATCTAGACAAGCCTTGAAGGGGAGAAAAAAGCATTAAGAGCCTGCTTCATATGGTCCAAGAATCAGATTGAATCAAGAAAAGGGTTGAAGCTGAAATCATTCTATATATAATCCACATGGAACCCCATAGCGCTTCTTCCTTTTCTTTTTTATACTTTTCCCCTCTCTTCTGCAGAGTCATACACTTCCCATTTTATATTACCAAACCCAGCCTAGCCTTGGTCAATCACACTCCCATTCCGGAGGGATTCTACTGGGCCTAGTGGGGCAGCTGGAGAAGAGGACTCTCAATAAGTCAAAATCCAAACCTTATCCAGTCAAAACCCAGCCATTCCCCATTCTTACCCTTGATAGCTTCTGCTGCATTTTATGCTTACGACTACAAATAACCATTCCTAGGAATCAATCTTAGGGTTTATGTCCATGAAGTGCTTATTCATTATTATAAGCTGCCAGTTTATCCATTACATACTCAGCAACCCATCATCACCGACTATTGATTATCAACATTTTACAAGTTATCAGCACATTGTTGGCAAACGAAGTCTAAATACTGCTTATTCATCATCTCCAGGTCTTGGAATCAGTGATACCTAATGTAAATCAAAGACCGTCCTTAGATAAAAATAAGAACAAGGCTCAACTTCAACTATCACCTCAAGGCGCCATCACCCTATCTCAATCTAAGAAAATGAAGGAAGCTCTAGTCACCATCATTCAGAGTGTCACCTCCTTCAATAGTAGTATATGTGACAAAGGGCAACAGTCAACTAGAGCTGAGATCCAAGGAATCAAGGATCGTGACGCTGATTAGCCTTGATGACTGACTCCACTATGAGAGCACCTATGATCGCCACCTCTCTAGCTCCTAAAATCATCACACAAGGAATTTTGCAGCAAAACCTCCTAAACTTCATCAGTTGATCTTGCCGAATGTGTAGATGTCCTCACATATACATGCAATAGATAATTATGGTTAAGTTACGATATTGGCTTTTTAATCTCATGGGTATTGTGGTCAGCATACCACTAGTAAAGACATATATAATGGAAAAGAGGATGATCAAGAGTATAATAATCAAGAAGTGCATAAGGATTTTTTAACATTGGTAAGTCATCCTTAAATTCCTTTTTGCTACCCACGCTGAAGTGGAAAAGGTTATAAAATTAGGCATCTTTGTTATATAAATGACTCCATCCCTTTTGGAAATGATACAAATAAGCTTTTTTTTTCTATAAATACAAAAAGGACAGTTATGGAAGAAAATTCCCACAAAAATCACACAGAAGCATAGAAGATTGTGGAACAGACACTTAAAAAGGTACAAAAAACCTACACTCTGTAGGGGAAAAAACATACCCTGCATTCTAGCACTCTACCACCCAGACCCTAAATTCTAGGTCCCAAAAACCTCAAACTCCAGACATCCTCCACCCGAACACATCCCTATCTCGTGCAGCTTATTCGCCTTCTTGAGCTTATGGGTGATAATGTAAATCAGAGAATGCCCTTAGACAAAAACCAAATCAGCGATTACCTTTAACTAGCTCCTCAAGGCGCCTCGCCAAATCCGTATTTAAGAAGACAGTGGACTCTGTAGCCATCATCTATCGGAGTGTCATCAACTTCAGTAACATATATGTATGACAAAGGTCAACTCGAGCTGACATCCAAGGACTCAAGGATTTTAATGTTGATCAACCTTGACAAATGATTCAAGATGTTATATTTAGAAACCTTTTATCACCGTTTAAAGATCCTCTCACACATGCTAGCAATAGATAATAACGGTCGAGATACTATTTTTGGCTCTTTACTCTCAGGGATGCTGTGGTTGTTTGTTAGCTGACTATGGATGGCTGTTTGTTAAACAATTATTAATAATGCATGTCGTTTTGTTAATTTCCAAAATAAGGGATGGCTAAATATAAACAAGGCGATGTGATGGGTCGTTAAATGTAATGTGCTCTTATTATTATTTAGCTTCTTCTATACAAATAAAACGCCGGCTTTGTTTTGAATACGTTGAATAGAATGAAAATTGCTTCTTTTAGCATAAATTAGGATTTATTATTTTCATTAACCCGATTACTTTAGAGACAATTTTTGCACTAGTTTAAATTATAGTTCAGATTCAATTGCTAGCAATCCGAACAGCTTGAATTAGCTTAGTTGTAGCATAATTAATCTAGATTGTTAGCTTAATTTATTTAGTACTCGTAGTTAATTAGAACTTTCTTATTCTCTCAACTTCACAATTCATGGTGTTCTGCATTAAGATCATTCATTTTACATAATTCAATGCTTGCCTGAAAATCAGGACTCTGCTCATGGATTCATTAGGAGAGGATTAAGTATACTGCATGAGCAGATTAAAATCATTTCTGTTCTGCATGAATCAAGATCATTCATTTCACTTCATTCAATCCTTGGCTAAAATTTGGGAATCCAATCCCAAATTCCTTTTCGCAACAATTCTAATCGGAGACCAGAACACAAGAAGCAGTTTGTGCCATTCGCATTCTGATTCCCATGACTCCTCGACCATGACCCATACCAAACGGGCCTAGCAGACATAAATACCATAAATATGCAAAAACAACTCATCAACTTCTAACTTTCTCAGTATTGATCAAGAGTGTTATCAAGAAGTGCATAGGGATTTCTGAACATTGGCAAGTCATCCACAAAACCCTTTTGCTACTCACACTAAAAGCTAGAAGTGGAAAAGGTTCTTAAATTAGGCATCTTTGTTCTATAAATTCGTTGCTCTCTCCCGATCTCTCTGTAAGAAATTTACTAAATACTCCGTATATCTATTTCAAATTGCCGACGAAGTAGCGATTCATCAAACATTGACCAGCAAAAACCCTAGAGTAATTAGGAAGAAAAAGGACATAAATAAAAATTCCAGGATATGCAAATTAGATCAAACTCAATGCACAGAGAGGGAGAAAGAATAGGGTACCGGGGAGAGAGAGATACCATCAACCTTGGAAGGGATAAAGAATAGAAGCCGTCGTGTCTCTGCACTGTCGTGTCGGTACAAGGCAAGTAAACGTTGTTGTTGTCCCCGGCGACAACGGAGAAGGCAAGCGCTGCGGCGGAGATGAAGAGCATGGCCGGCGTCACGATCGCCATTCTTCAGGAGCTTTTTTTTTTTCAGGAAGATGGGAAGAGAGGGTTGGGGGAAGCCGGGGAAGGAACAAGGCCAATAACTCCTCCAACCAAACAAGCAGACGTAAACTACCTTTACGATGTTTGCGCCCTTTCCTTTCTTCTATTTTTTTTTAGGCAAATCACTTCGACTATTCACCGATTTCACCTTCATATTGACTTGTCGATCTCTCAACCAAAAAAAATTAAAAAAACCTTTATGAAAAACTTGATAAGACTTTTGTTCAGGCCCAAATCCTTCAATAGTCTTCAAATATTGCGACCATAAACTATGTTTTCTCTTTCTAGACTCACGGATAGAACTGTCAAACAGGTCATTCGGGTCGGGTCACTTCGGGTCTCGGGTAAAACGGGTTCCGGATATTTCGGGTTGACTAGAACCCGGGTATGACCGGGTTTTGGGTCATTTCGGGTCGATTTTGGGTTGTCAATTTTTTCCTTTTTAAATTAAAAAAAAATCATGATTTGATAATTTTGCGATAAATTTTAATTATATATATATAATTAATTATATTTAATTATAAATCAATCGGGTAAATCGGGTCAAAATTACCGGGTCAATCGGGTCACCGCGTCGAAACCCAGATTGACCCAAAAAATTTCGGGCGGTCGGGTCGGATTTTCGGGTCGGGTTATATTTTGACAGGTCTACTCACGGACCATATTTATTGGATTGATATCCCTGTTTTTATTTGCTCATCCAAACATATAAAAATACTAGTGAGCATGCCCGTGCTACGCACGGGACTTATTTTAATATATATTTTTAATTAATATATTATCATTATAATTTTATTACTAATAATTTTTATCTCTAAAAGTTTTAATATATTTCGTTATCTTTGAAATTCGACAAATATATTAGCTTAACTCTATTTATCTTCTTACTCACTTCTATATGCGATTCAACTATATAAGTAAAAAAAAATGATACTTGCTTTAGAAATGCATGTGTTTAGGTTTAAAACAAATAAAAAATACATATACTATAAACTTGAAAAATATTGTAGTTATAGAGGACTTATTTTAAATATATATTTTTAATTAATATATTATCATTGTAATTTTATTACTAATAATTTTTATCTGTAAAAGTTTTAATATATTTATATATCTTTGAAATTTGATCAATATATTAACGTGACTCTATTTATCTTCTTACTCGCAGTCGCTTCTACATGCAATTCAACTATATAAGCAAAAAAAATGACAATTGCTTTAGAAATATTGCATGTGTTTAGGTTTAAAACAAATAAAAAATAATATACTATATACTTGAAAAATGTTGCAATGGGATTTGATCCCTTGACCTCATGAAATGGAACTATACCTATGACCAATAATCTACAACAACTTTTTAATTTCTTAAGCTAATATTAAATATATATTAGATTTATTTGTATGTATTTAATAGTCGAGCAAAAAAATATTTCTTAAGCTAAAATTAAACTATGACCAATAATCTACAACAACTTTTTAATTTCTTAAGCTAATATTATATATATTAGATTAGATTTATTTGTATGTATTTAATAGTTGAGCAAAAAAATGCTAAAAATAGTGCAAATAAGGAGGATTGAACTCTTGACCTCATGTATAGTAGCTAATCCTTTAACCATTATGCTACAATTACATTTTGATTTTCTATGGCAATATTGAATATATATTAGGTTATTTGTCATCATTTAATTAGTGCAATTAATAGGGCTTTCACCCAACTTTATATATATAGTATAGATATAGATGTGTGTGTAGAGGTATAATATAACACCCCTTTAATTTACCATTTTCATGACTCAATCTCACGATTTTTTTTTATATCAATCGTCCGTCAACACCCATGCAGGTTGAAAAGTGAATGGTGCTCATCAGTACCCATGGTATTTTGATGATGCATAGTTTCACAAACATAATAGGCTAGTTTTAGCTCTTTTGCATGGCATTATAGCCTAATATTAGCTAATTGCATAATATGTGCTTAATTGTAGAAATAGTCGGAAACTACGCTATTTTGGTGGTTTATGCAGATTCAAGATCCAACATGGTGAAAGACTAGACAAGAAGCGAAGAGACAAGTTGAAGAAGGAAAAATCAAGGAAGAAGTAGAGCAAAGGCGCCCAAGAGAAGCAAAGACGAGGCAAAGGAAGAAGGAACAAAGGGAGGAGGCCCAATCCGCAATGGCGAGCTACCCGCGAGGAGCCGCAAGGAGCTTCCCAGCTAGCCAATCCGCTACTCCGCTAGCATCAAGACACTGTGTCCGCTGCCAACGGGAGCCAGCGGAGGCCTAGCGGATTCTGTATTTCTAGAAGATCTCATCGGCGCCTGCCGCTGACCATCGATGTTCGTCGATAGATACGATTCTAATCTATTCGTGGGCCAATTCTATGATTCAGAAGCTCATTTCACCCCTATAAATAGACCTCTAGACTTGAGATTTTTCATTCATTCAACACATAATCATTCTCTCTTCTCTCTAAGAGGGATTCACCTCCCTTATGGAGCAGAACCCGGAAGTTCTATTTTCTTTTATGTTTTGCATGAAGATATCCATGTTGGGCTAATCTCCCACTCATCTGCTTGTCAAGACATTGGTTTGGTTATAAATTCAGGTTCTTTCTATTTTATTATCTCATTTCTTTTGCGCTTATATTGTTACTATTATGTTGCATGTTTTTGTCTTACTTACTTACCTTGAATGAGATGAATCTAGCTAGAGTTTCAAATACCTTCGCTCATGTGGGTCTAACCTCTATAATAGCAAACATATCTAGTGATACAGGTTGGAAATATAGTTGTGTAAGGACACTGCCACTTTAATAATATTGCTTATAGGTAAAAGGCAAGGGTACGTTGGGTTGACAACTAGGTGACAACTTGTTATAAACCGCAGGTTATATTATTGAATTGCTAAGGAGGCTTGGGATCTAATGGTTCTCGAACATTATGCAAGAGTTTAGGGAGTTGGTAGTGATCGAATCAGTAAGGTATACAACTATGTGCACAAACTAGTCCCTAGGGTAATATTCACTCATTACTTCACTTTCGTGTTTTCAAACATCAACCAACTGCTTTGCTTTGTTCTCTCTCTTTATTCTGCATAGTTGACAGAAAATCGTACTAAATACACACTCTCTATCGGATCGACACTTGTACGTATTCGCTATACTAGTGTTGAGTATTGGTATTTATTTTGGTGAGAATCAACGACCAGTTCACCGCTCGTTAATATATCGTAATGCACAATTGTGCTTGTGTCTAAGACCAAATAAGTTCCACTCATTCTCTTATTATAATAGATTAATTTGGGTGCAGTCAACCAAATTTTACACAACTAACCCACCTGTCATGGACAAACTATGAATAAATCTCCTAGTTAACCAAATTCAAATCGCAGACAACCAAATTCAATCCTTTAACTTCAATTTATAACCACACCTTAATCCAAAACGCCTAATTCGAAATTCCAATAGCAACTCTAATATTCAGATTTTGAGACCCCTGATTCGAAATAGAAATTTGGAAACCATTAAGACTCAAATTTGAAGTACATAGAAGACATACATAATTTGAAACCCCTAATTAGAAACTCAAAACTCCAACTCAAAAAGTTAAAATAAAAATTCCAATATTCAGATATGTAAGTTTTATCTACAACTCCGGTGGGATGAAATGCCATGTGTTTCATCTCGCCAAAGATAATGATTCCCAAACTAATAAACTAACTAGTAAACTAGTATAGCAGATATGTAAGGGGTCGAACCCACATAGAAACAAGTATTCCTATTGCAATGTGTATTTATTATCAATTTGCAAATAAAGAGAATATAGGAATGTAAATAGGCAATAAGGGATATACACTAGTAGTCTAGTACAAAAGAGCACATTAACAACGCTTTTATGGGAATCAAAGCGGTTATTGTAGCGTTGTTAATCAAAGCGTTGTGAAAGCGGTATTTTGAAGCACTGTGAATAAAGGGAAGCATGCCGGTTATCTAAAAAAGCGTTGTCTAACTATATTTTATTTATTATTATTATATCAATATGTAAAAGCACTTTTGCAAAATAAACGTTGTTACCCTTTGGAGAAAAAAAGCATGCGTAAGAGCATCAGCACTCATGGGGCAACCCCATCCCTCTCTCTCCTCGTAATATTTTGACACATCATTTTCCGCTAACTCTACCTCATCCTTTAAGAATTTTTATTTTTATTCTACATCCATAAGTTTACCCCATTACTATTTTTTAACTTTAATTAAACACACCACATATTTTAACCAATCAAAACTTAACCCACTTAATAAAAAATATAAAAACCCTCACTTTTATTAATTTTATAAAACATAATGGGATGGGGGAGGCCGGGGAGGTGTTTAACCAATTCCACACTCGAGTGGCTCCCTTTTAGCAAGAGAGATAGTGTTAGGGGGGGGGGGGGGGGGAGATCAAACCCATGAGTAATGATTAGAGCATCAACATTCAAGGGTTTTTATCAACCCCTAACCCTCTCTGTCTTCCAATAGAGGTAGATGATGAATGTGGATGTTTACCTGATTAGTGGAAGGGGGAGGGGCAACCCTAATAGGAAGGGGTAAACTCACCCCTTCTCCCATCTCTTTTTCTATTTAAAAAATATTTATAAAAGAGGATTATATTTTTTAATTAAGCGGAATAAGTTTTGATTGGTTAAAAATACATAGTGGGGTATAAATAAAGTTAAAAAAATAGTAATAGGGTAAACTTATGAGTGTGGGTTAAAAGTTAGAAATTCTTAAGGGATGGGGTAGAGTTAGTGAAAAATGAGGTGTCAAAATATTACGAATAGAGAGAGGGACGGGGTTACCCTATGAGTGCTGATGCTCTAACCACCCTTTCTATCACCTATGCATTACCACCATTTCTACCACATAAACCCAACACTAGTCTCAAACCACCATTTGCCCACTTCTACCACCAACACCCACCGAGTATTGTCAAAATTTGAAAACAAAAATAATAAATTTACTTGATAAAAAAAATCATAAATTTAAAAACTGGAATGAACCCATTGTTCCATTAATCTCCAATTATATACAAGACTACAGGTGCCAATTACAAAGAAAATAATGAACACCCATTTCTTCAATTACAAAGAAAATAATGAACCAAGTGGTTGAACCATTGTAGAAAGTTCTTCGATTACAAAGAAAATAATGAACCAAGTGGTTGAACCATTGTAGAAAGCGCCGGTTGCATCCGAAATCCTTCATCAATGGACACGCAGAGGAGAGAACACCAGCGTTGGAAGTGCTGGGTGTGTTGGATCTAGTGCTGATGGTTCCGATTTCCGAATAAGCCAGGACTCGCATCGTCGAAGAGATCTAGAGCGGATGGATTAGAAGATGCCGTTGGCCTGGAAGGGGAAGCGGCCGGCGTACCTCGACTATATATGTTTTGGCGGAAGTCGTACTCGTCTGGAAGGCAGTTTCCGAGCTCCTTCGATGTGGCGGTGGGCGAGGAAGGCGGCGCGTTTAGGCCGCTCTTCACGAAAGCAACGGATTTCACCTACTCAAAACAAGACCGAATGAGATCTAAATCGATTGCGAATTCGTTAAATAAAGGACGAAAATATTAAAATATAAAAGATGAAATCTTTGGTTCTTCACATGTTACCCTTGGAGGATTTTCCTCGGCTTTTCATTCTCATCGATAACTTGAGCGCACCTGCAAGCTATAGATTCGGATTCGGTGTTGAGATTAAAGATGAAGGCGATGACTGGGGAGATAAAGTTGAGATTAACGGAGAAACCATTCCGGAATGGCTCACCGGAAAGGACTTGTGGATAATAGTCATAGGTCCCCGGTTCGAATCCCGGAATGACCGCTCTTTATTTACCAATTCAAGGGAGTTAATGGAGGTGGTGACGGGTGATATAATAAACATGCGCTAGGGTTTAAAAAAATATATTTAAAAAAAATAAAACTAAATATATTCTCAGCGCTTTTTTAGAAAATGCGCTATGCTTCCTATACATTAACAACGCTTGTTTTATACAACCGTTATGCTTGAAAAAAAATATTTTTTAAACAATAAACTAAATATATATTCTCAGCACTTGTTTAGAAAAAGCGTTATGCTTCCCATACATTAATAGCGGTTTTGAATAAGCGCTTTTAAATTTTCGCTATTAATGACTTAATTTGTACTAGTGATAGGTGAAATATGATGAATGTTAGTAAGAGCGAATAAAATATAGAAGAAGAGTGTAGTTTTATCCACAATTCGCAACAATGATTGGTTTACTCGATCCTTGACTCAATTCCAAATTATTCAATCTTTATTCCGATTTTGGTGTATAGGGATTGGCATCCCTCGCGGAGATGACAATCCTTAGTTATCGGCAGAAAGGTCGCCCAAACTGTCATTGCCCTACACAATCGAGATCATCCTCGCGGAATCTCCCAATTATGCTTGCTACAAATAGTTCTAATTATTCTCGCAAATCAATTGAAACCCTATCATGATGCAATTCTACAAAGATGCAAATCAAAGTAAAACTAACAATATAAATCAGCGCAAAGACAATGAAATAAACATGAGAATAATATAGAAATCAAGTCTCACGAACCAACCAAGTCTTGAATTGAAGACAAAACCATGAGAAGCCTAGGTATTCATGACGTACCTTGAATCTCTCAACCTCAAATCATCTAAAGCATTCTTAATCTAAAGTGGTGAATGAATTATATTATCAAAACCTATTGAGAAATATGTCTAATATAGGCCAAAGGTGTCGGCCAAAAAACCCTAGGAAAGATAGATAAAAATTTCCCATAAAGATAGACTTGGGTAGCGTATCGCAAATCCGGATCCGAGCGGGCGGCGGACGCCGTGGAAACGGCGGCGGGCGCTGTCCATACAGTGCTGACAGCTTGGGCAAACTGAACTTGTAACACACTTTCTGGAGTCTTCCTTTGTCTGATTGACGCATATGAATATGCGTTGGAAAGCTCTTTCTAAGCACTACGATTCTCATGAAGACCTCAGAAGCTAATTCCAACTTCTCAGAACCTTAAAGATGAGATTTCTCCATGGTCTCCATTTTCGCTCTTGTTCCTTAGCTCTTCTTTCTCTATTTGCTCCCAGTTTTCTCCACCTTTTGAGTCTGAATCATAAGACCTACAAATAAACACTAAAATCCGTAGATTTCGAACTTCGAATACCAAATGATCAAGAATATGAATAAGCTTATTAAACACGCAATATGAATACTTAATGCACTTAAGACCACCTATAAATAACCATATAAAATATGCATTATCAAACTCCAATACTCAAATTCCCAAACTTATATTGAAAATCTCAAATTCAAAACCCTAATTTTTGAAAAATTTCATAGACCACATACCTTCTTTGTGTTGTTTTTGTCTCTAGCTTCTCCCTCAAACTGTAGTCAATGCCAACACGGTCTTCCGTTTTCTCTTTGTAGTGCGATCTCTCCTTGTATCACCCTTCGCTTTCTCTCTTGGTCACATCTCTATCCCTCTATCGCCTCTCTTTTATGTTGTTCAATCCTTTCTATTTTTTTTTTAAATTCAAAACTAATGGAGAGCCGTCAAACTTAACACTCCAAGTGAGCGACATGAAATGTATATAAAAAAACTCAAGGGTACCATTCGAAAAATGTAAAACTTTTATACACCCGATGAAAAACTTCTTACCTTGAGGATACTTGGTGAAATTTCCGAATATTCATTTTTTAAATATATTGAAACTTTTTTTTATGCAAGGAAATAATTTGGGTATGGTCAACCGCGGGTAAACCACGACCCAAGGGCGTCCTTTCGGACGAGATCTTCGATCTCTTTAGGACAACGCGTCCTAGTGAAGGATGAACATAACCCAATATGCGCGAGCCTGTCCGCCACTTGGTTTCCCTCATAGTAGGAGTGAAAGAAAGATACCACCTCGAAAGCCTTGCAAAGGCCGAGCATATCAGCGATCATCATCTCCACATCCCAAGGGCACAACCGGGACCCTTTGAGGGCACTAATAATAGCCAAGCAATCGCCTTCCACCACAAGGCGAGAGAAACCCAGCTTAACAGCTTCCGTGAGACCAGCATGAAGGCCAAGGTACTCCGCTTAGATCGCAGAATCCATGCCATGACTACGCGCACCACATAAGATTATGCGACCAAGGTGATCCCGAATGGCAAATCCATACCTGGCCTATCGGTGGCAGCCTTAGCGTCGTCGAAATTAAGTTTTAGGAAGCCTTCATTTGGTTTTCCCCATTTCACTTTTTCTGCCATCTGGTTCTATTTTGAGTATTTTTTTCTCGAGTAGTGGCATCTCCCTCGTCTGTTTCGTCAACTTGCGCCTTCTTCCAGTTTTTCCTATATTTTTTTATATGCTTTATCCATTCTTCCATGTTTCTTATATCATAATTTTCAAAAAGGATTTTTTTCCCTAAGAGACCAAACACCCCAAATGGCTAAAGCTAGTTCCGATTTTAGGTCGGTAGGAAGTTTGGAGAAGATTTCTGAAAGAATGTCCTTGTATGCCTTGTTCGTTTTGTCTGTACTTTGTACAATTCTTTCAATTCTTGTGTTCATTCTTCCGATCAGTGCTAAGGTTGTTTGGCATTCCATGAATAGGTGAGTTGCGTCTTCCTCACGATGACAGTAAAGGGGTAGTCCAGAGGAACAACAATGCTTTTGTTTCGTAGGCGGACCTTTGTTGGAGTTCTGTTGAGAAGATTTTTCCACATAATATATTGAAACTTATTAATATGAGTATGAAATCGATTTTAAAAACTAATTTAAAAGGTTGATATTTTATATAGTTTTTAGCTTTTAAAAACATGGTAAAAAGTCAAACGACCTATATTTTGAGATGGATAGAGAATGTTAGTAAAATTTAACGGGTTAGGTACTTTATATGGTGCATTAAATTCGACCGAAAATATTCTTTAAAAAAAGCCGAACATGGTCCAGGAAAAACATTATAGTTAAGATTAATTAATTAATTTCCCACAGAAAACACTAACTTGATAGATACTTCATTTTTCTTGAATCAGTCGTGCAAGAGATGCATGCTACTTAAACCTCAGCTCCATTAGCAAAAACAGTCAAGATATATCCAATTGAAACATTATTAAAATTAAAGTGTTAGATAGAATACATGTATAGGACCAATTACCCAATTTTAATTTGGGTTAACTATCTTGTACTCCTATAAATATTCTAATGATAGCGAAGGCAACCCCAACATGGATTATTCACTCTGACATGGTATCAGGCTTTCTCTAAGGTTTTCTAATTTATTTTCCCTAGCCTACCATCGATCATCTCATCCTTCTTCCTCCTTCTCTGTCGCCGGCCATCCTTTGTACCGGTCATCCTCTCACCGTCGTCGACCCTCCCTCCTCTCTCCGTTGGCTTCTCCGTCCTCTAATAGTTGCCAACTACCCAGATTCTCCTCCACCCTCTCTGTTGTCGGCCACTACCCATTGGCCACCCGCCTTCCTCCTATATCAGTCGCGCTCCCTCTCCTGGCGGCGCTCCAACCTCCATCTCTCTCAGCATCGCATCTCTTTCTGTTTCCCCTCTCTCCATTGCTTTTTTTTTTTTTCCGCCAAACCCTAATTCGGCGGATCTGACATTGTCTCCTGTCACCATTAGCATTGTGTCCTGTCACTCTTGCCTCTGTGTCTTGTGACTCTCTTTGTGACGGTAATCTACCTCGCACCAGCAGATCGGCGACGATTATGACTTTTTACAATCAACAACAGCCTCCTGTCGAGGTTTTCGCCCGTTCAAGTCATTTACTGAGGGGGTATTCCCCCATTGGAGTCCTTCTCCATGGTTACCTGGCCTATGCTCTTCCGCCTTCCCCGTACGCCTCTCCAACGAGGCCAAACTCGAGCCAACAGGGACTCCTCAGGCACTCTCGGCACCATCTAAATCATGCCCTAGCAGCGGGATCATCGTCATCGTCCCGACACAGGAAGCCAGCCATCATGACACCTATACGCGTGTCAACTGCCGATCCGAATTGGTACATGGATAGCAGAGCCACTGCGCACATGTCACACAACCCAGGTATAATTATGTCCCTGCTTCTAAGAGCCTTTCTTCATCCATTATTGTCGGTAATGGTGAGCACATTCCTACCTTGGGTCTTGGGAAAACTACATTACCGATCCCTACCACTAACCTAAGCCTTAACAACATCCTCGTCTCCCCCGACTTAATAAAGAACCTTGTGTCTCTTCGTCACCTCACCACAAACAATAATATCTCCATTGATTTTGATCACTTTGGGTTTGCTGTCAAAGATTTCACAACTGGGGCCCTCTCATGAGATGTAATAGCGTTGGAGACCTTTATCCTGTCACCTACAATATATATCATGTCACAAATAACATACATCCTGTCACCTCCCCTGCAACAAGCAATCTATCAGCAGTTGCTTGTTCTGCATCTCTCTGGCACACCCGTCTTGGTCATCCAGGCTCTCCGGCTTTTGAGTCTCTCAGGTCTAGATTTATTTCCTATAATAAAGCCCCTCCATCCACTAGTTGCCCGGCGTGCCAGCTTGGCAAATACACTAGATTTCCTTTTGCCACTTCTTATACTCAGGTGCGCGCTCCATTTGACATAATTTATGGTGATATATGGACTTCTCCCATTATCAGTCTTGATGGTTTCCGCTGTGCACTTGTGTTGGTTGATGCATTCTCTCATTATTTTTGGGTGTTTCCCCTAAAGTACAAATCTGAAGTTGTTACTCACCTTATAACCTTCCATAACATTGTCCGCAACCAATTCAACCTCCCCATTAAATCCTTTCAATATGACATGGGCGATGAGTTTCACAACAATGCCCTTAAATCTTTCTTATCTACTCATGGCATTCAGTTCCGATTCTCTTGTCCCCACATCTCCTCCTATAATTGGAAAGTCGAACGGAGCATTCACACCCTTACCACTTACATGAGGACTCTCCTTATCCATGGGAAGGTCCCCCTTCAGTATTGGCCATATGCTATTGAATCAGCATGCTATCTTATCAACATCACACCTTCCACAACCATCCAGAATTGGTGCCCTATTGAGATCTTATTCCGAGTCCCTCCTAAATATGACCACCTCCGTGTGTTTGGCTGTCGGTGTTACCCCAAGCAAGCATTTTTTTCCCCTCATAAATTTTCTCCTCGGTCCACACCTTGTGTTTTCCTCGACTACCCCTCCAATCATAAGGGGTATAAGTGTTTTGATCCCATTACCAAACGTGTTATATTCTCTCTCCATGTCACATTCGATGAGACCACAATCCCTTTTTCTAGTCCCCCTACATCCCCAAAAGCCCCGCCCCCTTCTGATGACTACCCTACACTTCACCTCCTTCACCAACTATATCCCTTTTCCTTTCCGAATGCTATTACATCTCGGCCCGGGCACCCAATCTTCTCTTACCGCAACATGCAACACATATCCTACTAGAGGCTGCCCATATCCTGCCACATGTAGAACCTATCCTGCCACATCCTGCCCCCGTCCAGCCTCATGTGGCCCCCGTCCTATCACCTCAAGCTTTTGTCCCGTCAGCTGCAGCCCTCGCCCTTTCACCTAACCCCACACAGTCAGTCAACTAGATCCAAACTCGGATCATGAGTGACATATTTCGCCCGAAACATATTTTTTACCTTTCCGTTTCTCACATATCGCCCATCCCTACCTCCCACAAAACATCCGCTTTAGACCCAAATTGGAATGTTGACATGCTCGATAAGTACAAAGCTCTTATTAGCAACAATACTTGGGTTTTGGTTCCTCGGCCACTTTGGGCCAACATTATGCGGTGTATGTGGCTCTTTGGGCATAAGTTTCGCTCTGACGGATCTGTTGAGCGCTATAAGGCGTGACTGGTTGCCAATGGTAACTCTCAGCAAATGGGGGTCGATTGTGATGACACGTTTAGTACGGTTGTCAAATCAGCTACCATCTGTACTGTCTTGCAGCTTGCTCTCTCTAGGAATTGGCCTAGTCATCAGTTGGATGTGAAGAACGCATTTCCAGATGGTCATTTAAATGAAACCGTGTACATGTTCCAGCTGATTGGGTTTGCTGACAGGACCAAACCAGACCATGTCTGTCTCTTGCAGAAGACTTTGTATGGCCTCAAGTAGGCATCTTGGGCATGGTACCTTCGCTTTGCTACTTATCTACATCTGCTTGGTTTTGTTAGTAGCAAGAGTGACTCCTCTCTATTTGTGTTTCGTCGGGGTAATCAAATTGCATATCTTCTTCTATATGTTGATGATATCATCCTTACTGCATCTTCAGAGTCTTTTTGATCTACTATTGTTACACAGCTCAGTAAGGATTTTGCTATGACTGATCTCGGGCCACTTAGTTTCTTTTGGGGAGTCTCTAAATCTTGTTCTGCGTCCAGCTTGTTTCTCTCCCAAGAGAAATATGCAAAGGAGATTGTTGCTAAGGTGAATATGACTAACTGCAAGCCTGTTGCGACTCCTGTTGAGACCACCGCCAAACTATCTTAAGTCGAAGGTCCACATGTGGTCCGATCCAACATTGTATCGCAGCCTCCCAAATGCTTTGCATTATTTGACCTTTATCCGCCCGGATATTAGATATGTCATTCAGAAGGTCTGTCTGTTTATGCATGACCCTATCATTAGGTACATTCAGGGTACCACTTCTCTTGGCACCTCTATCACCCCATTTGCTTCTCCTCCATCAGTTGTTGCTTATACATATGCCGATTAAGCTGGATGTCCAGACACCAGGCGGTCTACATCCGGATACTACGTGTTCCCCAACGACTCTCTAATATCTTGGTCTTCTAAGCGCCAACATGTGGTTTCTCGCTCTAATGCTGAAGCGGAATATTGCGGTGTTGCCAATGTTGTCACTGAGTGTGCCTGGCTTCGCAACCTATTGTTTGAGCTTCATTGTCCTCTGAGTCAGGTGTCTATTGTGTATATGGACAATGTTAGTGCTACATACCTTGCTCACAACCCGGTTCACCATCAGAGAACCAAACATGTAGAGATTGACATCCACTTTGTTCATGAGAAGGTAGCTATGGGACATGTGCGTGTTCTACATGTCCCCTCCCTGTACCAGTATGAAGGCATCCTCGCCAAGGGATTGCCTCGCCATTTATTTCTTGATTTTAAATACAGCCTCACTATTCGTTGCCCTTTTGTTTTGACTGAGGGGGTATATTAGATAGAATATATCTATAGACTCAATTACCCAATTGTAATTAGGGTTAACTATCTTGTACTCCTATAAATATTATAATGATAGTGAAGGCAACCCCAACGGGGATTATTCACTCTGACAGAAAGTCTCAATCAAACAAATACTCCCTCCGTTCCATAATAAATGGTCTTTTGGTTTTTAGCACGTTTTTTAAGGAGCGAAAAACTCTATAAAATATTATTTTTTTAATTAATTTTTTTATATAATTTGATACTTATTAGTAACAAGTATCAAATTATATTAAAAAATTAATTAAAAAAATAATATTTTATAGAGTTTTTCGCTCCTTAAAAAACGTGCTGAAAAGTAAAAGGACATGTATTGTGGAACGGAGGTAGTATAAGTATCACATCCAACAAATTTTACCGGCTTGGACAGCTTTGCTAAGTGTACGTTGAACCAGACTATTTAACCCTATCCACGAGCTTTCGCCTTCACTTGTAGCTTCACTTGACATACTCTTCAGCTTCGATGCTCTTGACCTATGCTCAGTGCAGGCTCCAAACTAACTAACACATCCAAGACTCGACCTAGGCAATTAAAGTTAATGAGTGACCTAGTGACCTGGTCCACGATGGAGGCGACATTAGGAAATAGGCCAACCCCTAGTGGTCATGACAACATCATGAGTTAAGAATACTCTCACTATCAGTGTCTCAGTATCAACACCTAAATTTACCAAGCCATATTATTTATCAGCATTTAGTAAACTGTGCATAACTATGATTTAAAAAAAAATACAAAATGCATGGATTACTTGAATCTTTGATAAGTTAGATGGGAACATCCGCATATGACGAAATCTCTATCATCAACATGAATCCTTAAAGTTGCGAGGTAGCTTGCCAAATCTTTGACCACCAACATGTCTATCAATGTATTCCTTAATCTTTCAAATAAATTGCACCTTACCTCTCCCGAACCCAAGGGCCAACACCTCCATCTGCTCATTTGTAAGCATAGTTTCTCATAGGGCTTGCTCCCGACCAACGGTCCAAACCTTATCATGGCCCATTGTGGACTTTAAGTGGGCATGTTGAAGCCCATTGAAGGTGTTCACTATGAGCCCCAACTATCTAGGTTATTCAAAACTCATTTCTAAGAAATTGCGAATTCGAATTGTCGGACGTATATGCCCGGTATAGTGTGGAGAGTTGATACTAAGGGAACCAGCTCTCGCTTGGAATGTCTTTCAATTAAATGACACTATTTCCAAGCGAGGCTCCATTCCTTTGGTATCAACTCTCCACCCTATATATAGCATATGCGTCTGGTAATTCAGATTCACAATTTCTTAGAAATGAGTTTTTGAATAACCTAGATAGTTCCTTCAATGGGTTTGAACATGCCCTCCATAATGTGTGTGATAGGTTTGGGTTGTTGGCCCTTTATTTCAGAGGGATATTGGAGCAAGCCGTTCTAGGGAGCTAATAACCTATATATATGCTTACAAATGAGTAGATGAAGGTGTTGGCCCTTGGGTTAGAGAGGAGTAAGGTTATGGGTACGTACAAGGCCACCGGGATATGAGCCACGCTGGTGACTGTGGCGGTTTTAGTGGTAAACGCCATGTTTGATATGACAGATAATACATATTTTTTTGGTAAATGACGGAGGGAATTGTGGATTATGGGTTACAGTACTTTCTCTCATATTTAAACATGCAAAGTCTATCTACTTTATTCGGCCATTTACTTTTTACCCAGCTTCTTTTACACGCCGGTGGGTGTGGTGATTGTGGTTTGTACAGGCAAATACAGAAGAGAGTGTAAACGAGGCTGAATAAAGAGTAAATGGCCGAATAAAGTAGATATACTTTGCATGTTTAAATACGGGTGAAAGCGTAACCCATAATCTACAATTCCCTCTATCATCTACTAAAAACTTCTGTATTCTGATATGTCATCTACAAACATGGCCTTTATCACTAAAATCGCCACAGTCACCGTCACCGACGTGGCTCATATCCTGGTGTTCCTATATGTACCCAATTTCTTACTCCTCTCTAACCCAAGGGCCAACACCTTCATATGCTCATTTGTAAACATATATAGCTTATTAGCTTCTCAGAACTGCTTGCTCCAATATCCATCGAAAATAAAGGGCCAACAGCTCAAACCTATCATGCTCATGGTGGAGGGTATGTTCAAACTTGTTGAATGAACTATCTAGGTTATTCAAAAACTCGTTTTTAAGAACTTGTAAATCCGAATTACTAGACGCATATGTTGTATACAAGGTGGAGAGTTGATACCAAGGGAGTCGAGCCTCGCTTGGAAAAAGTGTCCTTTAATTGAAAGACATTCCAAGCGAGAGCCGATTCCCTTAGTATCAACTCTACACACTATACCTGGCATATACGTCTGACAATTTGAATTTGCGATTTTTGAGAAATGGGTTTTCGATAACCTAGATAGTTGGGGCTCATAGTGAACACCTTCAATGGGCTTGAACATGCCCACTTGAAGTCCGCAATGGGCCATGATAAGGTTTGGACTGTTGGTCGGGAGCAGGCCGCTCTGAGAAACTATGCTTACAAATGAGGAGATGGAGGTGTTGGCCCTTGGGTCAGAGAGGGGTAAGGTGCAATTTATTTGAAAGATTAAGGAATACATTGATATATAGGCATGTAGGTGGTCAAAGATTTGGCAAGCTACCTCGTACTCTCGTAGCTTTAAGGATCATGTTGATGGTAGAGAATTAGTCATCTGCGTATGGGCTCCCCATGTAAAGCATCAAATATTTAAGTAATCCATGCATTTTGTGTGTGTATTTTTTTAAAATCATATTTGTATATGGTTTACAAAATGTTGGTAAATAATGCGGCTTGGTAAATTTAGGTGTTGATACCGAGACATCGAGAAATGAGAGCATTCTTAACTAATGATGTTGTCATGGCCACTGGGGGTTGACCAATTTCCTAATGCCGCCTTAATCGTGGACCAGCTAAAAGTTGGGGTTATGGTGGGCCAGGGCACTAGGCCACTCCCTAACCCCGATGACCTAGCTTGAGTCTTGGATGGTTTAGTTAGTTTGGAGCCTACACTGGGCATAGGTCAAGAGCATTGGAGCTGAAGAGTATGGCAAGTGAAGCTACAAGTGAAGGTGAAAGCTCATGGAAGGGGTTAAATAATCTGGTTCAACACTTAGCAAAGAACGTTGCCCAGCCCGGTAAAATTTGTTGGATGTAATACTTACATCTATTTGATTGAGACTTGCAGGTTAATAACGTGTGAGTTGGATATATCTTAATTGTATTTGCTGATGGAGTTGAGGTTTAAGTGGCAATGTAGCATGCATCTCTTGCATGACTGATTCAAGAAAAAGGAAGTATCTATCAAGTTAGTGTTTTTTGTGGGAAATTAATGAATTGATCTTAACTATAATGCTTTTCCCGAACCATGTTCGACTTTTTTTTTAAAATATTTTCAGTCAAATTTAACACACCACACAAAATTCCTGACCACGTTAATTTTTTACTACCATTCTCAATGCGTCTCAAAATATAGGTTGTTTGACTTTTTACCATGTTTTTACAAGCTATAAAATATCAACCTTTTAAATTAGTTTCAATATATTTAAAAAATTAATATTTTATAGAGTTTTTTGCTTTTTTAAAAGAGTGGCAAAATGTCAAATTACATATATTTTGAGACGGAGGGAGTACCATTTTGTCCATACTCATCACTGTGCCGTTCTTTGAAATATTCGATTATCATTATGAAATCTTTTCTTTAGATGATAGATACTTTCAATTTGACAAAAAAAAATAGTAGATGTGGAGCTTCCACACTTCTGTTAGCGAACATTCATCCTACTTGGAAATAAAGAAAAGAAGTCTTGTGGTTCTTGACCTAAGAAAATCGACTTCGGATCTTATGTGACACTTTATTACACATCAAATCATATCTCTTAAATTAGTCTAAATTATAAATCAATTCGAGAAAAAAGATATCATAGGTTTAAAACTTTAAATATATAAACTCTATAGAGCTAAAAAAAAATGACATTTTGTATTTTATTTATTTATAATTATTTCAGTCTTTTAATAAAACAAAAAGTAACCTTTTGTTTAGATGAATAAAACCTAAGTGGTTAACCTATTAATAAAGATACCATGTATTTATAACCTGCAATTTCACTTAAATAATTATAAAATTTGATCGACAATTTATAATATTTAAATTTTAAAATTGATTTCATACTCATGGAAGATTCAAGCTAAGATCATGAAGGATTAGCTTAATTTTAATTAAAAAAAATGTTACATCTAAAACCGGATTCAGATCATGAAAACTCAAAAACACCCAAAAACTAAATTCTTAAACTCTTACCTTAAAACATGAAATAGACGTGGAATTATTAAAACTCCCATTTGGTAAAGATAATTATCAGCTTTGGAGAAAGTGAATCAAACAGCTAAAAATAAAATGCAGAGAAAAGGAAAGGAGATTATAGAGAGGGAAATGTACCAATAAGCAAGTTTGAGAAAGAGATTCCACACAAAGCATGAAAGAAGCTGCAAATTTCCTCCTCCATACTTGCTTGCAAAAACCTTCTCTTTCCCAACAAGAAGATGGAAAATCCAGCTCTAATCTCACAAGCTCTTTTGCTCAGAGTCGCGGCTTTTTCGCAAGCGCCATAGTTACCTCCGTCTTCCCAAGCACCCGATTCACTAGCCACGAATCTCTGCCTTCTTTGGAAGATGCGTTTTCACAGTTCATCGAATCTTATTCACACTACTCTAACTCCTACCAGACTGATGAGATCAGAGGCCAAGAATACTACCACCTCGGCAATGGATACTTGCAGAACCTATGGTTTGAGGGCAAGTACGAAGGGGATAAGGAGAGTGTCGTGGAGAAGAGAAAACATGGTGGATCGGGTGTGAGAGTGGTTACTACTGCTGGCTGCTGCGATTGGGTACTTGTTGATTTTTCAAGATGTGTATAGGATTTGGGTTTTCATAGCTCAGTTGTTGGACGCTGATTTTGTGGACAAGGAGAGCTGCAGGTATTCTGCACTTTCTCTTAACTCCTAAATCCTAATGTCACAACTGTGATGATCGAATGAAGAAGATGGATTGATTGCAGTAGGGTCTCAGTTGCAGACTCTCATGCCAGAACAGAGCGTGGAAAACACAGAGAGAAAGTTTGATCAGACAATGAATGAGAGTTTGTTACTGTTGCCTTATATGCTTGGCAAGGTTGGTTACAAGAGATCTGATCAAGTACATATGCACTCCAGTTGTTCCTATGTACTCTCAGACGATCATGACTCAACACCTAACATTGCTTGTGCTGACGTTTTACAAATTAGGTTTCTGATTCATTTAATAATTGTTGTGATTTTGATTTTTATCATAGACTAGGTAGACAGATATAATTTTGTTCCAAATATTATAGTGAGATGAATGAGGCTAGAGGCAAGACGTCGGAATGGCTATTGACAAGATAATTTCACCTAAATTACCCCCAAGTCCTTTTCATTTTTTCTGAATACGTTGCAAAAAGCTCAAAACTCTCTCTTCCGAATCGAAACCTAAATCTGACGAACGAATTGTTTTGATTGAAAACAGCCTAAAATCGATGAAATTAATCAAAAGATCAATCAATCAACACACGAACGGGTATATCGGTCGCTTTAAGTGATTATCGAATGACAATTTTAAGTCTTCATTCGAAAAAACCGTCGAAGGAAGAGCTCAGCATACAGAAATGAGGTAAATGCATAAGCTCAGCATATTTATGTGAGGTGAATAAATAAGCTCAGCAAGTTTTTGTGAGGTGAATACGTAACCTCACTGCATAAAAAAGAGGTTATGAAGGAGCCTCATCTACTTTTTAGAAGGTATATAATGACCCCTTTGAAGATCTTATCTAAATCCTCATTGATATAAGCTGAGCTAAATAAACAACCTCGACCTCTGTTGTTGAGGTGAATGAGGTAGCTCAGCTTCTGTTGTTGAGGTTAAAGAGAGAGCTCGGCTTCTGTTGTTGAGCTTAGTGAGTGAGCTCAACCAATGTTTTTGAGGCTATAAAATATCCTCCTTGACACGTATTGCATAAATTCATTAAAAGTATATGTGTGATGAATATTGTTATAATGCAAACTCATATGCTTCTAATAACGAGACATACTAAATGACTAAATCAGTTTAGAAAATGTTGTTTTCTCCACTTCTGATTGCAACTCTAAATGAAATAGTAAATTAGTTATTCTTAAGCAGACATGAAACAAATTAATGCATATTTTAATGTTCTATCTTACGGTAATTGTTTCAAGTGCCCACTTCCCACTTATCCTCAACCTAAGGATTAATGGCGTCTCAATTCCTTTCCGTCCTGATCTAGTAAATAAGAAAAATGTAATTATTTGGAGCTACGTTACCTGTACTAATCTAAATAACAAGCCATTGGTAGTGGATGTTGTTATGCTATGGAAATCTAATGTATTAGCAATAGAAAAACAACTAGGAATTACATCCACGTTGCATTCACGATGGTTTTATGAACAAAAAATATTGATATATGTCAGTTCGACAAGTAATATTAAAATCTTAAATTACCTCTAATGATGTTACATTCATGACGAATACATCTATCCACTAGTGTTTTGGCCTGTGCTACGCACGGGTCTAAATTTTTTTAATATAAATTATATATAAAATAATATTTTTATGTTATAATTATTAAAGATTTATCGCTAGGGAAAAATATTTTTGTATAAATATATTGAGATTATTTATGATGAACTTTAACCGCTAAATTGTTGTCAAATGAATAGTTGTTCGTGCTTTATACTAATATTTATATTTAACACCACAAACATTATACAACCAGCCTTTTTCTTGCTTCTATTTATTCAAATTAATATGATATATTATGATTTCTCATATTAATTTTAAAATGATGAAATTAAATAAATGAGTAATATTAATCTAAAAAGGATATTTTTAACTGATGAGAAAGCATTTAGTGAATGAATTTATTGGGCAAAAAAATCTCTTTTATAAGTTCATTCTTAAAATTTAATATATTGATTTTTTTAATTAAAAATTGATGTTTATGCCAATTTATATGATTATTATGATTTCAAATAAAAATAATATGATTATTATGATTTACAATATTAATTTTAAAATGGTTAATCTAAATAGATATATTGTTATTATTTTTAATCTAAAAGTTTTCCTAATTTTTAAGGATATATTTCGTTAATGCATTTAATTTATTGGGCAAAATGAAATCCTCTTTTATAAGTTATATAGATTTATTCATTTATTTATATTATTATTTATTTTTATAAGGTTAAATTCTAGACTTATCATTATGTAAAAAAATAATCTTTCTAAAAAGCTATATTTTTATTGTTGTGAATCTAAATATTTTAAGCTAACTTTATATGTTATATAGATATATAGATATAGATGTTAAACTGACGGTTATTTTATGAACAAATAATATTGAAATCTAATATTAGTTAATAAAAGTCGCTATCTCATTGGTTCTACCCCTGCACATATTTCACAACATCTTAGGTTTGATTTCGAATAACCCAAATTTTTTACTTCATTTTTTTTATTCTTAGGATATAAAAGAAGCTCAACAAAATCTACCGAGCTTATGAAATAGCCTCAGCTTTATTTGGTGAGGTGATGTTGTGAGCTCGGCAAGGTTTGATGAGCTTAACACGTCACCTCGTAATAAGGTTGAATTTACCACAATGGCGCCTACAAAAGCCCGGGATGGTTTTGGAGGGAAAAATAAATGGATTGGGAGGGAAAATTTTGGAGGGAAAAATAAATGGATTGGGAGGGAAAATTTAGGGTTTGGCCGCCAATAAATTATATATAAGACCTCCATAGTTCTACAAAGTAGTCACAACTCCAAAACATGGCGGAAAAACACAAACAACATATTCGCGACCTTGTTGAAGTTCGAACATTCATGAGAAATTTGATGGAGGAATTCGGCCCATCACTTGTCGCCTCAAACATACACAAAGGAACGGGGTATCAATATACCCTCGAGAAGATGTATGAAGAAGAATTAAACCATTACGAGCTAAGCAAGCATCTCAGTCTTCAACAACTGGTTAAAGCGGGCAAACGGGTGCTTGCACTTCCAGTTGCGGATTTATGCATCGTTAAAGAAGAAGGTCCCAGAAGATCGCCTAGAGGGAAGAAGTCCAAAAATAATTAATATTTATTCTTTCTATTTCAATCGAATGATTAGTTTTATTTATAGGTTGTTCTTCCATGGATGTTAGATTGTAACGAGCATATTATTATCAATAAAAATTTACATGTTCGAACCTGTGACCTCTACCAAACCCAGTTTAGCATTGAGCAAGCATCGGGACCTTTACCACCAAGCTACCCATTCAACCTTGTTTCATTTTACAAGATATTTAAATTAGTATTCTTGAATACTTTGTATGTAGGTGTATTTCAAAATTATTTAGAGTATTTTTAATTAATACAAATAAATTAAAAATTATATTTATATTGTGCATGTCCAATTATATATATTTGCATATTTTTTTCTTACAAAATGATATTTGTAATAAATATTATGATTATTATTCTAAAATAATGATTCTTTGTATTAATTAAAAATACTCTAAATAATTTTGTAATTATTAAAAAAAATTAATAAAAATACTTTTAAAATACTTTAAAAATACTCTAAATAATATTTTTTTTAATAATTACAAACTTATTGATAATAAGTTTGTAATTATTAAAAAAAATTAATAAAAAAGTTAATATTTTATGTAGTTTTTAGCTCCTAAAAAAACGTGCATGAATAGTAAAAGTCAATGTATTTTTGGACGGAGGGAGTATTACAAATAAAACATTAAAAACATTTTATATATATATATATATATATATTTCCGGGGGTAACACCCTAGCTCCGCCCATATGCTTGATTATTTTGAACTGCTCAATACAGAACTGTCAAAAGAAAGAAAATAGTATCACATCGTGAAAGAAAGTGATCAATTTTCAACTCTCATATACAAGTTGTACCAAGGATATAACCATATAAGCATTAAAAGTATAAGGAAAAAATTACTGAAGATCATCACTTCTAAAGCTCATGTTTGATTGGACATATGCCAGTTTAACATAAGGCAGACCTATGACCCTCGTTATTAACCGCTTGGCTCGACTGACTCGCCATTAATCCTTAGGTTGAGGATAAGTGGGAAGTGGGCACTTGAAACATTTACCGTAAGATAAAACATTAAAATATGCATTAATTTGTTTCATGTCTGCTTAAGAATAACTAATTTACTATTTCATTTAGAGTTGCAATCAGAAGTGGAGAAAACAACATTTTCTAAATTGATTTAGTCATTTAGTATGTCTCATTGTTGAGGATATTTTATAGCCTCAACAACATTGGGAGAGCTCACTCACTAAGCTCAACAACAGAAGTTGAGCTCTCTCTTTAACCTCAACAACAGAAGCCGAGCTACCTCCTTCACCTCAACAACAGAGGCCGAGGTTGTTTATTTAGCTCGGCTTATATCAATGAGGATTTAGATAAGATCTTCAAAGGGGTCATTATATACCTCCTAAAAAGTAGATGAGGCTCCTTCATAACCTCTTTTTTATGCACTGAGGTTACGTATTCACCTCACAAAAACTTGCTGAGCTTATTTATTCACCTCACATAAATATGATGAGCTTATGCATTAACCTCATTTCTGTATGCCGAGCTCTTTCTTCGACGGTTTTTTCGAACGAAGACTGAAAATTGTCATTCGATAATCACTTAAAGCGACCGATATACCCGTTCGTGTGTTGATTGATTGATCTTTTGATTAATTTCATCGATTTTAGGCTGTTTTCAATCAAAACCATTCGTTCGTCAGATTTAGGTTTCGATTCGGAAGAGAGAGTTTTGAGCTTTTTGCAACGTGTTCAGAAAAAATGAAAAGGACTTGAGGTAATTTAGGTGAAATTATCTTGTCAATAGCCATTCCGACGTCTTGCCTAAAGCCCTTATGTAGTGAGATCGAACTTGATAAATACAGAAAAAATAACACATTATCTAAATTTTCAAAAGAAAGAGAATAATAGCATGTAGTGTAGTTTTTACACACAATAATTAAACTGAAATATTATTATTCAAAGAATAAAATAAAATAATATCTATCAAAAAAAATTTAGACTCATGAGTGAAGAGATCAAATTTTAGGGAAATTTTAAAGATGGAAGTTTTTATGAATTTGATAATGTTATAAAAAAATAATTAAATATCATGTGAATAATTGATTTTATCCACAATTTTTGCTTTAGAAGTGCAATATAAATTCTGCAATTACATTTAATTTTAAGAAGTAATTGGCCTTTGGACCAAATTACTAAATGGTCTAAAAGCTTTTCTTTGCTAGTAAATGTCCAAAATATTTTCATAATCCCCTTTTGCCCTTACTTATTTTTTTTTGATCTTAGTCCAGTTCGATCGATCCGTCGCTGCGATTCTTTTATCCTTCAAACCTCGCTTTGCGCTTCCCTTTCTCGTCCAAACGTCGATCTGGAGCAAAAGAGACATGGCCTCGCCGGAATCGGAGTGCTCTTCTGCCGTCGTTGACTTCAAAGAGACGGAGCTCACTCTCCTCTTACCCGGTGATTCCGATTTGAGAGGATCCACGATTGCAACCCCGATTCCGATCTGACTCGATTCTAAGGTAAATCGCAGATTTCGCTCCCACGGCCCGATACTCCAAACAGCACCGGGTCGGCTCCCTGCCAGATCTGATTTCGCTTCCGAGTCACCGCCCGGCGACCTTGACGGCGGAGGACAGTCGGGGAGGGAGGTGGCATCTCGTTTTCTCTAGATCTACATAATTACAGGACTCCTGCAGCTTCGATTTCTCTAGATCTATTTCACTGGCATCTTCGTTTTCCTCCTCTTCAGATCTGTGGTAATGGTGTTTTCGTCTTGTTCGTCGTTGTTCTTGAATTTGGCCTGTTTATTGATGGAGATGCACACTGAATTTGGCCTGTTAATTGATGGAGATACATACTGCAATTTCAATTTTTTTTGGTGTTTATACACATTGCAATGTCGAAGAAGATGAAGATGGAAAGCACGCCCGACACACGAGGCCCCAAAGCATCTCCACGTGCCTTCACGTGACACAGTTACAATCCTTAATTCCTTATTCCTTAGTCCATCTCTTTCACATTTTAAGATTAAATTACTTCTTAAATTACCAACATACGTGGCTTGTGCTTCCATTTTAAGATTAAATTACCAACAAGTATATTACCTAGCTTCGGTCTCCATATTAAACTACTATATTACCTAGGTTTAGCCCTATAGGGTTTGTGCTTCCATTATTATAGGGTTTAATTTTCATTGATTAAAGTGTCTATGACTTTGTTTTTATAGTGGTAACAATGTCTATGACCCTGTTTTTATAGTGGTGACAGTGTCTATGACCCTATTTTAACAGTGGTGACAGCGTCTATGACCCTCTTACTCATTCATATATTGAAAGGGTTTTCATTTGGTTACAGTATCTATTTTTTTTATAGTGGTGACAATGTTTATAACCTTGTTTTTATAGCGATGACAGTTACTATTACCTTGTTTTTATTTTAATTACAACGTCTATGATCCTCTTACCCATTCATTTATTAGAGGAGAACTTTCACCACATGTATTTTGGGTTCTCATTAGCTCCTATAGGGTTTGTGCCTCTCTTATCGTAGGGTTTTCCTTTGATTACAGTGTCTATGACCATTTTTTCATAGTGGTGACAATGTCTATAGCCCTGTTTTTATTTTGGTTACAACGTCTCTAAGGTTTCCTTTGATTACAGTGTCTATGATCTTTTTATTCATAGTGGTGACAGCGCCTACATCTATTTTATTCATAGTGGTGACAGTGTCTATGACCTTGAAACCACATGTATTTTGAGTGAAAGTGTGCATGACCTTTGATTACAGTGTCTATGACCTTATTTTTATAGTGATGAAAGTGTTTATGACTCTCTTACTCATTCATATATTGAAGGTGAACTGTCCACCTAATGTCTTTTGGCTTCTCATTAGCCCTTTTAGGGTTTGTGCTTACCTTGTCCTAGGGTTTTCCATTTGGTGACAACAATCATCTCTTAACAACGTACTGTACTTAACATTTTAGGGTTTAGGGTTTAGGGCCTTGGCCCTAAACCCTAAAGACTTAACCCTAAACCCTAAACCCTAAACCATACTGTACATCACATGTTCTTTTGGCTTCTCATTAGCCTCTTTAGGGTTTATGCTTCCCTTTTCCTAGGGTTTTCCTTTTGGTTACAGTGTCTATGAACCTTTTTTCATAGTGATGACAGTGTCTATAAAGCTGTTTTTATTTTTGTTACAGTGTCTATAGAGTTTTCCTTTTGGTTACAATGTCTATTGCTTTGTTTTTATAGTCGTGACAGTGGCTATGACACTGTTTTTATTTTGATTACAGTGTCTATGACCCTCTTACCCATTCATTATTTTGATTACAATGTCTTTGATTACAGTGTCTATGACCCTTTTTCATAGTGGTGATAGTGTCTATGACCTTAATTTTATTTTGGTTACATCGTATATGACCCTCTTAGGCTCTTATCCATTCATATATTAGAGGAGAACTGTCACCACTTATATTTTGACTTCTTATTAGCCTCTATAGGGTTTGTGCTCCCTCGTCCTAGGGTTTTCCTTTGGTTACAGTGTCTACGACTCTGTTTTTATTTTGATTACAACGTCTATGGCGCTCTTACCCATTCATATATTAGAGGAGAACTGTCACCACATGAATATTGGCTTCTCATTAGCCCCTATAGGGTTTGTGCTTCCCTTTTTCCTAGGGTTTTCCTTTGATTACAGTGTCTATGAACCCTTTTTCATAGTGGTGACAGTGTCTATAAATCTGTTTTTATTTTGGTTACAACGTCTATAGGGTTTTCCTTTTGATTACAGTGTTTATGACCCTGTTTTTATAGTGGTTACATTGTCTATAACACTGTTTTTATTTTGATTACAGTGTCTATGACCCTCTTACCCATTCATGTATTAGAGGAGAACTGTCACCACATTTATTTTGGCTTCTCATTAGTCCCTATAGAGTTTGTGCTTCACTTATCCTAGGGTTTTCCATTTGGTGACAACAATCATTTCTTAACGACGTACTGTACTTAACATTTTAGGGTTAAGTCTTTAGGGTTTAGGGCCAATGCCCTAAACCCTAAATCCTAAACCCTAAAACCCTAAACCATACTGTAAATCACATGTTCTTTTGGCTTCTCATTATCCCTTTTGGGGTTTATGCTTCCCTTTTCCTAGGGTTTTCCTTTGATTACAGTGTCTATGAACCTTTTTTCATAGTGGTGACAGTGTCTATAAAGTTGTTTTTATTTTTGTTACAACGTCTATATGGTTTTCCTTTTGATTACAATGTCTATGGGTTTGTTTTTATAGTGGTGACAGTGGCTATGACATTGTTTTTATTTTGATTACAGTGTCTATGGCCCTCTTACCCATTCATATATTAGAGGATAACTGTCACCATATTTATTTTGACTTCTCATTAGCCCCTGTAGGGTTTGTGCTTCCCTTATAATATGACTTCTCTTTGATTATAGTGTCTATGACCATGTTTTTATAGTAGTGACAATGTCTATGACCCTATTTCAATAGTGGTGACAGTGTCTATGACCTTATTTTTATTTTGCTTACAGCGTCTATGACCATCTTACCCATTCATATATAGAGGAAAGCTGTCACCACTTGAAAATCAGCTTCTCATTATCCCTTATAGTGTTTGTGCTTCCCTTTTTCTAGGGTTTTCCTTTGATTATAGTGTCTATGACCCATGTTTCATAGTGGTGACAGTGTCTATAAACTGTTTTTATATTGGCTACAACGTCTATCGGGTTTTCCTTATGATTACAGTGTCTATGACCCTATTTTAATAGTGGTGACAGTGTCTATGACCTTATTTTTATTTTGCTTACAGCGTCTATGATCCTCTTAACAATTCATGTATAGTGGAGAACTGTCACCACATATATTTTGGCTTCTCATTAGCCCCTATAGGGCTTGTGCTTCCCTTTTCTTAGGGTTTTCCTTTGATTACAGTGTCTATGATCCTTTTTTCATAGTGGTGACAATGTCTATAACACTGTTTTTATTTTGGTTAAAGCGTCTATAGAATTTTCCTTTTTTTTTTTATCCTTTCCAGTTCAAGTGGGCTTAGCCCACTCTACATCTGGATCGGGTTACTGTAGGCCCATTTAAAGGGGTTGACCCTCCCACTCACAAGCGTCTCTATGTTTTCACGGGGATTCGAACTTCGAACCTCGAGGCATGGGATGTAGCCCCATAACCACTACACCAACTTGTGATTGGTATAGAATTTTTCTTTTGATTACAGTGTCTATGACTTTATTTTTATAGTGGTGACAGTGGCTATGACACTTTTTATTTTGATTACAGTGTCTATGACACTCTTACCCATTTATTTATTATAGAAGAACTGTCACCACATTTATTTTGGCTTCTCACTAGCCCCTATAGTGTTTGTGCTTCACTTATCATATGATTTCCCTTTGATTACAATGTCTATAACCATGTTTTTATAATGGTGACAGTATCTATGACTTTATTTTTTTTTATAGTGGTTACAATAATAGTTACATTTTTAATTTTTTTTATTGTGTTGACACTACTTTAAAAAAATCTAAAAAACTAGAAATTAGAAATTAGAGAAGAACTGTCACCACATGTATTTTCGCTTCTCATTAGCCTATATAGGGTTTGTGCTTCCCTTATCATATGATTTCCCTTTGACTACAGTGTCTATGACCCTTTTTTCAAAGTGGTGACAGTGTCTATAAAGCTATTTTTATTTTGGTTAAAGCGCCTATAGAGTTTTTCTTTTGATTACAGTGTCTATGACTTTATTTTTATAGTGGTGACAGTGACTATGACACTGTTTTTATTTTGATTACAGTGTCTATGACCCTCTTACTCATTCATGTATTAGAGGGGAATTGTCATCACATTTATTTTGGCTTCTCATTAGTCCTTATAAGACTTGTTCTTCCTTTATGATATAATTTCCCTTTGATTACAGTGTCTATGACCATGTTTTTATAGTGGTGACAATATCTACGACTTTATTTTTTTTACAGTGTCTATGACCCTGTTTTTATAGTGATGACAGTGTATATGACCCTGTTTTTATAGTGATGACAGTGTCTATGACCCTGTCAAGTGAAAGTGGTCTTGTACAGTATAACCTCGTATTCGATTAGCATTAATGGAAAAAAAAACGAAAGAAAACTTAAAATATTCCCATTCATGATCATACTCTGTAAATTATTGTTCCATTAGCTACATTGCTATCACTTTCCATAGACATATATTTGTCAAAGATATAAAAGAGAGTACCCCAATTCCAACTTGACAACAACCCTTTCCAAGTGATATCCCCCAATTCATGTTCAGACAAAATTAATTAATTTCCCCCAATTCATGCTCAAACAAATTGGCAAGAGGCGGCAATCAAAATTCAATACTCAAAATTGCAAAGTAGTAGCATAGAAGGAAGCTGTAGTTTCTTTATCAATCGAACTAGAAATTTGCAAACCGTACTCTCGCATTACCAATACTCTTCCTAAGCTGTCACATTTCTTTCCGAGAAACTACTGCTGAAGTGCTGAGCACAACCAACATCAGTTGCACACTCCAACCTCCTGTTTCTCTCCTGGCTTTCTAGGATCGAGCTGACAACCAACAAAATCCGAACAGATTCCACATCTATTTCTCAATTTGAAAATAAAATTCCATCATAACTGCATAATTAAATGTATCTTCCTTTTCTCAATGTCAAATCCTATCCAATTTGTCGTTCAATAAGACCAAATTTAAACGGCAAAACAAACAAGCGAATCCGTCTCAGATTCATTGCCTTCACCTCCTGATTGAAATTGCATCTTTACCTCCTGATCGAAACGACGGAAGGCGCCGAGGACGAGGAAGCCTTGCTGACTGATATACATTGCGCACCAGTGATGAACGACGCCCCAAGCAGACAAGCAATCGATGAAATTCGCCCAGAGATTCTCGTCACCATTGCAAGGGAATCGGAGCAGGCAAGAGAATCGGAGCGGCAAATCGATCGTTCCAATCCGAAGCAAGCAAGGTAATCGACCGATATACCTTTGGAGGCTGCGCCGGCGATCGGTGCTGGTGCCGGGGGACGAAGTTCTCATCCTGGAACTTGTTTTCGTAGATCGATTCGCCTCTTGTTCCGATGTAGGAGGCTGCGGGCCTGCGGCGGAGGAATTGTCGGGAGCCGCCATCGATGAATGGTGATTTGTATTGAAATCTGAAATTAGGGATGAAAATCATGAAATGGAGCGCGTGAAAGGAAGATAAATAGACAGGGGCAAAATTGGAAAAAATGGCCTATTACCTAATATTGCCACCCTTGTGGCCTATAACTTAAAAATTGGACCCAAAATGGCCACTTAGCAAAAAATCCCTAATTTTAATAAGCTAAATGACGTATTATATCCAATGTTGTCATTAAATTTGGGTGATTTTGTTTGTGACAAAACTAAAGAGCTACTTCATTTTCTAAACTTCCTACCTATAAACAATGAGTATTTAAACGACATTTCTCATAAATTTGAATTTAATATTGAGTTATTATTTATGTATGTTAATAAGGTAATAATTGCATAATGCATTGGTTAGAAGCTAAAACTTTTTTTATTTCGAAAAATAAAAAATATGATTACTCCGTATAAAGTAACAAATAAATTAACAACAAATAAATGAAATTTGAAAAAGGAAAACAAAAGATGAATATAAGCTTATCTATCCGTATATCCTTCTTCTCTTATTTGGTTGCAAAACAATGAATTTTATGAGTTTAACATTGGAATAATTAAATATTTATAGGAAAAATCTACACTTTAACAAAAAAAAAAGATAAACATTCATCCCTTGGTTATTCCACTTTAACTTATCGACATTTATAATCTTAAAAAAAAATTGTACACTCGGTATTATTTAAAAAAAAAACTCCTGCCCTTTGACTACTCTATTTAAAGCATTGTTTGAAAATAAAATCTAAAATTGTAAGTAAAAAGAATTCGAGAGAATTTTTGAAAATAGAATAATCACACATTTATGTAGGGGTGGGCGCGGGACGGGACGGGATGAGGGTCGTCCCGCGTAAATTTTGCGGGACGGGACCGGGACCGAATTCTCTATTTTTTTTCAATCCCGCACGGGCCCTATCCCTCACGGGACGGGACGGGACAGGGACGGGCCGGGCCTTGTCCCTCAAATAAAAAATATTTTAAATTCTCTAATATTTTCCAATTTTTAGAAGACATAACACCTATAAATTTATAATATTTTTATATTTTATAGTTTCTCATACAATGTATATATACACTTGAGTGTACAAGCAGTGTGTGTGTACATACACACTGCATAGATGTACTACGTAATATATATTGACAGAATGACAGTGTATGTACATACACACTGTGTATATATACATATTAACACTGCATAGAATAAATTGACATATATTATATATACTTTAAACTATACTGTATTTATGTATATAATGTATAATATATTAATATAATATATATATATATATATATATATATATATATATATATATATATATATATATATATATATATATAAAATATATGCGGGACGGGACGGGATTTGCGGGATAAAGAATCTCCGTCCCGCGTCCCGTCCCGCGCAATTTTGGCGGGACGGGACGGGATTCCCTATTTTTTTTTTCAAATCCCACCGGGATCGGGACGGGACCGGGACGGGTCCGGGATTTGCGGGATTTGTGCCCACCCCTACATTTATGTTATAAATTTATACAAAATTAGAATAATGAAAAAAATCGTACGACCAATTTTTTTTAAAAAAAACACTTGTCCCCGTAAATAAAGAAATGAAAATGCATTAATTTTTTTGAATATATCACATTTTCTTATAAGTCAAACAGCGGTTAGGTCATTTTTTTTTTTTTTATTAGGAAATAATTCGAGATCAGATATACCTGAATCTCGATGGCCGACAAGTCGGCAGACGGAAACCCGTCAATACAAACAAACTAAAGCGAAAACAAAAAGCGGAGCAATACAACAAATGGAGCCACACCCTACAAGAAAACGAACCGAGGAAAACTAAAACTAATACGAGGGGGACGTAGACTACGGACGAAAGCCAAGCACCGTCCACAAACAGCACCGCTGGCCGGCGATATATCAGGACTCCCTGTGGGTAGTGAAGACGAACCTCCAGGAAGCTCCTTCCCGTATACGGAGTCGCCCCGTACACACTACCACGATCCCAGCCAGACCCGACTCCGACTGCCAGAACCCCCACATAGTCAGGGGCGGAGGGAGGGGGGGGCATGAGGTGGCTCGAGCCCCCCCTGGGTCGGGGGAAAACGTAAAAAATAAATAAAAAATATGTATTTTTTTTGTAATTTTTGATAATTTAAGGGTTAAAAGAAGTTAAAAAGAGTAAAAAATCAATAAGTATGTCTAGCTTAGTTGGTATGGGGTGTGAATATAAAGGAGGAGGTCTTGAGTTCAATTTCCCCATGTCTTCCTTTTATGGATTTTTTTCCTTTTTAGCTTTTCAAATCATACCCATGGCTACATTTTATGGATTTTTTTTTTTCTTTTAGCTTTTTAAATCATATATTTAATGTGTTCTCTACTATATTCTTTACAAAAAAAAGTGTATCTTATATATATTCAAAAAAAAATATCCCGATAAAATAGGCGAGCCCCCCCCCCCGAATTTTTTCCTGGCTCCGCCCCTGCACATCGTAGAAGAATCCCAGCCGCACCAAAGTAGAGACACACGCCACCCGAGCAAAGCAAACCGCGAAGGACCGGTCATAACGGACCGGTCGAGCCCAAACGGGATTTATTCCAAGCGCATTTAAGCGGAATTGGGAACTTATATGTTATTTATTTAATATAGTTTATTATTATTTTTATATTTGTATTTCAGCGGGCAGGCTTTGGGCCCAAGGATTTTCCTTGGGCCCAAAGGCAAAGCAATCGGGCCCGAAACCACAAACAATCAGCCACCGATCGGGAACACACCCAAAATCGGTAGAAGGAATGCGATTAGGAGCTGATGTAGGCATTACTAATTGATTACCTGCAATATATTGTAAATTAAAAGAATAGCAAGCAATCAACCCAAATGCCATTCCATGGCTGTCAAAGACCCAAACCCCATTGACAGAAAGGAGTGGAGGAACGCACCAATGCAAAGAGGATAAATCCGGTGAACGGGGAGACAACCCCTCCTCCCCAACGACGGTAACACCGAGTGCTTCCGAGGAGGTCGCCGGAAACAACCCTAACCCAGGCGAATTAATAGAGAGGAGGGGAACCAATCGGGTTACCCTCAGCGCTGACTAAGCACAGACAGAGGAGGAACTCGGTCGATCGGAACCGAGCCTACACGCAGCCCACGCAGCGGGGGATGGAAAGGAAGGGCGTCGATTCGACGGGATCTGCGGGAAGCGGCTTCCAGGGGAACGGAAAGGAAGAACAGGCCAAATCCTCCCAAAACGGAACCCACCCGAGGCGGATCCGAGAAGAGAGGAGGAGGAGATAGAAGCCTGATTTTCAGAACCACGAAAAATCTCTCCACAACTAATAAAACTTATAATAAATATTTATAAAAATCTCTCCACAACTAACCCTTGACCTCATCTTTTTGCAAAACTAACCCAAGTGCTGCATAAAATTGAATAGACAACTATATAGACCAAATTTACTACAAAAACAGTGCCATTAAATTAATTTAAGATATTTTCCTTGCCTTTTGTTCAAATTTATAAAATAAAATATAATTAGAATAAGAATTAGAAAATTAACTACGATATAAGTATAAAATGTTAAATTATGATAAAATTATAGTTAGAATAAGAATTAGAGCAACAAACAGATTCTTACTAACCTATGCTACAAATGAGAAAGGGTAAGGTAAGGATATTGATATAAAAAATTAGAGCAACAAACAAATTGATTAATCAAAGAATGAAAGATAGAGGAGGGATCAAAACAGATTCTTACTAACCATCAAATGATTTAGAGAGCAACAAACAAATTGATTAATCAAAGAATGAAAGATAGAGGAGGGACCAAAACAGATTCTTACTAACCATCAAATGATTTAGTGAAGATAACTCTACCTAACTATTAAATAAATCTGCAAAATCAAAGAAAATAATAAAATTAGAAAAATAAAAACAATATAGCCATGATCTTCTAAATTATCATAAAGTTAAATAATGATAAAAAAATAGATAAGCTGCATATAAGTCCCTATTGCATATGAGAAAACATAAACGTATAACAATAACAAAATTAGAACAACAAACCAATAGATGAATCATGTATCAAAGAAAGAAGAGGAGCCAATAAAAAATTTACTGCCCAAATGATCGAGTAAGTTCTCTCCCATCTATTTATATTGACTAAGAAAATGAATTACTTTTTCCATAAAATAAATCTATGAATGCAATTAATTGGAAAATAAATAAAAATTATTTTAAACGGTTGAAGATGTAAGGTTGTAAAAATTTAATGGCATTAGATGTCTTGTAATCTAATTATTAATTGAGAATATGAAATGTTTGAATTTCAATCTACAAACGGTTGAGTAAATGCTTATAGTTATAGTGGGTTCAATCAGTTGAACATAATTTTTTTGGAAAAAAAAGAAATTAGACACACATTTATAAAGGGTTGGGCATAACTTTTCTTGTTATATTATGTTGTAGATAGATGTATTATATATTTTAAATAATTAAGCCTAAAAAAATGATAATTTAAGATAAAATAAAATTGTAAAATATTGACAAAGAGTAGCGAATGTGATTGAAACCAAAACCTTATGTGTAAAAAATCATCAACCAAAAAATGATAATTTAATAGATCATAGATTATATTCCATTTTAAAAAATTACACATAACATGAAAATTTATTATTATATTCAATTTTAAAAAATTACACATAACAAACATGAAAATTTAAGAGTAAATAAAATTTTTGCAAAATGTGATAAGAATGTATTTAATGGGATTTGAACTCAAGACCTCATGTATACCAAACAATTTTCCTAACCATTGAGCTATATAAGTATCTTTGACATTTAATGGAATAGAAACAAAAAAATATATAAAAGATGAATCATTAAATGAATGAGCATTAAATTGGAGGTGAACACAACTTTTCATGTATTATATTATATATAGATTCCGTTGAATAATGTACCCTTTCTCGAACCCTCATCACAACTTCCTTTTTTCTTTTTTCGACTTGGAGTGAATTAAGCAACAAAATCAAAAGAATCAAGATTTTAATTTGTGAAATAAATAACTGAATATAATGGATTGAGTTTGAATCATTACCCATTCATAAGTGGAGGCGGTAATAGGCAAATGTGAATGTGTTGAGTTAGGTTGTGTTAACTCCATTGATAATAAGATCTAACTAAGAGATGTAAGGCCTTGGTTGATGAAAGTCAAAACTCGGGAATCCTGAGTTTGGTAAGGTCTTACCAAAGAGGGCTCAAGACATTAGGGTATTTCTACTAGACTCGGAAATGGTTTAGGGTAAATGGACCTATTTATTAAACGGGTCTAATTTACTCTAACCCAAACCGAGATCCATTCACTAAAGAGCCATTTCGATTGGACCTTTGTTCTAGCCTTTATTGGGCCTAATATTTTGCTGGGCTTTTTATTGGTTGTTGGACTTGTTCGGAATAGATAAGAATTGTTTGAACAATTCTTTCTTATATTTCCTACAGCTTGTTGGTTGAGATATTGTAGGATTTCCTACAGCTTGTTCGGAATAGATAAGAATTGTTTGAAGAATTGTTTGAACAATTCTTTCTTATATACCCCCCCCTCTTGTAGAGTATTTGTGTGCTTCTCTTTTGCCTATTCCGCACTTCAATTGGTATCAGAGCCTTACTCACGTCTTTCGATATTACTATCTGTGAGAACTAACAATGGCAGGAGAAGGTCAAGGCGGCTTCGGTCAAGGAAGATCTATCTCTCGTCCACCTCTCTTTGTTGGGGACAATTTTATGCACTGGGAATCACTGATGAAAATGTTCATTATTGATCAGGATCTAGAGCTCTGGCATATCATTACGCGAGGGCCAAATGTTCCCCAAAAGAATGGACCAAATGGAAACAAACTAGACAAGACAGAGGACGAATTCGACCAGACGGATCTGGAGAAAACAGCCAATAACAGCAAAGCAGTCCATGCTCTGTATTGTGGGCTGAGTACTAATGAATTCAATTGAATTTCATCTTGCAGATTGACAAGAGGAAAACATGTCGTTGTTCTTGCCAAAGAATACTCAAACTTACTAACTAGTATAGCGTGCAAGCAAGAGATCGATCCACATGGAAATCTATTAAATTCAAGTCTAATTATAATTGCTAAGAGAGAAAATGGGGAGTTTTTAGTGTGAAAAGATCTGCCTTTTAGCAAAGTAGAAGCAAACAAACAAAATAAATTGATTGTAAAATTCAGTTGAGGGAAATAGGTTCACCTACAATTTATCACTTCGATTGATGAATTCGATCCTTGTTTCAGCCTCTAGTTCTTGTCTTTTCCTATCAATGTCCTTGTCCAGATCTTAGGTAAATTACTAGTCCTACGAGTCCTAGCAACCCTTATCTCTAAATAACCCTAACACGGTTAAGATTCAACCTAGAGATAGAATTAAGATTATGAATTAACCAAGGTACATATAATATCAAGCTACGAGTCGATATTCAACATGTATTCAACTTCCTACACATCCAATTAGTCCTACGAGTCCTAAAGGGATATGATTGCCACTTGGGTTAAGGTTCGCTACGAGGAATCTACAAAACCCTAGCAATTGAATGAATCTACTCTAACTAGTCGGCCAGGCCAGAGAGAATAAAACACATTCAAGGAATTGAGCACAAAGAAGTCAAAACATTGCAATAGGAATAAGAACTAGATTAAGAAACTCACAATTCAACAATCAAAGATCCAAATCGTAGGCGAAACCTTGAGATTTTAGTTGCTCATGCTCAACGGCGCTCTCAACAATGGTGTAAAGTGCATAAGGTTAATGAACGAAATAACTAGAAAAGCCTTATATAGTCTAGAGAAATTCGGCCCAAAATAACATAATAAAACCCTAAGTAAAATCCGGAATTGACGATCGGCTACTGCACGGGCCGCGGGGCGGCCAGGCCAGGCCGTGGGGCGACCGGCAATCAGCGAAGTTCCTCGTTTCTTCCTTCAAGCCGCGGGGCGGCCAGCAATGTCGCGGGGCGGCCTGCGATTCTTCCGAGCTGCTTCCTCTTCGTCTCCAGCAGCTCCTAAGTATTCTTCAACTTGTTTCCGTCCTTTCAATATTAATTCACCTCCAATCTACTTTTCCTTAAATAAAACATAAAATCATGTAGATTCCGCCTCTTCTAACTCAACCAGTGAAAATGCAAATTCAACTAAATAAATGCAATATTCACACCTAAAATATGCTAAATGCAATCTATTATGCAACACTAAATATGCTCTATCAAATTCCCCCACACTTGAACCTTTGCTTGTCCTCAAGCAATAGAATAACTCAACTTTGTAGCCCCACAGAATAGCAATTCATGTATCCACACCTCAATATTCTTTAAGTGCATGAAAACTAGCAAACACAAAAGATTAATAACATCATTGCACATAATTGGAATAATCAATGAAATCAGGCAATCATATCCATTCTAGACCTCACAGGGAATGTGTTTCACTCATGTGTTTAGGCTTACAATATAACTCTCAACTCAAACCAATAATGCACTAAGCTCATAGACATTGACCACCATATCACCAATTCTTTACCGAAATGTCATTACTTGCAGGACACAATAAAGAAGATAAAATGTGACACTTTTTTTTTTCTATATTTTTTTTTTCTTTTTTTTTTCTTTTTCTTGTCTTGGTGCTTTCCTTACGCGAAGCGCAAACATGGGTGTCATGAATGGCCTCGGTCTATCAACACCTCAACGCACTAAAATGAAGTCCACTTAACATCTTTTGACGCAAGTTGCAAACATGGGTGTCATGAATGAACCTGGTTACTCAATGATCAAGCTTCCTTTCCTAGTGGATAGTTTTCAACACCTTTTTGCGCGAATCATACCCATGGGTGTCATGCGTAGACCCGGTTACTAAGTGCATCAACCATTGCCACCTTATTCACTACATATTCACAATGTAAACAAAAGACTCAAAATATAAACATAAAGTCCGCAAGCAATCAAACATGTGCATCGGTCTTTTAAAAATAGATACTGCAGTCAACGCCAAGAGGTAGCAACACTAGGCGAGTAATTCACACAACTGAGCAAAAGAATCCAAACAAGGCTAAATATCCTCACAGAGTCATGTCTAGAACTTCAAGATCACCCAAAAATTCAAGATTTTACGTGCTCAATTATTAACGAATCATGCCCACCAAATAGTATAGAAAACATATATCGAAGGCTTCAACAATCCAAGCACATCATGGGGCATAAATCTCAATAGAAAATATAGAGGACAAAGGCATCCACATGAGGAAATAAGACCTATTCCTAATAATGCAAAACTAAAACTTTTTTTTTTTTTTATGGTAGAAACTAAATATGCATACAACTAATAGAACTAAACATGCAACCTTAAAACTGAAAATGCAGTGCAAATTAGAACTAAAATACAGAGAGTTTTCAAGTCTTCTCCCCCACACTTAAACCTAACATTGTCCTCAATGCAGAAAAGAGAACAAAAAACATCAAAATAAGAATAAAAGGGAAAAGAAAAGAAACAACTGACATGCTCACTGCTGAGGTGGTGGAGGCGGCGGATATGGTGGGAACTGTGGATAGGCGAATCGATAGAAGTCCTCTTGCCTCTGCCATATCTGCTCCTGCATCCGTCGGATCGCCGCATGGCTCTCAGAGACCTCCTCCAGGTGGGAAGTCAAGCCACGTACATCCCGACGAATGTCGCTGACCTCCACGTACAGCTGCTGGTTGTGGTCCCACATCGCGTCCTGGCGTTGGTGCATCCGCTGCTGGTTCTCCCACATTGCGTCTTGACGACGCGACATCATCTGCTGATACTCCCACATAGTGTTATGCTGGAGAGAGATATAAGCCATCTGCTGTGCCAGCGAGTAGTAATCTGGACCAGCACCTCCAGCTGTGCCAGAAGGTCCAGCTCCTCCAAAATCCGTCTGAGCTCTGGGAACATCCTCAACATCGTCCTGCTCAGCATCAGGAACCTACTCCTCCTCCTCCTCATCATCCTCATCCATCACATCTCCCATATAAAAATCAGCAGCTGTAGGGCCAAAAGGGAGAGGACGGGGCAGTCTCAACTGAATACTCCCCTAATGGCCTGCCATCCAGATCTACATCGGTGACCTGCCCTCCAGGTGGCCAGCTTTCCTCAGCTGGGCCTCATCATATAGAAATGATCCATGCTGAGCATCATGGACAGCGCTCACGTCGATGCAGGTGCGAACGATGAGGGTGATAAGACCCCCAAAGCTGATAGTTGCCTTGTTGCGCTTGTCCATTATGTCCTTGCAGTTCATCAAAAAGAGATCGACCCAACCCGGAACGACAGGGCTCTCCGGCGTCAGACACCATAGGAATGACATGTCCTTCAACGAGATCTTGTTGACCTCAGCCTGTGCAAAGAAGGTGTTCGCCAGCACCTTGTGAATCAGTCGGAGTGCAGGATGGCGAATACTGGAGTTGTACTGGCCCTTCTTGGCCTCAAAAGACACCCTAGTAGATGCCATCCAGAAAGCAACAGGGCCCTCACCCTTGCAGACATCAAGCCACCCAGCAGTGGGCGCAGCAGTAACACCCAAAATCTGTGCCAATCTCTCATCGGATAGCGTAAAATCTCTCCCAAGCAACCGAAAATCAATAGCTGTATGTCCCACACTCAAGGTTGCTAAAAATTCCTTACATAAGCTAGGATAAGTGGGAGCATTCTTCTCTAAAAACTGCCCTAACCCCCCATGCTCTAACAGTTGCCTAGTGCATGTATCCATCTGTAATAATCTCAACGTAGGCTCATGAAAGAACTTCGTGACAAAGAAATTCCTAGTGTTTAAACCATTCCATTTCTTTTTCTGATTCCTACTCATGCCATGTGGTCTCGACATTATGAATATGAGCTAAGAAATTTACACAAAAGAAATGGAAATCCAGAAAAAACTCACGGAATTCGGGTTCTGCAGAGGCCGCGGGGCAGCCGAGGGAGGCGACGGGGCGGCCGGCGATAGAGGTGGCCGCGGGGCAGCTGGATCGGCGACGGGGCGGCCATCGATTTTCCTGTTCTCGACACTCCGACGTCGGATCTGATCTCCGACGTCCCAAATTCTTCACTTCGTTCTGGATCCGAAAGCAATCTCCTTGGAACTCCTTGGAATGGGCGAATTGTATGGAGATCTAGGATAGGAAGGAGATAAGGGGGATTTTGTTGCTTGTGAAGAAAGAATGTGAGAGAGGGGTAATTTTGTGGAGATTTGGGTGAAAGTATGAAGCTTGGAGAAAGAGTTTTAATGGAGGTTTTCTTTGTTTTAAGAGGGAGCTTGAAGGAGGAAGAAGATAGAGGATGAAGATGAAAGCGGCGGCGTGTGATAGAGATAGAGAAGAAAGGGATGGATAGGGTTTTAATTTTGGTAGAAAGTGGGGGGCCACATGGGCCCCTAAAAAATTTTCCATCCGGATGGGGCCGCGGGGCGGCCAGGGTGGGCGACGGGGCGGCCGGCGATTCTGCGAAGGATTTTGCTGAGCGCCTTGGCCGCGGGGCGGCCCTAGCTGGCGACGGGGCAGCCCGCCCTTTTTCGCCCATTTCCTTCTTCTTTTCCTTCCTGCACTGTTAGTCCTCCATACCACAAACCAAAAATAAAATAAAAGAAAAACTTAATGCAAAAAGAAAATACCTAAACTATTACCTTGGGTTGCCTCCCAAGCAGCGCCTTTAGTTAATGTCGTTGGCTCGACGTTATGACACCCTATTGATCCTCAGCATTTGGTTCAGTGAGAACCAACTCATCCCCTTCCTGTTTGACAAAATTATCATAATAGGGTTTAACTCTATGACCATTTACCTTAAAGATGTCTCCATTCCGCTCATTTAGTAGCTCAACTGCACCATGAGAAAAAACATTAGTAATCACATATGGTCCTGTCCATCTAGAGCGAAGCTTACATGGGAAAAGTTGTAGGCGCGATTGAAATAGAAGGACCTTTTCCCCAACTTTGAGGTCCTTTCGCAAGATATGCTTATCGTGACATGCCTTTGTCTTCTCCTTGTAGGTGACGGAGTTATCATAGGCATCCAATCTCAACTCTTCCAGCTCCTGCAGCTGTAGTCTCCTGAACTCTCCAACTTCGTCAATCTGCATGTTGCAATGCTTCACCGCCCAATATGCTTTATGTTCAAGCTCGACAGGAAGATGACAAGCCTTTCCATAAACCAATCTAAACGGAGACATCCCAATGGGAGTCTTGTAAGCCGTTCGATAGGTCCATAGAGCATCATCAAGTCTGACACTCCAATCCTTCCTGTTTGGGGCAACAGTCTTCTCCAAGATAGTCTTTATCTCGCGATTAGACACCTCAGCTTGCCCATTGGTTTGGGGGTGGTATGCAGTAGACACCCTCTGAGTCACATGATACTTCTTTAAGAGCGCACTCACAGTCTTGTTGCAGAAATGGGTCCCCTTATCACTGATTAGTGCTTTTGGAACTCCAAATCTAGAGAATAGCTCCTTGAGGAAACCTGCAACTACCTTTGAATCATCAGTTTTGGTGGCCTTCGCCTCCACCCACTTGGAGATGTAGTCCACCGCAAGCAAAATATATAGGTTTCCAAAGGAGTTAGGGAATGGTCCCATGAAGTCAATGCCCCAAACATCAAAAATCTCACAAAATATCATGCGAGTTTGTGGCATCTCATTCCTCTTAGAAAGATTCCCAACTCTCTGACAGCGATCGCAGGATTTGCAAAAAGCATAAGAATCATGAAATATATGTGGCCAAAAGAATCCTGCATCAAGTACCTTCCTAGCTGTCTTTTGTGGTCCAAAGTGTCCACCACATTCATGGGAATGACAAAAATTCAGGACAGATTGTACCTCATCGTCGGGAAGACACCGACGTATCACCTGATCTGCGCAATGCTTCCATAGGTAGGGGTCATCCAAACGTAGAAGCGAACATCGTGGCGTATCTTGTCCTTTTGAGCCTTTGAAAAGTTGGGTGGAAAGTCTTCCGACACTAGGAAGTTTACCAAGTTAGCATACCAAGGGCGTGGAAGAGCACTAACTTTGAGGAGAGATTCGAGTTCAGAGTCTGCAGGGGCCGCGGGGCGGCCAGGAGCGGCGACGGGGCGGCCGGCGATTGCGAGGGAAACTTTCTCTGAGGATTCGGCCGCGGGGCGGCCGGCGATTTCGGAGAAATCCTCCTCTGATGACTCGGCCGCGGGGCGGCCAGGAGTGGCGACGGGGCGGCTGGCGATTGCGAAGACCTGTAGAAGCTCTTCATCAGGAAAGCTCCCCGATATGCCTTGTTGTCCATTCTCCTCCTGCACAATACGACTTAGATGGTCAGCAACTAGGTTCTCATCACCCTTTTTGTCTCTGATTTCAATGTCAAACTCGCTTAGAAGCAAGATCCATCTAATCAGTCTTGGTTTAGCCTCTTTCTTCGTCAAAAGGTAACGAAGTGCTGCATGATCAGTGTAAACAATAACTTTTGTACCAAGCAAATAAGATATAAATTTCTCAAGTGCAAAAACTATAGCAAGAAGTTCTTTTTCTGTGGTTGAGTAATTTCTTTGAGCTCCATTCAGGGTCATAGATGCATAGTATATGACATGAGAGCTTCTCCCTTCTTTTTGCCCAAGCACAGCTCCCACAGCGTAGTCACTGGCGTCACACATCAATTCGAACGGCTGAGACCAATTTGGTGCTTGTATGATTGGTGCACTAGTAAGACAAGTCTTTAACTCATCAAACGCCGTCCTGCACTCCTCATCAAAGGCAAATGTAACCTCCTTCTTCAGCAGCTCGCACAAGGGTAAGGTGATCTTTGAGAAGTCCTTAATGAACCTGCGGTAGAATCCTGCATGGCCTAAAAAGGAACGAACTTCACGCACATTAGTAGGATAAGGCAATGATTGAATGATGTCAATCTTTGCCTTATCAACCTCAATCCCTTTATGGGAGACAATGTGACCCAAAACAATGCCTTCCTCAACCATAAAGTGACACTTTTCTGAATTGAGCACTAAATTAGTGTAAACACATCTTTTAAGCACAAGCGCCAAATGGTTGAGGCAAGCATCAAAACTATCACCATGGACTGTAAAATCATCCATAAAGACCTCAATAAATTGCTCTATATATTCAGAGAAGATACTTACCATACACCGTTAGAATGTCCTAGGAGCATTGCACAAGCCAAAAGGCATTCCGCGATATGCAAAAGTGCCAAACGGACAAGTGAATGTTGTCTTCTCTTGATCCTCTGGTGCAATAGCTATCTGAAAGTACCCTGAATATCCATCTAAAAAGCAGTAATATGGACGACCAGCAAGTCTTTCAAGCATTTAATCAATGAAAGGTAAGGGAAAGTGATCTTTTCGAGTTACCGCATTCAGCTTACGATAATCGATGCAAACTCTCCAGCCTGATTGGACTCTGGTAGGGACCAACTCACCTTCTTAATTATCCACCACTGTAATGCCTCCCTTCTTTGGTACTACCTGCGTTGGACTAACCCATTGACTATCAGAGATGAGATAGATCATACCTGCCTGAAGGAGTTTGAGCACCTCCTTCTTCACTACCTCCATCATAGGTGGGTTGAGTCTCCGTTGAGGTTGCCTTGAAGGTTTGGCTCCCTCTTCTAGTAGGATTCTGTGCATGCAAGTAGCTGGGCTGATTCCCTTGATATCCGCTATGGTCCATCCCAAAGCTGTGTTATACTCTTTGAGTACTCCTACCAACCTATCTTCCTGTTCTTTGGTAAGCTTGTTAGAGATGATGACAGGCAAGGTGTCACCCTCTCCCACAAAAGCATATTTCAGATGCTCAGGAAGAGGCTTGACCTCAACTTCAGGTGCCTGTACGATAGAAGGTAAGAGCTTTTCATTTGGAATAGTTAATGCCATAAAGGTTTCTTCTTGCGATTTGGAAGGGAGGGAAGACAAGTCTCTTATGGTATCCTGCAGGTTAGTAGTCAAAGCATAATTCAATGAAAATTCCTCAGTAGAAGATTCTAAAGCTACCTGTAGGTCATCTACACAACTCATATCAAAGGTATCCTGCATACAAGTATCAATGGCATCCATAAAGCATAAGGAATGATCATCAGAAGGGAATTTCATAGCATCATATATATTGTATTCAACCTTCTCACCATCAAATTCCATAGTCAAAGAACCAGAATACACATCAATTTTTGTTCTAGCAGTCTTTAAAAAGGGCCTTCCTAGCAAAATAGGAGCCTCTTGGTTTCCATGCACCATGTCTAAGACAAAGAAATCAGCAGGAAAGATCAAATTGTCAACCATAACTAAAACATCCTCAACTATGCCTCTAGGAAAAGCATTTGATCGATCCGCTAGTTGGATTACCACTCTAGTCTCATGCAAAGGTCCTAAACCCAATGATTCATACAGAGAATAAGGCAAAACATTAATAGATGCACCCAAGTCTAACAAAGCTTTATCAAACTTAGTTTCACCTATCACACATGGAATTGTAAACATGTCAGGGTCGCTACATTTCTTAGGCATACACTTTTGAAACACAGCAAACACATGTTCACTTACCTTAATTTTCTGCTTCCCCTTCAACTTTTGATTCCTCTTTATTGTGCAAAGTTCCTTGAGAAATTTGGAATAACGAGGAATACTTTTAATCAGATTGAGTAAAGGGATGTTTACCTCGCACTTACTGAATGTCTCAAAGATCTCTTTGTCATTGTCTGGTCTTTTTGTGTCTCTGAGTGCTTCAGGAAAGGGAGGAACAGGTTTAAAAGAAGTTAAAGGAGGGAAATCAGGTCGAACGTACCTGTTAGAGGCGTCACTGGAGAGGCCGCGGGGCGGCTCGTCTTGGCCGAGGGGCGGGCGGCGATTTTCCGCGTCGCCAGAATCGCCTTGGCCGCGGGGCGGCTCATGGGTGCCGCGGGGCGGCTGGCGATTTCGAACTTCTTCTTCCTCGTTCGCACCTGTTTCAAAATTCTCTATATTAGTATCATTATGGGGAGTGGTAATCAGTTCCTTACCACTTCTTAGCGTCACAACGATGACGTTCTCCTTGGGATTCACCACCGTTTGAGATGGTAGCCCTCTTGAGTCCTTTGCCAGCAGTTCGCTCAGCGATTGAGCCATTTGGCTAAGTTGCTTCTCCATATTCTTTTGGTGCTCATCTTGTCTCTTTTGGTGCTCAGCTTGACCCAGGACGATCTTTGTGAGAGCTTTTAGAGGATCCTCATTGGATTGATTATCAGCTGGTGGAGGTCCTCGCTGTCTTTGATCAAATTGTTGCTGAGGTCTGAAATGGGGTCCTCCTTGTTGATTGAAAGGGGCTTGGTTATTACCATAGCCATACCCCTGGTAACCTGCATTATAGTTGTTATTGTATTGATTGGGATTAGCATAGTTACCATACCTGGGTCGCTGAGGAACAAAGTTCCCCATGGCATTCAGTTCTACCTGTGGCTCCTATAGCATTGGACAAGTGTCCGTCGGGTGATAAGGATCAGCGCAAATGCCACATGCCTTAAGTTGTTGTGGGGTTCCTTGTAGCATGAACCTTTTCATCATATCTTTCAATTTAGCCACATCGCTATGTAAAGCGGAAGTTGAGGAGTCAACAGCGAGTACCCCTCTAGCATGAAGTCCCTTACTGAATTGTCTAGAGCCATCAGCAAGCTCTGAAAACACCTCCCAAGCAGCATTGGGTGTTTTGTTCAAGATGTTGCCTCCACAGGCAGAATTCACCGTCTTGCGCTCCTCGTCAAGCAATCCATTGAATAGAAAGAGCACTAAATCCTTCTTTGAAAAGCCATGGTGAGGGAAACTAGCGCAAAGCTTCTTGAAGCGCTCAAAGTACCCATAGAGTGTCTTTGTAGCCTGCTGGTCAATGCTGCTGATTTCCTTCTTTAGACTGTTCAACTTGGTTGCAGGAAAGTACTTTTCCAGAAAGAGACGCTTCAACTGTATCCATGTTGCTGCACTTCCTGGTGGCAAGTAGTAGAACCACTCATTAGCATCGTCCTTAAGCGAAAAGGGGAATGCCCTCAACTTGATTTGCTCCTCTGTGACGTTGCATGGTTTCATTCCTACCACGACAGTATGGAACTCAGATAAGTGCTTGTGGGGGTCCTCACCACTCAACCCATGGAATTTGGGTAAGAGATGAACCACCCCAGACTTTAGCTCAAAATTGTTGCCATCAGCAAGTTCAGGAAACACGATAGCCAATGGTTGTTGGGCTAAGTTTGGTGTTGTGAGCTCCTTCAGCGTTCTATCATCATCATTAGCAGCCATCTCTTCACTCACTTCTTCTCCTTGATCGAAAGGTAACTCGCGAAAGCGATCACGAGCTTCTCGCCTCAATCTAGAGAGAGTCCTCTCAATCTCCGAATCTAAAGACAATAGAGATGAGTTAGTAGCACGAGTGTGGACCATATAAGTGGTCCACACAAAAATTAGCAATTAAAACAACACAAGAATTCAATCAGGAAATCCCCGGCAACGGCGCCAAATTTGACAAGAGGAAAACCTGTCGTTGTTCTTGCCAAAGAATACTCAAACTTACTAACTAGTATAGCGTGCAAGCAAGAGATCGATCCACAGGGAAATCTATTAAATTCAAGTCTAATTATAATTGCTAAGAGAGAAAATGGGGAGTTTTTAGTGTGAAAAGATCTGCCTTTTAGCAAAGCAGAAGCAAACAAACAAAATAAATTGATTGTAAAATTCAGTTGAGGGAAATAGGTTCACCTACAATTTATCACTTCGATTGATGAATTCGATCCTTGTTTCAGCCTCTAGTTCTTGTCTTTTCCTATCAATGTCCTTGTCCAAATCTTAGGTAAATTACTAGTCCTACGAGTCCTAGCAACCCTTATCTCTAAATAACCCTAACACGGTTATGATTCAACCTAGAGATAGAATTAAGATTATGAATTAACCAAGGTACATATAATATCAAGCTACGAGTCGATATTCAACATGTATTCAACTTCCTACACATTCAATTAGTCCTACGAGTCCTAAAGGGATATGATTGCCACTTGGGTTAAGGTTCGCTACGAGGAATCTACAAAACCCTAGCAATTGAATGAATCTACTCTAACTAGTCGGCCAGGCCAGAGAGAATAAAACACATTCAAGGAATTAAGCACAAAGAAGTCAAAACATTGCAATAGGAATAAGAACTAGATTAAGAAACTCACAATTCAACAATCAAAGATCCAAATCGTAGGCGAAACCTTGAGATTTTAGTTGCTCATGCTCAACGGCGCTCTCAACAATGGTGTAAACTGCATAAGGTTAATGAACGAAATAACTAGAAACGCCTTAAATAGTCTAGAGAAATTCGGCCCAAAATAACATAATAAAACCCTAAGTAAAATCCGGAATCGACAATCAGCTACTGCACGGGCCGCGGGGCGGCCGGCGATCATCGAAGTTCCTCGTTTCTTCCTTCGAGCCGCGGGGCGGCCAGCAATGTCGCGGGGCGGCCTGCGATTCTTCCGAGCTGCTTCCTCTTCGTCTCCAGCAGCTCCTAAGTATTCTTCAACTTGTTTCCGTCCTTTCAATATTAATTCACCTCCAATCTACTTTTCCTTAAATAAAACATAAAATCATGTAGATTCCGCCTCTTCTAACTCAACCAGTGAAAATGCAAATTCAACTAAATAAATGCAATATTTACACCTAAAATATGCTAAATGCAATCTATTATGCAACACTAAATATGCTCTATCACAGATCAGCAAAAGAAATTTGGGATAAATTGGTCGTGACCTATGAAGGTACTAGTCAGGTCAAATAATCCAAAAGCAGTATCTATCTTAGACAATATGAATTGTTTAAGATGAAATCTGATGAGTCTGTGAAAGTAATGTTCACCCGTTTTACGGAGATCATTAACAATCTTGACTCTTTGGGAAAAACTTTCCAAAATGAAGAGAAAGTTAGAAAGATACTTCGATGTCTTCCCAAATCAAAATGGGGTCCTAAGGTGACCGCCATTGAAGAAGCTCAAGACCTTAGCATGCTAGCTATTGACGATTTGTTAGGAAAATTAATCACCCATGAAATGATCCTTAATGAGGACGATGAGGAGCCTTCCACAAATGTCAAAAACTTAGCGCTGAAGGTTAAGAAAGAAGAATCACCTGAAGATTCCGAAAATGAAGATGAGGAAGATCCCTTTGCTCTTATAACAAGAGGACTGGCTCACATTCTGAAAATGAAGAAGCAATTCTCCAATAAGGAATTTGGAGGATCGTCAAGGAACCAAGGTAAGTCTTCTACCCCTTCCAAAAGAAACCGTGTTCTAACTTGTTATGAATGTGGAGAAACAGACCACCTTGTTAAGGAGTGTCCTCTCAAGAAACGAAACAAGGCCAAGAGAAAAGAGTCCAATAAGAAAGTCATGGCAGCATGGAGTGACTCAGATGCGTCAAGCGACTCGAATTCTAATGAAGAACAAGCCAACCTATGTCTCATGGCCATGGGCGATGATAAAGATCAACATCTGAATGGAATGGTAAGAAATTTTCTTTATAGTTCCAAAGCCGTTTTGTCTGAACTTCTCAAAAACATGATTTCAAATGAGGAAAGCTGCAACAGAGAAATAAGCAGCCTACAAGAGAAGGTATTGGATCAAGAAACTTGCATAAAAAGGCTGTCACGGAAATTGCAAGATCTTGACAATCAGAATTCGGACCTTACCAATGAAGGTAAGACCTTACGATCGGAAATTTCCGAACTTAAGGAAAAACTTTCAACTCTCACCGATCAGAATATTGTCTATCTTGAGAAAGAAAAGGTGAAGCTGTCTGAAAAATGTCAAGATCAACAAAAGGCCTTAGTGCAATTCACAAGATCCAAGGCCACTCTTGATATGATGCTTGGAGAACAACAACTTTCTTTAAATCGAAATGGTATAGGTTATAACAAGAACTTTCCTGTTAAGCCTACTACCAAGTTCATTAAAGTTAAAGGAAGTTGGAGGTCTCCTACGTGCTTCTTTTGTTGCAAAAAGGGTCATGTAAAGGAGACTTGTCCTTTCCGAAGAACAGATCCTTACATCATCCGAAACACATACCCAGTATGTTTAAATGAATGGATAAGACAAGTTTGGGTCCCTAAGGAAACAAGGTTGCCAAATATGGTATACCCCCACAATGGATCCAAATCGGTCTATTGGTCAAGCCGGAAAGGTTGATTTTTTGTTTTGCAGGATATCACCAAGACTAAGGATCATAAATGGATTATGGATAGCGGTTGCTCTAGGCATATGAGTGAAAAGAATCTCTTTTTCATCATTTAAGGAAGCAATCCAGCAGTACTATAACTCTTGGTGATAAAGAAAAGTGTGACATCTTCGGTATTGGTAACATTGGTGTTAATCCCAATAATTTCATTAAAGATGTTTATCTTGTTGATGGTCTTAAATATAATCTTCTTAGTGTTTCACAGCTTTGTGATAAAGGCAATCGTGTATACTTTAACAAGGAAAAGTGCATCGTTTAGAAGATCCAAGAGGACACTCTATAGAGATTCATTAAAGATGTTTCACAGCTTAGTATTTCATTAAAGATGTTTATCTTGTTGACGAGAAGACAGGAGATGTGGTTCTTACGACATATAGAGATTCTAACATTTATGCTCTTAATACAGATCGAATTCCAGCCTCTAATCTGAAATGTCTCAAGGCCTTATTAGAAGATCCAAGAGTGTGGCACAGGCGACTTGGGCATATCAGTATGCATTCTATTGGAAAGCTACTGTCTAAGGGTCTTGTCCGAGGACTTCCGGATCTGAATTATAAAGTTGATGATCTATGCAATGCTTGATCAAGAGGAAAACACACTCGTAGCTCTTTCAAGAAAAAGAAGGTCATTAGTACTACTAGACCTTTAGAATTACTACACATGGATCTATGCGGACCTATGCGCGTCAAATCTCCCAATGCTTGATCAAGATGATTATTCACGATTTACTTGGGTTTTCTTTCTTAAAGATAAATCAGAAGCTCTGTTTTAATTTTCAAAACTTTGTAAAGAGTTACAAACATTGAAAAACCTACCTATCGTTTCTATTAGAAGTGATCATGGTAGAGAATTTGTTCAATTAAACTTTGACTTATTTTGTGCGAAATACGGTATTTCTCACAATTTTTCAGCTCCAAGGACACCTCAACAAAACGGGGTGGTGGAACGGAAAAACCGCACCCTAGAGGAGATGTCAAGGACTATGCTATTAGAGAATAACCTACCCAAGTCATACTGGGCAGAGGCTGTGAATACAGCAAACTATATTCTCAATAGATGTTTGATTCGATCAATTTTAAAGAAAACTCCTTATGAGCTTTTTAAAGGAAGAAAACCAAGTATATCTTATTTTAAACCATTTAGATGTACATGCTATGTACATAACAATGGGAAGGATAATCTTGGGAAATTTGATGCACGCAGTGACGAAGGTATATTTCTTGGATATTCGACTCAAAGCAAGGCTTATCGAATATTCAATAAACGTACCAAAATAGTCGAGGAAAGCATACATGTGTTATTTTATGAAAGTGATAACGGTACCTTGAGTGCAGGATTTACAGATCTCAACTTAAACACTTATGAGGACTGTGAGTCGGATGGAGAAGGCAATGATCAAGGAAAGAGAAAATCAAGAAATATGCAGGAGCCATTTCAAGATCTTACTGAGCTGTCACAAGGCCCTGGAACTCAGTCTCAAGGCCTTACCGATGAAGCTAGTCTAGAAAATGAAATTCCTCCTGGGCCTCTTGATATCCCACAAATCCTCCTGAACCTCAGGAGCATGAATCTTCTTCACATGGTGTATCAACGTCCAATCAAGGATCAACACGAAGAAAATTCAAACATGCTTCCTCTCATTCCTTGGTAGACATTATTTCGGATCCTTCATCTGGTATTCAAACTCACTCCAATCTTATAAACTTGTGTGCATTTCACGCGTTTGTTTCTCTTACATAACCAAAGAAATACATCGAAACTCTCAAGGAACCAGATTGGATCATAGCTATGCAAAATGAACTCAATGAGTTTGAACGCAATAAAGTATCGACCCTTACGGCTAAGCTGAAGGGAAAGTCGATTATTGGAACTCGAGGGGTATTTCGAAACAATCTGGACGAAGGAGGCAATATTATCCGAAATAAGGCACGACTAGTTGCACAAGGATATAATCAAGAAGAAGGTATTGACTACGAGGAGACTTTCGCTCCTGTAGCCAGACTCGAAGCCATTCGTATGCTTCTTGCCTTTGCATCCTTCATGAATATCAAGCTTTATCAAATGGATGTAAAGTGTGCCTTTCTTAATGGGTTTTTGGATGAAGAAGTTTTTGTTGCTCAACCTCCAGGTTTTGAAAACGATGAATTTCCGGAGCATGTTTTCAAGCTTGACAAACCTCTGTACGGTTTAAAACAAGCTCCGAGGGCTCGGTACGAGCGGCTTTCTAAATATCTCTTGGAAAACGATTTTAAAAGAGGATTGATTGAAAAAACTCTCTTCATCAAAACTCATGGAAAGGATATACTTGTCATCCAAATTTATGTTGATGATATTCTTTTCGGAGCTACTAACGATTCTTTGTGCAAGGAATTCTCTAACATTATGTGCAAGGAGTTTGAGATGAGCATGATGGGAGAGTTAAATTTCTTTCTTGGCTTTCACGTAGATCAAAGTTCTAAAGGCATATTCCTTAATCAAGGAAAGTATACACGAGAGCTACTCAAGAAATACAAGATGATCGATTCCAAGGTAGCCAAAACTCATATGAGTTCCACACTTTCTCTGAATCAAGATCTTACCGGAAAAGAGGTAAATCAGAAAGAATATCGAGGTATGATCGGCTCTATCCTATATCTTACTACTAGCAGACCTAACATTATGTTCACCGTTTGTATGTGTGAAAGATTCCAAGCTAATCCAAAGGAATCACATATGATCGCGGTAAAGAGGATCTTGAGATATCTTAATGGTACTAAAGATCTCGGATTATGGTACCCACATCAAACAAGCTTTGATCTTATCGGATTCTCCGATGCTGATTTTGCAGGGTATAAAGTAGATAGGAAGAGCACCTCAGGGTGTTGTCAATTTCTTGGGGCATCCCTTATAAGTTAGCATTCCAAGAAGCAAAATTCAGTAGCGCTTTCAATAGCCGAAGCTGAATATATTGCTGTTGGAGCGTTTTGTTCGCAACTTTTATGGATTGCACAACAACTCCAAGATCTTGGAATCAACTATAAGGGTATTCCCATCAAATGTGATAACACTAGTGCTATTTCTATCTCTAAAAACCCTGTACATCACTCAAGAACGAAGAACATTGATGTGAGACACCACTTTATCCGAGATCATGTCCAAAAGGGAGATGTGTCATTAACATTTATCTCTACTGAGCTTCAACTTGCAGATATCTTTACGAAACCTCTTCCCGAAGACAGATTTCATTTCATCCGATTAGAACTTGGAATGCTTAACAAGGAAGCATCGATGTAGGGGGAGCAATCGTATCTTATGATATTAGTATTATCTCCTACATCAAGATCTTGAATTAAAATTTAATGTTTTACTTTGGAATAGTTAGACGTTAAATTTAAAATTTCAAACACAAATTTTTGGATAAAATCTTTTAGGTAATATCTCATTAGATATTTACCCATAAGATCTTTCAGTTTTTATCTTTTCCGGATTTTCTTCAAGGTTAAATTTTTTTTTTATCCAAATTCTTTGTACTTATCCCGTTTTGAAAATGGGTTGTTAATTTAAAAAGATTTGACCGGATTTTGTGGTTTGGATTTGGAAGATCAGAAGGCTTTCTCTCCGATTTATATCTCTTTCCTCTCCCCGTCACATCACAGGCTCTCCTCTCTCTCTCTCTCTCTCTCTCTCTCTCTCTCTCTCTCTCTTTATTTCTCTCTGGTTTCATCCCTTCCCAAGAACACTTAAGTACTTCTCCCCTTCACCATGGCTCCAAAGAAGCCCTCCTCACCTCCCACTACTAGATCTGGAGTGAATCGTCACCGTCCCTCTGATTACAAGGGAAAGGGAGTTGCTGTTGACGATGACTTCAAGGGGAAAGCTCTTCTCCGGAAACTGGAAACCTCCTCCGAGAGTGAGGAAGAAGGGGCGCGCCACCACCGGAAGATAATCAAACGGGAGTCCCGCTATCCCTCTCACAATCATCCACGCCAAGTGAACCCCCGTGCTCCAAAGAAGGCGCCTCGTCAGCATCATCTCCATGTTCCGATTCCACACGAGGTATTCTCCGATGTCCCTCACTGCTGGTTTATTAATCATACGACATCCGGAATGTGGAAGGACGGGTTCGTTCATCGACCCATAAACTTATGTGAGCATGTGGATCTAGAATTTCTAGAATCCACAAAACTCTCCTGTGTCAATCTACTGAAGAACTCTCACATTTGGTCATTTCTCAACCCCGGAACCATGGCTTACCCTCGCTTGACTAGGCTGTTCTTTGTCAACCTTACTGCTAGCCGAGAACAGGGAGTTCTTACTCTCTCTTCTCAGGTAAAGCGGCGTCGGATCACTCTTACTTGCTCATCCCTAGCTTTCATTCTTGGCACCCCTGAAAATGTCAACACAAGCTCTCATCCTACCAAAGCCTATTGTATCCACAAAGGCTAAAAAGAACTTTTTGTTCGTCGCTCCACCTCTGCTGAATCCTCCAAATTCAAGCCTAAGCACACTCCTAATATCCTATCTCTAGAGGCTAAGATGGTCTTTACCATTCTTGCTCGGTGTGTCCTGCCAAGGAAGAATTCCCGCAAGCTCGTCACCGACAACTTGCTGCATCAACTTTACCTAATTAGGGCAGGCCATGAATTGGACATTCCCGATCTCATCCTTACCTATATGCTTCACACTATCAACACTCCTCTGTCTACACCTCTCCCCTATGCCAATTTTCTTCCAAAATTTTTTGAGTTCTTCAATGTTGACACTCAAGGAGAGGAATTTGTCTCTCACACCAGTCGTATCGATGAAGACTGCTAGAAGCGCCTTGGGGTTGAACAAATTCTAGCCGGTGGCTAGAATCTGAAACCTCCTACTCAGGCTCAAGGGGACTCAGGGAAATTAGAGGAGCGGATCGAGATTCTGGGAGTCTAGGTTGATTCTCTAAGGAAGGACATCAATGCCGCCAAAGGAGATATTGTTGATCGCCAAGATGACAGCCACCTGCAAATCAGGATTTTAAATGAAAAGCTGAATCAGCTCTTCATGCTTTGTAGCTTGAATCACCGTGCAACCACCTCAATCTTGCCCATGGATGCCAATGCAGTGCAGCATGTTGAGGAAACGGCTAAGAACGTTCTCTTTAATTGTGAGCGCAAGGTGACCAATAGCCCTATCCTACGTCCTCTCTTCCCAGAGCCAAATGTTTTCACTGTCGAGGAGTATGGGATAGTGAAGAAGTGGCGGGACGAAGAGACTAGGAGGCAGGCCAAGATGTGGGGCAATTTCCATGTGAAGAAGGCTAAAGACCGCTGGCGTGAGAAGATCTACAGAGGCCGTCTAGATGAAGATGGAGTTCTTCCAAAGTATGGACAGTGGTACGAAAAAGATGTGGTGGTCCTTTCTGATGACGAGTAATGCTGCTGGTGGTGCTGGTTCTTGAGCTGGTCTTGAAAACTTTATCTTTTTCTGCTTTAAACTCCCTGGTTTTTGGACAATTTCTCTTCCCTTCTTGTTGAAAGACAAAAAGGGGGAGATATTTCTGGTTTTGATGGTTTTTAGGTGAACTTTTGTAAGGCCTTACTTTTGGTTTGCAAGGTCTTACTGCTTTTGGTTGTGTTGTTTGAAAACTATGATCCAACATGCTGCTATAATATGCTTGCACTGTTATATGTGGATTGCTGTAAATTTTTGACAAGTAAACAGGTGCCCAAGTTTTGTCTTTCATCAAGGGGGAGATTGTTCACTCCACCTTGATGATAAGATCTAACTAAGAGATGTAAGGTCGGGTTTGATGAAAGCCAAAACTCGGAAATCCTGAGTTTGGTAAGGTCTTACCAAAAAGGGCTCAAGACATTAGGGTATTTCTACTGGACTCGGAAATGGTTTAGGGTAAATGGACCTATTTATTAAACGGGCCTAATTTACTCTAACCCAAACCGAGATCCATTCACTAAAGAGCCATTTCGATTGGACCTTTGTTCTAGCCTTTATTGGGCCTAATATTTTGTAGGGCTTTTTATTGGTTGTTAGACTTGTTCGGAATAGATAAGAATTGTTTGAACAATTCTCTCTTATATTTCCTACAACTTGTTGGTTGAGATATTGTAGGATTTGTTCAGACTTATATCCATCCAGCTTTTGGGATCTCTACATATCCACCAAGAAGGTTCTAGACTCTCGTTCAAACGGCTAGAAGATCTATCAAGAGGATTTGGCGCAACAACCTTCAACAGCCTTGAGGAATTGCTTCTGATGTTTGATTCATCAAGGTCCGGCCTATATAAAGAGAAGAAGACATTGTGCAGAATACACATCTTCTACAACGCAAAAACGATCATAGCATTCAAGTCTTCTTCAAGCATTCGATCTCACGCAACTCTTGTCGCTAAGTGTTGTATTTACTTTGAGTGTGTGTGAGGTTTCATTACGCTTTATAGTACAATTCATCTAGGTTATACTAAGGATTTCTTTACCCAAACGTATAGGGTACTTCGGTATCCTTAGTTGCTTTGTTTCACTAGTGAGCTTGGGTTGCTAGATAGTAAGGTAGTCTAGAACTGGGTAAGTCTTCTAGAGGTTGTATCTAGATCTCATAAGGCAAAGTGAAATAAAGTGTGTTGAATCCTACGGGTTGGATAACCCTAGGCGGGGACGTAGGCGGTTGTGCCGAACCTCGTTAACAAGTATCGTGTGCTTTACTTTCCTGTTTGCGTTTACTTTTGTTTATCGATTACTTGCTTGCTTTGCTAATCTGCTCTTTACTCTTAGATAAGGTCTTACAACTTTCGGCAAGGTCTTAAAATTTCGGTTTGCGAAAAGTTTACATACTCTATCCCCCCCCCCCCCCCCCCCCGCCGTGTAGAGTATTTGCGTGCTTATCTTCTGCCTATTCCGCACTTCAGGTTGAAAAGGAATTTAAACTCACTAAGCAACTTAAATAGTTTTGAGAGGGTAGAGACTAACCAACTTTCTCTCATGGCCGTCATAGTTGATCCAGTCAAAGGCTCAAGAAAAGACCTAATTAATTGAAAATCCTATCAAAATCAAAGATCTAACTGAAAAAACGTACCAAAAATATGAGAAGACGACAAAGAAGAAGAAAAAGGTCCTTATACGAGCCGAGCACATAGTAAGCTACTCAAGTTGGCTCGTTTAAACTAGACAAGATCAATTTATAAATGAGCCTGAAAGTTGCCTCAATCCTGGCTCGCGAGCAGCAAACCAAGCTCAAGCTCGATAATCTCGTTTCTGTTGAAGCAATGAAATCAGTCCACAATTCAACAATGAATCACTAGTATTTCTTGAGCATATGTGCCAAAGAGAAATGTTTACAGACCCACGACTCAGTAGTAGTCAACCAACAAAATAACTCCAAGAAGGCAAAGCCTTACTAAGGTGCATGTCTTTGGTAAGGTGAACTCTCTGTTATTTATTTCTTTCTCCAACACTTATGAGTATAACCCCATCAGTACTCATGGGTATTGTGTGGTGGTCACCCAAGCAAAACTTTAGCTACAACTCTTACCAACAACAATCAAAACAAATATTGGCTTAGGGCCTGATGCCATGAAGTCTATAACCATTTACCAATCTCAGTAATGGAGATTATCTCTTAGCATTCCGATACTGAGGTGTAAGCCAGTGAATTACAACAGAAGAGAAAAAAGGAGTGGAAAAAACTCATCTTGCACCATCTCTCCAAAAGGTAAGCTAATTATCAAATCTACAAGCTCTATGAGCAGATTTATAAGTAGAAGATATGATTAGGATTGGATATTGGAACATTAGAGGCTCGAGGAGACCTTTGCCGTGGTTTGAATTAAAACAGACCAGAGTAAAACACAAACTTGACATCCTATCCTTGTCTGAAACTAAAGCTATGAATCCCCCAACAAAAATGCAATTGAAAGAGGCAGGTTTCCAACAGATCATCTTTGTTCCATCTTCTGGCTTCAAAGGTGGGATTTGGATCCTTGCTAAAAAAGATAAAGCAATTGAAGAAACCTCAATCTTAGAAAAAACAAAATAGCTTGTCATGATCAAGATGATCATTGATAATCTCCCCAGTGCTGTAATATATGTTTGTCTATGCCCATACAAATGATAACAAGAAATCAGTCTTCTGGCAAGATATTTACTGTAAAACTAATACTCATGGCCTCCCTATTATAATCATGGGAGATTTAAATGATATAGAAAATGATAATGAAAAAGTCGGAGGCGCTACCCCATCTATCAATAGATTTGCTCGGTTAAGAGAAGTTAAAGAAGAACTAAATCTCCCTTCTATTCCATTTATTGGCTCACCCTTCACTTGGAGGAAAACCGATGTAATGTAGATAACACCTTCGAACGCCTCGACAGAATCCTGATCCACCATAATATTTACATTAAAATGAAAGATCTAAAAGTTCACCATCACCCTTTCACTTCATCCGATCATTGCCTGATCAGCACAAGTATAGGATCATCCGTGAGTGACAAAGGCTCCCCCTTAAGATTTGAGATGGCCTGGTCAACTGATAGATTACATAGGTCTCCTCATGTATAGTGGGCTAAAAGCCCGTTAAGGCCCAATACCTTTGTAACCTATATATATGTTTATCAATGAATGGAAACCCTCCCGTGTCTCCCCCACTGCCACCACCACCTCCCCCTCCCACCAGACCACACACCCGCAGCATCTCCGATGTCTTTCGACCCCGTCAAATCGTCTCCATGACCACCGCAAATCACCCCGCCGCTCAACACCATGCCTAAACCCCTCCGTCAGATCGTCATGTTGTGATGCTGTGCCCGCAGCCAATCAACATAACCTCCCCCACCCTCCATCCCACACACCGGTGGCGCCCGCAGCATGCCTTGCGGCACCCGCAGCCAATCAACACAGCTCCGCCCCCCTTGCCCCCGTCCCTCCCGACTCCCAATCAACCCCTTCCTCCACCTCGACCTGCCTGTCCCTCATCCCCACCTCCCACAAAATAGCCCTCCTCGACCCGAATTGGCAGGCGGCTATGCTCGACGAATACAGGGCCCTTACAAAGAAGGGTACTTAGGTTCTTGTCCCTCGCCCTCCAGCGGCGAACGTCGTTCGCTGTGTGTGGCTCTTTCGTCACAAGTTCCGCTCTAATGGGACGTCGGAGCGCTACAAAGCACGTCTTGTGGTCAACGGTCGATCTCAGCAGGTAGGTACTGATTGTGATAAGACCTTCAGCCCCGTGGTCAAGCCTGCCACTAGCCGAGTGGTGTTGAGCTTAGCTCTGTCGCGCGACTGGGTCATTCATCAGCTTGATGTCAAGAACGCTTTTCTGCATGGTCACCTGAATGAGACATTCTACATGTTTCAACCGCCGGGGTTTGCTGATGCTGATCGTCCCAAGCACGTCTGTCTCCTGAAGCACTCTCTGTATGGTCTGAAACAGGCTCTGCGAGCTTGGTTACTGTATGTCGACGACATCATTCTCACCGCCTCTTCTGATGCTCTTTGGACGTCGATTATTTCACAGATGAGTGCTGAGTTCCCCATGTCAGATTTGGGTCAATTGTCTTACTTCTTGGGATTTGCTGTTCAGCGGCATGCGTCTAGGCTATTTCTCTCACAGAGTAAGTATGCTGCTGATATTGTTGCTCGGGCTAAGATGAATAACTGCAATCCCGTCGCCACCCCTGTTGATACATCCAACAAGCTCAGCGCCCATTCTGGTCCTTTGGTTGATGATCCGACATTGTATAGGAGCCTTGCGGGTGCTCTTCAGTATCTCACCTTCGCCATACCTGATATCAGTTACGTTGTTCAGCAGATCTGCTTGTTCATGCATGCACCCAGGGAACCCCACTTTCATGCCTTAAAACGGATCATTCGGTACATCAGCGGCACACTGGAGCTAGGCACCACGATCACTCCTTCCTCTAAGCTTGGCCTTGTTGCTTATACTAGTGCGGATTGGGGTGGTTGTCCTGACACACGTCGCTCCACGGCTGGTTACTGTGTCTTTCTCAACGACACCCTTGTGTCGTGGTCGGCCAAACGTCAGTCTGTCGTGTCTCGCTCCAGCGCTGAGGCCGAATAAAGGGGTGTTGCCAACGTTGTCTCCGAGTGCTCTTGGCTCCGCAATCTCCTTCTTGAGCTCCGTTGCCCTCTTCAGAAGCCCACTCTGGTCTACACTGACAACGTCTCCGCCGTCTATCTGGCTAGCAACCCAGTTCGGCATCAACGCACGAAGCACATTAAGCTCGATCTCTACTTCGTTAGGGACAAGGTTGCCATTGGACATCTCCGCGTTCTACATGTCCCGTCCTCTTATGAGTACGCTGATATATTCACCAAGGGTTTACCTAGACAATTATTTATTGATTTTTGTTCCAGTCTCACTGTACGGCCTCCTCCGGTTTCGACTGCGGGGGTTTGATAGATTACATAGGTCTCCTCATGTATAGTTGACTAAAAGCCCGTTAAGGCCCAATACCTTTGTAACCTATATATATGTTTATCAATGAATGGAAACCCTCAAGGAGGACTTTACATCAATCTTGGGATCTTACATCAACAAATCCTGATTATAAGAAACTGCTCAAGAATGTCTGAAGAAACAAAATGCATGGATCCTTTTGGATTCAAGCTAATTCAAAAGCAAAAACTGCTTAAGAAAAATACTAAAGAATGGTGTAAATCGCACAAGCACAATCTTGATCGACAACTGTTAGTAGACTTGAACATAAAAGATATCAGATCCTAAACTTCAGTTATAAATTATGGAAGCAATGAGCTAAAACTAAACATTTACAACTAACCGATAAAAACACAAGATACAATCAAACTAATGTGAAAATTCGAAATAGCAGGAATTCAACTTCTAGCTTCACATCTAAAAAAGGTATCTTGATCACTAACAGAGGTCAGATTCAAGACCAAATTTCGAAGGAGATGGCTCAAAGGTTCCTTTGTCCAAATACACAGGATGTAAACCCACAACATCTTAAGTACCAAAACAAAGAAACTACTGATGAGCAGAACGAATGCCTAATTAAAATTCCAACTAACAGAGAAATTATAGAAACTATCACTAGCATGGATGAAAACAAGTCACCAGGCCCGGATGGCTATCCTCCAGAATTTTACACTAAATATTGGCATATTGTGGGAGACTCTGTCTGTAAAGCAGTTAGAGCCTTTTTCTATTCTGGAACCATCATAAAAGAAATCAACCAGACCTTTTTAGCTCTTATCCCTAAAGTAGAGGTGACAACAACTATTAACCACTACAGACCCATCGGCTTATATATGTAATACAATCTATAAAATTATATCTAAAATAATAGCAAATAGACTCAAGCCAATTCTACCATCCATTATCAACCCTTTCCAGGGTGCCTTTGTGGAAGGTAGATCGATTCAAGATAACACTCTTATTGCACATGAAATATTCCATACCTTTCAACAACAAAAAGGGAAAAATGGATTGATTGATGGCGATTAAACTTGATATGGAAAAAGCCTATGACAAAGTTAGCTGGAAATATATTCAAGCCTCCCTCAATAAGCTGGGGTTTCATCCTCAATGGATCAAATGAGTCATGAACTGTCTTTCAACAACGACTCTTTATGTCTTCGTTAACAATAGCCTTGACAAACCATTTAGACCTGATAGGGGACTCAGACAAGGTGACCCTCTGGCCCCCTATATTTTCATTATAGTAATGGAAAATCTAGCTAGAGAACTATATGAAGAATCCTGCCTAGATGATGCTATAGTTGGAATCAAACTATCCCCCCAAGGTAACCCGATCCCCCTTTTAACCTTTGTAGACGATACCCTTATTTTTGCCAAAGCCTCATACAAAAGTCTGGACACAATAAAAAAACATGATTAACTCTTTCTCTATCCTCACGGGTCTAACTATCAATTACCAAAAAAGTTCCATCCAATTCTCCAAAAATGTATGCTCAGCTAAGGCTTCCGATCTTGCTCAGCAAATGCATATACTTGTAGCCAGAGGCATGGAAAAGTATTTGGGTATTACAATAGTAAGTGGAAGAGTAAAAAATAGCGTCTTTGATGAAGCTCTTCAACAACTCAAAAAACAACTATCACGATGGAAAGCTTCCTCCCTCTCCCAAGCCGGCAGAGTAACTCTGATAAAAGCAAACCTAAGTTCCCAAACAAACTATCTCATGCAAAACTTCCTTCTTCCGAAAGGCATCCTAACTAAAATTGACCAAATAAATAAAAAAAATTTATGGAACAAGAGCAAAGCTGACAAGTACCATCCACTGATCAACTGGAATAAAATTTGCATGCCTAAAGACCAAGGGGGTTTGGGCATCCAATTAGCTCAAGAGTGTAACATTAGCCTTCAAATGAAACTTCTTTGGAAAATTTATACCCAACCGGAGAATATCTAGGTTAAAGTAATCAATGAAACGTATCTCAGAAATAACAAAATCCAAGATCTGAACAATCAAAACACATCCTGGCAATTTGGCAGATTGCTTCACCTCAGAGAAAACTTTCAAAAGGGCTTTTTCTGGTTAGTAGGGGATGGCTCGAAAATAAATGTTTGGTCTGACCCGTGGCTCAAGGATACCATATTAGATAGCTTTAGAAACACCAATGACCCGGACATGAAAGTTGCACACCTGCTCACTAATCATAAGAAATGGAATGTGAATCTAATTAGACAACTTTTCCCCTCTCATATTGCTGACGAAATAACCCAAATTCAGATCCCTGATTGGAATACCCGGATAGATTAATTTGGATGTATGACAAACAAGGTCATTATTCTACCAAATATGTCAAAGCAATGCTACAACCTCCATTACCTACCGTAGGAGATAGTTCATGGATCTGGCATCTCTGCATTCCTCCTCGGACTCAAAACTTCATCTGGAAAATTGCGATTGATGGTCTAGCGACAAAAGAACGTCTCAACAGACATTTTAACAAAGTTCTCGCATACTGCTCATTGTGTGACCTAGGGAATGAAGATTTAGACAATCTCCTACTAAACTGTCCGGTTACGAAAGAAATTTTCAAAAAATATGAACAACTCACGGGAGAGGTTTTTCTATGGCTGAAAAACTCGTCAACAACAATGTTAGACTTGGAGCAAATTAGAAGAACAAATTCCCACTTTGAACACATACGTGTAATATGGCAAACAATTTGAGAATGCATGAACTCCTATATATTTAAAAGAAGACGTCTAGACAATGCAGACACTCTTGCTAGGCAAGCTATCAACAGTATTGCTCAGTGGGAGAAAGCAAACCAAAAGGATCCTAAAAAACAACCTAGTCCTAAAAGAAAGATTAACAAATGGACAAAACCCCTGAGGGCCATCTACAAAATTAATGTAGACGGATCGGTTAAACCTTCGGGGGATTGCCAGGTCAGGGGTATTGTCCGTGACTGGAATGGACAAATCATAGATTTCTTTCAAGAAAAGGTTACCAATGGATCTGTAATTCAAACAGAATCCTTGGCTGTTTGCAGATGACTAGATCTAGCTCTTGCTAGAGGCTGGAGAAGGATAATCATACAAGGATATAACTTGGAAGTTATAAAGGCTATTGCGAAGGTCAACACACCTCACTGGGAAATAATGAGAATTACACATATGATCTGAAGATTGATGCAGGAATTCACTTCGGTTCAGGTGCAACATTGCTACAGAGAAGCAAATTCGGCTGCACACTTCCTAGCTAGAAATAGTACTGAATTTAATCCCTATAACCTCTCTATTAGTAGGGAATTTTGTAACATCATACTGTAAAAAAAAAACTCCAAGAAATGTGCCACGTATACAATTCACAAATCACCATTTTAATGGTCTCTAAATTCAACCTTATGCCATGTTTATCAAGGGATGTTAGTGATACTAAAAATACTAATTTTTTATTCTTCTGTTTCCGCAACATCATCCCAGCATCTCATTCTTACTTTTATAACTTTATCAATAACATCTATAATCTATGAACCCAAAAACAATCTTTTCCTACAACTTCAATTTACAAATATACCCCTATCCGATAATTATTTCTATTATAGATTATATCATTATATTAATTTTTTATTATTAAAATATTATTATTAAATTAATATTATTTTTAAAATATGGTCAAACATATGCAAAATATGTCTATGTGTAGAGAAAAATACATCTAGTATTATGATTTTTTTTTTACATTTTTAATATCAAAATTACATATTTTAATTCAACCCAGATCAAATCATGACTGTCCATGTAAATTAATCGCAATCACTCACATCTACCTTGAATTTGTAAATGAAGAGCGATCATATTCGGGGTTCGAACTGAGGACCTTTGGGTACTACCCTGATCATGCACATTTAGGTAGTGTTAATATAGGCATTTAAATAGGTTTAGTTAGGGTAAAATGCATGAGTTTAGAGTAGTTTTTATGTTTTTATTTTGTTTCAATTAGAGTCGGAATCTACAAGTTTTGTGCATGATTTCAGGTGATTGTGAAAAGGTGGAGCTGAGCTCGTATAAATGATAGAAGATGAGACGAAAATCAGAGACTTGAGCAAGAGAGCCAAAGAGAGGAGCTGAACAAGTGCAAACGAATGGAACTGCAAAGAACTCGGGCCTTGATTGCAAGAAACTCGGCCGAGTCCATTGAAGATAACCGAGTTGTTGAGTTTGGGAAGAAACTCGGGCCAAGATGCCAAGAAACTCGGCCGAGTTATTTGAAGGAAACCGAGTTCTTGGATTCAGCTGAACTCGGGTGGAACAAGGAAAACTCGACCGAGTTTTATGGTGATGCACCCGAGTTTGTTCCGAAACAGCTGTTACGCTGTGTGAATTAATTTGTAATTTTTAACTTCAATCAGGAGAACAGGAAACGTTAGTTGGAAGAACTGAGTCGGTGTTTTTAGTTTGGTTTTTGCAATCGAACGAGGGGAACGAACAGAGTGGGTGGTATGAAGCTTCTTTCCTATTTGTCTATTTGCTTGATTATGAACAACTAAACCTCTTTGCTCGGGGAAATTAATCGAAGCTTCAGGTTTTCTATTTCATTGTGAGATTTCCGTTCTTAATACTCTTCGTTGAATATTATCAATTCTTTGCTTAGATTGTTTAGGGTTTTCGTGAATTTCCGTTAGTCTGATCAACTGATGTCTTTTCATGATAATCTATAGCTAGATATAGGTATTTTCTGGTTGAATTATCTATATTATTGTGTAGCAAAGTATGAATCTCTGAAACTGGTTGATTTAGGGATTTGTATAAAGAATTGATTTGCAATTGATGCAATAACTGGTTGTGCGTGTCGATTGTCTTTGTTGATTTCCTTTAAGCTAAATCGATTATTGAATTGAATCTTGATAGTTTCAAGGTTGTTTGATAATTAGGGTTTTCAGGGTCTGGTTGTCCTGTTAACTAATTTCGATAAGGAATTGGATTCAAAAGACCTAGTCTTTCCACAACAAAGTGTTCAAGAGGAAGTTATCTATTCGATTTCGATGATCAATGAACAAACCTGATTCCTGAGATTGATTGACCTGAGCTATTCTCTCATATTTGTTCACTTAATCTGTTTTACCTTATTGTTTTGCTTACTATAGTTCCTTAGCTAGTTAGTTCAAACCATTCAAAATCCCCCCTTTATTTCTTTAGTTCTTATTTAGCTCACTTGACTTGCATACAAATCATAGACTCCCTGTGGGATCGACCCGTACTTGCCAAACTACATTAGTTAGGCCAGTCGGTTATATTTGATAGGATTAAAGGCGACTAAAAATCCTCTGTCAAATTTGGCGCCGTTGCCGGGGAGTCAAATTGTTATTTGTGTGCTTGTTTTTGTGTGTTAATTGGGTTGAGAACCTGGCTTATGGTTCGCACCCGTGCTACTAATACATCTGATTTGCATTTTGATCTAGAGATCGAGAGAACACTTTCCAGGCTTCGTAGAGAATCTCGTGGAGATCAGGATCGGTCAGAAAGAGTTGAGATGGCTAATCCGAATCAGACTTTGAGGCAGTTGACTGCCCCGAATCTGACACAACAACCGCTTGCTATAGAATTTCCAGAGCTTGCTGACGGTGTGAGTTTTGAGTTGAAATCTGGACTGATACATTTGCTGCCGAAGTTTCATGGTCTTAGTGGAGAAGACCCTAATAAGCACCTGGCAGAGTTTCATGCTGTCTGCACAGGCATGAAGCCGAAGAACGTAACGGATGATCAAATCAAGTTAAGAGCCTTTCCTTTCTCTTTGAGGGATTCGGCTAGTGACTGGCTCTATTACCTCACTCCAGGGAGCATCAATACATGGGCTCAGATGCAGAAAGCCTTTTTGGAGAAGTACTTTCCAGCCACAAAATTGAACAGTCTCAAGAAGAGCATCAGCAACATCGAGCAACATGCTACCGAGAACTTGTATGACTACTATGAGAGGTATAAGAAGCTAGTGGCCAGCTGCCCTTATCATGGCTATTCGAATCAGGACCTCGTTCTCTACTTACATGGAGGTCTATTAGACGATGAGAGAAGAATGGTTAATGCTGCATGTGGTGGTAACATCTTGAATAAGACTCCTGCTGGAGCATTTGAGATGTTTTCTGAGCTTGCAGAGGGGGCAAAGCAATTCAGGAAGACGTCCTCTAAAACTGTGAGCTCGGCAGAAGCAGACTCATCACTCCAGACAGATGTGAATGAGTTGAAAGAGATGATGCGAAAATTCATGCTCAATGGGAATCAGCAGCAGGTTAAAGCATGCGGAATCTGTCAAGATTTTCAGCATCCTACCGATGCATGCCCCATCCTTCAGGAGCCGAATGTTGAATTGAATGCAGTGGGGGGCTTTGTACCACAAAGGCCGAGGCATGACCCTTACTCTAATAGCTATAACCCTGGCTGGAGAGATCATCCGAACTTTAGGTATGGGAATCCTCAACAGCAGCAGTTTAATCAGCAAGGAGCTCCACCATTCAGACAACAGTATGGACCTAGGCCTCAAGGGCAGAGTTCGAGCTCATCCATGTCAGCTGAGGACATGATCAAAGCTCTGACACAGAATGTGACTACAATGCAGAACAACATGGTGCAATTCCAACAGGAAACAAAGTCCAGCATTCAGAACTTTGAGAATCAGGTTGGACAAATGGCTGGTGCTTTGGGCAAGCTGGAGGCTAAGGATTCTGGTAAGTTTCCATCTCAGACTGAGTTGAATCCAAAACATAATGTGAGTGCTATGACTCTAAGGAGTGGTAAGAACTTAGAGAGTCGGGATGAGAACACAGTCCTCATAGATGATGAGGAGGAAGAGATGCTGGTAGATGACTCTCAAGCTGGAGAGAGCCCTAAAGAATCTCAAGAGAAGGACGAAGAGACCACGAAGGTGGTGAGAAAGCCGGACATGCCACCACAGACTTCATACAAACCAAGCCCTCCCTTTCCTGATGCATTGAGAGATACTCGCAGGCCAGAGAGTGAAAAGGAAATCTTCGAAACATTCAGCAAATGTGAGGTAAACATCCCTTTACTTAATCTGATTAAGAGTATTCCTCGCTATGCAAAATTTCTGAAAGAATTATGTACAATTAAGAGGAATAAAAAATCTAAGGGAAAGCAAAAGATTAGGGTTAGTGAACATGTGTCTGCTGTATTTCAGAAGCGCCTTCCTTAGAAATGCAGCGACCCTGCATGTTTACTATACCTTGTGTGATAGGTGAAACTCGAATTGAAAGGGCAATGTTGGATTTGGGTGCATCTATCAATGTGTTACCTTACTCTTTGTATGAATCTTTAGGACTTGGTCCTTTGCTTGAAACTAGGGTAGTGATTCAATTGGCTGATCGCTCTAATGTGTACCCTAAGGGAGTGATAGAGGATGTTCTTGTGATGGTGGATAAGATGGTCTTTCCTGCTGATTTTTTTGTCTTGGATATGGGACAAGGTAGTCATGAAGCTCCTATTCTTTTAGGAAGACCATTTTTAAGGACCACGAAAACCAAGATTGATGTGTATTCGGGGTCATTAACAATGGAATTTGATGGTGAGAGGGTCGAGTATAACATTTATGATGCTATGAAATATCCCTCTGATGATCATTCTTTGTGCTTCGTTGATGTTCTTGAGCCACTAGTGCAAGATATCTTTGAATTGAATTGTGTGGATGATGTTCAAGTTGCTTTAGAAACTCCTCTAGAGGACATTTCTATGGATTATGGATTGTGCACTAACTTGCAGGAAGTTGTGATGGAGTTAGATGCTTATTCTAAGCTACCTCTCTCTCCATTGGGCTCAAAACCCATGCTACTAACCTCGCCTAGCGAGAAGCTTTTGCCCTCTATTGTTCAGGCACCGGAGGTAGAGCTCAAGCAACTTCCAAGTCATCTCAAGTGTGTCTTTCTAGGAGAAGGAGAAACACTACCGGTCATTGTTGTTGCAGGAGTTGGTCAAGTATTGAAATAGATGTAAAATATAGTTCAGATAGACTCCCCTGTCTCAGCAAATAAATACAAGACTTCCTCCCGTTGTAGTAAGAGAAAAGTCAGGATCGAATCCACGAGGAAGCACGCCAGCAGTTCTCAGGTAGCTATCAGATTCTCACAACAGCAGCAGAAAAGCAGAAACAAACACAGAAGCAGAAAAGGCAAATAGAAACAAATAATCCCGGCAAGGGCAACTAAAACAAAAGCAAAGAACAAAGCAAGAAATAAAGGCAAAGCAAAGCAAAGACGAAAGCAAAGGCAGAAAGTAACTCGAGGACACAGAAGCTGGTCGAAGTCGACAAGCTGTCCTCTAGGTCGACAAGACAGTACTGAAAACAGAAAGTAAACAACAAAAGCAAACGATTCGACAAAGATAGCCCTACTCGACCTCGACAAGAGGTACTCGATATCGACTAGGAACTGTAAACACAGAAACTTCAGAAATCGACAACAGAAGCAACGACTCAACTCGACCTAGACTAACTCTCCTCGACCTCGACAAAGGTGTACTCGAGATCGACAAAGGCTGGTCTGTGTCGACAAGAAATAGTGAAAAGGCAGAAACTTTAAAACTTGCAGAATTTCGAACCAAAACTCAGAATTTTTATGAAATAAATCAATATATTAAAAGACTTCCAAGGCCAGGGTTTCAACACCACAACGATAACCATGCAAAGTAACACATAAAGGCATAAAAGATCATGCTTTCCATCAAATAACTTTCGTCATTAACAAATAGGCAAATAGAGGCTCTCGCATAAACCCTAATTGTTACTAACCCTTTTCACATAATTAATCCAAGTTGCATTAAGATCACTTTCGCTTCAATAATACAAACAAGGATCACCCTCAACTCTCGCAAAAGAATCATGCTCATAGGGATAGAAGATAAATTGCACAAAAGATCTGACCTTTATCGCATCGCCTCACATGGCCACCGTCGGGCTCACCCCAGCCCCAGAAGTGGGTGGACTACTCACGCCTCATCGCAATTGCAGACATTGATTGATGAAAAGAACTAAATTGCATAAAACTAAATTCAATGCTTTTACAATTCCGGCAATCGACTTTCGCAAATCGCCAAAACCCTAAAAACCTTAAACTCCTAATCCACTCTACTTGTATCTCTGAATGGAATTGTGTGTGTCTTCTCTAAAATTGAATGAATGAAAAACCAGCCTCTAGGGCCTTATTTATAGTGACTAAACCTTGCTAATCAAGGAAATAATCATCTATCTCTATCTAAATCTATATCTAAAAGCCTTAAAGATAAATAAATGTTTAAATGGAAATAAATCTTAAAGGAAAAGATAAAACTAATTAGGGTAGATCTTCATGTCTTGATAGATTGCGTCTTCCATAGATAGAACTTGATGTATTTGGATAGAATCTTCCGCCTTCGCGACCAAGGAATCCCAACTCTACTCGGACAGGTCATCGACGACGCGTTTCTGGGCACTGCTCTAGTTGACCTCGACAAGGCTTGGTCGACTTCGAGTAGGATTCGTCGTCTGGTGCTTGATGTGGCTCGTCATGGCTTCCTGGGCTCGTCGACCTCGAGTTGGTCTCATCGATTTCGACAAGGGCTAGGGCCATCGACTAAACCTCCTCGGGTTGCTCAGACATGGCTCAGGGCGGCTCGTCGATCTCGACAAGGGTTAGTCGAGATCGAGTAGAGGTGGCTCGGCCTCTCGTCCTCGGTTTGGTGTGCTCGACCGGCTCGGACAAGGACTCGGGCGCTCGTCGACTTCGACAAGCCCTAGTCGACTTCGAGTACGGTGGCTCGCCGACTAGGGTTTCTCGAGCAGCTCTCCTCGAGGGACTCCGGATCTGGTGCTGTGGCTTCGTCGACCTCGAGTAACGGTCTTCGAGATCGAGTTGGCTTCGGAGCTCGGGGAGCTTGGTTCTCGATCATGGCTTTGTCGACTAGGCTGTGCCCGGACATGCTCGTCTAGGTCGAGTAGGCTTACTCGAGATCGAGTAGCCTCGACTCTCAGACTTGTGCGCTGCTTTGAACTTGGACTTCTGTGGTGGTTTTCTGAGCATTTCCGACCTTCTGTAGAATTTGCTGTAAATGCCTCGATTTCTGCGATTTAAACAGAAACTGGTGTAGATTCCCTAATTTTGGCAAATAAACATAAACTACACAGATTCTGTACTATCTTAACCCAAATGCATGAAATGTATACAGAAATCGATATAAAAGTTACTGTAAAACATGGCAGATTCCGCTCACAACAAATACCCCATACTTAAGCTTGCTTGTCCTCAAGCAATACTTTTAATTGTCATTCAGGGGAAGTAATAAAAACTCTCAACATCTTAGATTCATTCTTATATGTCCCTGCAATCAATTACCATCCTCGAAAAGGTACTAGTGTCACAGATCCATGCATGTGCAAATATGTAAAAGCAACATCTACTCATAAAAGGAGGGTTATGCACAAATAATTTTTGTGTGACAAAGCATCGATAATCAAGAAGACTTTAATTTAAGCTCATGAAGGAGTAGATTGGTAAAAGGCTAAAAGGTGGGCAATTTTTGGCAATGTGGTGCTTTTATGATCCGGGGAAATGGATCACTTTCAAACTTGAATTTCCACATTCCTTCTTCCTTTGATTCATCACCTTTCATAATGCTTTTATTCATAATAATGCTTTTACCTCTCTAACCTCAACACTGCCTTCTCGCGAGTCGCAAACATGGGTGTCATGAATGGCCCCGGATACTTAGTGCGTCGAACTCCTCACAATGTGTCCCATCTCTCCAAACTATTATCTTAGAGAGCAGGGTCAATCTACCTTTATCTCCTGAGGTGATTGGATTTTCTTTCACTCATTAAATTTTCCATATATTTCAAATAATTTCCTTCCAAACTCCAAATATGATATATAACACAAACACCATATAACATCTCCATAATGTAACATCATTCTCAACATAATCCCCGGATAAGGTAAAAAATGGAAATATTTAGATCATGTGGAGCAATATTTGAAATAAGGCATATTATGGCTTTTGTGATGCATAAGCATAGGTAAGGCTAGGAATTTAAACAATGAGCATTATATGGAAATATAAAGTCCTCCATCATTTTATCATGCAACATGTCAAAAGCAAATTCAAATTTTACCTCCTTTCATGGTTTTCAAGAAAATAATGCACTTCATTGTGACTTCCCTTTACTAGGCAATTTCATGCTATATCTCTAATGAATCCAATTTTGCATCGTCGAGTCCAATATTGAACTTCCATGACATTATTCAAAATTATCAATGGGGGTCATTTTTCAAAACTTTTTTGGAAATCATGCATATAAGCACATAAATAAATAATGCATTCCAAAATAGCCATGTAGCAATTCCAAGAAATAATGCACACATAATGTCAAGTATGGAAAATATGCATAATGTAAGCCCTTCCCCCACTCCATACTTAAACATTACAGTGTCCTCACTGTATATATAAAAAAAAAATGTAAAGGGTAAAGAAAGAAACTCACAAGACATGTGTGCAGAGCTGCAAAATTTTGAATGGAGCACCTCTTAGTCCGAGTAAGCTTTGGTTCTATCCATTGACCTGAAAAAGTAGAAGACATATACCCATAATAGCAAAAACAAAAACAAAGTCTCAAATGTCCTAAAAAGTCTTATGTACACGCTCAAGGTGGCATCTGCAGGGCCCATGTAGCTTGGGCCTCAAATAAGACTCCATTCTTGTCCATCAGCTGTAATCCTCCAGAATGGATCTTGTTCACCACGAACGGTCCCATCCGCTTCTTGTTGAATTTGTTGGGAAACCAATGATCCTTTGATTTAGAGACATAGAGCTTGTCTCCAACTTCATACTCCTTAGGCTCATCATTGGAAATCCTACACAATCGCACATACCAAGGCAGACCTCTCCCATGTATAGATAAATCTTTAATGGAAATAGGAGAAGAAAGATCCATACCTTGACTTACCTTTGCGGAAACGGAATCGGGCACCACGGTGTTTGGTCGATCTCGACTAGGGCTCCTCGAGATCGACGAGACTGCAGGCTCTGGTGGTGTCCTGTTCGAAGAGGCAGAAGTCGACGAAGAAGTCTGGTCGACCTCGACAAGCCTACTCGAGGTCGAGTAGGGCTCTGGCTCTGGTGGCTTGATCCTCGAGAAAATAGGGTCTAGTGGCGTCGCTTGGTGGTCGACCTCGACAAGCCTACTCGAGGTCGAGTAGGGCTTTGGTCCTGGAGTCACCATCGTCGAGGAAGGTGCCGTTGAGGAAGATGGCTCTGGTGGTGCTGAGTGTTGGTCGACCTCGACAAGGCTACTCGAGGTCGAGTAGCCTTCTCCTCCTGGTGGTCTGCTCGTCGAGGAAGGCGGCGTTGGGCTCTCCGAGGGGTGGTCGAGATCGACGAGAGTGTTGTCGACTTCGAGTAGACCCGGCTTGTCTGGTTCGCTGCTCGACGAAGCTGGCGCTGGTGGAGTCTCCTTGGTCTGGTCGAGATCGACTAGGGTTCTACTCGATGTCGAGGAGCCCTGGTCGATCTTGACCCCATACTTAGCTCCTGTCAAGGCATCCGAAAAATAATGAATCCACAAGGACTTACCTTGGTCTGTGTCAATGGGATTCTCTGTGTTTTCCTCTAGGATTTCCATGATCTCCTCTACCTGGGCCTCCATGTCCCTTTTTTCTATCTCCTCAGGGGTCATATTTCTGACCTTGGGTTCCCCGCAGGTGATGTAGCCAGCTGAGATAGATTTGACCTCTTCCATTGGACCTGCATGCCTTTCAGTTTTATTAAAGGAATACTCAATTACCTCATCGCTGATGTTGAAGGTGAGCACTCCTTTCCTTACGCTTATGTTGGCATCCACCGTTGCCAAGAATGGTCTTCCTAGAATAATTGGACAAGCAGGATCTTCTTGCATATCAACAATTAGGAAATCAGCAGGAACGAAGAATTTACCTACTTGTACCGGTACATTTTCCACCATGCCTGTTGGAATGACCACTGTGTTGTTGGCCATGTATAGTCTAGCATCCACAGGCTCCAGGGCACCTATCTTAATCTTGGACCAAATCGTTAAAGGCATAATACTAACACTAGCTCCAAGATCACATAGGGCATTAATTTTGTATGGACCAAATCCAATAGTTATAGCAAACTTACCTGGATCCGGCCTCTTCTCCAGTATGTCCAGATGGCTGCACTCCTCTGTGATTTCTGCCATCGATCGCTTTTTGCTCAGAATCTCCTTCAGAAACTTGACGTAGGACGGCATTTCATTGAGAGCTTCTGTGAAGGGGATGGTGACGTTCAGCTTCTGAAGCATCTTGATGAAGCGCTGAAACTTTTTCTCTGCTGGGTCCTTTAGAGATTTTGTGGGGAAATGCAGCTTCTTTTTCTGATTCGGAGCCAGAACAGACGTCGGAGTTGCTGCAGATTTCTTGACCAAGGGCTCCTCGACATCGACAAGGGTCTTGTCGAGATCGACTGGATTGGGCCCAGGCAAGTTGCTGTTCGGCGCAGATGAAGATTTTGGCAATTTCTCCTCGATGTCGACGAGAGTTTTGTCGAGGTCGAGTACGGCTTTGTCGAGATCGACTACGGATTTGTCGAGGTCGACTTGCTGATCTTCGTCGTTCTGCTGCTTTCCAACCTCTGGCTCTTGCAGTTGATGGCCGCTTCTGAGTTTTACAGCAGCGACGTGTCCAGTCTTTCCCTTAGGATTTGGTTCTGAAGATTCAGGGAGTGCTCCTGATTGTCTAGGGATTCCCGCTGCTAGCTGACCAATCTGTGTATCAACTGTTTTCCGCCATGTATCAATTTCCCCAAGCCTAGAGTTGACACCTTGCATCTGAGTATAGACGGAGTTGAAAGATTGCCTAGTTTCTGAGTGGTTTCTCCGTATTTCTTCCAGGACCAGCTGTATATCATCCTTTTTCTGTTCCCTTTCTGGATGTCCTGGAGCTCTGTAGGGCGGGGGATTCCTAGGGACACCTTGGTTCCACTGTGGTTGCTGAAACCTTTGGTCCCCCATGTAGCGATTGGGTCCCCCTGCGTAAGCTGCATCCTCATGGTGGTCTGCCAATCTGACTTGCTCTGTGTGTGGGCACTCAGGAGTGGTGTGCCTTTGCGATCCGCATTCTATGCAAGGCTGGTTGACAGAGAGATATTTGACTTGCTTGATGAGCTTCCTATTCTGGTCTCTGTAGTATTGTTCCCTAACATCTAGATCGATCTCCTTTGATGGCTCATAGAGGGGCATGGATGGTGCTGGCATGGCGTATGGGTTCTCTTCATAAGTTGTAGTAGACCCATACTTGTTGTCGTAGGTAGTGAGCTTCTCCAGCACTCCCCATGCGTCACTGGGCGGCATTGTCAGATACTCATAGCGAGTATAATTGTTGATTCTGTCCTTAGTGACTTGATCCAGAGAGTTGAAGAAGATCTCCTGAATGATGTAGGGTGGCTGTCCATGAGTAGGGCAAGATCGTAACAGTTCCTTGTAGCGCTCCCATGCCCTTGCCAGCGGTTCCCCTTTCTGCTGTTTAAAGGCGGTGATTTTCTGGCGGAGATGTGCTGTTTTAGCAGGTGGGAAGAATTTGTTCAGAAACTCTTGCTCCACTTGGGCCTAGGTTGTGAGTGATCTTGCCTTCAGCCCTTCCAGCCATTTCAGTGCAGGTCCAGCGAGCGACCAGCGAAAAGATTTCATCTTGACATATTCCAGAGTTGTACCTTCTGCAAGAGTACGACACATATCATGAAAGTTAGTAATATGTTCAAGAGGACACTCATTAAATCTGCCGTAAAAGGCATTGTTTTTAAGCTCTATAAGAAATTGAGTGCGAATTTCAAAAGAGTTTTCAGGGATTAGAATCGCCGATTCAGGCACGACGAGAGTTGGGTGCATGTAGTCCTCTGCCGTGGTTGGATATTGGGCAAGCTCAGCTTGTGCTTGTTCCCTTGCTGCTCTCTCAGCGGCGATAGCAGCATCTTTAGCGTTGATAGCGGCATCCCTTGCGGCTAGTTCCCTGGTAAGCCTAGCGATTAGCTGTTCCTGTGTTTCAGCGGCCGACATGATCCTTTTGAGTTTGGAGTGGATGTGTAGGTAGCGCTCCAGTTCGTCTAAGCTGTCAAACTCAGGTGTTTGACCAGAACGACGCATACACCCTGCAATCTAACTCAAAGAGACAGTGAGAACTGACTACCTAAGGCGCGATTGATTGCTTCCCCGGCAACGGCGCCAATTTGTTGTTGCAGGAGTTGGTCAAGTATTGAAATAGATGTAAAATATAGTTCAGATAGACTCCCCTGTCTCAGCAAATAAATACAAGACTTCCTCCCGTTGTAGTAAGAGAAAAGTCAGGATCGAATCCACGAGGAAGCACGTCAGCAGTTCTCAGGTAGCTATCAGATTCTCACAACAGCAGCAGAAAAGCAGAAACAAACACAGAAGCAGAAAAGGCAAATAGAAACAAATAATCCCGGCAAGGGCAACTAAAACAAAAGCAAAGAACAAAGCAAGAAATAAAGGCAAAGCAAAGCAAAGACGAAAGCAAAGGCAGAAAGTAACTCGAGGACACAGAAGCTGGTCGAAGTCGACAAGCTGTCCTCTAGGTCGACAAGACAGTACTGAAAACAGAAAGTAAACAACAAAAGCAAACGATTCGACAAAGATAGCCCTACTCGACCTCGACAAGAGGTACTCGATATCGACTAGGAACTGTAAACACAGAAACTTCAGAAATCGACAACAGAAGCAAAGACTCAACTCGACCTAGACTAACTCTCCTCGACCTCGACAAAGGTGTACTCGTGATCGACAAAGGCTGGTCTGTGTCGACAAGAAATAGTGAAAAGACAGAAACTTTAAAACTTGCAGAATTTCGAACCAAAACTCAGAATTTTTATGAAATAAATCAATATATTAAAAGACTTCCAAGGCCAGGGTTTCAACACCACAACGATAACCATGCAAAGTAACACATAAAGGCATAAAAGATCATGCTTTCCATCAAATAACTTTCGTCATTAACAAATAGGCAAATAGAGGCTCTCGCATAAACCCTAATTGTTACTAACCCTTTTCACATAATTAATCCAAGTTGCATTAAGATCACTTTCGCTTCAATAATACAAACAAGGATCACCTTCAACTCTCGCAAAAGAATCATGCTCATAGGGATAGAAGATAAATTGCACAAAAGATCTGACCTTTATCGCATCGCCTCACATGGCCACCGTCGGGCTCACCCCAGCCCCAGAAGTGGGTGGACTACTCACGCCTCATCGCAATTGCAGACATTGATTGATGAAAAGAACTAAATTGCATAAAACTAAATTCAATGCTTTTACAATTCCGGCAATCGACTTTCGCAAATCGCCAAAACCCTAAAAACCTTAAACTCCTAAACCACTCTACTTGTATCTCTGAATGGAATTGTGTGTGTCTTCTCTAAAATTGAATGAATGAAAAACCAGCCCCTAGGGCCTTATTTATAGTGACTAAACCTTGCTAATCAAGGAAATAATCATCTATCTCTATCTAAATCTATATCTAAAATTATATCTAAAAGCCTTAAAGATAAATAAATGTTTAAATGGAAATAAATCTTAAAGGAAAAGATAAAACTAATTAGGGTAGATCTTCATGTCTTGATAGATTGCGTCTTCCATAGATAGAACTTGATGTATTTGGATAGAATCTTCCGCCTTCGCGACCAAGGAATCCCAACTCTACTCGGACAGGTCATCGACGACGCGTTTCTGGGCACTGCTCTAGTTGACCTCGACAAGGCTTGGTCGACTTCGAGTAGGATTCGTCGTCTGGTGCTTGATGTGGCTCGTCATGGCTTCCTGGGCTCGTCGACCTCGAGTTGGTCTCATCGATTTCGACAAGGGCTAGGGCCATCGACTAAACCTCCTCGGGTTGCTCAGACATGGCTCAGGGCGGCTCGTCGATCTCGACAAGGGTTAGTCGAGATCGAGTAGAGGTGGCTCGGCCTCTCGTCCTCGGTTTGGTGTGCTCGACCGGCTCGGACAAGGACTCGGGCGCTCGTCGACTTCGACAAGCCCTAGTCGACTTCGAGTACGGTGGCTCGCCGACTAGGGTTTCTCGAGCAGCTCTCCTCGAGGGACTCCGGATCTGGTGCTGTGGCTTCGTCGACCTCGAGTAACGGTCTTCGAGATCGAGTTGGCTTCGGAGCTCGGGGAGCTTGGTTCTCGATCATGGCTTTGTCGACTAGGCTGTGCCCGGACATGCTCGTCTAGGTCGAGTAGGCTTACTCGAGATCGAGTAGCCTCGACTCTCAGACTTGTGCGCTGCTTTGAACTTGGACTTCTGTGGTGGTTTTCTGAGCATTTCCGACCTTCTGTAGAATTTGCTGTAAATGCCTCGATTTCTGCGATTTAAACAGAAACTGGTGTAGATTCCCTAATTTTGGCAAATAAACATAAACTACACAGATTCTGTACTATCTTAACCCAAATGCATGAAATGTATACAGAAATCGATATAAAAGTTACTGTAAAACATGGCAGATTCCGCTCACAACAGTCATCATCTCAAGCAAACTTTCTAAGGAGCAAGAAGGGGAGCTAGTAGCGGTCCTCAAGGAACACAAAGCGGCTATTGGATGGACTATTGCAGACATTAAGGGGATTAGTCCCTCGACATGTATGCATAGGATCTTATTGGAGGACGAGGCAAAGCCATCCAGACAACCTCAAAGGAGGCTCAACCCACCTATGATGGAGGTGGTGAAGAAGGAAGTCCTGAAACTTCTCCAAGCAGGTATGATATACCCTATCTCTGATAGTGCATGGGTGAGTCCCACCCAAGTTGTTCCTAAAAAGGGTGGGATTACCGTCGTTGAGAACAAAAAGGGGGAACTAGTTCCCACTAGGACACAAACTGGATGGCGTGTTTGTATAGACTACCGCAAATTGAATGCGGTAACTAGGAAAGATCACTTCCCTTTGCCATTCATTGACCAAATGCTTGAGCGACTTGCAGGTCGTGCTTTCTATTGTTTCCTAGATGGTTATTCAGGTTATTTTCAGGTGGCTATTGCACCAGAAGATCAGGAGAAGACGACGTTTACATGTCCGTTTGGGACATTCGCTTATCGTCGAATGCCATTCGGGTTGTGTAATGCGCCGACAACATTTCAAAGGTGCATGGTAAGTATTTTCTCTGACTTTGTTGAACAATTCATAGAAGTCTTTATGGACGACTTTACAGTCCATGGAGACAATTTTGAGTCATGCTTAGAACACCTTACACTTGTGCTAAAAAGGTGTGTGGATACCAACCTAGTATTAAACTCTGAAAAGTGCCATTTTATGGTCGAACAGGGTATAGTACTAGGTCATATAGTGTCTGCGAGAGGAATTGAGGTCGATAGGGCCAAGGTTGATGTCATTCAGTCCCTACCCTATCCAACTAACGTGCGCGAAGTCCGCTCTTTTCTAGGCCATGCAGGTTTTTATCGCAGGTTTATTAAAGATTTCTCCAAGATTTCCTCTCCTCTCTGTGAGCTGCTGAAAAAGGATGTGGTGTTTGACTTTAATGGAGAGTGTCAGAAGGCGTTTGATGAGCTGAAGAAGCGTCTGGTTAGTGCCCCGATCATCCAGGCACCAAATTGGTCTCTACCATTTGAGATCATGTGCGATGCGAGTGACTACGCTATTGGGGCTGTTTTGGGGCAAAAGAATGGGAGAGCATCTCATGTGATACATTATGCGTCCATGACTCTGAATGGTGCGCAGAGGAACTATTCCACAACAGAAAAAGAGCTCCTAGCAGTGGTTTTCTCATTAGAGAAGTTCAGGTCCTATTTGTTGGGCACAAAGGTGATAGTGTATACAGACCATGCAGCTCTTCGTTATCTATTGACGAAGAAGGAGGCAAAGCCAAGGTTGATCAAGTGGATCTTGTTATTGAGCGAGTTCAACATTGAGATCAAGGACAAGAAAGGCGTCGAGAACTTGGTAGCAGATCATCTCAGTAGGCTCATCCAGGAGGATGACAAGGTCCAGCGGCAAGAACCTATTCAAGGAACATTCCCCGACGATACACTGTTCGTCGTCCAAGCTCTGAAACCATGGTATGCCCACATTGTGAACTTTCTTGCAACAGGTGAGACTCCTCCCGCTTTCTCCAAGGCTCAAAAGGATAGGCTACGCAGTGAATCGAGGTATTATGTATGGGATGACCCATATCTGTGGAAGCACTGCTCTGATCAAGTCATCCGTCGTTGCCTTCCTGATAATGAGGTAACATCTGTCTTAGCCTTATGTCATTCTTATCCATGTGGGGGACACTTTGGACCCAAAAAGACAGCGAGAAAGGTATTAGACTCTGGATTCTATTGGCCTACTCTTTTTAGAGATGCATATGGTTTTTGTAAGTCTTGTGACAGATGCCAAAGAGTTGGAAACATATCCCGGAGGAATGAGATGCCTCAAGCTCCCATGATTTTTTGTGAAATATTTGACGTATGGGGCATTGACTTCATGAGACCGTTTCCAAACTCCTTTGGTAATCTGTACATCTTGTTAGCGGTGGACTACGTTTCCAAATGGGTGGAAGCGAAGCCCACCAAAACTGATGATTCTAAGGTGGTGACAGATTTCTTGAAGAAGAACATTTTTGCAAGGTTTGGGATCCCAAGAGCTTTGATTAGTGATCGGGGAACGCATTTCTGTAACCGAACTGTGAGTGCTTTGTTGTAAAAGTATCATGTCACACACCGAGTGTCCACGGCTTACCATCCACAAACAAATGGCCAAGCGGAGGTGTCTAACAGAGAGGTCAAATCCATTCTTGAGAAGACAGTTGCTCCGAATAGGAAAGATTGGAGTATGAGGTTAGATGATGCATTATGGGCTTACAGAACAGCCTATAAAACACCGATTGGTATGTCACCATATCGGTTGGTGTTTGGGAAGGCATGTCATCTCCCCGTGGAGCTAGAGCACCGAGCATATTGGGCGGTAAAGAGCTTCAACATGGATTTTGATGAAGCTGGCAAAGGCCGAAAGCTACAACTACAAGAGTTAGAGGAGCTCCGTCTTGAGGCTTATGATAATGCATCAATTTACAAGGAGAAGACAAGAGCTTGGCATGATAGGAACATTTTGAGAAAGGATTTCAAGGTGGGGGATAAGGTCCTCCTATTTCAATCACGTCTGCGCCTCTTTCCTGGTAAGCTTCGCTCCCGTTGGTCTGGTCCTTATGTCGTTGCTAAAGTGTTTCCATATGGAGTTGTAGAGATTTATGAGGTTGCCACAATAAAAACTTTCAAAGTCAATGGACAACGCTTGAAATTGTACCATGAGGGAGCTAGTGAAGAAGTCATTGAAGAGTTGGCTCTTAGGGAGCCGGAATCAAAAGAGTGAGCATGAATTGGGTCGAGCTAACGAACATAACCAAGCGCTTCTTGGGAGGCAACCCAAGGTGAGTAGTTTAGATTTGCATTTTTCATGTGTTTTTGTCATATTAGTTCTCAATTTCAAGTTCAAAAAAAAAAAAAAAAAAAAAAAAAAAACGTCAAATTTGGGGCAAAAGGCAAAAAAATTACAGTAGGTTACTCGGGTGAAAAGCTCGGCCGAGTTCTTGGCCAACCCGAGTAACTAACAGATCTCTAGAAAGAACTCGGGTGGGAGAAATAAAACTCGGTCGAGTTTTTCCCGCTCCACCCGAGTTATATTGCGTTCCCCATTAAAAAAAAAAAAAAAAACTGGAAAAAGAAGAAAAGGGGAACCCGAGTTCCTCAGTCTCTCTCCCGAGTTCCTCTGTCTCTCTCCCCAGCCTCGCTCTCGCTCAGCCGCCAGTGCCACCCGAGTCCACCTCCTCTCTTCCTCGCTCAGCCGCCGTCACGCCCTCAGCCGCCCTGAGCCGACCTCGCCGGCCTCCTCGCCGGTCAGCCTCTCTCCTCTCTCTCCTCCATTGAAGGTGTTAAGGTAAGTTTTCAAAAACCCCCAATTTCTAGGTTTTATCAAATTGCATAAATTTGTGTAAATTAGGAGTTGGTTGGGTGAAATTAAACCTTATTTGTGCGATATTTGTTGTTGAAAGGGGATTGAGTGTGAAACTTGTCTTGAGTTTATAGAATGGGAGGCCATGTTTGATGAGAATTTGGAAAGTGTGGTTTATTGAGTTTAAGCATTGAGTTAATTTCCATCTATGCTATAAAATTTGATTTGGTTGTCTATTTGAGCTGATTGACATTAGTATTGATGGATTTTGGCTTGCTTCTTGTTAACTTACACTAGCTTTGAGGATTTGAGGTTTGGTTGTGATTGTGTGGTTTGCTATTGCACCATTGCATTATTGTGAGCGTTGTCCTTGCCGGGACAACAATTTTTGTGCTTTGTGGGTGTTTGTTGTGTAGGGTGTGCAGGGATATCAGTTCGTCATGCCGCCGAGAATATTCCAAAAGAGAAAGAAAGATGCATCATCTTCCTCATCCCGCAGATCTGTAGCTCATGAGCCTCCCACTAGAGTAGGGGAGTTGACCCCGGAGTCGTTTGGTTTCCGTCTGAGGGATCCCGCACATCTGACCACTTTCCACCAGTTGAAAGAAAAGGAGTGGAAGGGTACACGCCATCTGGACTTTCATTTACTTTCTGAGTTGGGCATTCGGACTGATGTAGAGCAATTGGCAAGTGCTTTAGGATGGGATGAATTCCTATCTTTTAGTGAGCCTACTTACAAGGGACTCACGCTGGAGTTCTTGAGCACACTTGATGTACAGACTCGTGGAGGTCCGGAAGTAGAAGAAGGAATATGCACATTTCAGCTTGGAGGACATAAGCGGACGCTCACTTTGAATGAAATCAACCAAATTTTTGGTTTCCGAGTGGTGAATGATGACGTCGCGAGATGTGAAAGCCGAGCTATTTGGTGCCCGAACAATTTTTGGGATAAGATTGCTACAGGACCTAACTACAACCCTTCATCCTCAAAGGCCTCCTGCATCACTAATCCGGCGATTCGGATCTTCCAGCGATTCATGGCCCACACTATCTTCGGGCGAGCAGATGGGGAAAACAATTTCCCGAGGAAGGAGTTAGTGATGATAGCAGCTGCTTTGTCAAGGAGGCCAGTCAACTCAGCGGGTTTTCTAATGCATCACTTAGCAACAGTAAGCCATCGAGGTAAGGGTGGTATTGGTATAGGTGGGATTGTCACCAAATTTGCCCGCCATTATCAGATTCCGCTCACTAGACCTGCTGATATCGAGTCCACTCCATTAGATTTCAACGCTCTACACCACATGAGGATTATTTATCAGCTAAGAGGGGACTACTATTGGCTCATTGGAAGCTCGAAGAGGTTAATGCGCCTTCCGGATGTCAATCGTACTTCTTTGACAACGGAGGCCAACTGGTCAATTTCAGTGAGGAGGAATGATCTTCGCCTTGAAGATATAACTGTTCGTAAGAGGCCTCGTCAGAAAGAGCAAAGTCAAGAAGTGTCGGACGAAGAAGGGGATGAAGAAGAAGAAAGAAATGAGGATGAGGAGGAAAAGCCGGCGGAAAATATGGATTACATTCCTGAGCAGAGCGGCCAGCAGCGCAATGCTTACTTTGATTCCAGGTTTGACATTGTGATGGAATCAGTGTCGGGTTTGAGATCTCATATGGATGACCAATTTCGCCTGCTGGGTGAGAGACAAGATGAGCATTTCCGTCAAATACAGGAACAGTTCCAGTTGCTGAACACAAGATTTGATGCTTGGAACCCTTATGGTTGGCAACATGGATTTCCACCTCCACCTCCGCCTGACATGTAGATGACTCTGTAAGTGTTTTCTTCCTTTCTCTTTTATTTTTCACATTGAGGACAATGTGTGAATTAAGTGTGGGGGAGGGAACATTTACATGTTTGCATTTAGATTGCATTGTTTTTAGATTGCATTGTTTATATCTCTTTCTTTTCTTTGCATTTAAAAAAAAAACAGAAAAATCATATAAAAAGAAAAAAATCAGCATGCATGACATTCTAGATTTAGGATCGTTCACATAACCCCATCTGTACCACTTGTCTTCTTAATCTGATTATAAGTCCCATGATATGCTGGAATTGTTGATCCTCGTCTAGTTTGTTTGATCTATGGGAGCATGAGATAATGGATTGATTGAGCATGTATAACTCTTACATTTTAGGTGCCATTGAAATCCAACAAAAATTTACCTTGTGAGTTTTTGTTAGCCTTATTAGGACTATGCTTTATTGATGTCCTTTTGCTTCTTGTGTGTGATACTCTCCAATGTGACTACCTCTGAGAATTGGGATTGATATCTATGTCAAGGCTGTATATGTTGATCATTGCTTGTGATTTTCGCATGATTGAGGCATGATTGTTACTGAGCCATGATATTCCCTATCTTCCCTTGCATATTATCCATTGTTTGAAGCCAAACTGAGCCTATTAGCCTATCTTTGTAGCTCTACAAAAATTATCCCTAGCCAATTGTAGCCTAACCCATCCGGGAATTAGAATTAGAATTGGTAAAATGATGGTTAGAGTGGAGTGAGTGCTTTGAGAATGGGATTGATGTATTGTGTTGAATCATTTGGCGCGTATTATGATGATTGGTTCTATGAATTTATGTATATATTTGTATTCTCGGGGCCTAAGGAGAATAAAATTCACTTAGGAGTAAAAGTCGAGAAAGAAAAAAAAAAGAGAAAAAGAAAAAAAAAAGAAAAAAAAAGAGTTTAACTAAAAAGAACCATTCTTCATCATCTTTAGAAATGATTTGGGAGTATTGTTGGGTCTAAAGAAAGTTCTTGTATTGTGTTATGCTTGAAGCTTGAGTTTGATGGTTTGTGATAAGTTTTGGTTGAGCTTGTAATTGGTTACTAGGAGCTTAGTTCCCGGATTATGAGCACCACAAGCCAAAAACATTCTCTACCTTAATTTTCGTACCGAGCCTCATTACAACCCTTACAAGACCTCCGATGAGCGGTTTTTAGTCGCGTTAACCGTATCAAAATAATTTCGAACCTACCTAACTAATGTAGTGTGGTAAGCACGAGTCGATCCCACAGAGAATCAAGTTATTCCTAAGTTAAGTTTATTTACCAATTAATATGAAACGGGGGGTTTTTGGGTGGTGAAAATAAGAAAGAAAAGAAATTAAACTATAAACAAATTAATGCAATTTAGAGAAAATCGTCCTACCTACAACTATCCACTTTATTTGGTTGAATTGATATTGTAACTTCCTCTTGTCCTTTTATGATTCCTATGAATGCCCTTGTCCCGACCTAATATAGTTACTAGTCCAATCAGTCCTAGAAACCCTTATCAATCGAACAGTCCCTAAAGAAGGATTTAACCCAATTGATAGCTTTAAGACCAGAGATTAACCAAGGTATTTGCAGTCCCTAAAGAGGGATTTAACAACACATCCAACTTCCTACCCATCCAATTAGTTCAATCAGCCCTAAAGGGATAAGTTTGCCACTTGGGTTAAGGTTCACAATCAGGAATCTACAAAACCCTAGCAATTGAATTGATTCTACCAAGTTGATCAGTCGAGATAAAATAAAACAATCAATCATTCAAGCACAAAGAAGTCGAAACATTCAATATAGGAAATAAGGAACAAGATTCAGAAAATCACAACTCAATCAAACAAAGCTTTAAATTATAGACGAAACGGAAGAGTTTAGATCTCCATAAAAATAAAACAAAAGACAATTAGGGTTAAAGGGTGAAACAAACTCACGGCCGGTCACGTTCTATCGCATGTACGGCCTCCTAGACTCGGCCGTATGAATTGTATATATAGTACAAATAACCTAATCTATCTATGTGATCTATACTAATATAAATATAGAATATATGTATCTACTTAATATATCTAATTTAAGTCTAAATATATATAATAATAACATCAATGACATGAAGGCATGAAGCGCCGCACAGTGCACTCGCGCAACAATCGTGTGGCTCCTCCGATCAGCTCCAAAGTTGATCTCTGTCCCATCTTCTAATTTTAGTAGCTCGGCCCAATATCGTATAATTTCCAATGCAATTTATTCCGAATTTGCTCCAAAATACCTGAAATCAATAAAACATAGGTGTAGACTCCGAAAACTAAATAATACAAATTAACTATAAAATATGTAAACATGCTCTAAATTGAAATGCAAATCTATACTTAAAACATGACTAAAATAAGCCCTATCAACCTCATGATGATTATTGCTTGTAATGTCACTCACGGTGGAGATTGTGATGTGGATTTCAATTTTTATGTAGCTTGGTTGCATTGGATTGAGTTTGAGCGGAAGTGAACTAGCCTAAACACAAGAGTGAGAGTGAAACACTTTATATGCCTAGTGAGGTTGGATTGAAATGTGCCTAAGCTTTTGAGTTGCCCAAATACATGTGGTGATGTTGATTATTATCTTGTGCCCCTTACTTGGTTTGGATTGTGTTTTGACGAGGTGATTGCATGAAGGGCGTGTTTGTGGGATGTTTGATTGGATTAGTTTTGTTTTCTTGAGGACAAGAAAAGGTTCAAGTGTGGGGGAGTTTGATTATGCACATTTAGGTAGTGTTAATATAGGCATTTAGATAGGTTTAGTTAGGGTAAAATGCATGAGTTTAGAGTAGTTTTTATGTTTTTATTTTGTTTCAATTAGAGTCGGAATCTACAAGTTTTGTGCATGATTTCAGGTGATTGTGAAAAGGTGGAGCTGAGCTCGTATAAATGATAGAAGATGAGACGGAAATCGGAGACTTGAGCAAGAGAGCCAAAGAGAGGAGCTGAACAAGTGCAAACGAATGGAACTGCAAAGAACTCGGGCCTTGATTGCAAGAAACTCGGCCGAGTCCATTGAAGATAACCGAGTTGTTGAGTTTGGGAAGAAACTCGGGCCAAGATGCCAAGAAACTCGGCCGAGTTATTTGAAGGAAACCGAGTTCTTGGATTCAGCTGAACTCGGGTGGAACAAGGAAAACTCGACCGAGTTTTATGGTGATGCACCCGAGTTTGTTCCGAAACAGCTGTTACGCTGTGTGAATTAATTTGTAATTTTTAACTTCAATCAGGAGAACAGGAAACGTTAGTTGGAAGAACTGAGTCGGTGTTTTTAGTTTGGTTTTTGCAATCGAACGAGGGGAACGAACAGAGTGGGTGGTATGAAGCTTCTTTCCTATTTGTCTATTTGCTTGATTATGAACAACTAAACCTCTTTGCTCTGGGAAATTAATCGAAGCTTCAGATTTTCTATTTCATTGTGAGATTTCCGTTCTTAATACTCTTCGTTGAATATTATCAATTCTTTGCTTAGATTGTTTAGGGTTTTCGTGAATTTCCGTTAGTCTGATCAACTGATGTCTTTTCATGATAATCTATAGCTAGATATAGGTATTTTCTGGTTGAATTATCTATATTATTGTGTAGCAAAGTATGAATCTCTGAAACTGGTTGATTTAGGGATTTGTATAAAGAATTGATTTGCAATTGATGCAATAACTGGTTGTGCGTGTCGATTGTCTTTGTTGATTTTCTTTAAGCTAAATCGATTATTGAATTGAATCTTGATAGTTTCAAGGTTGTTTGATAATTAGGGTTTTCAGGGTCTGGTTGTCCTGTTAACTAATTTCGATAAGGAATTGGATTCAAAAGACCTAGTCTTTCCACAACAAAGTGTTCAAGAGGAAGTTATCTATTCGATTTCGATGATCAATGAACAAACCTGATTGCTGAGATTGATTGACCTGAGCTATTCTCTCATATTTGTTCACTTAATCTGTTTTACCTTATTGTTTTGCTTACTATAGTTCCTTAGCTAGTTAGTTCAAACCATCCAAAATCCCCCCTTTATTTCTTTAGTTCTTATTTAGCTCACTTGACTTGCATACAAATCATAGACTCCCTGTGGGATCGACCCGTACTTGCCAAACTACATTAGTTAGGCCAGTCGGTTATATTTGATAGGATTAAAGGCGACTAAAAATCATCTGTCATACCCGCAAGTTCTTTCCAGTGAGCCATTCCGAAATGATTATCACTCACATCTACCACCAATAGAATGCCAACACTTGTCCCATCCTTCATCAAATATGCGACAAAACTTGTACAGTGAAACAATGTGTTTCATTTTCTACCATCCCTAAACGATGTAATTTTGATCCCTTTCTTCAGGAAAAAAAATGTGCTCTGACATAACCCCTCTGTCTCCTCTTTAGTATCGATACTTATTAAGTATCCCACAAATATCGCTGCTACCTCTCTTCTATTTTTTTATATTAATATTATTGTAAGTATCAATACTAAAATTTAGGTAATAAAGAGAATTATCAATTAAAAGAGTATCAATGACCGGTGAAATGAAGGAATCAGGACATGGCGGAAAGTGCATCGATGAAATGAAGGGATGTGTACAAAGTTTGCTACTAGGCAGGGTGAAGTGGTGAACAGGGACTCGACTACTCGAGAGTACCGGAAGCTTGGTCGAGAGTCAGATCTAGACAGTGAATGGGACGGTGAGAGGTTTGGATAGGCGGCGGGGAATGAACGGTAACAACTGGTGAATGAAAGGGAGTTCAAAGGAAATGTATAACTAGTAACTATGGGGCATTAGGCATATATGTAAATACACTTGTTAAAATGAGCAAACACGAGTTTGACTCAAGCTCGATGTCGCTTTTGAGCTAAAACTCGGTTCATTTTCAAATTCGAACGAGGTCAAATTAAGCTTTTTTTCAAGTGGATCTCAAGTTGAATTTGAGCTACCCGGCTTGAATAACAACTCTATTCTGGACCGAGTCAAATTGGATTTGTACCGATTTCAGGTCAATCCAACGAGTAAAAAACTCAAACTTTTCTCTTCTATGCTTGTGGAAGGCGACAATCTTACGATTGTTAAGTGTTAACACGGTCAACTGTTGCTGGAATTGTTCTTTTTTCAAGTGCAACCTTGATTTTGAATATTAAAAAGTCAATTAAAAAGGAATAGTGAGTAAATAGATATGATTTCGCGAAAGAGGTATAAAATTATATAAAATGTTAATATTATTTTTTAATATAATTTAATATTTATTTGTAATGAATGTGATATTATAAAAAAAAATATTAATAAAAATTTAATATATTATATAATTTTTAAAATAGGTTAAAAGTTAAATGACATCTATCTGAACTCTAAAGGGAGGTAGTACGAGTTTCAAAATTAATCGCAGCCGTTGAATTGGCTTGATTTCTAAAGTCGAAATGTTGCCATGTCCATCATCTTCCCTATCAAATTCTGAGTATCCTCTCAGAGCTACGAGGTACGATTCGTCTTTACTGCTTATTGATCTTCTTTAAACTAGAAATTGGCTGACACCACTTTCTGAATTTACTCTGAATTTTACGCTTCTTCTGTAGTATGTCGTTGTTGTTCATATTCGATAACTTCGTTTCCCCTTTCGAGTTTGTCTTGATTGAACACACGAACTGACTAGTAGTTACGATTCAAAGAGAATAAGATGGAAGAGACGATTTTGCTGCTATTTTTTGGGGGATTAAGTCATACCTTGATTTATTTGCGTGTATTGATGGCGGCTTGGATCGGATCATCCCACCCACCCTCGTTTTTTGGGATTTCGCTAGAAATGGATCATATTACCCTTGCTTGAACTGTGTTGATATACTTTTCTTCTGTTTTTAAATTTTTAACAAACAATTTTTTTATATTTGTTGTATGTGCCTTTATTAAAATAAAATAAACAAAACTCACATCCAATTGTTCTTTGCTTTCCTTCCCGACCAAACAATATACCTGTTTGAGTTTCATCCAAACATACATGAAAGCATATAGATGGCTCTCTTGAATTCTACAGTATTTACTTAAAAACACAAGTTGTTAGTTGTATAAATCAAATCAAAGAATAATTTTAAGTGGATTTTCAATGGACACCTTCTTAGGTGCGTTGTTGATCATCTTTCCAAATCCATATCCATAAAGGTGACGTCGGATAGAGCAAGTGTTATCAAACTATTTTGTATTCACCATCATTCAATTCTAAAAATTATACTTTTTTGTTGGAATGCAATCCTCGTCAGAGTTTGACATTTTGTATTCTCTTATTGATGATAAACTATTACATAGATGAGCAGCCAATCATTATCGATCCTTGTCATTGCTGACTGATTGATCGACTGTTAGATTTGAAGTTCTTTTCAAGCAATTACGTCTCAGTTTCTTAATTCTGCTGGCAATAAAATTCTTTCTGTTAATGTGACCTGATCTTTATAGATATCCATCTTTTTTGGTGCTTTGAGTGTTTGGTGGTCGTGTAGCTCTTTGTATCATTTGGTGGTCAATATGGTGAAACACTCTCCTTCACCTTCAATCTCGCACACACTTGTTCTGCCGTCGGTGGTACAAGCTTCACATGTTCCTGGTGCTGATACCAGAAATGGAGGTCCAGGATCATCTTCATCAAATGTCCTGAATGATGTACATATTGTAAGCAGCTCTTTACTTACCCTTCTCACCTGTCAGTTTATTCAATCCTTGAACTGTTCAATGGCTTCGATTAATGCTTGCAAGTAACAAGGTATTCATTTATTTTAATTAACAGCCTGCTCAGTTAATGGAGGACTTTCTTGACCTTGCCAGAGAAAATACAGACAAGGATATGGAGACGTGTGGGATTCTCGGTGCTTCTCTTGTAAGATTTCAAATGTATATATGTAATTACTATTTCCATTTGTTTGCCTGGATTTATGTTTGTTCTTCATTAGAAGATGTAACCAGTAGTTCATCTCAATGCTAAATTTAGTACTAAATACACAAGGACGATGTTTTATCCATTGAACTAATAACGCAGTGCTCAATTTCTTCCAGAAAGAGGGCGTCTTCTATACTGTAACTCTTATAATACCAAAGCAGGAGTCGACTTCCAGTTCTGTAAGTTTCTTGAAGGCTTCTTGTTAATTATGATACTATTTTGCCCATTGTAACACTTAGGGGTGTTTTGTCTGGTCACCATAATTGTTGCAACACTGCTGACTTTGATTCGATTTATAGTGTCAAGCTTCAAGTGAGGAGGAAATCCATGCTGTACTAAATGATCGATCTCTTTTTCCTGTGGGGTGGATCCATGTAGGCTATTTCTCCCTGTCCATCTCTTAATTTTGTTCGGAGCCTATCACAAATTATCTTCCTTCTATTAAAAAAGACATTTATTTTCCCGTTGGCCATTCATGTCACTATCTAATTTGTGTATGCAACCGTTAAATGTGGTTAAATTGTCTTGAAAGACTCGGTTTTATAGCTTGGCTGTGCTTAAATCCATGTTTGTATTCTATGATCTTTGAGCTGATGTATAGTGATAAACAGCAGTGTCATAATTCATACGACTTTGTTATTTCCTTCTTTGTGATGAAGTAAATGGTTGTCTAAATTAATGCACCGATTCGGTTTCTAATTTGCTCCAGACGCACCCGTCCCAAAGTTGTTTCATGTCATCAATTGATCTGCACACTCAGTACTCATATCAGGTACTATTACTATTATTTCTGGTCCTCTACTGACAAGCTGAACAGCAGATTTAAACCCATGGTTGCTCTCCAGGTAATGGTGCCAGAAGCAATAGCCATTGTTGTGGCCCCGACTGACAATTCAAGGTTTTCCAACTTTCTGACACCATTGAATTCATTTATTTCCGAGTCTTTCACATGATATTGTTGTGTAAGAAAAAACTACTCCCTCCGTTCTTTAATGTTTGACATTTTACTGTTCATGCACGTTCTTTAAGGTACTAAAAACTATATAATATATTATTTTTTAAAAAAAAAATTAATATAATTCCATACTTAGTATTAATAAGTATAATATTATTTAAAAAGATTGAATAAAAAATTAATATTTTATATAGTTTTTATCTTTCTAAAAATACGTGCAGAATTGAAAATGACAAATATTAAGGAACGGAGGGAGTATCTTCTGCAATGGAAATTCATGCAATTTTCATGATGCTTGCATCTCATCAATCTTATTTTACCTTGTACGTTTTCATCTGATGCCTTCGGGAAGCAGGAACATGGGTTGTGTACTAGTACCTACAAAGGGAGCAATTCCTGCTTTTGATACGAATCAAACCCTCAACCTAGTGGTTACTGATGCGGATGACACTATCCATTTGCATGCCCTTTCAACCATTCAGCTATGCCCAAGTGAACCCTTTTGCCCATTCAAATGTAATAACGTGCTTTGTCCAAAACGATACCCCACATAAGAGCATCAGCATCCAAGGGGTTTATCTACCCTATAGCTCTCTTTCACTCCCTATAAGGTTGCCTTATGGGTGTGGAATGAACCTGATGAAATGGGAGGGGTTGGGAAAAACCTAGCAGCAAGGGGCAACCTCATTTTCATCTCTTCACATATTTGCTCAATTTTTTAATCAAAAATGGACCCCACAAGACCACATCATTTGCTCTCCATTTTTTTTAACGTAAAAAAAAAATTCTAAATTTGTTTTTAAATGGAGAAAGAGCTCCATTTTCATACACATTACACAGTGGAAGTAACAATTTCTCTCTATCCATTTTTTGTTCCCTATTTTAATTTAATTCAATAAAATATTTAATAAGCATATTAATATTAAATTTTTTAGATTAAGTATTACTATATCCGTTCGGAAAAACTTGTCACTTTACTATTCACGCACAATTATTTAGGAGATAAAAACTATATAAAATATCTATTTTTTTAATAATTTTTTTAACAATTTCGTAGTTATTATTAATAAGTACAAACTTGTTAAAAATTTTTATAAAAAATAAATATTTTAAATAGTTTTTATCCTTCTAAAAAAACGTGCATGAATAGTAAACGACAAGTTTTGCCGAACGGAGGTAGTATTAATATTAATTATTAAAACGAGATATAGATAAGGGTGATGAGGTAACCTCATGGATGCGGGAAAAATTGAGAAATTCTTAAAGGAAGAGGTAGAGTTAGTGGAAAATGATGTGGAAGAAAGAGAAGATGAGGTGTCGAAATTTTATGAAGTGAGAGATAAAAAAATGGGGAATGGGTTAACCCATGGATGCTGATGCTCTAAAGACAACCTACCTTACCCAATTGACGAGTCTACTGTTCCGATCACGTGTGTGAGAAATTGATTATTTGAAATTTGGAGTGAGTTAGATTTATCTTTCTTGTAAAACATTTTTCTAAATCAGGAAATGTTGTTTCTCTAATCGGCATATGAAGATGTTCCATGACATACTTGTGATCTAACTCCGATTCTCTAATTCAAACGGTTTTGTACCCTGCAGGAGCCATGGGATATTTCAGATATCTGATCCAGGCGGAATGGCGATCCTGAAGGATTGCAAAGAGGGTGGATTTCACCCTCACCAGGAACCATCTGATGGTGGTAGCATATACCAGCTGTGTTCACATGTCTATATCAACCCAAACTTAAGATTCGAAATATTTGATCTGCGACGTTGATATGATGTGTCATCCGTGCTAAGGGCAGCATGGCCTAGGTACGTACACTTGGAAAATAAACAAGCTACAACCTGCAGCTGTGCTAATCTTGCTCAAAACTAAATGGCTTGTTTCCCACACCTGTATAGATGGAGTTGATAGACTAAGAAAGTTGCAAATTTTTCATTCAAAAAAAAAAAAATAAATAGAAGCTGAAAAATGTTTCTTCTTTCTTGTGCATTATTAAGTGAGGATGTTACACAGAACACATATGGTTCAATTAGCCCATGGTTAGTGGTTACGTAATCTTAGTATCTGATTCCAATTTTGTCCTTTTTATATCTCAAGTGACGTTATATGTAAGAGTACGTACACCTTGGTCCCCAAGACCCTGCCTAGGCCGGACTAGGCTGGGTCTAACTGAGAATGTTGTTGTTGTTGCTGCTACTGTTGTTGCTGCGTTATATGAAAAGCGGTGACTTTCCAAAACCATATGGCTCCCATCAATAGTGTTTATATGCTAATATATGTCATGCTAAGTTGAAAGTACACTAGTTTGCTTGGTCTAGTTGTACAGAATCTAGACTACATGCTCTGTCTGGTTGAAAGCTTATTATTTTCGATACGCTCGAGAAGCGAAATACAAGTGGCAATCAAGACAGGACGAGACTCAGAAGTTGTTCTCATTTTGTTTGTGTTACTAATGATAGTTAAGGGAGGGGAGGAGCATCCTGAAATTCACGAGCTTCAGCAATAAGGTATCTCTAGTAACATCCTACTGGACACGAGTTTACTGTAAGACCGTAGACTCATAGAGGGTTGCTTTTTAGTGGGGATGGGGAAATAAATGAACATGAACGTGCTCTGTGGCCATCGATGGTTGAACACAGTGTGCGGCCACAAAGTTGCTTACGATTTGTCAATTTATGTGCCCTTTTTACAGGGATTGCTACTGTAGTACTGTCAGGGTGGAGCCGAGGTAAGAGGATCTCCTAGAACAAATGGCTTTTTTTTTTTATTATTAGGAAAGATTTCGGGTGAGAGAACTCTACCCGAGAGCATTCTTACGAATGAGATCCTGCACACCTGAAATATTTGAGATGTCGCTACCCCGGACAGAGTGGCCAAGGCCTAAGGGGATCGACCTGGTGTTCATCGGGTCTTGTTCGGGGGATCGATCATATCCTCTCTCTATTTGGCTAATTAGTTGACCCGGGCAAACGTGGGTCGGCCTGTTTGTCCGCTATTTTGGACGGGTATGCATAAGGGGTGAAGCCTAAGAAGGCTACTAAGCCCGGTCCGCGCCAACAACGGGTACGTGATTGGGAAGACAAATATACACGTTGCGGGCCACTAAGTCCGTAATGGGTACCCGCTATTTTTATATTTATTTAAAACATATATAATAATTAATATTAATTGTTAATTATTCCATACTTATAATTATAAGAAAAAAAATAAAAGAAAATTGATTAATGCAAGTAAGTTCGATTGATTGCCTCACTATTTGGTAAACTTATCAATGCGCTGATGCTGTTAGTAGGATAATAATACACTAACTTGCTTTCTTTAGCTCAATGGTTATAGTTATTGGGGATTAACTCTTGGTTGAAGGTTCGAACCGTCATAGCTACATTTGTTATTTTCATTTCCCGGTTCGAACCCCGAATAACCGCTCTTTATTTACCAATTCAAGGATAATAATACACTGTTTTGTATCACAACGAAACCCAATGTGGACCGGATTCCCCAACCAGTCCCGAATAATTATGCCCGCACAGCTATTCAAGTTAGACAGTGTTGAGCTATCAAAATTAAGCTTATAAAAAATTATAGGAGGCTTTCACCAAGAGGTGCTTTTCTTTTGATTTTGTTTCACCTGAAAAGAGTTAGCTTTCTTAGTAGGAAAATCCATCAGATTCAGGTCGTCATCGAATACTGATGCTTTCTTCCAATTATCAATGTGAGTTTGTATGAGATGACTTGTTATAGATGTGCGTGGGATGACAACTTGTCTAAACAAGAATTGGTTTCTAATGTACCACGTAGTCCACCAAGTAAACGCAAGTTTGTCCTTATCCTTCATTGAAAAGGTGTTTCCGATAAAGTTGAGGATGAGCTTGAAGTCGTGCGATTAGCCAATTAAATTGGAAAATTTTCAACTAATAGTATCCGGGAAAGAGTGTAATAAGTTCTTATAAGGACATTCAATAAGCAAATGAGTGTCATCTTCAACAACAGAGTTGCAGAGACAACAAGTATAAGGAATAGAAACACATAGTTGGTTAAGCTATTTAGCAGTCGGGAGGCCTTTTTGGGAGATTTTCCACAAAAAGTTTTTAATTTTAGGCGGGATTTTAAGAGTCCAGATTCAGGCGTTACTCTCCATTTCTAGGGAATGTTGTGAAGAAACAAGCTTATAAGTAGATGAGGTGGTAAACCAATCCTCCCGATTGGGCCACCAATAGAGACGATCCTCGAATTGATTTGTGGGTAAAGGTGTATCCACCAATAGAGAAGATGGAAGAGTGGCATGAAGCTTCTCAAGCCACAACTGACCATCTAAGATGTAGTAACTAACACATTCCTCGGGATTTGAGATGTTAGGACAGTCAGGTCTAGAGTGAATTGAAAATGAAGATAACCAGTTATCGGTCCAAAATCTGACCGATTTTCCATTGTCAATTGACCAAATTAACCCTGTTTTGAATTTATCAATGAGTGGACCATTGCCAAGAGGAATCACCCCGCTTCTGATAGTTGAGAAGGTTTGTGTGACCAAGATATTTATGAGTGACAAGTCTAACCCAGACATTGTCAGGTTCAGCCAAGATTTTCTAGAGTAATTTCATTTGGAGTGCTTCATTCAATCATTCATATCTTTAGATTTTCTCGAGCCTATTCCCTTAAATCTCTTTGGCCTACAGTCTGTCCTAGCTGATAAGAGGGCAGTGTTGATTATCCTTATTCCAGAAAAAACCTTTTATTAACTTGATCCAATTCTTTGTGTACAGAGGATGGTAGCATAAAATTTTACCTTGTATAAAGAGGTTTCGAGGCCAGATTAGACCCAATGAGAAATGCTCGACCATGTTGAGAGAGCGCACTCGCCCTACACTTAGTCAATTGTTCCTTTGATTTACAGATGATTTTGTTAAAGGTTTCCGTATTTACCCTCCCATTGACTATCGGACAACCAAGATATTTTTCAAGAGTGTTTTCATTAGTAATATTTAAGCAGTTAGAGAGCTTCTGGACCCTAGAGTTTGTAATTCCTTTAGTTGCTTGGAAACTAGATTTGTGGTAATTTACACATTGTCTCGAAACATTACAGTAACTGTCAATAATGGTTTTGACTTGGAGACTAGCAGATACTGACGTGCTCGAACCCGGGCTCGAGCAAAAGGACCGGCGACGAGAGTTCCGAGAAGCCGGGAAGTTGTTGGCAGTTCTGGAGCAGCAGATCAGTCGGCAAAGAATGCCGATTTCCCGTCGATTGGCTAGGCTTCTGGAAACGTACGAGTACTACTTTTGTAGATCTTGAAGTCGCGGTCGCGGATTGGGGCAGATCTCATCAATCGGATGTCAGACGAAGCAGGAAATCGCGTTTTACCGAGACGTCGCCTGTGCAGAGACGGTTCCGAAATTGAGTTCGTTTGAGAGGTATTGAGGGCTGTTTTGGGAGTGACGTTTTGGGTATGATTGAGGGTGATAATGGGGCTGTGGAAGGCCTTAGAATGGTGGTAAAGAAGGGGAATGGGGTTGAGGGATATGTGACGCAAGATCGCTCTCGGCCTCGCACTCCGAGCTCTCTCCAACACTCGATCTTCCACACTCTCGGCCTCGCACTCCGAGTGTTTCCGACCCTTTGATTCCGTCGTCTCTCACTAAGGAATCTCCTTCAGCCTCTCACCGAAGGTTTTGTTCCCGGCCTATCACCTAAGAACGAGATTCTTGACCCGAATCACTGGAAGCTAAAAGGCTTACTTTTCTCAAATTTCAACTTATCTTCAAATCAGTTATTACAACCCTTTATATAGGAAAAATATTGAATCTATGAAAAACAAAAGAAATTAAATAAATTCATAAACTAATGACGGATAATACGAAAGGGTTTCCGAGATTTATGACGGAAAGATGGACAACCATAATGGGGGGGAAAACGAATGGTCTTGGTTGCCATCAAAGGTATGGAAGGTCGGGAATCCCTAAAGCCCCGTCATTTAATCCGACCTTATTGAATTCATTCCGTCTTCATTTATTGCATTTCTGACAAGCTGCCTGATTTTCGGACTCATCCAAAGATCCTAAATTTCGGCCATATTCCAATCTGAATTGACGACTGCATCCTTCAATAAAGTTGTAGCCGCTTAAAATATCTTTCCAACAAGTGCTCATCGGCTTCAATCGGAATTTTATACAGCCAGAACGAGCCAAATTACCGAGGTGTCGCCAAATAGTCTTCACAAATGAAAGTTGATATTCTGCTCTGAAGAAAAACCTTTGTAGGAAAAAAGATGCAAGCTCAAGGGCAACTACGATCACATCATCCTCCTCCTCTTGAAAAGGATTCGTCCTCGAATCCGTGATGGAAACGAGCAACTTCTTCGAACATGCTTCTTCTTCCTTCAACGAATCTGGAATCCCTTCTTCTTCTTCAATCGAGAAAGGCAAGCAAGACGGAATGAAAGAAGTTGAATCTAACCACTTACTTGACATGGAATTCAGAAAGCAAGGCATGTCGGTTGAGATTCGTTTCTCCTTCCCGGAAAGCGCAACCTTGGGAACTTGGATGATTTCTTCATCCTTCTTAAGCTCGGGGTTGACCTTCGCAATCTCAATCGGGACATCCTTGAACTTTCCTTCTTTGATCTCAATTGTCACACCCATGGACGTAGAGGATGTCATCTTTGAAGAGGGAGGTGGGGCTGTTTTGGACTTTGATTGCATTGACCCCAATGAGGTGACGAGATTTCGAATTTCCTTTACTTGTTTCATTGAATCTTCCGCGAGCTTGCGGATCTCTTCCCAAGGTGGTTCCACCTTCTTCTTATGCCGAGCCTCATCCTCTCGAGCCTTTCTCCTTCGATATCTCCTACGGAGCTCTTGATCAACTACATCATATGTAGCCCCATCCATGTCACTCCAACGAAGATACCCATCATCATAGGCTCGAATAGCCCATCGGATGTACTCTTCGGACAAAGGCTTGGAACTCGTTTTCTTCAACATTTTGACCCAAAAGCTTGAGGAACCCTTGTCTTTGCTCTGATACCACTTGACGTGCTCGAACCCGGGCTCGAGCAAAAGGACCGGCGACGAGAGTTCCGAGAAGCCGGGAAGTTGTTGGCAGTTCTGGAGCAGCAGATCAGTCGGCAAAGAATGCCGATTTCCCGTCGATTGGCTAGGCTTCTGGAAACGTACGAGTACTACGTTTGTAGATCTTGAAGACGCGGTCGCGGATTGGGGCAGATCTCATCAATCGGATGTCAGACGAAGCGGGAAATCGCGTTTTACCGAGACGTCGCCTGTGCAGAGACGGTTCCGAAATTGAGTTCGTTTGAGAGGTATTGAGGGCTGTTTTGGGAGTGACGTTTTGGGTATGATTGAGGGTGATAATGGGGCTGTGGAAGGCCTTAGAATGGTGGTAAAGAAGGGGAATGGGGTTGAGGGATATGTGACGCAAGATCGCTCTCGGCCTCGCACTCCGAGCTCTCTCCAACACTCGATCTTCCACACTCTCGGCCTCGCACTCCGAGTGTTTCCGACCCTTTGATTCCGTCGTCTCTCACTAAGGAATCTCCTTCAGCCTCTCACCGAAGGTTTTGTTCCCGGCCTATCACCTAAGAACGAGATTCTTGACCCGAATCACTGGAAGATAAAAGGCTTACTTTTCTCAAATTTCAACTTATCTTCAAATCAGTTATTACAACCCTTTATATAGGAAAAATATTGAATCTATGAAAAACAAAAGAAATTAAATAAATTCATAAACTAATGACGGATAATACGAAAGGGTTTCCGAGATTTATGACGGAAAGATGGACAACCATAATGGGGGGAAAACGAATGGTCTTGGTTGCCATCAAAGGTATGGAAGGTCGGGAATCCCTAAAGCCCCGTCATTTAATCCGACCTTATTGAATTCATTCCGTCTTCATTTATTGCATTTCTGACAAGCTGCCTGATTTTCGGACTGATCCAAAGATCCTAAATTTCGGCCATATTCCAATCTGAATTGACGACTGCATCCTTCAATAAAGTTGTAGCCGCTTAAAATATCTTTCCAACAAGTGCTCATCGGCTTCAATCGGAATTTTATACAGCCAGAACGAGCCAAAATACCGAGGTGTCGCCAAATAGTCTTCACAAATGAAAGTTGATATTCTGCTCTGAAGAAAAACCTTTGTAGGAAAAAAGATGCAAGCTCAAGGGCAACTACGATCACATCAGATACACTACCTTTGGAGAAAATAGTGATATCGTTTGCGAATGCAAGAAAGGGCATGCATGGACCATTTTTACCAAATCTAAATCATATGGGACTGTTGGTGGCGCTGGCTTCTAGCGCAAGTTTGTGAGAAAAGATTTCTCCTCCTAAAATAAAAAGGAAAAGGGATAGCGTGTCACCCTAACCAATACAGGGAATGAAACAATTGTCACGCATTTCAAGACCCAGACTACAAAGATAGGGTGGAAACCAAATTTTTCTAGGACTTTATGTGTGAAATTCCAATCCATCCTATCATATGCTTTTTATACATCTAGTTTCATTGCTAGCCAACCCTCACTGCCTTTGTGGGATTTGAATGAGTGAAAGATTTCATGGGCAATAAAAACATTGTCCCGAATGGCTCTATTCGATACAAAGGCCCCTTGAAGGGAGTGGATTAGCTTTCCAATGTTATTTTTTAGTCTTTCATTTAGGATTTTGGATATTACTTTGTACATGGTGGAACATAAACTGGTGTGTGGATAATGATTAGTGAAGGAGGGGTTATCCGGTCCAATTTCCTCCTTAATCATTATGTCATCTAATCCTATCATATTTTAATTGTGTACGAAGGTCAGTACACTTAAAAAAAAATGTCGACATAATAAACAATCATCGTATATTTAGAGATCAATATATACACTAATCCCTAAATATTTTATTTTTGTTTATAAATAAATATTTTATTTTTTTAATCATGTCGTGCAAAGTAACGATAGTGAGCTAAGTATATACAATATACACACAACTACAGAACATAACCATTAGTCATTATCCAATATTATTACAGACTAAGAAGAAAAATCCCAAAACGCTCTCTTTTGAGAGCTTTTCCAAAAACCCAACCTACCACCATCTTCCTCCGTCTTCGGCCTCGAGGATCAACCAATCCGACAAATCGCCTCTAGTTGTTGGACTAACTATCATCCTCATCTCCATCTTCCATGTGCTCCCGCATCCATCCATGGCGGTGGACTTGATGAAGCCCGAGTAACGAACAACATCGTCGATCAAACTTCTCTCTTCGGAGAGCCCAAACCTCTCATCCCTTGTCGCTTCAGGTTGCCGTGGTTGGCCTGGTTTGCCCCTCGCATCATCCCTCGCCTCGCCTAGTTTCCCCGACCTTAGGCGTCGGCCTTTTGTACATCCGGCGGCGGGTTGTTTTGCTGCTCTCAATAAGCCTTCTCCTTCACCCGGAGTGGCTTGTGTGTTTTTCCCTTCGGCCATTCCGCTTCCATTGTCAGTCCTCCTCCGCCCCGACAAACTGCAATCTCCCTCGTTCCGGTCGCGGTGGGGTCGATTTGGGTTGTTGGGTTCTCAGATTCGCCTTCTTCTTCTCCCTCCTCCTCCAACCATCTGCGTTTTCAGTCAGTCGGTGTGTCGATTGTTCGGTGGTGATGGCGAGGCTTGTTTAGGTAATCCCCTAGCTCCATTTCATCTCCACTATTACCGTTCATTCCCCGTGCATCGTCTTATCATCAACATAATCGCTTGGTTTTTGCGTTGGTTGGGCTTCAACCAACGGTCGGCCGTTTCCGCATCCGTCGCTACCTTTCCTCACGCGTCTCAGATCCTCTGAGGCTTTACCCTAGTTTCTTGGGTTCCCCTCGGTTGGTGTCTGTGCATTAACATTGCTCCCTCCATTCATCGGTTCCCTGCCCGTACTTCGTCGAGCGTGGCCAGTGGTCTCGATCTGTACTTCGACCTGCTGCCGGTGGAAGCGCCTTTACCCTACTCTGTTTCAGGGTTGTCATGAGACCTTTGATGAGCTTGTTTTGTGCTTTGTGCTTAAGGTTAATCCTTGGGTCCAAAGCAAGCCCCCCAAAATTTTTTTTATCTATTTTTTTACATATATTTTTTTTATGTGTAATTAGATATATAATTAACAACTTGCTTGCAAGGCATAATACCCCTCGTTTGCGAGCATCGAAATCCGTGTCATGATTGATTGGTTTTCGAATGTCTTTTTTCGGATTGTGTGTGGCTCTGTCCTGGGCATTCCTAAGTGTTCTTCAACTTAGTTGGGTTTGCAACGTCCGGAGTCGGGATAGGTTGGGGTTGTGATGGTGTGCTAAAGGCGACTCCGCATCCGGGAGATTGGTCCTTGAAGTTTCGTATTCACCGCCCACAAGAGTTAGTGTCTGCTGTACCGCTGACCTGCGATGCTTCCCTTTGGTGGTACTTTGCTTCGTTCTTCGCCGGTGTCCCAACGTTTTGGTTGTTGTTTTGCTCAGCTTTCGTTCCTTCCAAAGTTCATGTAACGTGTTATTAGCGTTCTTTTCTTCTTGTATGTTTGGTTTTATTGTTTGTTTGATGGTCACTCAGTCTGTCGACTTTTCGATTCCTCAAATTTTAGATATATCTGAGCTCGAATTATTACCTTATAAAAAAAAAACAGAAGAGAAGCATTATTAAATAAGGTAAGGTGCTTGTCAGGGAGGAGTGGTCCTTATTTTGACTGTTGTAACATTGATTTTACTTAATTCGGGACCGAGTCAAAAGTCATTGGATTGCCAATCTGAGCTAAAAGATTCAACATTGGACCATCCTCTATGCAATCATGCCTGTTGTACTTAAATACCTTACCTTTAAAAATTACAAGAAATCCCTTGCAGATTTTCCAAATGAATTTTGATATGTTTTCCACAAAGAGCATCTAAAATGATCGAATTTCTCAAAAAAAAAAAAAATCTTTCTATTATCTGTTATTATTTTTTACTAAATTTATTATTTTTTTAACTCTTTTCAATTCATTTGTCACAATGGTCGAATTCTTAAATAATCCATCTCACTCACATACTTTTTCCATATCCCAAAATATTTTTTCTACTACGTATAATATTAAAATAATTTAATTGATTTAAAAATAAAAATGAATTAATTTAATTTATAATTATATTTGTTAATTAATTTTAGTGATTAAATTTTTTTCTTTAAATAAAAATTTATAATTTAATTTAAAATTTTATTTTACAAATAGTTTTATTAATTTAAATTATTTAACAAATAAAATTTTTATTAATTTAATTTATAATAATATTGACAATTAATTTTAATAATAAAAATTTTATTATTTTATTTTATAATTATATTGATAATTAATTTTGATAATTCAAAATCTTTTAACTCATAAAAATTTAATTTATAATTATATTGGATAATTCCTTTTAATAATTTAATGTCTTTCAACTAAATTATGAATAAATTGAATACATCTAAATATAATACTCCATCCGTTCCAAATTAAATGTCGTTTATCTTTTAGTGCACGCTTTTTAAGGAGGTAAAAATTTAATTTATAATTATTTTTTAATTCATTTTTTAAAATAATTTCGTACTTTTTTTTACAGTAGGCAAGAAGTAGATCGACAAAGCGATCTTGAAGCCATCAACAGATTGCTTGGAAGACCCTACGCAAAGGGTCGCCGGTCAAAAAGAAAAAATTATCTAAGATTACAATTACAGAAATTTAAAATTAAAAAAGTCGAGAAAATTAAAACTCTAATTTCTTCAGATCTAATCTAGCGAATTAGACGGCTTGCATGCAAGTCGAGGGAGCAGTAGCCATGACATTGTTAGCTTAGAAAGCGGAAACCATGCACATCAATCATGTTTCATGTGATGCTTCGATTCAAGACTTGGGATTTGAAGGTTGAAAGACAAAAAACAGTGATGGTTGCGGTTTGGGTTCCAGATGCGGTGCACGATGAAACACTTGGTGTGTTGGACGAGAGCGTCTTGTCTTTTTCGTCGCCGACTGCAAGGACAAAGAAGAATTGGGGGTTAAACTTGGAGAGTCATAATAGTTCAAAAACCTGGTTTTCAAGCAACATGGAGTGGATCCCAACCGCATAGCAGGAGGGAGACAACATGCATTCCCTGCATGTTGGGAAGGCGAGAACAGCGATGAGGAGGGAGTTGATAAAGAGGTCTCCAACAGAAGTGGTTCTTCGGGTGGTCAGGAAGGCGAGAACGGTTGCAACTCCGGCGTCGCAGACCGGGGCCCATCACGACGGAAGAAGGGCAAATCTGCTGACAAGGTAGAAGGTAGAGGAGATGAGGATGGGTGCACTAGAGATTGAGGATGCTCGAGCGGCAGAGGAGCGAGATCGGCTCGCCGAAGCCACATGAGCCCAAATATGGGCAGAACTGTGGAGAGTGACCGGTCAGGGAGTCAGGCGGCGGGGTGTGGATCGGGGTGGTGGAGAGCCAAGCGGGCTGGGCGGCGGAGAGCTGGCTTGTGAAGAAAGAAGGCCATGGAAGATAGATGCAGTATAGGTTGACATCTATTGAAAGGTTGATTTCTAGGGTTGGGTTTTGGGGTTTTGAGGAGAGCGTTTTTTACTTTGTTTCTTGTGGATTTCTAAAATAATTTCATACTTGTCATAAGTATGAACTTATAAAAATAAATTCATTAAAAAAATAATATTTTATACATTTTTTACTTACTTAAAATGTGTGCAGAAAAGTCATATTGTAAAGTCCGAATATATTTTTATATAATTTTAATATTATTTTAATCAGGTATATTATTATATTCAATTTGTATAAGTGAAATAAAAACTCGTCCTCGAGCACCAAGTTTCGATTTTAAAATCCTTCCGACATCCTTTTAGAATTTTGATTTTGACGGGATTTGATTCCGCTTTTGAGCTCCGAGTTTGATAAAAATTAATTTAATTTCGATTATCTTGAAATTGATTCGAAAATTCAATTTAAATTCTCTAGTGTCGGGATTGGGATCGAGCGTCGGAATTTCAATTGGTATTGTTGGGGATCGTTCTTAAATTGTGTTACCTTTCCTTTTTCTTTACTCTCTCTCGTCTGAGACTTCCGTTGTGGGAGATTCCCCCTACCCTTGCACCCTACAGCTAGCCATTTGTTGTTTTGTGCCAATCTCATAAATCCCCTTTGCCTCACCCTCACTCTCACACTGCCTTCCACCAAAACAAACCCACCAAAACACTCAGAGGAACAGTCCTCCCTCTCTCACTGTTTCATCCCTGCAGAAACCAGGAAAACACCATTTCCAATTCAGATTAAGACAACCAAATCCTCCCTCTCTCCAGTTTCATCTTTGAAAGAACCAGAAAACCCAGTGATTCTCTGATTCCGAGAGCAGTCGCAGCAGCCACCGGGTCATCTTCTTCCTCTCTTCCTCGCCGAGCGCCTGTTCTTCGTTCGAAGAGCAGCCAAGCTTCAGTCTCTTCCTCCTCCTTTGTGTCCGAGCAACAGAAGAAGCTCCCCGGAGACCGAGAACGAGCCTAGTCCGCCCAGAAGCACGCCGGAGGCTCCGCCGCGCCGCCCTCGCTCCTCGCTTCCCCTGTTGTTCCGATTAGAGTCCGGTAAGGTTGTTCCTCCCCCTTCCGCTCTAAACCACAATGGAATCGCACCTTTTGATCTCTATTCTCGATCCAGGCAAACCTCGATTGGATTTCGCCTCCGACGAAACTCAATCGACTTCCATGGACGTTTTCCGGCGAAGGATTCAACCTCGGTAATCTCTCTATTCTCCCTCTCCTTCACTCGCGTTTCGCTCCTTTTGTCCTGTGTTTGGTCGGAATCTGGTGTCGGACCTCTGGGTGAAGTTGCGTCGGAAAAGGCCGCCGGTAGGCCGAGCGTCTTCTTCTTTTCCTTCCGTTCTCCGTCGTCGTTGCGGAGCTGTGTCTTGAAGGAGAGGCAGACCCCTCTTCTTTCTTTCTTTTGGTTCTGGGCCTATTTTCTGGACCTCTACCTCTCGGATCCGGGTCTGGACTTGCTTTGTTCCCTTTTCTTCCGGGTTAAAAGAATCGGGTCGGGTCCTTCTTCAGTTTTGGATCTCTGTGTCCGGGTATGGGCTGGCCTCTGGGCTTGGATTCGGGTTCCCTTCTGGCTGTTGGGCTGCTGGGTGTTGTTTATAAATGGTTATTGTTAATTGTTGTGTCATTTTATTATATAAATATGATAATGTGTGTTAGTTGTTATATCCTTATATTATCCGGTTATTTCTTTGGGAAATATTATATTTCTTGAAATTTATATATTATAAAAGTATTTGGAAAATAACATTATTTGGAATATATATTTAGTGTTGTTCTAAATTGTGATTTTAGGAATTTGAAATGAATTATGAGTTGTGATTTATAAATATGGTTGTGAAAATAGAATTACTTTGTGACTCAATGTCAGGATTTATTTATTTAATGATTTTGAAAATAAACATGCCGGGAGTGTGTTAATAATATGATTTTGGGAACTTGTTAAGGATTTAAATGATAAATGTCGAATTTTGGCCAAGTATGATTTGAGAAGTTATTTTGAATATGAGTTGACTTAAACTAGGATTTAAGAGTTTGGAAAACATGGTTGGTATGATTTATCGATGGGTTTGATTGGAAATGAAATGATTTTGGTTGATGTTGATCATATCGGAAAGGTTTGGAAAACGGTGTCACTATCGGTTGGTTTTGAGTATGTTGAGAACTTGGGTTCATGTGTGTGAAAATGTTGGTCCGGTAACTTATGGAAATGGCTTGATGATAGGTGTGTATTGCTTTTGGATTGCTTGGACTTGCATTTGGGCCCTTGCTTGTATTATTCTGCTGTTCTGCATCTTCAGGTAAGTTCCCTAGGGGGCTTACTCAGGTTGGACATTCATGCCTGTTGTTGCATTTTATGTTAGGTGTTGCACACATATGCATAATAGCATGCCATGTAGTATCCTGTTTAAGTTGCACTAATTGAATGAGCATCTACTTACTTTATGCGTTTGAAACAGAACGGCCGTTATCTGTGATAGTCCTACAGTCTTTGCTAGGGTCGTAGGGTAGCCAGCCCAAACGGGCTTGCCCTGAGTCAACCGATTCTATATGAGCATGATATGATAGCCCAGCACCATCGGGCAAGCGATGAGATGAGATGATATGATATGATGATACCGTGGTTTGTGCACCACCACGAGGAAATGGGTACTGTGCTGGCCAGGTCCGCTCATGAAAAAGGGGGCGGAGTAGGAGAGGGATATGCCATTTGGCATTGTCTTGGGCCCTTTACAGTATTTCCGCACGTTATTATAACTAGGAGCATGCTAGTGTGTTTAACTTTCGTACTGCATTAGAGCATCTTTATTAGGTATAGCACATACTATGTGGCCTCAGTGAGGACTGCCGGTCCCGCATGCGTGGCTCGATCTGATTCCTTTCCCCGTTCTTCTTTTAAAGGTATTTTCTGCAGATTTTGAGTGCTCGATGTCTATATGACGGGGTTCCCTTCTTGCGAATCGAAGAACCTGGCTAATTCTCTAATTCGTTATAAATGGTAATTACCCATTCATGATTTGGTTTTGACCTGGCTCTGCCGTGGCACTTGTATCTTTATTTTGCTTCCGCTTTACTTCCGTTTGAAATAGATTCCGCGACATAGTCTTAGGACAGGTTAAGGGTACCCAACGGCCCTTCGAGGTTTTTTTAGGGTTTGAAATCCCTCTTTCCACTAATCTTAAAATGAGTTTGAAACATCGACCCGTACCTGGATTGCAAGATCCGAACAAGGGGTTTTATCCCTTGAAACGTAACCCGGAAATCATAATTCTGGGCCGTTACACATATGACTTTTATTATGGAACATATGGAGTACTATTATAAATCCAGAAGTATTTTCCGGCCATTTGGCTTTATCTAGAGGCTTCATTTCATGTGTCATCCTTTAAAGGCTTCATATCCTCCTTTTCCTTTCTCATTTTTATTTCATCCACTTGTATACATCTACTTCATTGATATCTGCCACATCATTATGGTAATCGCCATGCATCAACTAACCGTCCACTATCAAGCTATTTATTTAATTAATAAAAAATAAAATAATGATATAATTAAGGAATAACATTTGATTATATATTTTTTCTTCAATTTATTTCCAAGTTATTATATTATGAATAAAAAAATCTAATCTAATACTATTATAAACCTAGAAGCATTTCCCGCCTATATGATTTTATCAAGAGGCTTTATTTCGCATGTCATCGTTTGAAGACTTTCACGTCCTCCCGCCCCTTTCTCATTTTTATCTAAACTACTAATACGTACACATCCACTTTATTGATTTTTGCCACATCATCATGGTAACTAACTACACATCTACTAACCATCCCATTAACCCACTATCAAGCTATTTATTTAATTAATAAAAAAAATAAAGTGAATGATATAAGAGAAATTCCGTTTGGTGCCCCTGAGGTTTTGACAATTCTGCTTGGTGCCCTAAGGTTTTATTTTGTCCGGATGGTGCCTCTGAGTTTTGTCAAAAGTCCGCCTCATGCCCAAAACTCATATTTTCACCTTTATAAATCAATAAAATGGCCCATTATTTTTTCTTATTTCACAAAACCTCTTTTACTTTTAACAATGAACAAAATTACCTATTATTTATCTAAATTCAAGATAAAATTGAAAAACCCACCTTTATATCTAAAATTTAACAAAATCACGTATTATTTCCAAAACTTTTATCACAAAATCACCCTTCTTCCAAATTTTTTAAAACAAAATCACTACGGTTTTTAAAATTATACAAAAGACATATTAGTTTCCATACTTTGAAAAAAATAAAAAATAAAAACACTCGTTATTTTCCAAAATAATATTTAACATCTACTGTATTGTTTTCCAAAATAATATTTAACCTATAATTCACTAAATTTTAACAATTGTAAATGTGATTAATCATATGGTGGTTCAATATTTTGGTAGTATTTTTTTTCCAGTTCAATATGTAAACCCGGAATTATTATTTTTTCAATTTAATATTTAGCCACAATAGTTCATTGTATAAGAAAGAAATACATTATAATTATAATTTTCTTTTTAAATCAGGTCTTTGGGTTTCACGTGACACAAAAATGTCGGATCGGATCGAGTTGACCCAGCATGAACCATCCTAATTGATCAATCTAACCCAATACACGATCGATTCGAATTTTATTGAAAATGTAATGTGAAAAATAAATGGTGGATTGATGAATAAGAGGGTGAATTTTTTTTTACCCAATACTCAATTAGAATAAAGGAGATTTTTTTAATATCAAAAGTATGGTTTTATGATTTTTTTTTCCTTTTTGTAATTTATAGGTCAATTTTTTTTTCAAAAAATATGAGGGTGAATTTTTTTTTACCCAATACTCAATTAGAATAAAGGAGATTTTTTTTATATCAAAAGTATGGTTTTATGATTTTTTCCTTTTTGTAATTTATAGGTCAATTTTTTTTTCAAAAAATATGAGGGTGGAGTTTTTTTTACCCAATACTCAATTAGAATAAAGGAGATTTTTTTTATATCAAAAGTATGGTTTTATGATCTTTTTTCCTTTTTGTAATTTATAGGTCAATTTTTTTTCAAAAAATATGAGGGTGGATTGATGCAATTTTTTTTATATATAAATAATGGGTGGTATATTATGTATGTACAATGTTTGACAAATAATGAGATTTTTTTTTTGCAAAATATTAAAAATAATGAACCTTTTGTGTAATGTTAAAAATAAAGGTTGATTTTCTTCTAAAATTTTTTGTAACAATGGCTGAGTTTTTGCTAAAATTTTGGAAACTATGTGTGATTTTATTGAAAAAAATATATAAGGTTTTTTTTACTTTTATGTTGGATTTAGTTAAATAATAGGTTGTTTTATTCATTGTTAAAAATAAAGGGGGTCTTGTGAAATAAGGAAAAATAATGGGCCATTTTATTGATATAAAAAAGTGAAAATATGAGTTTTGGCCATGTGCGGACTTTTGACAAAACTCAGGGGCACCATCCGGACAAAATAAAATCTTAGGACACTAAGCGAAATTGTCAAAAACCTCAGGGGCACCAAACGGAATTTCCCATGATATAATTAATGAATAAAACTATACTCCGTATGATATAATTTTTCTACACTTTCTTTTCAAGTTATCATATTATAAAAAAATTTGAAAATAAAAAATATTTAGAATTTTATTAATAACCCTCTTATATTTATATTGATTGGAGTTTTATGTTCTGTTGCTTCTGAATTGGCAAAAATTATTGTCGCTACAACAACAACAAAAATTATTGATGCAAAGTTGTCCACGATATTAAATTCAATTTCAGTTTGGTAAGTGTAGGTATATACTAGTCTATCTCTTCCTCTCTTGTTTTGCAGAGTTTCAATTCAACTTCTAGTATTTATGACTTTTGACTTTGTTCGGTCTCAGATGGAAAATCTTATGCAAGCCAGGATCTGGTACCAAATTATAGACATGGCCATGAGTCGGCGGGTCGTAAGGGTTCTCGTGTAAGCAGTTGGGGGCTGGTTATGGGTTAGGATTAGGGCCGGGGAGTTGGGAACCCGGTGACCCCGCGGGTCAAAATATTTTTTTAAAAAAAATTGTGTGGTTTTATATTATGTAATTTTATAATTAAGTATACAACAAAAACAACAACAACATCGATCCAGTATATCCCACGATAAAGTGGGGTCTGGGGGGTTCGGATGTACGCATTATTACCCCGATTAGGTCGGGAGAGTGTTTCCGATAGAACTAATAATAACAACACAGAAGAATAAAACGGGGACATGCCGATGAAATGGTAAATTAAGGGACGTGACAACATCATAAAAACACCAGCAATAGACTGGACTCAACCACCTAGGACACTAGATGCCGGCCACTCGGATACTCCTACGCCAATGGTCTCTATCCATAGTCAAAGCTTCCGCGAGGTTCAATAAGTTGAGATCCTATCTCATAACCTCCGGCCAACTCTTCTTCGGTCTATCTCTCCCCCTACGGGTAGGCCCTAGATATAAACTCTCGCATCTATTCACCGACGTCGAGAGGGGTCTTCTCCGAACATGACCAAACCAACGCAATCTGGACTCCTGCATCTTGTCCACGATGCTCAAAACTCCCACCTCGCTCCTAATGTCGGTATTTCTGATCCTCTCCAGTCTCGTGTGACCACTCATCCACCGCAACATCCTCATCTCCGTTATTTCTATCATCTGCTCTTGTGCTTTAGTAATAGGCCAACACTCAAACCCATACAAAACGTAGGTTGGACAACTACTTTGTAGAATTTCCCTTTCAGTTTAGCAGGAACTTTCTTATCGCAAAGGATGTCTGACGCCCTTCTCCATCGCATCCACCCCACTCGAATCTTATGGCCAATATCCAAATCAATACCCCCGTCGCTTTGGAAAAACGAACCCAAATACTTGAATCTCTCATTCCTGGGAACCAGCTCCCCCCCTAACACAACCGAAGCCTCAGAATCTACTAGCCCTCTGAAGCCGAACTGCACATACTCTATCTTCATCCTACTCAAACGGAACCCCTTGGACTTAAGCACTTCCCTCCAGTGTTCCAACCTGCGCGTCAAACCCGATCTCGAGTTGTCCACTAGCACTATGTTGTCTGCAAAGAGCATACACCACATAACCTCTTCTTGAAGCGGAGCAGAAAAACCGTCCATAACAATAGTGAACAGTAGTAGGCTAAGAGCTGACCCCTGATGTAGCCCCACTCGCACCCGAAAGTATTCCGAATCAACCGAAGGGGTTCTGACGCTTGTCAATGCTCCATCGTACGTGTCTTGAATAACTCTGATATACGTCCTCGACACTCCCTTCTTTCGGGACCTTGTCTTAAGCCTTTTATAAATCAATGAAGGCCATCTGCATATTCTTCTTCCTATCTCTGTGCAATTCGATCAACTGCCTCAGCTAATGGATGGCCTCCACCCCTGATCTTCCGAGCATGAATCCAACCCGCCGGGTCGTATAGCTAATGGATGGCCTCCACCGCTGATCTTCCGGGTTGACGGGTTGGCGGGTGGGGACGGGTAGCGGGTTAGGGTTAGGGTCGGGGAATCCTCAATCTGTGACCCTCCGAGTCGACCTATTTTGAAAATGTAGCCGTTTGTCGTGGGGCCCACAGGTCAGAAGTTTTTCTTTTTTTTTAAATGTAGCCGTTGTAACTTGTAACGGCTAGTTGAGTGCTCGGGGCTATAAATACCCGACTCCTTCATGTCACAAATCCCATCCAATCCATCAATCACCTATCAATTTGATTTTCATAAGCTAGTAAGTCGTAATCATGTCCGGTGACAACCTCAAAGAGGCGTTGTTCCGAGATCATTACGAGAAGGCGGATGAGCAAGCCGATCGATCATTCGTAGCCGTTTTTCGCCATTGTGCTAAAAGGTACAAGATGAAAAATAACCTTGGATATGGTAATTTGAAGCTTCACATCACCAACAAGCACCCCGAAAAGATGAAGAACGATGGCGCTTCGGGCTTGAGTGGGACGAGTGGTGGTAAAAACTAGTCTATTATTCCTAAGTCTTAAGTCTTAATCGTAAGTAGTGAGTATTGTAGTAATGTAGTAAGTTTACGTTTTATGTTTTTAAGTTTTTATGTTATGTGAATCGGTGAATGTGAGTCGTGATTTGTACACATGTATTCGTCTTTCGGTTTACAATAAACTTGTGTTTGAATGATTGAAATTATAGTGTTTTATAAGCTAATATTTTTACTAATTACCTAACAACTTAGAAAAAATTACCTAAACATTATATATTACATTTAAAATGTTCAAAAAATAAAAAACTAAATAAAATAAATTGGAAACTTGACATATAAATTTAATTACAAGTTAAGATAGTTAACAAGTAGCAAAACACCACCCAAATTTATTTTTTTTGAATCGGCAACGGCTATATCCAACGGTCGGTAACGAGAGAAAGGGCTCGGTTTGACCCTATAAATAGCCCCTTTCCCTCCCAATTCCAACCCACACCTAACTCATCTCCTCTAATCTCATCTTTATCTCTCTAATCGCTCTCTAATCGCTCGATCTTGTCTCTCGTAATCTCGGTTTCCTAATCTCTCTCTTCAATCTCCTAAATCTCTTAAATTCAACATGTCGACTATCTTCAACCGAGTTACCCGTGGTCGCAAGAGTGTAAGTGGAGCCCCATCTTCATCGACCCCGAGTGTCGGAGGAGGCTGCTCGAACCTGGCGACGGCGGCGGCACCAAGCCTTCGTCGAAGTGCATCGGTCTCGGCGGCGAGCGGATCCCGACGTCGTCGAGATGATGCTCTACTAGCCGACCACGTCAACGAGGTCATGGAGGAGGAGGAGGCCGAGCCCGAGGCCGAGGGAACCCCCCAAGGCGAAACTCCGACGATTTCGACCCAGGAGTCCGGGTTTCCCGCTGAAGGGAGCCAAAGAACTCCAACCGATGGCGACCCTATTACTACGACAGAAGTTCGAGCCGCTACTTTCAAGTATTGGTTCACGAAGGGGCCTAGGGAGCCGGCTTGGGAGGAATCGAGTTGCGCCGTCAAGTGCAACTTCTGCTCCACGGTCTACAAGCACAAGAAGGGAGGCGGATATGGGAACTACGGTCGCCATATCCGTTCGAAGCATCCCGAGAAGCTCGGCCTCGCCAAAGGACAAACTCAACTAACCGGGTACGCATCTTCTTCCTCTCAACCCCCTGGTTTATGATCTTATGATTATCGTAGTTGTCATGATCAATATGCGGAAATGATAGCTGCCGAGGGTTTAACTTATAGTTTTTCCCAACGTTTATGTTTCAATGATTTTATTACGCAAAATGTTCAACCTGCATGGCAAAGTATTAGTCGAAACACGGTTAGAAGGAAAATACTTAGAAGGTATAACACCCGTAAAAATGAATTAATCGAATATTTTCAAAAAAACCATGATTTACATGTTTCGATTTGTAGTGACATTTGGACCGACCATTGGCAACATTACTCATACATGGGTGTTACTTGTCATTGGGTTGATCAATGTTTTCAATTTCACAAACATGTTTTAGCTTTTCGACGAACCACACACGGCACGAAACATAGCACGTGTCCTTTTAACGGTTTTACAAGAATATAGATTAACTAAAAGAGTTTTTAGTATCGGTTTTGACAACGCTTCTGCCAACATCACATCTATCCTGGATTTAATCCAAAACTGTCAGTCCGGGATAGGTGGCAAGTTTTTCCACATCCGTTGCGCCCCTCACATTTTAAACTTATGTGTGTAAGATGGTTTAACATATTTAGAAGGTGTTGTTGAACCAATTCGATTTGTTTTGCAGGCACTTTGGTGAAGCAAACAGCTTCGCCAGCAATGGAGCGCTTATTTTCGTGCTCACCAAACCCGCCCAAAAACGTTCCCCAAGGACGTTTGCACTCGGTGGAACTCCACTTACACAATGATTTATGATTCAATCGCTTACAAGGAACTTCTTTCCGGTTTTGCAACACAAAACATCCCGGAATCAAACATCTTTGCGGAGGTTTGGACTCAGGCCCGGGATGTTGTGGAGGTTTTCAAAGTTTTTTATGACGCAAATCGGACGTTTTCCCACGTTTGCATGCCTACATCAAACCTTTTTTGTTTTATTGCAATGAACGTAGCAATAGCCCTTCAAGACGGGATTAACACACCTTCCATTTCCCAAGCCACTATGGAGATGCGGCATAAATGGATCGCATATTACAAAGTTATACCCGACATTTTCCTCGTAGCGTGTTGTTTCGACCCTAGATATAAATTAAACGGAGTTCAATTGTTTTTAGAAAACTATTTTCCGACTTTAGGAATTGTGGATGATCCTGATTGCAATGTTACAATTATTGTTGCTAGAGTTAGAGGATTGTTAGAACAATTATATACTGAATATTCGACGGGCGATAGAGCGCCCTCCAGTCGTCCTCCCGTGCCTTTCAGTTCAAGCAGGTCACGAACCAGCATCACCGCTAGAACTAAGGCACTTGCCCGAGATATCTTTGGGTCAAAGAGGTCGAGATCTTCGTCGAGCCCCCACTCGGAGCATGACGAATATTTGTCCACTAACTTTGATTTTCTCAGCGATGAAGAGGAAGATTTCGATGTCCTTGAGTGGTGGAGCCGTCCCGAAAGACAAAGTCTCCCAACGTTGCAGGTAATTGCCCGACAAATACTTGGGGCACCTTGCTCCACCGTAGCCGTCTAGCAGCTTTTTAGTCGCGGAGGTCATATTCTTTCGGAAAAGAGATCAAGGTTGCTTCCCGAGAACCTCGAAGCCCAAGTTTGCCTTGCAGATTGGAAGAAGGCGGAGATGCGGATGCAGAAGAACATCTTGGGGACTGATTCTGAGGATGATGACGGAATAGAGACAGAGTCCGTTGGGAGCTCCATTGATGGCGCGGTCAGAGATGGCTCGGGAGGTGGAGGGTCTGACGATCAAGAAGAGTAGGTAACCGGGCCGGAGTTGAGACATACACAAGTAAAAGAACTACGTGAGATTTGATTCCTCACCCCCGGGAGGATACGTAGGCAATCGGGAAACCGATTCAAGCCCTTCTTTATTTTTTACCCCCCCCCCCCCCCCCAACACTCCCTAATACAAAAATTGTACAACTTTATTGTAATTTGTAAAACTTATAGAGTTATAGTTGTAGACTTTGTAGTTTTGAAAATTATAAGATGTAATATTACATATTGTATTTTGTACCTAAATACTAAAGAGTCAAGTTATGATTTGTGATCACGAAAGGATATTTGTCAAACATATAGGCGTTCAATTCCCGTTCCCGTTCTCGACAAATCCGACAATTCTGATTCCGAACTAGTGCAAACCCGTCCAACCCGGGTCAAACTCGTCGGGTCTGACCCGCCGGGTCAACCCGTCGACCCTTTGACCCGTCGGGTGACCCGAACCCTCCATGGGTTGGGGTTCGGGTCGCCCTTCCCCGACCCTTGACCCGGCGGGTCGAACCCGTTGACCCGTCAGGTCTGACCCGTGGCCACGCCTACCCCTAACCATTTCCAAACCTCCACCGGAATATCGTCAGGTCCTAGGGCTCTCTTGTTATACGCCCTACAGACAACACCTCTAACCTCTTCAACAGAGATGCGCTGGTGGAAGCCACAACCAATACGTCCTGAAAGGGTATGACCCGTATTAGAGGAGTTAAAACTCTCATTGAGCAATTCTGAGAAGTATCTCTTCCATCTTCCCTTGATCAGCTGGTCCTCAACCAACACTTGATCATTCTCATCTTTGACACATCTGACACCGACCAGGTCTTTGCACGACCCCTCTCTCTAACGAGCAATGCGAAATAAAGCCCTCTCCCCTCCCTTCACATCCAGGGCCTTGTAGAAGCTCTCGAATGCCTTCTCTTTAGCTTTAGCAACCTCTCGTTTGGCCTCCTTCTTGGCCACATTATATCTAAATTAGAGCTTTGTACAATCTTCACTAGTGCCTCTATGTAACCACCTCTGAAATGCTAGTTGCTTACTCCACCAGGTGACTCCACGGCCAAGGCCTCTACGGGCAAGGCCAAGGCCTCTCATCCCTCTTGACTCCACGGCCAAGGCTTCTCACTCCACCAGGTGACTCCACGTCCAAGGCCTCTCTTCCCCCCTTAACTCACTCAGAACCTCTCGGCCAATCCTGTGAATGCACCCAGCCAAATAGCTCCACAATGCATCAGCATCGCCATGCACCTCCCAAACCCCATCTTGCTCAGCCGCTTGCCCCACCTTGTCTCTAAATAGAAGACCATTCGCTTCTGATAGACACCCCCACCTTATCTTTGGTGGAGCGTTATGATTACGCTTCCGAAAGCCACCCCTCAACACGAAGTCGAGGACCAAAAAGTGGTGAGGAGTAGAGAGACCTCCATAGGGAATCACCTTACAATCCCTACAACTATTCCTGTCACTATTCTTTACCAGAAAGTAGTCAATCTGAGACTTACCAACTGAACTCGCGAAAGTGATCAAGTGAGAATCTTTCTTCCAAAACCACGAGTTGCAGATGATACTCTCAAAAGCAGCAACGAACTCCAACAACGCAATACCCCCAACATTCCTCTTTCCGTAGCCAAAACCTACATGTGCCTCTTCAAATCCATCATTACCCTTTCCAATGTGACCGTTAAAATCCCCACCTATCACATACTGCTCCGACGCCGGGGTAGTTCCCACCAAAGCATCCAAAGAGTCTAAAAAAAAGTCTATTCTCTTCCACACTTCGACCCACTTGCGGAGCATAAGCACGGATGGCATTCAGGAATGAGCCATCCAACACTAGTTTTATAGCGATCAGGCAGTCATTCACCTGCTCCACGTGCACAACTTGGTCCTTCCAACGATCCCTGACCACAATGCCAACCCCGTTCCTCCTTCTATCGAGACTCAAGTACCACAACTTCCACCCATCCATACGAGGAGCCTTTCTCCCCACCCACTTAGTCTCTTGAAGACAAGCAATATCAACCCTTATATCCTTCAGAATCTTGACAAGCTCAATCGACTTATCCGTGAGGGTCCCGACACTCAAAGAACCAAAACGCAAAGAAGACGCCAGACTAGATACCACCGGGCAGGACATACAAACACAAGGAGCAGACCAAACAATTCAAATAATCCTATCAACACCATCCACCACTTGCGCTAACAAACCTAGAGTAACCCACTATGCGCACTAGTAAGTCTAGGGTGCAATCACAATAACCTAAGGCACTCAAGGAAATAATAACAATAATTTAAAAGCACACAAGCACAAATAATGGAGATACACAACACCAATAGACACGAAATAGAAGCGCATAAATAGCGGAGAGATGAAATAAGAGATAGAGATTGTTTTACATCTAGAAAGCAAGTAATATAATAGTAGAGAAAATAATATAATATTAATAAGGTAATAAATGTTAGAGGTACCGATCCCCTTTTAAGGGCTAAGGACGATCTCTCTCGACAACTAATACACCGTGAAAGGACGAGCAAGAAGTGCCAAGAACACTATCTAAATCGAAATTAATTTGCAGTAGTGGAATCAAGATGAATCGTCTCCCAATCCAAACCGGGCCGAGGGTAGGAATTCAATTCCAATCGAAAGGGATTGAAATATGGGGAAGGGGGAATAAGGGGACAAAGGGTGGAGGGACGCGAATTGCGGAGGAGCTGAATGCTAGGATGGGTACAACCATAGGGGGGGTGGAGGGGTGGGTGGGGCGATTAGAAAGGGAGTACATGGGTAATGGTTATGGGGAAGGCGGTGAGGTGGGGTTGGGTTGGGGAGAGAAGTCCGAGAGGGCAAGGGTGCAGGGAGTAGCTAGGGCGAAGTCCGGGAGGGCAAGGCAACAAGGAGTCGCTAGGGCGAGAGGGAGGGAGGGGGGAAGAGAGTAGGGGAGAAATTGGGGGTGTGGGGGTGACGATCTGGGGCAGAGGCCGAAAGTTCAACGACGGAAAGCGGACGAGGGGAAATGGGCACCGGCGGGAGAGCAAGAGGGAGATCTGGGGAGACCGGGGAGGCGCCGAGGTGAAGACGGGTAGGGAAAGAGGATTAGGCAGCGTGATACAAAGTGTTGCTATGCTAGGCAATAGGGTATCGGCGAGGCATGTTGGGGGCGGGCGACTGGGCGACGGGCTATCGTCGGCGGGGATGATGGACGACTCTCGAGGAACTCAGATGCAGGAGAACTTTGGAGGAGAGAGAATGTTTTCCATCGGAAAGAAACCAATATAAATTGAAAAAATCCCAAAACAATTACAAACCCCATCAAATATGTATTTGTTTCAACATATGTTGAGCCCCCCCCCCCCCCAAACAAAAAGCCAAACGACTAGATGTCAACGGTCGACCCGCCGGGTCGAAAGTTGGTCATGGTCGACACCAACCCCCAAGTGGGGGTATTCCAAATATATATATACCCCATTTCTCTCCCATTTTCAACCCATACCTCACTCATCTCCTCTAATATCATCTTCATCTCCCTAATCGTGATCTAATCACTCTCTAAGTACTCAATAATCGCTCCCGTAGTCCCATTTTTCTAATCACTCTAATCGCTCTTAATATCGAAAATGTTATCCCGAATTACCCGAGGTTGCAAGAGTATTAGTGGAGCCCCATCCTCGACTTGGCAAGCAGCCGACGTTGGTTCGAGCAGCGGTGGCGGTCCGATAGAGGCGGCGGAACCAAGCCTTCGTCGTAGTGTCTCGATCTCGGCGGTGAGTGGATCCCGACGATGTAGAGATGACGCTCTATTGGACGACCACGTCGAGGATATTATGGGGGAGGAGGGGGCCGTCCAAGGAACGCCTTCGACGATCTCGACCCAGGATTCCGAGTTGGGAGGCGACGAGACTCCGACCGAGGGAGATTACTCGGGGAAGGCTCTAACTATGGCCTAAATACGAGCCGCTAAGTTCAAGTACTGGTTCACGAAGGGCCTTAGGGAACCGACCTGGGAGGAAAGCAGTTGCTCGACCAAGTGCAACTTTTGTGGGATGATCTACAAGCACTTGAAGGGAGCGGATATGGGAACTACGGTCGCCATATCCGAATGAACCATCCCGAAAAGCTTGGCCTCGCCAAAGGATAGATTCAACTAACTGGGTACGAATCTTCTTCCTCTCAACCACCTCATTTATGGTTTTATGATTATCGTAGCTGTAGCGTTAGCTTTGCGGAATTGTTAGTTGCCGAAGATTTAGCTTATAGTTTTTCCCAATGTTAAATTTTTAACGAATTTATGACACAAAATGTTCAACCTGCATGGCAAGGTATTGGTCAAAACACGGTTAAGAGGAAAGTAATTAGACTGTATAACACCCGTAAAACTGAATTAATATAATATTTTCAAAGAAACCACAATGATACGGGGTTAGCCGTGTGACAGTCCGATCTTCGACAACAAGCAAGAAACTAAAGAAAGACTCAAGAACGCAGCAAGATTAAGCAAGAAACACCAAGAACCAAGGGTTGTTGATGTCGACACTAGCAAAACTCAACAAGATGATTCAAGATCTGCAAAGAAACAATCAAGAATGATCAAGAACTCAACAAGACTCAAAAACAGTAATGAAAGACTCGAATTTTATAAGAAAAGAATTGAAGGACACGACCGATAAGGACCGAGTCGATCTATATAGAACAAGATAGAGACCCAAGGCTTCCGTAGAAGGCAGGAACCAATACCAATGACTATATAACCCGCCTCTACAACCCTACACAATCAAGCGGACAACTTGAAGGCACAAGGAGGGGGCTTGTGGATACTAGATTCACCAAGTCTTGCGAAGTTGATGAACGGCAAAGAAAACCAAGCTAGATCAATACCAATAGTTTCAATTGAAGAGCACAACTCTATTCAATCGACAAATACTCATTGTGTTTCACACAAAAAGAGAGCTTTTCTCATATCATTCAACGTGTTCCTCTTTACAATGGAGATCAGCCGCTTAAATAGAAAACCTATGGCTGATTTTTAGATAAAATAATAAATAAAAGATTAATGAAAATAAACTCCTAAAAATACCTAAAATAACTTTAAGTAAAATTAATACTAAAAATAGAAATACTATAAAATCCCGTCAAAACATGACAGCTTGCAAAAATGTTGATTTTCGACCAAACTCTAGGACGAATCTGGAAAAACCTTCAACGGTAAAGTTGTAGATCTCTTCGTCCTCGTTCCAACAAGGTATGCCACGCCTCAATCTGAATAATATTGAATCCGTACGACTCATTTTACTGAGACGTCGAAAAGCTGTCAATGTTCTGAACGAGAGTCTAAAACGTGATTAATCCAAGCTTGCACTTTTGGAGCATCTCCCATGGTGGAGCCTTCTTCTTCCTCTTGAGAAGGACATCATCCGAGGGTGTCTTGGATGGTCCCGCATCACACAATTTATATGTATTGATTTATAGTGACTTTTGGACCGACCATCGGCAGCATCACTCAAATATGGGTGTTACATGTCATTAGGTTGATCAAAAGTTTCAATTGCACAAACATGTTTTGGCTTTTCGAGTTTTCGATGAGGCTCACACGACACAGAACATAGCACGTCTCCTTTTAAACGTTTTACAAGAATATAGATTGAATCAAAGAATTTCCGCAATATGTTTTGACAATGCTTCTACCAACACCACATCTATTCCGGAATTAATCCAATATTGTGAGCCCGGGATAGGCAGCAAATTTTTCCACATCCGTTGCACCCTTCGTATTTTGAACTTATGTGTCCAAGATGGTTTAGCATATTTAGAAACTGTTGTTGAACCAATTTGATAGGTTTTGCGGGCACTTTGGCGAAGCAAACAACTTCGCTAACAATGGAACACCTATTGTCACGCTCACCAAGCTCGCGCAAAGCAGCTCCCCAATGACGTTTGCGCTCGGTGGAACTCTACTTACAAAATGATTTATGATTCCATAGCTTATTAAGATCTTCTTTTCGGTTTTGCAACACAACACATCAAAGGGTCACACATCTTTGCATATGTGTGGACTACGACTTGAGATGTTGTTGATGTTTTCAAAGTTTTTTATGACGCAGCTCAGACTTTTAGCCACGCTTACATGCCTACATCAAACCTTTTTTGTTTTGTTGCCATTAATATAGCCATAACCCTTCAAGACGTGCTTACTTTGCCTTCCATATCCGACGTTGTTTTAGAGATGCGTCGGAAATGGTTGGTATACTACAAAGTTATACCAGACATTTTTCTCATAGCTTGTTGTTTCGACCCTAGGTATAAATTAAAAGGGGTTCAAAAGTTTTTTGAAAACTATTTTCCAACTTTATAAATTGAGGATGATCCCAATTGCAATGTTCAACTTATTAAGATCTTCTTTCCGATTTTGCAACACAACACATCGAAAGGTCACACATCTTTGAGGATGCGTGGACTACGACTTGAGATGTTTTTGATGTTTTCAATGTTTTTTTACGATGCAACTCGGACTTTTAGCCACGTTTACATGCCTTCATCAAGCCTTTTCTGTTTTGTTTCCATGAACGTAGGCATAACCCTTGAAGACGTGCTTACTTTGCCTTCCATATCCGACATCGTTTTAGAGATGTGGCGGAAATGGTTTGTATATTACAAAGTTACACCAGACATTTTTCTCGTAGCCTATTGTTTCGACACTAGGTATAAATTAAACGGGGTTCAAAAGTTTTTATAAAACTATTTTCCGACTTTATAAATTGAGGATTATCCCAATGGCAATGTTCAACTTATAGTTACCAGAGTTAGAGGTTTGTTAGAAGAATTATATACTCATTATTCTACAGGCGATAGAGCGCGAAACACTCGTCCTCGTGTGCCTTCCAGTTCAAGCAACTCATCATGCACCAGTATTACCGCTAGAACTAAGACACTTTCTAGAGATATCTTTGGCGCAAAGAGGTCGAGATCTTCGTCGAGCCCCCACTCGGAGCTCGGAGAATATTTGCCTACTAACTTTGATTTCCACAATGATGAGGAAAAAGATTTTGATGTCCTAGAATGGTAGAGCCATCCCTAAAGACAAAGATTCCTGACATTACAGGTGACCCCCCGACAAATACTTGGGGCCCCTTGCTCCACCTTCGTCGTCGAGCAACTTTTCAATCGTGGAGGCCAGATTCTGACGAAGAAGAGATCAAGATTGCTTTCCGAGAACCTCAAAGCCCAAGTTTGCCTCGTAGATTGTATGAGGGTGGATATGCGAATTGACATCTTATCTACTGAATTCGAGGACGATGACAGAGTGGATACATAGTCCGTTAGGAGCTCCATCGATGGTGTGATCACTGTTGGAGACGGAGCTGGAGGCTCAGACGATTAAGAAGAATAGGTAAGCGGGGTTCGGAATTACACAGGTAAAAGAACTATGTGGAGGATACGTAGGCAATCGGCAAACCGATTCAAGCCATTCTTCTTCTCCCCCCCCCCCCCTCAACTCAAACGTAAATAATATGTAAACGGTAAACACGAAATGGTATTTTCAAAACTTCAAAACATTGCAAAGGCGCAAACCCGTTCAACCCGGACCCTAATCGACGGGTCGACCTTGTGAGCCGTCGGGTGACCCGAACCCGTGAACCCGTTGGATTCCTGGGTTAGGGTTCGAATCATCTCTCCCCAACCCGACTCGGCGGGTCGAACCCGTCAACCCGTCGGGTCGGACCCGTGGCCACGCCTACCAATTACATGCTATGACAAGATGTCAAATTACAGGTCAATTAGTACTTAATTTTTACCTCATTATACATTAAAAAAAGGTCTTATATTTTGTTTGTTTGCTCACATTTGAAAATTTAGCCATGTGTTCTTTTGATAAATTGAGCTAGTTTCACTAGATAACCACTGATAAAATTTTTGAAAACACTAGATTTATATTACAAAATAGGAGTATACATGAAAAACTTATGTCAATAAAACTTTGAGTTACTGATTGGCCTTGTGACAATTTGATATAGATGAAACATTTTATGTCAATAAAATTTTCTATCATTATGTTTTTCCCGAATTATGTTACTTAATCTTAGGTAATTTAATGTTAGATAAATTTCGGATAAGTTTTTGTAGTAGAAAAGGGACCATTTGTTACTTGTATGATTGTATCAAATAAGGCTCATTCAAATTTTGACCACATATTAAGTAAGGCTCATTCAAATTTCCAGGCATAATAGCTCAATTGGCAGAGCAATGTACTTAGGCACAAAGAAGTAGGTTCAAATCCACATAGGCTATCGAGATATTGAGTTGTTGTCGTGGTTGAAAATATATTGAAATTACTCGAGAATTCCAAACTCTTTTCAACCCACAACATAAAAAACTAGTCCAATTGAAAGGACGTGAAGATTTCCTATAGACACCACCTTTGGAAAAATGTAATATTTTTTGGACATTAAATTCTTAAGTTCTATTTTCACACATAAGCATATCGAGGCAAGAAAAAATATAATATTTTTTGGAAATTAAAATCTTGATTTCTCTTCAATCCAAATAAATTTTTCCATACAAATTTTACAAAAGATCCTCATAAGGTTTATGGGAAAGACCTTGAATATACTTAGCAAGATTTGATATATCACATGTATAATTTGTAGTCTATATGAGATTAGAACCCACATCGATATGTACAATACATTACTCTATATTTTGATCTAGTAGGCTATCATAAAATGAAGTCATTTAGTAAAATATCAACTAAAATTTCAACACCAAATATCAGGTTGGTTGGTTGATTCCAACTATGGTGGATTGTTAGTTTTACCTTTATTTTACCATATTTAGTTATCTCGAATGAAACTCATTTTGTTACTACATCCAACTATGGTGAATCCAATCCTTGTACATAAGTGGGTGGGCTACTCCTCCTAACACCAATTGATTTTAGGATGGAACCCCTTACCCCGCTTGGCTTGTGTGCTCGGCTTGGTCGGGACGTATTGTGCTTGGGCGTGGGTGGCCTCCTGACGTCTTATGACCCAACGTTATTTAACATGGTATCAGAGCCGAGGTTCGGTTAAGTGTGGTGTGGTTTGGGTTCTTGGTCTAGTTGCTTGGCCGACTCTAAGGCATTGAGTCGTCAAGTACAACCGACAATAATGCATGGCCATGCAATTGCACTGGGGGGTATTGAGAATATGAGTTGGTATAGATCCCACATTGATTATAAAGTGAATCCAAGCCTTGTACATAAGTGGGTGAGCTACTCTTAATAACACCAATTGATTTTAGGATGGAACCCTGCTCGGCTTGGTTGGCGCGTGTTGCGCTTGAGCGTGCGTGAACTCACCACGTCGTATGACCCACCATTATTTAAACACCTAAAATCCCAAAACCTAAGAATCCCCAAACTCGTAATCTCCAAACCCTAAATCTCTAAAGCAAAAATTAAGAAGAAATATCTTATCGCTAGGACAGTTGTCTGTGTCAAACACCCTTCCTCCTCGCGTATGTCCCTCCATCTACGGTGAGATCTTTAAGCCATTAGCCATCGATGGTGAAATCTTTAGGCAATTGGCCTTCTACCTCATCAGCTCTCACTGTCTCTACCCTCGCAAGTCGCAAGCTATCCCTTTTTCTTTGTTTTAATCCATTTTTTTATTCAATGGGAAGTTAATGTCGTTTAATTGAAAGCTAACAAAGTGGCATTTGATAAAAAAAAATGAAAATTTTAAGGGCATTTGACAAAATATGTCAAACTGTCTTATACCAAATAAAATACGCTTATCTCAGGTGTACAATGCGAAATTTTTGATAATTTGTTTAGTTGTACATGTGTTATCATTTGGTTTTGTTCATATTTGAGGAGGTCACATGTATGATTTTATAGCCTATATCGTATTCATCAAATGAGAAGAAAAAGTGAATTAAGGAAGAAAGTTCTTAGTATCTTACATTGTGGGGTTTTCTAACAAAATCATATACTCTCCGTTCTGTAAAACATGTCGTTCACTATTCACACACGTTTCTTTAAATGATAAAAAACTATATAAAATATCCATCTTTTTATTAATTTTTTTTAACAAATTCGTACTTATTAATAGTAACTACGAAACTGGTAAAAAAATAAAATTATACAAAAACTAGATATTTTATATAATTTGTATCCCTTCAAAAAACTAGTGTGCATAAATAGTTTTGATTTAACCGTACTTAGATTATATAGTTTTGGTTAGACCGTACCTAGATTTGGAATGAGGTGCTAAAATTCAATTCGGGAAGGCTTTATACATCGAGCAGATGTGTTATATGCACTTAAACGTGCATATTTTAGATCCATTTCACCTTTAGAATGACACATGTTCTATACTTATTATGTTCAGGAAAAAAGGAAAAAAGTAACTAACTGATCTTGAATCCATTCAGTATGCGTAATAAATCTATTATTTGTTCACATGAATTTTTTGAAAATAAAACAAGTTTTAAAACTTTTGCAAAAAAAAAAACGCAAAGAAAAAATATTTAGTGATCCGCCCGTTGTCCACTTTTATTTTTCTTACTTTCAACAAAATTTTTTTCAAATATTAGCATGAACGAATCCATGCATAATCCGTTTGAGTTATTTTTTAAAATTGAATGAATTTATAATCTATTTGCGTTATTTTAAAAAAAATTATATTGATTGCTGGATATATGTCATTCACTGAATCAAACGAATTCTAGATCCACACATATGAGTCCATTTAAAAACATGTTGAGATTTTTTACAACCCTCCCTACTCCACAATTTTTTTTAACATTTGTTTAATCTTAAAAAAAATTAAAAAGTTTATATTTATATTCCTAACGTCTATTTTTATACTCCCTCTGTTAATTAAAACTTGTCGTTTACTATTCATGCACGCTTTTTTAGAACGATAAAAACTATATAAAATATTAACTTTTTTTTAAATTTGTTTTTATAAATTCATACTTAATAGTAATAAGTATGATATTATTTAAAAAAATTATCAAAAAAGTTAATATTTTATATAGTTTTTAACACCTAAAAATGCGTGCGTGAATAGTAAAACGTCAAGTTTTAATTAACGGAGGGAGTATATTTTAAAAAAATTATTTTAAAAAAATCTTGTTTTAAAATTTTTAATAATTTTATTTTGTAAAATATTGCCTTTAAAATTATAAAACATTATTTTTCAAAATAAAATTTTATAAATATATAAAAGTAGATGTTATGAATATAAATATAATTTTTATAAATATTTTTATGATTAAAAAGATGTTAAAAAAATTGTGGACTAAGAAGAGGAGTAGGAAGATGTTGTAGGAGATCCGGCCTGTTTAAAAACCATTCAATTCAATCGACGTAGGGACCCCAAATCGCAAAACCAAACTTCCTGATCCAACCGGCATGGTCAACATGCAAACCCAAATCTCCTCAAAAATTTTGATTTTAACCCGTCGATCCACAAAATTGAATTACCAAGATCTGTGTTTTTACTCTCAATTAGTTATTTTTCAGGTCTGATTCATTGCATGCAACAAAATTTTCCAATTCAGTAGCCCGACGTCTTTGAAACACCCTCCAACTCCCACCACCGGAGGTGGGTCAGAATCAACTACTATTTTCAGCCTGCATCTTTCAAAAATAAGCTCTCCTCCTACCGCCTTTGTCGCCGCCACCGAGACTGTGGGTTCTTGTCGCCGACGCTGACAACATTCACATCTGTCGCTTCTCCTTCACTCGTAACTGTGAAGATTAAAACTACACATTCACATGTTCCACGCATGCTTGCAACTTGTCACTCATGTGCAATTGTGCAATGGCGCTTTTGCATGTCTCAGGAAACTCTCAAGTCTCAATATATTCCATGTAATTGTAGCATTAAATGTAATCTTCATTTTTTTGTTTTTACTGGCGACCCTCTACGTAGGGTTCATCAAACCATCCTTTGGATTGGTTTCAAGATCGCGTAGTCGATCTACTTCTTGCCTACTGTAAAAAAAAAAAAAATTCAATCGACGTAGGGTAGCTGATAAAGTGCCAAGGCAAGACCCAAACTATTTATAGGGGTTGGTTCTTTTCTTTTCTATTCACCCACTCTCAACAAACCGTATGGATTTTCAACTTTTCACAGAAATATAAATACAAATATACAATGATAATCTTTATTAGCCCAATTGATACGGGGTTAGCCGTAGGATGGCCCGATCTTCGACAATCAAGACTCAAAGACAAGAACGGAAGCAAGCAACTCAAGAACAACAAACAAAGACTCAATATCGACTAAACGGAATAAAAACGCAGCAACTCTAGACTCGATTAAAAACAATAGAAAGACCGATAGATGGGTGATTCGAACTAAAATAGAACGAGGCAAAGACCCCAGGCCTCCTAAGAGGGTAGGAACCAAATACCAACGACTATAAAGCCCGCCTCTACAACCTTACACAACCAAGCGGACAACTTGGAGGCACAAGGAGGGGACTTGTGATTACCTGGATCACCAAGCTCTCGCGAGGTTGACAAACTCAAAGCAAACCAAGTTAGATCTATAACCAATTTGCAATCGACGAGCCATGCTTCGAGTCGATTGACTTTCTCTCAATTGTGTTTCACACAAACTGAAATTTTCATAAAAGAGACGTCTGATGTTTTACAATGGAATCAGCCGTTACTTATAACCCTAGGGCTGATTTAGATGGAAAATAATAATTAAAATAATAATTAAAAATAACCCCTAAATTACCTAAAATAATTTAAGTAAATAAGGTCTCTAAAAATAGCAATAAAAGAAAGTTCCAACACTTAAGAAATCCCGTCTAAAACAGTGACAACTTGCAAAGATGGTGATTTTCGGCCAAGCTCCAGGTCGAATCTGGAAAATTCTTCAACAGAAAAGTTGTAGATCTCTCCGTCCTCGTTCCGAAAAGGTATGGCACGATCCAATCCGATTAAAATTGAATCTCTATGACTCATTTTACTGAGACGTCGAAAAGCTGTCAAACTGCTGAACGAATCTAATAATGAACGACCATCAAGCTTGCACCTTTGGACCTTCTCCCATGGTGGAGCCTTCTTCTTCCTCTTGAGGATGACTTCATTCTCGTGAGCTCGAATCATAGGTCCATCCTCAAGTATAGGTGTGTCCGAAGGTGTCTTGGATGGTCCCGCATCATTCCCCCTTTCTTGAAAAGGATTCGTCCGCGAATCCAAGGTCGCATAAGATCCCGCAAATGCAACCACACGAGCTCCTGGATCGAATACCTCATGTCCATGAAAACTCATCTCAAGGCCCTTGGATGTCACTACAACACCAAGAAAAGAAGCATTATTAGTGCACAAGTCATATTTTCTATCAACTTCATTATATACTAACTGAATATGCACTTTAGCTTGTTCAGTGATCTCTAAGTTTTCATCCAAAGCTAGCAATTTGTCTTCCTTTTTCAAGGTTGGATGTTCAATCATGTTAAGGCTAGCAATAGTAGAACAATGTTCACAATCAATGATCATATTACAAGTGTCGGCTTTTTCTAAGCATTTAGTATGACACAAATCTTCACGTTGATTATCATCACAAGGCATAGGTTGAACACCTAAAACTTTACTAACAATCAAAGAATCTTCATGATCATAGTCAATGCGATCTTCATGATCATAGGCAAGTAAATTAACATCTTGATCATAAGTAACATGCTCTCTAATTTCATCAATAAGCTAGCTGAACATCTATGCTAGGAGAAACATTAAGTTGATTAGAAATAGGATGAGGTTCTTCCCTTTCATGTGGTGGCACGTCAACCTTAGGTGGTACTCCTTGTCCGGTCACCGTGTTAGAGCCAACACAAGAACTAAGCACGGGGTAAGAACAATCAGTATGTTGTACCGGTAAGCCGTACCGACGCTCTTGTACCTTCAATCTTTCATTTATCTTTGCCAAGGTCTCCATAAGAGAGTTCATTTTGGCGTTGAACACCGTGGCGGATATAGTTGCGTCGGAATAGTTGTCATTGTTGCCATTTCTGGAATTGTTCGGGTTGTTAACCTGTTGAGACATCGCAAATAAACAAACACGGAACTATGTCAAGATTAGCAAATAAAACAACTCACAATGTGTTTCTCTCACACACTTCTCTTTAATTGGTTATGACAAGCTTGTTGGGGCAATCCGCTTTGGGCAAATCAACACTCAAGCAAGGACTTAGCAACACAAGGTAAGAGATCAAGAGAATGGGCAAGGAACAAGCAACCGAAAAAATCCAACAGTGGCAAAGTATCGAGTCGGGAATGGTAGGTATCAACTCGAAAACAAGGGGTATCGACTCGGTACTTTGATGTTTCGACTCGGTATGTGTGTGAAACTCGACAGAAGCAGACACTCGGGCAGCACTCGAGCAGTACAAAACACACTCGACCAGACCTGGAAAGGCACTCGACACAGCACTCGACACTTGCAAAAAGGGCACTCGAGTAGTACAGAAACACGTCGACACAACAAAATAACAAAAGAAAAGAAAGGAAAGAAAAGAAACTTGGACTTTTACCTTTTTTTTTTTTTGATTCAAACCCTGAGCAAGGACGTTGTAGTTGCAAGCTAGGGCTTAAAATTTTTTTTTTTTATGGTTTGGGAGGTATATGTTTGAGAATTTCGACTAGGGCTATTGGATTTTCACCAAAAGTGGTCCTTGAAGTTCTTGCACTAGACTCGACAATTCTTTTTTTTTTTTTTTTTTTTGAAAGCTTACTTTTGCCCCTAGTGAATTTTATCCTCTTAGGACTAAGCTTTGAATGCAATTTTTTTTTTTTAATAATGCAAGAAACTAACAATGAAATAAAGGGCTCTTGAAAATTTAAGTTATGGTGAAAGAAAAATAAAATTTATGTAGCCCTAATGAAATATATATAGATGAAACTTTGGCTAACTTTGGTAAGTATATCTATCTAAGCCTTTGTATAATCTATGATAGACAATTAGGAAATAATCTACCACAAATTTCAACAATTAAATAAGGCAATAAAATAGATAGATCTAGGATAACAAAAGATAGAACACTAGGATTAGGGTTACTTTGATAGGTGCTGGCTAGAATTTCCTTTTGAGAAGTAATGTCGGCACTGCACAATTGCAAGAATTCAACCCAAATGGCTGTTAGTGGTCTCGTGGTCTCGGCTAGTAAGTGTTTAGGGCTAAGACAACCACAACAATCACAAATAAGGATTAGTAGCAATCAAATTACGAATTTAAGAAGTAAAAACCAAAAACAAAAGACTATTTTTTTTTTGTAGTATTGTGTTTATGAATAACAAAAGACACAACTTTAATGTCGGAAACCAAAGCTCTGATGCCAATTTGATACGGGGTTAGCCGTAGGATGGCCCGATCTTCGACAATCAAGACTCAAAGACAAGAACGGAAGCAAACGACTCAAGAACAACAAACAAAGACTCAATATCGACTAAACGGAATAAAAACGCAGCAACTCTAGACTCGATTAAAAACAATAGAAAGACCGATAGATGGGTGATTCGAACTAAAATAGAACGAGGCAAAGACCCCAGGCCTCCTAAGAGGGTAGGAACCAAATACCAACGACTATAAAGCCCGCCTCTACAACCTTACACAACCAAGCGGACAACTTGGAGGCACAAGGAGGGGACTTGTGATTACCTGGATCACCAAGCTCTCGCGAGGTTGACAAACTCAAAGCAAACCAAGTTAGATCTATAACCAATTTGCAATCGACGAGCCATGCTTCGAGTCGATTGACTTTCTCTCAATTGTGTTTCACACAAACTGAAATTTTCATAAAAGAGACGTCTGATGTTTTACAATGGAATCAGCCGTTACTTATAACCCTAGGGCTGATTTAGATGGAAAATAATAATTAAAATAATAATTAAAAATAACCCCTAAATTACCTAAAATAATTTAAGTAAATAAGGTCTCTAAAAATAGCAATAAAAGAAAGTTCCAACACTTAAGAAATCCCGTCTAAAACAGTGACAACTTGCAAAGATGGTGATTTTCGGCCAAGCTCCAGGTCGAATCTGGAAAATTCTTCAACAGAAAAGTTGTAGATCTCTCCGTCCTCGTTCCGAAAAGGTATGGCACGATCCAATCCGATTAAAATTGAATCTCTATGACTCATTTTACTGAGACGTCGAAAAGCTGTCAAACTGCTGAACGAATCTAATAATGAACGACCATCAAGCTTGCACCTTTGGACCTTCTCCCATGGTGGAGCCTTCTTCTTCCTCTTGAGGATGACTTCATTCTCGTGAGCTCGAATCATAGGTCCATCCTCAAGTATAGGTGTGTCCGAAGGTGTCTTGGATGGTCCCGCATCATTCCCCCTTTCTTGAAAAGGATTCGTCCGCGAATCCAAGGTCGCATAAGATCCCGCAAATGCAACCACACGAGCTCCTGGATCGAATACCTCATGTCCATGAAAACTCATCTCAAGGCCCTTGGATGTCACTACAACACCAAGAAAAGAAGCATTATTAGTGCACAAGTCATATTTTCTATCAACTTCATTATATACTAACTGAATATGCACTTTAGCTTGTTCAGTGATCTCTAAGTTTTCATCCAAAGCTAGCAATTTGTCTTCCTTTTTCAAGGTTGGATGTTCAATCATGTTAAGGCTAGCAATAGTAGAACAATGTTCACAATCAATGATCATATTACAAGTGTCGGCTTTTTCTAAGCATTTAGTATGACACAAATCTTCACGTTGATTATCATCACAAGGCATAGGTTGAACACCTAAAACTTTACTAACAATCAAAGAATCTTCATGATCATAGTCAATGCGATCTTCATGATCATAGGCAAGTAAATTAACATCTTGATCATAAGTAACATGCTCTCTAATTTCATCAATAAGCTAGCTGAACATCTATGCTAGGAGAAACATTAAGTTGATTAGAAATAGGATGAGGTTCTTCCCTTTCATGTGGTGGCACGTCAACCTTAGGTGGTACTCCTTGTCCGGTCACCGTGTTAGAGCCAACACAAGAACTAAGCACGGGGTAAGAACAATCAGTATGTTGTACCGGTAAGCCGTACCGACGCTCTTGTACCTTCAATCTTTCATTTATCTTTGCCAAGGTCTCCATAAGAGAGTTCATTTTGGCGTTGAACACCGTGGCGCATATAGTTGCGTCGGAATAGTTGTCATTGTTGCCATTTCTGGAATTGTTCGGGTTGTTAACCTGTTGAGACATCGCAAATAAACAAACACGGAACTATGTCAAGATTAGCAAATAAAACAACTCACAATGTGTTTCTCTCACACACTTCTCTTTAATTGGTTATGACAAGCTTGTTGGGGCAATCCGCTTTGGGCAAATCAACACTCAAGCAAGGACTTAGCAACACAAGGTAAGAGATCAAGAGAATGGGCAAGGAACAAGCAACCGAAAAAATCCAACAGTGGCAAAGTATCGAGTCGGGAATGGTAGGTATCAACTCGAAAACAAGGGGTATCGACTCGGTACTTTGATGTTTCGACTCGGTATGTGTGTGAAACTCGACAGAAGCAGACACTCGGGCAGCACTCGAGCAGTACAAAACACACTCGACCAGACCTGGAAAGGCACTCGACACAGCACTCGACACTTGCAAAAAGGGCACTCGAGTAGTACAGAAACACGTCGACACAACAAAATAACAAAAGAAAAGAAAGGAAAGAAAAGAAACTTGGACTTTTACCTTTTTTTTTTTTTGATTCAAACCCTGAGCAAGGACGTTGTAGTTGCAAGCTAGGGCTTAAAATTTTTTTTTTTTATGGTTTGGGAGGTATATGTTTGAGAATTTCGACTAGGGCTATTGGATTTTCACCAAAAGTGGTCCTTGAAGTTCTTGCACTAGACTCGACAATTCTTTTTTTTTTTTTTTTTTTTGAAAGCTTACTTTTGCCCCTAGTGAATTTTATCCTCTTAGGACTAAGCTTTGAATGCAATTTTTTTTTTTTAATAATGCAAGAAACTAACAATGAAATAAAGGGCTCTTGAAAATTTAAGTTATGGTGAAAGAAAAATAAAATTTATGTAGCCCTAATGAAATATATATAGATGAAACTTTGGCTAACTTTGGTAAGTATATCTATCTAAGCCTTTGTATAATCTATGATAGACAATTAGGAAATAATCTACCACAAATTTCAACAATTAAATAAGGCAATAAAATAGATAGATCTAGGATAACAAAAGATAGAACACTAGGATTAGGGTTACTTTGATAGGTGCTGGCTAGAATTTCCTTTTGAGAAGTAATGTCGGCACTGCACAATTGCAAGAATTCAACCCAAATGGCTGTTAGTGGTCTCGTGGTCTCGGCTAGTAAGTGTTTAGGGCTAAGACAACCACAACAATCACAAATAAGGATTAGTAGCAATCAAATTACGAATTTAAGAAGTAAAAACCAAAAACAAAAGACTATTTTTTTTTTGTAGTTTTGTGTTTATGAATAACAAAAGACACAACTTTAATGTCGGAAACCAAAGCTCTGATGCCAATTTGATACGGGGTTAGCCGTAGGATGGCCCGATCTTCGACAATCAAGACTCAAAGACAAGAACGGAAGCAAACGACTCAAGAACAACAAACAAAGACTCAATATCGACTAAACGGAATAAAAACGCAGCAACTCTAGACTCGATTAAAAACAATAGAAAGACCGATAGATGGGTGATTCGAACTAAAATAGAACGAGGCAAAGACCCCAGGCCTCCTAAGAGGGTAGGAACCAAATACCAACGACTATAAAGCCCGCCTCTACAACCTTACACAACCAAGCGGACAACTTGGAGGCACAAGGAGGGGACTTGTGATTACCTGGATCACCAAGCTCTCGCGAGGTTGACAAACTCAAAGCAAACCAAGTTAGATCTATAACCAATTTGCAATCGACGAGCCATGCTTCGAGTCGATTGACTTTCTCTCAATTGTGTTTCACACAAACTGAAATTTTCATAAAAGAGACGTCTGATGTTTTACAATGGAATCAGCCGTTACTTATAACCCTAGGGCTGATTTAGATGGAAAATAATAATTAAAATAATAATTAAAAATAACCCCTAAATTACCTAAAATAATTTAAGTAAATAAGGTCTCTAAAAATAGCAATAAAAGAAAGTTCCAACACTTAAGAAATCCCGTCTAAAACAGTGACAACTTGCAAAGATGGTGATTTTCGGCCAAGCTCCAGGTCGAATCTGGAAAATTCTTCAACAGAAAAGTTGTAGATCTCTCCGTCCTCGTTCCGAAAAGGTATGGCACGATCCAATCCGATTAAAATTGAATCTCTATGACTCATTTTACTGAGACGTCGAAAAGCTGTCAAACTGCTGAACGAATCTAATAATGAACGACCATCAAGCTTGCACCTTTGGACCTTCTCCCATGGTGGAGCCTTCTTCTTCCTCTTGAGGATGACTTCATTCTCGTGAGCTCGAATCATAGGTCCATCCTCAAGTATAGGTGTGTCCGAAGGTGTCTTGGATGGTCCCGCATCATTCCCCCTTTCTTGAAAAGGATTCGTCCGCGAATCCAAGGTCGCATAAGATCCCGCAAATGCAACCACACGAGCTCCTGGATCGAATACCTCATGTCCATGAAAACTCATCTCAAGGCCCTTGGATGTCACTACAACACCAAGAAAAGAAGCATTATTAGTGCACAAGTCATATTTTCTATCAACTTCATTATATACTAACTGAATATGCACTTTAGCTTGTTCAGTGATCTCTAAGTTTTCATCCAAAGCTAGCAATTTGTCTTCCTTTTTCAAGGTTGGATGTTCAATCATGTTAAGGCTAGCAATAGTAGAACAATGTTCACAATCAATGATCATATTACAAGTGTCGGCTTTTTCTAAGCATTTAGTATGACACAAATCTTCACGTTGATTATCATCACAAGGCATAGGTTGAACACCTAAAACTTTACTAACAATCAAAGAATCTTCATGATCATAGTCAATGCGATCTTCATGATCATAGGCAAGTAAATTAACATCTTGATCATAAGTAACATGCTCTCTAATTTCATCAATAAGCTAGCTGAACATCTATGCTAGGAGAAACATTAAGTTGATTAGAAATAGGATGAGGTTCTTCCCTTTCATGTGGTGGCACGTCAACCTTAGGTGGTACTCCTTGTCCGGTCACCGTGTTAGAGCCAACACAAGAACTAAGCACGGGGTAAGAACAATCAGTATGTTGTACCGGTAAGCCGTACCGACGCTCTTGTACCTTCAATCTTTCATTTATCTTTGCCAAGGTCTCCATAAGAGAGTTCATTTTGGCGTTGAACACCGTGGCGGATATAGTTGCGTCGGAATAGTTGTCATTGTTGCCATTTCTGGAATTGTTCGGGTTGTTAACCTGTTGAGACATCGCAAATAAACAAACACGGAACTATGTCAAGATTAGCAAATAAAACAACTCACAATGTGTTTCTCTCACACACTTCTCTTTAATTGGTTATGACAAGCTTGTTGGGGCAATCCGCTTTGGGCAAATCAACACTCAAGCAAGGACTTAGCAACACAAGGTAAGAGATCAAGAGAATGGGCAAGGAACAAGCAACCGAAAAAATCCAACAGTGGCAAAGTATCGAGTCGGGAATGGTAGGTATCAACTCGAAAACAAGGGGTATCGACTCGGTACTTTGATGTTTCGACTCGGTATGTGTGTGAAACTCGACAGAAGCAGACACTCGGGCAGCACTCGAGCAGTACAAAACACACTCGACCAGACCTGGAAAGGCACTCGACACAGCACTCGACACTTGCAAAAAGGGCACTCGAGTAGTACAGAAACACGTCGACACAACAAAATAACAAAAGAAAAGAAAGGAAAGAAAAGAAACTTGGACTTTTACCTTTTTTTTTTTTTGATTCAAACCCTGAGCAAGGACGTTGTAGTTGCAAGCTAGGGCTTAAAATTTTTTTTTTTTATGGTTTGGGAGGTATATGTTTGAGAATTTCGACTAGGGCTATTGGATTTTCACCAAAAGTGGTCCTTGAAGTTCTTGCACTAGACTCGACAATTCTTTTTTTTTTTTTTTTTTTGAAAGCTTACTTTTGCCCCTAGTGAATTTTATCCTCTTAGGACTAAGCTTTGAATGCAATTTTTTTTTTTTAATAATGCAAGAAACTAACAATGAAATAAAGGGCTCTTGAAAATTTAAGTTATGGTGAAAGAAAAATAAAATTTATGTAGCCCTAATGAAATATATATAGATGAAACTTTGGCTAACTTTGGTAAGTATATCTATCTAAGCCTTTGTATAATCTATGATAGACAATTAGGAAATAATCTACCACAAATTTCAACAATTAAATAAGGCAATAAAATAGATAGATCTAGGATAACAAAAGATAGAACACTAGGATTAGGGTTACTTTGATAGGTGCTGGCTAGAATTTCCTTTTGAGAAGTAATGTCGGCACTGCACAATTGCAAGAATTCAACCCAAATGGCTGTTAGTGGTCTCGTGGTCTCGGCTAGTAAGTGTTTAGGGCTAAGACAACCACAACAATCACAAATAAGGATTAGTAGCAATCAAATTACGAATTTAAGAAGTAAAAACCAAAAACAAAAGACTATTTTTTTTTGTAGTTTTGTGTTTATGAATAACAAAAGACACAACTTTAATGTCGGAAACCAAAGCTCTGATGCCAATTTGATACGGGGTTAGCCGTAGGATGGCCCGATCTTCGACAATCAAGACTCAAAGACAAGAACGGAAGCAAACGACTCAAGAACAACAAACAAAGACTCAATATCGACTAAACGGAATAAAAACGCAGCAACTCTAGACTCGATTAAAAACAATAGAAAGACCGATAGATGGGTGATTCGAACTAAAATAGAACGAGGCAAAGACCCCAGGCCTCCTAAGAGGGTAGGAACCAAATACCAACGACTATAAAGCCCGCCTCTACAACCTTACACAACCAAGCGGACAACTTGGAGGCACAAGGAGGGGACTTGTGATTACCTGGATCACCAAGCTCTCGCGAGGTTGACAAACTCAAAGCAAACCAAGTTAGATCTATAACCAATTTGCAATCGACGAGCCATGCTTCGAGTCGATTGACTTTCTCTCAATTGTGTTTCACACAAACTGAAATTTTCATAAAAGAGACGTCTGATGTTTTACAATGGAATCAGCCGTTACTTATAACCCTAGGGCTGATTTAGATGGAAAATAATAATTAAAAGAATAATTAAAAATAACCCCTAAATTACCTAAAATAACTTAAGTAAATAAGGTCTCTAAAAATAGCAATAAAAGAAAGTTCCAACACTTAAGAAATCCCGTCTAAAACAGTGACAGCTTGCAAAGATAGTGATTTTCGGCCAAGCTCCATGTCGAATCTGGCAAAAGCTTCAACAGAAAAGTTGTAGATCTCTCCGTCCTCGTTCCGAAAAGGTATGGAACGATCTAATCCGATTAAAATTGAATCCGTACGACTCATTGTACTGAGACGTCGAAAAGCTGTCAAACTGCTGAACGAATCTAATAACGAACGACCATCAAGCTTGCACCTTTGAACCTTCTCCCATGGTGTAGCCTTCTTCTTCCTCTTGAGGATGACTTCATTCTCGTGAGCTCGAATCATAGGTCCATCCTCAAGTATAGGTGTGTCTGAAGGTGTCTTGGATGGTCTCGCATCACCAATGAGCTTCAACAACGTCAAATTCAGTCACCTCTACAGGGAAGTCAACCGCTAGAAGTAGGACTAATTGTAATATCCTTAATCTCCCTATTAAAAGGGCGCTCTGTAAAATTATCATTCATGATGATCAAAGATGATCTTGCCAGACATCTTAGTTTTTGCCTACTGTGGAAAAAAATTTATATATATATATAGAGGTTGGTTCTAGTGTACTCAAGCCTTATTGTGTATCATGTGAACACATCTGGGCCATAGATTGAATGAAATGGATGGATGGGATTAATAGGCAATTTTAGTTTTTTTTAAATAAAAATTAGTGGGGCCTACATCTTTTTTTTTGCCCACTTGCTGGATTAGGAGCGTGTGTAGTGCACTATCTTTAAATTATTCGATGATATATCTGGATTATTCGATCGTAACGTCGAATTATGTGATTGTATACGAGGATTATTTGATCGTATCGACGAAGTATGCGATGGATTATTTATTCGATGGTATCGCTTGATTATTCAATGGTATAACTTGATTATTCGATGGTATAACTTGATTATTCGATGATGGTAGAGTATTATTCGGTTCCTAATGTCATTTTAACAAATAATTAACTAAAAATTATTCAATGGTATCGTTGGATTATTCGACGGTATCACACGATTATTCAATGCTATCGATGCATTTTTCATTCATATAATCGCCAACATAAAATACCCTTTCATTAAACCGAAAATCGGCCCATACATATGAATAATTTCACGTTACAAGGAATTACAAATATCATAAAGGTCTTTTCTTGCCAAACCAAGTAGCAAGAAGTGTATAGTGTATTCTTACAAACAATAACACGGCTTAAACACAGATACAAGAAATAATATAGATACAAGAATGAAATTTCTCCAACTAGGCAACAAGATTAGTAAAACAAGCTGCTATACAGACCAATAATTTGTGAGAGGTTGGATTGGCTAATGTATTAACATAACAAGGAGAAAAAAGAACTAAAATTTCTAATCACAGTCCACCAATAAGTTAACAATTCAAATCAAACTCTGTTAGAAAAATTTTGAAGGTCATTTGCACAAAAGAGAAAAGACAAATAAACAACCTTTGATCGTCAATTCAATACCGGCATCGACCTCACCTTCAATCGATCCGCCATGGGAGCAATCGCGGCTCCGATCCGGAGCAATCGATCCGCCTCCGATCTCATCCTCGATTCAATGCCTGCATCGACCTCACCTTCAATCGTCGCTCATCTCCTCCGCCATGGGAGCAAGAAAGAGGAGTCGAACCGCCATGGAGCAATCGCCTCCTTTGCACATATCCACCCTTATTGAAGCCAAAGAAAGATCTGCCGACGTCGCCACCATCCCGCGCCTCCACCATCTTCCTCGCTGACGCCATCGTGCCTCCGTCCCTCCGTCGACCCTGCCATCCGCCTTCGCAGCGCCTCACGCCTCTACATCGCATAGGCTCTCCGCCTTCGAAACAGGGACGTTGATGGATTGAAATCAGGGCCGACCGCCTTCGCTCCACCGACCGCCTTCGAATTCGCTTTCGTCGATCGTCCCTAATTGGTTTTCTCTCTCCTCAATGGTTGAGAAAGTGGGATTTGTAGGGTTTGAGATAACACGCGCTAAAGTGAAGGGGTGGGTTGGGTTTTTTTTATTTAAAAAAAATGAATCTAATTTATCAATTAATCTCAGCCATTCAATTACACTAAATCAATGGATGAGATTTGTTCTCATGATACATTTTAAGGGATGTTCTCATATGATCTATCCTCTCTCTATATATATATCCTAAATTGTTATATAACATTTTTATATAACTTCTGGCATGATCTTTGGATTGGGGACCGCCTATTATCATCCCATGTCTCTCAACCAAGCCTAATCGACAACAACCTCATGGTAGGCAATTTTATAACAGATAATCATATTTGGGACATCAATAAATTACACACTAGTTTAAATAACCTAGGGAAACCCTGGAAAACATTAAACAAACACCAATTCCAAGACATATTCACCAAGACAGACTATATTGGACCCCCAGCAAAAATGGTTGGTTCTCAACTGCCTCGGTTGTCGAACTCATCAACAGGGCAAAAAATCATTCCTTAGCAGAGTTACACTGGATATGGACGCTCGATGTGGCCCCCAAAACCAAAGATTTTCTAGGGAGAATCACCAAAAATGGCTTACCCACATCTGCCAAACTTGCCTCACGAGGCGTCGGCATTCCCATTGATTGTCCTCTATGTGGAATGAACTTTGAGGACACTGACCACTTGTTATTCCAATGCCTGATAATAACACAATCAATACAACACCTCTCATTAAAAATCCATAACACCCTTCGTACTGCCTATGATTCCACTTCCACCATCAACGAAAATCTATGCGCGCTCTATTCCTCTCTGAGCAAATCAGAATTTTCATCACTTGCTTCTGCCTAGTGGTGTTCTTGGTACTTCAGAAACAAAACACTCTTCGAAAAAGTTAACCCTAACCCAAAAACAATAGTATTTTTCATCAAGGAACAATTAACTAACTGAGAGAAATAAAAAAACTAATCGCTTAAATTCAGAACAGGACACCGATAAAAAAGAAACCAACCCTAGAAAAATCAGAAAACGCAAAATGAAATGGATTATGCCGAGACATAACTGGCACAAATTAAATTTTGATGGAGCCTTTTCCCCTAACAATAACAACTCTTATAGATTTATTATAAGGGATACTCAATACGCCGAATGTGGGTCTTCACCACTTCTCTCTGTAATTGGATCAGAATGCTTTGGTTTATGGAAAGGAGTGCTTGCCGCACTCGACCTAAAAATTTCGCGTATCTGCATTGAAGGCGATAATCTTAGTATTATCAATAGCATGAAGGTAGGGGCGTCTTGCTCTGGCGCAATTAATAGAAATGCTTGTATCCGACACTCTATGTGCCATGTGTATGCTCTCTGAATTTGAGATCTTGATCTCATGTCTTTAGGGAAAGCAATCTAGTTGCTGACCGTCTATCTCACATTAGGATTGATTTCAATGGCTTGACCTGCTCCTCAAACGCAATTCTAGGTAGCATCATCTGTAAGGATACTCTTGGCTAGTTGGTGTCCCAACTGCCAAATTCTTTCTTGTTAAAAAAAACATTTTGATATCAACTCGTTTATATGATAGTTTATGGTTGATTTTAGGGAAAACAATTCATACCAAAAAATTATATGGAAAAATTATTTATGTATAATAGATTAACATAATACTTTCTAGAAGTAAAATAAAATAAAATTAGAAGTGTACTCGATCTAAAAATATTTGATTTTTCTTTTCGATAGTTTTTTAAGGGAGATAAAACGACATAGAATATCAACTATTTTATTTATAACTTTATATAAAATTATTTTGAAGAATCAATTTAAAAATGAATGTTTTATAAAAACTTTAACTTAAAAAAAACGTGTTAAAAAAGTCAAATAACAAGTTTTATGGGATGAATATAGTAAAAGATATGATAACTATTTGTGATAAATAAAGATAGATAGATTAAATATAGATTGTAAATAAAAATTTGTAGTATTATTTTAATTACAAATTGATTATAAAAAAAATTAATCATAACTTAAAAACAGATTTTAATTACAACATAAAAGTTTATAATGTTATTGCAAAATATTTCACTCATTTGATAAAGAAAAGAAACAATCTCTTATATAAAAAGAGTGTTTTTATATACACCGCAAATCCAACATAAAAAAATGTATGTTCATTTCCACGTGCAAGTCTTTCTGACTAATTAGCGCTTTTAAAAAAAATTAATTAACCCTCTTTAATCCTGCACGTCGGAATTGAAGTGCAGGATTTGGGGTGTATACAGCGAAAGCGTATCAAAAACGAAAATTTTATAAAAATTCAACTAATAATAAATAAAATCAATTAAAAATAAAATCAAACTCAAACTCAATTGAATGACAAGCTGGAGTACAAGGTTAAGTTTTAATTAGCGATACTGAAACTTAACCAAAAAAGGTTAAGTTTTAATTAGCGATACTGAAACTCAATTTCCATGAAATGGCTACTTAGGGTCCATGAATGTTCCTGCTTAAGGCGTTGGCAGTCGTGAAGAATCCAACCAGATCTTGCCGGTATGGCAGATACGATCTCCTCTTCTCCCTCCCTTTCTCTCCGTTCTTCCCGTACTGCATTGCGTATGACGACGGCAACGGCGTGGTTTTGCCTTTCGACGGCGTCGTTTTGGTCTCTGGAGCCGTACACCCTTTCCTCCCGTTCCCTGGCCTGCAATTTTCCTCCTGCTTCCAGATCTCGCTCTTCGCTTTCTTCTTTGACGAAGACGAAGTCGTTTCGCTGTTCCTCGTCAGAAACGCGAACGTCTCTTTACCGTCGCTCTGGCTCCGGAGCAGCATATCTCGGAACCTCCGGAGCTTCGAGAATCCAGTGGAGTAGCTTCTCCGGCAAGATCGCGGCACCGGCGTCTCTAGATCAGTCTCTGGCCGCGTACAGTCCGACGCCTCTGGCGGATTGGTCCGCTCAACGAAATTCGCGGCTCCCTGGATGGTATCGTTCCCGAACAAAGGGGAAATCGACCTGATTTGGCCGTTGTGGAAGAGGTCGTCAGCTGAGATCGGGGAAGTGGCGGCCTCTGCGCAGGCAAAGGAGAACTCGTAACCTTCTTCATCTTCATCGTACCGCTGGGAACTCGTCGTGAGGTTCAATTTGTGGTCAATGTAGTCGATTGCCATGGCAGAGCAACCATCCATGGCCAAAACCTTAACTGCTTTTGCTGGGAGAGCGGATACCAACCGACGACCTTAACAATTTCGCTTTATATATTGGACGTAAGTTTTCTTATCTACTTAACTGCCAGGTAGGTGTTTTACAGAGTATTGTTTATGGTTTAAATTTTCTTAATTTTGTTGTTGTTGGTCAAATACAGACTCTACAGTAGTAGTATTTGTTATTTACCCTTTATTTTTATAATTTAAAATGAATTTTATTTAACTTATAAAGTAATTTTTTTTTTGAATAATAATTTATAAAGTAATTGACCAACCAGGAGGTGGTGTTAAAATAGGGAGGAATTTGCGTGGAATGCTCGGTTTCGGAAATATCAAAACACCTTTATCGGAGACGACGAATTTCAGAGTTTGGGATTGTTAAACGTTTCTCTGTTTTAATTTTTAGTTTAATGGTTTAGGCGTTGATCTTCTAGAGATTTTTTTGACCATTGATTTTCTTCTCTTTATTTCGAAACAAGTCCTAAATTCCAAATTGCAGATGACCAACAATGCATTTATGATGGTGTTCCATCTTGACATGGACAGCTTGGTGTGTCTTATTCCGAAATTAGTACTGTATTCTCTTAGAGAATGCTTTGGTCTAACAAGACTTAACCCAAACTCTTGCATATTTTCCCCAAAAGAAAACAGAGATAATTTACTCAAATATACCTTTTGAAACTTCTCTTTAGGTAATTATACTTTATCAAATAATAATTGATCGTGTTGTATCTTGTTAAACAAAAATTAGTTGCTATGTACCCAGTAAACAGGCTCGTTCCTTTCGTCCTTCCCCAACGCTCCATTCATGACCGATGAAGAAGAAGATGAAGGTGCTTCTTGTAACGGCCCGCGATTATGATTCCCGGGTTACGTTTCGAGGGATGAAACCCCTCGTTAGGATCTTGCGCCCCGAGTACAGGTTGAAGGTTTGAAATTCTACTATAACATTTTCAAGTGGGAATCCACACCCAAAATTCGAAGGGATCGTTGGAATCCCCGGGGAAGTCCCCTGTACCTGTCATAAGTCTAAGCGTGGAAAATCAAAGGTCACATAAATAGCGGAAGTAAAGCATAATACAAAGGGGTGCCACGGCAGAGCCGGGTCAAAATATGATCAACCATTGAAATTCGAGCCGTAATTAAATTGGTGAAGTTGGAATCTCAACTCTCTCTTTCCGCCATGTTAGACCCAGTGGTCATGGACTCAAATCAGCATCAATAGTAGTAAGCATAACGGATACCTAAAAAAATTGATATGGGGCGGGATCAGATCGATGCCCACTTTAGCTCTGCATCCCAACCCTAAGCACACATATACGCTATACCTAATAAAGATGCTTCTAGATGCATGGCGGGATATTAACACACTAACATGCTCCTAAGATCAAGTACATAATAATAATAAGGCCTTAGCACAGAATATCAAGTGGTATATCCCTCTCCTACCTCCACCCCTTCCGATAGGGCGGAGACTGGCCAGCTCGTGAATGCATTCCATCATAATCGGGCGGCACGCATGCCTAACCCGCTCCATAATAAAGCCCGCAGACATCTCATAATATAAGGAAGTTCATGACTCGATTGACTCAGGACGGACCCGATGAGACTAGGTCGTCCTATAACCCTAGCAATGACTCTAGTTACTTCACAGATAACGGCCGTTCTGTTTACATACACACAGAGAAATAGAATGCTCAACGGTCGATGCAACCTAGCATGGTACTACATGGCATGCTGATCATGAATGCAATCACCTAGTATATCATGCACCTAAAGCAGGGAATAGCTCTATTCAATCTGAGTAAGCTCCGAAGAGACTTACCTGGCGGTGCAGAACAGCAAGGCAAGCATTACGATAGATTAAAGATCACCTAGAATAGGAATACATATATAAGTCTACGTCTGATCATCCAAGCACTCAAAGCATATATCATTCAACCAGAATAACAATCATATCACAATCGTCATTCCATCAAGCTCAACCATTTACCACAATGCCACATTCCGTAAGACCACATCATTCTCATCGTTCCACTCTGTCACATTCATATATTTGCCATAATAAATCCGCAATAATAAATCCGCATAGTCATTTATCTCAAAGTTCATCATATTCATCATATCTCATAAGACATAAGTCAACGGTACATAACTTTAAAATCTCATCATGTCATTAGTCATCCAATCATGTCATTAATCCATACAAATCATGCTATTAGTCAATCAATCATATCAACATGCGAGTTAGTCATTGATAACATAATTCCCAAGTTAGTCCCGAAACCATTTCAAAATCCGAATTAACTAGTTAGAAATTCCGTCCTTGGAAAATATTCGTCAAATTCCTATTTTGATTTAAATCCGATAATACCTTCTTTTTTTTTAAATCTCCAAGTCTCATAGTATTATATCTTTCTAAATCAACATAATATTATATCTTTAAACCTCAATAATAGTATTTTGTATTTTAAATCTCAAATACTATTATATAATATTTTAAATATCATTTTATAAACACTTTCATAAATATTTTCAACCCCCTTGAAAATTCCCAACCATTTTTATTTTATAAAAATTATAAACCGACCTCCTTTATTTTGATAATTACCAAACCGAGCTCACTTGTTTTAGCCCTCCAAAACCGAACACATTCTATATCTTTATAGACCCAACACTTGATTTTAAAACAATTAGATATGACCAAAAAAAATTAGGCCCCAAACTCTCTCTTATACCCAGATCCGGCCCAAAGTAACAAGACCCGGCCCAAAGTAACAAAACCCAGCCTCACACTCTCTCAATTCCGGCTTCCGAAGGAAAGAAAGAAAAGAAGTGGGCAAGGTGGTGACGTGGAGGTGGGGCCCACGCCCACTGTTCATCTTCTCCCTTCAACGTCCTTTTCCGCCGCCTCTGTTCAAAAGGGATCCGCCGGGGAGCTTGCGCTCGCTCCTCCGCCTTCGTCATTCCCCCACTGTGCCTCGCTCCCGGCTTCCCCCCCCCCCCCCCCCCGCCCTCGTCACTCCTGACCTCGCCCAGTATCGACCCCCACCCTCTCACTCTCTGCTTGCCCTCACGCTCTCTCTCGTGCTCGCTCGACACCGCCGCTCCCCACTCTCGCCAATCTCTCCCCGGGTTAGCTCAAGGTAAGGTTAAACACACAGAAACTGAAGCGAGAGAGATGAAAGAGGTCTTGGGGAGCTCACCGAGGGGGATCCGGACACTATGGGTCGCCGAAGGCGCATCGGGCTTGATTTGTGTTCTCGGAGCTCGTCGGAGTCGCGCCGGGCTTCTTCGGAGTAGAAGCTACTTGTTTATTGGCCTAGATTGAAGGTGAGAGTGAGAAAGGAGGAACCTTGCTTAGGATTTTTGATCGAAAGTGTGGGAGGGAGCTTACCGACGATTCTTGAGTGAAGTAGGGGAGGAAAGCGCTCGCTGGAGAACAGGAGCAAGCGCTCGGGCTTGCTCGATGTTGCCCGAGAGCTGCTCGGGTGGGTAAGCTCGGATGGCTCGGAACAGGGAGGAAGAAGAAGACGATGGGATTGTGGTGGCTGCTGGCGTCGCTAGCGCAGGCACAGGGTGGAGTGGTGGTGTCGTGGTGGCCAGCGGCTGCGAGAAGACCGTGAGGGAGGGTCTGTTTGTGGTGCCGGCGACAGGAGAGGGTGAGTAGATGTGGGAGGTGTTGGTGTGTTTTGAATCAGCAGGGAAAGAAAGAAAAGGAGCTGAGGTGGAGGGCTTTAGTTGGTGTTTGGGTTGTTTGACAGAGAAAGGGAAACGAGAGAATAGAGAGAGGATGTCGTGAGTGTGTATGTTGTTATTGCAGGAGTTAATCAAGTATTGAAATAGATATCAAATATAGATCAGACTGACTTCCCTGTCTCAGCAAATAAATACAAGACTTCCTCCCGTTGTAGTAAGACTAAAGTCAGGATCGAATCCACGAGGAAGCACGTCAGCAATTCTCATGTAGCTGTAAATTCTCACAGACAAAGCAGCAGCAGAACAGACAGAAGCACAGAAACAGAAAGAAACAGTAATAAAAGCAGAAAGTAAAGAACAAAAGCAAAGAACAAGGCAAGGAATAAAGCAAAGCGAAGTAAAAATGAAAAGCAAGGCAAAGGGTCTCGTCGATCTCGACAAGCAGCTACTCGAGATCGACAAAGGCAGTCGACAACAGAATTTCAGAAAACGAAAACAAAGCAACTCGACAGACAAAGCGTACTCGACCTCGACAAGAGGTACTCGATCTCGACTAGAAACAGTAAAGGCAGAAACTTCAGATATCGAAAACAGAAAAGAAACCAACTCGACCTAGACTAACTCTCTTCGACCTCGACAAAGGTCCTCCTCGAGATCGACAAGATCTCCTCTGTATCGAGTAACTATGCAGAAAACTGTAAATTGCAGAATTTAAAGACAAACACAGATTTTTTGATGAAATAAACTTCAATATAATAAAAGACTTCCAAGACCAGGGTATCAACACCACAACGATAATCATGCAAAACAACACATAAAGGCATAAAAGATCATGTTTTCCATCAAATAACTTTCGTCATTAACAAATAGGCATATAGAGGCTTTCGCATAAACCCTAATTGTTACTAACCCTTTTTCACATAATTAATCCAAGTTGCATTAAGATTACTTTCGCTTCAATAATACAAACAAGGATCACCTTCAACTCTCGCAAAAGAATCATGCTCATAGGGATAGAAGATGAATTGCACAAAAATCTGACCTTTATCGCATCGCCTGACATGACCACCGTCGGGCTCGCCCCAGCCCCAGAAGTGGGTGGACTACTCACGCCTCATCGCAATCGTAGACATTGATTGAAAAGAAATAACTTGCATTAACTAAACTCCAACTTACAATCTCCCATTTTGTAACTAACTAATCGTCTCTGAAATTGAATGGAATCTAGAATATATGAAAAGCCAGCCCCATGGGCTTTATTTATAGTGATCTATTCCTTGCTAGTCAAGGATAGAATCTTCTATCTATATCTAAAATTATATCTAAAACTTTTAAAGATAAATAAAATGTTTTAAGGAAATAAATCCATAAGGAAAGGATAAAACTAATTATGGTAGGTCTTCATGATGTGATAGATCTTGTCTCTTTGATGATAGAACTTGATGAAATCGGATAGAATCTTCCGCCTTCGCGCCCAAGGAATCCCAATTCTAGTCGGACAAGACTCGTCGAGAAGCTTCTGGAAACGGTCTTAGTCGACCTCGAGTAAGGCTCGTCGACCTCGAGTAGCAGGGTTCGTCGAGTGGACTTCCATGGCTAGATCTGCTCGATGTGCTCGGACTTGGTCTCCCGGGCTCGTCGATCTCGACCACTCCTTGTCGATGTCGAGTAGGATTGGTCATCGACAAAGCTTCCTCGGGTTGGTGTGCTCGACTGGCTCGGACAAGGACTCAGGCGCTCATCGATCTCGAGTAGCCTTCGTCGACCTCGAGTAGGGATGATCGTCGACTAGGTCTACTCGAGTGGCTCTTTTCGGCAAGCTCGGATCTGGGCTCAAGGTCTCGTCGATCTCGACAAGGCTTCGTCGAGATCGAGTAGGGTTGCTCGGCTTCTCGGGCAGCTTCTTCCTCGTCGACTCCGGGTGTGGTGTCTGGGCTTCGTCGATCTCGACTAGGGCTTGTCGAGATTGAGTTGACTTCCGGAGCTCGGGTTGGTCTGGTTCTCGATCAGGTTCTGTCGACCAAGGCTGCTCGGACAGGCTCGTCTATGTCGAGTTAGGCCTACTCGAGATCGAGTAGCCTTGACTCTCAGATTGGTTCCGCTGCTTTGACCTTGGACTTCTGTAGTGGTTTTCCGAGCTTTTCCGACCTTCTGTAGAATTGCTGTAAAATGCCTCGATTTCTGCGATTTAAACAGAACTTGGTGTAGATTCCATAATTTGGCAAATAAACATAAACTACATAGATTTTGTACTTATCTAAACCCAAATGAATGAAATGTATACAGAAATCGATATAAAAGTTACTGTAAAGCATGGCAGATTCAGCTCACAACAAACACCCCATACTTAAGCTTGCTTGCCCTCAAGCAATACTTTTATTTGTCGTTCAGGGGAAGAAATTAAAACTCTCAACATCTTAGATTCATTCTTATATAACCCTGCAATCAATTACCATCCTCGAAAAGGTACTAGTGTCACAGATTCATGCATGTGCAAATATATAAAAGCAACATCTAATCACAAAAGAAGGGTTATGCATAAACAATTCATAAGTGACAAAACATTGATAATCAAGAAGACTTTAATTTAAGCTCATGAAGGAGTAGATTGGTAAAAGGCTAAAGGTGGGCTATATTCGGTAATGTGGTGCTTTTATGATCCGGGGAAATGGAGTATTTCCAAACTTTGAATTTCATTCCACATACTTTCTCCATATATAATATTCATCACCTTTCATAATGCTTTTATTCATAATAATGCTTTTACCTCTCTGACCTTAGCACTGCCTTCTCGCGAGTCGCAAACATGGGTGTCATGAATGTCCCCGGATACTTAATGCTTTGGACTCCTCACAATGTGTCCCATCTCTCCAAACTATTATCTCAGAGAGCAGGGTCAATCTACTTTTATCTCCTGAGGTGATTGGATTTTCTTTCACTCATTACATTTTCCATAATTTCAAACAATTTCCTTCCAAACTCCAATAATGATAAATACAACAACCATATGACATCTCCATAATGTAACATCATTCTCAACATAATCCCCGGATAAGGTAAAGAATGGCAATATTTAGATCATGTGGAGCAATATTTGAAATAAGGCATATTAGGGCTTTTGTGATGCATAAGCATAGGTAAGGCTAGGAATTTATAACAATGTGAGCATTATATGGAAATATAAAGTCCTCCATCATCTTATCATGCAACATGTCAAAAGCAACTTCAAATTTTACCTCCTTTCATGGTTTTCAACTAAAATAATGCACTTCATTGTGACTTCCCTTTACTAGGCAATTTCATGCTATATCTCTAATGAATCCAATTTTGCATCGTCGAGTCCAATATAAGCTTCCATGACATTATTCAAAAATTTCAATGGGGGTCATTTTTCTCAAATTTTGGAAATCATGAATATAAGCACATAAATCAATAATGTATTCCAAAATAGCCATGTATAAGCAATTCAAGAAATAAACTCTAAATATGCACAAATAATGTCAAATATGGCAATTAATGCATCAAGTAAGCCCTTCTCCCACCCCATACTTAAACATTACAGTGTCCTCACTGTATAAAAACAAGGGTAAAGAAAGAAACTCACAAGACATGTGTGCAGAGCTTTATAATTTCGATTGGAGCACCTCCTAGGCCGAGTATTAATGTAGCTTGGTTCCATCCATTGACCTGAAAAGTAGAAGACATATACCCATAATAGCAAAACTAAAAGTGTTCAAAACCAAAAACAAAACAAAGTCTCAAATGTCCTAAAAAGTCTATGTACATGCTCTAGATTTTATAGTCGCTAGGCCGACTTTCCATTTATGCTCAATGGTGGCATCTGCAGGGCCCATGTAGCTTGGGCCTCAAATAAGACTCCATTCTTGTCCATCAGCTGTAATCCTCCAGAATGGATCTTGTTCACCACGAAAGGTCCCATCCGCTTCTTGTTGAATTTGTTAGGAAACCAATGATCCTTTGATTTAGAGACATAGAGCTTGTCTCCAACTTCATATTCTTTAGGCTCATCATTGGAAATCCTGCACAATCGCACATACCAAGGCAGACCTCTCCCATGTATAGATAGATCTTCAATGGAAATAGGAGAAGAAAGATCCATACCTTGACTCACCTTCGCGGAAACGGAATCGGGGACCACTTTGTTTGGTCGATCTCGACTAGGGTTAGTCGATCTCGACAAGTCTGCTGGTCCTGGTGGTGGTCTGCTCGAAGATTCAGAAGTCGACGAAGACTGGGTCTGGTCGATCTCGACGAGCCTGGTCGACCTCGACAAGGGCTCTGGACATGGTGTCTGCATCGTCGAGAAAGGTGCCGTCGAGGAAGACGTGGTCTTGTCAATCTCGACAAGGCTACTCGAGGTCGAGTAGCCTTCTCCTCTTGGTGGCTTGCTCATCGACGAAGAAGGATCTAATGGCGCCGGGTGGTGGTCGACATCGACAAGGCTACTCGAGGTCGAGTAGGGTTCTGGTCCTGGAGTCGTCGTCGTCGAGGAAGGTGGATCTGGGCTCCTCGTCTGGTGGTCGACCTCGACAAGTCTACTCGAGGTCGAGTAGGGTGGCTCCTCTGGTTTGCTGCTCGACGACGCTGTTGCTGGTGGAGGCTCCTTGGTCTGGTCGAGATCGACTAGGGTTCTACTCGATGTCGAGGAGCCCTGGTCGATCTTGACCCCATACTTAGCTCTTGTCAAGGCATCCGAAAAATAATGAATCCACAACGACGTACCTTGTTCTGTGTCGATTGGATTTTCTGTGTTCTCCTTGAGGATTGTCATGATCTCCTCCACCTAGGCCTCTATGTCCCTCTTTTCCATCTCCTCAGGGGTCATATTTCTGACCTTGGGTTCCCTGCAGGTGATGTAGCCGGCTGAGATAGATTTGACCTCTTCCATTGGACCTGTATGCCTTTCAGTTTTATTAAAGGAATACTCAATTACCTCATCGCTGATGTTGAAGGTGAGCACTCCTTTCCGTACGCTTATGTTGGCATCCACCGTCGCCAAGAATGGTCTCCCTAGAATAATTGGACAAGCAGGATCTTCTTGCATATCAACTATTAAGAAATCAGCAGGGACGAAGAATTTACCTACTTGTACTGGAACATTTTCTACCATGCCTGTTGGAATGACCACCGTGTTGTTGGCCATGTATAGTCTAGCATCCACAGGCTCCAGGGCACCTATCTTAATCTTGGACCAAATCGTTAAAAGCATAATACTAACACTGGCTCCAAGATCACATACGGCATTAATTTTGTATGGACCAAATCCAATAGTTATAGCAAACTTACCTGGATCCGGCCTCTTCTCCAATATGTCCAGATGGCTGCACTCCTCTGTGATTTCCGCCATCGATCGCTTTTTGCTCAGAATCTCCTTCAGGAACTTGACATAAGATGGCATTTCATTGAGAGCTTCTGTGAAGGGGATGGTGACGTTGAGTTTCTGAAGCATCTTAATGAAGTGCTGAAACTTTTTCTCCGCTGGGTCCTTTAGAGATTTTGTGGGAAAAAGGCAGCTTCTTTTTCTGAGTCGGAGCCAGAACAGACGTCGGAGTTGCTGCAGATTTCTCGACCAGGGGCTCCTCGACATCGACAAGGCCTTTGTCGACATCGACCAGATTGGGCCCAGTCGAGTTGCTGTGTGGTGCAGACGAAGATTCTAGAATTTTCTCCTCGAGGTCGACCAGATGCTTGTCGAGATCGACCACGGCTTTGTCGAGATCGACCACGGCTTTGTCCAGATCGACCACGACTTTGTCGAGATCGACTTGCTGTTCCTCGTCATTCTGCTGTTTCCCGACCTCTGGCTCGTGTAATTGATGACCGCTTCTGAGTTTTACAGCAGCGATGTGTCCAGTCTTTCCTTTAGGATTTGGTTCCGAAGATCCTGGAAGTGACCCTGACTGTCTGGGGATCCCTGCTGCTAGCTGACCAATCTGTGTATCAACTGATTTTCGCCAGATATCAATTTCCCCAAGCCTAGAGTTGACACCTTGCATCTGAGTATAGACGGAGTTGAAGGATTGCCTAGTTTCTGAGTGGTTTCTCCGTATCTCCTCCAGGACTGTCTGTATATCATCCTTTTTCTGGTCCCTTTCCGGATGTCCTGGAGCTCTGTAGGGCGGGGGGTTCCTAGGGACACCTTGGTTCCATTGTGGTTGCTGAAACCTTTGGTCCCCCATGTAGCGATTGGGACCCCCTGCGTAAGCTGCTTCCTCATGGTGCTCTGCCAGTCTGACTTGCTCTGTGTGTGGGCACTCAGGAGTGGTGTGCCTTTGCGATCCGCATTCAATACAAGGCTGGTTGACAGAGAGATACTTGACTTGCTTGATGAGCTTCTTAGTCTGGTCTCATATGTATTGCTCCCTAACATCAGGATCAATCTCCTTGGGTGGCTCATAAAGGGGCATGGATGGTGCTGGCCTGGCGTATGGGTTCTCTTCATAAGTTGCAATAGACCCATATTTGTTATCATAGGTAGTGAGCTTCTCCAGCAATCCCCATGCGTCACTTGGCGGCATTGTCAGATACTCATAGCGAGTATAATGGTTGATTCTGCCCTTAGTGACTTGATCAAGAGAGTTGAAGAAGATCTCCGGAATGACGTAGGGTGGTTGTCCATGTGTAGGGCAAGATCGCAGAAGTTCCTTGTAGCGCTCCCATGCCTTTGCCAGCGGTTCCCCTTGCTTCTGTTTGAAGGCAGTGATTTTCTGGCGGAGATGTGTTGTTTTGGCAGGTGGGAAGAATTTGTTCAGGAACTCTTGTTCTACTTGGACCCAGGTTGTGAGTGATCTTGGTTGCAGCCCTTCCAGCCATTTCAGTGCAGGCCCAGCTAGAGACCAGCGAAAAGCTTTCATCTTGACATATTCCAAAGTTGTACCTTCAGCAAGAGTACGGCACATGTCAGCAAAGTTTGTAATATGTTCAAGAGGACACTCATTAAAACTACCATAAAAGGCATTATTTTTAAGCTCTATAAGAAACTGAGTGCGAATTTCAAAAGAGTTATCAGGGATTAGAATAGCCGATTCAGGCACGACAAGGGTTGGGTGCATGTAGTCCTCTGCCGTGGTTGGATATTGGGCAAGCTCAGCCTGTGCTTGTTCCCTTGCTGCTTTCTCAGCGGCGATAGCAGCATCCTTAGCGGCTAATTCCCTGGTAAGCCTAGCGATCAGTTGTTCCTGTGTTTCCGCAGCTGCCATGGCTCTTTGTAGTCTATTTCTGATGTGTATAAGGCGTTCTGGGTCGTCTAAGCCGTAATACTCAGGTGGAATACCAGTGTGGCGCATACACCTGAAAAGTAACTTAAAGAAACAGTGAGAACTGACTACCTAAGGCGCGATTGATTGCTTCCCCGGCAACGACGCCAATTTGTTATTGCAGGAGTTAATCAAGTATTGAAATAGATATCAAATATAGATCAGACCGACTTCCCTGTCTCAGCAAATAAATACAAGACTTCCTCCCGTTGTAGTAAGAGTAAAGTCAGGATCGAATCCACGAGGAAGCACATCAGCAATTCTCAGGTAGCTGTAAATTCTCACAGACAAAGCAGCAACAGAATAGACAGAAGCACAGAAACAGAAAGAAACAGTAATAAAAGCAGAAAGTAAAGAACAAAAGCAAAGAACAAAGCAAGGAATAAAGCAAAGCGAAGTAAAAACGAAAAGCTAGGCAAAGGGTCTCGTCGATCTCGATAAGCAGCTACTCGAGATCGACAAAGGCAGTCGACAACAGAATTTCAGAAAACGAAAACAAAGCAACTCGACAGACAAAGCGTACTCGACCTCGACAAAAGGTACTCGATCTCGACTAGAAACAGTAAAGGCAGAAACTTCAGATATCGAAAACAGAAAAGAAACCAACTCGACCTAGACTAACTCTCTTCGACCTCGACAAAGGTCCTCCTCGAGATCGACAAGATCTCCTCTGTATCGAGTAACTATGCAGAAAACTATAAATTGCAGAATTTAAAGACAAACACAGATTTTTTGATGAAATAAACTTCAATATAATAAAAGACTTCCAAGACCAGGGTATCAACACCACAACGATAACCATGCAAAACAACTCATAAAGACATAAAAGATCATGCTTTCCATCAAATAACTTTCTTTATTAACAAATAGGCATATAGAGGCTTTCGCATAAACCCTAATTGTTACTAACCCTTTTTCACATACTTAATCCAAGTTGCATTAAGATTACTTTCGCTTCAATAATACAAACAAGGATCACCTTCAACTCTCGCAAAAGAATCATGCTCATAGGGATAGAAGATGAATTGCACAAAAATCTGACCTTTATCGCATCGCCTCACATGGCCACCGTCGGGCTCGCCCTAGCCCCAGAAGTGGGTGGACTACTCACGCCTCATCGCAATCGCAGACATTGATTGAAAAGAAATAACTTGCATTAACTAAACTCCAACTTACAATCTCCCTTTTTGTAACTAACTAATCGTCTCTGAAATTGAATGAAATCTAGAATATATGAAAAGCCAGCCCCATGGGCTTTATTTATAGTGATCTATTCCTTGCTAGTCAAGGATAGAATCTTCTATCTATATCTAAAATTATATCTAAAACTTTTAAAGATAAATAAAATGTTTTAAGGAAATAAATCCACAAGGAAAGGATAAAACTAATTATGGTAGGTCTTCATGATGTGATAGATCCTGTCTCTTTGATGATAGAACTTGATGGAATCGGATAGAATCTTCCACCTTCGCGCCCAAGGAATCCCAATTCTAGTCGGACAAGACTCGTCGAGAAGCTTCTGGAAACGGTCCTAGTCGACCTCGAGTAAGGCTCGTCGACCTCGAGTAGCAGGGTTCGTCGAGTGGACTTCCTTGGCTAGATCTGCTCGATGTGCTCGGACTTGGGCTCCTGGGCTCGTCGATCTCGACCACTCCTTGTCGATGTCGAGTAGGATTGGTCATCGACAAAGCTTCCTCGGGTTGGTGTGCTCGACTGGCTCGGACAAGGACTCAGGCGCTCGTCGATCTCGAGTAGCCTTCGTCGACCTCGAGTAGGGATGATCGTCGACTAGGTCTACTCGAGTGGCTCTCCTCGGCAAGCTCGGATCTGGGCTCAAGGTCTCGTCGATCTCGACAAGGCTTCGTCGAGATCGAGTAGGGTTGCTCGGCTTCTCGGGCAGCTTCTTCCTCGTCGACTCCGGGTGTGGTGTCTGGGCTTCGTCGATCTCGACTAGGGCTTGTCGAGATCGAGTTGACTTCCGGAGCTCGGGTTGGTCTGGTTCTCGATCAGGTTCTGTCGACCAAGGCTGCTCGGACAGGCTCGTCTATGTCGAGTTAGGCCTACTCGAGATCGAGTAGCCTTGACTCTCAGATTGGTTCCGCTGCTTTGACCTTGGACTTCTGTAGTGGTTTTCCGAGCTTTTCCGACCTTCTGTAGAATTGCTGTAAAATGCCTCGATTTCTGCGATTTAAACAGAACTTGGTGTAGATTCCATAATTTGGCAAATAAACATAAACTACATAGATTCTGTACTTATCTAAACCCAAATGAATGAAATGTATACAGAAATCGATATAAAAGTTACTGTAAAACATGGCAGATTCAGCTCACAACATATGTGTGAAAGTAGATCTCAAAATCTGATTTTCAATGGTCAAAGTCAAACTGTCAAAGAGTCTGATTTTTTTTTTTTTTAAGAGAAAAGGTGTTGTTTGTTTTCCAAAATTAGGGAATCAAAGAATGGAGGGAGGGAAGGAGGATATTAGAATTGGATAAGAGTAGGTGAAAAATGGCGAAATCGATCTTTAACGTTAAAATTGGGTCAAGATTCGCTTTAAAAGTTTTAAAATATGAATTTTTATTGAGGACGAGAATTTTCTTTGAAATATCCGAATTAAATTCTTTTTAAATTCATTTTTAATTTTCTTTCCCAAAAATTTGGGATTTGAAAATCTGAGCCTTTACATCATTCACCTCTAAAAACAAGTCTCGTCCCCGAGACTAAAACCAAAACAAGGTAGGGGATGAGGTTTGAAGTAGGTGAGTCCAAGGACCATTTCACAGTATCGTTGTCATGATCACAATATCCCCGATGGGTCGTAGCGAGAATGTGATATGGGCCCTTACCACATCCTTACCCCAACTTCTCAGTTATATCATAACTCGAAAAGCTTCATTGCATCTCCACTAGGTCTTAGCAAGCAATCTATAAAGGCCCCTATAAAATGCTTGTATCCACTTCGTGGGGTGTTATAATGCAAGCTCGGTTAGAAAATTTCAAAAGGGGTTCCTTAGTTTGAAAAGGATTAGTCTCAAAATCATTGAAGTACTCGTTCGCGTTCAATTTCTCAAAATCCAAGTTAGTCATTTTTAAACATTATTTCAAATCCCTTCAACCGATGTTAGTCAAGCAAGTTTCAATCTCATGAGGTGGAATCATCCACCTCTGAGGGCTAATCCGATATTTCCTTCCTAGGTTCCAAGTTAGAATCACATTTCATAAATTCAATTCTAGCATCCTAGCAATTCCAAATCAAGGCATCATATATCATAGCAATTGTCTAACATAGCAATCGTATCACTCATTCATAACCAGGTCATACTCACGTCACGGACAGTTACATACCATAGCATATCTAGCATCTTACCGTACAAGGTAGGATTTATCACATCATCTCACAAAACTACACATCGTATCAATCAGATAAGCACGTCATATCCGTCGGATGAGCACATCATATCAATCACATAACCATATCATACTCATGTTAACTACCAAGCGTCATCGCATTAGAGGCAAACAAATACTTCTGTACACTAGCATTTTATCGAGTTCGGGGGCTAACTATGTTAGTACTAATAATTCAATATCGCATATGGCAATTCATCAGGGAATCAACATCGTCTAAGCATATTATTTGCACAACACTCGACCCCAAGTAAAGCATACACTAGATCAAATCCTCAAGAGACCTTGTCTACAACTACCAATCACGACAAGACACGACCACTACTCATCATCACTTGCATCAAGATCAACCTTACCTAGGTCTACCAACTCAATCCAATACTAGTTCTAAATACCATTGCATTCCGCCTAGCGTACAATCTCTCCAGTCTCATAACTATCCGTAATTCAAGGCCAATTACCCAAACCAACTACTAGGGGTCTCAATTCCCATGCCATCAAGCCATCTAAAAACCATCCCACTTCGACATCCTGACCTCAAATCCTACTTGACCACCTAAAACCATATCTCGTAGTTCCCAATCGCACAATTCCCTTATTCCGACAAGCTTAACAACTCGACCAAAAACCAAGACTCCCTATAAAGCACACCCTCATCCTAGGATTCCTCTACCAGTCCCATCTCGCCTTCTAAGAGAAATCTCAAGCTCTCGACTCAACCACTCTCACGATCGATCTAGGTGCTCCTTAACAATCTCGAATACTATTGTTAACATGATCACACTTCCCGTACCACTAATCACTCCCACTAACCATCCACCTCTAAGAACCCAACTTATATTGACCATCTCACGCTTGTTACCCTCGACTAGCTCTAACGCAGAAACCCATCTAGTGCTACTCTCAACCACAAATCACCAAGACCCTCATTGCCAGCGCCTATCCTCAAAGATCAACCACTGATTCTACCTACTCATTCCATTCCGAAACTCACGAAATCGTAACCGCTCATGACTCCTCAAGCTGACTTACTCTAGATCCTCTTCCCAGCATTTTTCAAAATTACCTCAAGCTACCACTCCTTAACCACCATGCCTTAGACCCTAAGCCTCTATTCATCGACCATTCACCCCAAGGAAACGTTATTCCATCCTAGCTCGAATTACCGATAACATCGCAACTTGACCAATTCTCTCACAATCCTCCAATCTATAAAATTCCCAACATCCTCTATCAGGACAAGTTCTCCTCATATTGCCTCAGATCACGCTTCCTCCACCTCTACCGCTTAAACCCTTATGTACCGATCATCATTTCCACATAATTCCTATGACATCCTCATCCGAGTTTCCCAAGTACCGCAACTTTGCCAAACCTTCTAAAACCTCTTCCCCCAACGTTCTCAATGCATTCTTCCTTTCCTAGTACCCAAATCCATGCTCAAGATCTCCCTATCTCAATCTCAAGCCCACATTCTTACTATAATCTCAATGGCATCCTTGCCTAGCTACCAGCCTTCCCTCGAAAACTCATCTCACATCCCCAAATACCTCAATAGCCAAAACAATCCCCACACATCAACCTCGATTCCTTTCTTATACTAAAATCCTCCAACAAAGCATCTAGAAATCCTTCCCTCATGAATCCTCCAAGCACTACCAATTCTATCGAAACAATCCCAAATACTCGTCACACGTACATCCCTGACATGAACAACCTAGTCCCGAATTTTATGATTCCTTAGACATTCCTCAATCGCTCATCAATAATGTTGCCCACAATCCGATCCTGGACTACCTAGACACTCTCCCTTGGGCACACTAACCCGATCCACTCCAAGCTCACTCATCCACCTCTAGAACTACACTACCCGCACACGTTGTCGTCTTACTCTGCCTATAATGAAGAACTCTCCCTCGAAATCTCCCATACTGATTCCACTCCTCGCCTAAGACCTACCTAAAATCCCAACTATACTCGCTGACTACTATTTCCGACAAATCCCAACTCACTCGGCTCTACTTTTGCTGACGCATTTTCCTGCACATCATCTCACACAACCCATGACCCAACTTGAAGACCTCAATCCACCTATCACCTCCCGATCTAGCTTACCGAAGAACCTCACGACTCATACTCAAGAGAGAAACGTCATCAACCGTATATACCCTACATCTTAATTACTAACACATCAGTATACTAGAGCATCAAAGCATATCATCATCGCAAGCACAAGTTAGTCAGGTCACCATTCACTACTGGTTCGGCATATTCGTCACTACCAATCTCATCATGTCAGTTCTAGGCCTATCACACACCATCAATTCCGACTAATAAGAGAATCCACGGTTCGAATTAGGAATGCCCTTCCTCGAGTCAGTTGGGAGGATCCTACTCACATCTGCCATCCTTGAAGCATATTCGTTCTTTTTGCCATCGGTGACGTCGTCCTTGGAGTCTATGGGTCATGGACCCACCATGCTTCCGCTTCGATGTCCTGGTGCCACTTGGTCGTCGCTTCTTCCTTTCATGTCGGCGCTCATCGAAGGATCGCAAGGATTAGGAGTTACGAAGATAGGGGAGAGACAAGGCCGGACAACACGACTTCTTCAATGATTCAGACATGGACCAGGACTAGACGGTGAGACTAGAGATAAGATCTCAACCCGAGAGCTACAACGATGCCCTTAGGTCATTCTATGAGGTTATATTTGCCGCAAGCAACACATAGCAATCACGAAGTATCTCAACAACATTATTCCACACTAGCATGTACCTATCTCAAGAAATAACGATCTATGAGTTCAACGATCTATGAGTTCACAACACGTTCATCTAATCAATTTCTTCATGCACGCGGACAAGCAAGTACCCTATCATTTCTTTTACCAGTCATGCCTGACATTTTAAGATAATTTATACATGGACCGACAACGGACATATGCAACACAAGTTATGCAAGATCTAGCGAGCATCACATAATATAACATGTATGATTAATCAGTCACCTTAGGTACATACATAAGCATATCAAGATAATATGGGACCGATGCAAACATGTTAAAATGCATTCCAATAATCCTAGAAGTTTCATACATATAGCACAAATATCTCCTCATAGAAGTAACCATGCAAGTTATCAAACAAGTCATGCTAAAATACCCCAACATATCCTGTCATGAAGTCATAAAGGAGGCTATCATCATAATCAGACAGAATTTCCTAAGGGCAATCACTTACTCATCACCCCGTTTCCCGTGGGACACTAGTGTAACTCGCTCGGTAGGACACAATGACATTCACGTTGTTCCCGAGAGATGAGGGTAAACTCGTGTTTAGACTCTTGTGGAAAGAAGACATGGTTGACCATTACGAGGATCAAAGGAGTGACTCCATGAGACAACTCACTCCTAACTCGAAACTACTTCAGTCATCACTCCCACTAACATACTCAAGTAATCCTCACATCCGACATGATTTCTAAAGGTAATTAGATGACCAACCCAAATTTCCCGTGGGAGACACCAATCTCTAGTACAAGACTCGGTAGAAGCATAGATGGTGGGATACCAAACAGGACTCGAAACGGGGTGAGCGGATGCTCTTTGACCCTTGCTAACATCCCTAAATATTTTGATGTGACGGATGACGAAGTCAGAATCATCAAATGGTTTGAATTAAGGAGGTTCCATTCCGACAAGACAGGAATTCCAATGACATAAGAGCAAGGTATTCTCCCCCTATCCCGTTTGCACAGTTATTGAATACATGATTCAAGTCAAGACATACTGATTAGTTCTCTATCCTAAGCACAATAACACTCAGCATGGAAGCAATCACTGGGATTAATATGATCCTCTTCAAGAAGGATCGCCCTCGAGCCCAGTTGGATATAATACATATAATCACTGAGACGATCTATGCCGTCCTTCGAGGGACGACTAACCGGAGGGGCAAATACCTCACGGCCCCCTAGCCCAAGCTACTCCAACCCTCGGGCTCCTTGGAGTCTTCAAACCCCATCTGTAAAAGAAGCTAGGATTTTGCCTACCTGTTCCCAACTACATCCAATAGGGATGGTCTAGCGCCTTTACTACCCCGTCGTTTCCCTTTGTTTGATTACCGGATTTATTGAGTCAAGTTCATATTTAGTCCATTTGAGTTAGCCATTTTAAATTCATTTTTCCCTTTCTAAAACATTTTGAAAGTCATTTGAAAACCTTGGGCCATTTTCAAAACCACTTCAACCTATCATACTCGGTTTGCATAACCTGGGCTCTGATACCATCTTTGTGACGGCCCGTGATTATGATTCCCGGGTTACGTTTCGAGAGATGAAACCCCTCGTTAGGATCTTGCGCCCCGAGTACAGGTTGAAGGTTTGAAATTCTACTCTAACGTTTTCAAGTGGGAATCCACACCCAAAATTCGAAGGGATCGTTGGAATCCCCGGGGAAGTCCCCTGTACATGTCATAAGTCTAAGCGTGGAAAACCAAAGGTCACATAAATAGCGGAAGTAAAGCATAATACAAAGGGGTGCCACGGCAGAGCCGGGTCAAAATATGATCAACCATTGAAATTCGAGCCGTAATTAAATTGGTGAAGTTGGAATCTCAACTCTCTCTTTCCGCCATGTTAGACCCAGCGGTCATGGACTCAAATCAGCATCAATAGTAGTAAGCATAACGGATACCTAAAAAAATTGATATGGGGCGGGATCAGATCGATGCCCACTTTAGCTCTGCATCCCAACCCTAAGCACACATATACGCTATACCTAATAAAGATGCTTCTAGATGCATGGCGGGATATTAACACACTAACATGCTCCTAAGATCAAGTACATAATAATAATAAGGCCTTAGCACATAATACCAAGTGGTATATCCCTCTCCTACCTCCACCCCCTTCCGATAGGGCGGAGACTGGCCAGCTCGTGAATGCATTCCATCATAATCGGGCGGCACGCATGCCTAACCCGCTCCACAATAAAGCCCGCATGCATCTCATAATATAAGGAAGTTCATGACTCGATTGACTCAGGACGGACCCGATGAGACTAGGTCGTCCTATAACCCTAGCAATGACTCTAGTTACTTCACAGATAACGGCCGTTCTGTTTACATACACACAGAGAAATAGAATGCTCAACGGTCGATGCAACCTAGCATGGTACTACATGGCATGCTGACCATGAATGCAATCACCTAGTATATCATGCACCTAAAGCAGGGAATAGCTCTATTCAATCTGAGTAAGCTCCGAAGAGACTTACCTGGCGGTGTAGAACAGCAAGGCAAGCATTACGATAGATTAAAGATCACCTAGAATAGGAATACATATATAAGTCTACGTCTGATCATCCAAGCACTCAAAGCATATATCATTCAACCAGAATAACAATCATATCACAATCGTCATTCCATCAAGCTCAACCATTTACCACAATGCCACATTCCGTAAGACCACATCATTCTCATCGTTCCACTTCGTCACATTCATATATTTGCCATAATAAATCTGCAATAATAAATCCGCATAGTCATTTATCTCAAAGTTCGTCATATTCATCATATCTCATAAGACATAAGTCAACGGTACATAACTTTAAAATCTCATCATGTTATTAGTCATCCAATCATGTCATTAATCCATACAAATCATGCTATTAGTCAATCAATCATATCAACATGCGAGTTAGTCATTGATAACATAATTCCCAAGTTAGTCCCGAAACTATTTCAAAATCCGAATTAACTAGTTAGAAATTCCGTCCTTGGAAAATATTTGTCAAATTCCTATTTTGATTTAAATCCGATAATACCTTTTTTTTTTAAATCTCCAAGTCTCATAGTATTATATCTTTCTAAATCAACATAATATTATATCTTTAAACTTCAATAATAGTATTTTGTATTTTAAATCTCAAATACTATTATATAATATTTTAAATATCATTTTATAAACACTTTCATAAATATTTTCAACCCCCTTGAAAATTCCCAACCATGTTTATTTAATAAAAATTATAAACCGACCTCCTTTATTTTGATAATTACCAAACCGAGCTCACTTGTTTTAGCCCTCCAAAACCGGACACATTCTATATCTTTATAGACCCAACACTTGATTTTAAAACAATTAGATATGACCCAAAAAAATCAGGCCCCAAACTCTCTCTTATACCCAGACCCGGCCCAAAGTAACAAGACCCGACCCAAAGTAACAAAACCCAGCCTCACACTCTCTCAATTCCGGCTTCCGAAGGAAAGAAAGAAAAGAAGTGGGCAAGGTGCTGACGTGGAGGTGGGGCCCACACCCACTGTTCATCTTCTCCCTTCAACGTCCTTTTCCGCCGCCTCTTTTCGAAAGGGATCCGCCGGGGAGCTTGGGCTCGCTCCTCCGCCTTCGTCATTCCCCCACTGTGCCTCGCTCCCGGCCTTCCCCCCTGCCCTCGTCACTCCTGACCTCGCCCAGTATCGACCCCCACCCTCTCTGCTTGCCCTCACGCTCTCTCTCGTGCTCGCTCGACACCGCCACTCCCCACTCTCGCCAATCTCTCCCCGGGTTAGCTCAAGGTAAGGTTAAACACACAGAAACTGAAGCGAGAGAGATGAAAGAGGTCTTGGGGAGCTCACCGAGGGGGATCCGGACACTATGGGTCGCCGAAGGCGCGTCAGGCTTGATTTGCGTTCTCGGAGCTCGTCGGAGTCGCGTCGGGCTTCTTCGGAGGCGGAGCTGCTTGTTTATTGGCCTAGATTGAAGATGAGAGTGAGAAAGGAGGAACCTTGCTTAGGATTTTTGATCGAAAGTGTGGGAGGGAGCTTACCGACGATTCTCGAGTGAAGTAGGGGAGGAAAGCGCTCGCTGGAGAACAGGAGTAGGTGCTCGGGCTTGCTCGATGTTGCCTGGGAGCTGCTCGGGTGGGTAAGCTCGGATGGCTCGGAACAGGGAGGAAGAAGAAGACGATGGGATTGTGGTGGCTGCTGGCGTCGCTAGCGCAGGCAGAGGGTGGAGTGGTGGTGTCGTGGTGGCCGACGGCTGCGAGAAGACCGTGAGGGAGGGTATGTTTGTGGTGCCGGCGATAGGAGAGGGTGAGTAGATGTGGGAGGTGTTGGTGTGTTTTGAATCAGCAGGGAAAGAAAGAAAAGGAGCTGAGGTGGGGAGCTTTAGTTGGTGTTTGGGTTGTTTGGCAGAGAAAGGGAACCGAGAGAATAGAGAGAGGAGGGCGTGAGTGTGTATGTGTGAAAGTAGATCTCAAAATCTGATTTTCAATGGTCAAAGTCAAACTGTCAAAGAGTCTGATTTTTTTTTTTTTTGAAGAGAAAAGGTGTTGTTTGTTTTCCAAAATTAGGGAATCAAAGAATGGAGGGAGGGAAGGAGAGGATAGGATTTTCCCAAACTAGAATATGATGAGTTGGATATTAGAATTGGATAAGAATAGGTGAAAAATGGCGAAATCGATCTTTAACGTTAAAATTGGGTCGAGATTCGCTTTAAAAGTTTTAAAAAATGAATTTTTATTGAGGACGAGAATTTTCTTTGAAATATCCGAATTAAATTCATTTTTAATTTTCTTTCCCGAAAATTTGGGATTTGAAAATCTGAGCCTTTACACTTCTCCTCCTCTTCTCCATCACCACCACCACCACCACTTCTTCTTCTCTTCCCTCCGACGATCTACTCTCGCTTGCTCCGCAAAGAAGACGGAAGACGGGAAAAGGCCAGAAGGAGATCTCAAATCTGCGCCCCGCTCCCTCAATCCCTCATTCTCTCCATTTCGGCCGGCTCCCTCAAGCCCCTGGGCTGGGGTTTATGTCGAGATGGTACTCGATGCTCATCGACGATGGAAGACCCCACCATCGGCGACTAGGACCTTCTGATCAAGATCGCCGCCACCTCCCTCAACGAGATCCGATCCATTTCCATGACTAGCGCATCTGAATCAAGCACCAAAGGTGTCTACGATTTCGTTGTAAAGGTTCGCCCTTCTCCAAATATGCCCTCAATAATTCCTTCATTATTTTTAGGGATTAATTTCCCCTGAGAATTTAGTTTAATTTTGTATTGATTTGTAATTCAAATTGTCGACAATACAAGAAAAACAGTTTTGGACGACAAAACTACAAAAACTAAGATGACAAATTCAGTTTTGTCGCCCAAACTGATCTTTCAGTGACAATACTACATTTGGTCGCCCATAAGTCGTTTTCCGTGACGAAAATTTCAAATTGTCGCGCAAATGAAACTAGGGCAACAAAAGCCTGCCAATTAGTCGCCCTAAATGTTACTCCGTATTTCGTACTCCTATAATTGAGACCCTCATCTTCCTCGCGAGCCACTTCGACCTCACGCCGCCTTCTCCACATTCCTCCTCCGTCGTTGTCGGAGAACTTATCTCCGTTTCTCCGGCTGAATCCTCTCGTTCATCGTTCCTCTCCCTTTCCCGCTTCCGCTATCCTCCTCCCTCTTTGCAACCTTAGTACGCCAGAGCACAACCTAGATCCGGATCTGGATCAGGTGCCGGTGTGGGACAATGGCGAGTCTCTCTCTCTCTTTCTCCTCACACTCTATCTCCGTGTCTTTGAATTTGATGCTCGTGTCTCAATTTTGCTTGGCAGTTCATATTTATAGAAGAACCGGAGAGTGATCTACAAATACATCATCCAAGGTCGCATCTCTATTCCTTTCTGTCTCTTTCCTGCTATATCTCGGTATTGTTGGTCGATTTCTTCTTCTTACTGCATTTTTGTTGTTAGCTAAGGTCCACCTTGTCATCCGCCAGTCCAAAACCCTAAAGATCTACACTAATCATCTCAGTAAGTTTCCGCTTCCTATCCTTCATGTCTTCCTACCTTCTCTTTCATACACGCATCTAATTTTTCTGATTGAGAGCTGAAGGATGAAATGCTCTGCATTCGATTTGCCTCCATTAATAGTGGCTCTTCCTATCCTCTGTTTGATGTGCTCTATTTCCCTCTTTTGATTGCGATTATTGAAGGTCTTTTTACGCACACCTGTACTATTTCCTTATTTCACCAAATGGCATTTGCTAGACTGCCTGCCACAACCTTTAGAGATTGAATTCAAATGTGTCCGACACACATTGAATTCAGTTAACAATTAACAAGACTGCATGCCACAACCTTTAGAGATTGGAACACCCTATTGATTGGTTCATTGTTGGATAGAGAATGTAGTAGCAACCTTTTTGATGCTCTAAAATTTGAGACAGATGATAATCATGATATAGTTACCATGTTGTAATAGATTTCACTCTTTCACCTTAAGGCACATCAATGTTTCTCATTGATTTGCTCATATTTTTTCCGTGAATAAAATTACCTTTTTTTCTCTTTAAATAGTGTTTTTTGTATAAAGTTGTCAAAAATTCTTAGTGTTTGTTGTATAAAGTTTTTTAGTCGTGACCATCAGGTATGATTCATAGCATGTCCTATTCTCCTTAATCTACCACTAATAGTGAAATGCATGGTTCAACTCTTTTTTTTTAATCCAAATTATGAGATGATCATTGAAACTTTATGTACAACTCATCTGTCTAGCTGTCCTCCAGCTTAATAGGCTGACAGTTGGAAAAACTTTGTGTCATTGAAACTCTTATGTATACCATCTTTGAAAATATTGGACGTCCAATTATATACAGTATTGATATAGATAGGTTCAAAGATATCTTGTATTTTTCTTTCCTTTAAAACTTGATGATGGAATCTTGAATTCCTTCCTACTGATATAGGTCTAGCCATCTAGGGAGTCTGATATAAATCTGTTTGATAATTTGTTGCATCTTTTACACTAGTTAGAGATAGATCATTTTTTAGTATCTCAGTGTTTTAACATTCCTACTCCAAATGGATATTTATAGAGATTTGTCCACACCATCCGAACAATTCAAGTATCTCTAATAGTGTCTTCCTTCATTAGTATTATCCTTGGATATGGAAAAGTGTGGGCAAGTTTGACAAGGTAATGAGATCGTATTGAGATGGTGATGCTATCTTGTTTTACCCTACCTATTCCAAAGAGGTGCTTATTCTACCTACTACACCCTTACAGATTCATCAGTCCAGTTGTCGTTGTTCCATTCATAACTGTGGTCGGCCTTGGTCTGTTTACAAGGGGCTTTGCCCATGCATCTCTAGTTTCATCAAATTTCCTAGTGCTTTTTAACAATTGAAATGTCATTGACTGTCAAATCTGTTTCCACAACTTGCAAATTGTGTTGAGATTGGCATGCCAATGCTAATTCTGCTTGTTATCACCCAATAGGTAGTGTTTAATATTCTCCCTCCAACCACGTGTCTTTCTTTTTCTACAGCATTTAAGACGCTTTGTCTACTGATATGACCCTTTAGTGGAAAAATATGCATTGCTTTTTTGTGTTGGAATCATATGGTTTTTTGCTACAATTCACACTGCAGCTGGTGCCTATAACCATGTCAAGGAAGTAACTAAACTGAGTTGCCGTGTCGATAGTTCCCATTTGATATCTTCTGCTCCATGGTATTTGTAAAATTCCTCGCACCGTGACTTTCAAGAACAATTTATTTCATCTGATGGCTATGATTTGTAACTGTAGGATAAAAATCCCGTACCCGGAATTAGATGATAATCATGATATAGTTAGCATGTTGCTAATTAAGTCTTTGAAAGCTACGATTCAAAGACCGGTAATTGGCTAATCGATTCCATTTCTGGGCATTTTAGAAAATTCTCACCATTCTCTCTCCCCCCTGTGGTGGTAATTAGATTGAATGGAAGAACTTATTGGAGCGAGTGATGTGTACACTAAAGAAGATGTTAAAGAATCTGAACACCTAGAAGGAAGAGTTACATCTCTAGGCATCATATAGAGGCCAAACTTTGACATGGACTGGTATTGTGTGCCCCCCCCCCCTACACAGTCACACATCTGAATATTAAGTTCCTTACTAATAAGACTTTGATGAGATGAAGGTAGAATATGTAATAAACATATTAAAGTATATGTAGATTATCTACTGTAATGATAGATAAGTTTTGTTTTATAATTTGATTGATATGTATTTGGAAATTTAAGGCAATTTATGTATTTGGAAATCTGCTGTTCATTGGTTGTTAGGAGCAGTGAGCACAGACGTTGGCACTACAAAAAAAAGTTGGATTAGCAACGACAAAATCCCGTCGCCAATAGTCGATTTGCCGTCGCCAATAGTCGATTTGCCGTCGCCAATAGTCGATTCGCCGTCGCCAATAGTCGATTCGCCGTCGCCAATAGTCGATTCGCCGTCGCCAATAGTCGATTCGCCGTCGCCAATAGTCGATTCGCCGTCGCCAATAGTCGATTCGCCGTCGCCAATAGTCGATTCGCCGTCGCCAATAGTCGATTCGCCGTCGCCAATAGTCGATTCGCCGTCGCCAATAGTCGATTCGCCGTCGCCAATAGTCGATTCGCCGTCGCCAATAGTCGATTCGCCGTCGCCAATAGTCGATTCGCCGTCGCCAATAGTCGATTCGCCGTCGCCAATAGTCGATTCGCCGTCGCCAATAGTCCATTTGCGACGGCATAGCGACGGGAAATCAGCCATGGCCAATAGTCCCGTAGCAAATGATCATTGGCGATGGCTAACATCCGTCGCTAAATTATTTACAGAAATAAAAAAATATTCCCAGCTTTTTAGCCCGGATACTTTAGGACCGGGCTAAAAAGTCCCATTTTTTAATTAAAAAAAACACCACGTGTATATTCATTCTTATGGCCATAATTTAAAGCTAAATTAAAAAAATACACTAGAAACTTTTGTTTACAAAAGAACAATTGGTCATATTAGTACAATAAATTCAGATAAAAAAATATCAGTATAATAAAATTACATTAACTATTAGAAAGTACGAAAATATTTTTTTTTTCTCAGTAGACCTCCTTGAAAGCCAGAAGGTTGCTCACAAGTCACAAGAACAATTGCTCACACAAGAGCAGTTGATTGCTCATAAGTCTTGTTTTGAACAAAGAGCAACTCATCCACAACATCATAACCCATGGCTTTAACAAGGCTGATAATTTGCCAACTGTACAAGTCAACAAGTTGCATCAGAAGCTAGAAGGTTATGCATAACAATATAACATCATGGTGATCAAAATTGTTGGGCAGGAGGGAGAACTACAAGCATGCTTGATAATGATCTAACTTGCATCTATTGTTAATATTTATAAATTAGAAATAAAACTAACAGTTCATTTTAATACTCAAGACTTGTGAACAAGTAAAAGGCAAAATATAGAGATAACTCCATGTACATAACAACAAATAAAGAAGTTTGGACATTGAGCCCCAATTTACATGAACACTGAATAGGAAAACATAATCTATGACACTATTAAAAGCACGAAGTAATTGAGAAATAAAATGATATGAAAAGATTTGGTGATTCAGAAAATAGACATTCAAAAGCATGAATAGGCTAGTGAAAACTGATGTGAAGACGATTTATATCATGGATCAATCATATTAACAGTTATAATAGTTATATTATAGCAAGATAGGTAAAGATTATAAGCAAAATGAAGATTGTCCACCAAACACATGGTGGACGCAGTGACCTCAAGCTAATTGCAATGAATAGTCATTCCACAAACCTGAGCTAAATAGTCATGTTCAATAGCTCCGCCAGCTACAACTTCTTGTTCTGCTGCCACTTTCTATTTTGTAATCTCTTCTTCGGCTGCCGAAATATCCATCATGAGTCCTTCAACCTATGAATACATAAATTATACTACCTCCGTCCAAAAATACATGGACTTTACTATTCACGCACGCTTTTTTAAGAAGGTAAAAACTATATAAAATATTATCTTTTTATTAATTTTTTTTAATAATTACAAACTTATTGATAATAAGTTTGTAATTATTAAAAAAATTAATATTTTATATAGTTTTTAGCTCCTAAAAAAGCGTGCCTGAATAGTAAAAGTCCATGTATTTTTGGACGGAGGGAGTAATGTTTAAATCTCCAACTATGTGCATACAAGCTGATGATCATTCCACAAATGGAGGCATCCACTTCGATTAATTTGTTAGTAAGGTTCACCAGCAAGAAACCACAACGAAGCACGTATGTTATGAACATAAACAATCTTACACTTTCATTCTCTGCTTTTTCCTTCTGTTCAAGTTCCTCTATCTGCAGTATGTTTTTTATTTAGCTCATTGGCCTGAGTTTCCATACGTTCTTTAAGCACAGTTGACCCTTCCCTTCAGCCAGTAAATAAATGTGCAATTAGTCACTAAGAAGATTTCCCAACATGGCAATCAGCAGAGCAACATGGAACTCCATTGTAAAATGACCAGCAAGCATCTAGCAGTCTAAACCCTAGTATGAAACATATAGTGGTTTAGAAGGTTCCAATACCACCACTAACAAATCACTTTGTGATATTGTTCCTCAGATTGTCTATTTAAAAGAAAATAGTCAAATATGCCAGCAATTTTCCCTCAAACAGCTCCACATATAACAGATTGAGAGCCTATATCATTTCTAAGTGATCATTTCACTCTGTCAGCAGTTCACCTAGTCATCCAAAATCCCAATTTGGCTCTCTACTCACTGATCTTGCAATATCAAAGATAAAACTAGGTTGTGACGCAACATACCTTAGCTCATCTAGAGAATGCTACAGCTCACTTATCTTGGCTTGTGACGCCTTAATAATGTTCTCCAAAGCACCAGCCTGGGTCAACCAAACTATGCAAGAGACAGATCAAATTAGTTGACAATGTTAGGAAGAGTAAAAGAAATTAGTGACCAAAAATTCCACCTTGCTTTCTATTCGAAAATCCCTAATTAACATAAAATTCCATCTTACTGCTTTGGAGTCGATTAACTCAAATTAGTTGACAATGATTTTCCAGCGATGTCGAATATGAGAAAGGGTTTAAGAAGATTAGATTTTACAATGGGGAGGTTGTATAACACCCACAAGTTTCAGGAGCCATGGCTTATTTTGGGGAGAATTACGAATCAAGTGTGAGCAAATTAAAAGAATGGAAACGAACAAGTCTCTTTTTTTCTTTCTTTATAAATCTTTGGTAATTAAGAAAACTAATGAAAGTAAATAAAAGTGGATGTTATTACTATATCAAAACTGCTATTCAGACCATGATAAAGAGGATCCCTTGAAGTCCCTGGGTTTTAATATATGGTTTATCAGGGATAGATAGAACATGCCTCCACTGAATTTCATAATAATCAAAAAAATTTGATTGAAATCATTTCAGAGAACAATATAAATTCAGCAAGGCAGAGGGAGACTAACCAATAACCATGGTGGAAGGATCGAATAGTGTTAACAATCTTTCTATTGAAGGATCCGTCATCTCAAGCCAGAGATGTTTTGATGATGTCAAATTTGCTCTTGCACGAGCTAAATATGATTCATCTACTCACTTACGCTAGACATTAATCATCGGGAAACAAATAGAGAGAAGCAATAAGTGCAAAATTATCCCAAACTAGTTTCATCCAAACTAAACCCTAAAACTTGCAATCTAATTGACATCACCAAATTAATGAAGGAACCGAGCAAATCAAAGAAAAAGGGAGTAGAATAGATGAAAACTTACTAGCTCTTTGGATAACAATTGGAGTTTAGGGCCGGATGTTATGTAATTTTCGAAAGCGTGAAGAGGGGGTTACTGGTGGAGTGGCTAGTGGCTGGCGGAAGGTAGCGAGAATGACACAGTGGCCTGATAGGCTTTCCGTTTGATTCGAAAGACCCATTTGCAGCTAACGACGTTCATAGACGATTGACGAGGAACAAGAGTCCATGTACCTGATCGGGAGAGAGTGTCAAACTCAGACTGCATGGCTGAGACCCATTGAGGGTGTTTCTCGGCTCGATGGTAGGTTTTGGGTTCAGAGTCAGGGAGAGGAGACGGGGGTAGCGGATGTCTGGATGTGGCGAGGGCTCTGGGTTTTAAATGGCCTTTTTGTGCACGAGTGGTCATTGGATGAACATATGTATCGAAGGGGAGAAGGTGAGGTAGAGGGGATGGGGGAGAGGGTAACACAATGGGCTCGGCTCGGGGCTGGTGGTTGACGCCGGAGTAGAAGGGGAGGGCTCGGGGCTGGTGGGGAGGGATCGGGAGATGGGTACTGGCGAGGGAGAATGTGAGGAGGATCACGACGATATGGACTCACCGGGTGAGGGGACGACTGCAAGGGCTGGTGAGGAAGAGTGCGCCGCTTGGAATTCGTCGACAATGGGCTCAGTCGAACCAGGAGATGCCGCAAGGGAGGAGGAGGCAGCGACGAGGAGTTCTACAGGAGGGGGCCACAACAAGGGTGCAGAAGGTGAGGAAGATAAGATGGTGGTGGACGGAAAATTATATTCGTGGAAGACAACATGACGACTGGCATAAACTCTTTTGTTGAGAGAGTCATAGCACATGTATCCCTTGTGATTTGAGCTGTAGCCAATAGAAATGCAAGCTTTGGTTTTGAACTCAAGCTTGTTTGCACGATAGGGTTTGCTTAGAACAGATGAGAGGTTGAAGAGGGAGAAGGTGAAGGGTTTGGATTAGTTCTGAGTGTGGGTTGTGATCGGGTACAGTATTGGGTTTAAGTAGAGGGAGTGATGGGACGGGTTTAGAGTTCCAAGGAAAGAAATCATTACATTGCCAATTTAAAAGGTTTTCAAATTCAAATATCCATTAAAATCGGACTGAACAAACCGTGAGATTAAGTTGCAAAAATAAAAGACCGTTATAACTCACAGAAATAGGTAATTTTGAAATTAAAAAAAATATAATTGATTAAATATCTAGAGAGATATTAACCAAAAATATATGATCCGATAAATGTACTCCACCATTTAGTTCACACACCTTGACATAGTTCTCAAGGGTCTTGACACTAGGTATAATTTATCTTTCGTAAAGGGAAAGCTCCCCCTACGAAAGTGCATCCTTGTTAAGCATCCCAATTTCTCGTCTTATGAAGGTGAACATGTCCTCTACCAAAGGCTTAGTAAAAATGTCAGCCCATTGATAATCAGTAGAAATAAAAGATATGGACACATCACCTTTTTCAATATGATCTCTAATTAAATGATGCCTTACATCAATATGTTTGGTCCTCGAATGCTGAACAGGATTCTTAGTGATGGAGATGGCGCTTGTATTGTCACACTTAATTGGAATACCTTTGAGGTTGATGCCAAGATCTCGCATTTGTTGGGCTATCCAAAGGATTTGGGAGCAACAGGCTCCAGCTGCAATGTATTCGGCTTCTGCAGTGGATAGAGCAACTGAGTTTTGCTTCTTTGAGTGCCAACTGATCAAAGATGCTCCTAAGAATTGGCAACATCCTGATGTGCTCTTCCTATCCACCTTATAGCCTGCAAAATCTGCATCAGAATATCCAATTAAAGTGAAATCCTTTTGCTTTGGGTACCATAGTCCAAGTTCCTTAGTGCCATTGAGATATCGAAAGATCCTCTTCACAGCCACGAGGTGAGATTCTTTAGGATCAGCTTGAAACCTAGCACACATGCAAAACTAAACATGATGTCAGGTCTACTAGCCGTGAGATATAATAAAGATCCAATCATTCCTCGATACTCCTTTTGATTGACGCTTATTCCAGTCTTGTCTTGATCTAGAGACAATGTTGAGCTCATGGGAGTCTTGGCTGCCTTGGATTGATCCATCTTGAACTTCTTCAAGAGATCCTTAGTGTACTTGCTTTGGTTGACAAAGATCCCTTTCTTGGATTGATGAACTTGTAATCCCAAAAAGAAGTTGAGTTCACCCATCAAGCTCATCTCAAATTCACTGCACATGATGTCAGAAAATTCCTTGCACAAAGATGTGTTAGTAGCACCAAATAATATATCATCAACATAAATTTGAATAACCAAGATGTCCTTTCCTTTGGTCTTGATAAAAAGAGTCTTGTCGATCAACCCCCTTTTAAAATCATTTTCTAAAAGATATTTAGACAAGCGCTCGTACCAAGCTCTTGGGGCTTGTTTCAAACCATAAAGCGCTTTGTCAAGTTTATAAACATGATTGAGGAATTCTGAGCTTACAAAACCTAGGGGTTGAGCCACATAAACTTCTTCTTCTAAGAAACCATTAAGAAAGGCACACTTGACATCCATTTGATATAACTTTATGCTCATAAAAGATGCAAATGCTAATAAAATGCGAATGACGTAAAGCCTGGCTACGGGAGCAAAGGTCTCCTCGTAGTCAATACCTTCCTCTTGATTGTAGCCTTGAGCAACAAGCCTTGCCTTGTTTCTCACAATCTTACCATTCTCATCTAGCTTGTTTCGAAATACCCATCGTGTTCCAATGACTGATTGATGCTTTAGCCTAGGCTTCAAGGACCAGACTTTGTTCCTTTCAAATTCATTAAGCTCACTTTGCATAGCCTAGGCTTCAAGTGCCTCATCTACCTTCTTTGGCTCAATAAGAGAAACAAACGCGTGAAAGGCACAAAGATCTTTAAGTTTAGAACGAGTTTGAACACTAGAAGTAGGGTCATAAATGATATCCTTTAATGAATGTGATGAGGAGTATTTGAATTTCCTTTTGCTAGTCCCAGCTACCTGATTCGTCACACTGGTAGGATTGACTTGTAGTGCATCTGACTCCGTGGTCTTGTTAAGTTCAGTTACATCAGTTTCTGACGTCTCAACACTGTTGGATTGGACACCAAGGGCTTTGGACGAATCTTCAACACCTTGGGCCAATTCTTCAGTGTTAAGAATTGGTTCCTGCATGTTCCTTTTCTCTGTGTTCATGGTAGCAGCATCATCACCTTCCTCGTTCTCTTCATGGATGTTAAGATCTATATCTGCAACACTTTCACTCAAAGCACCGTCATTGCATTCATAAAAAATAACATGTATACTTTCTTCAACTACCTGGGTCCTTTTATTGGAGATTCTATAAGCTTTGCTACTCGTGGAATAGCCAAGAAATATACCTTCATCACTACGCGCATCAAATTTCCCAAGGTTATCTTTTCCATTGTTATGAAGAAAACAAGTACAGCCAAAGGGTTGAAAATAAGATATAAGTGGTTTGCGGCCTTTGAAAAGTTCATAAGGAGTTTTCTTTAAGATAGAACGTATAAGACAACGATTTAAAATGTAGTTAGCTGTGTTAACAGCTTCAGCCCAATAGGTTTTAGGTAATGCATTTTCTAAAAGCATAGTCCTGGCCATATCCTCTAAGGTGCGGTTCTTGCGTTCCACAACCCCGTTTTGTTGAGGTGTCCTAGGAGCAGAAAAGTTATGGGAGATGCCATATTTAGCACAAAACAAATCAAATTGAAGTTGATCAAACTCCCTACCATGATCACTCCGAATTGACACTATGGGCTCGTTTCTTAAAGTTTGCAACTCCTTACAAAGTTTTGAAAATTCAAATAAGGCCTCTGATTTTTCTTTCAAAAATGCAACCCAAGCATATCTAGAAAAATCATCAACGACAACTAGCATGTATTTTTTACCATTGAGAGATTTGACTCGCATAGGACCACATAAATCCATATGTAAAAGTTCAAGGGGTCTAGAAGAACTTACAACCTTTTTGGGTTTGAAGGAGCTACGTGTTTGTTTACCTCGTGTGCATGCATTGCACATATCAATACCTTTGAAGTCCATTTCAGGTAGCCCTCTTACAAGCCCTTTGGACACAAGCTTCTGTAGTGTATGTGGACTCACATGACCGAGTCTCCTGTGCCAGAGCTTTGGATCATCCGTCAAAGCTTTTAGACAGGTTAAGCTTCCTTGTGCCACTTGATCAGCATTTACGGCGTAAATATTATTGTAACGATATGCAGTCAGAATAACTTCACCTGTATCTTCTCTGCACAAATGTCGCATTTCCCTTTGTCACCAAGAGTGATTGTTCCCGTGGATTGGTCCTTTAGATCATGAAAGAGAGAACTCTTCCCACTCATATGCCTCGAACATCCACTATCAATAATCCATTTGTGTTCTTTCACCTTGGTGATCTCCTGCAAGACAAACATCAACCTTTGTGGCTAGACCAATAAGCAAATTTGGATCCATTGTTGGGATAAACCATATTTGGTAAAATAGTGCCTTTTGGGACCCAAACTTGTGTTATCCGTTCTTTTCTCAAATGAACAGGAAATGTATTACGAATAATATATGGATCCTTTCTTCTATAAGGGCAGGTCTCTTTTACATGTCCCTTTCTAGCACAATGGTGACATATAGGAGAGGTTCTGCTTCCTTTTGCATTTACAAAAGTGGTAGTGTGTTGCTTCTTTAAAAACTTTGGATTGTAACCAATACCACTTTTGTTTAGAGAGCTTTGTTGCTCACCCAACATCCTATCGAGAGTGCCTTTGGATTTGGTAAAACTTATGAGGGCTGTCCGTTGGTCTAGAATCTTATTATTCAGGGAGATCTTCTCGTTCTCTAAGTCATGATGCTCATTTCTTAGAGAGGAGAGATCTTGCTTGAGTTCAGATTTCTCCGAGTCAAGCGTCTTGACTTTAATGTCAAGACCTGAATAAGAAGCTTCAAGACCTTTGACCCTCATAGACAGATCCTCAATAGTTCTTTCCTGGTCCACAGTTCTCTTAATAAGAATGTTAGTTTGGGCAATAAGCTTTTCTTCATTGGCAATCATATTAGAAAGGAATTCCGATAATACCTTTTTTGGACTTTCCATAAGTTCTCTTACAGTAGCTCCAAGCTTTTCATCGTGGGATTCATCTTCTGAGGCCATAAGACAAATGTTGGCCTTCTCATCGTCGGAGTCAGAGTCGGAATCACTCCAAGTAGCCACCATGGCTTTCTTCTTCCATTTGTCACCTTTCTTGGGCTGTCTCTTTGTCTTTTGAGGGCAGTCCTTCACAAGATGATCTGTTTCACCACATTCAAAACAAGACAACGGTTTAGTCTTCTTTTCATACTTGTTGTATTGAGGCTTACCTCAAAATTTTGAAGACTCTGATCCATCCTTGTTGTTGAATTGCTTCTTCATTTTGAGAATTCTAGCAAGGCCTCTTGTGATAAGAGCAAAAGGATCATCCTCATCGTCATCCTCATCTTCGGAATCAGATCCATCCTTGGGCTCATCCTTCTTAGACTTGAGTGCCAAGTTCTTAGTGCTAGCTGGGAGTTCTCCATCGTCTTCATTAAGGATCATCTCATGCGTGATCAGCTTTCCAAGAAGGTCATCAAGGGGTAGAGTGGTGAGGTCCTGGGCTTCCTCTATAGCTGTTACTTTTGGACCCCATTTCTCCTTTGGAAGACACCTCAATATCTTCCTTACTTTCTCAACGTTGGTAAAGCTCTTGCCAAGAGAGTCAAGGTTGTTGGTGATTTTTGTGAATCGTGTGAACATGGCCTTGATTGACTCATCAGACTTCATCTTAAAGAGCTCATACTTTCGAAGGAAGATGCCGATCTTGGTGTCTTTCACTTGGCTTGTTCCTTCATAGGTAACGACCAACTTGTCCCAAATCTCTTTAGCTGACCTACAAGATGAAATACGGTTAAACTCATCAGTGCTAAGACGACAATAAAGTAAGTTAATAGCCCTGTAGTTTTTGGAGATGGTTTCAAGATCTGCTTGGTTGTATTCAGACTCCTTCTTTGCAACTTTGGTATCATTTGGTCCATCTTTCTCTGGAATCTTCGGACCATTCTCTATAATGTTCCAAAGCTCTAGATCTTGGTCTTTGATGAACATCTTCATCAAAGATCTCCAATGGACAAAGTTGTTTCCTACAAATAGTGGCGGTCTGCTTGTGGACCTTCCCTGTGCAAATCCTCCACTTGCTTCACCAGACATGATCGAAAAACTCACAAGATTGTTAGATCAAAAACAGTGAGTAAAGCTCTGATAACAATTGAAGGTTTGATAATATAAAAACAATGTAATAAGAAATACTCTAGAAGGGGGGTTGAATAGAGTATGCCCGTTTTTCGCAGAAAGTCTCAACACTGTTGGAGCTTGTACCAAAACCTTTGAGATTAATCCCAAATCACGAAGTTAGACAATCGAACCAAGTGCGGAAATAAGGTAAAGCAAATAAGTAAAGAACACGAGTAATTGTTTACGAGGTTCAGCACAACTTGGCCTACGTCCCCGCCTAGGTTTCTTCCACAACCCTAGGATTCAAAGGCTTTATTGATTCGCTTAGCTTATGATCCTAATAGCTCACCGAGAAGCCTCTCTCCTATACAATTGCAATCTAGTCAACTCACGTTGCCTTGGAATCCTAGACCAATCTAGAAGAGCCCCACCTCTCTCAGCTATCTAGTACAATCCTCTCACTCTCACAAATCAATAGCCTAGTGCAACTTCCCGAGTTATAAACTCTCGAGTAACACTAAAAATGAATATATCCTATAAGCTCACAGTGACTCTCATAGGCTTTGAAATAAACAACAAACTCTTTGAGCGCTTTAGCAGAGAGACACTTTGGAAGACAGATCTTGCTTGAATGAAAACTCGTGTGTAGCACTTGTGTGTTTTCTGTCTTCTTCCTTCTTTCCTTTATATACGAGTGGAATGGCGCCTGAGGATCTTCACCAACGGCTCTATGAATCAAGCTTGATCTTCAATCTTCTATATATGGACACTTCGAAGCCATGATCCGTTTTGAATAGGATCTCCTCATATGCACCAAAGGAAAGAGATAATCTCGAATATACTTCCTGAAACGGTTAGTCCAACATATATATATATATAATATAACGGAAGTATATAATAAGATAAAATAATATTCGGACAATTAATATAGGTTTTGTATTTCATCAACTGTTAACGCTCCAAGGCCTTTGACACAAAAAATCATGTCAAAGCCCTTGAAACATTTATTCCAATTTCCATCAAGGGAGGGAGTTATCATATTACTCCCTCTGTGACAAATGCAAGTGGCTAGTCCGAAGGTGATATCATTGACTATGCTCTATACGTGGAGGATAAGGAAAAGAAGTTCAAGAATAAATATGCACGGTGTTTTCTTCTAAATTGTTCGGATTACGGTTGCACTCGTTCATGTTCCGATTAAGGTCGAAGTGGTCGAATTAATCTGGTTTAAGCTAGAGAGGATTTAGATCGACTCTAAACTAAAAAACAAGAACAAATGTAGAAAGGACACACGCAATATGTTAATGAGATTCAAGTTAGTCCCTTTGTCCCCAACTCTATAAGATATATATCCAATATGCTCTAAAGGCAAAAAAAATGAAAGCACTACCGAGATCCTAATAGGGCATCTAAGACAATAAGACAATCAAGGAAAGGAAAAACCCCTTCTTCCATGGAGAAGAACACAACAAGGCTGTAGTGGCAGGTTAGGTGTCTTGGTGTCTCCGTCTTCCTTGCTCTCTTCTTTTCTTTGTTAATTCTGTGTCACTGCAGGAAGGCTGATGAGTAGCCCTTCTCCAGCACCCTCGAATCTTCTATTGGCTCTCTCTTTCTCCACTCGAGTCTCGGTTCCCATAGAGATTGCTAACCGAGCCTCTCTCTCTTGGATGAACACTGACTCGAGCCACTTTCTTCTTCTCTCTCGGCTTTATCGTCTTTGATGGAATACGAAGCCCTAGCCCAGATTCTCCTGATTTCAACCATGGGAGAAGAGCTCCCATTCTCTTTTGGAGCGTTGCTACAGTGTCCCGAGCTCCCTTTAAGGTTTAGCCGGTGAAGGCTTAAATAAGCTTGATAGAGGCAACAGTCGAAATTCTCAACCTCGGTTAAGGAATGGGCTTAGGCTTAAAAGCCCACCTTAAAGACTAGTTTAAAGATATTCTCCCTAAACCCCTAACCTAAAGGTTATACAAAATATATCATAAATACACATAAGGCCTAGAGGTAAACTAGAGTTACAATTCTCAACATAAATAATGGAAATGGCTAAGTTTAGTGGAACCTTCCATGGCTACAAGAGGTAGCTCAAAAAGGACAAAGGAGAATAAATCTGATGCATATACTTCAAGTTATAACCTTGAGACTCCAACATCCTTGAGACACAAAATTGACTATACTCGAAAATGATTATTTAATCATGTCCCAAACCCCAAATATCTCGACTCGAACTCAACCCTAGCTACATTGATCGATTATACAAATAGCTAATTAATGATTATTTAATCACTTTTAGTTATTCTATTGATCGATTATACAAATGAAGGTGGAACATGAGCTTACTAAATAGATTATACAAATAGCCAATTAATATTGACAATTCAAGGAAGAACAGGTGTCTGTTTTGGGAGAGCAGAGTATAAAACACAATTTTAGAAAATGCCTCACACCTTTATTGATTAGAAACACCCTATACACACTTCTAGAGCTGGCAAAATCTGACCTGACCCGACTCACCCGAACCCAAACCCGATCGAAACCCGAAAATCTAGTGTCATGCACAACCCGAACCGAAACCCGAGCCCGACCCATTTTGACCCGATACCCGAATGGATACGAACATAGACAAACCTAACCCGGTCCATATCCGACCCGTCATTGACCCGACCCGAACAAAACCCGACACTTCCTTATACTTACTTTAGTTTTCTTATTTTTAAATACTCAAATAATGTGAATTACATATAATGAGACCTAATATACTAAATAAATTAAGTTTAATAGTCAATAATTAAGATTAACAAAAAAAAATCATCTTTTTATAATAAAACTTAATGTGACCCGACTTGACCCAACCCAAACCCGAACCAACTAAAATCCATTTTACCCGAACTTGCCCGACCCGAACACTGACCCGACCCAACCCGAACCCGACCAAATATACAGTATACCTGACATATGACCCGACCCGACATATGACCGAAGCCGAATGGGTATACCCGAACCTAACCCGAACAACCAAAGTGCCACCTCTACATACTTCCATATTCGAGTAACTGATTGACAAGATAACCACCACTACCACCACTAACATCATGCCCATGTAGTGATTTGAAAAAGTAAATGACTTATACAGAAATTGAAACACAACTAACATAACTACCAAGTCGAATCATCAACTAAATTCAGAACTTAGAGTTTGAATCATATCATATTTTAACACCTCTCATTACTTCAAACTTTCTCATTCCTATCTTCTCCAAGAAGAACTGATGCTTTCCTGCATTCAAGGCCTTTGTGAACAGATCAACATCTTGCCCATTTGTGCACAAAACTTAAACACGGCCTTTCTTTTGCCACGAGTTCTCTTATGAAGTGATGTTGCACATCTATGTGCTTTGTCCTAGCATGAAATGCTAGATTATTTGTCATGGAATTTGTTGATATGTTGTCACACTATAACTTAGTAGCTTCATTCTGAACACAACCTAAATCTCTCAACAATTTCTTCAACCACAAAGCTTGCCTAGTAGAAGCCCTTGCAATAACATATTCAGCTTCAAAGGATGATAATGCCACTGTGTGTTGCTTCTACGACCGCCATGTGAATGCTTCTGAGCTAAGACAAAACATTGAGTCTGATGTTCCTTTCTTGTCATCCAAACACCATGCCTAATCACTATTTGTGTGGCCTTGCAGCTTGAAATCCTTCACTTGTTCATACCAAATTCCATAATTCAAAGTCCCAACAATATATTTGAGAATTCTCTTGGCAACACCAAATTGTTGCTTTGTTGGATTGTGCATATACCTCGACAAACCACTCACACAATAAGCAACATCAGGCCTTGTGTGTGGAAGATAGTTCAAGCCTCCAACTAGCTTCTATACAACTTCTCATCACCTTTTCCCGTGTCATCTTCCCTTTTGCAGCTTCTCATTTGTATTCATAGGAGTATATCAAATTTCTTAAGCAGATCCCTTGCATACTTCTCTTGACATAGAAAGATACCATCTTCTCTTTTCTACACTTCTAGGCCCACAAAATATATTAAAACAAATTGAGATCGATCAGTCATTTCAAATTTCTTCAGCATAGAGGTTTTGAACTCATCCAGCATTCCTTGTGAGGAGCTAAAGCAAATGGTGTCATCCACATACAGACACACATCAATAAACTTATTTCCCCTTCTCCATACATACAAACTTGTCTCATTATCACTCCTTTCAAACTCATTCTTTAGAAAGAAAGAATAAATTTTTTATTGTACTAGGCTTGTGGAGCTTGTTTCAGGCCATAAAGAGCCTTCTGTAGCCTGTACGCCTTTTCTTCTTCACCAGCTTTTACAAAGCCTTGGTGTTGTTCAAAATATACCTCTGCCAACTCTCCATTCAAAAATGCCGATTTTTCATCAAACTGAAACTCTTTTAGCTTCCATTGTGCAGCTAAAGCAAGAGCAACTCTCACGGTTTCAATCCTTACAACTGGTCATGAGAAAGTTTCTTCCAAATCAATTCCCTGTTGCTGAGCATATCTTTTAGCAACCAACCACTTTGCCTTGTGCTTTTGTATGCAGCCATCAATATTGAAATTAGTTCTAAATACCCATTTGAAGCCTAACACATTCTTCCCTTGAGGAAGCTCCACCAAGCTCTATGTATCATTCTTCTGTATGGATCTCATATCCTCTCTCATAGCCTCTAGTCAATAACTCTTCTACCTAGCTTCATTAAAACAAGATGGCTTTGCAACAATTAGAGCAAATCAACAACTCTCATAGATATCTGCTAGGGACCTGAATCTCCTTGGATGTGATTCAATTGAATGATGGAAGACTTATTTGTTGCTGATTATTCTCTATCACATCATGCTCCTCCATTGATCCATCCACACTGATATTTCTCTGAATACTCAACTTCTTTCCTTCCTCATGCCAGCTCCATGCATCCTCATTAAAAATCACATTTCCACTCACATCAATCTTTCTTTTTTGAGGATTAAACAATATGTATGCCTTTGACTAAGGCGCATAGCCAACCAATACACATTTCTTAGCTTTGTCATGTAATTTGGCCCTTTGATTCACCAAAGCATAAGCTACACATCCAAATATTCTCAAGTGGATCATTGTTGGCTTCCTTACTCTCCAAGCCTCTAACAAAGTTCTATCCATAACTACCTTTGTTGGAGAAACATTGAGAATATACACTGCAATGGCAACAACTTCACCCTAGAACCGATTTGACAACTTCTTAGCTTTCAGCATGCTTCTTGCCATCGCTACTACAGTTATATTCTCGCTCTTAGGTACTCTATTTTTCTCTGAGTATATGGTGATGTATGTTCTCTCTTGATACCTTGTTCATCACAAAATGAGATGAATTCCCATGACAAGAATTCTCATCCTCTATCTACAAGTGCCTTTACTTTCTTCATTGACTGATTTTCTGCAAGAGCTTTGATTTTATTGAATTTCTCAAAGGTTTCAGACTTGAATTTCAGAAAATACACCCAACTCATCCTACTATAATCATCTGTGATGAGGAAAAAAAAAACTTATTTCCAGCTAGTGAATGGGTTTGCATAAGACCACACAAATCAGTATGTAACAACTTCAAACATTCACATGCACTCCAAACTTTTCCAATTAGGCAAGCCTAGCACCATCTCATTTTTGTTCAACAACTTCAAACTCTGAGCATTTAGAAGACCATATCTCAAGTGCCACAACTTTGCATTTTTATCTCCTTTGACTATCATAGCTTTACTAACTCATGTTGACAACATAAGTGGAAAGATCATATTCTCTATCATTGGCACATTTACAATCACTTGAACAGACCTCTTCTCTTTGATCAGTCAAGTGTTGTCATCAAATAGCAGTGAATAACTAGAACTTTGCAATTGACCAACACTTAGCAGATTGTGAGCTAGTCCAGGCAAAATTTACACATCATATAGCAGCTTCCCATCACCTTGCGTAGTCTTGATAACTATGGTTCCTCTTCCCTCTGAATTCAACAGCTTGTCACCACCAAGTCTAACTCTCCCTCTTTTAGACTCATCAAGCTCCTTGAATAAAGCCTTTGAACTTAACATGTGTTTAGAAAAACCACTATCAAGATGCCACATCTCACTGACACTGTCTACAATAGAAGACAAGGCCATAAACAACCTTCCTTCTTGTTCAACATTCTCTTAGTAACTTGTTTCTCTTTGCTCAATTTCTTGCTTGTCCCAACATTGAGCTTTCTTTTTTCCATATTTCTTACAATGATAGCATTGAATATTGCTCCTATAGGACTTTAAACCATTGTATTGTCCTCTACTAGAGCCTCTCTAATGACCCTTTTCTGATTCACTGGTTTGTCCCCTTCTTAAGCCATCACCTTGGCCTCTTCATTTGCCTCTCCCACAAACTCTCCCTCTAAAACCACCTCTAACTCTTCCTTCCTCTGCTTATCGACCCTTCTGGCTTCACCTTGGATACTTCCTTCTTAGTCTAAAAATCTTTCTCTTCTTTTTGTTCACCAGTTCTACTAAACCTATCTTCAGGAGCTTGCAATGAACTAGTTAGCTCTTCAAACTTGTATGTAGGTAGGTCATTTGACTCCTCAATTGCAGCAATAACATGATCAAACTTCTTGGTTAGACTTCTTAAAAATTTACTAACCACAATCTCATTGCTCAAGTTTTCACCATATCACTTCATGTGATTGACAATAGCTCAGACCCGACCTTAACAAATATACTGTTACCGTTTTCTTTTCTAGTATATCTAGAGTTTTTCAAACTCTAGATGCAATGATTGCAATTTAACTGTAATTATCTTCTTTTTTTCCCATGTATTAGGGCTGGGCAAAATATGGATCGGACCGGAATCGGACCGGGACCAGACCGGAATTTACGATCTTTGGATCGGACCGGGATATTACGGTCTGGTCCACGGTCCAAAATATTTTAATTTCCGGGTTCCGGTCCAAACCCGGGACCAGACCGGAATTTTCGGTCCGGACCGGAATTGGACCTGAACCATGTTTTAAAAAAAAAAACGAAAGAGTCACGCGTTTCATTTTCACATTACCCAGTGCCTCTCTTCAAAGTTCAGACACTCTCTCTCTCTCATGTCTCCGCCTCTCTTCGCTTGCGGCCGCACCAGCACTCCTCGGTGGCTCAGTCGGCCGGTCGGCCCTCCTCCCTATATCCGAACGGGCTCCGCTCTCAGTCATCCCTCCTCGGCTCCAACCTCCGTTCTTCTTCTTCTTCCATCTCCGTCCCGAATCATCTCGGTTCGTGTTCGTTCGCGACCGCTTCAGCGCTCCTCAATGGCTCAATCAGCACTCCTCCCTCCGTCCCGAAGGAGATTCGCTCATAATTGGCCCTCCTCGGCTACTCCCTCCGTTCTTCTTCTTCCCTCTCCGTCCCGAACCCTCTCTATTCGCTGGCCAGTAAGGCAAAACCGTTCTTCTTCTTCCCTAATCTCTTTCCCTTTTAGATCTAGTTTGTTTTAGGTATATTTTGATTATTTTAAGAAATTAATGTCGATTTTGGAGAAATTATAAACATCTAATATTAAGATTTGAGATCTTTTTCAGATCTACGGTTAGAAAAATCTAGAGATTGAAAACTTTTAGTGTAATCGGCCGTTGTATTGTAATTTTCTTGTATTGTAACAGTGCTAATGTAACAAAAAAAAAGGGGTTGGAGGATAATTCAGTCCATCCAGTCTTTTCGGTCCGCGGACCGGAAAACCCGGGACCATATTTTCCGGTCCCGGTCCGATCCGCGGTCCAAGTTTATAAAAATTCACCTGTTGGCCAGCTATCAAGATACCACATCTCACGTCTAACTCTCCCTCTTTTAGACTCATCAAGCTCCTTGAATAAAGCCTTTGAAACTTGACATACGATTGCAAAAACCACTATCAAGATACCACATCTCACTGGCACCATCTACAACAGAAGACAAGGCCATAAACAACATTCCTTCTTGTTCAGCATTATTCGAGTAATTTATTGCCTTTTGCTCACTTTCTTGTTTGTCCCAACATTGATCTTCCTTGTGACCATATCTCTTACAATGACAGCACTGGATAATTCTTCTATACTACCTTGAACCATTGTACTATCCTCTAATAGATCCTCTCCAATGATCCCTTTCTGATTCACTGGTTTGACTTAAGCCATCACGTCCCTTGTCCTCTCCCACGATCTCTTTCTCTAAAACCACCTCTAACTCTTCCTTCGCTTCCTGAGCCTTCTAGCTTCACCTTGGACACTTTCTCCTTAGCGTGAAAAGCTTTCTCTTCTTTTTGCTCACCGATTCTGCTAAGCCTATCTTCATGAGCTTGCAAAGAACCAGTTAGCTCTTCAAACTTGTATGTACACTTGTCTTGTGACTCCTAAAATCCAGCAACCACATGATTAAACTTCTTGGTTAGACTCCTTAAAACTTTACAAACCACAATCTCACTACTCAGGTTTTCGCCATACGACTTCATGAGATTGACAATAGCTGGCAAATACACTTGTACAATTTCCTTTTCTTGCATATTCAAGGTGTGTTTGGCAAAGTGGTAGCTATTGAAGTAGCTGAACTTGTACAACCTAAAACTAAAAGAGAAGCATATAGTTTTATTATTCAGCAACTTATACAAACAATAGTAGTAATACTATATATTTTAAATAAAGTCAAGGTACGTGGACGATGCCATACGTATAGGAGTAAATGCAAGGCGATGTTACGAATTATACAAGTAAGTTGAAATGAAATCAGGTCTAATTGCAGGGCGGCAATGGAGCACCGCATAACTTGTTGTGGGAATAAGCCGACGCATCAAACAGCTGCAGTCTCCCACCAACCGGAATCTGGCCGCGAAGCCGATTGTAACTCACGTTGTAGAATGACAGCATCCTCACATCCACAAGGCTCGCCGGCAGCCTCCCGAATAACTTATTGTTGTTGAGCAACAGCGTGATCACTTCCGTAGGCACCTCCAATTCCGAAATGTCGAAAGACAGCTTGTTTCTCGACAGGTCGATGTTCCACAACCACTTGTCCTTTCCGAAGAGGAAAGAAGCATCGCCCGTGAGCTCGTTGTCCGCGAGTTGCAGCGTCCTAAACCTCACGTTAGCCAAGGATCTCGGGATCGGGCCCTTCAGCCTATTCGATGAGAGCACGAGGTTCGCCGCATTCCAGGGCTTGGCCTTGAAAAGGCTGAACAACCCCTCCGGAATACGCCCCGTCAGTTGGTTGTCGCGGAGGGACATGAAGTCGAGCCGAGAAAGCTGAGACAACTCTCCCGGGATTGTGCCGGTGAGGTTGTTGTTCCTAAGAACAAGGGTAGTTAGGTTTTGGAACCCGGCAATGAAGCACGGGATGGGGCCGGAGAGGCGGTTGTCGGAGAGGTCGAGGTAGATGAGGTGGGTGAGGGATTCGAGGAAGGCCGGGATGGGGCCGGTGGCGTTGTTGTGAAAGACAAGGGTTGTTAGGAAGGAGAGGTTGCCGATGCCGGAGGGGAAGATTGGAGCAACGACGGGGCTGTTTGTCCTCCAGCGAGTGTTGCCGTAGAAGTATAAGGATCTGACGCGGCCGGTGGCGGGGTCGCATTCGACGAAATCCCACCCGGAGCAGCAGTCGACGGAGTCGGGGTTCCAAGAGTCGAGGAGGCTGGAGTTGTTGAAGGATTGTTTGATTTGGAGGAGGGTGGCTCTGTCCTCCAAGTTGCAAGGGGCGGCGGGCGGTGGTGGTGTGGTCGGGTAGTCTTCATTGTCGCCTGGCGGCAATTCGAAAGGTGAGGGCGGGGACGCTGGGGTAGAGATGTCGGAGGCGGAGGCGTAGCGGATGAAGAGGAGGAAGAAGAGGCCGAGTTTGAAGTGGCTTTGAACGATCGACATTATTAATATTGATATATGGAAGGATCGGTTTTAAGTGCTCGTTTTGTTATTGGATTTATAAGGTCGGGTTTAAGGAAATCGTAAGGTCCGATAGTTGGACTTTCGTTAATTTATAATATACTGACTTAATATATCCAAGTTGGTTTGATTATATATATGTGTGTAGACTGTAGTTAATTAATCTGCAACTCGGAACCGGCGTTTGATCGACGTAAAGGTTCATCGGAGTTGAATAATCCAATGCGTATATATACACCAATGTGTGGTTAATTAAATGGCTCTTTTTATGCATAAAAATGTTGAAATCTAAGTTATCACTAATATTTTTAATTTGTGTAATGTAATGTTTATTTGAGTGATTTATGCACAAGCATATAGGTTAGGTGAGGTCACTTAGTGCTAAGTACATACAAGGTGCTAGGTACACTTGGCCATGCCGTGACAAAGGAAAAGCTCAATTGGTCCCATGAACCATCCAATATATAGCTAGCCTTTGGCTCAATGGGGGAGGCTAAGTGAAGTATATAAACCTTTAGTAAGAAGGTAACACGTTGTGTGTCATCAACTAGTTTAAAAGGACTTTGGGCTGGTTTGAGCTTCACTAAGCTTGACCCACTCGGTTTTTTCTGGGTTTGACAATGTTGGGCTTCACTAAGCTTGGCCCACTCTTATGTCTAGCTCATTGGTTGCTACTTCTGAACAACCATTGACACCTAATGAGTATAAAAAGGAAGAATAGCAAAGGGTGGTTTAGACCCTTATGCACATTTGATGAGGTGAATAGCCTCTTTAATTATTTTTTTAGCTATTGTAGACCATATTAAAGTTTTATTAGGCCATTTTACTGTACCGCTAACCTATAACACTTCCAACAGATCCCGACGATGGATTTTTGCTTGTCTTCGTCCCTCTGCTCCGACTCCCTCGGCGCCGTAGATCCCGACGGCGATGAACTCTGGAGGTGTCGTGGCACAGCAGGAGATTCTCCACCGCCATCATATCGACCTCTAGGCCGTGCGACACAATCAGAGACGGTCTGCTTGGGAGTTGCTCGATCCGTCTGAATTTGGACCTGAATTTGCGATCGGGTAAGATGATTGTGTCGGTCGATTGTGCCGACGATTGTGCCCTGAATTTGGCCCTGAATTTGATTGCGTTTGTTCCTCCGCACCGACATCTTGTTTCGATTCGTGACTTCTCAATTCCGAGATCTTCCACTCCCTTTGAAGCCCTAATTTCTTCGTCGATGTCGACGATGGCGCAATCGGAAGTGTATGCGCCCAATTCATTGCAGTTGTGGAAGACGATGTTGAATTGGCTGGCTTTCCTTGTCCAGATCTTCGTTCAGATTGTTAGGGGGACTCCGTCTCTCTCGCAGGTCTTCTCCTTCATTGGTTTCAGCCAGAGCTCCCTACTCTCTCCCCCTTCTCCCGCGTTTAAGCCTCAATCCGTCGTCGAAATCTCCCTTCAGTCGTCGCCGGGGAGTACCGTTGTTGATATTGATGATGTTGAAGCTATTGTTGATAATGAGGCCGGTGGTGGTGACGCTGCTGCTCCATTGAAGAAACTTACTGTTGGATCTGTTGGAAGTGTTTTGTGGCTTTGTTTCATGTGTTGATGTGTTTTATGGATTAGGAATTGTGAATTTTTAGGTGTTTTTGTGTCTGTGTGCTTGTAAATGGTTTATGAATTGATCTAGGTGCCATTAGGTCATTTGTTAACCAATTGATTTACGAGCTTCTGGTGAAAATTCTAAATGTTCACATCTTTAGCTATAGTTGGATCTGTTTGAACCAATCTCCATCCTTTTAGGTTTTGACTTGGTTATTGTTAGTTTATTTGCATCCATATATTTTGATACTGAATTTGATGAAGTATAATCACATTGTAATCAATTAATAAAAGTCATTAATAAAATATGTCATCAATGAAGTTTAATAAGATTTTATGTCATTGTGTCATCAATTGTATAAAATTATAAAAATATAATAAAAAGTGACATCAAATAATTACATTAGAAAAATGGCATCAGAACAATACTTTGAAAAAATTGCATCACATTAAAGAAAAAAATGTCATCAAAAAACTACTTTGAAAAAATATTGCATCGCGGTAAAAAAAATATCATCAAAAAAACATAATATCAAGTGATTGCATCAATGAAATGTTATCACAAACGTGTCATCAGTGAATGAATGTATAATCGATGAAAATAAATCGATATACAATTGATAAAATAAAAAACATGTGGCATCAACCGATTTGATTAAAAAAATGGCATCAAATAATTAAATTATAAAAATGACATCAAAACACCATTTTGAAAAAGTTGTATCACATTAAAGAAAAAAATGTCATCAAAATACTACTTTGAAAAAATATCATCAAAAATATGGCATCACGGTAAAAAAATATCATCAAAAATTGACATAAAAAAGTGGAATCAGTCGTTAATAGTAAAAAAAATGGCATCAATGGTCAACGTGATATTACAGTAAACAAAAAATGTCATCAAGTTTTTAAAAAAAGTGGCATTAAAAAGTGTCATCAAATCATTTCATTAGAAAAGTGGCATTAAAGTGAAAATAAAATATAATAAAATTTTGGCATCAAAACGGGAAAATATTGAATCAAAAAAAAAATCTCAATGGGTTGGTCAACGGTCAACGTTGACCATGACCATGACCGGTCAACCGGTTGACCATTGACCATTCCACTCTATTGGGAAGGGGTCTACATCAAAACTAATTAAATTAGTTTGGGGTCTTAGCATCTAATTGAAAATTCAAAAAGGATCATCTACCAAAATCACCCATTAATAAATGAGTTGCAAATATACCTTATTTTTTTTATTTTTTTTGCAATAATGCCTAAAATTATTACTAAAATGCCTAATAAAATTGCATATTTGCCCAAAACGAAAAAATAATGTGAATTAATAAAAAAACGAAAAAATAATGTGAATTAATAAAAAAAATAAAAAACTAAAATGAAATTAGTTTTTGGAAAAAGATAAATTTAGGGTTTATAAAAAAAATGAAAATAAAAGCTGAAAAAATGAAATGAGTTCTTCTATCGTTGTTCGCCACCGTAGTACCATGATTGAAGATCGAAATCTCATCCTCTTTTGGAAACCAAAAGAGGATTTGCCCTATTCCGATCAACGTCTCACGGTCTCACCAACCACCAATCACCGCTGCCGCACCACCACCATTACCCACAGCCGGCCACCACCATCACCATCATCGCCTTAAGAACCCCGGTCCGATCGTGACATATATATACTAATTACCCTTTGCTAATTAATTAGCCAAATTCGGACTCGCCGTCCTTGATCGATCATGAAGAATGGAAATTGAAGTCATGGAACACTTGCTAATTAATTATATTTGCAAGGCCGAGCCGAATGCGAGATCACTGCCACCGTAGTCAACTTGGAATCGAAGTGAACAAGGAGGCACCCGTGGGAATTGTTGGACTTATCAATGCAATACTAATTTCAATTTGGAATCAACTTCAACGTGAGCTTCCACCGGTCCGAGTCCTATTCCACGACATGAGTGTCGATCAATTTACCTTGACATCGGACGATTGGGCGTTGTACTCGCTCAACCAGAGTCGAGTATGTATCATACCGTCATCACCAGCACATTATTTAGGATCCCATTGTTCGCCCTTGGTCAACAGTCGGCCTGCCTCCCCCATTGACCTCCTCTCATATTCCTCCTCTCCTCTTGCCTTTTTCGGCCCAGCCTTCGAGCGTTGTTCTGTCGTCATCTCATACAGTAATCCAACGCCGATTCGAATTGAATCAGAGCGTTCACCCTTGGTCATCAGTCGGTCCGGACGCCTTTGTCAACCTCCATTGAACTCGACTAGTATTACATTATGCTAGGCTGACAAACGTTAGACTTAATATCCGTTGGTGATTGATGTTTTGGATTTTGAACTTTTTAGTAGATGTTTGATGTTATGGAACCATCACCGTGTTATGGAGCCATGAACTTGTGTCTTCGTCCTTTTGTTCCACTTGGTTATCTATATATCTGTGTTAATAACTCAAACTGCTTGTATATCTCTAAAGAAGACGACGTGGTTGTTAAGAAATAGCTGATTATTGCATTGACGAATTCATATGTGAAGGATGGTAAGCGACAGTATTCCATAATGAAGATGGTCATTGGTGCGATTTCGGTGTCGTTGTATATCCATGAAAACATCTGATGTGTTGGAGCATGTTCGAAACGATAGTCGACGTTGGAAACTCTGAAATGAAGCAAATGTCGTAGCCACTTACATATTGTCAAGATCACACTTATAACCTGACAGGATAAAAATAAGATATTGACAAGATATTCTTATTAACGTACATGATAGGATAAAAAACAAATGTTGACATGAAGACACTCACATATTGACAGGATAGTGTTATACACATGTTAGGATACATAACAAAACGTAGCCACTTGAAATGAAGTCGTAGTCACCTTTCAACACGGAATCCTGGTCATTTGTTTGGTCGGGACATCATTCATCCACGTTAATTTCGACACTTGATAGGAACAAATTTATAACTTGACAGGATAAAAATAAGACACTGACATGGTATTCTTATCAATATGATAGGATAAAAAACAAATGTTGACAAGAAGACACTTACATATTAACATGATAGTGTTATACACATGTCAGGATACGTTTTCAAAAATTCTATTTTTTTCAATTTCCATAAATCTATTTCTTTAAAATTTTCGAAAATCCAATTTTTTCAATTTCCAAAAATCTGTTCTTTTTAATTTCGAAAATCTAGTTTTTTTTTAAAAAAAAATTCCTAAAATCCTATTTTTATATATTTATATTAATTAAAAAATAGTTAACTTTACAATACTTTGATTGCACATATGCCTAAATAGGTATTCGTTGCAATTTGGGAGAAATAGGAGTATTTTTGCAATCCTTTTTTTTTGGCAGGGTATATCTGCAAATTCGCCCTATAAAAACACTTGTGCTACTCAAGCGCACATTGTGGGTACGAATGGGACAAGGTAAAAAAAAGTGCCTAAATTATAAACAAGTTAAAATTGAAAATTTGTGTAAAATAAAGGTTGAAAGATTATGAAAATATATAAACTTCGTATGGGACGTAAAAGTGTTTATTTGTAAAAAAAAAAGTGGTGTTTATTTGGTTATTATGGTATTTTTAAACCAAAGAACAAAAAACACCAAAAAAAGCTATCAAAGAAGTTTATTTTTAAACACAGATTTTAATAAAAAAACAAGTTTAAAGTGTAAAAAAAATAACTCATTTTAACGGTTTTTAAACAGTTAAAATGTCATCCATACACACCCTGTATCACATGCTTTATCTTACTCACAAAGTTAGTTGTTCTTCCTTGTCACTAAGTTACACAAACTCTTGACTAACTTGTCTTTGTTTGCAGCCATGACAAAGAATATTGTAAGGATGAATCCCTTGGACTTTGCTTTGTTGCTATCATGATTAAAGAGAAATGTTATATGACAAAAGCCCTTTGGAAAATCCCGATGTTGTGGTCCTTGGATCAAGTAGAGAGCATACAATATGGGGTGATCGGGCTTACCTGAGGTGTGCGGTATTATTTTAATTCGCCCGCATATCATAACCTGAGCCGAACAGATAGTTTTCTACCGCTTACGACCTTCCTCCCTTAGGCATTCATCCCTTGATTCTTGATAGGATCGGTCGTGGATAGTTTCTGTGGAGAGTCCGTTGAGCATTAATATCTTTTCTCAATTGCTTGATTAATTTGCTCACTCTTTGACGCGGAGATATTCTCCCTATTCTTATCTCTCCTCTAATTTCTCTATCTTTCTGTGCCAAAACGTTTTGTTCTCTGTGTCCGAAGTTGCCTTATATACTATTTAGCTTGTATGGACGCATATGGACAAATTTCATGCGGAATTAACCAAGTGTCTGGCTTGCTTCTCCACGTTGGAGGTGGGCATGTTCTCCACATGTGCAGTTTTCACGTGAGAAATACGTGATAATTGGTTATTATGTCTGCAAACAATGACTGCTCCAGGGATTTATTTGTGTGTGGTGACAACTTTGGGACCTTTTGGGTGCTTTGCTCTACATTGATCTACTCGGGTTATGCTAACCTATCCCAACTATCGATGATGTGTCAATGCATGTTTAAAAGAGGCTTCATCATAGCTCCTCATTCTAGGTGTGGTAATAGATCGTACGCGGTTTGACCTGAATTTGAAGATTCTTGCATCATGCCTTAATTAGTTTTTGAGACGGTTTCCCACCTTTTGGGCCTCTTCAAATGGACTTGACGAGGGATGTTCACTAGCCCATTTAGGTCCAAGTAGGGGGATGTCGAACCGTCGGTAAATTTCTATAAAAGAGGGGGTAAAAAAATTTGAACCTCTTTTGCTCTCAATCCTCCAAGTACTCTTACAACTTCCCGCTCTAGATTTCCTACTCTCTCCTTGAGTTTCTCCGCCGACTGCAACTGGTTTTTCTGTACCATTTAAAGTTTCTGGCCAAGATTCTTCATTTTAGGTGAGTTCTCTTGATGATATTGCCTTGTTCTTCAACTTGTTCGTGTTGTTCTTGATGAACTTTTGAACTTATTCTCAACTTACTTGGTGCTTTGATCGATATGAAGTTGTTAACTTTAGACTTTATTGGTTATGAATAACTTCATCTGCGCATTTAAGTTATATCCTGAAAACTTTTTAGAATAGTTTCATTTCCTAAAAATGCCTAGTCTTAGCTTGTGGCGTCGCTCCTCGCCTTCATGTGTCCATCTGCGGCAATCTATGACCCCTTCGGGGTCTTCTCCTAATGCAGTATCTTCTTCTAGCTATGAAGTCTTTTAGTAAACGCTTCAAAATGAGGGAGCCCTTATGCCCTTCTGATAGTGAATATGACTCTTCTTCTCCGATGAGTTCATCTTCTTCGGAGAATAGTAGCCCACGGGACACAGGAAGTCAGTGATGATACCGTAGAGCTAATCAAGTCGTCTGCCTTCGTAGTTAAAGATCAATTGGAAGTGATCGTACTCCTGCATGGATCTATGATAAGTGGGATCATGGGGTCTTCACGAGACCCTCCTCATGGGGAGGTAGAGAAACCTAATAGGCTCCGTTCAAAGAGAGCTTTGAGTAACCTCCTGCTACCTCCCTACAAATTGGGAGATTTAGCAACCTGCAACATCCGCGATAATTTCTCTTTACATGATGCACAACCCCCTTCTCCAATTATCCGCGAACGAGTACGGTATCACTAGTTCGCCCGCAAAAGACCGAGCCCTTCGTGAAATTTCTTTTTTGGATTTTTCCAATGTGGAGGTTGTGGCCAAAGTATTTTCGTGGTCGAGTGGTGAGGGTTATGAAGACTCCACCTTGATTATAAGACCTTGAGTTCTAACCTGCAGGTCAATATCAAAGGATGATGAAAGACAAAACATTGTCTTGGTTTCAAGGTCTTGAAACCGAGACTCCGTTTGCTTTGCATAATGGATACCTTACTTGTTCATATTATATTGAGTTATTTATATTATGTCTGTCCAAGCTAACTTGCAGGTCTCGATTTAAAGAGATGGGCCTATTTTGTATGGGCTGGCTTATCTAAAGTTTTGGGCTCACATTCCTTGTGAGATATTTTATACACTTGCCATCTCGATTAAATGTGTTTTAGGAAAGAAGATCTTTCTGCCTTGAGAATCAAGAACTGCCGATTGCATCTGATCAGGGGGAGCGCATCTTGGAAATGGAAAGAATTACTTCTGGAAGGAATTCAAACTTCAAACGGTCCGCCCTTGCTGCCCTCGGACTCATTAAGCTTTGTGTGGGTGGCATGTAGAAGACGAAGATCATCGAAGCAAGCATTCATTCTAAAAGCGATCAAGTCTTCTAAAGCATTCCCTCATGAACTCATTAAGCTTTGTGTGGGTGGTTTTTGAGAGTTGAGAGAGACACAATATTTATTGTACAAGTCATTTGATTCACTCTAAGAGTTTTTTACTCGTCATAGCACATGTTGATGTGTAGTGAGAGCCTTTATTTCACTTGTAAGGTTGAGAGCTAGAATAGAAGCGGTGAGGCTTTGTATAGGAGAAGGGAAGTTCTAGGCTCAAGGAAAGTGAAATAAGAAAATTTGAATCCTACGGGTTGGATAACCCTAGGCGGGGACGTAGGCCAAGTTCGTGCCGAACCTCGTTAACAATTCGTGTGTTTATCATTTACATTCCGCATTTACTTTATATTGTTCGGTTTTACTTGGTCAAGATTTGATAACAATATCAAGATCTTGACAAGCTGTTTTGAAAACTATTTTAAGAGTTCGTGTTTTGCGAAAATCAAGCATACTCTATTCATTTCCCCTTCTAGAGTATTATTTATCATCTTATAGACTCTTCAGGTTATTAAGTGTTAAACCCACCACAGGATCTTGTGTAGTGGTTAGCGGTGGACAAAACAAAACTTAGGCCACTTTTATCGGCAGTGTACTGCTCTTCGATACTAGGGATTATATTATTATAATACTGTAAGAGTGCCCACACCGATACTACACTAATACTTAACTAGTATCGATGTTAGGGAGTTAATTTACGGGGTGAGCTGACGCGCATTATTTTTTTTGGGCATAAAGGGTGCAAAACGACGTCGTGTAAGGAGAAATACGTGGAAAGCGCTGTGTTTCAACATTGTGGAGCACTTTTGCAGCCTGACACTTTAAGCCCACGTGTCATCGTCCAATTCATGCGCAGAGAAGAGGCCGGCCGGTGCGACACGCGTCCTACAACGGACTGTTAGGATAATGTGTTGTGTATAAAGTGGAAAAAATGAGAATGAAATGCTAGGATGATGTGGCGGAGAGAAGAATAAAATATTAGTATTTCTAATATCCCTAGTATCCTTTGATAAACATGGGCTTAGAGCATCCGCATTCGTGAAACCCACTCGGGTTCCTTAACTCCACTTTTTATATTTCTCTCTCCTTACAAAACCCAATACAATTTTTCACCCACATCCCTACAACCCTTTAAAACCCCATTTTATTTTTTTATCGGGACCCACCTCTTTTTTTACTCTCACTCACTCTCCTCATGTTGGCCCACCTCCTCTCAATTTTCTTTCTCTCTCCCGGTTTTTAAAGGCTTCTTAGGAAGAAATCTTTCACATTATTCCTAAACTCATTCCTCATCTTCTTTAATTTTTTAATAATTGATTTTTTATTTTGGGGTTAAGAAACCCCATTGTGGGTCCTTAGTGTGTTTATCAATCCCTTTTTTTTTTTTTTTTTTTTTGACGCAGAATAAAAATTAGGTTGGGTCGGCCGTAGCAGGACTCCTTCCTAGCGCATCCTTGCGGATGAGAGCACAGAGCTCTGGATCGTCGTCGTAGCAGGCGTCGGCAGGGGAAGCATGTGCACTGCGCGCGAGATAGTCAGCCACTGCATTCGATTCCCTGAAAATATGACGGATAGCTACATAAGAAAAAGACAAAGTATCTAACAGAATATCAGATTGTAGGAGCTCGATATTCCAGGGGCACTTCCAGTCCCCTAGCAGAGCTTTAATAACCAGAAGGTTATCGCCCTCGATCAGGAGGTTACGAATATTCAGCTGTTTAGCCCGAAGGATTCCCATTTTTAGACCGAGGTTCTCGGCAAAAACAACTGAGACATTGATGCACGAGTTTCGCCCCATGGCAACCACTCGGCCGCACCAGTCCCTAATGACGAAACCGTAAGAAGCCGAAATACCCGCTCTTACAGAACCGTCAAAGTTAAGCTTGTAGCAGTCCATCGATGGTTTATCCCAAAGGCCCGAACGACTTCGACCCTTACCCTTGGCTGCGGTTGACGTAAAGCGACAGCCGGGATGGATTACCTTAGGAGGCAAAGGCGTACCTGAAGATGACTCAGCGTCAAGCAGTTTCGATTGTTTCCAACATTGTGTAAAAGTAGTATGGAAAATTTCCATTTCAGTAATGGATACTTTCGTCGTGTGGTCAAAAGCCAGTTGGTTCCTAAAGAACCAGATAGTCCACCACGCACATGCTAGAGGGCCGAAATGTTCCTTGCCCACCACCCGCCGAACCAGGTTTAGGGGAAAGTTTGAGCCCGAGTTGACGGCTAGGTGGGAAAGGCTCGGACAGCGGATGCGAAGAGTCCTAAGTAGGCTGATAGTAACCGGGCATTGAAGAAACATGTGCTTGTCTGATTCGTTTGTAATATCACAAAAGTGACACCCAGATGGTACAGAAACGTGGGACTTTTGTAGGCGTTCCGAAGTAGGGAGGCCATCCCGGGATATTTTCCAAAGAAAATGACGAACCTTCGGCGGAACATCAAGGTTCCATATCCAACCACAATCATAGTCTTGTAACCCCTTGTTGGCTGACAGCATGTTGTTTGCTGAGCTAGTCGAGAACCACCCATTAGTGCTTGGCCCCCAATACACTCGATCCTTCATAGGATTATTAGGCAGTACGATACCAAGCAGAAGCTTGATGTCATCCTGTGAAATGATGTTTGTTAAGCTAGAGAAAAGCAATTCCCTGTTCCATTGCAAGTTTTGGTTGATGAAGTGGGAAACTTTTATGTTTGAAAGGTCATTTGGTATCGGTTGGAGTACCCTGCAAGCCAGCGGTTCATCGCCGGCCCATTTCTGGGACCAGAAGTCAATGGAATTCCCATCACCAACAGACCAATGAAGAGCGCTTTGGAAATGATGTCGGATAGACATAAGGCGTCTCCACTGCCAAGAAGTGTTGCCTTTCGTTTGATAGGTCAGGATGTCATGTTCTTTGAGATATTTTTGGGAGATTAGGCGAACCCAAATATTGTCCGGTTCGGACATAATTTTCCACAACAGCTTCATCTGTAATGCAATGTTCATTGTTTCCGCTTTGTGAATACCCAAACCTCCTTTCAAAGTGTCAGCACAGATTTTGTCCCAACTAATCAGCGGGGGGGCTTTAGAGCTTTTGTTCCAGAAGAATTGTCTGTAAACCTTGTCGAGTTCTTGGTGAATGTGAGACGGTAGTAAAAAAGCTTGCATTAGGAAAACCGGTTTAGCGCACAGATTAGATTTGATAAGAACCTTACGTCCTTCGGACGATAGACTAGACGCCTTCCATTTGGTGAGTTGTTGTTTAGATTTTAGTACTACATCGTTAAAGGTGTCTTTGTTAGTGCGTCCGTTTACGATTGGGCACCCGAGATATTTGTCGAAGTTGTTTGCTTGGGGGATACCCAGGACCGCTATCGTGGCAGTGATAGCTGCTGGTGATGTGTTTGAGGAGGCTTGGAAGCTAGATTTATGTAAATTGACCTTCTGCCCAGAAATAAGGCAGAAACGATCAATAATGGACAGAACTGAAGAGCAGGCTGACTGTGAAGCTTTACAGAAAATGAGGATATCATCAGCGAAAGCTAAAAAAGGAATCTTAATGCCCGGATTACCAAACACTACTCCCAGATCTTTGTTAACCGCACTTTCCTGTTCCAGAGTTCTGGCCAAAACCTCCGAAGCCAAAACGAACAGAAAGGGTGATAGGGGATCGCCCTGCCTTAGTCCCCTAGTGGGCTCAATGAGTGTCGTAGGCTCATCATTCACCAGAACAGAGTAAGACACCGTGGTTACGCACTCTCTGATCCAACTAATAAACTTGTCGTTAAAACCGAACTTGGAAAGAACATTGAAAAGGAAGGACCATTCAACACGGTCATAAGCCTTCTCCATGTCCAGCTTCAAGGCGAGTAAGCCTGCCTTACCCCGTTTCAGCTTGAAGGAGTGGAAAGCCTCATGGGCTATCAGAATGTTATCCTGGATGGACCTGCCTTTCGTAAAGGCGCCTTGTAAGGGATGTATCAATTTTTCAAAAATCTTGGTAAGTCTTGCTGTTATAACCTTAGCTATAATCTTGTAAATGGTGGAGCACAAACTAATGGGGCGGTAGTGGTTAACTGTTGCTGGGTCATCTCGTTTTGGTAGTAACGTTATGAATGTATGGTTAGATTGTCTTAAAAGCGTTCCGCTAGAGAAAAAAGCCTTAACAGCTTTCGTGACAGAGGGCCCTACTGTACTCCAGAACTTTTGGTAGAAACCTGCCGAGAACCCGTCAGGACCCGGTGCTTTGTCCGGGCTCATAGAGAAAACCGCAGTTTTAACTTCTGCGTTTGATACTGGAGCGGTCAGCATGTCGTTTTCTGCTTGTGTTACTTTCGAGGGGATAACCCTTAAGTCCCTGGTAGTGTCCAGATCGCTTCTTAAGGAGGAGCGGAATCTAGCATTGAAGTCCGTTTCAAATTCTTGTTGAATAATATGAAAATCATCAACGACAGCCCCACCCGAAAGGGTGAGTGACTTGATAATTTTCCTTCCCCTTTTGGCCGAGGCGATTTTGTGGAAATATCCAGAGTTGGAGTCATTAAGCCTGGCATGCTTAACTTTAGCCCTTTGGCTCCAGTATCTTCGATGGAAATCGAGCATTCTTTCTCTTTTATTGAGCAGTTGCTTTAGTAATTTTATGTCGTCGTTATTGTAGTTTGACAGAAGCGAAGACTGAAGTTGTAGTAGTTTCTGATCGGTTGTCTTGATTTGATTGTTTATATTGAGGAAGGTTTTCTTGTGCCAACCTTTTGAAAGACGCTTAAGAAGTTTCATTTTTTGGAACAGGCAGTACATGAAGGAGCCCGATGAGTCAAGACGCCATGCCTGAGACACCAGATTCTTATAATCCCGGCGGTTTGCCCATGCTAGCTCAAATTTGAAAGGTCTGTTTTTTGTTTTTGCAGTCCGACTGAAATCTGTCGAGATTGGCGCATGATCAGATCTGGTGAAGGGATGGATCTGAGTTGTAAGTGAGTCAAATATAGTGAGGACGTCTGTGTGAATGAGGAGACGATCCAGTCTCTCAAAGCAGTGGTCAATTCCGTGTTGTTTCCGTTTCCAGGTAAAACGGCCCCCGAAGGAAGGTACTTCGTGTAAAGAAAATCTGTTTTTTAAGTCGGTGAGGCGGGTAAATCTGCCATTTGGCGGACACGCCCCCCCCATCTTCTCCGATGGGGAGCAGATGTCATTGAAATCCCCCATTATACAGTAAGGTATGAGTAAGTTTTGAATATAAAGATCGATTGATTCCCAAAAGGGCCCTTTCCTAACCTCGTCTGGAGGAGCATAAATCACCAGTACGGCAACCTTTCTGTGAGATATAAAGTCCGAGTAGTTGAAGTGTATAAAACGGTTGTTAACCGATATCAGGTCAATAGATCCTTGGCTCGAGGGCAAACCTTTCCATAGCAAGCAGATGCCTCCGGAAAATCCGGCAGCCGGGTCGAAAGCAATGTTAGTGAATCCACATTTCCGCCAGAAATTTTCGGAGGGAACCTTATCTGTTTTGGTTTCCAAAAGAGCTAGAACGTTTATATGATTGTTCTTGCAGAAGATATCAATATTAGTCCAGAAGTTTCTACTGCGAATACCGCAGGAATTCCAAGTACATATATTCATGGGAAACTAATTTTTGTATCCGTTGGTTCATGTATCTGTTGGTTTAGTTTTAAACGATAGTGTTTAGCTTGTAACGGTGACAAACACCAACCGACACTAAGTCTGGCAGCTCTACCCGGGCAAGAGGATCCGACGCCAAACGGCGGAACCAAGATAACGGGGAACCTTGAAAAGCTAGATAATAATGGCAAAACCGTAGCTAAATCATTGGTAATGCAAATGTACGAAATCACCCATGAGAATGAACCAAGCTTGGTGTAGCAGGATATGGTATAAAGTGATTGATCGATCCAAACAAGAAGGCCCATTGAGAGCAATCTAGAGTGTAATTGTAACCTGTGATTGTTGTCAAATGGGTACAATGTTATTATACAATTGGTTATAAAACTTTGCTGGTAGCAAGTTGATTTTAAAACATAATATACAATAATGGAGTGTGACTCCAAATTGGTGCGCCCAGCTAGAGTAGTAATGCAGGACAGCCAACACCCAAGCTCTGAGAGGAAGCAGCAACATTCTTCATGACGCCTGGAGAGGCCAGAGAGCAGCCTAGTAAGGACCGCTAACAGCTGCAAAGCACACCCAAACGCAGCCCCGAGCATGGCTCCCAATAGCCGCCAGCCTACCCGACTTCGCCGAAACAGTCCAGCAAACCTGCAAGGACAGCAAACCAACAGCAAAGACGAGCACAAAGGGGAAGTGCCACAAAAGGGCTGGACAAGAGCAACCACAGTGCAAACAGGAACCAAGATATAATATAACGGGGTGCACTGCCAAAGCAGCTGCACCCAAGGCAAACCAACACAGCATACAAGCCAAAGGAAACAGAAATAAAAACCCAAAGCAAGGAACAAACAGCAGGCACCACGCCACCTGAAGACAGATAAGGGGCGCAACCTGGGAAAATACCAAAAGCCAAAAGACGGGGAGTCAAACCGACAGTGAAAACCGACCCAAAACCAACCGTCTCGGACATCAAAATTATGGTGTATAATCATAAAAAACTAGTTTTTGCGCTTCTTCGGTTGGGATGATGCAGAGTCATCCAAAGTGTTGTTGCCGGGCTGATTCCCGCCAGTGCCCCGATCGCCCGAGGAGCGGATACCCAACTTCTTGAATTTCCGAATTTGAGAGCTAGTCGGGCTCGAATTCTGAATGCCGTAGGAGAGATCAGAAGCAATGACCGGGTGAAAACCAGGAGGAACCACCGGAGCCGCCGGCAGATCAACCTCCATGGCCGGGTTCACAAACACCTGGGGGGTTGCAACAGGCGGGGAATCAGTCGGAGCACCAGCCACCTTGAGATTCTTGCACCAACCAAGAGATTCGTCATCAGAAGCGGGGAGCCCGTGGAGTCCTCCGTCAGCCATCGACGGCATCATCTTAGCCGCGGAAGGTTCGGCATCATTCGGAGGGGTGGCAAACGAAGTCGACATAGACCGAGATTCGGGCACGAAATTAACGGAAACCGTCTTCATACCCGACATATAAGGCTTGTGGCTAGTCTTAGTGTTGGAAGTCTCAGCCGAGACTCCCTTCTTGGACACCTTTGTCCATCCCACCTCCTCAGGCTCAACCCGAGGAAGAGGTGAATCCCAGATCACCACCTCATTGAAAGGCTTGGCAGGGACAACCCGATCCGGACAGTCATCGTAGACGTGATCCACAGCCCCACAAAACCCACAGCCAGTAGGGAAATCCTCATAATACATGCGTAGAGCGAGTGGTTTTCCATCCTCCCCAAGGACCGAGACACCACCACAAAGCTTATTAAACTCAACATTTGCACAGAATCTGGTGTAATCAAGTCTCACCCTTAGGTAAGAAAGCTTATCAAGCCGAATCAGAGAACCCGCATTGAATTCCTTAAGAATCACCGACAGCCCCTCGGCACACATGTATTCAATAGGCAGTTTAGGAATCCTTACCCAGATATCCAGGTGAGTGACATACGCCGTGAGAGGATCGAAAGTGGGATACCACTTCTGGAGAACAAGAATCTGTCCAAACAGATGGTAAGGGCGTTCCACCCACACCCTCTTGAGGTCAGCTGGAGCCGAAAACCGGGCATCGAACCACCCGTCCTCGCGTTCGACAAGCTCGAAGGGACCCACACAACGGCGCCATTCCGCCTTGATCTTAGCTTTGAGAGCAGGAAAGTCAGTATACCCACCAAAGAGAGTGCACAACAGAATGTGCTGGTTCTCAGCAATACTTTTTTTACGAATATCAGCCAAACGAGCAAAATAAGAAGAGCGATCAATGCTAACCGAATGGGGTTCTACTGAAGCCCCAATAATAGGAGCCTCACCACCCATCTTAGCCTTACCCTTAGCCTCCGCCGAGAGAGGAACAGCAGCAGGGGCCGGAGCCGCAGAGGCAACCGGCGCTGCCTGGGCTTGTGTGCCGGAGGCCGGCATGCCAGGAGAGCCATGAGTATCTTGCGTCTCAGATAACGCCTCAAGAAAAGATTTAGAAGCCATGATTGAGAGGAAAGAAGAAGTAATAGAAGCAATTGCACAATCGAGACAGGAATCAGATGTTTTGCAAGCGCTATTAGCGTTAATGGCCTGGTAAAGCCTTAAATAAACAAAAAGCTTGTAGGCATATAGGGTACTCAATTGGGGATTAAGGGTAGCAGAAAAACTTACAGAGATGTTTAATTGCCGATGGGAAGTGACCACAGAGCGGGCAAGAGAGAGGCATCGACTGACCGAAGACACAGAGCAAGAAGGAGGGCGCGACCCCAACAGCCACCCACGCCCCAGCGAGACGCGACAGCTGCCGTCCGGCCAGACCAGACCGATCCCATCCCACATTAAGGCTCTGGAAAAGGGCCTCCCAAACCACTTGAGTGACGGATCTCGCCAACAGTAGCACGAATCAGAGGTTGCCACCTCCCCGAAAGGCACCTTTCGCAGGCTGAGGGAGGCGGAGTATTTGGGGGGGCTGTGTATGGTGAGATGATTCGACAGAATTGGGACAAGTGGTGACGAGGCCAGGCCAGTGGGGGTTAGATCGGGATCAGTCGTCGGCGGTTGCAGTGGAGCGGATCGGCGGACGCCATGGCTGGTGGTGGGCGGCTGGAGGGCCTGAGGGAGAGAGGAAGTGCGGCGCGTCCAAGCGCGTTCTTTTTTTTCCATTCTAGGGTTTCATTATTCCATTCCATCCGAATGTTTCTGTGTGTTTATCAATCCCTTAATAATGTATATATTTGTCTTTTAATTTATTAATTGACTGGACATTTTTATTATTATTGCCTTCAACATTGTGGGCCATGCCATCAAGTAGATCCCATAAGTCCGTTAATTACTGAATCATAGCCCACTCCATTGCCTTCTTCCCATCCAGACCCTTCCGAAAATAATGCTTACAATAATCCCCATACACCACCTCTCTATACACCGGCTCTTCACCACCGGCGATAATTTCCGGCAATGGGCCAATCACATCGCCGAATCCGGGGCTTGAGAAGACAGCCACCGAGACCCGGTCCTCCTGTGCGCTGGTGACCACTCGATGCTCGATGCTCTTGTACAGGCCGTTGCTGATGATCTGGAGCGCGTCGCCAATGTTGACAATGAGCGCTCCCTCGATGGGCGGCACAAGGATCCACGCGCGCCTGCTGGAGTCAAGGATTGGGGAGCGAACGTAGAGGCCGGCGACGTGGTGCGTGAGTGCGGAGGCGTGGGAGTGGCGGCCAACGCCTGCCGTGAGATCTGGGTTCGGGCAAATCGGGTAGTAGTTGAGTAAGACTGAGGCGGTGGATGTCAGTGTTGACCGCCGTTCAGTGTGGTTGTTGTTGGTGGCGCCAAGGCCTTCCATAAGAGCATTGGCCAGCTGCTAATGATTAGCTCTGACATCTTGTAAAATTCCAGCACTTCTTCCCTGCAATTTATCAGCTTGAAATTTATAAACTTTCATCTCTTATTTAAAAAAAAAGTGTGTTAATAATAAACCGGTACATAGAGCTGAATCTGAATCACATACTCCGATAGGTCAATATCAACAACATTCGACCCCAACCCAAAGTATCACCTTGCATGAACGAATTTTTTTTTAAAAATAGCAAAAAAAAAGAAAAATATTTGGAGAATAGCCAAGATTTTCAAAGTATTTAGCGATTTAACCAAAGTAGAGTAAACAGCGACTTTACCCGGGTTTTAAAAAATGTAACAGCGCGACTTACTATTTTTTTTTTTATAAAACATCATTTTAACTTAAAAAAACAAAGAAAACCTTTAAAAAAACATATATGGGAGAGTCTTCTTTAATTTTTTGTTTTCCAAAACTAGTTGGTTAAGGGCAAAACAAGGGACTCGTCGTCGTCGTTCCACCTACGAACTCAACCTTCCGACGGGAATCTGATTGCGGCAGCCCAAACATTTTTCCCGCGACGATTGACGGAGGCGAAGCCAGTGGTGGAAGAGCGGGAGTCCTCGGAGCCTCCGCCCTCAGCCGCCGGCTGCTGTGGTTGCTTCTGGTGGTTGACAGACGGCTGCCCAAACATATTTCCGGCGACTATTGGCCTCCGCCGCGACCCTTCTTTTTTGCACATTCTAAAGTAGAGGAAGCCGAGTTCGAAAGTCGAGCAAATCGTTCGGAAGGCGAGGAAGTCGAATTCGAGCAGATCGTTCACTAATTCGGAAGGCGAGAAAGCCGAATTCGCCGATTAGCATATCGTTCGGAAGGCGAGGAAGTCGAATTCGGGAGCGAGGAAGTCGAATTCGAAGGTGAGGAAGCCGAAATCGGATGCGAGGAAGCCAAATTTGGAAGCGAGGAAGTTGGATTCGAAAGGAAGGAAGCCAAGTCGGATATGGAGGAGCGTCCCTCCATTTTTGTTTCAAGCTTCTGGAAAAAAAAAAATTAAAGAAGGGAGAGTCGCTCTCCCATGTATGTTTTTTTTAAGTTTTCCTTTGTTTTTTAAGTTAAAATGATTTTTTTTAAAAAAAAGACAGGACTTACATATTATATACTTTTTAAAAAATCTGGGGTAAAGCTGTTGTTTGTAACAACGACTTTACCTTACTTTGGCTAAATTGCTTCTCGAAGAACCAGCGGGCCGCCTCCCTGACGCCCCGGCACATCTCCTCCGGGATCCCGTGGTTGATCAGCTGGAAGAACCCGTACTTGCGAGCCGCCGAGAAGACCGAGGCCGCCACTTTCGGGTCCTCCCAGTCGATGACGGGTATGGACACGGATTCGGATATATTGATGGATTGGAGCCGCTCCTCGAGGGGCTGGACGTACTGGCCTGGGACGGCCTCGAGGCTGGCCCGGGAGAGGCCCTTCACGCCGTTTCCTTGGCTGACTACGAACTCCAACACGTCCTCCATGGATGGATAGCTGTTTGTTGCTTCTTGATTTAATGCTTGGTCTAATAAGCGTGTGTATATATACAAAAAGACGCCAATTAAGGGATGGTATGGACTATGGAGCTCAAAAGTAAAAGGATGGAATATAATATATGGTACATTTTTTTTTTTTTTATAAGGAAAACATTCGAGGACCGGACAGACCCGACACATCGAGAGGCCGACAAAGTCGACAGACAACGAATCGTCTAAACATACAATGTAATAAACAAAACATAAAAACGGGCTATACAAAAGATAGAAAGCACGCAAAACAAAGCTTTCTAATCCAGATGAATTAGGGATAACATAGACTAAGAGTCGACGCCAAGCAGACGAAGCAGTGACACTGATAATATATGGTACGTAGTTAGTCTTAAACTTGATGGAGAAATGCAAATTTTGTTTATCCGAAAAAAAAAATGGCCGGAAGCAAATAATTGAATGGATCGGAGTAGGTACTTACAGTCAATCAAAATTGGTAGGTGTTAGATTGTTTGTTAGTATTATTCCTTTCTTTTTTCTTGTTTGATTTCAGGACTAATAGAATCGAAGGATTAGAATATTCAAATATGGACATTCAAGCAGCTTAGAATATATATGGTCGTATTTTCATTAAACTAGTGCAGTATCCATGCTTTACACACATGATTTATAAATAATTGTATAAACTTACTTCATACACTACTTCTATTTGTCTTCAAATAACTTTTTCAAGCTATGCACATTTTTTATAAAGATAAAAACTATATAAAATATCAATTTTTTATTCAATATTTTTTTTAAATAATATTATACTTATTACTAATAACTTTGAGACTATTTAAAACATAAATATTTTATATATGATTTATGAAATTGCAATGTTAAATGATCTTTACAACTACTGTTGTAAATGAGATTCACACTTCATGTTTTTTTTTTTTGAACTGTCATGTTATTTACATCAATAACAACAATAATGAACATGAACATGTAATTAGCTATTTTTTATTTGTTGAAAAGACTTAGATGTTATTTCATAGAGCTTACATTGACAACATACTAACTTCACAAACACATACATATACATATAGAGAAAAAACAGAAGGCAAGAGATTTTGAAATTTAGAGTTTGTAATCCAAACTTTATTAAACCAAGCTGAAATAAGAGCATACTCATAGCTCATTCAAATTCTATATAGTAACAAAGGTTTACAATCTGAGTTATCTTAAATCGACAATGAAACCCTCAAGCTCCAGCCTACTCTCTCAACCCCTACGTCGCGTTTCAATTATGCGTCAGTCCAAAAGATTGACTAGACATAATTGAGACTTGTTGAGCTGTCTTAAATTGACAAATAATAGATAAATGTGACTTACACAAGTCCTAATTATGCGCTTGTGCACTCTCTTGGGTTGCAAGATTTATTATCGATTTCTAATTAATCTTACAAAATACATATTAATCATACAAAATGAGTTTACTTTGAAATTACTACTTTTTTATTCATCTCTCTCCGCCACATCAGCATAGCATCTCTTTCCCACTTTTTCCAGTTTAACAATAGCATCCCAAGCATCCCACAATCCATCTTTTTTTACCAATCCAATTTACGAATATACCCTTCTATAACAATTATTTCCAACATGTTTATAATATGATTATAATATTATATTAGTATTTAAATACTAAATTGTAATTATAAAATTTTGATTTAAAATAAAATAGAAAATTCCATTGATTAAAAAAAAGAAATTATACAAAAGCTAATACATAAACTAAATTGCAACGTACGAAACATAATACGAAATTTGCAAAATCTAATTGCCTCCACGTGTGGATCCAAATTTTTGCCAAATATGTTCCTTCAAGTCTTCCCTAAGTCGGCGGTGCGAACCATTATCATGAAGATCATGCCTCTTCTTTATATACTCTTGCATAGTCGCGTGGCGCTCGGTCGAAAATGTCCAAGCATCGTCGTCAACCGGTTGAAAAGAAGAGGAAGAAGAGTTGGTGTGTTTTGAAACGGTTGTGATGATAAGTTTTTATAGCCAAAATCAGACTTGCCCACATTTTTACATTCTTCAAACATTTGATGGGACAACACACTTCATCTATACAGATCAATAAATCTGCATTTGACGGGACAACTCAATAAATCTGCATTTGACGGGACAAGACACTTCATCTATACAGATCATTTATACCAATGTCACAAATGACTTGACCACATTTTAAAATCCTCCAAACATTCAATGAAGTGTGTTACGAACAAAAAAAAAATTAACTGGACTCGGTATGAAGTTTTGAAAAATGCCAGAAATTTTCGAACAGAGTAAAACCCTAATTTGAGCCCTGATTCCCTATCCAGAAAGGTATTATAATAAGCAATCGGACACCGAATGACCAAGATCCTATTTACCGAGCAAAATTACAATATAATTATATCAAAATAAATCATTTTTTTCAAATTACGTCGAAACATATTCAAATTTGATGTCTATGTGTAGAGAAAAATGAATCTAGTATTATGGTAATTTTTAAATTTTTTTTTTACATTTTACATAGCAAAATTAATATTATTTGAATTTATTTAACATCAGCCAGATCCAATCACAGCCATCCGTCCCTTTCAATCTGAGCCGCTCGTCCATCGTCATGTCACAGTGCGCCACCTGTCCCTCCCAGCTGCAGAGCCGCGTCAGCAACCTAGCAGTAAAACGCAGTGTTTTGAGCTCTTATGCCCTTAAACGGCGTCGTTTTGGATTTTTAATTTCTGGAAAAAAAAAAAACGAATCTGACACAGCCTTTATTATCCCCCATAACATCGATACCAATTTGGCATCCGTGTAACCTCACCCCTCAATATTTTATAATTTATTTTCATTTTAGCATCCTTAGGCCATGTTTATCAGTTACTATTCAAGATACTAAAATTAATATTTTTTTATTCATCTCTCTCCGCCACATCAGCGTAACATCCCTTCTTCACTTTTTCCAATTTAACAATAGCATCTCTAGCATCCCACAATCCATCTTTTTTAACCAATTAAATTTACGAATATACCCTTTTATAACAATTATTTCCAACAAGTTTATAATAAGATTATAATATTATATTAGTATTTAATTACTAAAATTTAATAAGCAATCGGGCACCGAACGCCCAAGATCCAATTTACCGAGAAAAATTACAATATAATTATATCGAAAGAAATTATTTTTTCAAACTATGTCGAAGCATATTCAAAATTGATGTCTATGTGTTGGGAAAAATGAATCTAGTATTATGGTAAAAAAAAATTAAAAAGTTACATTTTAAATACCGAAAACGAAGTCGTTTTGATTTTTAGTTTCCGAAAAAAAGAATGAAATGAAGAAACAAGCATTTATTACACATTTTAGCACCGATGCTAATTTAGCATCGCCCAAGCATCCCAGCCCCCCACTCTCTAATATTTTATTAATTTTTGTACTACGTAGTATTTGTTTTTATCTCTTTATTTTAAGAGAAAATTTGTGCCGAAGGCGCAAATTTTGGCCCAATTAGCGAAATATACACGTTTTTGTATAATTTGCAAAAGTATACAAAACGGCACAGGCGGCACGCGCACAAACACACCCTCTGCCCCCCACCCCCGATACCACTCAACTGCTCACTTCCTCTCTTTCTCTCTCTCGTTTCTCGCTCTCTCCATCGCGGTTTTTCTCTCTCCAACTGTTCTTCCACGGTTTCATCCGAGAAGCGACGTTTCCTGGCCGTTTCGTGCTCGATTTCGCCCGGTATTGAAGGTTATTCAGTATGGCTATCAGCGCAGGTAAGTGATTTGTTGATTTTGGACCGTTTCTGTGTGTTAGGGTTTTGATTATGGCTGATTATGCGTTGGCGAGGTTTTGCGATGTTGCGATTGTTGTCGTTAGGGTTGTTTGGGATGAATGTGTGTTGTTCGTTCTCAATCGTACTAGTATGTGTGTTATTGAGTAGTTACGACCTCTCTTCTGTAATGCTGACGTCGATTTTGGCATCTCATTCCGTTCTTTTTTAATTCATCTCCACCCCTTTGCATGTCTACTATTTGTCGTCTTTGATTTTTGGCGTGGTATGGGTGTGGTGTGCGTGTTTGTGTTTGGGTTCATATTTCTGTGGGGCTGACATCCATTTGTCTCTTTGGTTATCTTGTTTTTGTTATGTTGACAGGGACCTCAACTGATCTCGATAACTACAAATGCAAATTTGATGTGAGTCTATGAAATTTATGTAGCAGGTGTTGTCATGTTGTTTGCCTCAAATGTTGACAGGTGTTTTGGTATTGAATCTGTATACTTTTTTTGAAGAAATTGAAGTATTGCATTCCATACAAAGAACGATTCCATGCCAGATCTAATCTATACTGCCGGCCTGCAGTTTGTGACATCATTAAAGAAGAGTTGCTGCCCTTGCACTACAAGATGTTGAAGGAGAGCTGTCTGGGATGGGTGCTTTCCCAGGGCAACAATATGACGGTTAACTTTCAGTTAATCCATAAAATGATGTTGCGGCAGGTTAAGACAAAGAAGAAGAAGGAACTATGGTTCAAAGTTGATGGACTGATAGCTCGTTTTTCTCTTGCCGAGTTCCATGTAATGACTGGTCTTCCATGTGAAAACCGCGTCTGCAAACCTCCGAAAGCAGTGACTTTTTCTGATTTTCTTGGGATTGAGAAATGCTCCCACGATGATTTGATGGATTGTTTCCGACAGATGAAGAAGACGTCGAAGAAGAAGCTAATTATAGCAAGGCTGTTGCTCATCGAGATGGTTGTGTGTTATAGGCGGATAGACTACATCACTGAAGAAAATCTATCACTTGCTTGTGATGACGAGACGTTTGGACAATATCCATGGGGCAGACAGTCCTATGAAGCTCTATTGAAGGCCTTGAAGAAGTCATCTACGATGGATCGCAAGAAAGCTATGCCTTCGTATGAGTTGTATGGATATTGGATTGCTTTCCAGGTATTCTCTTTACTTGTTTGATATATCCTTGCAATCAATTCTCACTATGTGTCAGCATTGAAGGTATTCCTTACTATGTGTCAGCATTGCATGTATTCATTACTTGTGTCAGCATTCATTACTTGTGTTTTGCATGACCACTTGTTTTGTTTTTACAGGCCTGGATATTGGAAGCCTTTCCGGCGTTGGCTGAAAAGTTTGCCTGTAATTTGAGGATGAATGATAGAGATCCTCATTCTTTGCACTCGGTTTGCAAGGTTAGGCACAGTTATGATGAAGCTGACGAGCTATTCGATGGTGACTTGGTAAGAGAAATATATCAGTGCTGACACCAACTCTGTCTTCTTATATACATGTGTTTTCTTATTTATATTTTTTTTGATGTGCATGATAGACACCGTTGTTCCCAAACTACGGAGAGTTTGCAAGAACCCCAGGTATGGGTTATATTGATGAAGAGGCTGACGATGTATGTGATGCCATTGGTGAGCCTATGTTTTCTCAACCACCTACTGATATTCTGTATGATTGTCGGCATATGCGCAAGTATGCATATAAAAACAAGTTTTTACGTAACGATGGGTCAGAGATTGAATCATTTATGTCTTTTGAGTATGGTTTTCTTGGGGGAGAGGAAGAGGAGAGATCTGCTGAGATAGAGAAGCGAACGAACAGGAAACGTGAGGTTGACGAAGGAAATGTTGAGGGCAAATCTGTTGATGCTAAGAAGGGGAAAAAGAGGAAAAATGCTGACACAGGAAAGCCTTCTAAGAAGAAGCAGAAAGGTACATCCACTGAGACCCAGGGGAAGAGAGTTGCTGTGAGGAGAGGGCGTTCTAGTGGATCTCCACGAACCAACCCTCAAGCTGGGAGGAAGGCTGACATTGAAGTTATAAAATCAATCAGGAGGAAGGCCGGGAGGATTAGGAAGAAGGCTGTTGACTTTAACAGTGGTGAGGAATCTAAGAGAGATGTGATTCCTTATGCTGACACAAAGACAACCACACTGGATGCAGACAGGGTTTCCAAGGAGGGTGGTGCTAACAGGGAGGAGGCTGTTGGATATGCTTGTGATACATCTGACGAGGATAAATCTATTCACTATATTTTGAAGAAGAGGAAGAAAGCTATGGGAAGTACAGGGAAACGTAGAATGCTGTACAAAAGTAGCAGTTCAAACAAGTCTTCCTCTATCCCCCAAGCCCCTATTGATGCGTGTTTATCTCCCGTTGAAGTTGTGAATGATGGCTGTAGAGTGATTGTACCGTTTGGTGAGGTGCAAGGTGAAGCCCAGGCTGACACAGCAAAGGCTGACCCCAATGATGATCAACCAGATGGCAACCAAGGTGTTGATGCTGACACTGAGAATGTTGACCCCAATGATGGCAGTGAAGGGGTTGATGACACCAATGTTGATGCTATCATTGAGAATGCTCTGTTACTTCTGAACAAAGGAATTGATGCTGACACTGAAGATGTTGTGGGTGATGGTCAAGACGTTGACACTATTGGTGATGAAAAGCTGGAGGTAGGTGCCAACAGAGACACTGGGGGTGATGACAAGGGTGGGTGTGGCGACAAACGGAAGGGAGTGTTTGACGAGCATTCAAAAGAGCCAGGGTTGGATGGTGGTGATAAAGATGAAAATGCAAAAGGGCGTGTTGTTGCTGGTGAGGCTGACGCTAAATTCAACCCAGTTTGGGTACATGATTTAATTAAAAGGATTGAAAAACTTGAAGAGCTTCCGGCACGTGTAGATGATTTAGTCAGAAGGGTTGAAAAGCTCGAAGAATTGCCTGCACGTCTAAATGAGCTGGACTCTCGTGTTGATAGGGCGGTTGAACTTGTTGCAATGGTGACAAACCTGATGGAAAAGTACAATTCCCTTGAGAACAGGGTAACACTGCATGAATCTACTGTTGCAAGGTCACAGTCATCTGTCAACATTGATCAATCAAGTACCAAAGTGGTGAATGCTGACATGAAGATGGGTGTTATCGTTGAGGATGCTATTGCTGAGCAGGAAGCTGAGTTGGATTCACCAAAAGATTGTAATCAAATGAAGACATCTTCCTGTGGTGATGAGAGAGATGAAGCCCAAAGAATTACAGGTGATGTTGTGGTTCCGGAGTCTATCATTCCTGTCACATTGGTTGAAGGACAGAGGACAATAGAGTCAGATTCAGTTCAATATGCTGTTGATGTAGGCCGTGATTCTGATTTGATGTCCATGGAGCCAAAAGGTGAAGAGTGTAAGGACAGCAAAGATGGAGCTCATGAAGATGCTGACAGGGGACTGCAGAGCACCAGTGAGAAGTGTAAGGATGTTGGTACCCCATTAGGTGGCCAGGTTGATGGGGACGAGAAGGCTGACATTGCAGTAACTCTACCTCCTACCATTGCACCACCAGGGACTATCATCCTCGATTCTCCTGAAGGCGATGAAAATGCTGACACGCTTCCATTGCCTGTAGTGACTGACTGGGTTGCCTTCAGCAAGCACCCTAAAGTAGTCGAAGAGATTGAAGAACTCAGGCGATCCAAGCGTATCCCAAAAGCGAGTACTTTTCTGACGAGTCCATTTGAGCAGCAAGAAAAGAAAGGAAGGTGGCCCAAGCACAATGTGAAGAAGTCGCTTTTAAGTGAAGACGATCATGAGTTCTTGTACAAAACTATGAGGAGTAATCGGTATTTTTTTTTATCTTTTTACTCGTTATATAATCATTAACTGTCTTGTGCTGACACCTCTACCTCTTATGACTCTGTGTTTAATTCATAATTTTTGCTTGTTTTCAGGGATTTTTCTGTCGTTGTTGCTTCCGGAAGAGTTGATAAATCCTTTTTTAAACCAATTCTTAACAAGGACATGTGGCTGGAGTGTTCGGTAAACGATCTGGCAGCAATTATATTTCATATTGTTTGTCTTTTGGTTTTTGTTTATTGATATTTGTCGTTGTATACCTAGCGCTGACAGTAGCTTGTTACTGTGTGTTGTAGCATATTGTAGCAGGGTTGTATTATTTGAGGAAGAGGATCCATGAGGAAGCCGATAAGTATGCAGAGTTCATTGTCCTTGATTGGCTTTTCTATCAGAAGTACCTGTCAGCTTGTGCTAAAGCGTACACAGCAGATTTGCCTGTGTCAGACATGATTGGGAGCTATTTCCTGGGTCTTTTCCCTGACCAGTATGGCAAACCATGGGCGTCTGCAAACAAGATTTACACACCCTTTAACGTCATCAACAAACACTGGGTTGCCTTAGAGATCATAATTGATCAGAAGGTGATCAATGTCTATGACTGCAATGTCTACGGTGTCGGCAAGGGTATAGTAGATGCAGAACTGCAGCCTATTGCTCACTGGCTTCCTATACACTTGGAGAAGTGCGGAATTTATGAAAAATTTAGCACCATACCATTTGAGATAAGGAAGGTCCCTGACATGGTCCATGATAAATTTGGGTTTGTACTCTTACCTAACTTTTATATTAATTGTTGACATACATTTACTTTCTATTTATCTGTTGTTGACACACCCCTATTTGTCTGCGTTTGTGAGTGTGTGCAGAAGTGCTTGCGGGGTGTTTACAGTGAAAGCAATCGAGGCTGTTGTATTTGGCGGAGATGTCACCACAATCACATATGAGAAGCTATCCCGCTACTACAGAGAGCTTATTTGCTCAGACTTGATCAAGGAGTCTTGGAGCTTCATAATTTGAGCAATGCTGACACTATCATTCTGAGTTCTTAGTTTAAGTGACATTGTAGTTGGATATGAAGGTGGATATTAACTGTATGTATTTTGTTGACATCATTATTCTGGGTTTGGATATTAACTACTTCCACTGAACATCGTTCGCGTATATTGAAATGTATGTATTTTGTTGTGTTTAACGTACTTATTCGGAACTAAGCATCTGGTTTTTTTACATTAGATCGAATTTGATATAGTCTCCAATCACATACAATGTAAAAAATCCAATATGACATACAGAAATGCTGAAAAGAAAGTGCATTGAATCTGCTTGAAAACATATGGGAATGTATCAGTGTCAGCATTGCCCATAATGCTGACATGGGGTTATGTAAACTATGAAAGGTAATTTCCAAAACAGAATCAGGTTTATGATATGCAATATATATAACTGGGGGGGGGGGGGGGGGCGTTTCTAAGTGATTGTATCCTAGAAGTATATGATATAAAGCGAGCCGGTCTCAAGCAATGCTGACACCATCATTTTCTGGAGTACTTCAGTCTTCTCTTTAGCTCACTCTTAGGCAACAGTCTATTAGAGGGAGGTCTTCCTGGTCCCCTCTTAACAACAGGAGGGTAACACTTTATAGATCTTATTGCTTCAGGGACGCCTGATTCATCGTCTGTCAGCACTGGGTATATTGTTTCAGCATAAGCTAATTTCCAAGCATCAGTTGTGTAAAATCTGGCAACAAAGTCTGATACATTTGCCTTAACCTTCATGATGGCTGATAGAGCATGAACACATGGGATCTTCTCTATATCGAAAAACTTGCAAGTGCATGTTTTTGCTGACAGGTCCACTATTGCATGAGACCCTTGCCCTTTTACTTCAAATTTATATTCATCCAGCCTCTGAACTTTGTATTCTCTAGCTTGATCTTGCAGGTTCCTAATCAAATCAAGTATTGCTGGTGTCAGCGTGTCCTCATGTTTGGATGCCTTTTCTCTACGCTCTTGGAACCATTCCCCGAGTTTCTCTCTAGCAAAATTCAACAGTGCAACAATAGGGTAATTTTTCTTCCCCTTGAAGATGGAATTTAAGCTCTCTTCATTATTAGATGTCATCATGTTGTATCTGGTGATTGGTGAATGTGCTCTAGCCCACCTATGTACTCCTGTTGACACTAAATAGGTCGCCATCTTCGGGAAGCTTTCCCTTATACGGTTAAAATATTTGTCGAACTCCCCAGTACTATAACTATCCGCTGCTTTCTTGAACCAATTTCCCAAGTATCTTTTCTTGAATGTGCTTCTAATGTTTTGTTCCATGTGCCATCTACAAAGGCAGTGATGTGCACTGGGGTAAACCAAGCCAATTGCTCTTGAAATGCTGACATGTCTATCAGACACAAACACCAGATCATTTGATGGAGGAACAACCCTCCACAGCTGGCGAAGAAACCACTCCCAAGAGCTGTTGTTTTCTGTGTCAGCAATGGCAAATGCAAGGGGGAAAATATTTCTGTTTGCATCTTGCGCTACTGCTGTAACACCCCCTTTTATAACCCGAGGGAATGTCACAGCGCCAGTGATTACTCGGACTTTAATGTCTTTGTAACCACCTTAGGCTTATAGGGACATGCAACCATGCTCCCATAAACAAGATGATAATATTAAATACATAAATAAAATACAATTAAATAGCGGAAGACTTGAAATATAAAAATAATTCTTTATTAACATGTCCTCTCAAATTGAGGATTTAACTTTACAACTTGATAATATTACGGCGGAAGACTTTTAAATAAAATAAAACAATAAAACTCTTTTACAACATATCTAGAAATTTTAAAATTTAAGTACAATGCTAAAAGTAACTTAAATATCTTTTCACTTCTCTTCTCTTCTCTTTTGAGACTCGACCTAAACCTGCGAAAATTGGTCTGGCATCCGGAATGAAGGACACCAGCCATCCAAATATAGGACGGTTAGTTCGCAAGAACTAGCAAATGACGGCTCGAAAACTGGGACAACTTTGGATTCAAGTGACCATGAAACGGTAAGAATTAAATCCAAATGAGACTTGAATATTTGAAGTGGATTGGCTTATTTGTAATCCGACCCTCCTATGACACGGATAACCCAAAAGGGTTGAGTAAGAAAAGATGTATTAGGAATCATATCCCGATTACGGATGGAATATGACATAGCTTGAAACAAATTATGATTACTACCCATCACATTATTAATACATTGTTTATTATACTGTCTAAACTAAGTATTGGTTCAAAAGGTACTCGATGTGGCCCAAAATCGACCCAGAGGGCAGGACTCTTCCGGAGAGTTTTAAACCGCGGGCTGAGACAGTCGATTAAGGGTTGATCTTGTGTCCCCCAATACCTAGTTCAAACTTCAAACCATGTTTGTTACTTGTACATTATTCTTCACTCACTTACTCACATGATATGCATTTTACTCTTTTATCTTTTCATCAACTACTACCGGTCCCACTCTGTCTATAGTGGATAGCGACCTACAACCATTGGTTGTGTAACACCTCGCATGGAAGTGTAGTTTCATGAAACCTTAAGACCGAGGAGTAACGGCCCCGACCTACACTTTACCAACACTTCACTTTACAATTTCATATTTGTTTTTCGTTGATTGATATGTTTTACTTTAATTGATTACTTTACTTTACAATTCAACTCTATGATTCACATTGGTTTACATTGATTGGTTTGGATTCGATTTAGTTTTACTCGCAACAAACGATCCTCACATTATTACTACTTATTTACAACATTGATCACAACGACATAAACAGAATGGGTACGTAAAAGAAACATATCCCTTTCTTAACCAATTAGCATGAAAGAACAAAATAAATCATGCTTTAATAAAAACGTGGGTATCTATGTCGTTATTTTATATATACGTCGAATAATAACATTACCCATTTATACTTGCCAGATTCAAACTGAACGGTAAATAAATCACACAAGGCGGATGAATTGTAATTTATTTTATTTAATTTGGCAAGCATTCGAACGGAAAGAAAACAACAAGACACGAAGGCACCAAATGAGCAAAAAGGCTCGGAATGTCACTTGCCTTGATCTGAAGTTGCAAGCTTTGACTTAAGTGGTTGGTTGAACTCGAATTCCCTCGTATGGGCGTAAGGGTTGACGATTCTCTGCGATTTAACGGAATTCGAAAGCATTTATGCCCATATAAAAATACGGGTTAGAATCTGGAATTTTAGAAAACTGGGCAGGGGCATATTTTAACAAAACTGAAATTACGGGAGGTTTTCTGTAATTACCCTTCTTCAACCTCACATCCGACAGCAACTTTAACAGCAACTTTCCGGTAAGCTCCCGACGAGTCTTCGGCGAGGCCTAGCAACTTCGTTAGTACTCGGAATGACACGCGATCGGTGGCTACGGATTCCTGGTAAAGAGGCGCTCCTCCCTGGTGGTCCTGGCGGCATCGGCAGCGGTTGGAAGCGGCGGACGAGGGCGGCTCCGGCGAGGTAAGTTTCGAAATTGGGGTTTTCCGATTCGGGATGTTTTTGAGAGAAATATGTGAAGGAAAACGTTCCTAGAAGTGTTTAGAACGTAATGAAATAAGTTTAGAGCTCGAGTAGATGCTTCAATGGTGGTGTGAGCTTGAGAAACGAAAACCTCTTGTATTTATAGGGGGCTGATTCGGAACGAATTGGATGAAATTGATCCCGTAAATAGCTCGGATAAGATCATTAGAAGCTATCCTTTTGTTCAATTCGTTCAGATAAGGCCGTTACATGGCCGGATTTCAAGAAATCTCGATTTGGGGAGAAATCCGTTTGGGTGGGTTTGAGCTTGTTTCTATCCGAAATCACAAATCGGTTGTAGATATTCAGATAAGAACACGTGGGGAACATTCTAGAAGCATTTCGGTTGAGCTTTGGGCGAGATTTGAGGGTGGGCAAAACTAGTTTTGTTCAAAAGTGAATCGACAGGGGAGGAAGGAAGGGGACGGGTCTGGTGAACCCGGTTCACCATTTTTTTTTTCTTTATTTGATGGTTCGGTTCACTTGAACCAAAAGAAAACCAGTTCAAACTCTTTTTCAATATATATGTATATCCGAAAATTTATTTATTAAAACTCTACATAAATTAAATAATAAAAATAACAAAACACTTAATGAAATACATTTTATTTTGCATAACACAATTTCTAAAACATTATATTAAATAATTTTCACAAATTATAATAAATTATAACTACGAATCCTTCCTTATTTTTGAAGAAAATATATCACTTAGTCTCAAAACAATATAACTTAAAAACTTATTTATTTACTATATATGGACATAAGATGAAATATCTTTAAACTAGCTATAAAACTTTATATATATTCATTTTGAAAAAAAAAATATTTCTAAGTTCAAAATAGAACACGTACCTTTTATTAACAAAATTATATTTACTTAAAAAGAAATACCCAAAGATAATTTGGGGTATTTCATATCTCCCCCCTTAAAAATAAGTTTCGTCCCGAAACATAGAAAACAAAAAGAAGTAGGGAGAAAATGTATAGAGGAATGAGAATACGGTATTGAGATGTTTTAACACTGATCACGTAAGATACTAAGATTAACGAGCACAAGCTTAGAATTGAATGCGAATGAATCTCTATAGATAGAGAAGGAATGACAACATTAGCTCTCTTTTGCACATTGTCTTCAACTACTTGAACTACCACAGATGTGAAACTTTGTGTCTTTAACTACTTCAACTACCACGGATATTGAGCTTAGGAACGATATACTTTGAGTGGTTTAGGGGGATCGAACTTGATATCTATGGAATTAAGAGTAATCACGTACATCGATATATCTATCTCGTGGCTTAAGCGCAAAACAACTCAATTACATCCAACGTAATTAGTTGTCCACCGAACTCATCATTGGTAAAGTCTGGGAGTTATTTCTCTTACGATTACCTCTTAACTTAGGGTTAACCACATACGACGGAGTTGTTTTACAAAAATCATGTACGACGATATGTTAGACATTAGCGCAAGTTAGTCAACTCTTATCACACAATGAACATGGTATTCCAGACTACCATTGGATTTCTTCTCAACCCCACTTGGCTTCCTTTTCCAGGTTACCAAATGGTCCGCGGTGGTTTCAAAGGCAACCACTATAGGCAGAACTGATATCCTATTCAAGTGTAACGAGTGCTCCGTATGAAACGGGTTTTCCTTGGATCTCTTTCGCGTTCGCTGAATAACACGTTGTCCGGTGTCTTGTCTTCCTCCCGAAAGCGAGCGTGATATCGAATTTATTCTTTTATTATATAGTTTGATTGTATTTTACTTTTGTATTATCTCAGACATTAACCAATGAGAGTTCGGTACATTAATGAAGCAATGTCATCAGGACATTACGCCTAGTTCGGATAGAGAAGCTATGGAATCGTCATTAAGACAGGACCGAAGGAACACATTGAACAATTAAAGTTTTATCTCTTCACACGGGATAGAAGGTTCTTCACGACACACACGATGCACCACGATGGGTCATGACGAGTTCACCTCTTCGCTATCGAAATTTCGAGAATCTCACATTGATCGTACCACGCACATTGAACGCTTGTATTAATTTATAAGGTATCTATCGCGTATGCTTATAGTAGCAGATTACTAGGGCACATGGATGCTAATGACATATCACTTGAGGTTCTTTAAGGTAGTTTAAAGTCGATCTCGAGAAGTTTGAGTTGAGATATTGCAATTTGACCCACTTAAATCTTTCACAAAACGTTACCTATTAACTTCAAAAGCACTTACAAATTTAGCACCATTTTCCATCAATTTAAGATTTGTATAGAATAGTAAAATTGTTACTCTGAAAAGTTTGGTGAAAACATTGACATATGGTTGTCACAATACACTCATGATCAAATAATTTCTTTGAATACGGCGTATTTAAAATATATAATCTTTAAACACTTGAACACATAAAATATATATATATTTTTTTAAATATCTAAAAATATGTTGGAGATGAACACATACTTACAACAATGAACATCTAAGCACATGAAATTCTTTTAAAATATCATATGTTTAACACTTCGATTCTACAGTCAAAACCTGAAAAGAAAAATTTACGCTTACAAACACTTTCGAAACGCTCAGTTTAAATTGGTACACACGTTTTCTAAACACTCACTTTTTTTTCCACCTGTTTATATGTTCACACGCTTTTTTTTTTTAATATTAAATACACTTTGAAAATACCTAACATAATACCAATATATAACTGAATAAACTTTATCTTAAAAGAATTGGTAATTTTGACTAACATTTTAAAACTATTTTTAAATAGATATTTTACTATCCTATGAAAATATAAGTTGCAGTTTAAGACCCACGTTGTAAAATTACTATAAGGGTAAATTTTCACTAGAGTTTTGGTAAACTTAGTTTTATATAGTAGAGTTTTTTTTTTTTTGAGACGCGAATATCAAAAAGTTTCTTTATTCATATATTTATATTTGTTATTATATGTTGATTTTAACTTTAGAAAAATCAAAATTATACGACATGCTTTTAAGAAAAGATCTGCATTAAATTCATTGTAAAATTCACTTTTTCGAAAACAAACATTTAGAGAATACTTTCCGATGTTCAAAACGTTGTAGAAAAAACTTTAGCTCTGATACCACCTTCTGTAACACCCCCTTTTATAACCCGAGGGAATGTCACAGCGCCAGTGATTACTCGGACTTTAATGTCTTTGTAACCACCTTAGGCTTATAGGGACATGCAACCATGCTCCCACAAACAAGATGATAATATTAAATACATAAATAAAATACAATTAAATAGCGGAAGACTTGAAATATAAAAATAATTCTTTATTAACATGTCCTCTCAAATTGAGGATTTAACTTTACAACTTGATAATATTACGGCGGAAGACTTTTAAATAAAATAAAACAATAAAACTCTTATACAACATATCTAGAAATTTTAAAATTTAAGTACAATGCTAAAAGTAACTTAAATATATTTTCACTTCTCTTCTCTTCTCTTTTGAGACTCGACCTAAACCTGCGAAAATTGGTCTGGCATCTGGAATGAAGGACACCAGCCATCCAAATATAGGACGGTTAGTTCGCAAGAACTAGCAAATGACGGCTCGAAAACTGGGACAACTTTGGATTCAAGTGACCATGAAACGGTAAGAATTAAATCCAAATGAGACTTGAATATTTGAAGTGGATTGGCTTATTTGTAATCCGACCCTCCTATGACACGGATAACCCAAAAGGGTTGAGTAAGAAAAGATGTATTAGGAATCATATCCCGATTACGGATGGAATATGACATAGCTTGAAACAAATTATGATTACTACCCATCACATTATTAATACATTGTTTATTATACTGTCTAAACTAAGTATTGGTTCAAAAGGTACTCGATGTGGCCCAAAATCGACCCAGAGGGCAGGACTCTTCCGGAGAGTTTTAAACCGCGGGCTGAGACAATCGATTAAGGGTTGATCTTGTGTCCCCCAATACCTAGTTCAAACTTCAAACCATGTTTGTTACTTGTACATTATTCTTCACTCACTTACTCACATGATATGCATTTTACTCTTTTATCTTTTCATCAACTACTACCGGTCCCACTCTGTCTATAGTGGATAGCGACCTACAACCATTGGTTGTGTAACACCTCGCATGGAAGTGTAGTTTCATGAAACCTTAAGACCGAGGAGTAACGGCCCCGACCTACACTTTACCAACACTTCACTTTACAATTTCATATTTGTTTTTCGTTGATTGATATGTTTTACTTTAATTGATTACTTTACTTTACAATTCAACTCTATGATTCACATTGGTTTACATTGATTGGTTTGGATTCGATTTAGTTTTACTCGCAACAAACGATCCTCACATTATTACTACTTATTTACAACATTGATCACAACGACATAAACAGAATGGGTACGTAAAAGAAACATATCCCTTTCTTAACCAATTAGCATGAAAGAACAAAATAAATCATGCTTTAATAAAAACGTGGGTATCTATGTCGTTATTTTATATATACGTCGAATAATAACATTACCCATTTATACTTGCCAGATTCAAACTGAACGGTAAATAAATCACACAAGGCGGATGAATTGTAATTTATTTTATTTAATTTGGCAAGCATTCGAACGGAAAGAAAACAACAAGACACGAAGGCACCAAATGAGCAAAAAGGCTCGGAATGTCACTTGCCTTGATCTGAAGTTGCAAGCTTTGACTTAAGTGGTTGGTTGAACTCGAATTCCCTCGTATGGGCGTAAGGGTTGACGATTCTCTGCGATTTAACGGAATTCGAAAGCATTTATGCCCATATAAAAATACGGGTTAGAATCTGGAATTTTAGAAAACTGGGCAGGGGCATATTTTAACAAAACTGAAATTACGGGAGGTTTTCTGTAATTACCCTTCTTCAACCTCACATCCGACAGCAACTTTAACAGCAACTTTCCGGTAAGCTCCCGACGAGTCTTCGGCGAGGCCTAGCAACTTCGTTAGTACTCGGAATGACACGCGATCGGTGGCTACGGATTCCTGGTAAAGAGGCGCTCCTCCCTGGTGGTCCTGGCGGCATCGGCAGCGGTTGGAAGCGGCGGACGAGGGCGGCTCCGGCGAGGTAAGTTTCGAAATTGGGGTTTTCCGATTCGGGATGTTTTTGAGAGAAATATGTGAAGGAAAACGTTCCTAGAAGTGTTTAGAACGTAATGAAATAAGTTTAGAGCTCAAGTAGATGCTTCAATGGTGGTGTGAGCTTGAGAACCGAAAACCTCTTGTATTTATAGGGGGCTGATTCGGAACGAATTGGATGAAATTGATCCCGTAAATAGCTCGGATAAGATCATTAGAAGCTATCCTTTTGTTCAATTCGTTCAGATAAGGCCGTTACATGGCCGGATTTCAAGAAATCTCGATTTGGGGAGAAATCCGTTTGGGTGGGTTTGAGCTTGTTTCTATCCGAAATCACAAATCGGTTGTAGATATTCAGATAAGAACACGTGGGGAACATTCTAGAAGCATTTTGGTTGAGCTTTGGGCGAGATTTGAGGGTGGGCAAAACTAGTTTTTTTCAACAGTGAATCGACAGGGGAGGAAGGAAGGGGACGGGTCTGGTGAACCCGGTTCACCATTTTTTTTTTCTTTATTTGATGGTTCGGTTCACTTGAACCAAAAGAAAACCGGTTCAAACTCTTTTTCAATATATATGTATATCCGAAAATTTATTTATTAAAACTCTACATAAATTAAATAATAAAAATAACAAAACACTTAATGAAATACATTTTATTTTGCATAACACAATTTCTAAAACATTATATTAAATAATTTTCACAAATTATAATAAATTATAATTACAAATCCTTCCTTATTTTTGAAGAAAATATATCACTTAGTCTCAAAACAATATAACTTAAAAACTTATTTATTTACTATATATGCACATAAGATGAAATATCTTTAAACTAGCTATAAAACTTTATATATATTCATTTTGAAAAAAAAATATATTTCTAAGTTCAAAATGGAACACGTACCTTTTATTAACAAAATTATATTTACTTAAAAAGAAATACCCAAAGATAATTTGGGGTATTTCAAATGCCCCAAGCAAAGTCCCTTTGTATTTCCCAGTTAAAAATGTTCCATCAATAACAACAACCTGTAAAATAATGATCATAAGTTGTGCGATGACAAAGAAATATTCAAAAGTGATATGTGCTGACACTGATAATTTTATACCTTTTTCAATGCAGGGAAGGCCCGAATGCAATGCCCAAATGATAAAAACAAGTATTTAAACCTGCCATCATCATCTGTTGACATCAGTGCAACAGTTCCATCATTTTTCTCCATAATCATGTGACAAAATAATGGCAAGTCAGCAAAATTTGACTCCGGTGTCCCTCTGTCCCTTTCTTGTGCAATTCTTCTTGACTTCCATGCTGTCCAATAACTAATGGGAATTCTTTTTTCAGTCCTCATTTTATCCATTATCTGCTTTGGATTGTAGCCGCTGCTGACACTGTAATAATGCATACATTAGAATGAATGATGTGATACCTGAACTGAGTGTTACTTTGATGATAACATATAGACACTTACACTGGCTGGATTATGCTTGCTACCACTGAGGAAGGTGCTTGCCTACAATTGCTTGTTCTCACATCTCATGTGCACGTGTGCAAACCATTGTACGCTGACACCTCGTAGCAATTCTGAGAAACAGTATTTACGTGTAACTTCCATCTGCAGCTAGTATCCACGCAATGCGCCCTAAAATACTTGGGTTCAGATCTCGTTACTCGGTACCCAAATATTTCTGTCACCGATAATATACGTAAAGCATCCTTCATTTCCTTCTTTGATTCAAAGGTTCTCCCAATGTACATTGTGCTGGATGAGGTATTGTTGAAACTATTCATGCTAGAGCTGTCATCCTTGCAATCTTCAATTGTTTTATCTCTACTACACATGGAAGAGTACAGTCTCCTCCAGGTGTCAACATCACAATCAATGTCATTATCATCCTCCATATCATCATCCATATCATCATTCATGTCATCTGACCCCACCGTCTGCATTTGAGGGTCAGCAATCATATGATTTTGCTCCCTGTCATACTCAATCAATCCAACTGATTTTACACTCTCCCCGTCAGCTGTGTCAACATTTGCAAGTGTTTGTGCCTGTATGCTGACACACAACTCAACAGCATAGTCTACACCATCTAGTGCTGATATATCGAGGAATTCTTTCAAATCAGTGTCACAATCAACTATAAGTGGGGCTTTGAGCTTTTTGCATGGGTGCAAATGACTAAATTGCAATTCAAGAACACTGTCTACATTGAATCTAGTGCACACCTTTCTCTTCAAGTCTTGTAGTGTTGTTGAATCATATAGCAAAAACACCTTTGATGTTGTATTTCCAACAAATTCCAGGCATGTGTCAGCAAACACCCATGATCCACCAAATACTACTGTAATCACATGAGGTTCCATTTATGATTGACCTATCAATTAAATAGAGACAATATGCAAACAATCAGTGTCACAATGAGTTTACTCTGATTCCATGTCAGCATGATAGATATAAGTTAGATACAGGCAATATGTATACAAGTACAATGAATTGCATTTGATTCCGTGTCAGCATGATAGAAATAAGTTAGATACATGGCATTTATTTACGAAATCTCAGACAATGTCAGCATTATACAACGAGGCTAGAAATCAAAACAGATCTATGTAGAACAATTCATACAATTAATTCCTTTCAATTCATTCAAGCACAACATTTCGAATTCATCCAACAGAGATATTTTAAGGATCGTGATGTTGACAGATCTAGCAGATCGACGAAGAACCTGAAACTCTATACATTGTTGACGACTTACTCTGATTTGTATCGAAACAGTAACAACTGAAGTCGAAATTACAAGATCTACACTATACGAGTTCATCTATTGGATATAAAACGAAATTTACAAACGAAATTTACAGATCTATGAACGACAGATCTACCAATTATACGAATGTTGACATCAAAACCACAATTCAGTAATGCTATGATATTAGATAGATGTAGTGATAGATGTAGTACCGAAAATCAGGAGGAGATCGGCGTTGATCAATACACACAGGCTACCGCGATCGAAAATCGGAGGGAGGTCTATCTCGCGTCAGCGTCGGAGAGATCGGGGGGAGGTTGCGCGTGCCCTGTGTAATGTTGTGTATATTTTGACAAAATTCCCAAAATCGTGTATATTAGGCTAATATGGCCTCCATATATGTATATTTCGCAAATCGCCCCTTATTTTAAATTTGCATTAAATGCATCGACCTCTCACCCTTCTTTAAATGCTCCCTGTTTGCCACAATTTCCTTGCCCACTTCACTGCTTCCTACACTTCCTTTAATTTTCCATTATTGTTAGCAGCTTTCATACTAACTTCACTCCTTGATAGGATCTATTTTAGTCCTGTTTTTAGTATATATTTACATATTAATTTATGAGGGATTTTGTTCAAATGGATCTTTAAGCATATTTGGTTAGCTAGTAATGCCCATTAATTATTTTTTTAGCATGCTTAGCCCATTAATTGTTTTTTTAGCTTGCTTAGCCCTCTTAAACGGTCAATGGTCAACGTTGACCGTTGACCGGTCAACCCATTTTGATGCCAACTTTTTTTTTTTGATGCCAACTTTTTTTTTTTTTTGATGCCAACTTTTTTTTTTTTAGTGATGTCATATTTTACCGTTTTGATGCCAAAATTTTATGGTGACAATTTTATATAATTGATGGCATAAGAGCTTAAAACGTGGAATCAAAATATTGTTACTTTTCTAATGAAATGATTGGATGATTTTTTTTAATGCCACTTTTTTAAAACATTGATGACATTTTTTGTGATGTCATATTTTACCGTTTTGATGCCAAAATTTTATTAAATTTTATTTTCACTCTGATGCCACTTTTCTAATTAAATTATTGGATGACACTTTTTTAAAACATTGATGACATTTTTTGTGATGTCATATTTTACCGTTTTGATGCCAAAATTTTATTACATTTTATTTTCACTCTGATGCCACTTTTCTAATTAAATTATTGGATGACACTTTTTTTAAACTCTGATGACATTTTTTGTTTACTCTAATGTCACGTTGACCATTGATGCCATTTTGAAAAATTTGTATCACATTAAAGAAAAAAATGTCATTAAAAATACTACTTTGAAAAAATATCATCAAAAATATGGCATCACGGTAAAAAAAACTATTATCAAAAAATTGACATAAAAAAGTGGCATCAAAGTGAAAATAAAATATAGTAAAATTTTGGCATCAAAACGGTAAAAATATGGCATCACTAAAAAAAAAAAATTTGGCATCAAAAAAAAAAAAAGTTGGCATAAATAAAAAAAAATAATAAAAAAAAAAGAAAGTTGGCATCAAAATGGGTTGACCGACCGTTGACCAACCCATCCTATGGGGAAAGGGGCTAGGGCAAAACTAATTAAATTGATTTAGGGGCTAGGTGATTAATTGAATATTCCAAAAATGCCCTCTACCAAAATCACCCTTAATTTATAGCATTGTTACACATTTTTATAGCTTATTTGTATTATTTTATATTCGGAGTCTACACCGAAATTTTATTGTATTTCAGGTATACGTGGACTAAGTTTAGAGTAACCATTCCAGAATGCTTCACCGAAAAGGACTTGTGGGTAGTACCCATAGATCATCGGTTCGAACTCCGAAATGACCGCTCTTTATTTACCAATGACTAGTTTAGAGCAAATTCATGGAGGCGTTTAATGAGTCGGAGATCACTGTAGTTGACGACCTGTTGAAGTTTGGGCCACGTATTGGGCTAGCAACGACCTTCAAATAAAGAAAGGAGAAGGTTGGACTGTGTTAGCGGTGCAAATCCTCTACCCCAAACTCCCCGCCCCACAAAATTATTTTAGGTCTAAATTAATATTAAAAAAAATTAAAAAATATATTTAGTTTCTACATACTTATGATACCATATTTGAAAAAAAAATCTTAAAAAATCAACTTACAAAAATTATAATAATTCATAAGAGATAGAAATTTTTTTTTAAGTTTTAAAAAGATGTGAGTTTACTGTATATTTTTTTTAAAAAAATATAAGTTGATTTTTTAAGATATTGTTTTTTAAATATGTTATCATAAGTATGTAGAAGGTAAATATATATTTTTATTTTTTTTTAATATTAATTTAGACGTAAAATAATTTTGTGGGGCGGGGAGTTAAGGCGGGGTTTGGGGTAGAGGATTTGCACCGTTGTGCTCCCGGTTTCATCAATGCAAGTCATGGTGTTGACATATGGTTTGCAACGTGGATTCACTTTTCTAGTTAATTAATTAAGTAATACGGAGTATAGTTTAGGTTAGATAGATAGAATTAGATATATTATTATTATATATATTTATACGGTCCGGATAAATATACCACAAATCTTGCACGTCGAAAAGGACGTGCAAGGTTGAGATAAGTTAATTAATTGAAAAAGAGTGTCAATTAATTAAAAAGGCTTACACGTTGAAATGGACGTGCAATTAAAGAAGAGGATTTGCGGTGTATCTAACAACACCCTATTTATATTATGATAGATTAGGGTAGGACGTTGAATATATATACATTTCATACGACCGTAACGTGGCTGACGGACTGACTTTTACCCTTAAACCCTAATTGTGTTTTGTTTTATTTTTATGGAGATCTAAAACTCCTTCGTTTCGTTTATGGATTGAAGCTTTGGTTTGATAAAGTTGTGGGATTTCTATTCTTGTTCTATTCCTATTGATTCCTATTGATTATTTTGCGAATATTGTTGATTTCTTCTAGTATGTACAACTAGTTAAGATTATGAGGAAATAGTAGTAAATACCACAATTTCTAAAATCTTTGCAAAAATGCCACTTTCTGGGAAAATTTGCAAGAATGCCATTTTTTCTCAAAATTTGCAAAAATGTCAAGGTAACCCCTCCCCCAAAACCTGCTATCCTAGGTTATTATGCCCAAAAAAAAAAAAATTTAAATTACAGGCATTGTCAAGGTTCCCGGATCTGAGTGGTTGCCGTTGGTGTTCGCCGGGGGGCTTGGTGGAGGGGGTGTGTGGTGGTCGGTCTCGGCCTGGATCTGGCCGGAGGTGGGCTCCGGCGCTCTGGGCTATTGATGTTCTCTCTCCTCTCCCTCGCTCTTGCCTTTTTCTCAGATCTGGGCGTTGGTAAGGGTTTCTCCGCCACCGCTTGTCCGAGGTTGGTTGTCAGGCTGATAGGGGGTGGTCTTGGGTGTGAGCCAAGCGAGATGGGGCTAGTACTGTCGGCCTTCCTGGTTCGACGGATCGCTGCAGCGGGATGGCTGTTCCTCGGCGGTGGTGTGGTGGGTGGAAGGTCGGCCCCAGGGTGAGGCTGTCGGCGGTGGAAGGCGTGGGTGCCGCTTGCTCTCTCGCTCTCTACTTCGTCTTCTTCGTCCCTGTTCTCTCTCACCTGCCGCTTGCTCTCTCTCTAAATCTTTCTTCGTCCCTGTTCGTCTTCTTCGTCCCTGGTTTGAGGTTCGAATTGGGTGACAGGGGTTTGACATTGGGTGACAGGGGTTTCCATTTTGTAGAGAAGGGTTCCGAAATGGGGTGACAGGGGTTTGACATTGGGTGACTGTTGTGAGCCTAATCTGCCATGTTTTACAATAACTTTTATATCGATTTCTGTATACATTTCATGCATTTGGGCTAAGATAGTACAGAATCTATGTAGTTTATGTTTATTTGCCAAATTATGGAATCTACACCAGTTTCTGTTTAAATCGCAGAAATTGAGGCATTTTACAGCAATTCTACAGAAGGTCAGAAAAGCTCGGAAAACCACTACAGAAGTCCAAGGTCAAAGCAGCAACGGAACCAGTCGAATCGAGCCAAGGAACTAGACTACTCGATCTCGAGTAGACCTTACTCGACCTAGACGAGCATGTCCGAGCAACCTTGGTCAAGCAAGCCTGATCGAGAGAGTTGAGTCAACCCGACTTCCGGAGCCAACTCGATCTCGACAAGCCTTAGTCGAGATCGACGAAGACCAGACAGCATACCCGGAGTCGAGAAGAGGAAATTATCGAGAAGCCGAGCACACATCTACTCGATCTCGACAAGCAGTGGTCGAGATCGACAAGCCATCCAGAGCCAGTCCGAGGAGGAGCCCTCGACAAACCGCCAAGAGCCACCCTCGGTCAACCCTACTCGATCTCGACAAGAGTTGGTCGAGATCGACGAGCGCCTGAGTCCAGAGCCGAGCTTGCCGAGTAGAGCCACCCGAGGAGACCTAGTCGACAGAGCCATCCTACTCGACATCGACGAGGGGTAGTCGAGGTCAACGAGTACCAGGAGGCAAGTCCGAGCCACATCGAGCAGAGCTAGCCGGGAAGTCCAGTCGACGCTGAACCCTACTCGAGGTCGACGAGCCCTTATCGAGGTCGAGTAGACACGAGTCTAGAAACGCGTCGTCGAAGACCTGTCCGACTAGAAATGGGATTGTTTGGGCGCGAAGGAAGTCGAGCTGGCCGAAGATCTATCCGATTCCATCAAGTTCTATCTATGGAAGACGCAATCTATCAACATCATGAAGACCTACCTTATTTAGATTTATCCTTTCCTTGTTGATTTATTTCCTTAAAACAATTTATTTATCTTTTAGCCAATTAGATATAATTTTAGATATAGATAGATATCTTCTTTCCTAGAATGGCTAGGGAATGAAGGCTATAAATAAAGCCCTAAGGGCTGGTTTTTCAAAAATTCCAAGTTACACACAATTAGTTAGTTCCACAATAGAGTTTAGGAGTTCTAGAGTTTTTAAGGTTTTGGCTTTCTGCGAAAGTTGATTGCCAGGATTGTAAAGGCTTTTGAATTTAGTTAATGCAAATTTCTTTTTACACATCAATGTCCGCGATTGTGATGAGGCGTGAGTAGTCCACCCACTTCTAGGGCTGGGGTGAGCCCGACGGTGGCCATGTGAGGCGATGCGATAAAGGTCAGATTTTTGTGCAATTCGTCTTCTATCCCTATGAGCATGATTCTTTTGCGAGAGTTGAAGGTGATCCTTGTTTGTATTATTGAAGAGAAAGTGATCTTAATGCAACTTGGATTAATTATGTGAAAAAGGGTTAGTAGCAATTAGGGTTTATGCGAAAGCCTCTATATGCCTATTTGTTAATAACGAAAGTTGTTTGATGGAAAGCATGATCTTTTATGCCTTTATATGTTGTTTTGCATGGTTATCGTTGTTGTGTTGAAACCCTGGCCTTGGAAGTCTTTTATTATATTGATTTATTTCATCGAAAACCTGAGTTTTAGTTTTGAATTTGCAATTTATATTTTCTGTCAAGTCTTGTCGATACAGAGGAGATCTTGTCGATCTCGAGTTGGTTGTACTCGATCTCGAGTACGCTTCATCTAGGTCGAGTAGAATTGTCTTCTGTTTTCAATTTCTGAAGTTGCTGTCTTTGCTTGCCTTTGCCGGGTTTGCCTGTCTTTTGTTGATTTTCAGTTTCTTTTTCTGCTTTTCTTGGTCGATCTCGAGTACCTGTTGTCGAGACCGAGTAGAGCTTTGTCTGTCGAGTTGTTTGCCTGCCTTCTGTCTTCTGTTGACTGCCTTTGTCGATCTCGAGGAGCTGTTTGTCGAGATCGACCAGCCCTTTGCTTTACTTTGCTTTTACTTTCTGTCTTTGTTTATTTGTTGCTTTTATTTGTTATTTCTGCTTTTGTTTCTGTCTTTCTGCTGCTGTTGTGAGAATTTACAGCTACCTAAGAACTGCTGACGTGCTTCCTCGTGGATTCGATCCTGACTATTCTCTTACTACAACGGGAGGAAGTCTTGTATTTATTTGCTGAGACAGGGAAGTCAGTCTGAACTTTATTTCATATTCATTTCATACTTGACCATCCTCCTGCAACAACAAATTGGCGTCGTTGCCGGGGAAGCTATCAATCGCGCCTTAGGTAGTCAGTTCTCACTGTTTCTTTGAGTTAGTTTGCAGGTGTATGCGTCGTTCTGGTCAAACACCTGAGTTTGACGCCTTAGACGAACCGGAACGCCTTTTTCACATCAGAGCTAAACTGCAAAGAGCCATGTCAGCTGCGGAGACACAGGAACAGCTGATCGCTAGACTTACCAGGGAATTAGCCGCTAAGGATGCTGCTATCGCCAATGAGAGGGCAGCGAGGGAACAAGCAAATGAGCGCGCAAGGCAAGCAGAAGCTGAGCTTGCCCAATACCCAACCACTGCTGAGGACTATATGCATCCAACTCTCGTCATGCCTGAATCGGCGATTCTAATCCCTGAAAACTCTTTTGAAATTCGCACTCAATTTGTTATAGAGCTTAAAAATAATGTCTTCTTTGGTAGATTTAATTAGTGTCCCCTTGAACATATTACAAACTTTTCTGACATGTGCCGTACTCTTGCTGAAGGTACAACTTTGGAATATGTCAAGATGAAAGCTTTTCGCTGGTCTCTCGCTGGGCCTGCACTGAAATGGCTGGAAGGGCTGAAAGCAAGATCACTTACAACCTGGGCCCAAGTAGAGCAAGAGTTCCTGAACAAATTCTTCCCACCCGCCAAAACAGCACATCTCCGCCAGAAAATCACTGCCTTCAAACAGAAGCAAGGGGAACCGCTGGCAAAGGCATGGGAGCGCTACAAGGAACTTCTGCGATCTTGCCCTACTCATGGACAGCCACCCTACATCATTCAGAAGATCTTCTTCAACTCTCTTGATCAAGTCACTAAGGACAGAATCAACAATTATATTCGCTATGAGTATCTGACAATGCCGCCAAGTGACGCATGGGGTGTGCTAGAGAAGCTCACTACCTACGACAACAAGTATGGGTCTACTGTAAGCTATGAAGAGAACCCATACGCCAGGCCAGCACCATCCATGCCCCTATATGATCCCCCTAAGGAGATTGATCCAGATGTTAGGGAGCAGTACTACAGAGATCAGAATAAGAAGCTCCTCAAGCAAGTCAAGTATCTCTCTGTCAACCAGCCTTGTATTGAATGCGGATCGCAAAGGCACACCACTCCTGAGTGCCCACACACAGAGCAAGTCAAGCTGACAGAGCATCATGAGGAGGCGGCTTACGCAGGGGGTCCCAATCGCTACATGGGGGACCAAAGGTTTCAGCAACCACAATGGAACCAAGGTGTCCCTAGGAACCCCCCGCCCTACAGAGCTCCAGGACATCCGGAAAGGGACCAGAAAAAGGATGATATACAGACAGTCCTGGAAGAAATACGGAGAAACCACTCAGAAACCAGGCAATCTTTCAACTCCGTCTATACTCAGATGCAAGGTGTCAACTCTAGGCTTGGGGAAATTGATATCTGGCGGAAATCAGTTGATACACAGATTGGTCAGCTAGCAGCGGGAATCCCTAGATAGTCAGGCACGCTCCCTGGATCTTCAGAACCAAATCCCAAGGGAAAGATTGGACATATCGCTGCTATAAAACTCAGAAGCGGCCATCAACTACAAGAGCCAGAGGTCGGGAAGCAGCAGGACAACAAGGAACAGCAAGTCGAGGTCGACAAACCCGTAGTCGATCTCGACCAGAGCCCAGCCGATCTCGAGGAGGGCTTACTCGACGTCGAGGAGAAAATTTCAGAGTCCTCGTCTGCACCACACAGCAACTCGACGTCGCCAAATCTAGTCGAGGTCGACAAGACTGTAGTCGAGGTCGAGGAGCCCCTGGTCGACATAGAGCAGCCTGCAGCACCTCCGACGTATGTTCTGGCTCCGACTCAGAAAAAGAAGTTGTCTTTCCCCACCAAATCTCTAAAGGACCCGGCGGAGAAAAAGTTTCAGCGCTTCATCAAGATGCTTCAGAAACTCAACGTCACCATCCCCTTCACAGAAGCTCTCAATGAAATGCCATCTTATGTCATGTTACTGAAGGAGATTCTAAGCAAAAAGCGATCGATGGCGGAAATCACAGAGGAGTGCATCCATCTGGACATATTGGAGAAGAGGCCGGATCCAGGTAAGTTTGCTATAACTATTGGATTTGGTCCATACAAAATTAATGCCCTATGTGATCTTGGAGCTAGTGTGAGTATAATGCCTTTAACAATTTGGTCCAAGATTAAGATAGGTGCCCTAGAGCCTGTGGATGCTAGACTTTACATGGCCAACAACACGGTGGTCATTCCAACAGGCATGGTGGAAAATGTCCCAGTACAAGTAGGTAAATTTTTCGTCCCTGCTGATTTCTTAATAGTTGATATGCAAGAAGATCCTGCTTGTCCAATTATTTTAGGAAGACCATTCTTGGCGACGGTGGATGCCAACATAAGCGTAAGGAAAGGAGTGCTCACCTTCAACATCAGCGATGAGGTAATTGAGTATTCCTTTAATAAAACTGAAAGGCATACAGGTCCAATGGAAGAGGTCAAATCTATCTCAGCTGGCTACATCACCTGCGGGGAACCCAAGGTCAGAAATATGACCCCTGAGGAATTGGAAAAGAGGGACATGGAGGCCCAGGTGGAGGAGATCATGGCAATCCTTAAAGAGAACACAGAGAATCCAATCGACACAGACCAAGGTAAGTCGTTGTGGATTAATTATTTTTCGGATGCCTTGACAGGGACTAAGTATGGGGTCAAGATCGACCAGGGCTCCTCGACATCGAGCAGAACCCTAGTCGACCTCGACCAGACCACGGAGTCACCACCAGCACCGGCATCGTCGAGCAGCGAACCAGACAAACCAGGCTCGTCGATCTCGACCACCCTTGTCGAGGTCGACCACCACTCGACGACCTCGGCTTCATCTTCCTCGACGCTGACTCCACAAGACGGCCAGGCCAACTCGACCTCGACCACCCTTGTCGATGTCGACCACCACTCGAGGAGCCCAGTTCCTGCTTCCTCGACACAGAAGTCGCCTGACGAACCAGCCTCGTCGATCTCGACTAGTCTTGTCGAGATCGACCACCACCAGGCGCCACCAGACCCTGTTTCCTCGATGAGCAAACCACCAGGAGCGGAGCCCTACTCGAGATCGAGTAGGCTACTCGAGGTCGACAAGCCTTCTTCGTCGACTTCTGCCTCTTCGACCAGACCACCACCAGAAACAACAGTCTCGTCGAGATCGACTAGCCCTAGTCGAGATCGACCAAATACAGTTATCCCCGATTCCGTCTCTGCGAAGGTAAGCCAAGGTATGGATCTTTCTTCTCCTATTTCCATTAAAGATTTATCTATACATGGGAGAGGTCTGCCTTGGTATGTGCGATTGTGCAGGATTTCCAATGATGAGTCTAAGGAGTATGAAGTTGGAGACAAGCTCTATCTCTCCAAATCAAAGGATCATTGGTTCCCTAACAAATTCAACAAGAACCGGATGGGACCGTTCGTGGTGAACAAGATCCATTCTGGAGGATTGCAGCTGATGGACAAAAATGGAGTCTTATTTGAGGCCCAAGCTACATGGGCCCTACAGATGCCACCTTGAGCATTAATGGAAAGTCGGCCTAGCGACTATAAAATCTAGAGCATGTACATAGACTTTTTTGGACTTTTTGGACATTGCTTTGTTTTTGTTTTTGTTTTTGTTTTTGTTTTGAAACACTTTTAGTTTGCTATTATGGGTATATGTCTTCTACTTTTCAGGTCCATGGTTAGAACCAAATCAAACTTGGCCAGGAGGTGTTCCATTCGACATTTAGAGACCTGCACATCTGTCTTGTGAGTTTCTTTCTTTACCCTTACCTTGTTTTTATACAGTGAGGACACTGTAATGTTTAAGTATGGGGTGGGGGAAGGGCTTACTTGGTGCATATTGACCATATTTGACCATATATGTGCATTATTTCTTTGAATTGCTACATGGCTATTTTGGAATGCATTATTGAATTATGTGCTTATATGCATGTTTTCCAAAAGTTTGAGAAAAATGACCCCCATTGAAAATTTTGATTAATGTCATGGAAGCTTATATTGAACTCGACGATGCAAAATTGGATTCATTAGAGATATAGCATGAAATTGCCTAGTAAAGGGAAGTCACAATGAAGTGCATTATTTAATGAAAACCATAAAAGGAGGTAAAATTTGAAGTTGCTTTTGACATGTTGCATGATAAGATGATGGAGGACTTTATATTTCCATATAATGCTCATATGTTTGAAATCCTAGCCATACCTGTCCTTATGCATCATAAAAGCCATAATATGCCTTATTTCAAATATTGCTCCACATGATCTAAATATTTTCCCATTCTTTACCTTATCCGGGGATTATGTTGAGAATGATGTTACATTATGGAGTTTGTGTTGTGAATATTATCATTATTTGAGTTTGGAAGGAAATTGTTTGAAATATATGGAAAATTTAATGAGTGAAAGAAAATCCAATCACCTCAGGAGATAAAGGTAGATTGACCCTGCTCTCTGAGATAATAGTTTGGAGAGATGGGACACATTGTGAGGAGTCCAAAACACTAAGTATCCGGGGCCATTCATAACACCCATGTTTGCGACTCGCGAGAAGGCAGTGCTGAGGTCAGAGAGGTAAAAGCATTATTATTGAGAAAAGCATTATGAAAGGTGATGAATCAAATGGAGAAAGAATGTGGTATGAAATTCAAGTTTGGAAATACTCCATTTCCCCGGATCAAAAGCACCACATTGCCAGAAATTGCCCACCTTTTAGCCTTTTACCAATCTACTCCTTCATGAGCTTAAATTAAAGTCTTCTTGATTATCGATGCTTTGTCATATAAATTGTTTATGCATAACCCTCCTTTTGTGAGTAGATGTTGCTTTTACATATTTGCACATGCATGAATCTATGACATTAGTACCTTTTCGAGGATGGTAATTGATTGCAGGGTTATATAAGAATGAATCTAAGATGTTGAGAGTATTGATTTCTTCCCCTGAATGACAAATAAGAGTATTGCTTGAGGACAAGCAAGCTTAAGTATGGGGTGTTTGTTGTGAGCCTAATCTGCCATGTTTTACAGTAACTTTTATATCGATTTCTGTATACATTTCATGCATTTGGGCTAAGATAGTACAGAATCTATGTAGTTTATGTTTATTTGCCAAATTATGGAATCTACACCAGTTTCTGTTTAAATCGCAGAAATCGAGGCATTTTACAGCAATTCTACAGAAGGTCAGAAAAGCTCGGAAAACCACTACAGAAGTCCAAGGTCAAAGCAGCAACGGAACCAGTCGAATCGAGCCAAGGAACTAGACTACTCGATCTCGAGTAGACCTTACTCGACCTAGACGAGCATGTCCGAGCAACCTTGGTCAAGCAAGCCTGATCGAGAGAGTTGAGTCAACCCGACTTCCGGAGCCAACTCGATCTCGACAAGCCTTAGTCGAGATCGACGAAGACCAGACAACATACCTGGAGTCGAGAAGAGGAAATTATCGAGAAGCCGAGCACACATCTACTCGATCTCGACAAGCAGTGGCCGAGATCGACAAGCCATCCAGAGCCAGTCCGAGGAGGAGCCCTCGACAAACCGCCAAAAGCCATCCTCGGTCAACCCTACTCGATCTCGACAAGAGTTGGTCGAGATCGACGAGCGCCTGAGTCCAGAGCCGAGCTTGCCGAGTAGAGCCACCCGAGGAGACCTAGTCGACAGAGCCATCCTACTCGACATCGACGAGGGGTAGTCGAGGTCGACGAGCACCAGGAGGCAAGTCCGAGCCACATCGAGCAGAGCTAGCCGGGAAGTCCAGTCGACACTGAACCCTACTCGAGGTCGACGAGCCCTTGTCGAGGTCGAGTAGACACGAGTCCAGAAACGCGTCGTCGAAGACCTGTCCGACTAGAATTGGGATTGCTTGGGTGCGAAGGAAGTCGAGCTGGCCGAAGATCTATCCGATTCCATTAGGTTCTATCTATGGAAGACGCAATCTATCAACATCATGAAGACCTACCTTATTTAGATTTATCCTTTCCTTGTTGATTTATTTCCTTAAAACAATTTATTTATCTTTTAGCCAATTATATATAATTTTAGATATAGATAGATATCTTCTTTCCTAGAATAGCTAGGGAATGAAGGCTATAAATAAAGCCCTAGGGGCTGGTTTTTCAAATATTCCAAGTTACACACAATTAGTTAGTTCCACAATAGAGTTTAGGAGTTCTAGAGTTTTTAAGGTTTTGGCTTTCTGCGAAAGTTGATTGCCAGGATTGTAAAGGCTTTTGAATTTAGTTAATGCAAATTTCTTTTTACACATCAATGTCTGCGATTGTGATGAGGCGTGAGTAGTCCACCCACTTCTGGGGCTGGGGTGAGCCCGACGGTGGCCATGTGAGGCGATGCGATAAAGGTCAGATTTTTGTGCAATTCGTCTTCTATCCCTATGAGCATGATTCTTTTGCGAGGGTTGAAGGTGATCCTTGTTTGTATTATTGAAGCGAAAGTGATCTTAATGCAACTTGGATTAATTATGTGAAAAAGGGTTAGTACCAATTAGGGTTTATGCGAAAGCCTCTATATGCCTATTTGTTAATAACGAAAGTTATTTGATGGGAAACATGATCTTTTATGCCTTTATATGTTATTTTGCATGGTTATCATTGTGGTGTTGAAACCCTGGCCTTGGAAGTCTTTTATTGTATTGATTTATTTAATCGAAAACCTGAGTTTTAGTTTTGAATTTGCAATTTATATTTTCTGTCAAGTCTTGTCGATACAGAGGAGATCTTGTCGATCTCGAGTTGGTTGTACTCGATCTCGAGTACGCTTCATCTAGGTCGAGTAGAATTGTCTTCTGTTTTCGATTTCTGAAGTTGCTGTCTTTGCTTGCCTTTGTCGATCTCGAGTTGAGTTGGTCGAGATCGAGTTGCCCTTGCCGGGTTTGCCTTTCTTTTGTTGATTTTCAGTTTCTGCTTTTCTTGGTCGATCTCGAGTACCTGTTGTCGAGATCGAGTAGAGCTTTGTCTGTCGAGTTGTTTGCCTGCCTTCTGTCTTCTGTTTTCTGTTGACTGCCTTTGTCGATCTCGAGGAGCTGTTTGTCGAGATCGACCAGCCCTTTGCTTTACTTTGCTTTTACTTTCTGTCTTTGTTTATTTGTTGCTTTTATTTGTTATTTCTGCTTTTGTTTCTGTCTTTCTGCTGCTGTTGTGAGAATTTACAGCTACCTAAGAACTGCTGACGTGCTTCCTCGTGGATTCGATCCTGACTATTCTCTTACTACAATGGGAGGAAGTCTTGTATTTATTTGCTGAGACAGGGAAGTCAGTCTGAACTTTATTTCATATTCATTTCATACTTGACCATTCTCCTAACAACAGTGACAAGGGTTTCCATTTTGTAGAGAAGGGTTCCGAAATTGGGTGACAGGGGTTTCCATTTTGGAGAGAAGGGTTCCGAAATTGGGTGACAGTGGTTTGAAATTGGGTGATAGGGGTTTCCATTATGAAATTGGCTGACGAGGTGTGGAAATTGGGATATGTGGATGTCGTAGGTGGCCGATTGAAGGAGGTTTGAGGTATTGGTTATAAGCTTCCGATTCATAAGGGGTGACATGGGTTTCACGTTGAGTGACAGGGGTACAGTGACATGGGTTAGTCTGTTAGGTGACAGAGGGATATGAATATAATTTGTAAACTGACTTTGTTCGTCTGATGGAAATTGCATGAAACAAATGGTGAGGAAAAAATACACAGAGGAAAGAGAGTGGCTGAGAGAGAGAATTCCATTTTGGAGAGAAGGGTTCCGAAATTGGGTGACAGGGGTTCGACATTGGGTGACAGGGGTTTCCATTTTGTAGAGAAGGGTTCCGAAATGGGGTGACAGGGGTTTGACATTGGGTGACAAGGGTTTCCATTTTGTAGAGAAGGGTTCCGAAATGGGGTGACAAGGGTTTGACATTGGGTGACAGGGGTTTCCATTTTGTAGAGAAGGGTTCCGAAATTGGGTGACAGGGGTTTGACATTGGGTGACAGTGGTTTCCATTTTGGAGAGAAGGGTTCCGAAATTGGGTGACAGGGGTTTGAAATTGGGTGACAGGGGTTTCCATTATGAAACTGGGTGACGAGGTGTGGAAATTGGGATATGTGGATGTCGCAGGTGGCCGATTAAAGGAGGTTTGAGGTATTGGTTATAGGCTTCCGATTCATAAGGGGTGACATGAGTTTCACGTTGAGTGACAGGGGTACAGTGACATGGGTTAGTCTGTTAGGTGACAGAGGGAGATGAATATAATTTGTAAACTGACTTTGTTCGTCTTTGTTCGTCTGATGGAAATTGCATAAAACAAATGGAGAGGACAAAATACACAGAGGAAAGAGAGTGGCTGAGAGAGAGAAGATGAGTCAAATCGCGAGGAAGAAGAAAGGCGGGCCGTGAAGATAGATCTGGCAGCTAGGGCGGCGGTTGAGTCGAACTCCGGCCACCGCAGCCATCATCGGCGGGATACTGAGGAAGAGGAGCGGCCAGAAGCTTGTCGGAGCCTCCGGCAACGGAGTTTTGTCAGGTACGACCTCATCGACTACGACGACGAAGACTACTTAGATGACGACGATGACGAGTTCGACGAGGATGACAATACCGACGCGGAGGACGGCGGCCGGAAGAGAGAGAAGAAGCTCAAGTTTGTGCTCAAACTTCCGAATTGTTCCAGACTCTGAAGGTGAAGGGGACGATCGAAGAGGATGAAGAAGAGGAGGAAGAAATTAGGGTTGTGAAAATCCCCCACCAAAACTCTCTCTCTCCTTGTGAAAACCTGTAACCGGTTTAGCCCTTCCCTAGTTTTATTTGCAAAAATACCACCAATGGTAGTTGTGGAAATTTTCCAAAAAAGTGGTATTTTTGCAAACCCACAAACAAAAAGTGGTATTTGTGCAAATAGCCCTAAGATTATTGCTAGGATTTTGTAAATTCCTCGTAGCGAACCTTAATCCATAGTAGCGATCATGCCTTTTTAGGACTCGTAGGACTAAACTGGTGTGTAGAGAATAAATTATATGTTAAATACTGACTCGTACCTTGGTGTTGCATGTATCCTGTTTAATCCTTAATCTTAATGCTACTATTAGGTTAAATCTTGACCGTGTTAGGGTTATCTAATTAGTAAGAGTTACTAGGACTCGTAGGACTAGTAATTTACATAAGATCAGGACATGAACAATAATAGGATGAAAAGAGAACTTGAAGAAGAATCAAGGATCAACTAGTCAAATTAAAGTGGATATTTGTAGATGAAACTATCTTCTTAATTGTTATCTCCGTTATTTGTTTATAGTTTATTTTATTTTCTTTCTTATTCTCATCACACCAAAACCCCATTTTCTATTAACGGAAATTTCGCCAGGTACCCCTGGGGTATTGCAATTTTCGCGAGGTATACAACTCTTTTGCATATTTCGCGTGGTACCCCGGTGGTTTTTAATCCTTTCGCCTCGTGCCCTAACCGGTTAAATTTAACAGCTTCCTATCTTCCGTTAGTTTGCAATTGAAAAAAAAAAAGAAAGAAATCCAGAGAAAGAGCGAGCAAGCGAAGACTGAGACGAGCGAGCGAAGAGAGGGGGACAAATCGACGAAGACCAGCGTTGCCTCCGGGAGGAGAAGGTCACGTCGCTGCTAGGAGGCGGTGAGACAGAGTCTAGCCAGACCTCCTAGCAGCGACCTGGCCTTCTCCTCCCGGAGGCAGCGCTGGTCTTCGTCGATTTGTCCCCCTCTCTTCGCTCGTACGTCTCAGTCTTCGCTTGCTCGCTCTTTCTCTGGATTTCTTTCTTTCTTTTTTTTCTTTTTTTTTTTCAATTGAAAACTAACGGAAGATAGAAGAGCGGTCAAATTTAACCGGTGAGGGCACGAGGCGAAAGGATTGAAAACCACAGGGGTACCACGCGAAATATGCAAAAGAGTTGTATACCTCGCGAAAATTGCAATAGTAGACTTTACATAGGAATAACTTGACGAAATTTCCGTTCTATTAATTGGTAAGTAGACTTTACATAGGAATAACTTGATTTTCCGTGGGATCGACTCGTACTTACCACACTACATTAGTTAGGTAAGTTCGAATTTATTTTGATACGGTTTACGCGACTAAAAAACCGTTTATCACTCCTCCCATTCTCACTCACCCAATATTTTATTGGGGGAATTGGTGAAATGTCCTAAAAAGTTGTACTAATTGGTGAAACGTCCACATTTTGGGACAAATTGGTGAAACGTCCACATCTTGCCCATAGCAATTTTATCATCTTGCCTATAGTCTAACTCTTTTTTCTTTTACTTTTTTTTTTATTATTTTAACATTTTGTCGTGCAAAAATAAGAGTATGTTGAGCATGTGCAAAAATAACCACATGTTGAGCAAATAAGACTCAAGTCTAGTTTTTTTTTTTCGTGCAAAAATAAGAGTATGTTGTGCATGTGCAAAAATAACCGTATGGGTTGCAAATATGACCCATGTCTAGTTTTTTTTTCATTTTGTCGTGCAAATATAGGAGTACGATGTGCAAATACAACCGTATGATGTTGAGCAAATATGACCCGAGTCTAGTTTTTTTATATAAAATTTTTTTTTAACATTTTGTCGTGCAAATATAAGAGTACAATGTGCAAATGTAACCGTATGTTGAGCAAATATGACCAAAGTCTAGTTTTTTTTTGTTTTTTTTTTATCATTTTGTCAAGCAAATATAAGAGTACATTGTGCAAATTTAACTGTAAGTTGTGCAAACATGACCCAAGACTAGTTTTTTTTTAAAACATTTTGTCGTGCAAATATAAGAGTACGTTGTGCAAATATAACCGTAAGTTGTGCAAATATGACCAAGTCTAGTTTTTTTTTTGTTTTTTTTCTTCATTTTGTTGTGCAAATATAAGAGTACGATGTCCAAAATAACCGTATGTTGAGCAAATATGACCCAAGTCTAGTTTTTTTTTTTTTAAATTTTAACATTTTGTCGTGCAAATATAAGATTAAGATGTGCAAATATAACCGTATTTTGTGCAAATATAACATTTTATTGTGCAAAGTGTAATATTTTTTTCCGCTTTTTTTTCATATTTATTGGGTGATTTTTTAAATAAAATATAGATATTTTTTGTAATTCCCATATTTATGGGGTCAGTTTTGTAATTTAACCAAAATTTCATCTTCAACCTTTCACAAGTCGACGAACAGTATAGGCACGCAGCTCCGGAGGAGATCTACTCCGCCCGCTCCCTCGACCTCGCTCCGGCTGGATCGCTCGCTCGCTCACGCCGCCGCCTCGCTCCCTCGCTCCGGCCGGTCGACCTCGCTCCCTCGCTCCGACCGCCTCTCTCCAGATCTGAAACTGCCACCGCCTTCGTTGCAAATCTGCTGTCGATCTCGCTCGATTGCAGATCTGAAAGAGGCGTAGATATGCTCGATCTCGCTCGATCTGCTGCCACCAGACAAAATACATTGGAAACTCGCTCGATCTCGCTCGATTTTTCCATAGATCTGCTATCGCCATATATCTTCTGCGTGGGATCTGAGAGAGGAGTTGGAATCCGAAGAACTCACGTCGGATGAGCTTCGATTGGAGGTCATAGTCGCTCCGATTGAAGGTCGGAATCTGCAGCTGAAGAGGGAGAAGGCGACGATGTCGACATAGATCTCGGCCTTGCTTTAGATGAGGAACATGGAGTCGATCTCGGCCTTGCTTCAGATCCCACGCCGAAGGAGCTTCACCTGATTCAAGGAGTTCTTCAAATTGAATCCGAAAGCTTGAGGTGGATCGATTCCAGTTCTTCGAATTGAATCCGAAAGCAAGAACGACGAAGATCAATTCCAGTTCTTCAGATCCCACGCCGAAAGAGCTTCGCCTCCAGATCCGGCAACAAGCGAGAGGGCGAGGACGAGAGAGCGAGAGGGCGAGCAAGCTCGAGGAAACAATCGGAAAGATCGAGGTAGCCGGAGAGATCAAGAGAGTCGAGAGATGGAGAGAGAATTGGGGATCTGTTTGTTTTAATATGTAATTGTGATCTAATTGAATTAGTATATATAGCGGACATTTTGCTAATTTGTCCAAAAAAGTGGACATTTCATCAATTTGTCCAAAAAAAGTGCATGTTTGGCAATAATTTTCTATTTTATTATCATACTTTTCTTGTTTGCTACTTGTTTGTCCTCATTCCTTAACCCGAAATCAAAGGAAGATATTAGTGACTCAAACTTTAACCCAACTCAACTTGATTAAAAATGAAACACACATACACACACAGGAGTTTAATATTGTCTCCATGTGTTTATAATCAATATGGATCAAAATTAAAGTGTTTAAAATCTGTCCAGCATTAAGGCTGCTGTAAAGAACGAGATTTGTCTTCAAGGCTGATTCGGCTAAAGTGTTCTTCACGGAAGTTGTATCCACTTAAAATAGTTTTCCAACAAGTACTTCAATCGGAATTTTATACAGCTTGAAGAAGCCACAAAAATGATTTGTCGCCAAACGGTTTTCTCAAATGACAATTTGTGTATGGCTCCCACGACAAAACTTCTATAGGGAAAATGACGGAAGAGGAAGTCATGGAAAGTACGCAAGCGCGAGCCTTTGATAATAAAGGGTTCGTAAGCGACAAAAACCCTAGGAAATATGCCACGGATTCACCAGAAAGGGGCTTGGAATCCACCAAGAAGATAAAAGAGAAAATTCTCTAAATGTTTTAATTCAAATATGAATAATAATTATGCATGGTTCAAGCCTGCATGTGTTTATATAGGAAACAAATCATAAAAAGATAGAAAAGAATCCTAGAAGATAAAAATCAAAACTCAGGAGTCAAGACAAACTAAAATCTATCTTAAGAAAAGATAAAATATAGAAAATAAAAGATATAAATACCTAAAATCCTAAAAAAATAGAAAACCCTAATTTTATCCTAAAATCCTCATACATCAGACTCCTCCACTTCAAAAATACTCGCCCCGAGTTCTCTACTAGATGTAAAACTCCATTGACATTTTAGTTGTTCTGCCCTGTATCAACTACCAGACTCTTTCCTTGTATGCTACATCTTCATCCTTGTCCGTCATGACTTCATAATTATTCTTTTGATACCTCTTGCGGAAAGATGCAAAATTTCAAAGATACTTCATCATCAAAGACCTCTTCTTGAATGAAATCCTCTTGAAGGACCTCCTCTTGAAGTGCCTACTTCATCATCAAAGACCTCTTCTTGAATGACATCCTCTTGTAGGACCTCCTCTTGAAGTACCTCTTTTGAAGGGTCTTCTCTTGAAGGACTGCCTCTTGAATGACATCATCTTGAAGGATTACCTCCTCAAGAGCCTCACCTTTAAAGACCTTCTCTTTCTTGGAACGAGAATCTCCTCTCTAATGGAAACACTCGTCATGTGGCTGACGATCTCAATTCGGCTCTTTAGCCACCTGCGACTTGTGATCGGCAATGTTGAGGGAAGTGTTGGTATTGAAAATGCGGGTTCTATTGATGGTGTTAGCATGAGTGTTGCGGACGTTAAAGTTGGTATCAATATGGATGTTGCGAGTGTTGTAGATGGCGTTGTTGGCGCGTTTGATGTAGTCGTCGTTGTTTTTGCTCGTAAACAATGCCATCAATTGATCCTCTAGGCCTTTAAGAGCTGTGGTAATAGCCACAAAAAAATCTTTAAGGTCTACGTTGGTAGCTCATTGATCTCCCATCGTGCTTCAAATCAGAAACGAAGTGATGCATATAATAAAACTGATGCATAGCGTTCTATGTGGCGCACTGTGGTTGATTCTAGGATAAAAATTTCTATGTGGCACGTTATGGTTGATTATAGGATAAAAATTAGTAAAAACAATACGTTGTCATAATTCATAAAAGGCAAAATTGTCTATATATCCATCAAATATTTTCAATTGTTTATATACCCTTCAAAAGTTTAAAATGGTCTACATACTCATTCAAACATATAAACGTTGTTTAATTACCCAATATAAGGCTTTTTCATTAATTTAAAACTCTAATTAATCATTTATATTTATTTAAAGTACGAACTACCCACTGCTTAAAATGAATCAAAGTAATTTCGCATGCCATTTTTTAGGGGATTGTGCACTGCTTAAAAAAAGGCAGCACCGTTCGGGGGAAGCTTATACAGTGATACATACTCCATTCTTAATAGAATAATAGGCCTTTTGTCCAATTTTACACTTTTTAAGAAAACTAAAAATGGAAAGAACAATAGGTAAAATTTTAGCAAATAAATAATGTGAAAAAAATGGACAATGGAAAAAAAAGGAATAATATGGAAAGTTGGAGAATTAATAAAGTATCTTGGAAATCAAATACAATTAATGAGATGAATTGATATATAAAATTAGAAAATTTTATCATTAATTAGGTTCAAATAGATAAATATTTTGTTACAAGAAAAAGTGTCAAATGGATAATTACGTTACGGAGAGAGTATAATACAAGGAATTGGGAAGGCGGCCAACAATTTCGCTGAGTGTAGGTGGACGTGTAGGTAGGGATGGCAATTTCACCCGCACCCGACTCGAACCCGAATCACCCAACCCGAAAAAGTGGGTGAAAACCCGAAAAAAAGCGGGTGGAAAGTGGATGTGGGCGAAGTGGATATGGGTGGTGGGTCGGGTGGGGTGAAGTTTTTCTCCACCCGCACCCGATCCACCACCCGACCCACCACCCGCCACCCGACCCGACCCGTATAAAATATATATTTTTTATATAAAAAATATATAAAAATATATATATTTTATATAAAAAATATATATACACTTTTGTAAACCATAATTTCCCTTCCCGAAGGTCACAGCTTCCCTTCATCCTCTCGTGGTCTATGCTGACGTTCATCCAAGGCGATTCAGATTCAAGTCGGACTACTTATTTACCGTATGTTTCAGACTTATGATATGTGTTTAAGACTTGTGGCATGTGTTGTTTAAGAATTATTGTATGTGTTTAAGACTTATTTAAGACTTAAATGTGTAAGATAATCATATTTTATAAGGTGTTTTGTGTACCAAATTAATTGGAATTCAATTACATGCATTTAGGGAAAATCACCCACATTTCACCCATATCTCACCCATTTCACCCGATCACCCGATGGATATGGGCGAAGTGGATATGGGTGAAGTGGATATGGATGGGGTGATGGGTGGGAAAATTGGTCACCCATGGTGGGTCGGGTGAAATGGGGGTCCATCCACCCACCACCCGACCCATTGCAATCCTACACGGTGTAGGATATCAAACAAAGTGGCAAATTGGCTGGCCAAATTAAGGTCAGAAGTGGCGGACCTAGGGAGGGGGGTTCCTAGGGGGTCACGTGACCCCCTCCTCACCCGACAAATTACCTAGGTGTATTCTCCTCGTCGATAGCTTCATTTTGATATATAATACGCACTAATCCGACATCTGAGTAAAAAATTATGAATGTTTGAAAATTACAGCAGTATTAATGACTTTAGTTTTATTTCAATATACTATAATACTTTAATATTTTACTTAAATTTACATTCACATATTATAATTCATCTCGAGAGCTTCAAAACCATAAGTTATATTACTTATTTTGAGAATATGGTAAGAAGTTACGCAAGTTTAATTTTTTTTATATCTAGTTATACATTATTACATGTTAATAATGCAATGTTTATTTATTGCGTTTTATATCTTTATTTTTCATTTTTTATCCTTATTTTCGTATTATATATTTGTAGTATTTTTGAAACCATAGGTTGACACTAGTTTGTACTCTCGATCACGTTGTGTTTTGCGATTTTTTTCTCGATCTTATTGTCGACTACTATGGTGACCCCCCGCTAAAAACTTTCAGGGTCCGCCACTCGCAGACAGATTTAGCAGTAAGTTTAATTAAATCTTGCTTTCCCAAGGAAGTTGTTAAATTGTTATCTGATGACTTCAGTTAATGGAAGTTTGGTGTTTCTAAAAAAAAGGGGAAAACTAATTAAAATACCCCACCTTTGGGGGTATGATAAAAAATATATCATCAACTTGCAAATGCAATAAAAATATCCCGATCTTTGAGGGTTGTGGTAATATATTACCACAAGTTTTTCCATGTGTCAAAAATACTGACAAGGCAGCTTACGTGGAATTTATTTTTTTTACAAAGGTTTTCTTCAACGGTTTCCTTAGGAAAAAAATAAAGTATTGGACCGAGATCATACCCAACGTCTTGCTCCCTCGACCCTCGCGATCGCTTATCTTGAGCCGTCTCTCTAACATGTTCTTCCTATTTGATTCGTTCACGGATTTTGCTGAGTAAGTTTTGTTCTCGGTTTGGCGTTAGGAATAGTTGTGTTGTGTTAATTTGAGGCAATTTTGACCGGTTTAGTTGTTTGGTTGAATAAATTTTGTTTTTAAATGTTTAATTTTGTTGTCGGTTTATTTTTATCCTAAGGAAACCGTTCAAGAAAACCCAATTTCAGTGCTAATTTGTAAAAAACGTTTCCACGCAGGTTGCCTTGTTAAAAAAAATCCTTGTAGGCTGTCTTGTCACCATTTTTGACCCGTGAGAAAACTCGTGGTAATATATTCTTACTACCCTCAAAGGTCAGGATATTTTTATTACATTTGAAAGTTGAGGATATATTTAACCATACTTCAAAGGGGATGGTATTTTAATTACTTTTCTCAAAAAAAAAAAAGAGTAAGAACTACATATTTCCAGCTTCAATAATCTTAAAGATGTTTGGTGGACGTGCCCTCTTCTTTTTTCGCAAATTGCCTCCATTTCTATCCCTGCAATTTGTATATAGATATTAGCAACAACACAAAAACAAGGGAATAAGTAAATTTAATAATTAATCAACTCTAAACAAATTTGCATGTAAGGTAAATATGAACAAATAATAAATAAATAAAAGTAAATTTAGTAATCAATCAACTAAAACAGACCTTCTGCTTGACTCTTGCGGCACTTGTGAATGAGAATTGGTAGCTTCACTTTCTTCAACTTTTACGACATTTTTACATGTATTTCTATGGTGGCCATACATACCAAATCTAGTGCACTTGTGAGATCTCTTTTTCGGTTCATCTGAAGCCCTTATGCGGTTTTTCCGATGTCTACCTGCTGGCCGCTTCAATGTAGGTGGAAGTATCATGTATCCCAAATTAACCTTCACTCATTGATTTCTACTTGGCATTGGAGCTATGCCGATCGAATAAGCTGCTTTGAATCGGTCCACTGTGAAATATGTATCCACATAATCTTCCCATTTATCATTTCTAATTGAGGCTATTAATGTTGATACGTGAACACATGGAATGCCCTTTACTTGTCATGCTCTACAACTACATGTCCGCTCTTCTAAATTCACCTCCCACCTCAATCCATTTTTTTTTACCTCGGCGTGAAAATACATACTTTTGTACACCTCATATCCACCCAAACTCTAAAAAGAATAAAAAAAAATTAGAAAATTAAATCTTGATCATAAAACAAAAGAGTAGTTATCAAAATGTAAAGCCATTACCCGGGATATCCCTTTTATGTAGTTGGCAACATGCACGGATCCAGGAGTGGGTTGGGCTTTGTATAATTAAAAGTCCGGACTGTGTGTATACTGCGAACACTAGGTTCGAATCCCACCTCCATCCCCACTAGTTGGTTTTTATTTTTCTCTTCATTTTTTTTGATTAGGTAATAATTAAAGATCAGACAAACCTGAATCTCGATGGCCGACAAGTTGACAGACAGAAATCCGTCAAAATATACAAACAAAAACATAAGCGGTGCAATACAAAAAGTGGAAAGGCACCCTACAAGAAACGAACCAATGAAAACTAAATCTAACACGAAGGGGACGTAGACTACGGTCAAAAGCCAAGAACCATCCTAAACACAGCACCGCTGGCCGGCGATACATCAGGAAACCCTGTGGGTGGTGAAGACGAACCTCCAGGAAGCTCCTTCCGAACACGGAGTCGCCTCACACACACCACATCGATCCCAACTAGACCTGGCTCCGACTACCAGAACCCCAACATAGAAAAAAAAAACGCCTAGCTGTACCAAAGTAGAGACGCAAGTCGCATGCCACCCGAACAAACCGCTCCGTGAAGGACCGATCACGACAGACCGGTCAAACCCTAACGGGGTTTAATCTAAACTCTTTCGAGCGGTGTTTCGAACCTATACAGGATTTTATTTAAGCCCTTTCGGACGGTTTGTATTGTTATTTAAATAAATATATAAATATATATTTATAAAAATAAAGCAATATCTTTAATATTATTTTAATCCTCCTTTTGATATCCCATCCAATTGAGAACACCTTCCCGTGCCTTGCAAGGCAAAAGCAGGGAAAGGATCCCGAAAATTTTTGGCACCACTGATAGCATTCATTTAGATGGTCATAATAGGTTGCATTTAGCATAGTTATGATGCATATCATGCATGGTTTAAGTAGAATTTGCACATTTGCTCTCTATGTTGGTGGAGTCGGAATCTACACACTTTTATTAATTATTTCAGGTAATCGTGGATCCGATGATGAGACATGGGTTGATAACGCATTGGATGAGGATGTTTAGTGGATCGAAGAAGCTTCAATTAAGATCTAAAGAGGAGTTGATCGAGAAGAAGAAGCGAGCCTAAACGAAGAAAAAGTCTGCAGAAGTTGTCGCCAGACATGCTGAACTTGTTTTGCGCTTTCTGGAGGCCTCGGTTGTCCAATCGACTATTATGACCATGCGTTGGAAAGCTCTTTCAGAGAGATACAACTTTATTGTTGACGTTGAGAGCTGATTCGACCTGAATTGAAGGGCTAAACTCTCTTCGTTCTATCTACAATCTGAAGCTTTGTTTGGATTTGAGTTGTGAGTTTCTGAATCTTGTTCCGTATTTCCTATATTGAAGGGTCTATCTTGTCTGGCCAACTTGTTAGATCAATTCAATTGCTAGGGTTTTGTGGATTCCTGATTGCGAACCTTAACCCAAGTAGCAAACTTATCCCTTTAGGGCTGATTGAACTGATCGGATAGGTAGGAAGTTGGATATGTTGTTAAATCCTTCTATATAGACTGCAAATACCTTGGTTAATCTCTAAACTTAAAGCTATCAATTGGGTTAAATCCTTCTTTAGGGACTATTAAATTGATAAGGGTTTCTCGGACTGATTTGACTAGTAATTATATTAGGTCGGGATAAGGGCATTCATAGGAAGACTAAAAGGACAAGAGGAAGTTGCATTATCGATCCAACCAAATAAAGTGGATAGTTCTAGGTAGAGCGATCTTCTCTAAATTGTTTTTCTTCAACTTGTTTATAGTTTATTTTGTTTTCTTTTCAATTTCAATCACCCAAAAACCCCCCTTTCTACTAATTGATAAATAGACATTTCTCAGCAATACTAGATTCTCTGTGGGATCCACCTCTTACTTACTTGCTATATATACACTAGTTTGTAGGTTTAAGTTTTACTTTTGATACGGTTTACGCGACTGAAAATCGTTCATTAAATTGGCGTCGTCGCCAGGGAATCAAGTTTATTTCTTTGTTTTGTGTATTTATTGATTTTTGTGCATATATCTAACCCATTATGAGCTTATCTTACGGTTCACGACGCCTTTGCTACTAACTTTTTCAAGATGTTGAGGTTAGCGCAATTTGAAGGTGAGAACTTTCACCAATACTTCACTAGATTGCATGAGTATGTTGACGACCTTTGTTGATGGAATTATCAATTCAGCATTCGAGATATGATTATGTGCATAATTGATGGGATGACTGTTGAGAGGCGAGCGCTTGCTGAGCACCTGAGTAACGGAGGCCTAAAAAGGTTAGGAGGATTGTCGGGGTTGTGGGATTTTTTTCTGTTACATGGATTACCATGTTGCACAAGAAGAATTGCTCACCACGTCTTCTCCGCCAATGGAGGACTCTGTCACACACCTGGAGGATCTATTTCACACTCTCACACAAGTGGTACAGACGTTGGAGGAAGGCAAAATGCGCCGATGTAAAAACTTGGAGAATCGGATGAACCAACTCATTGAAACTTTAAGTGCAAAAGGTGAGAAGGAAAGGGGCTTAGAAAAAAAAGGAGTTGAAGTCATAACGGATGATGAAAAATCTAAGGAGCGGCGATCGCCGCAGGACGGAGGCGATCGCCGCAGTGCTCCTACCGAACCCCCATTGTTGTCTTCTTCTCTTGATCATTAAGAACCCATCCCACCACCCCTTGAGACTTTCAAGGAGGCAAGAATGGAAGATCCTATCGAAGTTATTACGCTTAGTTCATTCCCTCCTGTGTGTTTCAAGGATGCAAGAATGGAAGATCCTATCGAAGTCATTACACTTAGTTCATTCCCTCCTATGTGTTTTCAACATAATAAGGATGTTCAAAAGGAGGAGGAATTATTTGATGACAACGATAGTTTCTTCAACGATGGAGAAAAGGATCCAGTGTTTCATGACTTGTAATCTTATGAGTCGACGCATGAGGTTATATGTGATGTGTTTCCTACTCCATCTGCAATATCCATTTTGAGCTCTCCCATTGATGAATCTGGTCTAGAGCCACCTGTTGAGGCTCAAGAGGTAATAAAGGCAAAGTTTTGCAATTTGAAGGTAATGGTGATTGTGTTGATCCTTTTGATTGTTATTTTGAGAAGCCACCAACGGAACTGAGCTGGTGGTATCATATTCCTTCAGCAGAGAGTCATGCTAGACTCTTTGATATATAGATTGAAAGTGTTTTTGAATTCCCCATGTTTTATGCTTTCAATCTATTGTGCTATGATGTTCTTTGTAAGATGTGTGCACAGGAATATGATAGGCTACTGAGGGCCTTGACGATGTCTGATAGGTAAGATCTTGAGATTGAGAATAAGTCAGGCCAATGACATTAATGAAATGCGCTTCTCGGGAGGCAACCCGACGTAAGTTTGCTTAATTTAGTTACATCAGTTCCTAGTTAGCTAGTTTTCTTTTCAATAAATTACGTTTTCCAATAGGCATTAGATAGTTGCTTTTAGTTTTCAGATAGACTAACTTTTTAGGAAAAGTCACCGGAATCAGCTGAAGTGGGGGCGGCGACCGCCGCAAGCAGGTAGTAGCCGCCGCAAGGCCCAGTCGAACCATTGGGTTGATATTTGTTCATGAGCATATTTGTTCACCACATTGTGAGTATTTCATTCATCTCTTCCTCTATGTTTTTATGTTTTTGTTGTCTTTTATGTTTCATTGAGGATAATGAAAGGTTTAATTGTGGGGGAGGGATTGCATTGCATATAGATAGATTTTGCATATCATGTTTATTTACGTCTTTATATTTATTTTTACTCATATATCAAATTTGAAAAAAAAATCGCAAAAATACCATGCATTGCATTTAGGTGTTATTAAAGATACCCATATTGGTTTAGTTTGTCCTCTAATTTATTTTATGATCTCATTGCATAAATCCCATGATTTGATTGAATTGCTTGAAAATGATTTTTGGAACATGATTTGAGAATATAATTGAGTAAGTATGGTTCATAGTTGAGGTTTAATTGAAATCTAGCAAAAATATAACCCTTGTGAGTAGAGCTGGCAAGTCGGTCATTCGGGTCGGGTTCGGGTCAGGCTTGCTCGGGTCGGGTCGATTCGGGTAAAATTTATGGTCGGGTATTGGTCGGGTCGGGTATTGTTCGGGTCGGGTTCGGGTCGGGTTCGGTCATAATGAATTTTATATTGGTCGGGTTTCGGGTTAAGTCGGGTCATGCCCATTCGGGTTCGGGTCGAAGCGGGTCGGTCTCGTTCGGGTTTCGGGTCAAGAGGCGGGTCAGTCTCATTTGTGTTTCGAATCAAAGTGGGTATAGCGGTATAGTTGGTTTGATGTTTTGGTCGAATCATATTCGACCCGTTTGGATAATTAGGTTTATTTTGACTCGGTTGATTACTTAAATATGTAATTTACTTAAAATAAATGATTGTGACTCGGTTGAATATTGAATATGTAATTTTGACTTGGTTGAATACACTCATTGTTATTGACTCATCGGTTGTCGACCGATTTTCAAAAAAGTCATAATCGGAAATTCGATATTCGGCAACATCGTCATTTTTTAAACATTTAAACCAATTGATCGGTGCTATAATTAAATCAAATTATTTGTACATTTAGTTTTAACCTTATTTTAACTACCAAGTTGCGAATGGGCTTATTTGTGGTTTGACTATATCATTGTCCAATATCATTTTCAATGCTCATTTCATTTTTAGCTTTTGGCCCATTAGTTTTTTTTTTTCATTTTTAGATATTATTATTAGTTTTTTTCAATTCAGGTTGGGTTGGGTCGGGTCGGGTCGAGAGTCGGGTCGGCTTCAAAATCGGGTCGAGTTCAGAGTCGGGTCGGGTTTGGGTCGGATCGGGTTTATCTGTGTTCGGGTCTGTTTCGAGTCGGATCAGGTTCAGGTCGGGTTCGATCTCGGGTTATGAATGACTCTGGATTTTTGGGTTTCGGTTGGGTTCGGGTTCGGGTGAGTCGGGTCGGGTTTTCGGGTCGGGCCAGATTTTGCCAGCTCTACTTGTGAGTTTGTTTTGGCCTTATGGGGACTATTCCTAATTATTTCCCTTTTGCTTTTATTGTGTGATTATACTCTTCATATGCTTGTTTATCGTGATCTTTTTCCACATGTTTGTTGCTTGTGAATTTCAAATGATTGAGGCATGTTTTCTTTAGCCATATTATACCTTATCTACCCTTTGCATTATCCTTTGCTTGAAGCCCATCTGAGCCTTAAAGCCTATTCTATTTGATAGGTCCACAAAAATATATCATAGCCAATGATTAGCATGACCCTATCCGGGAATTAGGAAGAGAATTGGTGAAAAAATCTTTATGTTGGAGTTGCTTTGAGTGGAGATGATGTATGTATGGTTGTGCATTGTGAGAGGCATAACCGAAATAAGGTAACCCTTCTTGCATAATAGAGATGACTTATTACTAGGGGCCTAAGGAGGATAAAATTCATATAGGAGTAAAAGTCTAGTAAGCTTGGACCTAGAGAGGATAAAATTTACCTAGGGGCAAAAGTAAGCATAAAAGAAAAGAAAAGAAGTCATCATCCAAATGGAAAAATTGCATGAGTTGTATGGCTATTGAAATCGAAGAGTGGTTATTGATGTGTATTTGAGTTTATGTTATTGGAATGGTTTGCGAAGTATAGAAGTTTTTGTGTTGTTCTGGTTGGTTGTTGTTCCTTTTTCCTGGAATTTTAGCACCACAAGCCTAAATATTTCCCATGCCTTATGTTCCTACCAAAGCCCCATTACAACCCTATAAAAATCCTCAAGGTGTTGTTTGCAAGTGATGACTTTCACGGTGTATAGAGCATTTTGAATTGAATTGGGAGTTGTACTTTAAAGCCGAAACACATTGAGTATGAGAGAAACACATTATCTTGGTGAGGTTAGATTAAATTTTCCTTTACAATTGGATCACTCATATACTTTCTAGGATGTTTGTTCTCATATTCATGGCCCCTATTCATTGATGTTGCTTTTATAAAATTATAGCATGAAGATCTTATTTATGAGATGAATAATTCTATATTTGTGTTTCATTGCTTAAGGACAAACAAAAGATTAAGTGTGGGGGAGTTTGATAGAATTCATTTAGATGGTCATAATAGGTTGCATTTAGCATAGTTATGATGCATATCATGCATGGTTTAAGTAGAATTTGCACATTTGCTCTCTATGTTGGTGGAGTCGGAATCTACACACTTTTATTGATTATTTCAGGTAATCGTGGATCCGACGATGAGGCATGGGTTGATAACGCATTGGATGATGATTTTTAGTTGATCGAAGAAGCTTAAATGAAGATCTAAAGAGGTCCTGAGAAGAAGAAGCGAGCTTAAACGAAGGACAAGTCTGCAGAAGTGTCGCTAAACATGATGAACTTGTTTTGTGCTTTCTAGAGGCCTCGGTTGTCCGATCGACTATTATGACCATGCGTTGGAAAGCTCTTTCAGAGAGATACAACTTTCTTGTTGACTACGAGAGCTGATTCGACCTAAATTTTCCGTAAAAGACTGATGCAGAAGGCTCCGCCATATGCTGCAGGTGCAGCAATATGCCTCGGCCGCCGCATTTGCCCAAAGCGAAGCGTTTCGGAGTTCAGTGACGTGTTTTCTATCCAAAACCCTATTTATTCTATCTTTGTCTTTTTGGCTTACTTGAACACGAATTGAGGACGAAATTGATAGAGGGCTTAGCCCTAGGTTTCCATTCACTCATTAGATTAGGATTCAAGACGGTTTTAGTTCGAGATTGAGAGCGATGTTCATCATGGGCGGCTAAACTCTCTTCGTTCTTTCTACAATTTGAAGCTTTGTTTAGATTGAGTTGTGAGTTTCTGAATCTTGTTCCGTATTTCCTATATTGAAGGGTTCGATTTCTTTGCGCTGATTGATTGATTATTTTGTTCTATCTTTTCTGGCCAACTTGTTAGATCAATTCAATTGCTAGGGTTTTGTGGATTCCTGATTGCGAACCTTAACCCAAGTAGCAAATTTATCCCTTTAGGGATGATTGAACTGATCGGATAGGTAGGAAGTTGGATGTGTTGTTAAATCCCTCTTTAGTGACTGCAAATACCTTGGTTAATCTCTGAACTTAAAGCTATCAATTGGATTAAATCCTTCTTTAGGGATTGTTCAATTGATAAGGGTTTCTAGGATTGATTGGACTAGTAACTATATTAGGTCGGGACAAGGGCATTCATATGAAGACTAAAAGGACAAGTGCGAATTCCGCTATGTGTTCGGAGTTGCTTGGCAAGGAATGTGGTATCTGTTCTGATTGACGTTGGAAATTTCTTCAAGGTGTTGAGCTCAAAGGTTAATACAAGCACTTCATTGGAAGAGGCACGCGCTCAGATCATTCTAACCCAATGTGAAATTGAGAAGATATTTCCGCCATCTTTCATGGATGTGATGGAGCATATACCTATGCATCTCGCGGAAGAAGCATTACTCGGTGGAGTTGTACAATTTCATTAGATGTACCCTCTCGAGAGGTTCCTACTCACTTTGAAAAATTATGCACGACAACAAGCTTGCCCGGAAGCATCATCACTAGCCAAAGGTTACATCATGGAAGAGTGCATGAACTTTTGTACTCAATATCTACAAGATGTGGAAAGCATGTCGCTAAGACCACCAAGAAGAAAAGATGATGTTGAGAAGAAGGGAAAGAGGTTCATTCTACTCGAAGTGACGCGTACCCAAATCCACCGATGGGTCCTGTTTCATGTTGCTGCAGTCACACAATATCTGGAGTAAGTCCTTTACAAACTAGGTCCATTTGGATTGTTAGGATATCAAATCAATATTATATGACTCTCTAACATTATGCCCCCTTCTTAACATTAAAGGTAACATTTGGCATATCTTAAACAACACAATCTCCTATGGCAAATGAGACGTTAGTGGCATCAATTCACTTCAACGAGTTCCCACAATGGTTCAAGTCACACGTGAGTACCGACTTCAAGTTTCCAAGTGTAATTAATGTGCTTTATCATATTTGAATAATATGTAAAGTACCTACCGAATAAACCTTTTACCTTTACATCTCCAGGTTGGAATTTTGCGCCGGGAAGAGGATGTGTCCTTAAGTAATGAAGTTATCACATTGTCAAACTTCCCATCCCTTGTGGCAGCACGGTTGACCTCATATACATCGAATGGATATTTCTTTCGTGTCAAAAGTGTTGTCACCAAAAGAATGAGAGAAAATTGTGGGATGTATTTGCAAGGAGATTCTGTACCCTATTATGGGAGGTTAACGGATATTATAAGGGTTACATATGCCTCATATATCGAATACGTATTATTTAGGTGTGAGTTGGCACATCCTTCAACAGGGGTTAAATTGGATCCTTTTCAATGCACCTTAGTAAACTTTGATAGGTTACTATACCCATGTGATCAACTTGGGGATGAACCGTTTATCTTGGCATCACAAGCTCGCCAAGTGTTGTATAATCCAAATGCATCTAGACATGGGTGGTTAATTGTCGGGGAAGTTGAATCTAAGGACTATGCCCATGTAGATGAAGACAATGTGGACTTCGATGATGAGTTAGAGCTCGAAGAGAGGTCAGTACCATCAGTGCTATTGCTGCTTATTTTTTGTAGAACACAAATGTGTGTTTCTGGACGATGTTGACATCCGGATTTGTTGTCTCAATTGAAGGGTTTTCTTCTGTTTTTCTCTGTTTTTTTTGTTTGTAATAGACAGTGCCTTAGGGTTAATAAAGATGTAATTGTGGTAGATGTTAATTGTGGTAGATGTTAGGGATTTGGAGTTTTGATTACAAGTACATAAATCATTTCTCTTATAAGCAATCATCCATGTCACTTATAGGCAATCATGAAGAAACGAAAGGGTGGACCCGACAAACCGCAAACTATGGATGAATTCCTAGTGTTTATTGACTCACGTGGCTCTCAAAGTGGCTCATCATTGTCTGCATCAGCAGCTCGAACACTTCCTCCCACAGCTCCACCACTGACTGCAAATCTAGCAAAAGAAAAGGTTCATTGGTGCTCCATTTCTCGCTGTTGTACAGTTCTGTTAAGTTGCTTTTTAATTTCAGCAGCATTCATAGTTCTTTGATACTTGCACATTCAATCAAGTCACGAGATTTCCATATCATTAATGAGTGTCTAACTATAGTGTATTCGTGTTTCAACCATTAAGAAACGAAAGGGTCGACCAGACAAACCGCAAACCATATCTGCTCAATGTTGGCATTAGCACCTGGAACTCTCCCTCTCATGACTCCACCACCAAATGAAGTCCTTGCTCCAGGTCAACCTCAGTTACTTGCTCCACTACCTGCCCAACCAAACACTCAAATCACTATTGTACTGACTACGCAGCCAGATGTAGCTCCACTTTCGGCTGCACCAGATGATGCAGATTCTTCTAATGATGCAGCCCTCATCATCGATTCATATGGTTAGGCATTAATTTGCATCCAACCCTTATATCTTCCTCGATCCTTTTTAGTTGTGTGAATAAATAATCAAATATATGGTGTTTCAAGATGAAGATGAACGTACAATCCCTAGAGGTCGTAGTAATGATGTGTTGGGGTGGAACACCGGAGCCAAGGTTGTAGTCAAATTCAATGAGAAGTTCCAACCAGTTGGGACTAATGCCAAACATCTCAAGTCGCAACTGGGGATACTAGTGCGTGACGGCCAACGACTTCCTCTTATTATGCTGGACTAGCCAACGACTTCCTCTTACTATGCTGGACTAGACCTCTTTTGGACAAGATGTGATGCATTGTATATGGGAAGAAGTTCAGGTATTTTCTTTCTCCTTTCTACTTTGTCACTTTTATAATATGGATGTTGTTCTTTCTCATTTATACTTTCTTTTTCAGCATGTACAAACTTTCACCTGACCATTTGGTTATTTTTTTATCTTATTGCCTTAAAAACTTATTGAAAAATTTGTTGGATTCTCCCGATGAGTTAAAAGAGGTTTGCTTGAGAATGTGCAACATCATGTGGAAGGACTATAAGTCTAAAACAAAGGCAAAATATTTTACTCGTTGCCAAGATGACCCTGATATGGAAAAGAATTGTCCTTCAATTAATTGTCCTCCCACCTGATTGGATTACGCTCATTGCATATTGGAGAAGTGAGGTTGCCCAGGTATTCTTTATTTCTCTCTTATCTTAGATGGTCCATCTACAAGTTTGGTGCAACCTATTGTAACGCATTCGTGTGTCCAGAAACAATCCCTCCAGAACTCAAAGAATAGAGATAAGCATGGGCCAGTGCATGTTACCAGGTGAATGTAATTCGCTGAAGTAAGACATGAGGTTCGTATGTGCACGTTGTCTGAATTTGTGCATATCGTTTAGTTTTTATTTGTTTTTAGTTCTTGCACTTTTGACTACTTGTTTGTGGATGAACTTCATGACATTCGTATTTAACTGGAGTGATTTGTGCCATTTAACTAGCGGTGCAAAGCTGGGTAACCTACTGACAAAATGAGCATGTGGGTTTCATCTCGAAATGTAGATGATCCTGATGTGATTGAGGCCGTTGTAAGTTTCTTTGCACCTTTATAATTTTTTGCCATTGTTGAGCTGCATATGTTGACCTGTTTTACTAATGTAGAAGGACTTCAACACCCTCTTACTGATGGAACCTGAGGATCAGCGAGCTCTTGACGAAGTGAAGGATAGGATATTCCATCGGCTTATTGGAGAAGATGGTCACGGATACTGTCGAACCTATGGTGCTAGTGCCCCTCCATGTTTGGCGTATAACTCCTCATCAAGACCTCCTCTCGGTGTTAAAGATATGCGCGAGATTGCCAAAGAGTTTGTAGGGGATCTCAAAACCCACTTAGAGAACCACATAGATTAAAAAAATTAAGCACTTTCGAAATGAATTTATAACGACTTTCCGGCGCAATGACGGGGAAGGCTCACCTTCACACGGACAGGTTAGTCGTGATTTGTTTGACATAAGTGCTAAGGTTTCCTCTTGTGTTTGATTTTACTGGTTTACTTTTTGTTGTTTGTTCATTGTTTTGGGTGGTTTTCTTCTTGTTTGTTCATTGTTTGACATGCTTTACTTTTTGTTGGTTGTGTTTTTGGTGCTCACACCGTAGGGGTTTATATAGAGTTTGCTCAAGTTCTCAATTCGCCAGGGAAAACCCAACAAGGGGATGAACTAATTTATTATTATTAGTTGGGTATATTGCAGCAAATATTATAAGCTTCTAGGCTAATTGCACTAAGAACCTAGTACCATGAGATGAGTAGATCCCACAGGTTAGCATAGTTGTCAGGTGAGAGGAAAAGTTATAACTAAGAAGCACCACTAAAGTCTCATATTCTGCATTCAACTATTTGCACTACTAAAAACGCAGGAAATAGCTACGGAAAATAGCAACGACATTGGCCACGAATGACCGTGGCTAACCGGTTTAGCCACGGAAATAGCCACGAGTGGGCCATCCGTAGCCATATGCCTCGTGACTAATAGCGACGGCTGTTTAGCAATGGATTTAGCAACGAATTGTCAGGTCGTGGCTAAGCCCGTGGCTAGTCATGGACATTTGAATCTCGTGGCTGAGGCAACAAATTCAGCTTCGGAATTAGACCATTGCTGAATTCGTGGCTATGTTCGTAGCTAGATTCGTTTCTACAAATAGGCCATGGGCCTTGCTGATTCCGTGGCTATGATTGTTTCTATCATTATTGCTCGTTTCATTGGTAATGTTGTTGCTAAGGTTGTTGCTAGAGTTATTAGTTAAGCCAGTATTTGTCATTGATATTGTTGTTGCTCATTTCATTAGTAATGTTTTATATACTTAAAAATGTACAAAACTTTTATGAATACATCCAAAGCAATAACAAATCTAAATATACATAAATAGGGTACAAAAATAAAATAAAAATATTCTAGATACAAAAAAACCCAAACTACAAATGAACAAATCAAAACATCCACTTTCTTGTTGACACAAACTCATGATTATAGCATTCCTTGAACCAATTGACACCCCAATAACCTGAAGAGCCTGCAAGATGAAATACAAAGAGAACAGGCAACCTCTGCACTATAAAAACTTTTAAATCCATGTATCTACATCCAGGGTATCTCATAGTCCAGTCAGACAATACCGCACCATGACTAATTTCTTTAAGTCATGTTTCCTTTAGCTAAGCATAAAAGATTAAATTTCCTAAGAAATTAAGATTACTATTGATCATATGCTTGTCTTGCACATCTTAAGAAGACAATACTGCACCATGACTAATTTCTTTAAGTCATGTTGCTTGTTTTACCTTGTCTGGGAAACTTTTAACATCAAAGAATTTGTGATATTTTCCACATTTAAAAGTACATTGGTTATAAAATAAGAAACAGAACATATATGTAATGCATAAATCATTAACCTTTCCAATCAAAACAGATTTTGCTTTCTTGAAGCTTGAAGCCAGCTTCTCATATTCTGGAGCAAGCTTCTTACAGTGCCCACACAAACAAGATTAACTTTAGTGCACGCTGTGACCTTGACAGTTCAACAACAATCATCAAAACAGGTGTGATAGCACGAAGATTGAAGAGATTGACATCTAAAATTAGGTTTAAGGGTATGGGTATACTACCTTCTTGGAGATCAGCTCAGCCGGTTCTTCACCTCCTGACCGCCATCTCTTCACCTCCAATCTGACCGCCGACACCACCTGTCCGGCGTCCTCTCCCGCCTCGTGCTCCTTGATGCCGGCTCATCCAACCTGACCGCCGACGCCAAAGTGCAGAACGATGAATGATGCCGCCTCCTTGACGCCAGAGGTCTGAATTAGGGCTAAGATCTGAAATTTTGGGGAGAGAGATCTTGAGTGAAGAGGGAGAGGCGAGAGGGGATACCGGAGAGATCTGAAATCGAGAGGGAAGGGAGAGAAATACCTCTCGGCGTTGGCGGTTGAGGAAGGGAAACCGTCGAATCTGAAGCTTGGAGGAAGGGAAACCGCCGGATCTGAAGCTTTGAAGAAGGGAAACCGCCGGATTTGAGAATGGCGTTGGTAGATTCAAATTTCTGGAAACATTATATACATACACGAAACTTTGGGAGTCAAGGGCAAGGAAAGGCGTAGTGTGTCGGAAGGTGAGACAGCGGCCGGCGGCGGCGGCGGCGGCGGAGGAAAGGCAGAGCGCGCTGGAGATCATTGGTTGACGGCGAGGGGGCAAGAGTTCTGGTAAATTGAGTGGGCAAACGGAATGGAAAGGCGAGAGGGACCAGAGGCAAGAATGGAGGAAGAAGGAGAGACGGTGTGAACTGTGAAGAAGGGGAGCGGTGTGAACTGTGAAGATTGAAGAAGGCGGTGTGAAGTGGCTGCTAGGGTTTGAAAGTGTAAAGTTTCCTTTTTATACGCACCCACACATCTAAAAGACTAAAATTTGAAACCCGAAAATTTCCCCCTCAAAACTACATTATACCGCCAAAAAAATTAGATTTAGTGCCAATTCCACCAAATGTCTATACAAATTTTTCAACATATATTCACTTTTTCTATATATATATATTATTGGAGTTTTCTATTTTGAATCATATTAGTACAATATAAAATATTAATATTATAAAATACTAATAAAAGTTGAGATAACTTTTAAAATAAAAACAAAGTCAAATATTTTTTAAAATTTATCAGAAATTGTAAAAATAAAATTACTTGTATATAATGTTTTATTAAATATTTATTAGACACTTATATGAATTTTCCTCAAAACATACTCTTATAGAATTTTCATAAGAATTTATAATGTTTTATTAAATATTTATTAGTTACTTATATGAGTTTTTCTCAAAACATACCCTTTGAGTATTCTGATAAGAATTTATTAGTTAATATAGGGTTTTAATAGTTACTTATATGAGTTTTACTCAAAACATACTCTTAGAGTATTCTAATAAGAATTTATTACTTAATATGAGTCTTTATTAGTTACTGATAACTTCACTTCCTTGATTAGAATCGGAATAAGTTTCAAAGGCCTTGACAGTCTGTTCGTGTCAAAGGTCTTGAAGTTTTAACAGTATTGATGAAATACAAAACCTGCTCTATATGTTATTATGTCTGAATATTATATTCTGTTATTATATGCTTCCATATTATTATTATTATATATTCACTAACCTTTCAGGAAGCTATTTGAATTATATCTCCTTCCTAAATCGTTCATAGTTGAGAAAGATCAAATCGAGATCATGGCTTCCGAAGTTTCCAAAGATAGAAGATTGCGCTCAAGCCATGATCCTCTCTTAGCCGTTGGAGAAGATTCCTTCCTCAAGTGGCGCTGATGATCTTCACTATATAAAGGAGAAGAAGAAGAGAGAGAGGACTTACGCACTTCAAGAATATCATTGCACAATCAACCCTCAAGTTTACGTTCTCTCTTCAGCGTGTTCTCTCTGCTTGTTCTTAAGAGTCTTATATTTTGTTTCAAAGCATTTGAGAGATACACAGTGAGCTTATAGGATATATTTCGAGAGAGTGTTATACTCAAGAGTTTATAACTCAGGAAGTAGACACTAGGCGATTGATTCACTAAGTGTAAGAGGATTGTACTAGATAGCATAGAGAGGTGGGGCTCTTCTAGATTGGTCCAGGACTCCAAGGGAACGTGAGTTGACTAGATTGCAATTGTATAGGAGAGAGGCTTCTCGGGGAGCTACTAGGATCCTAGGTCTTGTGAATCAATAAAAGCCGGTTGAATCCTAGGGTTGTGGAAGAACCCTAGGCGGGGACGTAGGCCAAGTTCGTGCCGAACCTCGTTAACAATTCGTTGCGTCCTTTACTTACTGCTTTACCTTATTTCCGCACTTGGTTCGAATTGTTTAACTTTGTGATTCATGTTTTCTCAAAAGGTTTGGCACGAGCTTCAAAAGCCTTGAGACTTTCTGCGTAAAACGGGCATACTCTATTCAACCCCCCTTCTAGAGTATTTCTATATTACTTTGTTTTAAATATCGAACCTTCAATTGGTATCAGAGCTTTACTCACTATTTTTTTATCTAACAATCTTGTGAGTTTTCGATCATGTCTGGTGAAGCAAGCGGAGGATTTGCACAGGGAAGGTCTACCCTTAGACCACCATTCTTTGTAGGAAACAACTTCATCCATTGGAGGTCCTTGATGAAGATGTTCATTATAGATCAAGATCTGGAACTTTGGAACATTATAGAGAATGGTCCGAAAATTCCAGAGAAAGACGGACCAAATGGAACCAAAGTCGCGAAGAGCGAGGCTGATTACATCCAAGCGGATCTTGAACTCGTCTCCAAAAACTACAGGGCTATAAACTTACTTTATTGTGGTCTTAGTACTGATGAGTTTAACCGTATTTCATCTTGTAGGTCAGCTAAAGAGATTTGGGACAAGATGGTCGTCACCTACGAAGGAACCAGTCAAGTGAAGGACACCAAAATCAGCATCTTCCTTCGAAAGTATGAACTCTTCAAAATGAAGCCTGATGAGTCCATTAAGGCCATGTTCACACGGTTCACGGAAATCACGAACAACCTTGACTCTCTCGGCAAGACCTTTGAGAATGTTGAGAAAGTGAGGAAGATATTGAGGTGCCTCCCAAAAGACAAATGGGGCCCGAAAGTGACAGCCATAGAGGAAGCCCAAGATCTCACCACTCTACCTCTTGATGACTTGCTTGGGAAGCTGATCACACATGAGATGATTCTCAATGAAGACGATGGAGAACTTCCAGCAAGCACTAAGAACTTGGCGCTCAAGTCTAAGAAGGATGAGCCCAAAGATGTGTCTGATTCTGATGATGAGGACGATGATGAGGATGATCCCTTTCATCTCATTGCAAGGGGTCTTTCTCAAATCCTCAAAATGAAGAAGCAATTCAAAAACAAAGATGGATCAGAGTCTTCTAAATTTCGAGGTAAGTCTCAATACAACAAATATGACAAGAAGACTAAACCTTTGTCTTGTTTTGAATGTGGTGAAACAGACCATCTAGTGAAAGATTGCCCTCAAAAGACGAAGAGTCAGTCCAAGAAAGGTGATAGATGGAATGAGAAAGCCATGGTGGCAACTTGGAGTGATTCCGACTCAGGTGACTCAGATGATGAAAAGGCCAACCTTTGTCTCATGGCCTCAGGAGATGAATCCCATGATAAGCAACTTGAGGTAACCGTAAGAGAGCTCATGGCAAGTCCAAAAGAGGTACTATCGGAATTCCTTTCTAATATGATTGCCAATGAAGAGAAACTTATTGCTCAAACTAACACTCTTATCAGGAAAACCGTGGACCAGGAAAGAACTATTGAGGAACTGTCTAGGAGGGTCCAAAGTCTTGAAACTTCTTATTCGGGTCTTGACATTAAAGTCAAGACTCTTGACTCAGAGAAATCTGAACTCAAGCAAGATCTCTCGTCTCTGAGAAGTGAACATCATGACTTAGAGAACGAGAAGATCTCCCTGAATAAGAAGATTCAAGACCAACAGACAGCCCTCATAAGTTTTACCAAATCCAAGGGCACTCTTGATAGGATGTTGGGTGAGCAACAAAATTCTCTAAACAGAAGTGGTATTGGTTACAACCCGAGGTTTTTAAAGAAGCAACACATTACCACTTTTGTAAAGGCCAAAGGAAGAAGAACCTCTCCTATATGTCACCACTGTGCTAGAAAGGGACATGTAAAAGAGACCTGCCCCTATAGAAGAAAGGATCCTCATATTATTCGCAATACATTTCCTATTCACTTGAGAAAAGAACGGATAATGCAAGTTTGGGTTCCCAAAGGCACTATTTTACCAAATATGGTTTATCCCAATAAAGGATCTAAATTTGCTCACTGGTCTAGCCACAAAGGTTGATGTTTGTTTTGCAGGAGATCACCAAGGTGAAGGAGCAAAAATGGATTATATATAGTGGATGCTCGAGGCATATGAGTGGGAAGAGTTCTCTCTTTCATGATCTAAAGGAGCAATCCACATGAACAATCACTCTTGGTGACAAAGGAAAGTGCGACATCGTTGGTATTGGTAGTGTTGGGAGTGATCCTAACCACTGTATTAAAAATGTTTATCTTGTTAATTGTTTGAAGTATAATTTGCTTAGTATTTCTCAACTATGTGATTATGGTAATGATGTTGGATTTAACAAGAAAAGATGTTTAGTGCGCAGAGAAGATACATGTGAAATAGTTCTAATTGTCTATCGTTATAACAACATCTATGTCGTGAATGCTGAGCAAGTGGCACAAGGAAGCTTATCCTATCTAAAGGCTTTGACGGACGATCCAAAGCTCTGGCACAGGAGACTCGGTCATGTGAGTCCACATACACTACAAAAGCTTGTGTCCAAAGGGAATGTAAGAGGACTACCTGAGATGGAGTTCAAAGGTATTGATATGTGCAAAGCATGCACACGAGGTAAACAAACACGTAGCTCTTTCAAACCCAAAAAGGTTGTAAGTACTTCTAGACCCCTTGAACTTTTACATATGGATTTATGTGGTCTTATGCGAGTCAAATCTCTCATGGTAAAAAGTACATGCTTGTTGTTATTTTTGATGAATGCAATGACGGTGCTTTGAGTGAAAGTGTTGCAGATATAGATCTTAACATCCATGCAGAGAACGAGAAAGGTGATGATGCTGCCACCAAGAACACAGAGAAGAAGAACATGCAAGAACCGATTCTTAACACTGAAGAATTGGCCCAAGGTGTTGAAGATGCGTCCAAAGCCCTTGGTGTCCAATCCAACAGTGTTGAGATATATGAAACTGCTGAAACTGAACCTAACAGGACCACGGAGTCAGATGTACCACAAATCAATCCTGATGGTGTGACGAATCAAGGAGCTGAGACTAGCAAAAGGAAATTCAAATACTCCTCATCACACTCATTAAAGGATATCATTTCTGACCCTACTTCTAGTGTTCAAACTCGGTCTAAACTTAAAGATCTTTGTGCTTTTAATGTGTTTGTTTCTCTTATTGAGCCAAAGAAGGTAAATGAGGCACTTCAGGAGCCAGACTGGATTATAGCTATGCAAAGTGAACTCAATGAATTCGAGAGGAACAAAGTCTGGACTTTGAAGCCTAGACCAAAGCATCAATCAGTTATTGGCACCCGATGGGTGTTTCGAAACAAGCTAGATGAGAATGGCAAGATTGTGAGGAACAAGGCACGGCTTGTTGCTCAAGGCTACAATCAAGAGGAAGGTATTGACTACGAGGAGACCTTTTCTCCCGTGGTCAGGCTTGAAGCCATTCGCATTTTATTAGCATTTGCATCTTTTATGAGCATAAAGTTATATCAAATGGATGTCAAGTGTGCTTTTCTTAATGGTTTCTTAGAAGAAGAAGTTTATGTGGCTCAACCCCTAGGTTTTGAAAGTTCAGAATTTCCCAATCATGTTTATAAACTTGACAAGGCGCTTTATGGTTTGAAACAAGCCCCAAGAGCTTGGTACGAGCGCTTGTCAAAATATCTTTTAGAGAATGATTTTAAAAGGGGGTTGATCGACAAGACTCTTTTTATCAAGACCAAAGGAAAGGACATTTTGGTTATTCAAATTTATGTTGATGATATATTATTTGGTGCTACTAACACATCTTTGTGCAAGGAATTTTCTGACATCATGTGCAGTGAATTTGAGATGAGCTTAATGGGTGAACTAAACTTCTTCTTGGGGTTACAAGTTCATCAATCCAAGAAAGGGATCTTCGTCAACCAAAGCAAGTACACTAAGGATCTCTTGAAAAAGTTCAAGAGTGATTGTTCATGTGGAACTAGTGTCAATCAAAAGGAGTATCGAGGAATGATTGGATCTTTATTATATCTCACGGCTAGTAGACCTGACATTATGTTTAGTGTTTGCATGTGTGCTAGGTTTCAAGCTGATCCCAAAGAATCTCACCTCGTGGTTGTGAAGAGGATCTTTCGATATCTCAATGGCACTAAGGAACTTGGACTATGGTACCCAAAGCAAAAGGATTTCACTTTAATTGGATATTCTGATGCAGATTTTGCAGGCTGCAAGGTGGATAGAAAGAGCACATCAGGATGTTGCCAATTCTTAGGAGCATCCTTGATCAGTTGGCACTCAAAGAAACAAAATTCAGTCGCTCTATCCACTGCAGAAGTCGAATACATTGCAGCTGGAGCTTGTTGCTCCCAAATCCTTTGGATAGCTCAACAAATGCGAGATCTTGGCATCAACCTCAAGGGTATCCCAATTAAGTGTGACAATACAAGTGCCATATCCATTACTAAGAATCCTGTTCAACATTCAAGGACCAAGCATATTGATGTAAGACATCATTTCATTAGAGATCATGTTGAAAAAGGTGATGTGTCCATATCTTTTATTTCTACTGATTATCAATGGGCTGACATTTTTACTAAGCCTTTGGCAGAGGACAAGTTCACCTTCATTAGACGAGAGATTGGGATGCTTAACAAGGATGCACTTTCGTAGGGGGAGCTTTCCCTTTACAAAAGATAAACTCTACTCAGTGTCAAGATCCTTGAACCTCATTTCAAAGGTTGTGAGCTGAATGGTAGAGCACATATAACGGATCAGATATGTTTGGTTGATATCTTATTAGGTATTTGATCAAATATATTTTTAATGGATTTTTAACCTTCTTTATTTGTTACCGATTTTATTTTATCCGAGTATTGTTTATTTGTGGAAATTATTTTAAAATCGGATTAATCTTTTCTTGCCTTAAGATTTGAAAGGATCTTTTTGAATTTTGAATTGTTTTAGTAAGTCTGATTTTGGAGAATATTTTTACCCTCCTCCCTTTGTTGAAAGACAAAAAGGGGGAGATGATTTGATAATGGTTTAGACTTTAAAACTGTTTGGGTCTTGGAAGACCTTGTTTTTGTTTTACTTTGTTGGATGTTTTTCATGTTAATCTTATGATCCAACATTCGTCTAACCCATGCAGGTACTTAGTCCGATTGTGCTTATGATATATCTGTTTGACTAAGTTGCAGGGATGCACAGGTTTTGTCTTTCATCAAGGGGGAGATTGATAACTTCACTTCCTTGATGAGAATCGGAATAAGTTTCAAAGGCCTTGACAGTCTGTTCGTGTCAAAGGTCTTGGAGTTTTAACAGTATTGATGAAATACAAAACCTGCTCTATATGTTATTATGTCCGAATATTATATTCTGTTATTATATGCTTCCATGTTATTATTATATATTCACTAACCTTTCAGGAAGCTATTTGAATTATATCTCCTTCCTAAATCGTTCATAGTTGAGAAAGATCAAATCGAGATCATGGCTTCCGAAGTTTCCAAAGATAGAAGATTGCGCTCAAGCCATGATCCTCTCTTAGCCGTTGGAGAAGATTCCTTCCTCAAGTAACGCTGATGATCTTCACTATATAAAGGAGAAGAAGAAGAGAGAGAGGACTGACGCACTTCAAGAATATCATTGCACAATCAGCCCTCAAGTTTACGTTCTCTCTTCAGCGTGTTCTCTCTGCTTGTTCTTAAGAGTCTTATATTTTGTTTCAAAGCATTTGAGAGATACACGGTGAGCTTATAGGATATATTTCGAGAGAGTGTTATACTCAAGAGTTTATAACTCAGGAAGTAGACACTAGGCGATTGATTCACTAAGTGTAATAGGATTGTACTAGATAGCATAGAGAGGTGGGGCTCTTCTAGATTGGTCTAGGACTCCAAGGGAACGTGAGTTGACTAGATTGCAATTGTATAGGAGAGAGGCTTCTCGGGGAGCTACTAGGATCCTAGGTCTTGTGAATCAATAAAAGCCGGTTGAATCCTAGGGTTGTGGAAGAACCCTAGGCGGGGACGTAGGCCAAGTTCGTGCCGAACCTCATTAACAATTCGTTGCGTCCTTTACTTACTACTTTACCTTATTTCCGCACTTGGTTCGAATTGTTTAACTTTGTGATTCATGTTTTCTCAAAAGGTTTGGCACGAGCTTCAAAAGCCTTGAGACTTTCTGCGAAAAACGGGCATACTCTATTCAACCCCCCTTCTAGAGTATATCTATATTACTTTGTTTTAAATATCGAACCTTCAGTTACTTATATGAGTTTTACTCAAAACATACTCTTGGAGTATTCTAATCAGAATTTATTACTTAGTATAATGTTTTACTAGTTACTTATATGAGTTTTACTCAAAACATATTCTTAGTGTATTCTAATAAGAGTTTATTAGTTAATATAAGGTTTTATTAGCTACTTATATGAGTTTTACTCAAAACATACTCTTAGAGTATTCTAATAAGAGTTTATTAGTTAATATAAGGTTTTATTAGCTACTTATATGAGTTTTACTCAAAACATACTCTTGGAGTATTCTAATAAGAATTTATTACTTAATATAAGGTTATACTAGTTACTTATGTGAGTTTTACTCAAAACATACTCTTAGAGTATTCTATTAAGAGTTTATTAGTGAATATAAGGTTTTATTAGCTACTTATATGGGGTTTACTCAAAACTTACTCTTAGAGTTTTCTAATAAGAATTTATAAGTCAATATAAGGTTTTATTAGCTACTTATATGAGTTTTACTCAAAACATAGTCTTAGAGTATTCTAATAAGAATTTATTAGTTAAGATAAGGTTTTATTAGCTACTTATATGAGTTTTACTCAAAACATACTATTAGAGTATTCTAATAAGAATTTATTAGTTAATATAAGGTTTTATTAGTTACGTATATGAGTTTACTCAAAACATACTCTTAGGGTATTCTAATAAGATTTTATTACTCAATATAAGGTTTTATTAGTTACTTATATGAGTTTTTGTCAAAACATAACCTTATAGTATTATAATAAGAATTTATTACTTAATATAAGGTTTTATTAGCTACTTATATGGGTTTTACTCAAAACATACTCTTAGAGTATTCTAATAAGAATTTATTAGTCAATATAAGGTTTTATTAGTTACTATATGAGTTTTACTCAAAACATACTCTTAGAGTATTCTAATAAGAATTTATTACTCAATATAAGGTTTTATTAATTACTTATATGAGTTTTCGTCAAAACTTATAGATCTATGGGGTGGCCCTCATATACCCTTATAATATTCTAATAAGAATTTATTGGTTAATATAAGATCTTATTAAACTTTTATTAGTTACTTATATGAGTTTCCTCAAAACATACACTTATAGTATTCTAATAAGAATTTATTACTTACTATAATGTTTTATTAAACATTTATTAGGTACTTATATGAGTTTTCTCAAAACACACCCTTATAATATTCTAATAAGAATTTATTAGTTAATATAAGATCTTATTAAAATTTTATTAGTTACTTATATGAGTTTTTCTCAAAACATACCTTTATAGTATTCTAATAAGAATTTATTACTTACTATAATGTTTTATTAAATATTTATTAGACACTTCCATGGGGTTTCCTCAAAACACTCTCATAATATTCTAATAAGAATTTATTAGCCAATATAAGGTTTTATTAAAAATTTATAAGTAACTTATATCAATTTTCCTCAAAACATACTCTTATAGTGTTCTAATAAGAATTTATTACTTAATATAAGGTTTTATTAAACATTTATTAGTCACTTATATGAATTTTCCTCAAAACATATCCTTATAATATTCTCATAATAATTTATTAATTAGTTAATATTTTTTTTTCAACACTTGTCAAATTATATATATAAAATCTCATAGGCATATTTGGGCCCGTCAATGGGCCAATCGGGGAAAACTGTCATATTTGGGCTTATTTAGCCACGGATTTAGCCACGGATTCAATCGTCGCTAAATCATCACTTCATTCAATGGGCTGAGATAAAATAATTGGGCTTTCACTATCTTCTATTGGGCCGAGCCCAGAAATTTTGGGAGAGTTTGTACCCGGATTTAGCCACGAATTGAGTGTAATCGGATAGTCCATTCATGATATATATCCGGCCCACCTACAATTAGTGTCCCAAGGCCCACACACCACATATGTTCATTTGATTTCCGATGATTACTAGCCACAGATTTAGCGACGGATATTGTGTTGTTGCCATATCAGCGTCGAAAACAGCCACGACAATCTTATAATTCGTGGCTACGTTCGTGGCTATTTACTGACACACACATATCGGGCCACAAAATCAGCTACGGACATCAGAGTCGTTGCTAATAGCCACGAATGTTTTGGCATGTCATACCAGGATGAGTATTAGCCACGAATATAGCCACGGTCAGGAACAGTCGTGGCCAATGTCATCGCTAATGGCCACGAATACATGGTCGCCTATAATCCGTGGCTAACCATCTGTAGCTATTTCCTGTTTTTTTTAGTAGTGTTGATGCCATTATTAAAAGGCATTTGATGCCATTATGAAAAGGAAATTGATGTCATTACTATAATTTCGAAAATAATCAGTATTCTGCTTCAACTCCTTTTTAGTTCTAAGGTTTTCTTCTTGAATGAAGTCCTTGCTTCTTATATTAAAAATCAGTACCTTACATAGTCAAGTTTTGCTTCTTGAATGAAGTCTTTGCATACATTAAAAATCAGTACTTTGTTTGTGTGCCAGTGCTAAGGTTTGCTTCTTTCTCCGGTAGGCAATAGAAAGTCAGATATCTCGTTTGTGATTCAACTCGTTATCCGGTTCCAAAAGAAGCGAGTGTGCAGCTGATATCTCGTTTGTGCTTTTCTATATTGTAGACAAGTGTTCATCAGACAAATCAGAGGGAGTCAATTGGAGACAGAGCTCTTGTTCTATACACCAACGAGCAACCTCTTCACACATCAACTCAACAATCTGCCCCCGGACTGAATAAACGAGTCACTGAGGATCAGTCACTTGAAGAAGCAGACGAAGTCAAGCACACTTGGAGAAGAGCTGATGAGGATCAGACAAATCAGAGGTTGCTCTAAGTATATTTTAATTTTCTTGCACTTGTGAGTATGTACACTAGATGTTAGGCAATATGTAGGTTTCTGAATTTTGTTGGCTTGACGTAAACTTCGTACGGCAAACACTTTTGTTGGCTTCAAGTAGTCGTTGGACGTCAAATGTGTATGCAAGGGACCTTTAGTTGAGTGCACCTGTGATGAATGCACTTGCATGTCATTTGTTGGCTTCAATTGCTTTTGCAGATTGTATAAATGCACTTTTATATAATATACACAGGGTGCAATTATATATATAATGGAACAATTTAGGGTAGCATTAACCGTAGCAACGGCTATGAGCCCTGGCAACTATTACAAAACTTTCAAGACAAAAACATTTATGAGTGTAGCTACGACAAATTTCCGTTAATTATTTTTTGTAGTAGATGCTCTAATGCAATACTGGAATTTAAGTCACACAAGCATGCTAACAATTTATATAATGTGCAGAAAGCTGTAAATGGGCCCACACAGAATGCCAAGTGGCACCTCCCTCTAGGCTTCTACGGAATCCTATAGTAACTCGATCATTACAAAAGGGAGCTACCTCACCCTACGTTGCAAATCAACCCTCTCCCATAATGAGTCTACTAACTACAAAGGGGAGGCAAGCAACGACACCTATCTAATGTGTAGGCTCTAAGAGTCCTATGACACTTACTACCAAAAAGTGTACCGCATCATGCAAGGAACTTCCTATAATAAGCACCAACTATGATGACAAGAATAAAGAAAAAGGTCGTATCAGGTAACACCTATAACGGCCGTTCTGTCTACATACGCATACAGAATAAGAATGCTCATTCGCTCGTGCAAATCCTAGCATGATACTACAAGACATGCGAGATGCAACACCTACATACTATATGACACATCAGACATGAGGTCCTGGTTAGTGAGTAAGCCACGGAGGACTTACCTGGCTAGCTAAACAGCGATATAGGAACCTGGGACACAGCAAGCACAATCACAGAGTGTCACCTAAATACATAATGAGAATATATTGAACACATATATCACACAATCATACAAGAAGATAAATAAAAAAGTTCACATCATACATACTTTTAACTCAACATGATGAATCATCTCTCATCTCGTATCGTATTCAACATATATAATCCACCATCTCAACACCTTAATTAAGACAACCTCCATATCATACTTAGCCAAATTCAGATATTACTGACGGAGGGAAAACCTGTCTTTGATCCGCCAAAGTAAACTCAAACTTATAACTAGTATAGCAATAAGCAAGAGGTCGATCCCACATGGAAATTCGCTATTCAAGTGTGATTAAGGTGCCGATCAATTAACAAAAAGGGGGGTTTTTAGTGTGAAAGTTTTGCATTTTATCAAAGCGGATTGAAGAAAGCAAAAGTAAATAATTGTAATTCAGACAATTAGAAGAAGCAATTCTACCTACAATTTTCCACTTTATTTGATTGAAGCGATCATTGTAACTTCTTCTCGTCCTATTAAGTTTCCTAAGAAAGCCCTTGTCCCGACCTAATATAGTTACTAGTCCAACCAGTCCTAGCAACCCTTATCAATCGAACAGTCCCTAAAGAAGGATTTAACCCAATTGATAGCTTTAAGTTCAGAGATTAACCAAGGTATTGGCAGTCCCTAAAGAGGGATTTAACAACACATTCAACTTCCTACTCATTCAATTAGTTCAACCAGCCCTAAAGGAACAAGTTTGCCACTTAGGTTAAGGTTCACAACCAGGAATCTACAAAACCTTAACAATTGAATTGATCTAACAAGTTGACCAGACAAGATAGAACAAAACAATAGACAATCAAGCACAAAGAAGTTGAAGCATTCAAATATAGGAAACAAGGAACGAGAATTAGAAACTCACAATCAATCCAAATAAAGCTTCAAATTGCACGCAGAATAGATGAGTTTAGTTCCTCATGGAAGACATCGCTCAAATCTCTAAAGTGTCCAATGAACCAGAGAATAGAATAGAAGTGTTGGAAAAATAACATTCGGCATTATAATAATAAATCTAAGTCGGCCAAAAAACCAAACAACCGAAACTAGGGTTTTCGTTAGCAAAACGACGTGCAGACGACAAATGCTGCGGCCGCGGCATGGTTGCTGCGGCCGCAGCCAGGGGCATTTAATGGAAAATCTATCCCAAATTTGCTCTTCTTGTCAATAGGAAAGTTGTAGTTATCTGAAAGAGCTTTCCAACGCATGGTCATAATAGTCAATCGAACAACCGAGGCCTCCAGAAAGTGCAAAACAAGTTCAGCATGTCTGACGACAACTTCTGCAGACTTGTTCTTCGTTTAGGTCCGCTTTTTCTTCTCATGACCTCTTGAGATCTTCATGTAAGCTTCTCTGATCAACTAGACATTCTCATCTAATGCGTTAACAACTTCTGTCTCATCATCGGATCCACGATTACCTGAAATAATCAATAAAAGTGTGTAGATTCCGACTCCACTAACATAGAGAGCAAATATGCAAATTGTACTTAATCCATCCATGAAATGCATCTTAACTTATCTAAATGCAACCTATTATGCCTACCTAAATGCATGCTATCAAATTCCCCCACACTTAACCTTTGCTTGTCCTCAAGCAATGATAGAATGAACATGACTCAATGCATACGACAGGAAATCCTTTCAAATTTCAACCTCATCAAAAAGCAATATCATAGCAAGTGAAAACATAAGCCAAGTAGACAAACGTCATAGCATGTATTCCAGTGATCAAAGCTTAGAAGTAGACATCACCCAACCTCACCAGAAATATTTGTTTCACTCATGTGTTTAGGCTTTAAGGTACAACTCTCAACTCAATCCAAAATGCACTAAGCTCATAGACATTGACCACCATATCACCAAATATCTACCGAAATGTCATTACTTGCGGGACACAATAAAGACAACTAAATAAAATGTGACACTTTTTTTTTCTTTTCTTTTGTTTTCTTTTCTTCTCTTTTTTTTCTTGTCTTGGTGCTTTCTTTACGCGAGGCGCAAACATGAGTGTCATGAATGACCCCGGTCTATCAACACCTCAACCTACTAATATGAAGTCCACTTGAACATCTTTTGACGCAAGTTGCAAACACGGGTGTCATGAATGAACCTGATTACTCAATGATCAAGCTTTCTTTCCTAGTGGATAGTTTTCAACACCTTTTTGCGCGAATCATACCCATGGGTGTCATGTCTAGACCCGGTTACTAAGTGCATCAACCATTGCCACCTTATTCACTAAATATGCACAAATTCAAACAAAATACTCAAAATACAAACATAAACTCCGCAAGAAACAAACATGTGAGTCGGTCTTGAAAATAGATACTGCAGTCAATGCCAAGAGGTAGCAACACAAGGAGAGTAATTCACACAATTGAGCAAAAGATTTCAAATAAGGCTAAACATTCTCACAAGGTCATGTTTTTAGAATTTCAATCATACTTTAGCTCAATCATACATGCTCAATTATATTTGCTAGCTCATGTTCCACAAAAATCAAATAATAGATAAGGCCAAAACATCCAAAACTCCATGGGATTTATATGATCATGCTTGAAATTTAAATAAGAGGAAAACTAAGCCAGATGGGTATTTGAATAACACATATGTATGCAATGCATGATTACTTTTGGATTTTTCGAATTTTTTTTAAATACAAAAATAAGCAAAGTTTAATAAAAATGATTACAGAATTTAAACATGATGCAGAAATTTAAATATGATCTCCTATATGCACTATATATACAGAATTCCTCTCCCCCACACTTAAAGTTTTCATTGTCCTCAATGAAACAATAAAGACAAAAAAAGTAAATCAAATATAATCAGGGTGAAGGAAAAGAAAAAGGAAAAAGAAAGAAAAACTTACCTCGGGTTGCCTCCCGAGAAGCGCCTTTGTTTCCAGTCGTTGGCTCGACGAAATGGCCCTTGATTGGCCTAGGTTCCTCCACCAGGGTCACCTACATCTGTCATCTTATTGACAAGTGTGGGCAGCTTTGGAAGGTGTAGCTTTCTGTCCAAGCACTCATCCATTACCCTTAGATTCTCTCCTTGAGCTAGTCCTGGGGGTTGTCTTGGAATCACAAAAGGTTTCAATTTGTTAGAGGGCTCAAATTTCCATAAACTATTTTCCTTAGGTGTTTCTATCAAATCACGAAAATTATTTTTGCGATCCATATTGTTAGCAGTAGGCATATCTAAAGAATTTTCAGGAGAAAGCTTTTCATGATTAAAGAGAGAGAATTCTATCTTTCTTCCATCAAACTCCATAGTCAATAAATCCTCACAACAATCAATTTTCGTTTTTGCAGTTTTCAGGAATGGTCTTCCTAGTATAATGGGTGTTTTTGGGGCTCCCTGTTCCATATCTAAAACAAAGAAATCAATAGGGAAAAATAAATCATCTACCATAACCAAAACATCTTCAATAACGCCTCTTGGCCTGATTTGTGATCGATCAGCAAATTGCACTGTAACCCAGTCTCAGTCAGAGCACCCAAACCCAAAGACATGTACATGTTATAGAAAATAACATTAATTGAGGCTCCTAGATCTAGCATGGCTTGTTTGAATCTAGTATTCCCAACTGCACATGGAATTTTAAACATACCTGGGTCTCCACATTTTTCGGGCAATTTCTTTTGCAACACAGTAGAGACATTTTCATTCAAGCTTACCTTTTCCTTCTTTTTCAATCTTTGATTCTTCTTTATGGTGCATAATTTCTTCAAAATTTTAGCATATCTAGGAATGCTCTTAATTAATTTGAGTAAAGGAATATTTACCTCGCATTTGCTGAACGCCTCAAAGATCTCTCTATCGTTCTCATACCTTCATGTATCCTTTAGGGCTTCCGGAAAAGGTGGAACCGGCTTTGGAGTCTCCATAGGTAAAGAAGAAGAAGGAGGAGAGGAGGGAGGAGGAAGAGGAAAAGAAGAAGAAGAAGAGGAGAAAGACGGAAAATGTGTACCTGGCACCGACGGATCGGCGAGGGCATTGGCGGCGGGCGCGGCGTATGGCTACGGGCGCAGCATGTTTGATTGGCCGCGGTCGCGACATGGTTGTTGCGGCCGCAACACCGTATTGCCTCTGTCTTCTTCGTTCATTACTTCCCTATCTTCGTCCATGATTCCCTCATCGTCCATTTGAGGTGTGACAATCAGTTCCTTGCCACTTCTAAGCATTATTGCACTAACATTCTCCCTAGGATTCTCAATCGTTTGCGATGGGAGCTTTCCGAAGTCATTTGCCTCTTCTGCGCTTAGCAGTTGAATGATTTGACTCATCTGGTTCTCCAAGTTCTTAGATCGTTCACCATGGTCCAAGACTGCCAGTGCGAGGGTCTTAGTGCACGTCTCTAAGTTCTTGGTGCGTTCAGCCTGGTTCATGACGAATTGTGTGAAGGCTTGTAGTGCGTTTCCATCAGGTGCACTTGCCTGAGGCTGTCCTCCCTGACGGAGGTCAAACTGTTGTTGTGGCCTCACCTGATACCCTCCTTGCTGATTGAAAGGCTCTTGATAGTTTCCATAACCATAGCCCTGCTGATAGCCTCCATTGTAGTTATTATAATTGAAGTGCCCAGGACTACCAAAGTTGCCTTGCCTAGGCCTTTGTGGAGTAAAATTCCCAATTGCATTCAACTCAACCCTAGGTTCTTGAAAAGTTGAGTACATATCCATAGTATGGGATGGATCGTTGTAGGATTCACATGCTTTCAACTGGTGAGATGCTCTGTCAACTACTAGCTTCTTGATCATCTCTTTCATCTCTGCCATATCAGTCTATAATGCAACCACTGAGGCATCAATAGCAAGTACACCTCTAGCACGAGTGTTCTTGTTGAACTGCCTAGAGCCCTCAGAGAGCTCCTTAAACACTTCTCAAGCTGCAGCAGGTGTCTTATTCAGCATGTTTCCCCCACAACAGGAATTCACCGTTTTGCGCTCTTCATCAGTAAGCCCATTGAATAAGAAGAGAACCATATCCTTCTGAGAGTACCCATGGCATGGGCAGCTAGCACAGAGTTTCTTGAAACGCTCAAAGTACTCATGAATGGACTCCGTCGCGTACTGCTCAATGCTGCTGATTGATCTTTTTAAGGCATTGAGCTTTGTAGCAGGGAAGTACATCTCAAGGAAGACTCTCTCCATCTCAGCCCAAGTAGTAATAGATCCAAGTGGTAGATAGAAGAACCACTCATTCACATCATCCTTCAAAGAGAAGGGAAAAGCTCTCAGCTTGATTTGCTCTGCGGTGAAGTTCTCAGGTTTCATCCCAACTACTACAATATGGAACACATACAGATGCTTGTGGGGGTCCTCCTCACTCAGCCCATGGAACTTGGGTAACAGATGAATTACCCTAGATTTCAGCTCAAAGTTTACTCCTTCCCCAAGTGCAGGGAACTGGATTGCTAAGGGTTGTTGTGCCAGATCTGGAGCAGTAAGCTCCTTTAGAGTACGATTTGCGTCGTTAGCCATTTCTACAATGCTTTCTACAACGAAGAATTAGTAGCACGGGTATGGACCATATAAGACGGTCCACACCAAAATCAACACCAAAAAACACACAAGAATTAATAAATTTCCCCGGCAACGGCGCCAAATTTGACGGAGGGAAAACCTGTCGTTGATCCGCCAAAGTAAACTCAAACTTATAACTAGTATAGCAATAAGCAAGAGGCCGATCCCACAGGGAAATTCGCTATTCAAGTGTGATTAAGGTGCCAATCAAGTAACAAAAAGGGGGGGTTTTAGTGTGAAAGTTCCGCCTTTTATAAAAGCGGATTGAAGAAAGCAAAAGTAAATAATTGTAATTCAGACAATTAGGAGAAGCAATTCTACCTACAATTTTCCACTTTATTTGATTGAAGCGATCCTTGTAACTTCTTCCCGTCCTATTAAGTTTCCTAAGAATGCCCTTGTCCCGACCTAATATAGTTACTAGTCCAACCAGTCATAGCAACCCTTATCAATCGAACAGTCTCTAAAGAAGGATTTAACCTAACTGATAGCTTTAAGTTCAGAGATTAACCAAGGTATTTGCAGTCCCTAAAGAGAGATTTAACAACATATTCAACTTCATACTCATTCAATTAGTTCAACCAGCCCTAAAGGAACAAGTTTGCCACTTAATTGGCCGCGACCTCGGCATGGTTGCTCTAGCCGCAGCCAGGGGCCTTTCACGGAAAATCTATCCCGAATTTGCTCTTCTTGTCGATAGAAAATGGTAGTTCTCAGAAAGAGCTTTCCAACGCATGGTCATAATAGCCAATCGGACAACCGAGACCTCCAGAAAGTGGAAAACAAGTTCAGCATGTCTGGAGATAACTTCTGCAGACTTGTTCTTCGTTTAGGTCCGCTCCTTCTTCTCAGGACTTCTTGAGATCTTCATGTAAGCTTCTCCGATCAACTAGACATTCTCATCTAATGTGTTAACAACTCCTGTCTCATCATCGGATCCACGATTACCTGAAATAATCAATAAAAGTGTGTAGATTCCGACTCCACTAACATAGAGAGCAAATATGCAAATTGTACTTAATCCATCCATGAAATGTATCTTAACTAAGCTAAATGCAACCTATTATGCCTACCTAAATGCATGCTATCAATTACCATTTCATACTCACACTTAGCATATGAATATATAACATCGCCATCATAAGCAACCAATATTTAATCTCTTAAAATAAATCATCACGCGGCATGCTATTAGTCACACATATCATGCCGTTAGTCAAACGATCATATCATCATGCTAGTTAGTCATCGAACAAGTCGGGTTCCCAAGTTAGTTCTAAAACCATTTCAAAATCCGCGTCTAACAGTTAAGAATTCTGACCCTTGAAACCACTCCCAAAATTTGTTTTTCAATTTATTTATTTATTAAATCACTTCCCGATCTTTGATATTCTTTTTCAAATTCTCTTTTAAATCATTAAGTCCAAATAATATATTTTAAACCCCCAATTAATATTATATTTTATTTTAAATACCATTAAATAATTAAATAAGTAAACGGTTAAATCCGAACCGAGTCAAATACATTTAAATCCAGCCGAACCAAACCGGTTTAATTTAATCTCAAGCTGGCCGGAGCTCTCGAGCTAACCCAATCGTCGGAGCTTTCGACGATTGCTCGCTCACGCCTCTCTCGAGCTCACCGGAGCTCTCGAGCTAACCCAATTGTCCCGCACTCAGCTCTCACTCACTACAGACTAATCTAAACATTGAATAAAGCATGAATTCGAATCGAGGATGGAAGGAAATGATGGAAACTCACGGAGGTGTTCGCGACTTCGGAGCTCTTGATCGGAGTTCTGGGCATCGTCGAAGGCTCACGATGGCTTGTCAGACCTGCGACAGACATGAGTGAGTGTGATGGTGAAGCTCGACGACGATTTTGATTAAAAACGGAAAAGAACGACTTACCGGAAGGCGAAGCGCACTCAAATAGGGGAAATGGAGCTCCAACGCTTCAGCTGCTCTCGGTTGCGGCTTCTGGGCGGCTTCGGCTGCTGTTGGTAGCTCCGAGGAGATGGTGAATGCTCCTTCTGTTGAGCTCTCAAGGAGGAAGGAGGACGGGGTGGCGATGGAGCTCGGTGGAAGTGATGGGGAGCGACGGTGAAGATGGCGGTGAAGGTGCGAACGATGGTGGTGATGATGGAGATGGTTGATGGCGATGGAGATGGTGGACGGTGGAGGAGGTAATGGCGATAGGATGGTGAACCGATGGCCACGGGTTGACGGGTCGGACCCGTCGGGTCGAGAACTCGGGGGACATTATAGAAGTGTGTAAGAGATTGATTCTATTGATTGATATGTTTACGATATATAGGAGATTACAAATCTTATCTTAGGCAACTAAATCTTTCCTTTGGTAGGAGATATATACAACATAGAATTATAACAACCTAGGTTTATCTTTATCTAATACCCCCCGCAAGCTTAAGGACGCGGAGTGACCCGAAGCTTGGGACGAATAGCGGCAAAGAACCGACTTGTAAGCGCCATGGTGAAGATGTCAGCGACTTGATCCTTGGCCGGGATATGCTTGACAACAAGTTCATGAGAGTCGACCTGTTGTCGAACGTAATGGTAGTCGAGCTGGATTATTTAGACTTAGCGGTGATTGCAGGATTGTTGGCAAGGAATGTTGCTGAGAGATTGTCGCATAATAGCACTGGCGTAGGGCGGACGGGGACACGGAGTTCACGCAGCAACTGACTGAGCCACGCAAGTTCAATGGCGGTGAATGCAAGGGCTCTGTACTCGGCCTTTGTGCTAGAACGAGCAAGAGCTTTCTGTTTGCGACTGGGCCAACTAATGAGATTACCACCATAGTAAACCGCAAATCCATGTTGGGAACGAAGATCATGAGGATCAGTAGCCCAACCAGCATCAGAGTACGCAACTAGATCAGACCGAGAAGATGTAGTGAGAGTAAGGTCGTGGCTGAGAGTACCCTTTAGGTAGCGTAGGATCCGTTTCACGTGCTGCCAGTGGGACGTTAAGGGCTTATGCATGTGCTGGCAAGCCCGGTTAACCGCAAAACTGATCTCAGGCCGAGTGATCAATGCATACTAGAGACTACCGACAACATGCCGATAGGCACTAGGATTCGAGTAGGGCAAGTCAGAACCGACAACCTTTTTGGTGACAGAGGAGTCAGTAGGAGAGGATATTGACTGAACCTCTAACATCTTGCATTGCTCTAGCAGATCATACAAATACTTCTGTTGGGAGAGATTAATGGATGACCCAGAGTAGACGATTTCGACCCCAATGAAGTAGGACAGCCGACCAATATCCTTGTGAGCAAACCACCTGTTGAGAGCCGAGATGAAGCTAGCAACGAAAGCAGAGTCAGAACCAGTAACGATGATATCATCAACATAAACAATAACATAAGTAATGGAGGAGGCGGTGTGCAGAACAAAGAGCGACGTGTCGGAGAAGCAAGCCTGAAAGCCGCAGCCGTGTAAATAAAGGCGAAGCTGATTGAACGAGGCACGGGGTGCCTGTTTGAGACCATACAACACCTTATGAAGTTTGCAGACATGAGTAGGATGAGTGGAATTGACAAACCCTTTCGGCTGAGACATGTAGACCACCTCATTAAGGTCGCCATTGAGGAATGCATTGTTGATGTCGAGTTGACGAATGCCCCATCCTCGAGACAGAGCAATACATAAGACCACCCGAATGGAAGTCGGCTTGACAACATGACTAAATGTATCAAAATAATCCACCCCCTCTTCTTTATGGAAACCTTTGGCAACAAGACGTGCCTTATACCTTTCAACGCTACCATCCGATTTCCGTTTGATGCGAAAGACCCACTTGTTTCCGACAACATTAGCATTTGGAGGACAGGGGACAAGGGACCAAGTTCCATTGGCATGAAGAGCATCGATTTCAGATTTCATTGCAGCAAGTCACTGATCAGACTTTGCAGTTGTGGCGAATGTGGATGGTTCCTTCCCGGTGAGAAAGCACGCAGGAGCCGGATGTCGAGTGGTGGCAGATGTGCGATGTTTGAGATCACTGGTTCGAGTGCAAGTTGACATGGAGTGCTGAGAGTGATCAGCCAAACGAAGAAAGTCCAGGGGCAAGTGCTCATGGGAGGAAACCACAGGGCCTGGAGCATCCGTCGAGGTGGCCGAAGAAGATGAGCTCATGGGGGAATGGGACGGGGTGGTTGACGAGGATGCAGGGGCAGCGGGATTGGGTGACGAGGGTGTAGTGAAGGGGGAAGATGAGTTCGCGGCAGAGGACACAGGGGAGGGTGGGTTCACTAGGGTGGTGTCGGCAGAGGACACATGCGAGGTAGACAGGGGGAGGACACTAGGAGACGGTGTTTATTGGACACTAGGAGACGAAACTTTGAAAGTAGACTCTTGAGGACAGCAGCATGTGGGTGGGCAAGGCGGTTATGCCAGCCTTGGATGGTGGTGCGGCTGGAAAGGAGGGCATGAGGAGGGCTGGAGGAGGGCAGGAGATGATAGAGACCATCTTCGACGGTTCCTTTTAGGAGCATCCGACCCTGCAAGTCCTTAACAAAGCAACAGTTATGATGCAGTTCAATAAAGACATCATTGTCCCGTGTGAGGGATGTGGCACTAAGTAAATTCTTGTCAATTTGAGGAACAAAAAGAACATTGCGTAATGATAATGAGGATTGACCAATAGACGAAGAACCAATGTGAGTGATAGGAACGAGTTTACCGTCCCCAAGAGCAAGGTGATCAGTACCATCGTATTCTGAACGAAGAGACAGGTTCCTCATGTTGTTGGTGACATGATGAGAAGCCCCGGAATCCACGTACCAAGAGGGATCAGCAGCGAAGGAGCCAGAGGAGGCTTGGTTTGCCGACTTCGGCACATAAGTGGACGAAAAACGGGTCATATCCAGCCGATTGAAGCAGTTCTTAGCCGGATGACCAGGGCGATCGCAAATCTGGCAAACAGGGCGAGATGAGTACTGAGGGGAGTTGGCAGCGTCAGTGAAGTGATCAGACAAGCGTCCCCTGCCCCGGCCTCGTCCGCGATCACCACGACCACGACCTCGAGTCGGAGCATCAGATCTGGGTTGAGAGCCGGTAGAAACCGAATTTGCAGTAGGAGAAGAAACGGCATCAGTAGCGGGAGGAACAGGAATCGTGGTGACACCAGCAGCCGGAGTTGATTCCTGTTGAATGCGCTCCTCCTCATGCAGCAGAAGCCCGACGAGTTCATCAGGAGCCACCGGTTCGACACGAACGTTGATCGCCGCCTTGAATGCACCATAAGATGCATCCAATCCATGAAGAAGCGAGGCAACAAAGTCGTCATCTTGAACAAAATATTGACACTCAGCAAGAACATCAACGACGGAGCGTTTCTTCTCGATGTAGTCCATCATCGACAAGGAACCCTTGGAGAGGTTCTGCAATTGGCCCTTGAGATTCATCAGACGGGCTCGAGTCTGAGACTGGAACATGGAAGAGATCATTGCCCAAGCATCGTAGGACGTGGATGCCTTGGCAACGTAGCAGAGCAGCTTCTCGGAGAGCGTTGAACGCAGCCAGACCAGGACAAAACGGTCTGCCTTCCGCCAGGCAGTGTACGCGACAGAAGGGGCTGCGCCATCCTTTAGATGGGATTGGGGCTTGGTGAGCACATAGGCGTTGAGATCGTAGGCCTCAAGAGTGGAGAGGACAACGCTACGCCATGAGTAGTAGTTGCTGCGATAAAGTTTGATCGACAGATTGGGGAACTGCATATGCGTGGAAGCACCAGTAGAAAGAAGGATATTTTTATTGGATTGGGAGGTAGAGCTCGACATGGTGGATGAATGGACGGTAAAAAAATTGAAGGAGAAAACCCTAGGCTCTGTATACCATGTAGAAGTGTGGAAGAGATTGATTGTATGATTGATATGTTTACAATATATAGGAGATTACAAATCTTATCTTAGGCAACTAAATCTTTCCTTTGGTAGGAGATATACACAAGATAGAATTACAACTACCTAGGTTTATCTTTATCTAATAGACATGACTTGAACCCTAACCCGGGAATTCAATGGGTCGACGGGTTCGGGTCACCCGGCGGGTCGACCGGTCAATCCGCGAGTTGAGTCACGTGGCAATAAACTGGGTACCCGACGGGTTTTGCGGGTCGACCCGTCGGGTCAACCATAAAAAAAAAACACAACCGATCAAGTAAATTACTACTTTCACCGATTTAAGGTTGACAAAACATGGTACGTGGGAGGTTTTATTTGCCGACCGCAGAATCATTGATGTAAGAGCATCTCAAACTCCGCATCTCCAGGTTGTCTTCCTTCTGTTGTGAGCTTAATTAGCCATATCTTTATGCATACTTTAGTTCCATATTCTTTACATTTTGCATATTTCGGGTTGGGAATATGTCGAATTTATGTAGTATATGCTTATTTGTTAGAAATGGAGATCTACATAAGTTTCTGTTTAATATCGCAGAATATGGAACCATTTCGAGGAGCGAAAACCAGAGCACAAAGCCACTCGATATCGACTAACCTTAGTCGATCTCGACAAAGACTTGCCTAGACACTAGCCAGCATCGAGGAGCCTATGTCGAGGAACAGAAGACGAAGAATCCGACTCCGAACCCTACTCGATATCGAGTACGGGTACTCGAGGTCGACAAAGATATGGAGCCAGGACCGGGTACCTCGAGAAGACTTGCCCGACGATAGCCATGCATAATTGAGGTAAAAATCCGACCTTTATCATGTTTTGAGCGTTTTCCTACTTGTTGATGTGTTTATTACCCATCTAATGGAGATCCATGCTAACAACTTGGATTATAAACATAAAATCGGTAGAGACAATTAGGGTTTCTTGAAAGAGTTGTCTAATTGTTGGAAAAGGCGAAAGCTTGTCCTTTGATGCAATTCATATGATTATCTGTTTGATTCTGCCTTATGCATGCTTGGTTATCGTTGTTGCAAACCCCAATCTTGGAAGTTCTTTTCATACAGTTTAGTTCGAAACCCCAAAAGCATTTGTTCTTTATTTTCTTTCGATTTATTTTCTGTCCTCCTACTCGATATCGACTGGCACTACTCGATATCGAGTGAACTGATCCTCGACCAAGTCGTTGTAGCTTCTGTGTGCAGGTACTCGACAAGACAAGCCGAAGTCGACAAGGACCCTACTCGATATCGAGTAGCCCTGGTCGATATCGACTAGACCTGTTCTTGCTGCTGCGCTGTGTTCGACTGTCCGATCTTCTGTCGAGTTGCTGTACTCGAGATCTAGGACTTCTGTGGTCGACTTTTGTGAGATTCTCCGCTGCCTAGGATCCGCTGACACGCTTCCTCGTGGATCGATCCTGACTTCCCGCTGCTGCATCAGGAGGAGGTCTTGTAATTATTTGCGTGGGAAGAATCTGGTTTGATCTATTTTGTTATATTTCATACTCGATTTCCTCCTACCAACACCTTCCCGCCTTCATCCAAAGTCAGATCTTCATCTGAATCTCCTCCGCCAGATTTCTTCACTATATTGGTCTTCATCCAATGTCCCTTCATCGAAATCGATCTACACCACCTCCGAAAAACGTCATCGAGCGTCATCAATTGAGCGGCCATGGAAATCGATTGAGTGAGGGCGAGAGAGAAGAGGTGGCGTTGAACTCAGCCATTGCTGCTGATCGATCTGAACGAAGGGAGGGAGAGGGATCCGAGGGAAAGAGGATTGGGGTTATTGCAACAGTATTTGCGTCTTTAACAAATATTATCAACTTTTAACTAATTTAGATTCAATAATTGACAGTTTGCTAATTAGAGTAGAAAATAAGGTATCCCGGCCCAATTTCTTAAAAAATGACCAATGATTCAATTTCTTTCACTTTCATCAATCTCAAACGACGATATCACTTGTCCATAAGTAAAAAAATCTCCATAGCTGCCTCCTATTGTCTCTTTTGCGTCTCAGCTACGTATCCTCTGCAAATATGGGTTCTGGTCGTCTTGTTCCCTTCGAATAACATCCATTGCCTGCATAATTAATTTATAACATATAGATGTCACCATAAACACACATTGCTATAGTCAAGGTCGAACATATGTGCAACTATTATAACCTTGAATATTTATTTTTAAAAATATTAATTATAACGTACGTACCCTAAAACTTCTCCATTTTCTTCCCCTTTGAGGAATGATCAGTTCATAATGGCCATTGTCGATGGGTCTGAAAATCTTCACTTCATGGACAACTACAAGGCGTTTGAGTCTCTCATAGAGGTCTTCCACATAACAGATCTCCTTACATCTCATTTTGGGATGAGTTTTGGGTTCAACATCTTCTATTTTCTCCGCATCCATCTTCCATCCCATGTATAGACCCATCATGATTCTTGATTTTGTAAGCTTTCTAATAACAACTTTGGAATCTCTCTCTAGACCCCTGCTCCAGGTCAATGTAACAGATAATTAGTACTAATTATTCTCAATTTCTTTATTCATTTTTAATTGTTGGTTAGCTAAGATAAGGAGGATAATAATATACTTTATAAACATGATTTAATATTTACCTTAGCATATCAGAGCGAATCATTTCAAGATCCCCCATCTTGAGCTTACAAGTGGTTCCCAGTTCCACAATATAAGGTTTATAAGATTTTGGATAGTACTCTCTGCTGTTTATTTCCATATGAATCTTAAGCTCTATTATCATGTTTAAGATCTCCGACCTATGCCCCGCTTTTACCTCAACAGTAAGATCTGAAGCCAAGTATTTGAAATATGCTGTCATCTTCATTTCTTCTTGTCCTACCTCTGACTTCACCACCTTGGTGTTAGATGAGTAACTGATATGCTCGTCTAACTGCCTTCTCGATCATTGAATATACAACAAGCTAAATGTGTAAATATAAGAAACAATGTAACTGTAATGATGCACATACCGTAAGACAAATACTGGTGTAAGTGCTTACATCTTAATTTTGATCTCAAGATCCGTAATGTCCTCCAAGGGAGTCGTAGAACTGAGCACAAATTCGACTTTATCCCATTGGTCCGGATTTTTACCAAGGTTAATATTGTTCTTCGGTGGCAAGAAAAGGTTAGTAATGCTCGTTGTTGTCAGTGTAGAGTTGGGAATTATGATCACCTCTTCTCCAGCGTCATACTTGTAGAAAATAGTGGTCAAAATGTTCATTTGCTTCACCCTCATCTATGCAAAACAAATAATTGTTTTTTAAAATTAGGTATAGGGATTGATAAACGTGTGTGTGCTTCAAAGGAATTGATGATCCCTTGTATATACTAGCACAAAAAAGGCTCTTATTAACTCTAGATCGATCTTCAACCTCTAAATGATTGTAACATTACATAAAGTGTATATCTATATATATAAGGCTTTTTTTTCCATTAATGTGAAGGAGTGAATTGAAGAATTAGTGAATTTACTATTTTTAAAATTAAATTTGTGCATAAAGGTAGATATAAAAATAATTGGTGAAATTTATTTTATTCAAATATATTATGAAAAAAGAAGAAAACTTTTTAAAATTTTCATAAGTGTAGAGAGCTATGAGGTTAATATATATATACCCAAAATTAATCTCTCCTTATTTTGTTTTCTATAACTAATGCTATATTTTGGTGCATAATATATAGTAATATATTCTAAAATTATTTATTGTATATTTTTTGTTGATATTGATATAAATACAAGTATGGATATGAAATAAAAAAAATCTATATAGTTGATAATATTTTAATTCTCCCATTTGTTTCTAGAGTGGTGAATGGAAAATAAATCAAATAAAAAGAAATGGGGCTTAATTGGTATATGAAAATATTTTGTAAACTATAATTCAAACTAAATAATATGAAATAAAATTAGTCCCATGCATAACACGGGCTAACAACCTAGTATAATATAAATTTGGGTGAAAGCCCATTAATTGCACCTATTATATACTTCCAATCCATCATGTTAAGAAATCAAATCTCTATAACTACATCAATTTTCAAGTTTATAGTATATTGTTATTTATTTTAAACCTAAACATATGCACTTATAAAGCAATTATCATTTCTTTTTTCTTATAGTTGAATTGCATGTAAAAATGAGTAAGAGGATAAATAGAGCCAAGTTAATATATTTGTCGAATTTCAAAGATAAATACACATATTAAAACTTTTAGAGAAAAAATTATTAGGGATAAAGTTACAACGATATAATAATTAAAAATAAGTCTCGTGTGCATTACTAAAGCAATTATCATTTCTTTTTTCTTATAGTTGAATTACACGTAAAAATGAGTAAGGGGATAAATAGAGCCAAGTTAGTATATTTGTCGAATTTAAAAGATAAATACACATATTAAAACTTTTAGAAAAAAAATTATTAGTAATAAAATTACAAAGTTAATATATTAATTAAAAATATATATTTAAAATAAGTCTAACTAAAGCAATTATCATTTTTTTTTTTCTTATAGTTGAATTGCATGTAGAAGCGAGTAAGAGGATAAATATAGCCAAGTTAATATATTTGTCGAATTTCCAAGATAAATACACATATTAAAACTTTTAAAGATAAAAATTTTTAGTAATAAAATTACAATAATAATATATTAATTTAAAAACTATATAAAATAAGTATCATGCGTATCATGAACATGTTCGCTAGTGTATATGTAAAATTAGGTAATGACATATATTGAATATATAAGATTACTTACTTGTACATTATTGATGATGACGCAATCACCAACATCAAATGGGTGCATTGCAAAGGCGAAGACGAGACCTTCAAACATCCTTTTGCAACTGTCTCCAAAAATAAAGCTTGCTGCTATAAAAGGAGCGAGCAAGAGAGCTATTTGGCCAATATTGATGATTTTGGATAGGAGAAGCCATACAATAAGTATGACCGTTAGCAATAATATGCTAAGTAGCCTATTCAATTTATTGAACACACTTTGAGAACCAAGCAAATTTTTTTCCAAACCCCAACAATATTTGTGTGCCCGAGCCTGGAAAAACGATACCAAATCAATGTTAAAAGTTGTATTACGGAGTACTAGCTTATTCAAGGATATATCAACCAAAAGCTAGAAGTGTTAAAAGAAAAGCTTTTTCCTAGTTAAACTTATTAAAAAGGGGGAAAAAGAAGAAGAGAGAGTACAATAATCATTGCAAAAAAAAAACGAGAAACACTCCCTCTTCTCTCTAAATACTAGAGAGAGTGGTCTAAACCTTGGCTTTGGTCGACGACCGACGTTAACTCTGTTTCAGCCGCTACTAAATCGGCTTCGGCCACCTCTAACTCGGGTTTGTCTTTCGTCTCTGACGGAGTAACCTTCGACTTCCGTCATCGACTTGATATTCATTCGGCTTCGCTGAAGTTGTGTTTTGCTTTGATGCTCCTTTCCTATGGTGTATCGCAGCCCCTCTCTCCTTTGGTGGAGTTGACTTTGCTTTTCTGGATGCCTCCGGTTGTCTCTTACCCCGGCCTCGGACATCCATCGTCAAATCCCCCTGCGATTCGGGGTCTCTAACATCATCCTCTTTAACTCCTCGAACCCTTCTGCGTTTCAGGGTCTCAGACTTTCGCCATCGCCTTGCTGCTGTCGGCCTGTGGTGGTGGCTCTGCTGCCTCCCGGTGCTCTGTCTTTGGTCGCCGAAAATTATCCTCTGATTTGGGCTCGGCACTCCTGTGCTATCACTCACAACCAATCTACCAGCAAGAACGCGATAATTATTTAGGGCTTTTGTAGATTCGTGTTATCGGATCTCATTTCTATTACCGATCCAACCCAATTCGAACAACCTGGCCTCCGATTTTGAGTTTCCGGTTTGGCCTGAAAATTCGGGCGCTTCTCCGAACGCCCTCCTTGTTTCAGAGATTTGTTGTTCGTCCGTGGTCTTGCCGCCCCTGGTCGTCCTCCTCCGGTGGCCATTAGCGGTGTTGGCGTTGGCTCTGTGGTGGCGCCTCTCGTCGCCGATTGCCAGGTCTGGTGCTGTTGTGCGGCAACAATAGCGTGCTCACGTTCCACGCCTAAACTCTTATCCCTTGTGTATGCTTTGGGCCTGTTTTTGTGCTTCGGGCACAAGGATAATTCTTGGACCCAAAGCAAGCCCGATGAAGTGTAAAAAGAAAAAAAAAATGGTCGGATTATTTATTTATACTTTTATATAAATAATTCTTGGGTCGAAAAGACTTGATAAAATTCACAAAAGGGGTGGCTAAAATCCAGAAAGGGTCATCGAAATAATTTGAATATTAGTAGCTTAAATAATTCATTCCCGGACTTTCAGTTGGGTTCCGGGGAGTTTGCACACATTTTTTCGTCGGATGCTTAGTTCTTCCTGTTTTGCCCTGTATTTGTTCCCTCTTTTGGCGTCGGATCGCTGCTTTGGCGGGGGTGCATTTAGTTCTGAGTTGGGTTGCAGTATTGGGCTTCCTGTATGATCGAGAGGATCGTAGCTATGTCTGTGGTTCTAAAGATCTCTCATCTAGGTGGGGGCAACGTCGGTGATCCGCACTTCCTCAGCTTTCGCCTTTTTCGGTAGTGGGTTACTGTTCTCCGCCTTCTCGGCGTCGAGACGTCGTGTGAGTCGTCACACTCTCCCGTGTTCTCGGCATTCGTGGCTCGCCTTGGATCTCCCTTGACTCCTCTCTGGCTGACAGTTTATATGGGTTCTTTGGGATGTTTCTTTTATGTGTTATTTTGTGTGTTTAGTATGTTGTATGTGACGGCTATTCCGTCTGTCGACTCGTCGGCCTCTCGAGTTTCAGGTATGTCTGAACTCGAATATTTACCTAATAAAAAAATCATTGAAAAAAAAGCAGACCAATGGTGAATACATGATCCACCCTTGGTACCAAAATAAAAAAAAAAAAAAAAAAGAAGTAATCATTGCAAGCCTGTAAGGAATAGAAATATAAGGACGGTCCTAAAACACGGACGGATCTTAGATCTGTCCGTGTATTTTTTTTTAATACTTCGTAACTTGTAATGATGGATGGACAGATGTCATCATGTGGTTTAAACGGATCATAATTCGTCCTAAGGAGTGCATATAGTACCTTTCATGAGTGCATATACTCACCTCGTTATATATGAATGCCATAACAACATGCATTACAAGATTATCTTTGTTGAGTCTATCTTGATGTTATATTATATGTATGATGAAAGACAAAGAAAAGTAGTATTTATTTTATATAGATTTCAATTAGATTATTTATGTGATATATTTTTATATAATGGAAGACAAATAATATCAATCTGTTATATATGCGAATATATTTATTTTTATCTCATGGGATTTAAATTCAAATTAGTTGTTGAAGATTTTGTGCAGGATTTGATTTGATCGTTGGAGATTTGAGGTTGACTTTCTAGAAACTTCTTTGAGGATTTTGTGGAGCAATCTTCAAATTAAAAAGGTTGGAGTTCAACGTTCATAAAAATCAGCCCCTAAAAAACAGATTTTGTGGGAGTTCAAGCGGCTGAATTTTAGGCATTCAAACGTTCAAATTTAAAAGCCCCTTCATGTATAAGAAGGACGGTCCAAGTGGAGAAAAAAGAAGACAACTCGAGCATTCAATCTACAAGCGTTCTCCATAGCAATTATCCGTCTTTGATTCTCTCTTTCTCCATTGTTGTTCTTGCTTTATCTTTTGAGAGTTTATTGAGCTTTATAGTACAATTCATTTAGGTTATACTAAGAGTTCCCTACCCAAACGTATAGGGTACTCCGGTACTCATAGAACTTTGTTTCACTACTGTGCTTGGGTTGCTAGAGAGGAAGTTAGTCTAGAAGAGGGAAGGTCTTCTAGAGGTTGTATCTAGGGCTCATAAGATAAAGTGAAATAAAGTTGTGTTGAATCATACAAGTTGGATAACCCTAGGCGGGGACGTAGGCTGGTTGTGCCGAACCTCATTAACAATTATCGTGTCATTTACTTTACTTGCTTGTCTTTTCGTTTCAACTTAATCGTTTCATCATATTAACTTGTTTATGTTTCTCAGATAAGGTCTTATCTCTGGTGGTAAGGTCTTATATTTGTGTAATTGAGAAAAGTTGCCATACTCTATTCACCCCCCCCCCCCCTTCTAGAGTATTTACGTGCTTTATATCTGTCTATTCCGCACTTCAATTGGTATTAGAGTCTAAGTCACGTACCTTAGATATTACTATATGTGAGTCTAACAATGGCAGGCGAAGGTCAAGGTGGCTTCGGTCAAGGAAGATCTGTCTCTCGTCCACCTCTCTTCGTTGGGGACAACTTCATGCATTGGAAATTCTTGATGCAAATGTTTATCATTGATCAGGATCTAGAGCTCTGGCATATTATTACGCGAGGGCCAAATGTACCCAAGAAGGATGGACCCAATGAGACTAAGGTGAACAAGACGGAAGAAGAATACAATCAGACGGATCTGGAGAGCACGACTAAGAATTTGAAAGTTATTCACTCACTGTATTGTGGGTTGAGTACCGATGAATACAATCGCATCTCCTCTTGCAAGACTGCAAAGGAAATCTGGGACAAGTTGGTTGTTACCTATGAAGGAACAAGCCAGGTCAAAGAGACCAAAATAAGTATCTATCTTAGGCAATATGAATTGTTTAAGATGAATCCGGATGAGTTAGCTAGTAAAAGCAATGTTCACCCGTTTTACAGAGATCATTAATAATCTTGACTCATTAGGAAAAACTTTCCAAAATGATGAGAAAGTTTGAAAGATACTTAGGTGCTTACCCAAATCGAAATGGGGTCGCAAGGTGACGGTTATAGAAGAAGCTCAAGACATTAGCACGCTAGCAATTGACCACTTACTAAGAAAGCTTATCACCCATGAAATGATCCTCAATGAGGATGATGGGGAGCCTTCCACAAACGTCAAAAACTAGACTCTTAAGGTTAACAAGGAAGAACCTCCAAAGGATACTGAGAGTGGCGATGAGGAAGATCATTTTGCTCTCATCTTAAGGGGACTTGTTCAAATTAATTCTAAAGATAAAGAATCAATTCTCAAATCGAGAATATACGAGATCATCAAAGCATAAATGTAAGTCTTCTAACCCTAATAAAAAGACAAAAATTCTAACATGCTATGAATGTAGTGAAACAGATCACTTGATGAAGGAGTGTCCTCAAAAGAAGAAGAACAAGCAGAAGAAGAATGATCGAAAGAAAGACGATTCAAATTCTTTAATTGAATTGGATTTGGAGAATGATCCAGTAAATCTTTGCTTGATGGAAAAGACGGATGAAAACCATGATCAATATCTAGATGGGGTGGTAAGAAATCTTATATCTAGTCCTATTGATGATATCTCGAAATTTCTGAAAAATATGATTTTGAATAAAGAAAATTGCAACAAATAAATAAGCACCTTGAAAGAGAAGGTAAAGGATCAAAAGGTGTGCATAAGGAAGCTGTCCCAGAAGCTGCAAGATCTTGACAGTCAAAATTCAGATCTTATCACTAAGGGTAAGACCTTACGATCAGAAAACTCTGAACTTAAGGCAAACCTCTCTTCTCTTAAGGCTCATAACAATGACCTTGAGATTGAAAAAGTGAAATTATTTGAAAAATGTCAAGATCAACAAACAGTCCTGGTGCAATTCACTAGATCCAAAGATACTTTTGACAAGATCCTTGGAGAACAACAACTTTCCTTGAACCGAAGTGGTATAGGATACAATAGGAACTTTCCAGTAAAACCTATTACCACTTTCATTAAGGCAAAAGGAAGTTGGCAATCTCCTATTTGTTTCTTTTGTTGCAAAAAAGGTCATGTAAAGGAAACATGTCCTTATAGGAGAAATGACCCTTACATCGTTAGAAATACCTTTCCTGTACGTTTAAATGAACAGATGAAGCAAATTTGGTTTCCTAAAGGGATAAGACCACCAAACATGGTCTATCCTAATTATGAATCTAAATTTGTACATTGGTCTAGCTGGAAAGATTGATGTTTGTTCGTTTTGCAGGATATCACCAAGATCAAATAGCATAAATGGATTGGAACAATCGCTCTTGGTGATAAAGGATAACTTTTATATATATATATATATATATATATATATATATATATATATATATATATATATATATATATATATATATTTGTTATGTGCTTCAAATGATTCTCTTTGTTTAATAATTTTTTTGGAGCTTAATTGGTATGTTGAATAGGGAAGCATTATCGTAGGGGGAGTAGTGTTGTCTACTAATTAACATCTCAAGGCTTTGAGATCAGTTTCAAGGTCTTGACTGGCTGCTGAATTGGTGATACTCGATTTCTTCCCTTCCTTGTTGGAAGAAAAAAAGGGGGAGAAATTAGGTTGGTTATGCTATAAGATGTTATGTTGTATGCTTGTCTGCAATGCTATATTTATTTTCTTATAATTGATATTTGTTTTTTCTTCCATCAATGGGGAGATTGTTGAGTCTATCTTGATGTTATATTATATGTATAATGGAAGACAAAGAAAGGTAGTATTTATTGTATACAGATATCAATTAGATTATTTATGTGATATATTTTTATTTGATGGAAGACAAATAATATCAATCCGTTATATATGCGAATATTTTTATTTTTATTTTTATTTTTATCTTATGGTATTTCAATTCAAATTAGTTGTTGGAGATTTTGTGCAGGATTTGATTTGGTTGTTGGAGATTTGGGGTTGACTTTCTAGAAGCTTCTTTGAGGATTTTGTGGAGCAATCTTCAAATTCAAAAGGGTGGAGTTCAACGTTCATAAAAATCAGATTTTGTGGGAGTTCAGGCGGCTGAATTTTAGGCATTCAAACATTCAAATTTAAAGCGTTCTCTACCCAAACGTATAAGATACTTCAGTACTCATAGAACTTTATTTCACTAGTGTTTGGTTGCTAGATAGGAAGTTAGTCTAGAAGAGGGAAGGTCTTCTAGAGGTTGTATCTAGGGCTAATAAGATAAAGTGAAATAAAGTTGTGTTGAATCCTACGGGTTGGATAACCCTAGGCGAGGACGTAGGCTGGTTGTGCCGAACCTCGTTAACAATTATTGTGTCCTTTACTTTCTTGCTTGTCTTTTTGTTACAACTTAATCGTTTCATCATATTAACTTGTTTTTGTTTCCCAAATAATGTCTTATATTTGTGTAATTGCGAAAAATTGTGATACTCTATTACCCCCCCCCCCCCCCTCCCTCTAGAGTATTTACGTGCTTTATATCTGTCTATTCCGCACTTCAATCTTTATGACTTAGTATAATATTTAATAAATAGAAAGCATCATGTGCTATAGTTAAATAGAAAGCATACCGCCCAACCGAGGAACTCATCATGTGCTATAGTTATGTCTTCCAATGATTTGTTAACGGTATTTCTTGCTCCTCTTATGATTTCATTATCACCTTCATATTCTTCTTCGTCGTCGTCGTCATCATCATCTTCATCTTCTTCTTCTTCTTCTTCTTTGTTTTGAGACTTAAATATGAGAAGAAACTCCGCATCTTTTAAGCCAAACCGCTTTAGGTATTCTAGCTTTATTCCTGGATTACTGCATTCAGTGACGGAGTCAGAAAATTTTCGGAGTGGGGCACAGTTATACATTTACGATATAGTTTTGGATTAAAGTGACATAAAGAGTTATATATAATACGATAAAAAATGATGTTATTTTAAGATAAAATGTATATCATCGGTGTAAGATAAAACAATATCATTTATTCATTTATGTATTTATATTGCTAGAGCTTGGCTCGAGTTTTGCTCAATAAAAGCCGCTCGAGCATCATTTACAAAATGAGTTAATTATGAGCACATTTTTATGCTCGATTTAAAGCCCACCTCAGCTCGATTGAAACTCAAATAGCACGAATTTTGTGAAATTTAAATTTTTTCTTTTCATTTACTATGTCATGAGCAAGTAAAGTTGCATAATACTTGAGAAAAAACTTAGCTCAAGCTCGTTCATTTACTAAACAAGTCGAGTATGAGCTCAGGTTCAAATATATGTTCGACTCGAGCTTGACTTGTTTCTAAATGAGCTAACTATAATTAAACAATATTAGACTTGTTTGTCTCGAATAACAACCCTACCTAGTTAATATAGAGTATAACTTGTTGCACTAATAACATACATTCGGTGCAATCAGGGTATACGGCATTATGGAAGTGGGACGATTGGAAAGACAACGATATGCTGTTTTTTAAAACAATCTGGAAGCTGGAGGTTAAGGAAAGAGTCCGATCGTTCATCTGGCTTATGAGCAAAGGCGGTGTCCTCGACAACACAGAACGAGTTCGGAGAGGATTCGGTACGTCTTCTGCTTGCCCAATTTGTTTGTCGTGTGATGAAACATTAGAACATTTGTTTAGGGACTGTGGTGCTGCTAATGCTTTGTGGGTGCAGGTCACGGATGCGGAGCGACGAGAGCAGAACTGGAGTTTGCCGTTCGCTGTGTGGATTAGAGCAAACATGCTGGATTCGAGGAGTTGCGATGGCAAAGGGAACTAGAACGCTCTGTTTGCGGTCACGATCTGGAAGCTTTGGAAGAGACGGAATGATATGGTGTTTCGGAAGGAGGCAGGGAAACCGATTTCTGCTGTTTCTTGCGCTGAAGAAGTCCGATACTATAAGAAATCGGTTGCGAGAAGGGGGAACAACAAGAACCCAAGTGAGAAGGTGGTACGGGAGGTTGGCTGGGAAAAACCCCAAAGGGAGTGGGTGAAGGTAAGCACCGATGGTGGTCGTCGTCTGGATGAGAGTGCGGCAGCAGGACGAGCCATAAGGGACTCGAACGCAGGATGGGTGAGAGGATTCACTCTAAATCTGGGTTCGTGCTCAGTGCCAATTTCGGAATGTTGGGTCGTATTGAAAGGTTTGGAGATGGCCTGGAATATGGGATTCAAGAAAGTCCAGACGATGCACCCGCTGTTCAGCCTGGTTGACTCTTGCCAAGGCTTCCTTAGTAGAAATTGGCTTGTCCAATTCCGTCATTTTTACCGTGAGGCCAACCCTGTCGCCGATAGCATAGTCTCTTTTGCTTTGTCCTTGAATATTGGTTACTTTGAGCTTCTCGAACTGCCTGAATGTACACAACATTTCCTATTGGGTGATGCTAAGGGGGTTTCGAGAGCTAGATGTTGTACTTCTTAATTTGCCTTATTTAGGGAGGTCTCTCCCAGTTTCTTCACCAAAAAAAAAACATACAATAATGTATAACCAGATATCAGATATAAAATTTTTAAACTTAGGTAACTTTTTATCTAATTGTCGAAATGATTAGTATAACCTATCGTTTTGAAGATCTCGAGATTAATTAAAGTATGTAAATGTTAATTTAAGTAAAATATAAAAGCATTATAGTCTATCGAAACAAAATTAAAGTGATTAATATACCTTTAATTTTTAAACATTCATAACTTTTTACTCAGATGTCGGATTAAAGCGTATTATATATCAAAACGAAGCTATCGACGAGGAAAATACACCTAGGTAGTTCGTCAGATGAGAGAGGGAGCACGTAACCCCCCCCCCCCCCCCCCAACCCAAAGCTCCGCCCCTGACTGATCGGGTACGTTACTTCAATTTTCAACTTAAATTTCTTTTCCTTTTTTGTGATATATTTGTCATGGGGTTGTGGGAGATAATGATCATTTAATTTTAGATGTTTTCTCAAATGCTACAAATATAGAGATTTTTTCATTTTCTCATCCATTCTCTATTTTAGATAAAGAAATAGATTTCTTTTTCATTTGATAGTAGAAGATCTCCTTTTTTTCTTTTTAGTGATATTTTTATTTTGACTAACATTTCATTCAAATGAAAAAGAAGTGAATGGATTGGTATAAACCCTAGTTTCATTCATAAAATAACGAAATGGAATAACAACTAGATTATATAATTATATAACCAAGATAGATCATTATCTATCACACATATACCTATATTCTTTCTTTTCACATTTGATTTTTTTCTGTAGAAAAATGGAGAGACAATCGATTAGAATCTTGGTCGGAGTTGTTTGGTGGAAAAAACTCCAATATTTTGCTAAATTTCCACTTTCTTCTATAATAGAGATGCTATTGAGGATGCTCTTATAACCAATAAAAATGCAGTTATTAATTATCAACTATTGATTTTTCTACTTGTATCTTAATACTAGCCGTGGGTGTTCGTCCATTTTATACTTATTAAGGGCATGTTTGGTATCGATTCGCGGGAATGAAAAATTGGTAATCGGAATGGATGATTACGATTTTAGTGTTTGGTAGGACGAACCCCGAAATTAAATTGATTACTTGGTAATCCTTTCATCCTCAATTTCTACCACTTTTCATTCCCCAAAATAGGAGGGGGGTCATCCATCCTGTTTTCCACCATCCCCAACCCAACCCCACTATCTATTCTCTATCTTCGTCACTACCACCGCCTTCAACGCCCGCCGTCGCTGCTCCGGTCGCCGCTGCTGCTTCGGTCGTCGCTGCTCCTTCACCACTTCTCTCTCTCTCTCTCTCTCTCTCTCTCTCTCTCTACTTTGGCCTATCCGACTCTCTAGATCTGCTACCTCGCCGCCATCTCTCTCTTGACTTGTTGTCGTCCTGTCTCCCCCTGCAACGAGCTCTCCAGCTTTCCCTGTCGTCGCCTTCCTCCCCGTACAAAGCTCTTCAAATATGCTACCTCGCCGACCGCCGCCATCAACCTCTCCAAATCTTCTTTCCCAATCGTTGTCTTCCTCCTCCGACCACATGTCGTCCTCCTCTCTCAGACCTGCTGTCGCCATCGCCGCTCTCCTCCTCTACCGAGCTCTCCAGATCTGCTGTCGCATTGCTTGTCGTCGTCCCACCCCCACCCCGACCTCCCCCGACCACATGAGGGTTCCAAATCCTCAAATCTGCTTCCAGATGTGATGAATTTTTGGAATGTGATTTGTTGAATTTGTGTAATTTTACCCTGATTTTGAGTTAATTTGAGAAATTGAAATTGTGTTCTTTATAAATTTCGTACGCTGATTTTGTATATTTTTAGGTTAAAATTTTAAATTTCTCATTTCGACATTATACCAAACAACATGCTCGAGAAATGACTTATTCCCAATTTTGATTCCGATTCCAAACTTCACATATTAGTTAGAATTTCTTATGGTAGGTTTATTTTGGAAATTTCAATATATCCCAATTTGTTATTTGTATGAAAATTTAATGGTTAAATAGTAAATCTAGTCCATATGCTTGAGTTATCGTTCACTGGTCAAAATTTTGTAACAGCATCCTAATTCTATCGTTTTTTAAAACAAAATTTCAAATTTTGTTCCACTTCATCCCATTTCATTACCTAATTTTAGTATATAGGATAATCATAAGACCAAAAAAAAAAGTATATAGGATAATCACATATTTATTCAATATTTCTCTAACCTCTTTCCTCACATATAATCATTTACTTCTTATTATATCTTCTTTGAACTAAGGAAAATTTACGGAATTACTATTCACATAGTGAATATTTCGTCAAATGCACAGAAGGAAACTTGGTCACGGAGTGCGAGTGTGTAGAGGCTGAGGCGGTCGCGGAGTGCAAATGCGCGGATCTCTGGCAGACAGCGTTGCAGTAGAGGCGACCGCGAAGTGCAAAGCTGCGGATGAGACATCTACCGAATGCAGGAATCTCTGGCGGAGTTGCTAGGCACACGGGAATCTTGGGGTTTTCCAATCGCGCATCACGGAGTCACGAGGTTGGCAGACACGGATCACTCGTGCACGGTTGCCTCGGTGATGCTCGTCCATAAAACTAGGGGGGCCTCGTTCTGCACTTCGCCTTCTTCCTTCTATTTGCTTCGTTATGCAATTCATGCTTTTTCCAGTAATTCACCTTCATTCCGCCGTTTAACCAACATGTGAGAAAGCTTCTGCATTTTCTACCTTTTGTATTATCTTTCATTCGGTTTCCTTATGACTACACTAATTAAGTTTGTATTTAGCTAATCGGGAATCATGACATCCAAAATGAAAAATGTGGCAAGTAATGCCATGAGTTGACTTCGAGGGGATCGATCGTCGAAAGGATGAGTGTGAGAGAGCTCGAGGGTAAATTCATTTTAGTTTTGATAGATTTTATTGATAATGATAATGTTTAATTAGTGAGAAAACAAAAAAGTTGCATGAAATATTACAGATAATGTTTAATTCAGTGTTAGGGAAAAATTACATAAGGTTTAAATGAGTTAGATAGATATGAAAAATGATTTTTGAAGTAGGTAAGGGAAATTATATTTGGAAAAATCATTTATGTTTATTAATCTCATTAGTGAATTAGTTTTATTGATGCGGGACCATCCAAGACACCTCCGGAAAAACCTATGATTCGAGCTCGTGATGTCATCCGCAAGAGGAAAAAGAAAGCTCCACCATGGGACAAGGTCCAAAGGTGCAAGCTTGGTTAATGACGTTTTTAGATTCGTTCAACACATTTGACAGCTTTTCAACGTCTCAGTAAAATGGGTTGTTCAGAGTCCGTATTTATCGGATTTGGTTGTGTCATACGTTGTTGGAACGAGGACGAAGAGATCTACAACTTTGTTGTTGAAAGTTTTTCCAGATTAGACCTAGAGCTTGGCCGAAAATCAACATCTTTGCAGCCGTTCATTTTTTGAACGAAAATAATTATCTTTCCCTATTTAATTTATCATTTTATCCTTATAATTATTTAGAAATAATGTAAATTAGAATAATATCTATTAGTTGATATTATATGTAATTAGTTTCTATATTTATTTTCTAGGATAAATAAAGTGGAAAAGGGAAAATCTATCTTTAAGATATTTCCTTGGCCACCAAGTAGTTTGATTTTATCTAGGATTATGTTTTCTATGTAAGATGCTTTTATTCATTCAATAAAATCAGATATTAGAATTGAATTTTTGACAAAAGTCAGATTTGGAAAGTTCTCCTAGGGAGGAACCGAGTTCCCCTGCGTGGAATAGGTTTCGATGTGTTGTTCTTAGCTTGGTTTGTCTTCTGTGTGTCGATCCTCTTTGGTGGGTTGGTGCTACCACATGTTTGGTGTGTGTCGATTTTCGTCATAGGATTGGTGCTATCCATCATGCATGGTGTGTGTCGATTGTCGTCATAGGATTGGTGCTATCAAGCATCCACGAGCCCCCTCCTTGTGCGTCCAAGTTGTCCGCTTGGTTGTGTAAAGTTGTAGAGGCGGGCTTTATAGTCGTAGGTATTTGGTTCCTACCCTCTAAGGAGACATGGGGTCTTTATCTCGTTCTATTTTAGTTCGAATCAGTCATTATCGGTCGTGTCTTTACTATCAATTTCGAGTCTTGCATCTTGTTTCATCGAGTCTTGGTGTTCTTGGTCGTTTCATGCTTCCGTTCTTGTTATTTCTTGTTTGATTGTCGAAGATCGGGCCATCCCGCGGCTAACCCCGTATCACTTATCCTCCTATATCTTAAAGATGAGTACTTTGGAGAGCAGTGAGGCTATCCACGTGGAGCATTCTCCAATTTTTTTCCTTCTTTCCGTTTTTGCCCTTCTCTTCCTCTTTCTTTCTCCCGTTCTCTCTCCCACCATGTAAACTTCTTTCTCTCCTTTCTCTCCATCATCTCTCCTGGGCATCAGGCCGCATCCGGCTTCACATCACCGCTCCTCTTGCCATCGTCATCCATGGTGGGCAGCAGATACCAAGTGATGGAGAGATAGCTCTTGATGCACCATGGCTCCCTTCCCCCCTCCTCTTTCTCTCCTTTCTCTCCATCGTCTCTCCTGGGCATCAGGCCACCTCCGGCTTCACAGCACCGCTCCCTCTTGTCTTCGTCATCCATGGTGGCCACCAGATACCAACTGAGGGAGAGATAGCTCTTGATCCACCATGGCTCCCTTCCCTCTTCCTCTGTGATTGTTTGGTGAGAACCCTAACCCAAGAAATCGATTTGGGGGTTTTATTTGAAATTGGGATTTTTGTAAATTCTGGTTTCGAATGTGTGATTTCAAGTGATTTTCCTTTGGAAGAACTTGAGATGGAGTGGAATTTCTGTTCGATTTCATGTTCAATTTGTTGTTTATTAGTTTTTTAATTGCTTATCTATTTCAATTTCCTTCTTAATTGCTATTCGATTTCCGAATTTCTGCTTATCTTCTCTAGATTTGACAATGAGGCGAGCCTCTTTCTTTTGAAATGAGATAGTAATGGGAGAATGCTGATTTCTGCTGAGGGATAGATAGCTCTTGATGCACCATGGCTCCCTTTGCCCCTCCTCTGTTATTGTTTGGTGAGAACCCTAACCCTAGAAATCGATTTGGGGGTTTTATTTGAAATTGGGATTTTCGTGAATTTTGGTTAGGAATGTGTGATTTCAAGTGATTTTCCTTTGGAAGAACTTGAGATGGAGCGGGATTTCTGTTCGATTTCATGTTCAATTTGTTGTTTATTACTTTTTGAATTGCTTATCTATTTCAATTTCCTTCTTAATTGCTATTCGATTTCCGAATTTCTGTTTATCTCTTCTCTAGATTCGACAATGAGGCGAGCGTCTTTCTTTTGAAAGGAGATATTAATGGGAGAACGCTGGTTTCTGTTGTGGATCCTAAGAAAAGAGAGTTTGGGAAGAAACTAGAGGTAAATCACATAAGTTGATGATGGTTGGTATGTACATGCTTTGTACATTAAAATTTATAGATTCTCTTTCACTTTTGACATCTCTACAACCTATTCATTATTTATTTTAATTACTTAAAAATTAGATTCTCTGATGTGTTTTCCATCTCTACAATCTTTTGTTTGATGCAAATTAGGTACCCTATGTATTTGTGAACTTGGTACCATATTCATGGTTGTGTTTTTAACAGCACACATCACGGGTGGTGGAAAATTCTACAGGTGTGAAATAAAAATAAAAACATCAACCCATCTTTCAAAATAATTTTAAGTTGGAATTTAAAATTAATTTGAAAGATATAGGGACTTAATTTGTTAGTAAAGCATATCTAGTATCTACCCACGTATACCTCTCAAAAACAAGTATCTACCCACGTTCATAAGGTTTTTTTTCTTTCTTTTTAACCTTTTCATATATATTAGGAATATTAGCAATTTAACCGTAAATAGAATTTTTCCCACTAATTGAATTTGGTAGTTATTTATCCTGCTAGAGGATTTATTAGTATGGAAGTTATTTATCCTACTAGAAGATTTACCCACGTTCATCTACTTCCCACTAATTTGGTAGTTATTTCCCACTACCCACGTTCTTTTTTAGTATAGCCATGGAAGTTATCTTAGTTTTTTTTATTAGTATGGAAGTTACTTAGTTATCCCACTCCCCCACTTTTTCTTATGCACACATAAAACCTGGAAGTTACCTTCATTTTTCTTTATTAGTATGGATGTTACTTAGTTATCCCACTCCCCCCACTCGCCTAGTAAGCTCATAATGAGGCTTCCAATCCGAGGAACAAAAACCACAAACAAGGTATTCTATTTTTCCTAGTCATTTCTACATCTGTTGAAGGTATCCTTCTACCTTTTTTTTTTGGAATCATTGTTCAATTGTGTGACTTCTTGAACTTATATTTTTCAGTTGATGCTCAATCGATTTCCAAACATCCATCCCAGAGTGTGCAGGTACATTTACTTAGTTTTTTCAGCAAACATGATGTGTTTCGAGTGAAAACATTTCAATGTTTGTGTTGTTAATTTGACTTCGTTATTTGGTTACGTGCTATAGGTTTCAAATGGCACCACCCGTAGATACCATCAACACCTTAGATGGATCCACAAACAAAATTTGGACAATTAGGGGAAGGATTATCGTTCTTTGGACAACGTCTTATCGAGACTCTAATGACGTCGACGGAATTCAACTTATTATCATGGATGAACTGGTTATAAGTTGATTTGTTTTTTGTTTTCATCTTATATATATTTATTATACATTTATACAATATATATGATCTTCTGTAAGGGGGATACCATTTAGGGACATTGATCAGTCGGCAGGTTTATGTAATGGAACAAGATTGATCATCACTCGGCTAGGTTCGCGAGTTGTCAAAGTTTAGGTTATATCGGGAACCAGTTTGGGAGAAAAGGTTCCTATTCCTCGCATGATTATGACTTCTTCAGATCCAACTATGCCTGTACAGTTTGAAAGAAGGCAATTTCCTTTGTTGGTGTGTTTTGGTATGACAATCAACAAAACTCAAGGGCAATCTCTCTCACATGTTGGTTTATATTTGCCTCGACCAGTGTTCAGCCATGGCCAGTTATATGTTGCGGTCTCTCGGGTGACGTCTAGGAGAGGTTTGAAGATTGTAATATGTGATCAAGATTCTAACCTTTTAACCTCTACTACTAATGTAGTATATAAAGAGGTTTTTCACAACGTATAGTTTGTAGAAACTTGTGTTGAGGACATATGCATGCAAATGTTATGGCTCAGTTGATTATTATTTGTGTGCATTGTGGTTGACTTATTTTACTTTATGAAACCATGTTAAAGTAATTTATGTGTCGCTCCTTCTTGTATCATATTAGTCGAATGTAAGGTTCAGTCGATCGAGTACTATGTTTTATACATCATTACTATGTTAAAAATCCCGTGCATAACGCACGGGCTATAGGCTAGTTATAAATAAGAGTTGACGTATATTCGATGGTTATGAAATCCTTTTAAGATATTCACCCTAAACCAAACATAAGATCATGGTAATTTCATGTTAGTTGAAAGAATTTTTAATTTTTTTTACGAATTTGTATGTATCATTTATATATGTTGAAAATAAGCAACCGAAACTAGGTAATCGAAATTCATTATGTCATGAGTTAGATAAAATTAGGTTTACAATAGGTAAATGAAATGAATGTTTTTATGAGTTATATAGATAGAAAAAAAAAATCAATGTTGAAGTATATAAGCGAAATTATATTTGAAAAAATTATTTATGTTTTATCAATCTCATTAGTGAAACATATCCATTTATGTTAGCAGCCTATATTTGATGTTTATGTAAGAAATGTACTATTTTCACCCTAAACCCCAAAATTGGTAACCGAAATACCGTTGAAAATAAGTATAGCCATTTAGGTAACCGAAATACCGTTGAAAATGGGTGGAAAGTTGTATTTAAAGACCATTTAAATGGTGTTTAAGGGAAAACTCTCATGTTTAAAGTGTGATTTTTTATAAACTTTCCTATTTTATCTATATGTCTATATCTATGTATCTGTTTATTAATAATTTATAATTTTAATTTAGAATATTTATGCTTTATATGTCAACCTCTTCTTAATCCTTCTTTTCAACCAATCACATATTTTCGTTCTTTTTTTAATTATATATTTCCTTTAATTATCATTTTTATTCTTCTTTTTATCTCTTTAAACCAATCCTATCCTTTTTTAAAGTTTAGAAATTACAATAAATGTTTTGCGAACTCCTTTAATTGTTTGAATTTTCAGCTGGGCTTGTTTGCATATCATTACTTTCATCATTTCTTAAATTTTCAGCTAGTTGTGGATTTTGGCTTCTAAGACCATGTTTATCAAGGGGTACCAGGGATACTAAGAATACTAATATTTTATTATTCACTTTTCCCACTTTATCAATAACATCCTAGTATCCCAAAATTCATCTTTTCTTATCAATTCAATTTACAATTATACTCTTCTCCCTTAATTATTTCCATCCTTTCCTACCAAATCAATTTACGATTATACCCCTCTCGACCCAATTTCTCCAATTTAGATTAATTTATAATATTCATTTTCTGTTAAAAATATTATTACTAATATTCAAAGTTAACGAAATATAATTAAAAATAATTTTTTTAGGTTTGATTACATATAATAGTATTCGTACAAAATTTTTTTTTTTAGAAATTTAATCAAACATAATCAAAGTGGATGTCTATGCGTAGAGAAAAATGAATCTAGTATTTTGGTATAATTTGTTTTTGTTTTTGTTTTTATATTTTCTATGTCGAAAATTACATTTTATAATTGTTAAAAAATCACCCACCAGCTTCGATCTCAGCCGTCCAAGACAAGATGATACCAGCTGTCCCCTCTCCCACCTATCATCATGCGACACGTGGCCCAGTTGCACTGGAAATGTTTGCTGTTGAATACAATGTGAAACGACGCCGTTCTTGGGCATATGGCACAACATGGCGTCATTTTGAGCGTTTTTGACGGAAATTTTTTTTTAAGACGGACCGGATACTGTTTCCCCATTAATGCAATCGATACTTGTCAAGATACTAGGAGAAGTATCCCTACAAGCGATACTTGCAATGGTTTCATTATTTTATTATTATTTTTGCTAGTATCGATACTTAGAATCGACCGATAAATCTGCCCTAATAATTTTGATACGTTGTTTAGCTAATAATTAAGAGAAAAACAGATTAAGGGTTACAGTTTTGACTTGTTCTAAGGTACACTAGTAGGCCTCAAAGACTAGAATAATGCAATTACATCCAAAACCCAACCATTGAAGCAAAGTTTGAAGAGGAAGCGTAACTCTAAATGGATCAAACTGTAAAGACCGGAATTTAATTAATATTTATATAATATATGTAGGATAATCCGAATATTATCATCCCTTATGATTATGAAAACCCGGAATATTTAAAAAATTTATGCCTAGCTTTACATGGATTTAATGATGGGAAAAAATATACCCAATCCACTTTTCTCGTATCTTATAAATGTAACGGATTTTAACGCTTCGCGATCTCGGGTTTTACATTATGTTAAAGAGGTCATCCACCCAAATTGCCCAACATTGAGCCACCAAACCCGTGACTTGTGGCTTGCTTGTGAATATAGCCATTCAGCCACTCCCATCACTTCCTTCCCATCACGCCCATGCTTTGACTCGTGAAGCCAACCACCCCTCTCCTCTATAAGCCTGACCCCAAGACTCATGAGGAGCTCATCCAAAGAAGCCCCACCGTCACTTGAGAGGAGAGAGAGAGAAGGAGAGCCTTGCTCCATTTTAGGTCCATTTTGGACAGGCTTCACAAGAAATAGCATAACTCCCTCCATACTCATCCAAATTGAGGAAACTCGGTGGCCATGGATCCATATTGAACCCAGCTTTCTATAAATATCTCAAACAAAAAAATCCAAGGTCGTTTGCCCAGCCACAATCGTCCATTTTTGGAGCTACAGAAAACTGTTTTTGAAGGGTCTTGAGAGTTTGAGTTGATTTCTTGGTAAGAACCCTTCCTTTCTTCCAAAATTGAGTTCCAACATGTGTTATAACTCCTTTTCTTCAACTTTGAATAAGAATCTAAATCATGTTTTGGGATTTTTGGTGACAAAATGGCAAGGTGTTTGAAAGGTGTTCCGAATGACTCCCGAGGGTGTTCTTGAGTCGTTTGTGTGGGATTCTTCGAAGGTAATCCCTCATCCGCCTCCACCTCTCTAGGAATAGATCTTGTGTGCTTGGAAAGGGCTTAGGAAGTGGAGCCTCTATGTGTTTTTGGTTGCGTTTTGTAGCTAACGTCAAGAAACAAAATGGATATATGTGCCTCTGTAATTTGGACTTTAATTCCAGTCCAACGATCTGATCCAGCTGAAATCTTAATATGATGTTCATGGAAACGTTATCTAACTGTCGTTCAAATATTAGGGCGATCCAACGGTTGGATCAACAGTTATTATAATTTTAGTAACCAGTGTTTATAATGACTCGATTAAAAACTTAGTTAAGGGAATACTAAGAATATGGTTAAATATATGATGTCATAACCGAAACTTAGAGCATATAAGATACAGAAATGAAGTATACCCATAACTTGGCTTATGATCCGATAAGAAGAAAATCGATTATGTGATAATACGATATATATTATAACTGGTTAAGTCCGGATCACTTAACCAAAGTGCATAATCTATAGAATCGTGAACCTCATGTGGATGTATGTTGATTATTAGGTTGGGTACCATGCATTAGAATACCACCTAATGAAAGCTTAATGAAATTTCTAGGCTCTTGTTGATTGGATCCTTGGTTGCACATTTTATTGCTTGCTTATTCTTCGGACTCCAGGTAAGTCCCCTAGACTTACTCATGATGGATTTATGTGGTACTCTTTGTCTTATCGAGAGTCTTCATACATCACGCGACCTAGTAACATATTTAGGAATATAAACCGGTAATATGACGTAGGATGAACTTAGTAAATCCAACAATTCATATGCATGCTATATGTCTATGGTACGTAGGACGGCCGTCAAAATCGGAATAAATGACTTATACTAGATGGAAAAAGAATGAAATGATGACAGACTTATGATGAGAAAATGAGTATGTTTGAGAAGGATGAGTACGTTTGAGAAGATATTATGATGATGATGATGATTGTAATGATGATACGGGCCCTTGTGTGTTTATTCCGCATTTATATATATCTATATACTTGCTTATGTGCTACAATTTAACATTCATGTAGTTTAAGTATGCCTCTTTATATGGGATTGAGTGTGCATATTTCCGATGATTGACCCCGATTTATTTCTTGTTTTTAGATTTAGGTACCCCTTACCCAATATGACTTACTTATGTGGATGGTTGTCGGGACAGACCTTTTGGGACGATTAGAGCGAGTGAGGCATGACTTATGCACTCTTTACTTTCTCGCTTACATTGATTTGGTTTTTACCCGGCTATGCCGCGACGACTTTGATTTACGTTATTTCCGCACTTTATATTTCCGACTTGAAAATCATTTACACGATAGTACCTAGGACATGTGAACGCCTCCAACGGGCGCGCGCATTTCTAGGGGTTCGAAATCCCCACTTTCGAAAATCATTGCTTCCGCTAAAAACAAATAACTTAGCTAAATAACTCGTACTCGGTCGTAACATCTAAAGCTCACGGAAGAATTCGAAACTCTTCTATAACGTTCCGCGAATAACCGGATCATCCGAACCTTATAAATCCTCTAAGTGGATTTGTGGATGCATATTCGGATATCTGTACTTTTGGGTCGTTACAAAGTACCTAGGGCTATCTACAAAATCAATGTAGATGCCTCACTTAAACCCACGGGCGAATGCCAAGTGGTGGGGGGGGGGGGGGGGGGGGGGCACTGTGATTGATATCTTTCAATTTGAAACGGAAGCAACTTCTCCACTGCAAACGGAAGCATCAGCTTTTTGTGCATGGGTGAACTTAGCTCTATCTCCAAAGGGCTACGAAGAGTTATAGTTGAAGGAGATTGTTTGGAAGTCGTCAAGGCAATCAACGATAGCTCTCATGTCAGATGGGAAATTCTGAGGGAAGTGGAACTTATCAGGAAACTTAAATCAAGCTTTGACAAAATCGAATTCAGACACTGCTACAGGGAAGCAAACAAGGCAACTGATTTCATATCTAAGTCAAGAGAGACTTGTACGTACTTGAACCTCCCTACTCATAAGAATCTTTGTAACATCATCCGTCTGGATGATCATGGTGGTACCTTACATCAGTGAAGACTACCTAATATTTGCCTACTATTGAAAAAAAAACCTACACCATAGTTTAGAATTTTATTATATTTATTTATTTTGTTAGTGGGGGTTATTGTAGATTATGGAATGAGCTCACAAAAGGTCTTCATAAACCTACAGATCATTTCAGGTTGATGGATATCTTATTTCTTATCTTTAAAGTATATGCTTACACTCTATATCTATTTCGGTGCAAATCCTCTGCCCCACAACCCCGTTTCACAAAATTATTTTATCTCAAAATCAATATTAATTTTTAAAAAAAAACTATTTACCTTCTACATACTTATTATAATATATTTGAAAAAAAAATCTTAGAAAATCGAATTATATATATATTTTTAAATATATAGTAAACTCACATCTTTTAAAAACTTTAAAATACCGTTCTATCTCTTATGAACTATTATAATTTTTGTAAGTTGATTTTTTAAGAATTTTTTTCAAATATGTTATAATAAGTATGCAGAAACTAAATATTTTTTTTTTAAATTTTTTAATATTAATTTATTGGTAAAATAATTTTGTTGGACGGGAATTTGAGGCAGAGCTTTGGGGTTGAGGATTTGCACCGTATCTAGCTATTTAGGCCATTTTGGCCGTCTTTATCCATGGTACTCCAAGTACCATAACTAATTTTTTAAAAGAAAAACAAAAAAAATGTCAGATTTTTTGTTAAACCAAGAAAGTTACGTGAGGTGAGCATCATAACTTGTTTTTTTTGCTATTTCTCTCTCATCCACCTCATTTTAATATTTGGTACTCCACAACCATGATACTTGACATTAGTATCATAATTTACTTTTTGCATCAAAATTGCTTTTTGTAATTTTTTTTTTGGAAGTAAAAATCAAATGAGACCCACTATTAATTTTTGATTGGGTAATATTCTATGGTATTGTAGTGTAAGAATGAGTATCATACTATCATACACATGATACTTGAGCTCACTTTTCTTTATGGGTTCTTTCAAAAATCTTACTTTTTTTTACATTTCCATTTTTTTTAATTGCTATCAATGGCGGAGGCGGGAATCTCTAGGGGGATGCTAAAAAAATTTTGTAAAATAATTTTTTTGGTGTATACTTATTAAGAAGATTTTTTTTAAAAATAAAATGAAAATACACTAAAATTGTGATTTTTTAAAATGTAAATTACGAAGAATTACTTTTAAAATAATATTGAAAGAAAAGGTTTAATGTATAATTTAAACATAAATATGACATTTTTTAATGAAATAGTTTATAGAAACAAAAAATATAGAGAGAATTTTGAACGAATAAGTTGATAGAAACAAAAAATATAGGGAGAAATGAAAAAGAATTAATGATATAGTAAAACAAATCAAAAGTGAAGGAATTGAGATTTGAACCCAAAACCTTGAGCTAAATAACACTCTTGATTCAAATATCATTAAAAATTGTTATATTACCTTAAAAATAATAAATATATTCAAAAAAATTTATTTATTTTTTGTATTTTTTTTCCGCAAGCACCCCAAACAACCCTTGATTCCACCCCCTTTGGTATGGGACTTGGAGTAACACATGCTCTTACAGATGCTCTTATTATTTTATTTTTATTAGGAAATAATTCGAGGCCAGACAAACCTGGACCTCGATGGCCGACAAGTCGGCAGACGGAAACCGTCAAGAAAAGACAAAATACAACGAAGGTGCAAGAAACAAGCCCAAGAGCTCTACAAAGAGAAACAAGCCCCACTAAATCGGACGAGATGCGGACGTAGACGAACGAACGAAGCCAAGCGCAATCAACGGCAATACCGCATGCCAGCGGTACATCAGAAAACACCTATGGACAGTGAAGACGAACCTCCAAGGAAGCAGCATCTCTTACAGATGCTCTTATGAATTAACTTTAGTTGGGTTGTACGATAACTATGCCAGTTACCCTTTCTGCAGCCAAAGCCAATATTGTGTTTTATTATATACACTAGTAGTACTAGTATCGTTAATGCTAGACCCGGGCAAATACGGGTACGGGCCGGACTTGTGCCGGACTTTAGCTTAAAATTTATTTCGGTATTATAGGCACGGGTCGGACTAAACCCGATTAACGGGTTGAAAATATTGTCCGAGTCCGTCCGCTATTGTGGGTACCCGCAAAATTTCACACTTGAATGAGGCGAGCAACTGTTAATTTTCTTTTCAAGAAGAATTACACTGTAATGTCCACCAATACCTTTGGTATTGTTCTTTATACAGTTATACGATATTCTTCATGTCCACGAAGTTTACATTGTATTACTGTTCACCTAAAGAATACAGTAAATTGTATAGATATTTTTTTTCTTATAATTAATAATTTATATTATATATATTATTTATATATTTTTAAAAATATAAAAAAAAAACAGTGGGTATCCGTTACGGGTAGTGTTATAACGAGAACGATAATAGCGAAGAAAGACACAGAGATTTACGTGGTTCAGCAACGGTGTGTTGCCTACGTCCACGGGCAGAGAACCAGATTTCTTATTAGAGGAAGCGAAAACAGATTAAGTTACAGGGGACGGCGTTCCAGCGAGACCACCGCCGGGGGCCTCCGCCCCCCGGACCCCCCGATGCGTCGCCGGTCAACAGTCGTTCAAGGCACATTAACAAATCTCCACCTTGACTTGAATCCTCTCATAAACAGATGCACCTATGACAAAAGTGCCCAGACGTTCTCTGCCTCAGATTGGTCCTTGAAGAAGGACCCAGACTGCCCCTTAGGGCAACTCACCAGCTGGTGATATTAAGCAAGTCCAAACAATGTTGGAACTTGCTCTCTGGAACTGGCTTAGTGAACATATCAGCGGGATTATCAGCAGTTCCCACCTTCTTCACCCTGATTCTCTTCTCATTCCTCAGAAAATGGTACCTGACATCAATGTGCTTCGTCTTTTCATGATGAACTTGATCCTTGGTTAAGCATATTGCACTCAAGCTGTCGCAATACACTAAAGCCTGATCCTGATGTAGGCCTAGATCATTGACCAAGCCTTTCAGCCAGATTCCCTCCTTAGCAGCTTCTGTCAACGCCATGTACTCTGCCTCTGTGGTAGACAAAGTGACTGTAGGTTGTAGAGTTGCTTTCCAACTCACCACAGAACTCCCTGGAGTGAAAACATAGCCAGTCATCGATCTCCTACTGTCCACATCGCCGGCATAATCAGAGTCTGAAAACCCAGCAACCAAGCACTCTATATCATTCCCATAGCACAAACCAACATCAGTAGTGCCTCTGAGATACCTGAAGATCCTCTTCACAGCTTGCCAGTGTTCTTTCCCAGGCTGAACCATAAAGCGGCTTACCACACTAACAGCAAATGCTAGATCTGGTCGAGTGCAGACCATAGCATACATCAAACTCCCCACTGCGCTGGCATAAGGGACCTTAGACATGTACTCCTTCTCCTCCTCAGTCTGAAGTGTGTACATTCCCAGCTTGCTGTTAGACGCCATTGGAGTATCTATAGACTTAGCCGAAGACATTCCAAACCTGCTCAATATCTTCTTGATGTACCCTTCTTGAGATAAGAAGAGTTTTCTCTGCTTCCTGTCTCTATAGATCTCTACTCCCAAAATCTTTCGAGCAGCACCCAGATCTTTCATATCAAACTCTGCACTGAGACAATCCTTCAGCTTCTGGACATCTGACTTGTTCTGAGCAGCAATCAACATATCATCCACGTACAATACTAGGTAAATATGTGAACCATCATCCAGACTGTTGTGGTAAACACAACAATCATATGAACTCCTGTTGTATCCCAGCTGCACCATGTAGCTATCAAATCGCTTGTACCACTGCCTTGGTGACTGTTTCAGCCCATACAAAGACTTCTTCAGTCTGCAAACATGGTTCTCTTTTCCAGGAACCTGAAAACCATCCGGCTGAGACATGTATATTTCCTCCTCCAACTCTCCATGTAGGAAAGCTGTCTTCACATCTAGTTGCTCAAGCTCCAAATCCTGATGTGCAACCATTGCTAGTAGCACCCTGATAGAAGTATGTCTGACCACTGGTGAGAAAATCTCATTGTAGTCTACTCCCTCTCGCTGATTGAAACCTCTTGCGACTACTCGTGCTTTGTACTTAATACCCTCAGCAGCTGATAGTCCTTCCTTCTTCCTGAAGACCCATTTGCAAGTAATCACCTTCCTATCAGCAGGCAATTTGACACGCTCCCAAGTCTGATTCTTCTGAAGAGACTCCATCTCTTCTCCCATTGCTGCAAGCCACTGTGCTGACTCATCTCCAGAAATAGCAGCCTTGTAGGTGGACGGAGCATCATCCTCCACCTCCTCGGCCACCTGCAAGGCATATCCCACCAACTCATCAGACCTATATCTCGCAGGAGGTCTGATGTCATCCCTTCTTGGCCGATCTAGAGCAATACTACGATGTGTCGCTCCACCTGCTCCTGTGTCTAGGGGTATAGCCTCTGTCTCAGCAGTGTCCGACTCAATAGTACCTGATTGGTTTGTGACCAAATCAGGTACCTGACTCTCAGATGGAATGAAGTCCAACTCCACCTCCTCAGCAACAGCCTCTTTCTCAACTGCATCATTGGTCTTCTTCCTAGAATTCAGCAAAGAACTCTCATCAAAGACTACACTTCTGCTAAGTATAATCTTGTTGTCAGACCAGATCCTGTACCCTTTCACACCAGTACCATAGTCCATAAAGACTCCCTTCTTAGCTCTTGGCTCTAGCTTACCCTCATCAACATGATAATAAGCAATGCACCCAAAAACCCTCAGATTAGAGTAATCAGCAGCCTTTCCAGTCCATACCTCATAAGGTGTTTTGCAGTCGATACCTGTGTGTGGGCTCCGATTCACGAGATAGCAAGCCGTTGAAACTGCTTCTGCCCAGAATCGCCTTTCAAGGCCTGAATTGGAAAGCATGCACCTTGCTTTCGCCAGAAGAGTCTGATTCATTCGTTCTGCTACACCATTCTGCTGTGGTGTGTATCTGACTGTATGATGCCGAGCAATGCCCTCATCTCTGCAGAACCCATCAAACTCAGATGAACAGAATTCCACACCGTTATCAGTTCACAGCCTCTTGACCTTCTTTCCAGTCTGATTCTCTACTAGAGTCTTCCACTCCCTGAACTTACTGAATGCCTCACTTTTATGCCTCATCATGAATACCCAAGTCATCCTAGAGTAATCATCAATCAAAGACAACAAATACCTGTGACCGCCCAAGGACTGAACACGTGAAGGACCCCAACAGTCTGAATGGATATAATCCAGCGTGCCCTTTGTCTGATGAACTGCTTTAGGAAATTTGTTGCGATGTAATTTCCCAAACACACAATGTTCACAAAACTCAAGGCTCTGGGCCTTATGGCCTCCCAGAAGATCAGCTTTCGAGAGAATTTGCATCCCCCTTTCACTCATATGAGCCAACCTCATATGCCAAAGTCTGGTCAGATCAGCTTCCTGAACCCCAGCAGAAACAGCCGCTGCAGCACCTGTAACTGAGGAACCTTGTAGGGTGTACAAAGTTCCCTTTCCCCGCTTGACTCCCTGCAGAACCACATCAGAGCCTCTGAACACACGCAACTTTCCCCCATAACCTGTGTACCTGAGCCCCTTGTCGTCTAACACTGTTAGGGATATCAGATTCTTCGTCATGGATGGCACGTGCTTGACATCCTCCAATGTGCGAAATTTCCCATCATCTGTCCGAAACCTAACTGAGCCAGTCCCAACAACCTTGCAGAGAGCATCATTCCCCATGGATACATTGCCCCCATCAGCACGGCTATATGTTGCAAACAACTCCCTTTTAGGACATATATGATAGGACGCCCACACATCAGCCCTGTGTGTGTGATCGTCAGCTAACAGAACAATATCCTCCTCAGAAGTATTGCCACGATCAGCTACTGCTGCAGACCCAGATTTCTCTTCCTCTTGCTTCTTCTTTTTCGGACAGTCATTCTTCCAATGACCTTTCTCCTTGCAGTAGTTACAAACATCGTTTGGTTTAGGGCCTGATTTGCGATCTTGCCGATGCTTCTTCTTATTGCCCTTTCTACCATCAGATTTGCCTCCGTTTGCCACAAGCCCGGAAGCCTGATTGTCTGTAACCGACCCGGTTGCCTTCAGACGCAACTCTCTGCTTTGAAGCGACGATCTAACCTCTTCCAACGTGATGGAATCCTTCCCAACGACGAACGACTGAACGAAGTTCTCGTATGTGGGGGGTAGGGATACCAGCAGAATTAGGGCAGCATCTTCGTCCTCCACCTTAACATCAATATTACGCAATTCAAGTAATAAAGTGTTAAGTTGATCAAGATGATCTCTGAGTTGTGTACCTTCCTGCATACGTAGCCCGAACAACCGTTGTTTCAGAAGCAACTTGTTCGTCAGGGACTTTGTCATGTACAAAGACTCCAACTTTAGCCACAGTTTGCTTGCGGTTTCCTGATCAGCAACTTCTGTTATGACATCGTCTGCAAGACACAACATAATCGTCGAATGAGCCTTCTCCTCCAGAAGGCCGTACTCAGCGGTGGTTGTATCTGCCCCCTTCTTGTCGGCGGCCAACGGTGTCCATAAGCCTTGCTGTTTCAGCAAAGCCCGCATCTTGATCTGCCACAGACTGAAAGAATTTCTTCCAGTAAACTTGTCGATCTTCAACACAGAACCAGACATCATTCTCGGCGGAATTTAACGACCAAAGCTCTGATACCAGTTTGTTATAACGAGAACGATAATAGCGAAGAAAGACACAGAGATTTACGTGGTTCAGCAACGGTGTGTTGCCTACGTCCACGGGCAGAGAACCAGATTTCTTATTAGAGGAAGCGAAAACAGATTAAGTTACAGGGGACGGCGTTCCACGGGCAGAGAACCAGATTTCTTATTAGAGGAGACCACCGCCGGGGGGCTCCGCCCCCCGGACCCCCCGATGCGTCGCCGGTCAACAGTCGTTCAAGGCACATTAACAGGTAGATTATCCTACCCAATCCCGTACCCGTTGCAGGCGCGGGTCGGGCTTAGCGGCCCTGTTGGGCTTTTCCCTCTACCCAAGCCCGTCCAAAAAAGCGTGCGGACAGGGCTGCGTTTGCCCAGGTCTAGATAATGCGTCATGATATGATTTTAATAAAAACAAAATATTAATAATAAAATACATTAATATCATAAAATTAAAAAAAAATATTAATAAAATTTATCATAAAATAAGAAAGATGTGTTCAAAATGTAAAAAAATCATAATTTCTTTTAGCACAATAGTACCTTAGAAAGCTTTTTGAAATTTATTTTAAAATTTTTATTCTTATTTAAGTAGTAGTATATATAGATATAAATATTTTATATCACCCCTATTAGTTAGTAGTATAAAGAAATAATCCTCGTAATATAACTGGAAAGCTTTTTGACAATTATTTAAAAAACTTTATTCTTATTTAAGTAGTAGTATATATAGATAAATATTTTATGTCACCCATATTGGTTAGTAGTATAAAGACATAATAATATAACTATAAATCATTTTTTCACCAAAAAATAATATAGATATAAATAAAATTAGTTCGACAGATTATATAAAATATAAATATATATTATTTATATTCTCTCAAAATATAAATAAATTTCAGATTTATAAGGTAAAAGGTATTTTTTTTCCTAATTTATCGTTAATTAAATCTTATGTAATTTAATAGATAGCTGATTTTTAAAAATATTTTAATTTTTTATTAAATATGTAGCATATATTTATTATTTTATTTTACTAAAATATCAATGCACTGATGAATTGTGGCTACATATTATGGGTACATAATATTTTTATAATTATTTTTGGCCTAAAAAATAGTATAGATATGATATCTCCCTTGATAAAAGTATATTATGTGCATATTTTATATATATATATATATATATATATATATATATATATATATATATATATATATATATATATATATATATATATTATATATATATAATAACTTTATAATGCATTCACTCCATACAATGCATTTGTCAGACAAATTTTTAGCCATAGGATTAAATTAGAATGAATGGATAAGATTAATTGTTAATTAATAAATTTTATTTTAAAATATATTTGTTAATAATTTAATGATTTAAATAAAAAATCAAAATATTTTCTCTCTCCAAATCTCTCCTTTCCATCATTTTTGCTACGTGAGTTTTCTCCCCGAATTAAAATTACGTGACTAATTTTGTATATTCATATGAATACATGAATACATATTCATATGAATACATATTCATATGAATACATGAATATAACTGCCCGTTAATTATGACGTTATTTTCACAAAAAATATTGAAAGAATATTCGTTATGAATGAATATATGAATATGGAAACAACATGAATATGGATGAATATTATTCAATAACGCTTCTATGACTTAATATTCGCTATGAATATGAAAAGAAAGCAGTATATTCAAATATTCATCAAATTATAATTGCTCGTTAAAGAATATTCGTTGTGAATGAATATAGGAATATGTAAACAACACGAATTTGAATGAATATTATTCAATAACGCTTCAATGTATTAATATTCGTTATGAATATGAAAAGAAAATAGTATATTCAAATATTCATTAGGAATATGGAAATAAAATATGATATTCAAATATTCTTTATGATTATGGAAAGATTGCAATTTAATTTGAATCGGTCGAACCTTGATCTCTAAATAACAATATTCGAAATGAATATGGAAGTTTTTACGCTTTTTAGTTGTGAGAGAACGTGAATTGTGATAAATTAGGAGAACAATTAGTGATTTGGAGAGAGAAAATGAAATTATTATTTAATTCTTTTTTTTTCCCATTTTTATAGGGTGCATATTCATATTCAAAGATATGGTGGATTTGATTTACATTTAAATCTAACCATCTATTCTTAATCATCTAACGGTTTACAAAGGTTCTCACGAATGCATTGTAAGAGGTGTTTTTTTTTTACTGTAGGCAAACATTCGGAGCTATTACAAAGAAAGTAAACGCGCTCCTGGATCATCCTGACGGGTGATGGTATAAAGTTCCCTATTAAAAGGGACTGTAGATCTATCCCTAATGATACCTTTTGTGGCTATATAATCTACAACTTTATTCGCTTCTCTGTAGGTGTGATTGAATTCAACCTTTTCGAAATCCGCTTCCATGATCTTGATTTCTTCAGTTTGTCGCATAATCTCCCATCTGCTGTCTCTTCCTTTATATTGAATTCTCATCAGCTCTTGGTTGTCTCCTTCTACAACGATCTTGTTCAAGCCTAATCTTCGAGCTACCTTCATCCCTATAAGAACTACTGCTGCTTCAGTTTTAATAACCGTACCTTGATCTACTTCTTGGTAGAAGATCTCAGTTACATGGCCCGTAGAATCACGAATGATTCCTTCCACCTGGCTAATGCCGGTGGATTTGACAGAACCATCTACGTTAATTTTGTGGATGGCTCCTGCTGGTCCAATCCATTTAGATCTAGACTTTTTTTTTTGCATGTGAAAGTCATATATATATATATATATATATATATATATATATATATATATATATATATATTGCAGGGATGATAAAAGACAAAGATAAAAGGTTGATTCTATTACTTATATTGCTTAGATTTAAAGGGTTATTTAAATCTGAATTTCGGAAAGCATTATTCTCAACTTATCCAATATGCTTTCGGTTAAGATTTGCTTGGGAATTGTCGAGGCTAACATGTGCAGATTTAGAAGTGTTTTAAATTCAAAACAAGATCTCAATCCTCAGCAACAAGGTCCGAAAATCTGCTGAGATTCAAAGTCAAAGGGCCGCTCCAATCTGGTGAGATCTTGACGCAACAAGATCAGTAAAGGCTCCTTATCATTCAGTCAAACAACTTCAAGTTTCAAAATTCAAAAGATGGTTCAGGCAAGTGAGAAATTCTTGGAACAAGATCAGCAGAAGTGGAGTGAAGTCGAGCCTATAAATATAGGCTCCTTATCACTCATGTTCATCATCGTCATCTGATGATCGTTTATTTTCTTACTCCTGCTGTATTTGCTTTATGCTTTGAGAGATAAGAAAAATTTGAATGTTATATAGTATTAGTCAATCCCCGTTATACTAAGAGTATTTTACACTCAAACGTAACACACTTAGGTGTGAACAAGAGGACTTTTATTTCTCTGAAATTTGGGTTGACTAGATATAAGTGGGTAAGGCTTCGAGAGGTAGAAGAAGGGAAGGTCTTCTAGGTTGTATCTAGGACTCATAAGGAAAAGGAAAATAAAAGTTGTTTGAATCCTACGGGTTGGATAACCCTAGGCGGAAACGTAGGCTGGTTTAGAGCCGAACTTCGTTAACAATTCACGTGTTCCTTATATTTTGTTTCTGCACTTATAATTAACATTTTATTTTCGTAGAAAAACAAGTTTTTGATATATCTCAAGACCCTTGACATCCAGTTCAAGATTTTGAGATCAGTTTCAAGACCCTTAAAGTAACATTTGCATAAAGTTTTCGAGAAAAGTCCATACACTATTCAACCCCCCTTCTAGAGTATTTATATTATTCTTATTTACATTACCTACTCCGCTCTTCAAGATATTAATAAAATAACAATTATTAAATAATTAATTTTGATATAAATAATTCTTTCTACCCAAAAAATCTAAATATATTAAATAGCACCTATAAAATGCTATATATTTATCTATTAATATTTTTGGTAAGTATCACTATGAAATATTTTTTATTTCTATTTTGTCAATTAACTAAAATATATATAGATAAATTGTGACTTACATAACTTTGTATAAATTATAACAACATATTATTATTTTTTCCTAGAATCAATCACAATGCGTCACATAGAACGCTATAAGTATCACTATGAAATATTCATGTCCACAGACACAATATTAAATCGTTTTGTCATTGCATCAGATAGATTGTTTATATTTTGAGGCAATGAGAAAAAATTTCCAAGATTAAATAATTTTAGCTTTTCTACAAATTACTTTCTCATTGTCGATGCAATGTTTGGTAAGAAATCTTTCTCAACTTTTGGGATAGAAAAACTGTTTTACTAAATAATAGAGAGAGAAATTTATACATTTGCTATGGAGTGTGATTAATTTGTGAATGTGTTGGATAAATTATAGATAGATTTATATTTTTATTAATTAAAATATGTATGTTTTGCAAAGTTATGACTTTGATTATTTTCACAAATTATAAATACGTACTTTCATAATATTTTAATAATTTTTTAGGGAGGGAAAATTTTCCAGAACCAAGTAATCAACTACGGGATAATTTATTTATTGATTGAAAACGAACAAAGTAAATGAGGTCAGATGAGGGGAGAAATTGCAAACCTGAAATCATACATGGGGCCCCTTTTCTGATTAGAGATAAGCTGCTTAAACAACGTCTTGGCCTCCTTCAGTATCTTCTTATCATCTCTAATGTGGTCACTTGTCCCCCCCAACGGATAGAGTTTGACCTGATTCAGGTACTCCTCCGCCAGTCGCCGGAGTATCCATATCGGAGCGCTCTCCTTCTCCATCCTAGACACATCTAAACAAATGCCCAACCCCTTCATCATTTCCGTGTCCCCATTGGTACCCATTCTAAGCATCTTCTTCTTGCTTTTCTTATCGAGCAAGAACTTCCACATCCCGTGATGGCGGAGGATTTGGAGGCCGTGTAGATACACCACCGTTTGCTTCAGCCGATCGAAGAGCTGGTCGTAGTGGAGGTCCGCATCTAGCTTCAAGTATAGGACGTTCTTGAGGAGCCAGAGGAACGATCCCAGGCACAAGGCAATCAGGAACCCGCTCACCTGCATGTACATTATTATCAAATCACATGTGATTGGTATGACCTAGCTAGAGTTCTGGTTCTTTAACATATAAAACGGAAATTGCGTCGATTTTATTTGACTTTTACAATATTAGGTTGGGATCGATATATACATCTTCGAACTCAAAAGATTGAGCTCATATCATATGGCAGTTTGGTTTTATCGCCTCTTATTTTTAGCCCACGTTTGATATGATCATGATACTATATATGACAGAGGTACCTACCTGGGTAGCTACCACGATGGAGCGCTCATCGTTGACTTGCTTCAACCTGGGGCGGAAATAGATGTACCAGCCAACCAGGACGACGCAGAACCAGATCATGAGATCCAAGCTGTGCTTCAACTGGCGCGTGAAGAACACCACGTACTTGTGGATCCTCCACCATCGCTCCACCGGCCAGAGAAGCAAGAAGGTGGTGAACCGGACAGCTGAGAGCCCCAAGGCGATGACGAGGACCATGGTGACCCACTGCCACATCTTGAGGTGGAGTTGTTGCTTCATACCCTTGAGTGTCAGGGTGCAGGCAAGTAAGGCGGTGAGGCCGGACAAGACGAGGAATTGGATGGAGATGAGGGACAAGGGGAATTTTGGGTGGCACTCCTCCGAAGCGTCAAGTTGGTCCATCAGTCTCTCGTAAACTTTACCCATCTCTCTCTTCCCGATGTAGGCATGGGGCCGCCGGTTGTGGATCTCATAGAGTAATTGGTTGAAGACGGACATGGCAAAGTTTGCTTTGGGGCTGCCGGCTTCGATGTCTCCGGGGTAGGAGTTGCTGATTGCTTCTCTAGGGACGTTAATTTCTTGTGGGTTGTTTGGTGGATTCATTGTTTATTAGTTTCTTGGGCAGAAATGTAAGTGTACTAGCTAGGGAGTTTAAATGGATGATCGGAGGCCGGGCTTTAGGAGGGATCGGTGGTGAGCACATGGCATGCCTCCACTTCCACTAGCATTAATTAATAATTTCGTTGACCATTTGTATATTGGTCATATTTTCTTGGATTATTGATTATATTACCAAAGGAATACCTTGGAGGACAGTTGTAATCTAGTGACCATTCCATCTACAAACATATATATATATATATATATATATAAGTTAATTAATGATCGAGATCTACAAAAAAAAAATGGTTGCTAGATTAGGGTTATATTTTAGTACTTCATTTTATAATTATAAAAAGACGGGCAGATGTGAAATATGAACTGGGTCACCTCACCTGGGTGTGATATTTTATAGGGCCAATTTGCAAAATAGCCACGAAATAGGGTCTAATTTGCGAAATGTCCACGTTTTGGGATAATTTTGTGAAATGTCATAAATATGAAGGGAGGTTTTGCAAAATAGCCACGAAATTGGGCTAATTTTGCAAAATAACCGCGTATTAGGACATTTTTGCAAAATGTCCTAAATAAAAGGCTTCACCCTCTCTCCACAAACACTTTTCTCTCTCCTCCACCTCTCCCTCTGCGGACGCTCTCTCTTCTCCCTCCGGAAGCTCTCTCTGATCTCCATGGCTTCGATTTGTCGCAAATCGGATTCGCGAAATTGATCGCGATTCACCACTCCGTCTTCCTCCCTCTGACCAGGTTTTCTAGTCGCCGCCGATCCTCGAGATTCATTGGATCTCAGATCCGCGAAATTGATCGGATTCATTGGATCTCAGAGTGCTCGAGACGCGAGCGAGAATGCTCCAGAGCGACGGAGATCTCGGATTGCTCGAAAGTGCTCAAGAGAGCCGGAGATACGTCGGGAGGAGGAGTCGATGGAGAAATTGGAGCATCTGGAGCGCCGAAGATACGTCGGGAAGAGGAGTCAATGGCGAAATTGGAGCATCTGGAGCGCCGGATAGCGAAGGCCGAGCCGGAGGCGGCGAGGCCGAGCGAGGCCGAGCGACACCGAGCGAGGCTGAGCGACGAGGCGAGATTCAGATCCGGCCTGGAGGCCGAGCGAGCGAGGCCGAGCGAGGTCGGCCGGCGTTCTCTTCACAGTAATCGGGAGGAAGAAGAAGGAATTTTTATTAAATTACAAAACTTACCCCATAATTATGGAAATTAAAAAAAAACTATCTATATTTTATTATGTGATCCATAATCTATATTTTTATTTTTATTTTTGCACAAAAAAATGTTATACTTGCACAACATATGATTATATTTGCACAAGCACAACATACAGGTATATTTGCATGACAAAATGTAAAATAAAATTACAAAAAAAAAAATAAACCCGGGTCATATTTGCACAACTTACGAATATATTTGCATAACATACTCTTATATTTGCACGACAAAATGTTAAAGAAATAAAAAAAATATAGATTATGGATCGCTTACACTTTATTGAGAAAGTCTGAAATTATATTGAGATAAAATAAGATCATGTTGAGAATAATTTCACAAGTCTCGATTGTCGTGCAACTCTTAAAACAGAGTCATGCAACTCTTAAAACAGAGTCGTGCAACTCTTAAAACAGAGTCGTGCAACTCCTACAACAGAGTCGTGCAACTCCTACAACAGAGTCGTGCAACTCATACAACAGAGCCGTACAACTCCTACAACAGAGCTGTGTAACTCTTAAAACAGAGACGTGCAACTCTTACAACAGAGCCGTGCAACTCTTAAAACAGAGTCGTGCAACTCTTAAAACAGAGTCGTGCAACTCCCACAACAGAGTCGTGCAACTCTTAAAATAATATTGAGAGAACATAAAATCATGTTGAGAACAATTTCAGAAATCTCGATTGTTTTGCAAAAAATAACCTATTGTTGAGCAAAAATAAGAGTAAGTTGTGCAAATATAAGAGGGCGTTGTGCAAATTTAATCATAAGTTGTGCAAATATGATCCAAGTCTAGTTTAGAGTTGCACTTTTTTCCGTGTCAGCACTTTTTTTCCCATGCCAGCACTTTTTTTTAGAGTTGCACAAGCATGGATAACAATTTCACAAAGAATCGAATTTCATAAAGTATTGATGAGAAAAAATAAGAGCATGTTGTGCAATAATTTATTGAGAAAGTATGAAATTATATTGAGAGAAAATAAGATCATGTTGAGAACAAATTCACGAGTTTCGATCGTTTGTGCAAAAATAACCTATAGTTGAGCAAAAATAAGATGACGTTGAGCAAAATTTCACCAATCCCCCATGTTGTGCAATTATTGTCTATTGATGAGCAAAAGTAAGATCATGTTGTGCAATAATCTATAAAAAAACTAAAAAATTATATTTACAAAAAGTAAGATCATCTTGAGACACAATTTCACAAATCTCGATTGTTGTGCAAAAAAAAAGAATTGTTGAGCAAAAATAAGAGCATGTTGTGCAATAATCTATTGAGAAAGTATGAAAATATATTGAGAGAAAATAAAATCATGTTGAGAGTCGTGCAACTCTTACAACAGAGACGTGCAACTCTTAAAACAGAGTCGTGCAACTCTTAAAACAGAGTCATGCGTGTAACTCTTAAAACAAGAGTCGTGTAACTCTTAAAACAGAGTCGTGCAACTCTTAAAACAGAGTCTTGCAACTCTTAATACAAAGTCGTGCAACTCTTAATACAGAGTCGTGCAACTCTTAAAACAGAGTCGTGCAACTCTTACAACAGAGTCGTGCAACTCTTACAAGAGAGTCGTGCAACTCTTAAAACAAGAGTCGTGCAACTCTTACAACAGAGTCATGCAACTCTTACAATAGAGCCGTGCAAATTTAAGTTTATGTTGTGCAATTATAATATGAGAAAATTTGCACCGTAGACACAAATTTTCGGACAAAATACGTATAAAAACGATGTCAGCACTAATAATATGTTGTGCAAATTTAAGTTTATGTTGTGCAAATATAAATGAGAAAATACGTATAAAAACGATGTCAGCACTAATAATCTAGTTTTATTAGGAATTCATCAATTAACGAGTACATTACATATAAAAGTCGGCACTAATAATCTAGTTTATGCTAAGCAGTTTTGAATTTTGCCTGTGGATTATTCAAGAAGCCTGAAAATTTGTAACTAATATCAGTGTCAGCACTAATATCAGTCTCAGCACTATATTTTTAGAATTGATAATGGTTAGAGTTAGACAATTGGACAATTGCAAACTCTTGCTTTATTGTTCTATTGCTTATAGGTCTTATTGAATTGTGATGTTACAAATTTGGTTCAATAATGTTCCTCATGCCCAGCTGACACGTCGTTAGCCATTCGTATATGTCAGGGATGGGTATCGACCGTGAGAAAAATTATGTAGATTGTATTGATTGGCCATTTCATTGACCTGGAAGATGTGAACAAAAGAAGCCTATTAAACTTGTTTTCTTTAGCAGCTTCAGTGGTTGCTGCTTAATGGCCTAATTGTCTATTCTAGTGGACTGGACATGCCAAAAGATGAGTGGCACATCTCTTGTGAACTGGCCGAGCCGCGCAACGAACCCGGCAATTTTGTAGGCCAACCGATGCAAGTAGTAGACCACACCAGGTTTCAACCAAAACATAGTATTCACTATTTAGTACTAAGCCTTGGCTGCCTTGTTAATGTAGGATATACATAGTTTGATATGAGATCATGGTTCCATTCTGAATTCCGATAATCTAAGAGAAAAAACTACTCAACAAAAAAAAAAATTCACTTTAAAGTTCAAAGGTATCAAGCTTCACTAAAAGGAACTGCAGCTTCTGCACCTCCAGCTGCAACCTCCCTATCTTCTCAGAGCATCTCCTAGCCTGTTCGGAGACTTTCCTCCTCCGCCCGCTCCCTCCAATCTCCGAGGAGCCCCCAATGGACGATGATGATGTGGGCCCCATAGAAGAACTATTGGAGCAATCTTCGACGTTCTTCACCAACTTACCGTTTACTTCTAGAAGCTTCACAATGGCCCTATCAGCTTCCTCAAGCTGCTCCTTTACACCCGCGTAATCGGTGCTCTTCACTGTTGTTAAATGAACATAAAACAGCTTAAGAAATATCTTACTTTAGCCCTTCTCTCCAGCGCCTCATACATAGCCAATTTCTTGTCATCTGTCAAGAAACAAGCCGATTCATAAGAACAATTAAGCATCTTAAAAATTCCTTGACTGTACAGCTAGTTTATCTTCTTTCTTTATCTTACTTTATTTCCATGACGAGTTTCTTCAAATGATTCAATTTCCATTTGTATATTTCCCCTAGTTCATCTTCTTTCTTTACATCAAGTGATTTAATTGCTATCACTCCACTCCTAATATACAGCTAACTGATAGTTATGTCTAATTGCTTTTCTAATGTGCATATGCTTTAGATGGAAAGTTTAAGTTCCTGTGTGTGATCTGGCTTATTGTTACACCTCATAAAAGATATTTTTGTCACAATTTGTATACTTACCACAGCTAATGTGTTCTGGCTTATTGTTACACCTCATAAAAGATATTTTCAAGTTGTGCAACTCTAAGCTCGAGTTGTGCAACTCTAAGCTCGAGTTGTGCAACTCTAAGCTCGAGTTGTGCAACTCTTAGCTCGAGTTGTGCAACTCTAAGCTCAAGTTGTGCAACTCTAAGGAAAATATTTGGAAGCAAAGATCGATCTAATTAATTGAGAATACAAAAGAAAATACCAAAGCTTAAACATGAAATCTGGAATTTTCAAACCCTGTGCACATCCAAGGACTCAATTTCATGCCAAGCGAATAATATGGATACATCTAAAAATTTCAGTCACCTTTTATTTTATTCTAATCATGTTAGCATATTCTGTCTTCAGCATTATATAATGTATCTATTTCAGTGAGGTCAACCAACTAGAAAAAATAGAATTGACCTGATCATACAAAGCCTCAATCTGCTGAGCCTGTTGGAGAACATGTGTGGACATGAGGTGATTCAAGGCAGACATCTCGACCACCTTTGTTTCTGTTTGTTGAGGAGCATCCAACAAACCAGTAAGTTCAGCCTGCAAATGAAGGATGGTATCCATCCTCGTCGAAGTTAAATAGAGGCAACAAGAAATAGATGCACAATTTATGGGATGATTCAAGTATAATTTGCAATGCATAAATTATCCATACCTGAAGAGCACGTGTTTCATCATCCAAGAGTTGTTGTTGAACTCTTTGAGGAGTCGGTTCAGCCTCAGTGATTTCTTTGTTCGTTACATGGATTGATTTAGGCTGGTCTATTGGTTGAGAGTTAGAAGCACGCTTCAGTTTCCTTCTTGGCATTGCTCTGTTTATAGCTTCTTGAAATCGTATTGCTCTTAGCTGGTCAAACTGTGATGTAACTACATGAAGCCTTTCACTTAAAATTAATACCTGAATAGAAGAGAAAAATATCCACTGAGGTTCTCTTTCCAGTTGAAGGAAATCGTATTGCTTGTCCCATATTTCTGCAAACTGAAGAGGATAATAAGAAATGCCACTGCATCTAGTTTAATGTGTGGTGGGAATCTAAAAGGATTCTACTAAATGGCCCACAATCATGAATAAACATCAATCGCTCAAAGGAAAGATCAGGCTATATGGTGAAGATACAATTGAAGCTGGCTGACATATTAGTCATATCTCACCTTCCTCTATCCCCGATATGCCGACTTTAAGACCACGGACCACCAGCAGCAGAAACCACTGCATCAAAAAAGAAAACAAATTATACAAAAGTTATTCACCTAATGGTCCATGCTAATACAATTTTCAAATCTATTCACCAAACCAAAAAGCTATGTCAGAAAGGATAAATGAGGAAAAAAAACTATCACATACATAGTCCATTCTAGCTATATTACATTGACAAACAAAAACAAAGGAATAAAAGATAATAAAGTAACATAATAACCTGACATTGCTGGGGTTACAACACCATCTGCTATAACCATGGAGGTACAAGCCAAAACTAAAACCAGAAGAGGCTTTTTCAGATATAATGACCTCTCAAGCCGTTCTTTAATCTTAAGTGACCTCTCAAGTTCTGCAGATGGAACTTTCAGTCTGAAGTTTGATATACGAGCATCATAAGGTAGCTGATTTGGGATTAGACTAACCTTGGCATGCCTACATATCAATGAGTAAAGAGCGAATGTACCACCTGCAGCAGAACAGAAATGACATATTTTATTAATAATGAAACCTAAAACAAATGCAGGAAACCCAAATATCAGAATTCAGAACAATTAACTACCTATGATTTCACTGGAGCAAAAAACATAAAGCAAGGTAAAGAAAATGTCTGCAACTCATTCTTTCAGCCTAGCATCGAGTTGTGCAACTCTAGGCTCGAGTTGTGCAACCTTAGGCTCGAGTTGTGCAACCCTACGCTCGAGTTGTGCAACCCTAGGCTCGAGTTGTGCAACTTTAAATTAACATGAATTGAATCAGTCTGAATGTCTAATGCAACATAAGTAAGAAAAGATAAGGCTTTACAAGACGTATACCTTCACCACAAGGAGCCTTCCTAGTCGTGATGTTAAGAACCTTGGTGGGCATTCTAACTAGGCCCTTGACCCTCAGATGCTTTTCCTTTGCCCCACGAACCAAATCTGTGCAGACTGATTCAACCAAAACCACAAGAACAAGAAGTTTTAGTATACACAGCTATAGGAAAATTGTAGTTGAGCTGCCCCGACATTGATAGAAGCAACAAGAACAATCAATTGGGATAGAAACACCTTGATTCTCACAGTATACACATGACAATCCATTCAATTTCCAAGCAAGCAATAAAATACTTTGATTTCCTTATCAATCGATCTTTGATCGATTGATAAGGAAAACCGTAATATCGAAGACCACACATAGAACAGGTAGATGACACAAACATTGATCCCCTTCCAGCAACTTGTGACCAATTGGCCATGAATCATGCATAACAAACCCTGAACTAATGAACCTGGTGCTAGATTTTAGGAATCAAACAACAAATCGGCACAACCATACCTAAATCTGATGTATAGTTTCACATATTCCACTATACAAGACTATAGAAGACCGAGTACACAGAAAATCAAAGGAGCAAGAGGGGGAAAGCGCATGCTTCAGGCGAAACTATTAGAGAAAGAGGGAACGAACCTAATCCAGATCTCGTTGCTCGCTCGAACTCGCTCCGGCGCTCGCTCGACCTAGCTCTGGCGCTCGCTCGACCAGATCCGGCCTCTCGCTTCAGATATCGGACGGCCGCATCTGGCGCTCGCTCCCCCGTTCGCTCCGCCGCTCGCTTGCCACCGCCTCCGACGCTTCCTCGCTCCCTTGATCTCGCAACCAGACAGCGGCTCCGGCGCCAACCTCACTGGATCTCGCCGCCATATATCGATCGAGATCTCGCCTCCAAAATCGCCTTCAATCGGGAGCGGGGAGAGAGATTGGAGAGAGAGAGACGATGGAGCAACTCTCAGGAAAAAAAAAATAAAAAAAAATAGAGAATTAGGTATATATAGGGGCTATTTCGCAAATTTGTCCGAACCCGCGTCTATTCCGCAAATACGTCCAATTAATGTGCCCATTTCGCAAATTTTTTAAAATATAAACCCCTTCCCCCTCTCCCATGCGCCTTTCTCTCTCCTCCGCGCTCTCCCTCCCCGCACGCTCTCTTTCAATCTCTCTCCTCTCTTTCAATCTCTCTCCCATGGTGATCGAGCGAGTGCTCAGATCCGGCCTAGAGCGAGGCCGGAGCGAAGGACGGTGTGTATGTGCGAGGACGAGTGTGGACGAAGCGGAGCCCCTCCGTTGGACGGCGACGACTATTCGAGGGCTGCTGATGGCGACGGTTGGTCCAATTGGAAGAAGTGGAGCCCCTTCGTTGCCTCCGGCTCGTCGTCCCTGTGCAATCGCTTCGATATGAGGCCGTTGCTTGGTGTCCATCCTATTAGGATAGCAGAGGGCTATGAAACGGCTTCAAGGATAGCATTCGAGAATTTGGAGAAGATATCACATCGATATGAATTTGGCCCTGCAAATATAGAGCCTTTGGTTCAAACCTGCATGACTACATTATCCTCCAAAATGTATGCTGAGCTTCCCTTAAAGTTCATTTATTCCTGCAAAATCATCATCCTTCTGTATTGGTGAAATTGGACTGCCATTCTTGATAAACAGCCACATATTATATAATTGAACTTGGTGCTCAAGTACAAACATTCTTATATATTAGCTGACACTAATGTATAACAGAGTTTCTTTTCAATTATTTGGAATTAATTTAATTTTGAGTTTCTTTTGTGTTTACTGTTCGTGGGGGTATGTCAATTTCTTGTGTTTTTTCCTAAACATGTTTGGATGCAGTTATATAAGATTTGTGCCTGGGTGAGGGAAAACTGAATTCTCTATAGATTTTTTGTTTGTGATGCTTGAGTTGTGTTTGGTGAAATTGTAAGTGAAATTGATGAGCTTATTAGAGGAAGCTTTTCCTCTTCTATTTTTATCAAGTGAGGTTGAGCATGTTTGCAAGCTTTGATGTTGAAGATGCTCTGTGTCAAGGGTCGTTGCTAATTAGGACACTATCTAGTAAATAAGCTTTTGTTGAGTTTGGGATTCACCTATCTTGCCTTGTTTTGTACATACTTTCTTTAGGGATTTTTACTTACGCCATTGAATTTGTGTGTGCATATATGCTTTCAATGATTTTTTTTTTGGTCGGGAGCTTTTGATGACTTACTGTGTCTGGAAACCAATTTGTTCCAATTTAACACCATGTTGGTTTGTGTAGGTAACAAGATGATGATTGAGGAAACAAAGAGAAGTATTCATGATGCACTTTGTGTTGCCTGAAATTTGATTCGTAACAATTCTATTGTTTATGGGGGTGGCTCAGCTGAGATTTCTTGTTCTCTTGCTGTGGAAGCAGCTGCTGATAGATTTCCTGGAGTTGAACAGGTATAAGACTGTAATTGCATTTGCATCTTACTAATTAGAAAGGTTGTGTTTGTTAGTTGGTACTGAACCTTTTTCCATTTTCAGTATGCCATCAGAGCATTTGAAGATGCTTTGGATGCAATTCCAATGGCACTTGCAGAGAACAGTGGTCTCCAGCCCATTGAAACACGATCTGCGGTCAAGTCTCAGCAAGTTAAAGTCAGTTTAGCACGTCTAGTTCTTCATTCTCATGCCATTAGTTAGCCCTTGTCTCTTTTGTGATTGTGATCTTGGAAAGTTCTGCACCTTTGGATATGATAGCCAAAGTAACTTGTTCTGTTGTGTAGCATAGATATGAAAGCCCAGTTTGGATATGAAGTCCAAACTTTTGGACCATTGTCCTGTAGTCTCTTTCCCCCTCTTGTACATGTTTTAAAGGGAAAAAAAAGATATAGTGAGGGGATTTAACTGTGATCACCGGGGTACAAGAAAATCCTAGAACATTTGACATGGAATGAGTAATTATCCACTCTTATTTTTTAAAGCATTGTTAAATAGGTATCTCTTATGTGTAGACCCATCCTCTACTAAGCTGATGACATTTCTGGGTTTTTTTATGCAGGAGAACAACCCTTGTTGTGGGTTAGATTGCAATGACGTGGGCACAAACAATATGCTTGAACAAAATGTGTTTGAGACTTTGATTTGGAAACAGCAGCAGGTGCAGCTGGCAACCCAAGTTGTGAAGATGATTTTGAAGATTGACGACGTCATTAGCCCTTCGGAATATTGATGAACTGGGAATGTTAACTGTGCCGTGTTCACCGATTCGAAACCGTACTACTCCTCAACTACATGTGGTAGTTACTGTAATGCATTCAGTTGCCATGTTTCACTTTTCTGTCATGGATTTCTTGGTGACATTATGAAGGTCTTTTACTTCCCTTTGCTTCTTTGTTTTAGCACAATCTTGTATTTTTGCCTAGATTCCCAACGTAGGATTTATGGTCAGTTGTGTTTGAATTTCGTACTTGGGATAATTGTTTTAATAGTTGATTGCTCCTGGTTTTGGTGATTAATCTATTTTGAGATACACAGCCAGCACAACTTTTGTTCTTCCATATGCTCAATGTTCTGCTCGGGAACTATAGTTTCCATTGCATTCAAACCACTTTGGTTTGTGCGAGTATATTCGCAATCTAACCAAATGGCATTTGTAGTGCATGAAGGTAGACCTCTTAAAATGCTGGAAATCAAAGTTCCGTATAGGCTATTAGCTCAAATGGCATTCTTGATTAATTAGTTATATTTGCACATCGTACTCTTATTATTTTGTGAAGCCTATTACCTCAAATCGGTAGAGCGTTGTGTACAAACACAAACATACAGGTTCAAATCTCGTATAGGCTATCGTGTTGTTGGTTGTGTAAACTTTGGTTGAAGCACTGATCCACTTGAATTGGAGACAAATAGAATGAAAAGTATTTCTTGGAGGTGCTGACACAAATAAAATACAGTTGTGCAAATCTAATATACAGTTGTGCAAATCTCAAATACAGTTGTGCAAATCTAAACTAAAGTTGTGCAACTCTAAACTAAAGTTGTACAACTCTAAAATACTGTGGTGCAACTCTAAAAAATGTGTTGACATGAAGAAAAAAAAGTGTTGACACGGAAAAAATATATACCGAACTACAAAGTTATTACTTAGGAAGATGACTCTGATTGAGCAGTACCGGATGGAAAGAGAACAATTACAGAAGGTAGAAGAGTTCCTCCAATGCTTAGTTACAAGACAATCACGCATTTAGTTTATCTCCTTGACTCCCAATGTTGAGAAACAACATTGTATTGCTTCTCAACATGGTATTCTCAACATGGTATTTCTCAACATATTGAGAAAATTTTCACCACTAATTGTAACTAATATCAGTGTCAGCACAAATTGTAACTAATATCAGTGTCAACACTAATTGTAACTAATATCAGTGTAAGCACTAATTGTAACTAATATCAGTGTCAGCACTAATTTTCACCACTAGTTGTGCAAAAATAAAGTATTGATGAGCAAAAATAAGAACATGTTGTGCAATAATTTATTGAGAAGGTATGATATTATATTGAGAGAAAATAAAATCATGTTGAGAACAAATTCACAAGTCTCGATTGTTGTGCAAAAATAACCTATTGTTTAGCAAAAATAAGATGATGTTGTGCAATAATTTATTGAGAAAGTATGAAAACATATTGAGAGAAAATAAAATCATGTTGTGTAATAATCTATTAAAAAAGTATAAAATTATTGATGAGCAAAAATAAGACCGTGTTGTGCAATAATCTATTAAAAAAGTATAAAATTATATTTACAAAAAATAAGATTATGTGAAGACAATTTCACAACTCTCGATTGTTGTGCAAAAATAAAGAATTGTTGAGCAACACTAGTACAAATTTGTACCAGCCTTTGCAATCCCCTCCTCCTCGGCTTCTCCTTCCATCCCCACTGATGCCAGTAGCATCGTCCACCGCCTCAACAATCTCCTCCTCCTCCTCCTCCTCCTTCCATCCGCTCTGAGGCCAGGTTGTCAACAACACTTGCCACCGCCTCGACAATCTCTCCTCCTCGGCTCCTCCTCCTCCTTCCATTCTCGTTGACGCCAACAACACCTTCCACCACATCGACGGTAATAGCCCCACGCAGATCGGGATTGCAACCCAGATCTCAAGATCTACAAGATCCAAATCGCCAAATCCATTCAAGATGCGTGAGATCTACAAGATCCATTCAAAACGCCAAATGTCGCAGTTGAACACGTCATTAGTTTCAGTTTTAGGATTTTTGAATTTTAGGGTTTGTGTCTGATTACTGTGTAATTTCTTCTATAGATTGATTTGTTCAGGAGATTGATTTATTCAGTTTCATTTTTTGTATAAATTGATATACTGTGTAATTTCTCCCTATTGATATATAGCTTGTGATTTTTTGTTCAGTTTAATGACTTATGTTTGGTGTGATTTTTCCAATTGCTAATGTTTTTATTTTTTGTTATATTGATCTTATGAGTAATTGGAGGATACAGTTGCAGGTAGAGCTGTAGAGGTGGTGGATAGGTAATCGATGGTATCCAGCAACATTTTCATTTTCATTTTCATTTTATTTTTTTTACAAAATTGAAGTTAGACAGCGTTTGTTTCAAAAAAGCGATATCCTTGTATTTTCCAACAGCGCTTTCCAAAAACCACTTTCAATAGTGTTGTCAGCGCTTCAGTTAACATCATCTTGAAAAGCACTATGCTTCCCAATGAAAAACCGTTGTTAATGTGCTCTTTTGTACTAGTGCAAAAATACGAGCATGTTTTGCAATAATCTATTGAGAAAGTATGAAAATATATTGAGAGAAAATAAAATCATGTTGAGAACAATTTCACAAATCTCGATTGTTTTGCAAAAATAATCTATTATTGAGCAAGAATAAGATCATGTTGACCAAAAATAAGATCATGAGCAAATTTCCACAAATTCCCCATGTTGTGCAATCATAGTCTATTGATGAGCAAATATAAGAGTTGATTGTGTCATGCAAATATAAGAGTACATTGTGCAAACTTAACCGTAAGTTGTGCAAATAGAGTCATGCAACTATTAAAACAAGAGTCGTGCAACTCTTACAACAGAGTCGTGCAACTCTTAAAACAGAGTCGTGCAACTCTTACAACAGAGTCGTGCAAATCGTAAAACAGAGTCGTGCAACTCTTAAAACAGAGTCGTGCAACTCTTAAAACAGAGTCGTGCAACTCTTAAAACAGAGTCGTGCAACTCTTACAACAGAGTCATGCAACTCTTAAAACAGAGTCGTGCAACTCTAAAATTTCATAATGTTATTCATGAAATTTATAGTTTTATTCATACAAACTAAAATCTAATTTGATTCTTCTTAAACTAAAAATCTAATTTGGGCCCATTATAATATTATTTTTGCACTTTTTAATCTAATTTGGTTCTTAAACTGTATTTTAAAGTTGCACAACCGTAGTTTAGAGTTGCACAACTGTAGTGTCAGCATCTTTTTCTATTTTGTTAATCAGAGAAAACAACTAGTGTCAACGATGTTTGCAATTTTAGTGATGAAAATGTATTGATCAATTTTATTTCTTTATCACTCTTTCAGCACTAAAATTGCAAACACCGCTGACACAACTAGTGTCAACGATGTCCGCACTAAAAATAAGCATAAAAAGATGTCAGCACTACTCTGTTCCTGTACGTTTCAGCTTTCAAGAGGTGAAGCCCATTGGTTTTGATATCCTTGCAATGCAAATGCAACTTGTGTGTGTGTGTGTGTGTGTGTGTGTGTGTGTTTCATTCAACAACCTTTGATTTTTCTCACCCCCTATATATATAACAATATATCCACCGTCTCATCTGTAACATACAAAGATCCATTTTTCCAAGTCAGGGCCAAGCTATTTTTGTTGTATTAGCTAGCAAGAATTTTATTTTCTGTACCTTTTGGATCAACTTGTTTTTCTGTTTGTTGAATCCGATTTGGCTTTGGCCTGCCTCCATCACAATATTAAAACCTTTTTTGATTCAGATGTTAAAAAGGAAAACCACTCATCTAGATTTTAACAGCAGCAAATGTAAGTTGCAACATGACACACACAAAATGAAGGTTGAAGCTGACATCTTCTGATACAAAGTTCTATATTTAGATGGTTGGGATATCCATATAAGATTATCAGGACCTTATTAACCTTCTCAAGACTACAACATAATTAAGAAGAAAGACCTACACCACAGCCAGATTCAATCAACTTTTTGAAAACATGTTCCTAAAATGTACAATATAGTCACAAACAAACTTGCTCTTTCAGTTTTGAGTTCGTTCTTGATTCCCCGCTAAAACAAAATATCCAAGGCTTACCTCAATCTCCACTGGTGGAAGGCAACACACAACCACAAAAATGAGCCTTCTTCCGCCTCCTAGGTGTGCGGGCCCCACCATACAGGTAGTCTCGAAGGACCACCTTCCTGTCATACTCTACCATCTGGGTTCCGCTTGCTCTCCCCTTCGACTTGCTACCATCAAGCTTCACTAAAAGGAACTGCAACTTCTGCACCTCCAGCTGCAACCTCCCTATCTTCTCGGAGCATCTCCTCGCCTGTTCGGAGACTTTCCTCCTCCTTCCGCTCCCTCCAATCTCCGAGGAGCCCCCAATGGACGATGATGATGTGGGCCTCATAGAAGAACTATTGGAGCAATCTTCAACGTTCTTCACCAACTTACCGTTTACTTCTAGAAGCTTCACAATGGCCCTATCAGCTTCCTCAAGCTGCTCCTTTACACCCGCGTAATCGGTGCTCTTCACTGCTGTTAAATGAACATAAAACAGCTTAAGAAATATCTTACTTTAGCCCTTCTCTCCAGCGCCTCATACATAGCCAATTTCTTGTCATCTGTCAAGAAACAAGCCGATTCATAAGAACAATTAAGCATCTTAAAAACTGCTTGACTGTACAGCTAGTTCATCTTCTTTCTTTATCTTACTTTATTGCCATGACGAGTTTCTTCAAATGATTCAATTTCCATTTGTATATTTCCCCTAACTCATCTTCTTTCTTTACATCAAGTGATTTAATTGCTATCACTCCACTCCTAATATACAGCTAACTGATAGTTATGTCTAATTGCTTTTCTAATGTGCATATGCTTTAGATGGAAAGTTTAAGTTCCTGTGTCTGATCTGGCTTATTGTTACACCTCATAAAAGATATTTTCGTCACAATTTGTATACTTACCACAGCTAATGTGTTATGGCTTATTGTTACACCTCATAAAAGATATTTTCGAGTTGTGCAACTCTAAGCTCGAGTTGTGCAACTCTAAGGTCGAGTTGTGCAACTCTAAGCTCGAGTTGTGCAACTCTTAGCTCGAGTTGTGCAACTCTAAGCTCAAGTTGTGCAACTCTAAGGAAAACATTTGGAAGCAAAGATCGATCTAATTAACTGAGAATACAAAAGAAAATACCAAAGCTTAAACATGAAATCTGGAATTTTCAAACCCTGTGCACATCCAAGGACTCAATTTCATGCCAAGCAAATAATATGGATACATCTAAAAATTTCAGTCACCTTTTATTTTATTCTAATCATGTTAGCATATTCTGTCTTGAGCATTATATAATGTATCTATTTCAGTGAGGTCAACCAACTAGAAAAAATAGAATTGACCTGATCATACAAAGCCTCAATCTGCTGAGCCTGCTGGAGAACATGTGTGGACATGAGGTGATTTAAGGCAGACATCTCGACCGCCTTTGTTTCTGTTTGTTGAGCAGCATCCAACAAACCAGTAAGTTCAGCCTGCAAATGAAGGATGGTATCCATCCTCGTCGAAGTTAAATAGAGGCAACAAGAAATAGATGCACAATTTATGGGCTGATTCAAGTATAATCTGCAATGCATAAATTATCCATACTTGAAGAGCACGTGTTTCATCATCCAAGAGTTGCTGTTGAACTCTCTGAGGAGTCGGTTCAGCTTCAGTGATTTCTTTGTTCGTTACATGGATTGATTTAGGCTGGTCTATTGATTGAGTGTTAGAAGCACGCTTCAGTTTCCTTCTGGCATTGCTCTGTTTATAGCTTCTTGAAATCGTATTGCTCTTAGCTAGTCAAACTGTGATGTAACTACATGAAGCCTTTCACTTAAAATTAATACCTGAATAGAAGAGAAAAATATCCACTGAGGTTCTCTTTCCAGTTGAAGGAAATCGTATTGCTTGTCCCATATTTCTGCAAACTGAAGAGGATGATAAGAAATGCCACTGCATCTAGTTTAATGTGTGGTGGGAATCTAAAAGGATTCTACTAAATGGCCCACAATCATGAATTCTTACCATAGACAAGGCCACTGCATCTAGTTAGAAGAATTCTTACCATAGACAAGGCCATAATCAGAAGTACCTGAAACATATCTCAACAAATATTTCATTGCAAGCCAATCTTTTCACAAGGATTAGACATGTATCTACTCAGGACACTAACAACAAAAGCTAGATCAGGTCTAGTACAAATCATGGCATACATTAGTGAACCAACAACAGCATCATAAGGCACATAATTCATGCGTAGCTCCTCTTCCTTAGAGAGTGGCTTCTTAGTCTTTGTGAAATCAAGATGCCCTTCTAAAGGAATGGGGGAGGTTTTAGCACTTAAAATCTTAAACATCTCAAGAACTTTCAGCAAATAGTCCTTTTGGGATTAGCTCGATCCCTAATAATTCTCTGCCAAGAATAACCTGGGCAGGGCCAAGGTCCTTCATGCCAAAGAACTTTCTGAGAGAGCATTTAACAATTGATAGTTTTGCCCTTGATTTGCAGATAATCAAAATATCATCCATATATTGTGTAACGGCCCGGAAATAAATACCCGGGTTACGTTTCGAAGGTCGGATACCTTTATTCGGATCTTGCAATCCAAGCACGGGTCGAGGTTTCAAACCTCAAAGATTAATGTTGAAAGTGGGAATTTCAAACCCCAAAACAATTGTAGGGTCGTTGGGTACCCTTAATCTGTCCTAAGGTCTAAGTCGTGGAAATTCGTTTTAGGAAAACAGGACGAAAAATGAAAGTAAAGTACAACTTGCCACGACGGAGCCGGGTCAAAACCAAAATCATAATCAAATAATACTTAAGCCAAATTAGCGGGTCAATCCGGTTTTTCGCTTTCGCCCAAGATGATCCCTCACCATAGAAGCACAGAGCAAGCAAAAGAGCGAGTACCTAAGTCTATCCACGAAGTGAGGCCCAGAGAAACATGCGGGCCCTAAAGACCACATTGAGGACATATAATACGCCTATACCTAGAATAAAGGATGCTCTAATGCAATATAGAATTTAAACACGCAATACATGCTTTATTAAGCTATAATATAAGTGCAGAAAGACAGTAAATGTGCCCAAACAATGTCAAGTAGCATATCCCTCTCCTACATCTACTCCCCTTTCCGTCAGGGTAGACACTGACCAGTTCGATGCTAAAGCATATCCATAATCATATATATATATATATATATATATATATATATATATATATATATAAGTGCACATCAATCAATCACCATCATATCATCATCATCATACTTAGAGTTAGCAATTCGGATCATTCGGTCGGGTCACTGATGAGTCGGGTTAACTTGGTCAAAATGTCTTTGTCGGACTGGGTCGGGTTGGGTCGGGTCGGATTCGGTCAAAATGAAATTCATATTGGTCGGGTTTCGGTCATAATCGGGATTGGACCAATTCGGGGTTTCAATCAGAATTGGGTCGGTCTCGTTCGGGTTTCGAGTCGATACTCGGGTCTGTCTTGTTCAGGTTTCAAGTAGAAGCGGGTCTATGTTTGTTTCAAACTTTTAATTGTTTGGGTTGAATTTGTTGAATCATGTTCGTTCGGGACTTTCGGGTAATCAATTTTATTAAATTGAAGATGTAATTCATGTTATTTATGTATTTCAAAAAGCATTTTAGTAAAATTAAATATGATTCAATATATAATCTACCGAGTTTGGAAGAGAAATAGGGCAATGAGGGGGAGCAACTCTCGGCGACGATGGTGACTCCGACGGGGCTGCTGGCGGTGTAAACGGGGCAGAGGCGACACTGTAATTGGTGAGGGTGATCGGATTTGAATTGGGAAGGATTGACAACTATGATGGTGGTTGGTTTCTGGCTCTTGTAGAAATGAAACGGAAGGGAGAGGAGGAGAGGGCTTCTGTATGTTTTTCTGGATTGTTTTGAAGGAAGGCAGAGAGAGAGAGAGAGAGAGAGAGAGAGAGAGAGAGAGAGAGAGAGAGAGAGGGGAATTTTATGGTGTGAATTGGCACAGAAGGACAATGTGCAGCTGTACAATTGCAAGCAAGGCAATGGAATCTCTCCCACACACCTCAATCAAATTCTGAGAGAGAGAGAGAGAGAGGGGAAAGAAAAAGGGAAAGAAAAATAAATGGAATTGGTCTCCCACAAAAGATTTCAAAATAGCGGAAACATACTCGAAACCCGCTCGCTCGATCTAATCCCGACTAAATAAAATTTAAATCGATTTTTAAATCATTATCGGAATTAATTTTTTTTTTCAAAACTCGGTGTCCGAAAACGGAATCAAATTTTATCAAAGTCAAAATTCTAAAACGATGCCGGAAGGATTTTTAAATCGAACTTGTGCCCGAGGACGAGTTTTCTCCCACTTTTACAAATTTATTAAAATAATGATATATTTAATTAAAATAATAATAAAATAATATATAAAATATATTCGGCCTTTACAATCATCCACCTCTAAAAACAAGTCTCGTCCCTAAGACTAAAATCATTCTCAAGCAATGGAAAGAAGTTTGAAATCGGTGAGTCCGAGGATCATGTCATTGATCTCGTAAGCACCTCATAAGGGCCCATATGTGATTCTCACAGTATCCTTGACGTGATCATGATATCCCCAATTGGTCATAGCAAGTATGATATATGTGTCCTTATCACATCCTTACCCCGGCTTCTCGGTTATATCATAACTCAAAAGCATCATAGCGTCCCAACTAGATCTTAGCAAGCAATCTATAAGTGCCCCTATAAATGCTTGTATCCACTTCGTGAGGCGTCATAGTGTAAATCCGGCTCTGAAAAGTTCAAAAGTGTTTGTAAATGGAAAGATTGACCTCGATATCGTTGAAATACTCGATAGCATTTATTCTTTTAAATCCCAGTTATTTCCTCACAAAACCGTTCAAAATCTTCAAATCCAACGTTAGTTAAACATTTCATTCCAAACAAAAGCCAGTCACATCTTTTCAAATCAAGATTTCATCAAAAATCTTCCGAAAACCAAATCAGTTTCCCGCATATCAATCAATTCAAATTCAAAAGTCAGGAGGTGGAATCATCCACCTCTAATGGCTAATCCCATATTCTCTTCATATGTTCCAAAATCAAATAAATCTCTCGACAAAAAAAAAAGAATCAAATCAATATATCAATCTCAATTCAAGCAACATTCGTAAGTCATAAGAAATGCATAACCGTATAACCAATCTCCAACCATTACATCATACGACAAGTCTCGAACACATATCAACTCAGTGCCTTAAGGTCACATCAAGCATCTCCACATCATACTACATGCCATAATATGCATCTTAACAACATACCGAAATCATAACAAACGTCTCGACATCACACCAGAAGTCATAAAAGGCATCTCACTATCGTATATCAACAGCGCAATCATAGTAGGATCAATCACAACAAGAGATTTCATTTAACGTATAAATTCAGATAGTCATCCTATCCAAATTCTATCATGTTGAGAATTGGTGTAGAAGAACACACCTTCCATTGATTCACAAAGGACGTATAAATAGAGCAATACAATGATAATGGAGAAAATGGGGAGAGAGGTGGAGAGAGATTTTCTCTAACCAACATTGACTTATTCTAACCCTAAATATTAGAAATAATTAAACTAATCAAATCCTAAATAATAATAATATAAATAAATATTATTTTCCTAATATACCCCCGCAGTTAAAGCGAGAGATATCTAGAGTGAAAACTGGATAAAAATGCTAATCGGAAGGATCTCCGGGCGAGGTTGTGTGAGATCTTTGTTCCAATTCCAAACCGGGGGTGCCGGGGTTCGGGGAGGTGGTCCCGGACTCCCGTGGCTTAGTCCTGGCTGAGGAGGGAGTGAAAGCGACCGGGGTGGTTGTCGGAGCCTGCAAGCGTCGTCGGTCAGGCCACGCTCAGCATCAGGTGACCGTTCCAGCCTCCAGGACCTCGACGACGTCGATCGCAGCAACTTCAGGTCCGAGAGAGGGAGTGTCCCTGACGATTCAGGGATCGAAGATGGTGGGGGAGGTACCGCCTCCGTCGATGGAGATGATCTGATGCCCCTGTTGCAGGCCGCTGGAGACCTTGACGAAGGCGAGATGGTCCGATGCCTCCCTGTTGTGCTCGGCCATGGAGTGTCCTTAGCCTAACGGCTCCGATCCTCAAAACTAATGGCTTCCGCCTAACCAAAAACACTTTAATGGCCAAAACCATGTAGGCCTTTCTTCCTTATTCCCTAACCGCCTACCGGCAATCCAATCTTGGCTCCGGCCATTACAAAACCGCTTCCGCACTAACCAAAAAAAATTTGCCTTTTGCCAACCCAATTTCGGCCAAAACCATGTCGGCCTTTTATTTTTATTCTTGATTTTCATTGGCCAAAACCCATTTCGGCCACAAAAGATCGCCTTCGGGCTAATCCAATTTTTGGCTTTTGCCACTAGAACCATCACCATCAATTGAGCGGCCTCCCTGTCAATTTCGATGGCAACAACGAGACACCGAGAGCTTGACACCGTCAATGTCATTCGGATTTCAGATCACAAACCTCTCCATTGGCTCCTCTCTTGGAAAGACCTACCGCAACCACCGAGCCACAACAACCGCCGCAGCCGCCAGGAGGCCAACGCCGCCAGAAACCACCACCACCTTCCCACCCATTGCAGATCAACACTGACGGGTCACCTGCGCGCGCAACAAGCTTCGGGTGGCCTATGTGTCCACAGATGATCAACTGACTGACTCTTCGGCACCGTTTCAACCACCTAGTCTCCAAGTTCGGACTCTTCTCTCTGACGTCCGACTTGCGGGGGCATGTAAAGGAATTAACTAATTCCTATTATTTAGATCTTATTTTAATTTTATTATTAATTACTGTTATCAATTAGAATAGGTCAAATTAGTTAGGGAGATTCTCTCCACACGTTCAACAGAGTTTACTCCTGTATTTGCTATATATATCCTAATTTGGGATTTAATAAACACAATCAGTTGAAGCACACAGATTTATCACACGAAACATTTGTATTGTAAAGGTAATCATAGCGGAATTTCATCATAAGGTCAATGAACCAAAACTACTTGTCAACACATCAACACAAACAAGGTCATACTATTAAGATTCAACAAAAGGGGAGATCAAGCAATATATCAATCATCGAACGTCAACATACTCAACAGACATCATCGTAACTCTTCACAATACAAAATAACAGTCATTTAGCCATCATGCACCATTATTTCATATATACAAGTTATATTCATGCTCCAAGTCATGCTCATAATTACATCCTCATAATCATGCTTAATGACCATATAACATAACATCATGCTTATCACCACATAATATAACATCATGCTAGTCCATATTGACAATTCACATAAGCAAGAAAATCCTCACATCCTCACCAGTCAAAATAAAATGCAATCTCCACTCGCTCGGTTTCAATTTCCAACTCAAGACCAGCCTCATCTAGACTCACCAACATCAACTCGGATACATCCTCTAAAAGAAGTCTCAATTCACTTCGATACTCCAATCTCGCCCCTCATTCCACCAAACACTCCCATTAGCAATCCACCTCTAAGAACCCAACCTCCATCTCTAATCTTCACACCCGAGTGCCCTCTCATACTATATCCTCAATACTCTTAAAAGCCATTTCTTACACTTCCCACACTTCCCAAGATATCACAAGCATCATGCCCTGTTAACCACGCCTTCTCTAGTAAAATTCCTCGATCACCACATAGCCTTCCTATCCCAACCATACCCTCGCCTAAGATCCACCTAGAAGGCTCATCGGAACACCCAAGCATTGCCTCCTATAAATCCCAAAACTTACTCGGTCTTACCTAAGCCAACATCCATCTCTTGCGACTCAACTCATAATATCATTGATCATCCTAACCGCTTAAATTCTTTCACCACTCTCTGACCATTCTTCAAAAGAATATCACCCACAAGTTCAAAGAAGAAGCAATCATGGACGTTATTACACAGAAGGACTACATCATATCAACTAGCATTTATATCAATAGCATCATTAGTTCATCATTATGCATTGCAACTGTATCAAAAAGTCTCAATTTACTGTCATGCTCAATAAGTATTGCAAAACATCATATATGAACCTAATCAAATCAAGCTAGTAGGTTTCATCATAACCTCATCTAATAAACAGTTTAGGTTCAATTAGATTTAGAGGATGAAGACTAGCTCGTGGTGGAACAGTGCTCAAGGGACCACCCGTCACTGTACATAGTTCACTTTGATTACATTGAAATTTTAAATTATCAAATAAGTTTAAATTAAAAATTGATGGTGGATTAAATTCACTTTGTATATTTTTTTGAACAAAATTCATGTGTATTTTGTTTTTGTTCTGCAAGTAAGTGCGGACTTGTTTTTTTTTTTTTTTTTTGTGTTTCTGTATGTTTTTTAAATTTTCTTAAATCTCAAATCTAGTCCGCATGTGCGGACTAACATTGTTCGCAAAACGATGTTTGGCACGATGTCTGGTGAGGTTCGCAAGGGGTAGCATAGCTCGGTCCCCATGGGTTGCGAAGTTTAGCGGTGTATCCAGTAAAAATTAATAGTGTATTTAACAACCCCCTATTTATATGCAATTATTTGGCTAAATGTCCACTTTTGTATATCATTTTGCTAAATGTCCACCTAAACTTCTCTTTTGTTAAATGTCCATTTTATTTTCATAATCTCACTTTTACCTTCCCCATATATTCTTGTGTTAATCCTCCCACATTCCATTAATCCTCCATTGAAATAAAACCCTTCCGTCCCGTTGTTCCTCTTTCAATTCTTCACAGATCTGACTTCATCTTTCTCACTCCATCGATTTTCCATCGCCAACGTGGAACGTTCGAAGGGGAACGTAGGTGCCGGCGGCCTCAGTCTCTGCCTCCTCCTCTTCGCCCTGCCGTTGTCATCTACAACATCAGATCTCCTCTCGGCTTCGATTTAGTCTTCTAGAGGTTGATGAATAAATGAAGCTCCTCTCTAAATTTCTCTCGATTTTTGGATCCTGAGTTCGGAATTCAGGTCCTAATTGCGGAGATCTACAAGGCTCTACAGCAACAGCCCTGCGGCTGTCCTCTACAATACCAGAACACCCCATCCTCGTCTTCATCTTCGTCTTCCTCTTCTTCGCAGGGCTGACAATCACAACATCCGACCGCATCCTCTTCTTCATAGGCTCCAGGATCGACATCGACGAATCAATCTCTGGAGGCAATATTCCCAGTTTTATATGGATCTGGAGCAGAGATCGAATGGATCGTCAAGCTTGATGACACCGCCTATCGCAAGGTCATATTTTACTCTCTGCTTCTTATCTTTCACAGTTTCATTTTTTTTTTGTAGATCTAGGTTGCAAGGGATCTGCAATATTTGAGGTCTTCATTTTGCTAGTTGTGGTTGTTGTGAGGTTGTGGATGCTTTGTAATGTGTCTGTTGCTCCAAACCAAATTCTACACCGATCGACGATGCTCCCTAGTTCATGATTTCGGATGCGCTTAAGATTATTAGAGCAAGCCCAACAACGTTGGTAAAAAAATCTCTAAAATAGAGATTAAAATCTCAAAATCTCTAAAAAAAAATCACTCTAACTCCAACAACTTCTCTATTTTACAGATTTTTACATTTATTAATGACTATAATAAATAAATGCATTTATGAAATATATTTAATTCTACATTCCTATAAACTTAATTCTAACATTTAGCCTCACATTTGTTGGTGGACTATTATATGTTACTCATCCTCTTGCATGACATATTAATTATTATTATTATTATTATATTCTCATGTGATATTTTTTGAAAACAAAATCTAGTGATAAATTTGATATTTATTTTTTAAGTGGTATTAATATTAAATTTAGAATGTTACTATAAAAGTTATCATTAAATTGGATAAAATATTATTCAAACTTAATCTTAATATTTTCATATAGTTAATATTATTTTATTAGTGAATGATCATATATGATTAATTAATTAAATTAATTAACTAACAAGGCTTAATTTATAATTTATAAAAATAAAATCATTCCAATATGAGTTATGAGTTCAAGTGAATATTTTTTGGCATGAAAATTTTATAGACTAATTTTTTAATGTGAATTTTATAGCATTAAATTGGATGAAATTAGTTGTGTTATTTTATTTATAAAAGTTAACATAGAATTATGATCCTTTGTTCTATCTATATTGATTTAACATAATTAATTTATATATTATATCAAATCATATCAATTTTTTAAATTAATTTTTTAAATTAATTATACTTTTATTACTAGTAATTAAGTATGAAATTATATTTTTTTTCTATATTATGGGTAAAAATGTGGGGTTGTATCATTAAATTCTATATAGGGACAACCGGACAAGTGAATATTAAAATATAGAGATCAACTTCTCTTTCTCCAAATTTAGAGATTTTTTCTCTCTCTCCATCCATTTGTCTATTTTAGAGAGGAGTTTGGAGAAGCTGTTGGGGAGAAAAAATGCTCATTTTCTCTAAAATCTCTCCTTTTCTCTATTTTAGAGAAGTTGTTGGACTTGCTGTTAGGTTGGGTCTGTAATTGTTGAATTCCAATGATTTTGCAAAGAAATGTCTTTTCTAATTGTATTCAGAAGCTATTGTCTCAAGTATTGGTATTGACAGTTAGTTAATATGTAGTTGGATTGATCATATTTATTTACTGTGCATTTAATGAATCAATTCCGGATATAATGTATTTATTGTCTTTGTTGTGCATTTAATGAATCAAGTCTGGATATAATGTATTAGATATGTCTTAAACTTTGATCTTGTTTCCGTGGAATTATAATTTTTACCCCACATTTATGAGCTTGTTCTAACATTGCTGCAATAATATTTCACATTTAATGAATCGGATCCCAATGTGTCACCAACAATGTCATAATTGATCGATAAGGGCGGTGACAGTGATCCTGTAAAAAAACTCTAAAAACAAATATGTCACCAAAAAAGTTGTTACCGCATGTGTCACCCCCGAGAGTGTCACCACAGTGATCTCATAAAAAAACCTAAAAATGAAGGTGTCACCAAAAGAAGTTGTTAGTGATAACATTGGTCACAATGATAAGGGTAGTGAAAGTGACTAACGATAAGGGTGGTGACAACGATAAGGATGGTGAAAGCGATAAAGATGGTGACAGTGTCCACTGATAAGGGTAATGACAGTGACAGGGGTGGTGAGAGTGATAACGATAGGGTGGTGACATCGATAAGGGTGGCGACACCAATAGGGGTGGTGACAGCGATAGGGGTGGTGGTTGTAACGGCCCGGAATTATGATTTCCGGGTTACGTTTCAAGGGATAAAACCCCTTGTTCGGATCTTGCAATCCAGGTACGGGTCGAGGTTTCAACTCATTTTAAGATTTGTAGAAAGAGGGATTTCAAACCCTAAAAAAACCTCGAAGGGCCGTTGGGTACCCTTAACCTGTCCTAAGACTATGTCGCGAAATCCATTTCAAACGGAAGTAAAGCGGAAGCATAATAAAGATACAAGTGTCACGGCAGAGCCGGTCAGTACCAAATTATGAGTGGATAATTACCATTTTACCAAGTTAGAACATTAGCTAGGTTCTTCGATTCGCCAAAGGGTTTCCCGTCACAGAAGCAAGGAGCAAACAATATCTGCAGAAAATACCTTAAAAAAAAAAGAACGGGGAAAGAAGTCAGATCGAGCCACTCATGCGGGACCGGCAGTCCTCCCTGAGGCCACATAGTATGTGTTATACCTAATAAAGATGCTCTAATGCAGTACGAAAGTCAAACACACTAGCATGCCCCTAAGTATAATAATGTGCAGAAATACTGTAAATGGCCCAAGACAATGCCAAGTGGCATATCCCTCTCCTACCTCCACCCCCTTCCGATAGGGCGGAGACTGGCCAGCTCGTGAATGCATTCCATCATAATCGGGGGGCACGCATGCCTAACCCACTCCACAATAAAGCCCGCAGGCATCTCATAATATAAGGAAGTTCATGACTCGATTGACTCAGGGTACCCGATGACGCTGGGCTACCCTATGACCCTAGCAAAGACTCTATGACTATCACAGATAACGGACGTTCTGTTTCAAACGCATGAAGTAAACAGATGCTCAATCAATTAGTGCAACCTAAACATGATACTACATGGCATGCTTTTTATGCATATGCAACACCTAACATAAAATGCAACATCAGGCATGAATGTCCAACCTGAGTAAGCCCCCTAGGGAACTTACCTGAAGATGCAGAACAGCAAGATAACACAATCAAGGGCCCAAATGCAAGTCCAAAAGCAATCCAACCGCAATACACACCTATCATCAAGCCATTTCCATAAGCTACCGAACCAATATTCTCACACACACGAACCCAAGTTCTCAATATCCTCAAAACAAATCGACGATAAAACCTTTTTCCCAAAACCTTTCCGATACTATCAACATCAACCAAAATCGTTCTCACAATTTCCTTTTCAAAACCAACATCATCAAACCAAGACAAGGAATCCCGACATTAAATATTTAAAGCCTAAAATAAATACCTCAAAATCATATTATAGAAATAATTCCGACATTTTGGTTTCAACACATCAAATCCTTTTAAGAAACAGTTTCGGACAATTTAAACCTTTTCTTAATAATTTAACAACAATGCTTAATAAGATAAAACACCAAAACTCAACCCATTTTAACACTCCACATTTAAACAACAACACTAAATTACTTTATCATTTATAAACATTTATAAACACCACATAATGTCTTAATAACATATATGCATCAAATAATACTACTTTTAAAACACTTTTAAAATATATACTAATTTCCCAAGAGTATATTTATCTCACAAAATCTCTTAATATAACAATAATCATAATAACTTAACAAAATAAATTACAATATATTACATATATGCGAACATATATATAACTTTATATTTAGAGCCCATATAATAACAACAACAAAACACAACCCAACCCTTCAGCAAGGCCCAACCCAATAGCCCAGTTCGATTTCAGCCCCAACCCGTTACCCAAAGCCCAAGCCCGGAATGGAAGAACCGGATCTGATCCATCCCCAACTGAAACCCATGAAATGTGATATAACCCGGATTGAAGGGTTCGGGTCCGGCCCAAAGCCCACACCCGCCCAATAAAAGAAAGAACCCTGTCTCCTTCAACACAAAACAGACCTCAGCCCCGCCGACCGGAAAACGAAGAGGAAGAAGAAGAGCTCGACCTGCCGGCGGCAGGCTAACCTGAAGTCCGACCATCCCCGACCTCAAATACCCCGAGGGAAAGAAACGAGAACAGACAGGGAGGAAGGAGGAGAAGCCTTACCGAGATCGAAAACTTCGCCAGAAACCTTCGTCGGAGGCACGATTTAACTTCATCGGAGTCGGAATCGAGAAATTTGGATCTGGGATGGAAAGAATTAGAATAAAGGTGAAGCTTTGCAGATTTTCGAATCAAAAGAGGGGAAGACAAGGCCGTTACCGAATCTTTCGCGCGAGAGCAGGGGAAAGAGGACGAGGGCGACGGTGGCGGCTCCTAGGCGGCGCTCGGGAGTCTTCGTCTCCTGCTGCAGATGCCGGAGGAAGGTGGAGCTGCTGGCTGGCCAATTTGGCCGACAGAGACGGGAAGAAGGAAAAGTAAAGTGGGCGGGCTTGATGTTTCTTTCGACGACGAGGAAACAGAAGCGGAGGCTGCGGCCTCGGGTGGTTGTCGGCGACGACGAGAGGCGGAGGAGCTGCGCTTGACCGGTGCTCGGATGCGGCTCAGGGAAGCTCTGGACAGCGCTCAGCGCTTGGTCTCTCACTTGGCTTTGCTTCGTTGGACCTCGGAGAGGAGGGCAGGGAAGGGTGATGCTCGAGCGGCTCCGACTTGCTCCGACGACGAGGGGATGCTTCTGGGTGTTGCTGCTACCGCTCGGAGGGAGGGGTTCTGGCGGATAATCAGAAACGGAGGGGAAGGTGGCGCTGCGTATTGGTGAAGCACTTGCAGAGAGAGCTTTGTGGGTTTCTGGCAGTGATGATGATGGCTGGATGAAGGTTCGAGAGGGAAGGAAGAATGGCTTATCTTTGGTGGCTCTCTCAACGGAAATCAGATGAAGAGGAGGCCTTTTGGGGCTGCCGTTGTTGCAGGAGTTGGTCAAGTATTGAAATAGATATAAAATTAAGTTCAGATAGACTCCCCTGTCTCAGCAAATAAATACAAGACGTCCTCCCGTTGTAGTAAGAGAAAAGTCAGGATCGAATCCACGAGGAAGCACGTCAGCAGTTCTCAGGTAGCTGTAAATTCTCACAAACACAGCAGAACAGAAGCACAGAAACGCAGAAACAGAAAGAAACAAATAAAAGCAAACAACTAAACCCGGCAAGGGCAACTAAAACAAAAGCAGAGAACAAATAAAAGACAGCAATAAAAGCAAAGCAAAGACGAAAGCAAAGGCAGAAAGTAACTCGAGGACACAGAAGCTACTCGATCTCGAGTAGCTGTCCTCTGGGTCGACAAGACAGTAATGAAAACAGAAAACAGAAGACAAAAGCAATCAACTCGACAACCCAGGCTCAACTCGATCTCGACTAGCAACTCCTCGAGATCGACAAGAACACGTAAAGACAGAAACTTGAAATCGATGAAAACAGAACAAAACCAACTCGACCTAGACCTGTCCTACTCGAGATCGACCACAGCTTACTCGATCTCGACAAAGCACTACTCTATGTCGACTTGATTTGCAGAAAACTTAAATTGCAGAAATTTAAACACAAACCCAGAATCTCGACAAAAAATAACTCAATATATAAAAAGACTTCCAAGGCCAGGGTTTCAACACCACAACGATAACTATGCAAAACAACACATAAAGGCATAAAAGATCATGCTTTCCATCAAATAACTTTCGTTATTAACAAATAGGCATATAGAGGCTCTCGCATAAACCCTAATTGTTACTAACCCTTTTCACATAATTAATCCAAGTTGCATTAAGATCACTTTTGCTTCAATAATACAAACAAGGATCACCTTCAACTCTCGCAAAAGAATCATGCTCATAGGGAAAGAAGATAAATCGCATAAAAAGATCGGACCTTTATCGTATCGCCTCACATGGCCACCGTCGGGCTCACCCCAGCCCCAGAAGTGGGTGGACTACTCACGCCTCATTGCAATAAAAGACATTGATTGATGAAAAGAACTAAATTGCATAAAACTAAATTCAAAGCCTTTACAATCTTGGCAATCAACTTTCGCTGTAAGCCAAAACCATAAAAACCTTAGAACTCCTAAACTGCTCTGTGGAACTAACTACTTCTCTCTTGAATTTGAATTGGAATTCTGAATGACTGAAAAAGCCAGCCCCATGGGCTTTATTTATAGCCTTCATTCCCTAGCTAATCTAGGAAAGAAGATATCTCTCTTTATCTAAAATTATATCTAAAAGCATAAAAGATAAATAAATGTTTTAATGGAAATAAATCCATAAGGGAAAAGATAAAACTAAATAGGGAAATATGTCTTCATGTTGATAGATTGCCTTCCATAGATAGAACTTGATGTAATAAGATAGAATCTTCCGCCTTCGGGATCAAGCAACTCCAACTCTACTCGGACAGGGCTACGTCGAGAAGATTCTGGACACAGCCTTACTCGACCTCGAGTAGGTCTAGTCGACCTCGAGTACAGCTTCTCGGCTTGGCTTGACTATGCTCGATGTGGCTCGGAGTTGGGTTTACTGGCGCTCGTCGACCTCGAGTAGGCTTCGTCGACCTCGACAAGGGTTGCTCTGTCGACTAGCCTTCCTCGAGTGTCTCTCCTCGGCAAGCTCGGACATGGCTCAAGGTCTTTGTCGATCTCGACAAGCCTTAGTCGACCTCGAGTAAGGTTTGTTGACTAGGTCTTGTCGAGTTGCTTCATCCGCTGGCAGCGGGTGGCCTCTTCCGCGGCAGCGAGTGGCCCGCTGCAGCGAGTTGGGTCGCTGACAGCGAGTCTCCTGGTCGTCTTCGGCTTCTCGGGCAGCTTCTCCTTGTCGACTCCGGACGTGGCGTCTGGGCTTCGTCGACCTCGACCAGGACTTGTCGAGGTCGAGTAGGGTCCGGAACTCGGGTTGTCTGGCTCTCGATCAGGCCTTGTCGACCAAGCTGGTGCTCGGACATGGTGGTCTATGTCGAGTAGGGCCTACTCGAGGTCGAGTAGACTCCTTTCTCAGACTTGTTCCGCTGCTTTGACCTTGGACTTCTGTAGTGGTTTTCCGAGCTTTTCCGACCTTCTGTAGAATTGCTGTAAAACCTTGATTTCTGCGATTTAAACAGAAACTGGTGTAGATTCCACAATTTGGCAAATAAACATAAACTACATAGATTCTGTACTATTTTAACCCAAATGAATGCAATGTATACAAAAATCGATATAAAAGTTAATGTAAAACATGGCAGATTCAGCTCACAACAAACACCCCATACTTAAGCTTGCTTGTCCTCAAGCAATACTTTTATTTGTCATTCAGGGGAAGAATTCAAACTCTCAACATCTTAGATTCATTCTTATATGTCCCTGCAATCAATTACCATCCTCGAAAAGGTACTAGTGTCACAGATTCATGCATGTGCAAATATATAAAAGCAACATCTACTCACAAAAGGAGGTTTATGCAAAAACATTCATCAGTGACAAAGCATTTAATAATCAAGAAGACTTTAATTTAAGCTCATGAAGGAGTAGATTGGTAAAAGGCTAAAGGTGGGCGATTTTTGGCAATGTGGTGCTTTTGATCCGGGGAAATGGAGTATTTCCAAATTTTGATTTTCATACCACACTCTTTCTTCCATACAATTCATCACCTTTCATTTTTTTCTTTTCTCAATAATGATGCTTTTACCTCTCTGACCTCAGCACTGCCTTCTCACGAGTCGCAAACATGGGTGTCATGAATGGCCCCGGATACTTAGTGCCTTGGACTCCTCACAAAGTGTCCCATCTCTCCAAACTATTATCTCAGAGAGCAGGGTCAATCTACCTTTATCTCCTGAGGTGATTGGATTTTCTTTCACTCATTAAATTTTCCATATATTTCAAACAATTTCCTTCCATACTCCAAATATGATATATAACACAAACACCATATAACATCTCCATAATGTAACATCATTCTCAACATAATCCCCGGATAAGGTAAAGAATGGCAAATCTTTAGATCATGTGGAGCAATATATGAAATAAGGCATATTATGGCTTTTGTGATGCATAAGCATAGGTAAGGCTAGGATTATAAACATATGAGCATTATATGGAAATATAAAGTCCTCCATCATCTTATCATGCAATATGTCAAAAGCAACTTCAAATTTTACCTCCTTTCATGGTTTTCATCAAATAATGCACTTCATTGTGACTTCCCTTTACTAGGCAATTTCATGCTATATCTCTAATCAATCCAATTTTGCATCGTCGAGTCCAATATAAGCTTCCATGACATTATTCAAAAAATTTCAATGGGGGTCATTTTTCTAAATTTTGGAAAACATGCATATAAGCATATAAATCAAATAATGCATTCCAAAATAGCCATGTAGCAATTCTAAGAAATAATGCACAAATAATGTCAAATATGATCAAATATGCAGAAAGTAAGCCCTTCCCCCACCCCATACTTAAACATTACAGTGTCCTCACTGTATATAAAAAACAATGTAAAGGGTAAAGAAAGAAACTCACAAGACATGTGCAGAGCCACAAAATTTCGAATGGAGCACCTCCCTGGGCCGAGTATAAATGTAGCTTGGCTCCATCCATTGACCTGAAAAGTAGAAGACATATACCCATAATAGAAACAACAAAAGAACCAAAAAAAAAGTTTAAAAACCAAAACAAAAAACAAAGTCTCAAATGTCCTAAAAAGTCTATGTACATGCTCTAGATTTTATAGTCGCTAGGCCGACTTTCCATTAATGCTCAAGGTGGCATCTGCAGGGCCCATGTAGCTTGGGCCTCAAATAGCACTCCATTCTTGTCCATCAGTTGTAATCCTCCTGAATGGATCTTGTTCACCACGAACGGTCCCATCCGCTTTTTGTTGAATTTGTTGGGAAACCAATGATCCTTTGATTTAGAGACATAGAGCTTGTCTCCAACTTCATACTCCTTAGGCTCATCATTGGAAATCCTGCACAATCGCACATACCAAGGCAAACCTCTCCCATGTATAGATAAATCTTTAATGGAAATAGGAGAAGAAAGATCCATACCTTGGCTCACCTTCGCAGAAACGGAATCGAGGACCACGGTGTTTGGTCGATCTCGACTAGGGCTCCTCGAGATCGACGAGTCTGCTGGTTCTGGTGGTGGTCTGGTCGAAGAGGCAGAAGTCGATGAAGAAGTCTGGTCGACCTCGACAAGCCTACTCGAGGTCGAGTAGGGTTCTGGCACTGGTGGCTGCATCGTCGAGGAAGGTGCCGTCGAGGAAGACGTGGTCTTGTCGATCTCGACAAGGCCACTCGAGGTCGAGTTGGCTTCTCCTCCTGGCGGCTTGCTCATCGACGAAGAAAGATTTGGTGGCGCCGAGTGGTGGTCGACCTCGACAAGCTTAGTCGAGATCGACGAGGTTGGTTCGTCAGGCGGCTTCTGTGTCGAGGAAGAGGGCTCTGGGCGTCTCGACTGGTGGTCGACCTCGACAAGCCTACTCGAGGTCGAGTTGGGTGGCTCCTCCGGTTTGCTGCTCGACGAAGCCGGCTCTAGTGGAGTCTCCTTGGTTTGGTCGAGATCGACTAGGGCTCTACTCGATGTCGAGGAGCCTTGGTCGATCTTGACCCCATACTTAGTTCCTGTCAAGGCATCGGAAAAATAGTTAATCCACAATGACTTACCTTGGTCTGTGTCGATGGGATTCTCTGTGTTCTCCTTGAGGATTGCCATGATCTCCTCCACCTGGGCCTCCATGTCCCTCTTTTCTATCTCCTTAGGGGTCATATTTCTGACCTTGGGTTCCCCGCAGGTGATGTAGCCAGCTGAGATAGATTTGACCTCTTCCATCGGACCCGTATGTCTTTTAGTTTTGTTGAAGGAATACTCAACTACCTCATCGCTGATGTTGAAGGTGAGCACTCCTTTCCTTACGCTTATGTTGGCATCCACCGTCGCCAAGAATGGTCTTCCTAAAATAATGGGACAAGCAGGATCTTCTTGCATATCAACTATTAAGAAATCAGGAGGGACGAAGAATTTACCTACTTGTACTGGGACATTTTCCACCATGCCTGTTGGAATGACCACCGTGTTGTTGGCCATGTATAGTCTAGCATCCACAGGCTCCAAGGCACCTATCTTAATCTTGGACCAAATCGTTAAAGGCATAATACTAACACTAGCTCCAAGATCACATAGGGCATTAATTTTGTATGGACCAAATCCAATAGTTATAGCAAACTTACCTGGATCCGGCCTCTTCTCCAATATGTCCAGATGGCTGCACTCCTCTGTGATTTCCGCCATCGATCGCTTTTTGCTCAGAATCTCCTTTAGGAACTTGACATAAGAGGGCATTTCATTGAGAGCTTCTGTGAAGGGGATGGTGACGTTGAGCTTCTGAAGCATCTTGATGAAACGCTGAAACTTTTTCTCCGCTGGATCCTTTAGAGATTTTGTGGGGAAAGGCAGCTTCTTTTTCTGCGTCGGAGCCAGAACAGACGTCGGGGTTGCTGCAGATTTCTCGACCAAGGGCTCCTCGACATCGACAAGGCCATTGTCGAGGTCGACCAGATTGGGCCCAGTCGAGTTGCTGTTCGGCGCAGACGAAGATTCTGGCAATTTTTCCTCGAGGTCGACGAAGGTTTTGTCGAGGTCGACCAGATGCTTGTCGAGATCGACCACGTTCTTGTCGAGGTCGACTTGCTGTTCCTCGTCGTTCTGCTGCTTCCCGACCTCTGGCTCTTGCAGTTGATGGCTGCTTCTGAGTTTCACAGCGGCGATGTGTCCAGTTTTTCCCTTAGGATTTGGTTCTGAAGATCCAGGGAGTGCGCCTGACTGTCTGGGGATTCCGGCTGCCAGCTGACCAATCTGTGTATCAACTGATTTCCTCCAGATATCAATTTCCCCAAGCCTAGAGTTGACACCTTGCATCTGAGTATAGACGGGGTTGAAGGACTGCCTAGTTTCTGAGTGGTTTCTCCGTATCTCCTCCAGGACTGTCTGTATATCATCCTTTTTCTGGTCTCTTTCTGGATGTCCTGGAGCTCTGTAGGGCGGGGGATTCCTAGGGACACCTTGGTTCCATTGTGGTTGCTGAAGCCTTTGATCCCCCATGTAGCGATTTGGACCCCCTGCGTAAGCTGCATCCTCATGATGTTCTGCCAGCCTGACTTGCTCTGTATGTGGGCACTCAGGAGTGGTGTGCCTTTGCGATCCGCATTCTATGCAAGGCTGGTTGACAGAGAGATACTTGACTTGCTTGATGATCTTTCTATTCTGGTCTCTGTAGTACTGCTCCCTAACATCAGGATCAATTTCCTTTGCTGGCTCATAGAGAGGCATAGATGGTGCTGGCCTGGCATATGAATTCTCCTCATAGTTTGAAGTAGACCCATATTTGTTGTCGTAGTTGGTGAGCTTGTCCAGCACACCCCAGGCGTCGATTGGCGGCATCGTCAGATACTCATAGCGAGTATACTGGTTGATCCTGTCCTTAGTCACTTGATCAAGAGAATTGAAGAAGATCTCCTTAATGACGTAGGGTGGCTGTCCATGAGTAGGGCAAGATCGCAGAAGATCCTTGTAGCGTTCCCATGCCTTTGCCAGTGGTTCCCCTTTCTGTTGTTTGAAGGCGGTGATTTTCTGGCGGAGAAGTGCTGTCTTGGCAGGTGGGAAGAATTTGTTGAGAAACTCTTGCTCTACTTGGGCCCATGTGGTAAGTGATCTTGGTTTCAGCCCTTCTAGCCATTTCAGTGCAGGTCCAGCGAGCGACCAGCGGAAAGCTTTCATCTTGACATATTCCAGAGTTGTACCTTCTGCAAGAGTACGGCACATATCATGAAAATTAGTAATATGTTCAAGAGGACACTCATTAAATCTGCCATAAAAGGCATTATTTTTAAGCTCTATAAGAAATTGAGTGCGAATTTCAAAAGAGTTATCAGGGATCAGAATAGCCGATTCAGGCACGACGAGAGTTGGGTGCATGTAGTCCTCCGCCGTGGTTGGATATTGGGCAAGCTCAGCCTGTGCTTGTTCCCTTGCTGCTTTCTCAGCGGCGATAGCAGCATCTTTAGCGGCTAATTCCCTGGTAAGCCTAGCGATCAGCTGCTCCTGTGTCTCCGCAGCTGACATGGCTCTTTGTAGTTTAGCTCTGATGTGAAATAGGCGTTCCGATTCGTCTAAGGCGTCAAACTCAGGTGTTTGACCAGAACGACGCATACACTTGCAAACTAACTCAAAGAAACAGTGAGAACTGACTACCTAAGGCGTGATTGATTGCCTCCCCGGCAACGGCGCCAATTTGTTGTTGCAGGAGTTGGTCAAGTATTGAAATATAGATATAAAATTAAGTTCAGATAGACTCCCCTGTCTCAGCAAATAAATACAAGACTTCCTCCCGTTGTAGTAAGAGAAAAGTCAGGATCGAATCCACGAGGAAGCACGTCAACAGTTCTCAGGTAACTGTAAATTCTCACAAACACAGCAGAACAGAAGCACAGAAACGCAGAAACAGAAAGAAACAAATAAAAGCAAACAACTAAACCCGGCAAGGGCAACTAAAACAAAAGCAGAGAACAAATAAAAGACAGCAATAAAAGCAAAGCAAAGACGAAAGCAAAGGCAGAAAGTAACTCGAGGACACAGAAGCTACTCGATCTCGAGTAGCTGTCCTCTAGGTCGACAAGACAGTAATGAAAACAGAAAACAGAAGACAAAAGTAATCAACTCGACAACCCAAGCTCAACTCGATCTCGACTAGCAACTCCTCGAGATCGACAAGAACACGCAAAGACAGAAACTTGAAATCGATGAAAACAGAACAAAACCAACTCGACCTAGACCTGTCCTACTCGAGATCGACCACAGCTTACTCGATCTCGACAAAGCACTACTCTATGTCGACTTGATTTGCAGAAAACTTAAATTGCATAAATTTAAACACAAACCCAGAATCTCGACAAAAAATAACTCAATATATAAAAAGACTTCCAAGGCCAGGGTTTCAACACCACAACGATAACTATGCAAAACAACACATAAAGGCATAAAAGATCATGCTTTCCATCAAATAACTTTCGTTATTAACAAATAGGCATATAGAGGCTCTCGCATAAACCCTAATTGTTACTAACCCTTTTCACATAATTAATCCAAGTTGCATTAAGATCACTTTCGCTTCAATAATACAAACAAGGATCACCTTCAACTCTCTCAAAAGAATCATGCAAATATGGAAAGAAGATAAATCGCATAAAAAGATCGGACCTTTATCGTATCGCCTCACATGGCCACCGTCGGGCTCACCCCAGCCCCAGAAGTGGGTGGACTACTCACACCTCATTGCAATAAAAGACATTGATTGATGAAAAGAACTAATATGCATAAAACTAAATTCAAAGCCTTTACAATCTTGGCAATCAACTTTCGTTGTAAGCCAAAACCTTAAAAACCTTAGAACTCCTAAACTGCTCTGTGGAACTAACTACTTCTCTCTTGAATTTGAATTGGAATTCTGAATGACTGAAAAAGCCAGCCCCATGGGCTTTATTTATAGCCTTCATTCCCTAGCTAATCTAGGAAAGAAGATATCTATCTTTATCTAAAATTATATCTAAAAGCATAAAAAATAAATAAATGTTTTAATGGAAATAAATCCATAAGGGAAAAGATAAAACTAAATAGGGAAATATGTCTTCATGTTGATAGATTGCCTTCCATAGATAGAACTTGATGTAATAGGATAGAATCTTCCGCCTTCGGGATCAAGCAACTCCAACTCTACTCGGACAGGGCTACGTCGAGAAGATTCTGGACACAGCCTTACTCGACCTCGAGTAGGTCTAGTCGACCTCGAGTACAGCTTCTCGGCTTGGCTTGACTCTGCTCGATGTGGCTCGGAGTTGGGTTTACTGGCGCTCGTCGACCTCGAGTAGGCTTCGTCGACCTCGACAAGGGTTGCTCTGTCGACTAGCCTTCCTCGAGTGTCTCTCCTCGGCAAGCTCGGACATGGCTCAAGGTCTTTGTCGATCTCGACAAGCCTTAGTCGACCTCGAGTAAGGTTTGTCGACTAGGTCTTGTCGAGTTGCTTCATCCGCTGGCAGCGGGTGGCCTCTTCCGCGGCAGCAAGTGGCCCGCTGCAGCGAGTTGGGTCGCTGGCAGCGAGTCTCCTGGTCGTCTTCGGCTTCTCGGGCAGCTTCTCCTTGTCGACTCCGGACGTGGCGTCTGGGCTTCGTCGACCTCGACCAGGACTTGTCGAGGTCGAGTAGGGTCCGGAACTCGGGTTGTCTGGCTCTCGATCAGGCCTTGTCGACCAAGCTGGTGCTCGGACATGGTGGTCTATGTCGAGTAGGGCCTACTCGAGGTCGAGTAGACTCCTTTCTCAGACTTGTTCCGCTGCTTTGACCTTGGACTTCTGTAGTGGTTTTCTGAGCTTTTCCGACCTTCTGTAGAATTGCTGTAAAACCTCGATTTCTGCGATTTAAACAGAAACTGGTGTAGATTCCACAATTTGGCAAATAAACATAAACTACATAGATTCTGTACTATTTTAACCCAAATGAATGCAATGTATACAGAAATCGATATAAAAGTTAATGTAAAACATGGCAGATTCAGCTCACAACAGCTGCTTGTGAAGAGAGAAAGATAAGGTAGTTGTTGCTAAGGGTTTAGGGTAGAAGGATCTCCAATTTGTTCAAACAAAGAAAGGGTGGGGAGTAATTTCACTCAATGGGTATCTGCAAGTTTGATTTAGAATAGGCTAAGGCAGCAGATTTGGTGTGGCTATGTTGCCCAAAATGGAGGAGACAAGGGTTGTGGAAAAGGAAGGGAGATGGAGTGTTGAGCCACAAAGAGGAAAGAAGAGGCATAGTGGTACACTTTCTAGGTCCGAATACAAATTGATAAAGATGGGAAAAACAAATAAGGGGTCCCCATTTGAATTCAAAACACCCGAAAATAAATCTTGAAACCCGCTCGCTCGACTTTAACCCGACTCAAAAGATATAAAGCTTATAACTTCAAATTTAAATCGAATTCTCGACTAAATCAAATAATAAAATTATGTCATACTTTCAAATTTTAGCAAGCGAAAGCGAAAATAAATCTGAATGAAAGTCCATTTAAAATAATCATATGCCGGAATTCATTTTAAGAGATTTTAATTACTCCGATTTAAATTCATTTTAATTATTATTATTTTTGAAAATTAGGATTTAAAAATCCGAGCCTTTACATCATCTACCTCTAAAAACAAGTCTCGTCCCCGAGACTAAAACCAAAATAAAGTAGGGGATGAAGTTTGAAATTGATGAGTCCTAGGACCATGTTTAAGAACCTTGTAATCATCTCGGTTGCGTCTTCCGGGATTCTCACAACATTTTAGTCACAGTCGTGACATCTCCAATTGGCCTTGACAAGTATGCGATAAGCGCCCCTATCACATACTCGCTTCGACTTTTCGGAAGTACCACAACTCTAAAAGTTCTACAATGTCATCACTGGGTCTTAGCAAGCACCCTACTAGCGCCCTCATAAAATGCTTGTATCCACTTCGTGAAGTATCATAGAGTTGCCCGGGTTTGACAATTGAAAAAGATTGGCCTCAAAATTGTTGAAACTCTCGGTAACATTTATTCTTTAAATTTTTCAAGTCATTCATTTTCAAACCGCTCAAAATCTTCAAATAAGACATTTAATCAAGCAACTTCACACCAAAATGAGTAAAATCCTTTCGATCAAAATTTCGTCAAAATCTTCCAAAACCAATTCAGTTTCCCACATAACAATCAATCAATTTCAGACGCTCGGAGGTGGAATCATCCACCTCTAAAGGCTAATCCCATATTCTCTTCCTAGTTTCCAGAATCAAAACAAGCTATCAGTCTCAATTAAAGCAAGCTTCACAAGCCATAAGAAGTGCATAACCAAATGACCAACCAATCTCCAATCAGTACATCATATGACAAGTCTCAAACATATGCCAACACAGTGCCACAAGGTCACATCAACATCTCTACATCCTACTACGGGCCATAATACATATCTCAACTACCAACTAGATTTCAATATTGCATAACAACATGTAATATCATTCTGTATCAGATTCATCATAGTTGCTATCTAACATCATGCCAGCAAATATAAATAAATCACATAATCAAGGAAATTCCTCACATCATACCAGTCAAATTAAACACAATCCCCACCCACCCATCTCCACTCTCAAGCCAAGACTAATCCTCTTCTAGACTCGCTAACGTCAACTCCAACAAAAATTCTCCGGAGAAATCCCAATTCATCTCGATGCTCAAATCTTACCCCTCCTTCCGCTAATCAATACCAAACCATCCACCTCTAAGAGCCCAACTCCTATCTCTAACTGCACACCCAAGTACCCTCTAACACCATGTCCTCAATATTCACGAGCCCTCTCTTACACTCCTCGTACCACCCGGAGCATCACAAGCATCCCCTAGAAGCTCATCAGAACCACCAACATTGCCTCTCATAAATCTCAAAGCTCACTCAGTCTTACCTAAGCCAACAATACTCACATCAACTCTACCTCACACCATCCTCGAACATCCTAATGACTCAAACCCCTTCACTGCCCTCCGACCACTCTACAAGAGAATCTCACCCACATGTTAAAAAAGGAAGCAGTTATAAAAATTATAACACCTAAAGCATGCATTATTTTAGCTAGCACTCATAATAGCATCGTTAATGCATCCCCAAACATTACAATCTTATCAAGAAGTCTCAATTTACTATCATGCTCAATATTTATATCAAACATCATATACGAACATCATCAAATTAGGCTAGCAAGTTTCATCAAAACCTTATCAAATAAACAATTGAAGTTTCTCAGCTTTTGTAGTTCACATTTTATATGTAACGAATTTAGATCATGCTTAGCAACTCAAGCATCAATGCATCCAGACATCATGTACATTAGAACTGTAAAGCACCGAATCATATCATCATAAACAACAGACAGTCAGACAACAGTTATTACCAAGTCAGCACATCAACACATAAACGTCACCATCAAAGCATTGCAACAGGGTTATCAACATATTCAGAAAAGTTAGCAATTCAAACGGAGGACACTCCCGCCCGCAAGTCATATCGTACTCGATATTCGCAATCCTCAAAACCTACTTGTCCCACCAACACCGTCGATCATGAGGCTTGTGGGTTATGGGCCCACGCTTCTGCCACACAGCTCTATCGTTATGCAACTTCCTTTCTCTTTCAAGCAGTCGCTCACCAAATATCGCAGAGGAGTCTAAGTTAGCAGAGATAGGGGAGTGACAAGGACGGGCAACCCAATGTTCACTTCGGAACCAAACATAGACCAAGGCTAAAGAACGACAAGACTAGAGACAAGACTTTGACACGAGAATGACAACAATTGCCCCTATGAAAATCTATGAGGTTACAATTTATGACAAGTAGCAAGAGTTCATCTCAATCAATCAACCATATCAACCCACACTAACATGTACCTATCTCGAAGATCAGCGACATACATGTACATTCAAAAGACACATTCGAGTTCTACCTTGAAGGGCATGCGAGACAAGCTAACAGTCTATCGATTCATGAAAGCCATAATGCCTAGTAGTCTTAAGCGAGATATGTGGGATTTACCAACAGAGCAAATATCACATATATGAGCAATGCACTAGCGGTGTATATATATTAACAATCAAGGTCAATGCATCATGATGAGGTTATCGTAACAATCCGACCTAATGTTATACGAGAACATATAAGAGCAGCATAGTATCTATCACATATGGCAACCATGATCATATAATAAGTCAAAAATGGCATGCAATCAGACGAAGGGTCACATTCAGAAAGCATAGGTCCTACAGGATGCTAGCGATACACGATGAGGCATGACATAGTTAGGAGTGGCCTAAGAGAACTCATCATAAGGTTCACGAAGCATGTTTACGCAATGCAGTAAGTACGAAAAGTTACCATCTAGGGAGTCATATCGGAATTCATAAACCTTATAGGATACTACTAGCACATATCGAATATGAACTCATCAAGGCACTTCGACTAGACCCACCCTAACATTCTGACGTCATGTATATGCGGAAACATGATATAGCGTGGTGTGTGATCATGCAAAGTGTCAAGTCATATATTCATGTAAGCACGAGAGGGCATCATAAAGTGATAGGGAACGGTACTGAGCGATGATCATGTAAACATGCTAGGGCTAATAAGGGTGAATACAACATTTGATACATACATGTGCCTGATTGACTAACACAACGATACACAAGAGACCACATTGACATAGTCCAGCGATACAAAAGCATGGGATGAATGTAGCAGTGCATAATATAAGCCTACGTAACATGACAATATAAGCAGAATACGGGGGCATGTGTTCCAATTTAATAATACTAAATGAGACACGCATATATCAAGATATTACTTCGATATCATGGTCACAAATGGAACTACTAGTTTAATCAAGCAAGGCCAAGGGCAACACTAACTAAAATGCCGAGGAGATCATCTTACGGGGCATTCGTACAAGGAGGAGTTTACCACACTATCATGGACCTAATTCGGGGAAAGCAACATTCATATAGACTCATATCATGCCATTCATGGTTCTAACCAATCAGTAGTACGATCATTACAACAGGTCGATCAGACACGCGAACCCAAACAAAATCATGACAGGAAGCGAGATGCAGCACGAGACCTAAACAATGTGACTAGCATGGATACAGAATGTTATACAATCACGAATTTACATTAAGGATCATGACAATAACATGTAATAGAGATTACGTATCATATAAGGCATGTTGACATCAAGTTGTAGCACGTATCAAATAAGGAACTTGTTCATCAGAGTATCAAAATTTAACGATCTAACTATCATGAACCTAGTAGAGTAAAATCATGCAGATTCATTTCATGCAGCTCACACTTTCATCCAATCCTACGATCAATAGGCCAAGTAAACATGATATGACAACATATAATCAAGGTAGAAGGCAAGACATAACACAAGACCTAAGCAATGCAACCAATCATAGATGCAACAACAGGAGTAGCTTTTTACCAATGGTCGTTCGCAGGGTACATGCCAAAGATTACAAAATTATATCATGCAATTCAGAGAGAGTCACAATTACAACCAGACAGAGATCCCTAAGGGCGACCATTGACTTTTCCCAACCGACTCATCACTCCTCTTTCCCGTGGGACTTTGGTACGACTCTTGTGGTAGGAAAACACTGGTTAATCATCATAAAAGTCAAGAAAGACAACCTCATAAACACCTTACTCTAGACTCAAAATGACATCAAGAACTACCTTCCAATACTCACTCAAACCACCTTTATATTCATACATGCTCCGACACAATGTGTTTACCGACCCGATTCCCCGTGGAAGACACTGACATCTGGGAGGAAGACTCGATAGAACATAGTTGAAGGGCTGTTTCACACAAGCTGGACACCATATAGAAATAAAGGTACTCCCGCTATCCCGTTTGCACAGGTAAGTCAATACACATTTCATAGTTAGGGCATCCAAATCAAATCTCTAGCATAGCAAGCATTCAACACATAATCAGTTAATAAGACACATAATGATCTCTTTGGAGTCTCCCAACCCATCTGTAAAGGACAAGCTGATATTTTGCCTACCGTTCCCAACTACACCCAATAGGGGTGATCTAGCGCCTTTACTACCCACACGGTCCCTCTTTAGTCGGTTTTCCTCTTTTATTACAAGCCGAGTTCATTACTTAGTCCAATTTCGGTTAGACATCTTAAGTTCATTTTGCCCTTTTTTAAAATCCTTTCAAATCCTTTGAAATTCATGGGCGGTTTTTCAAAACATACACTCGACCCTTTTGTACCCGAATTGCACAACCTCAGCTCTGATACCATCTTTGTAACGGCCCGGAATAATGATTTCCGGGTTACGTTTCAAGGGATAAAACTCCTTGTTCGGATCTTGCAATCCAGGTACGGGTCGAGGTTTCAACTCATTTTAAGATTTGTAGAAAGAGGGATTTCAAACCCTAAAAAAACCTCGAAGGGCCGTTGGGTACCCTTAACCTGTACTAAGACTATGTCGCGAAATCCATTTCAAACGGAAGTAAAGCGGAAGCATAATAAAGATATAAGTGTCACGGCAGAGCCGGTCAAAACCAAATTATGAGTGGATAATTACCATTTTACCAAGCTAGAACATTAGCTAGGTTCTTCGATTCGCCAAAGGGTTTCCCGTCACAGAAGCAAGGAGCAAACAATATCTGCAGAAAATACCTTAAAAAAAGAACGGGGAAAGGAGTCAGATCGAGCCACTCATGCGGGACCGGCAGTCCTCGCTGAGGCCACATAGTATGTGCTATACCTAATAAAGATGCTCTAATGCAGTACGAAAGTCAAACACACTAGCATGCCCCTAAGTATAATAATGTGCAGAAATACTGTAAATGGCCCAAGATAATGTCAAGTGGCATATCCCTCTCCTACCTCCACCCCCTTCCGATAGGGCGGAGACTGGCCAGCTCGTGAATGCATTCCATCATAATCGGGGGGCACGCATGCCTAACCCGCTCCACAATAAAGCCCGCAGGTATCTCATAATATAAGGAAGTTCATGACTCGATTGACTCAGGGTACCCGATGAGGTTGGGCTACCCTATGACCCTAGCAAAGACTCTATGACTATCACAGATAACGGCCGTTCTGTTTCAAACGCATGAAGTAAACCGATGCTCAATCAATTAGTGCAACCTAAACATGATACTACATGGCATGCTTTTTATGCATATGCAACACCTAACATAAAATGCAACAACAGGCATGAATGTCCAACCTGAGTAAGCCCCCTAGGGAACTTACCTGAAGATGCAGAACAGCAAGATAACACAATCAAGAGCCCAAATGCAAGTCCAAAAGCAATCCAACCGCAATACACACATATCATCAAGCCATTTCCATAAGCTACCGAACCAATATTCTCACACACACGAACCCAAGTTCTCAATATCCTCAAAATAAATCGATGGTAAAACCTTTTTCCCAAAACCTTTCCGATACTATCAACATCAACCAAAATCATTCTCACAATTTCCTTTTCAAAACCAACATCATCAAACCAAGACAAGGAATCCCGACATTAAATATTTAAACCCTAAAATAAATACCTCAAAATCATATTATAGAAATAATTCCGACATTTTGGTTTCAACACATCAAATCCTTTTAAGAAACAGTTTCGGACAATTTAAACCTTTTCTAAATAATTTAACAACAATGCTTAATAAGATAAAACACCAAAACTCAACCCATTTTAACACTCCACATTTAAACAACAACACTAAATTACTTTATCATTTATAAACATTTATAAACACCACATAATGTCTTAATAACATATATGCATCAAATAATACTACTTTTAAAACACTTTTAAAATATATACTAATTTCCCAAGAGTATATTTATCTCACAAAATATCATAATATAACAATAATCATAATAACTTAACAAAATAAATTACAATATATTACATATATGCGAACCTATATATAACTTTATATTTAGAGCCCATATAATAACAACAACAAAACACAACCCAACCTTTCAGCAAGGCCCAACCCAATAGCCCAGTTCGAGTCCAGCCCAAACCCGGAATGGAAGAACCGGATCTGATCCATCCCCAACTGAAACCCATGAAATGTGATATAACCCGGATTGAAGGGTTAGGGTCCGGCCCAAAGCCCACACCCACCTAATAAAAGAAAGAACCATGTCTCCTTCAACACAAAACAGACCTCAGCCCCGCCGACCGGAAAACGAAGAGGAAGAAGAAGAGCTCGACCCGCCGGCGGCAGGCTTGCCTGAAGTCCGACCATCCCCGACCTCAAATACCCCGAGGGAAAGAAATGAGAACAGACAGGGAGGAAGGAGGAGAAGCCTTACCGAGATCGAAAACTTCGCCGGAAACCTTCGTCGGAGGCACGATTGAACTTCATCGGAGTCGGAATCGAGAAATTTGGATCTGGGATAGAAAGAATTAGAATAAAGGTGAAGCTTTGCAGATTTTCGAATCAAAATAGGGGAAGACAAGGCTGTTACCGAATCTTTCACGTGAGAGAAGGGGAAAGAGGACGAGGTCGACGGTGGCGGCTCCTAGGCGGCGCTCGGGAGTCTTCTTCTCCTGCTGCAGATGCCGGAGGAAGGTGGAGCTGCTGGCTGGCCAATTTGGCCGACAGAGACGGGAAGGAGGAAAAGTAAAGTGGGCGGGCTTGATGTTTCTTTTGACGACGAGGAAACAGAAGCGGAGGCTGCGGCCTCGGGTGGTTGTCGGCGACGACGAGAGGCGGAGGAGCTGCGCTTGGCCGGTGCTTGGATGCGGCTCAGGGAAGCTTTGGACAGCGCTCGGCGCTTGGTCTCTCACTTGGCTTTTCTTCGTTGGACCTCGGAGAGGAGGGCAGGGAAGGGTGGTGCTCGAGCGGCTCCGACTTGCTCCGACGATGAGGGGATGCTTCTGGGTGTTGCTGTTACCGCTCGGAGGGAGGCGTTCTGGTGGATAATCAGAAAGGGAGGGGAGGTGGCGCTGTGTATTGGTGAAGCAATGGCAGAGAGAGCTTTGTGGGTTTCTCGCAGTGATGATGATGGCTGGATGAAGGCTCGAGAGGGAAGGAAGAATGGCTGATCTTTGGTGGCTCTCTCAACGGAAATCAGATGAAGAGGAGGCCTTTTGGGGCTGCTTGTGAAGAGAGAAAGATAAGGTAGTTGTTACTAAGGGTTTAGGGTAGAAGGATCTCCAATTTGTTCAAACAAAGAAAGGGTGGGGAGTAATTTCACTCAATGGGTATCTGCAAGTTTGATTTAGAATAGGCTAAGGCAGCAGATTTGGTGTGGCTATGTTGCCCAAAATGGAGGAGACAAGGGCTGTGGAAAAGGAAGGGAGATGGAGTGTTGAGCCACAAAGAGGAAAGAAGAGGCATAGTGGTACACTTTCTAGGTCCGAATACAGATTGAAAAAGATGGGAAAAACAAATAAGGGGTCCCCATTTGAATTCAAAACACCCGAAAATAAATCTTGAAACCCGCTCGCTCGACTTTAACCCGACTCAAAAGATATAAAGCTTACAACTTCAAATAATAAAATTATGTCATACTTTCAAATTTTAGCAAGCGAAAGCGAAAATAAATCTGAATGAAAGTGCATTTAAAATAATCATATGCCGGAATTCATTTTAAGAGATTTTAATTACTCCGATTTAAATTCATTTTAATTATTATTATTATTATTTTTGAAAATTAGGATTTAAAAATCCGAGCATTTACAGTGGTGACAGTGATAGGGGTGGTGGTGACATTGATAGGGGTGGTGGTGGCGGCGATAGGAGTTGTGACAACGATAGAGCGGTGACATCGATAGAGGTGGCGACAACAATAAGGGTGGTGACTGCGATAGGGGTGGTGATAGCGATAATAAGAGTGGTGACAATGATAGGGGTGTTGACAGTGATATGGGTGGTGACAACGATAGGATGTTGACATTGACCTCGTAAAAATAAAATAAAATAAAAACTCTAAAAACTAAGATGTCACCAAAAAAAATTGTAACCGCATGTGTAACCACTTATAAAGGTGGTGACACTAATCTCGTAAAAAAATTTGTCACCAAAAAAATTGTTTATCATCATACATTTGTCACCAAAGCCATTGACCGGTGTCACCCCTTATAAAGGTGGTGACACTAATCTCGTAAAAAAAATTGCCACTAATTTTTTTTATATCATCCTACATGTGTCACCAAGGTTTTCTCACCAAATTCATTGATGTTGACCGGTCAATGATCAAAATTGTCATAATAGGACATTTTGCAAAATGAAATATAAAAGTGGACATTTTGCAAAATGCCTTGTTAAAAATGAACACTTAATCTAAAAAAATCCTATTTATATTAGACCAATCAAACCAATAATCAGTCCATGTGAATCTATTACAATGAACTAAAAAAAAGGCAAATATCTAATGACATACTTGAAGACTCCACCTTGATTGTAAGATCTTGAGACCTAATGTGCAGGTGATCGAAAGGATGATGAAAGACAAAAGGTTGGGTTTCAAGATCTTGAAACCCATACTCAAATGTTTGGATAATCACTTATGCATTTCTCTATTGATTTGTTCTCTTACATGAAAGAATCTGAGGCCAACCTTGTTGGACCTATATTATAATGAGCTTTATTTTGGGCTATGAGATATGATTCGACCTTAATCAAATTATTTATATGTTTCTCATCTAACCCATTTTGTGTGCTAGATACATTATGTATGCTCTTTTAGGATCTCATTTGTCATACAAGGAAAGAACCGATCCAATTGATCATACGTGATCATGAAGAAGATTGATGGAACAATCTTGGAAAGCACACAAACGGAAGGATCACTTCTGGAAAGAATTCAAATATCTTGGAAAGTATTTGAAATTCAAACGGTCTCCCTCCAAGAAGCTCTCAAATCTTTCCGACTATATAAAGACGAAGGCCAAGAAGGATGAGAGACACCTAAGCAAGCACTCAAGGAAACATAGCATCCTAAAGCATTCGTCATCTCCAGTTTCTCTTACATTCTCTAAAAGCCTAAGTGTTGTTCATTGTTTAAGAGTTGAGAGAAACACTAGCACTTATCGTACAAGTCATTCATTTTACACTTACAGTATTTTATACTCGATCAAAGCACACTTGGTGTGCGGTGTGAGCTTTTATTTCACTTGTAAATTTGTGAGCTAGAATAAAAGAGGTGAGGCTTTGTATAGAGAAAGGGTAGTTTCTCTAGGAAGTTCTAGGCTCAAGTGAAGTGAAATAAGAAGTGTTTGAATCCTACGGGTTGGATAACCCTAGTCGGGGACGTAGGCCAAGTTGGTGCCGAACCTCGTTAACAATTCGTGTGGTCATCTTTTATATTCCGCATTTACATTATCATATTCGATTTTACTTCGTCAAGTCCTGATAGCTTGTATCAAGGTCTTGACAAGTTGCACTAAATTTCTATTGTTGCGAAAATCGCCCATACTATATTCATCTCCCCCCCCCCCCCTTCTAGAGTATTATTCATCGTCTTATAGACTCTTTAATTGGTATCAGAGCTTGGCTCATAGCCTTTTTATTTAACAATCTTGTGAGTTTTTAGCATGTCTACCATAGGTGATGGAGGTTTTGCTCAAGGAAGGTCAACCAATAGACCTCCACTTTTCCGTGGCAATAACTTTGTCCACTGGAGATCACTGATGCAAATGTTCATCATTGATCAAGACCTTGAGCTATGGGGCCTGGTCAAGAAATGGACCACACGTTCCAAAAAAGACTGTTGATGGAAAGCAAGTTGATAAAACTGAAGTTGATTACGATCAGACTGATCTTGAAAACATTGCTAAGAACTACAAAGCTATGAATCTAATGTACTGCGCTCTCGATGCTAATGAGTTTAACCGTGTCTCAGCTTGCAAAAGTGCCAAGGAAATTTGGGACAAGCTTATAGTTACTTATGAGGGCACCAGTCAAGTCAAGGAGAGTAAGATCAATATCTTTCTCAGGCAATACGAGCTATTCAAGATGAATCCTGATGAGACAGTAAAGGAGATGTTTACGCGATTCACTCAAATTGTAAACAACTTCGACTCAATTAGAAAAACCTTCTCCAACCCGGAGAAAGTTCGGAAGGTTCTTAATAGCCTCCCAAAAATCAAGTGGGGTCCCAAGGTTACTGCAATTGAGGAAGCTCAAGATCTCTCTACACTACCATTAGATGATCTTCTCGGAAAACTAATTACTCATGAGATGATACTAAACGAGGAAGATGGAGAAGTACCCTCAACAGCAAAGAACCTTGCTCTCAAAACTAAGAAAGATCACTCACAATATGAGAGTGATGAATCTGACGATGAGGATGATCCCTTTGCTCTCATCACACGGGGATTAGCTCGAATTCTGAAGATGAAAAAGCAATTTTCCAACCGTAAAAATGCTGATTCATCTAGATTCAAAGGCAAGTCTCCCAACATGTCAAACAAACCAAAACTGCTAACATGTTTTGAATGTGGCGAGACAGATCATCTCGTAAAAGAGTGTCCTATGAAGAAAAGAAATAATTTCAAAAGATATGAACAAAAGAAAAAGGCTATGCTTGCAACTTGGAGTGACTCAGATTCATCAAGTGACTCGGACACTGAAAAAGAGCAGGCAAATCTCTGTCTTCTGGCTGATCATGAAGGATCACATACTCAAGACCTTGAACAAGTGGTAAGAAATATGATTTCTAATGAAGATGCTTACAACAGTTAAATCAACACCTTGAAGGAAAAGCTGATAGATCAACATAAATGTATTAGTGATATGTCACTGGAAATGAAAAACCTTGAAACTTCTCGGTCGGCCCTTGAAATTAAAGTCAAGATCTTGAGCTCAGAGAATTCTGATCTCAAGCAAAACCTCTCCTCTCTAAAGAATCGTAATGAAGATTTAGAGAAAGAGAAGGCAAAGCTAACCGATAAGTGTCAAGACCAGCAGACTTCACTCATTCAGTTCACCAGATCTAAAGCCAATCTTGATAAGATGTTGGGTGAACAACAACTCTCTATTAATAGGAGTGGTATTGGATACAACAAGAACTTTCCAAAGAAACCTAGTACCACATTTGTTAAAGCTAAAGGCTATTGGTGTTCACCTACTTGCTTCCACTGCTGCAAAAAAGGGCATATTAAGGAAACTTGTCCATATAGGCGAAAAGATCCTTACATCATTAGAAATACATTTCCAGTTCGACTTAATGAGCAGATAAAACAAGTTTGGGTTCCTAAGGGGACAAGACTACCCAATATGGTCTATCCTCATTATGAATCTAAAACTATGTATTGGTCTAGCCGGAAAGGATGATGTTTGTCTTGCAGGATATCATCAAGAACAAATAGCAAAAATGGATAATGGACAGTGGATGCTCACGGCACATGAGTGGAAAGAAATCTCTATTTTAAGATCTGAAGGAGCAAACCACTGGAACAATTACTCTTGGTGATAAAGGGAAGCATAACATTATCGGTATTGGTAATATTGGTAATTCAAAAAGTTGCATTAAGGATGTTTATCTTGTTGATGGATTAAAGTACAACCTCTTAAGTGTCTCTCAGTTGTGTGACAAAGGAAACAAAGTTGGCTTTGACAGACACAAGTGTGAAATCAGGGATGAAGAGACTGGTGATCTGATCCTCACTGCTCACAGGCACAATAATACTTATGTCGTAAATGCTAACCATATTATAGGTACAAAACTCAAGTGTCTCAAGGCCTTGACAGAAGACCCCAGCCTATGGCATAGAAGACTAGGTTATGTAAGCATGCACACCCTCAATAAACTTAAAACAAGAGATCTTGTTCGAGGATTACCTGATTTGAACTTCAAGAAAGAAGAACTATGCAATGCATGCACAAGAGGTAAACAGACAAGTAGTTCCTTCAAACCCAAAAAGGTTGTAAGTTCCTCTCGCCCTCTTGAGTTGTTACATATGGACTTGTGTGGACCTATACGTGTCAAATCTCCAAAGGGTAAACAATACATCCTGGTTAATATTGATGATTTCTCTCGTTTTACATGGATCTCCTTTTTAAAAGAAAAATCAGAGGCTTTGTTCGAGTTTTCTAAACTTTGTAAGGAGTTGCAAACCTTGAAAAACATACCTATTGTCTCCATTAGGAGTGATCATGGTAGAGAATTTGATCAACTTAAATTTGATTTTTTTTGTGCTAAATATGGAATTTCACACAACTTTTCAGCCCCTAGAACTCCTCAACAAAACGGAGTTGTGAAACGAAAGAACCGCACTTTGGAGGACATGTCTAGGACAATGCTTTTGGAAAATGGTTTGCCAAAGTTCTAATGGGCTGAGGCTGTTAACACGGACAACTATATCTTGAATCGATGTTTGATTCGCCCCATTTTGAAAAAGACTCCTTATGAACTTTTCAAAGGAAGAAAGCCTAGCATTTCCTACTTCAAAACTTTTGGATGTACTTGCTTTTTTCATAACAATGGCAAAGATAACATTGGGAAATTTGACGCACGTAGTGATGAAGGTATCTTTCTTGGTTATTCTACTATTAGCAAAGCTTATAGAGTTTATAACAAGCGCACCAAAATTGTTGAGGAGAGTATCAGTGTGGTATTCGACGAAAGCAATAATGGTGTGTTAAGTGAAGGTTTTACAGATCTCAATCTAAATCATCATGATTCGGATGGAGAAGAAGAGGACAAGGCTGAGAATAAGCAGGACCAAGAAAGAAACATGCAAGAACAAATCCAAGATACCAACGAACTATCTCAAAACCTTGAGAAGGAACTACAGAATCGGGATTCAGTTATTGAAGAATCCAACTCTCAAACTGTCACTCAAGACCTTGAAGAAAGGCCTGCTACTACCTGATGTGCTCGGGCCCGGGCTCGAGCAAGAGGATCGGCGACAACAGTTCCGAGAGGTCTGGGGAGCCTTGATCAGTTTCTGGAGCAGCCGATCAGTCAGCAAAGAATATCAATTTCCCGCCGTTTCGCTTGGCTTCTGGGGATGTGCGAGTACTAGGTTTGTATCTCTTGAAGTCTCGGTCACGGATTGGGGCAGATCTTGGCAGTCGGAGGTCAGACGAAGCGGGAAATCTTGTTTTACCGAGACGTCGCCGGTGCAGAACGATTCCAAACGGGGCTGTTTTTGAGAGGGATTGAGGGGCTATTTTGGAGTGACGTTTGGGGGTGGTTTGAGGGTGAGAATGGGGTTGTGGAAGGCCTTAGAATGGTGGCAAAGTAGGGGATGGGGGTTGAAGGATATGTGATGCAAGATCCCGAGGGTATCGCGCCCTTGGAATCTCCAACACTCGACCAAAGACACCCTCCGAATCGCACTTCGGGTGTTGTTGGTCCTTGTTGTCGTCGGTATCGCGCCTAGGACAACTTTCTCGTAGGTATCGCGCCTAAGAGAGATCGATTTAGAATCGCACTAAATCTGATTTGTGAAAACACAAGGAGGGTTTTGTTCATTCAAATTCAACTTCTACATCTAGAATATAGCCTTGTTCTTACAATATATATAGGAAAAACACAAGGAAAAAATGCAAAGAGGGAAGGGCAATGGGTGACCAGCTCCTAGGGAAGAGGAAATGAATGGTCTTGCTTGATTGTGGCCATCAAAGAGATGGAAGGTCGGAAATCCCTAAAGCCCCGCCATTTAATCCGACTTAACTGAATGCATTCCGTCTTCATTTATTGCATTTCCGACTAGCTGCCAGATTTCATATTGTCGTAGAGAACAACAAATTCGGTCATCTTCGAGGCTGATTGAGCAAATGTAGTCTTCATGGAAGTTGTAGCCACTTAAAATAGGTTTCCAACAAGGTCTCATACGCTTCAATTGGAATTTTCTACAGTCCGGTGGATCCAAAACCCCAATGTATCGCCAAGGTGTAATCTCAATTGAGATTTCGTGTTACGCATGCTCATATGGTAATATGATCACATCATCCTCTCCCCCTTGAAGAGGATTCGACCTCGAATCCGACACATTCTCCTCTTTTCCCATGAATGTCGGTGATGGAAACACAAATGGCAAGCATGACAAGATTTTTGGTGTGGCATCCATCCATGGGGTGTCCATGATTTTGAGAAATTTTGGGGTGAGCGGCGATGTTTTGGATATGGGTGTTGAGATTCCAGGAGCCTTGGAATCGACAATAGGTATAGGAAATTTTGGGGTGTTCGGCGATGTTTTGGATGTGGGTGTTGAGATTTCAGGAGCCTTGGAATCGACAATAGGTATAGGCACATCGGAGGTAGGAACCACGATCTCTACAATCTTTGAAGGAGGGGGCAATGGAGCTATGGACACCAAGGAATCACATGCCGAGGAAGGAGCCACTGATGGGGGTGTAGGGTGGGTGCTGTTCTTAAGAGGTGACATCGTTTTCATCTTGGTGATGAGATTTTCTAGTTGGACACGAACATCGTCTAATGCAGCCCACCATTCGACTTCAGCGATATCCCGAGCTTTTTTCTTTTGATATCTCCTACGAAGTTCTTGATCAACGATATCATAGGTAGCACCATTCATGTCTTCCCAGCGAATATACCCATCATCATAGGCCCGAATAGCCCACTCGATGTAGTTGTCAGACAACGGCTTTGATCTTGATCTCCTGGACATTTTAGGAAATAAAAAGCAATACACGTAAGAAAATCTCGAAGGACTCGAGTCGATTAGCTCTGATACCACTTGATGTGCTCGGGCTCGGGCTCGAGCAAGAGGATCGGCGACAAGAGTTCCGAGAGGTCTGGGGAGCCTTGATCACACTAGTAGAAAAAACACTTTTTAGCTCGGGCGTTTTTGGGAATATAGCCCGGATATATGCACAATAAGGTCCGGGCAACAGGTCTTCGCGATATTAGGTATATAGCCCGGACCAAAAAAATACACGCCCGGGCTATTTGGTCCAACCAAGACCCATGGAAATGGATTATACAGCCCAGAGATTTTGAGATCCGGGCTATTTGACCCATCATTAAACCCATGGAAACAGGTCATATATCCCATGGTTTATTAGGTCCGGGCTATTTGGTCCATTATTCACACAAAAAAAAATTACTAATAACCCAGCCAATTTTAATCCGGGCTATTTGGTGTTTTTTTTAGATGACCATTTTATTTTCTTAATAATCCACTTGTTTTTACAAACCACAAGCATATATTCCACACATTATCAGCCCAAAAACATTGAAAACAACAAGCATACACCAAATGCAATGATTTCCATATAAAGTATCATATAAAGTATTCTGCTAATTACACCAGTTTCCTTGAACACTTAAAATTATGATAAAGTATTCCACTACTCCAATAGTAATATAAATAACCCCACATTTCCAAAAAATGTAGTTACACATTCAAGGTCGTGACTGGGTTGCTTCTGCCTTCCATACATTTTATCTTTTAACAAATGAAGTTTGGAAAGGCCAGGATTTCATGTATGTATGCAAGACCTTTAGATAGATGGCCGAATTCATAAGAGCGTCCAAACGATCCTTGCTATCCACATCTTCGATGATCAGCTTACGCATGCTTTCAAGCTTGAAGAAAGAACCAACAAAGGTATTAATAACGAATTCACAATCTGAAAAAAAAAATCTGAGGGAGATAATAACATGTAGAAGCTGCAATCATTTTGTCAAACCTCCCCAGAACTAAATAGATGGAATGCTGCAGAAAACCAAAACATATAGAAGATCAATTATACCCTAGAAGATTAATTATACCCTGAATAATTTTATCCAATTCATTTTAAAAACACAAAACACCGGTTCCTAATATCCCTTACACATTCTAAAAATTAGAGGAGCCAACAAAACTTACGGTAGGGGAGTCTTTTTTGCTTATCTCCTCAGTACTAGGAGTGTAAACAACAAGATATCACAAGCAAGCAACTCGACTGAAGTTAACAACAAGACCAATATGCTTAACCGCCTTGATGTTCATCCTAAGACTCAACATGAAACAAGGAAGAGCTTCAAGTAAGACAAACAGCAAGAGATGCAGATGAATGCTAGTTCGTTTCTTAATTCATAATTTTATGGAAAGATTCCAAACCAATTGGAGAAATCGTCATCTAAAGTCATGTGACATATTTCAATCGCAGATTCGCAATAAATCATTGACATCATTATGGCTAATATAGAAATGTTATCCAGTGATTCCAGTCACCTATTACAATCTGGCAGGCTTGTTTAATGTGAGAGAAAACCTACTTTAATGGTCATATTCATTCGATTTTAAGGTCAAATTCAGAGACAGAAGAACCCAACAATTTTGGCAAATAACAGGTAACTAGATATTAATTGAAAGAGACATTATACATATGTAAGATTAAGACGGGACCGGACCAATTAGATAGTGTTTAGCAGAAAGAGCTAGTTTGCTACTGTTAGGAGATAAAGGTGGAAAAATTGGGAGACTGAAGCTGCAATTATCAGAGAGCTACTAGCACTTTCAATTCTCCGAGGCATGTGAAGAAAGCTTACCAAGACATAAATAGAGGCCAATATCTCCATGATGGATTAACTTGTTGACTATCTTTACGTGTGCAGTCTAGAGATCGGGCTTGATGAAGGCTTGTACATTGGATAGACTTGCGCAGCTGGAATGTCGATAAGTACTCCTCATAAACAAAATCCTATCCATGGCCTATACAAACACCACTGAAAGCTTGGTCTCCTGCAAAACCAGTCTGATGTTAATAACCTGAGGCAATTGCATTTATATATTTCATTGAATTACTATGATTTTGGCTTAATTTCTCCTTTTCAATTAAACAGGTAAACAAATTCAACATGGCCAAGATGGGGACCAGCCTCAGGTAATCGATAAGGATATAAGATAAGGTATAAGAAATTATTTCACTCCTAGCTTTCCCCCGCATGATTCTAGTGGTTCAAATAGAATCAAGCTCATGGCTAAACTATTACTACTAACACTGATACAAAATGTTGAATATGATGCATGAATAGGCTTTAGACTGTATTAGATGGCACTAAAATAAAGGACAAAAAGAAAAATACGAACCATATGCCATCATATGCAAGCACTATAAAGTTATCATCGTCACAAAGTTCAACCTGTTTAGAAAGACATGATAAAAAAAAAGGCTGATATCAAATTAAAGGCCGTACATGGAGCAATTAAACAAGTCAATGAGCATGCTTGATGAATATGAATTTTGAGGTAATTAATACAACCTTATAAGAGCTGTTTTCATTTAATGAATAACTTCTAATACATGCATATTGGAAGGAAAATACACACAACATTTATATCTGGATTTGTTGTCACAATTTGCCTTTCCACAGATGAAAATCATAAATGAAAAACAAAAGATAAAAAAAACTGAAGACTTTTGGTACATCATACCCATGCTTACATCAGCCAAAATGGAAAAGGTCACAAGCTCAAACAACAGTAACCTCTCTAGCTCAAAGGATGAACATGGATACGAGTGGACTAGTAAAATTCAGGTTTAATACTAGCATAAACCAATTAGCTTAGAGGAATTGTCCGTATAACTAGACATGGGCATAAATACCTATTGCTTTTCCAAGATTTAAACTGCCATTTACTCGTCCTGCAGGAATGAATCCACCAGATTTAAGTATCTGGTCTCTTTCTGCCTCAAGTTCTGGTTTGTGATCCCTAGAAAGGTTGTAAGCCTGCATAAGGTTCCATCAGCAACTGACATCATGTTTAATGGATTAAACAAAATCAGAAATAAGCTCCCACATGATAAGACAATCCATATATATAAGCTTGCGTTGGTTAGTGCTGGTTACAGGTTCCACAATTAAAAATTGAGGGCATTTCTGGCTTTAGTTACTTCAGGTTACGAATTAGGTAACTTTGGGTTACGGGAAGGAAAGTGCTTGACCTTCGTTTCAATTTTTTGGGTAGGCAATTTAAGCTACATTTTCAATTTTGATAGGTTATGTGTACACCTAAATTCAGCTCCTTGGCAACAGTCATCTTTGATGCTTTGAGTTGAGAATCATGATCATATCCTTTTTTTTGTCAATAATGAGATGGTCGCATAAACATCACACAACATTTTCTAAATGGCATCAAAAGAGTATTGTTGAAGCACAAGGATATCTCAACATTATTTAGAGAAGCAAAGATTAATAATCTTAGAGGAAACATGTAACTCAAACAGATCATCAAGAATTATATTCCCATACGGGCCATACTCTATCTCCAAAAGTGGACTTCTACCCCTCGTAACTTCCTGACCTACAACTATTCAGCCCCAAAATCTATCTAGATATCAATATTCCAAACATACATAAAAGGGGAAAAGTAATGATTTTTCCCCTTAGGTTGAAAACAAGCAAGTATAGTGATGCACAACTTCAAAGACTAGCAGTTTTGGCTTTTGCAAAGCCAGAGTTGCAACTTGAGCAAGTCCTAGATTAATTTTGCCAAGCTAGCTTAATTTCTCAATCTGCCTCCACTATTTATTTAGCTTTGAAAGAATCAATATATAGTTGAGAACAACTAACTCCCCTGCTCTTGTCTCTATTACCCCCAAAATTAACAACTAAGTAGCTAGAAATAGCGATTTCCACTAACAACAAGATAAGGCAGCAAAATTTCACATAGCATATATACAACATTAAAAGCAGTAAAAATAAAACATCAGCAAGAGAAGAGATATTGTGCAGCGATCTCAAACTCACAAACCTGATGAAAGGATTTAGAATCGCAAACGAAACAGAAGAACCTGAAGAAAGAATTCGGAAATCGTTATTAACCTAAGTAAATGTAAATGAACATGTAAATATGAGTGATTAATTTGTGGAACAAACCAAAACTAGGGTTCAATTAGATCTTTACCCGCTCACTCTTTTCTCGAACAACCAGCATTGAAAGAGGCGAAGTTCGCCGGAGAGGAAGAGAGATTTGGGGAAAGCTAACCTCGGTGAGACGGTGAGGTGGCGAAGATGGAGAGACGGCGGGAAGTGGCGAGAGCCAAATGCCCCCTCCTCAGAGCAAGCCAGCTTTGGCGAAAGGCGAAGACGACGCGAGCTTTGGAAAACGCTTTGACAGCAGGCGAGGATGGAGCTGCTCGGCAAAGATGGTGAAGACGGTGAACCTTTGGACGGAAAACTCGATATACCTTTGGATTTTGTTTAAATTTGGGCAATCGTCCGGGAATCTCCGTCCGGAGCTTGGATTTCCTTTCAATTTGAGTGAAAATGGTGAAAGACGGATCGAGAGGAAGAGAGAGTTAGGACTTCAATTAATTTCAGATTTTGCCCTTTGTTTTTTTTTTACTTTTCCGCCCCTCTTTTATATCACGGATGCTATCACGGGTTTTTTTTTAATGTTGGTGGATTGGGTACAAATTAGCCCGATCCTAGGGGGCTTGTTGACACGCCCGGGTCATTACATATTATAATAACCCGGATATTTTAGCTCCGGGTTATTTGATTTAGGTTATGGTGAAATTCCGATGACATTTTAACCCGGGCGTGCCATATATCCGGGCTATATACTCTATAATTTTTCTAACAAAAATAAAATAAAAGCTTTGAACCATATTATAGCCCGGATTTTCCACATCCGGCCTCTTATGTAGCAGACTATATTTGCATTTTTCTACTAGTGTCAGTTTCTGGAGCAGCCGATCAGTCAGCAAAGAATATCAATTTCCCGTCGTTTCGCTTGGCTTCTGGGGACGTGCGAGTACTAGATTTGTAGCTCTTGAAGTCTCGGTCACGGATTGGGGCAAATCTTGGCAATCGGAGGTCAGACGAAGAGGGAAATCTCGTTTTACCGAGACGTCGCCGGTGCAGAACGATTCCAAACGGGGCTGTTTTTTAGAGGGATTGAGGGGTTGTTTTGGAGTGACGTTTGGGGGTGGTTTGAGGGTGAGAATGGGGCTGTGAAAGGCCTTAGAATGGTGGCAAAGTAGGGGATGAGGGTTGAAGGATATGTGATGCAAGATCCCGAGGGTATCGCGCCCTTGGAATCTCCAACACTCGACCAAAGACACCCTCCGAATCGCACTTCGGGTGTTGTTGATCCTTGTTGTCGTCGGTATCGCGCCTAGGACAACTTTCTCGTAGGTATCGCGCCTAAGAGAGATCGATTTAGAATCGCACTAAATCTGATTTGTGAAAACACAAGGAGGGTTTTGTTCATTCAAATTCAACTTCTACTTCTAGAATATAGCCTTATTCTTACAATATATATAGGAAAAACACAAGGAAAAATGCAAAGAGGGAAGGGCAATGGGTGACCGGCTCCTAGGGAAGAGGAAATGAATGGTCTTGCTTGATTGTCGCCATCAAAGAGATGGAAGGTCGGAAATCCCTAAAGCCCCGTCATTTAATCCGACTTAACTGAATGCATTCCGTCTTCATTTATTGCATTTCCGACTAGCTGCCAGATTTCATACTATCGTAGAGAACAACAATTTCGGTCATCTTCGAGGCTGACTGAGCAAATGTAGTCTTCATGGAAGTTGTAGCCACTTAAAATAGCTTTCCAACAAGGTCTCATACGCTTCAATTGGAATTTTCTACAGTCCGGTGGATCCAAAACCCCAATGTATCGCCAAGGTGTAATCTCAATTGAGATTTCGTGTGACGCATGCTCATATGGTAATATGATCACATCACTATCTCAAACGATCAGGGTCCAAAGCAATGAAAGTTCAAACATGCCTCTTCACACTCTGCTCAAGACATCATATCAGATCCATCATCTGGGGTACAAACTCGATCTAGATTAAAAAATCTTTGTGCCTTCTATGCTGTTGTCTCTCTTGTAGAAGCAAAAACCCCAGTTGAAGCACTCAAAGACTCGGACTGGATCACGGTCATGCAAAATGAGCTAAATGAGTTTGAAAGGAACAAGGTATGGACTCTTCAACCTAGACCTAAGCACCAATCAGTCATAGGAACTAGATGGGTGTTCCGAAATAAATTAGATGAAGCAGGCAAGATCATTCGAAACAAAGCAAGGCTTGTTGCTCAAGGATACAATCAAGAAGAAGGTATAGACTACGAGGAGACATTTGCTCCCGTAGCAAGGTTCCGAAATAAATTGGATGTCAAATGTGCATTGCTAAATGGGTTCTTGGAAGAAGAGGTTTATGTTGCTCAACCACCAGGATTTGAAAGTGAAGAATTTCCTAATCATGTGTATAAATTGGACAAAGCTCTTTATGGTCTCAAACAAGCCCCAAGAGCTTGGTATGAAAGATTGTCCAAATACCTTCTTGAAAATGGTTTTCAAAGGGGATTGATTGATAAAACTCTCTTCATCAAGACTCGTGGAAATGACCTTTTGATTGTTCAAATATAGGTTGATGATATATTATTTGGTGCTACTAACAATTCCCTCTGCAAGGAGTTTTATCAGATTATGTGCAGAGAATTTGAAATGAGTCTCGTGGGAGAATTAAACTTCTTCCTCGGTTTACAAGTTCTTCAAACAAGTAAGGGAATCTTTCTAAATCAAGGGAAATACACCAGGGATCTGCTTAAGAAGTACAAAATGGAACAGTCAAAGGTAGCAAAGACCCCTATGAGCTCCACTGTCTCCCTTGATCAAGATAAGAATGGTAAGAATGTGAACCAAAAAGAGTAAAGAGGTATGATTGGTTCACTCATATACCTTACTGCTAGTAGACCTGATATAATGTTCAGTGTCTGTATGTGTGCTCGATTCCAAAGTGACCCCAAAGAGTCTCACCTTATTGCTGTGAAAAGAATCTTCAGATACCTAAATGGATCTCAAGACCTTGGGCTCTGGTATCCCAAACAGAGTAACTTTCATTTAACAGGCTATTCAGATGCAGATTTTGCATGCTACAAGGTTGATAGAAAAAACACTTCTTGTTGCTGCCAACTCCTAGGATCTTTCTTGATAAGTTGGCACTCTAAGAAATAAAATTCAGTGGCCTTATCAACTGCAGAAGCTGAGTACATTACTGCTGGTGCATGTTGCTCTCAGATCCTTTGGATAGCACAACAGCTCAGAGACCTTGGAATTGATCTTAAAGGTATCCCTATATTGTGTGATAATACTAGTGTTATTTACATCACTAAACATCCGGTGCAGCACTCGAGAACCAAGCACATTGATGTGAGACATCATTGCATAAGAGATCATGTGGAGAAAGGTGATGTATCAATATCCTTCATATCTAGTGATTTTCAGTTAGCTGATATTTTCACTAAACCACTCCCTGAAGATCGTTTTAACTTCATTAGATTGGAGTTGGGTATGCTTAAAAGGGAAGCACATTCTTAGGGGGAGTAATCACTCCCTATATGAAAGTTTAGAATTCAACTGACTTCTCAAGGCCTTGACTTCATAGGGTTCCGAGATGCTCATCCGAATAAAATAATATTGGATCAAATTCTGTTGGTATCTTATGGATATTCAACAAGAGTTTCTTTGATATTTTTTTATCTCTTTCAAATATCTGTTACCTCATATCTTATTTTCCTTGTTTAAAATTATTCAAATCTCTTTAATTCTTGCAAGTGGATTTGACTCCTTGGGTTTTGAAAAATCTGATAATCATTACTTACTATTCAAAAGAGTTATTGAATCTGTACTTGTCGATTTGAAAAGGAGGAAACGATTTAGTTTCCAGTTTATTTTGCTTTTTAAGAAACCCCTCTACCTCTCTGTCTAATCCACTCCATTTCACTCTCTCTGTGCTCTCTCTCTCTCTCACTGATTTCCAAAACCCCTTCCTGTTTCTAAACCAAAAATGGCGGGATCTAAGCGTTCTTCAGCCTCCCCGTCTCCAGCTCCGTCTGCTAAGAGGTACAAGATGCCGGCCAACAAGGGCAAGCAGATTATGGAAGAATCTGAGGATCATTCCGAGGACTCCAGCGAGAACTCACCATCTCCACCACCTCTGCTCAGGAAATCCAAAGGCAAAGCTCCAGCCACATCTGATCCTGCTCGTCCTCCCCAGGTACCCTCCAGCATTTCCCCCAACTGGTTTTGCTCTAAGGAGGTTGCAGAGTCCTGGAAATAGGACTTTTGCAACCGAAGGTTATGCTTCTGCGATGCTGTCGATTTCTCCCTCCTCCAATCCATGCCTTTTCCATGCATCTCTCTCCTAAAATCCACCTGCTTTTGGACTGTCCTTAACCCTGGCAATTTTGCCTATCCCCAGCTTACTCGATTTTTCTATGCAAATCTTACTGTTCATCGAGTAAATGGAACCCTAACCCTCGTATCCAAGGTCAAGAACACCCAAATCCGCCTCTCTCCCGATAGCCTTGCTCTCATCCTTGATCTTCCAAGTAAAATCCCCACAAAAGAGTTCCCAAGCCGATTTGAGTGTCTCTCACGAGCACGAGATGAATTCTTCCTAAAATCTCAAGGCCATGGATCCTCAACGTCCCTTAAACCTAATCACACAACTCTGAACCTTCAAGCCAAGCTCATCTTCACCATTCTGGCTCGCTGTATCTTCCCACGCATCAACTCTAGGAAATTGGTGACCGAGAACCTTCCCGAGATCCTCTTTCTAATTATGAACGGATATGAGCCTAATTTGCCCAAACTTATTCTCGATTATATGACCCACGTCTCAACCTCCTCTCGTCCTATGCCATTACCCTATGCAAATCTTTTGCCCAAAATCTTTGAAGCCTTTGATGTCAACACATCGGGAGAAGAAAAGCAAACCTATAGCGGGACCATTGATGAGAATTGTCTCGAGAGATTGGGTATTGTCAAAAACCTGAGGGGACAGTGGATTCTAAAGAAAGATTCGAAAGGGAAACAAGTTGCTGATAATAGTGTGACTGAGGATAGACTGGCTGTTGTGGAGACTGAGATTCAAGACCTTAGGTTTGATCTAAGCAGAATGTGGTCGGATGTGGTGATTCGCCAGGACCAGACTCATGAGCTACTCTCTATGGTAAACTGCAAGCTAGATCAGATGATGCTTCTTAAGGCTCTAACCTACACTGCTACAGGCTATGTCATGCCACTGGAACCAGAAACCTTCGATCATGTGCGTGAGAAGACAGGGAATGTCATCCTTAAGGTTGAAAATCAAACTGAAGAAACGCCCAATTCTGTGCCCCAATCACCATGAACCCACCATCCTCACGGTTGAGCAATATGGTGTGGTCAAGAAGTACAGGGATGTGGAGCGTCAAAGACAACTTGCACAAATGGAAAGAGACAAGGTCACCAACAACACCATGGATAGGTGGAGAAAGAAGTGCAGAGATAAGGTCAGGAGGAAGTACCTTCCACCCAACAAGCAGTACCCCACTTTTGGCGAATGGGTTGAGGAAGGCGCTGGCATCGCCCCTCCTGAAGATCTTGCTGCTTTTTACGCCCCTGGCACATCCTCTGCGGCTGAGCCATCCTTTGCTAAGGGATGCAAGAAGGCTCTAAGGAGCAAGAAGAAGAAGCCTGCAGATGGGGAATCTGACTGAAGGCCTTGATCTCCCACCCTCTTGACTTTACCTTCTAAAAACTCTCTTTTTGCTGCTAGTCTTTTAAAAACTCCTGGCTTTTGGTCTCATCCTTGATGGGGAATCCGCCTCTCTCCCGATAGCCTTGCTCTCATCCTTGATGTTTTAAAACTTAGATGATCCAAACATTTTATGCTCATATTATATAATATGCTTAAATCCTTATAATGGTTGCTGGTACTATATTATGAATACTGAAACAGGTTTTGTCTTCCATCAAGGGGGAGATTGAAGACTCCACCTTGATTGTAAGATCTTGAGACCTAACGTGCAGGTGATCTAAAGGATGATGAAAGACAAAAGGTTGGGTTTCAAGATCTTGAAACCCAGACTCAAATGTTTGGATAATGACTTATGCATTTCTCTATTGACTTGTTCTCTCACAGGAAAGAATCTGAGGCCAACCTTGTTGGGTCTATATTATAATGAGCTTTATTGATGAGGACATTCGGGGAAGGGCCATTCCCCGGGACATTCCGATGTAGGCCACGGTTTTTATTTATCGAGAGCGTGCTCTCGACTTTTCTACCAAAAAACAATGAGCTTTATTTTGGGCTATGAGATATGATTCGACCTTAATCAAATTATTTATATGTTTCTCATCTAACCCATTTTGTGTGCTAGATACATTATGTATGCTCTTTTAGGATCTCATTTGTCATACAAGGAAAGAACCGATCCAATTGATCATACGTGATCATGAAGAAGATTGATGGAACAATCTTTGAAAGCACACAAACGGAAGGATCACTTCTGGAAAGAATTCAAATATCTTGGAAAGTATTTGAAATTCAAACGGTCTCCCTCCAAGAAGCTCTCAAATCTTTCCGACTATATAAAGACGAAGGCCAAGAAGGATGAGAGACACCTGAGCAAGCACTCAAGCAATCATAGCATCCTAAAGCATTCGTCATCTCCAATTTCTCTTACATTCTCTAAAAGCCTAAGTGTTGTTCATTGTTTAGGAGTTGAGAGAAACACTAGCACTTATTGTCCAAGTCATTCATTTTACACTTACAGTATTTTATACTCGATCAAAACACATTTGGTGTGCGGTGTGAGCATTTATTTCACTTGTAAGGTTGTGAGCTAGAATAGAAGCAGTGAGGCTTTGTATAGAGAAAGGGTAGTTTCTCTAGGAAGTTCTAGGCTCAAGTGAAGTGAAATAAGAAGTGTTTGAATCCTACGGGTTGGATAACCCTAGGCGGGGACGTAGGTCAAGTTGGTGTCGAACCTCGTTAACAATTCGTGTGTTCATCTTTTATATTCCGCATTTACATTATCATATTCGATTTTACTTCGTCAAGTCCTGATTGCCTGTATCAAGGTCTTCACAAGTTGCACTAAATTTCTATTGTTGCGAAAATCGTCCATACTCTACTCACCCCCCCCCCCTCTAGAGTATTATTCATCGCCTTATATACTCTTCAATTCTGTTGTTGCAGGAGGATGGTCAAGTATGAAATATAAATAAAATATAAAGCAAACTGACTCCCTGTCTCATCAACTAAATACAAGACTTCCTCCCGTTGTAGTAGAAGGCGGTCAGGATCGATCCACGAGGAAGCGTGTCAGCGCCCGCCTTTTCAGTTCCAGATCTCAGCAGAAAATCAAACAGACAAACAGAAATAACAGAGAAAGGCATTAACAAAACGAAAGCAGAAAACTTGGTCGATATCGACTAGCTCTAACTCGATATCGAGTAAAAATATCGACCCACATATCTCAATTTCGACTCAACACAGAAACAGAACACAAGTGCAGAAATTTGGGCGATATCGACCTGGAATACTCGATATCGACTCAGAAAATTGACTGTAAACACTAAATATCGACTGCAAAAACTTGAAAATCGCAGAGAACTCGGAATTTGACGAAATAAATCAATAAACTAAAGACTTCCAAGATCAGGGTATCAACACGACAACGATAACCATGTAAAATAACACATAAAGGCATAAAAGATCATACTTTTCATCAAATAACTCTCGTTATTAAAAAAAATATGAAGATAGAGGCTTTCGCATAAACCCTAATTATTACTAACCCTTTTCACATAATTAATCCGAGTTGCATTAAGATCACTTTCGCTTCAATAACACAAACAAGGATCACCTTCAACTTTCGCAAAAGAATCATGCTCATAGGGATAGAAGGCGAATCGCATAAAAAGCTTGTACCTTTACCGCGTCCCCTCACATGGCTACCGTCGGGCTCACCCCGGCCCATGAAGTTGGGTGACTACTCGCTCTTCATCATCAAGAAAGACATCAATAATAAAAGGGAACTAAATTGCATTAAACAAAATAAAAGAAAGCTTACAACCGATCGAAGACAACTCGTCTCTCAACTCCTTTTCTCCTCTCGCCACAAGCTCTCTCTCTCTCTCTCTCTCTCTCTCTCTCTCTCTCTCTCTCTCTCTCTCTTTCTCTATGTAATTAATTGCAACTTGAATTGAATGAATAGAAATCAGTCCATAAGGCTCTATTTATAGGCTTCATTCCCTAGATAATTAGGAAAGAAACTCTATCTATATATATATATATATATATATATATATATATATATATATATATATATATATATATATATATATATATATATATATATATCTACTTACTTAAAGATTAAATAATGGAATAAAAGAAATAAATCAACAAAGGAATCTAGAACTAATTGTGGATAAATCCTCCTTGGATTTGATAGATCTTGATAGAATTTTCTCTTGTGGATATCTCCATTGGATTCGGGATAGAACCTTAACAAGAACTCGGACTAGTTCGATTTCGGCCACTGTGGTCCAGTCGATATCGACTAGCTTCACTCGATATCGACCTGACATTTTCTCAGCTCACTTCAGCAACTCGATCTCGGCCTCAGGAGTGAATGTCGACTTGGTGTTACTCGATATCGAGTAAGTGAACTCGATATAGACCAACGTATTCCTTCTTCAGCTTCTCTAGATTGATTTCTGGAATCTTGCTCGATATGGGTTTACTCGATATCGACTTGAGGTAGTCGATATCGAGCTATTTGTTCTTCCTTAGCCGATTCTTGGCTTTCTAGGTGGAAATCGAGTGGATTACTCGATATCGACTAGATGTGCTCGATATCGACTTGTCATTTTCGACTCGATTTTCTTGCTTCCAGCTCGATTTGTCCTGGTTCCGCTACTGCTTGACCTCGTACTTTGTGTAGTTGACTTCGAGCTTTTCATCCTTTCTCTGAACTGCTGTAAATTGCCTCGATTTCTGCGAAATTAAAAAAAAAACTGGTGTAGATTCCATAATTTATCAAATAAACATAAACTACATAGATTTTGTACTATTCTAGCCCAAATGTATGAAATGCATACAGAAATCAATATAAAAGTAACTATAAAACATGGCGAATTAGACTCACAACAAACACTCCATACTTAAGCTTGCTTGTCCTCAAGCAATACTTTTAATTGTCATTCAGGGGAAGAAATCAAAACTCTCAACATATTAGATTCATTGCCATATGTCCCTGCAATCAATTACCATCCTCGAAAAGGTACTAATGTCACAAATCCATGCATGTGCAATTTAAAAAGCAACATCTACTCATAAAAGGAGGGTTATGCAAAACAATTCATATGACAAAGCATTAATAATCAAGAGGACTTTAATTGAAGCTCAATAAGGAATAGATTGATAAAAGGCTAAAGGTAGACAATTTTCGGCCATGTGGTGCTAATGATCCGGGGAAATGGAGTATTTCCAATTTTCATACTACATTCCTTCTTCCTTTGATTTCTCACCTTTCTCTAATCGCTCATTGCTTTTTTCAATATTATGCTTTTACCTCTCTAACCTGAGCACTACCTTCTCGCGAGTCGCAAACATGGGTGTCATGAATGGCCCCGGATACTTAGTTCTTTGGACTCCTCACCTGTGTGTCCCATCTTGCCAAACTATTATCTCAGCGAGCAGGGTCAATCTACCTTTATCTCCTGAGGTGATCGGATTTTCTTTCACTCATTAAATTTTCCATATATTTTTTCAAACATTCCTGCCAAACACCATATATGATAACAACACAAAAACCATATAACAATCTCCATAATGTAGCTTTCATTCTCAACATAATCCCCGGATAGGAAATAAGGTAAAGAATGGGCAATATTTAGAGCATGTGAAGCAAAATATGAAATAAGGCTCAATATGGCTTTTGTGATGCATAAGCATAGGTAAGGCTAGGAATATAAACATATAAGCATTATATGGAAAATATAAAGTCCTCCATCCTTTTATCATGCAACATGTCAAAAGCAACATCAAATTTTACCTCCTTCCATGGTTTTCATAAAATAATGCACTTCAGTGTGACTTCCCTTTACTAGACAATTTCATGTTATATCTCTAATGCATCCAATTTTGCATCGTCGAGTTCAATTAAACTTCCATGACACTTATCAAAATTTTCAATGGGGGTTATTTTTCAAAATTTGGAAAATATGCATATAAGCACATAAATCAATAATGAATTCCAAAATAGCCATGTATAAGCAATTCAAGAAATAATGCACAAATAATGTCAAATAAAATCAAATATGCACAAAGTAAGCCCTTCCCCCACCCCATACTTAAACATTACAATGTTCTCACTGTATAAAAAATAAGGGTAAAGAAAGAAACTCACTAGACAGATGTGCAGAGCTTCAAAATCGAGTGTTCCGTCCTTCCTTATTCCTGAAAATATTAGAAGAGAAATACCCACAATAGAAAATAATGTCCAAAACCAAAATAAAAAACAAAAGTAACAATGTCCAAAAATTCCAAAAATAAATGTCAATTTACGAGCTCTAGACTTTATAGTCGCTAGGCCGACTTCTCCATTAAGCTCAAGGTGGCATTTGAAGGGCCCGTGTAGCTTGGGCTTCAAACATGACTCCATTCTTGTCCATCAGCTGTAGTCCTCCTGAATGGATCTTGTTCACAGTGAAAGGGCTCATCTTCTTCTTTTTGAACTTGTTGGGGAACCAATGATCCTTTGATTTGGAAACATAGAGCTTGTCTCCAACTTCATACTCCTTGGGCTCTTCATTGGAAATCCTAGATAAGCGCACATACTAAGGCAAACCTCTCTCATGTATAGATAAATCATTAATGGAAATAGGAGCAGAAAGATCCATACCTTGGCTTACCTTCGCAGAATCGAACTCCGAAAGCTCCTGAGGTTCTGGTCGATATCGAGTAGGGTCACTCGATATCGAGCTCTGCTGCACCGGTGAGGACTCAGCTGATATGAAGGAAGATTTGTCGATTTGATCAGGTCGATATCGACATGGGTTGGTCGATATCGAGTTACCTGGCTCGAAGTCGGTTGGCTCTGGCTCAACAGGAGGAATCGACTCGGTAGGGGCAGGTCGACATCGACCAGAGCAAGTCGATATCGAGTGGTGCTTGTCGACTTCCCTCTGCTCGATTTCTGGTGGAGGTGAATCGATATGGTTTGGTCGATATCGAGTAGATGAAGTCGATATCGACTGACTCTGTGGCTTTGTCGATTTCTCCTGGTCGATTTTGACCCCATACTTAAGACCTGGCAAAGCATCCGAAAAATAGTTAGTCCAAATCGACGTACCGTGATCTATGTCGAGTAAATTCTCAGCTTCTTCGTTCAGGATGGCCATGATCTCCTCCACCTGGGCTTCCATATCCCTTCTTTCCAGCTCTTCAGGAGTCATATTTCTTACCTTGGACTCCCCGCAAGTAATGTAACCAGCTGATATAGACTTTACCTCTTCCATGTAACCTGTATGCCTTTCAGTTTTATTGAAGGAATACTCAATTGCCTCATCTCTGATTTTGAAAGTGAGCACTCCCTTCCTTACGCTTATGTTGGCATCCACCGTCACCAAGAAGGGCCTTCCTAGAATAATTGGACAAGCAGGGTCCTCCGTCATATCAATAACTAGGAAATCAGCAGGGACGAAGAACTTACCTACTTGTACTGGTACATTGTCCACCATGCCTGTTGGGATGACCACTGTGTTCTTCGCCATATAAAGCTTAGCATCCACAGGCTCTAGGGCACCTATCTTAATCTTGGACCATATTGATAGAGGCATTATACTCACACTGGCTCCAAGATCACATAATGCATTAAATATATATTGACCAAATCCAATGGTTATAGCGAACTTACCTGGATCTGGCCTTTTCTCAAGAACGTCCATCTGGCTGCACTCCTCTGCGATCTCAGCCATTGACCGCTATTTGCTTAGAATCTTCTTTAGGAACTTGACGTAGGATGGCATTTCATTAAGAGCTTCTATGAAGGGTATGGTGATATTGAGCCTCTGAAGCATCTTGATGAAGCGATGGAATTTCTTTTCTGCTGGATCCTTTGGAGATTTCGTTGGGAAAGACAGCTTTTTCTTTGTTGGAGATGCTGAAGGTTGGTCGACGTCGAGTACAGGTTGGTCGACATCGATTTGGTCCTGGTCGATATCGACTACAATGGTCCACTTCGGCTTGGGTTGCACGTTCTGGTCGACATCGAGTTGATGCTGGTCGATGTCGAGTAAGTTTTGGTCGATGTCGACTGGCTTGCTCGATGTCGAGCAAGATATGAAATAAGGCTCAATATGGCTTTTGTGATGCATAAGCATAGGTAAAGGCTAGGATATAACAATATGAGCATATATGGAAAATATAAAGTCCTCCATCCTCTTATCATGCAACATGTCAAAAGTAATTTCAAATTTTACCTCCTTTCATGGTTTTCAATAAAAAATATGCACTTCATTGTGACTTCCCTTTACTAGGCAATTTCATGATATATCTCTAATGAATCCAATTTTGCATCGTCGATTTTATGAACTTTGGAAAATAAGCACATAAGTGCATAAATTGATAATATGAATTCTAAAGTAACCATGTATAAGCAATTCAAATAAATAATGCACAAATAATGTCAAATAAAATCAAATATGCACAAAGTAATTAAGCCCTCCCCTCACCCCATACTTAAACCTTATAGGGTCCTCACTGTATAAAAACAAGGGTAAAGAAAGAAACTCACTAGACAGGTGTGCTAATCGTCAGAAATCAAGTGCAATGTTGTTGCAAGACTGGTCGACATAGAGGGGGTTGGTCGATATCGAGGAGTGTGGTCGACGTCGATCAAGACTACTCAAGATCGAGTAAAGTGTTGCCTCTAGGGTGGCCTTCTCGACCACAAGCTCCTTTCTGCTCGATATGTGTGGTCGATGTCGATGAGGTTACTCGACGTCGAGTAAGTCTGCAGCTTCTTTTACCTACAAGATTCGTTAGACGGAAAATATCCACAAATAGAAAAACTTAAAAACAATGTCCAAAACCAAAAAACCAAAAGCAACAATGTCTAAAAATCCAAAAACTAATTGTTTTATTTACAAGCTCTAGACTTTATAGTCGCTAGGCCGACTTTTTCTCCGTTAAGCTCAATGTGGCATTTGCAGGGCCCATGTAGCTTGGGCTTCAAATAAGACTTCATTCTTGTCCATCAGCTGCAGTCCTCCTGAATGGATCTTGTTCACCATAAAAGATCTCATCTTCTTCTTGTTGAATTTGTTGGGAAACCAATGATATTTTGATTTGGCGACGTAGACTTTGTCACCTACTTCATACTCCTTAGGATCATCATTGGAAATTGACGGAAGGGTTTCTCGATCAAATAAATTTATAGTCAAGACCCCGCTATAGGATAGTGGAGTCAGGTTCGTCCTCAGGAGAGAAGTCAGCGGTTCTAGGTTTAGTTGGTTTAGGGGTTCGGGAATGGCGGGAAAAGGTGATGAGGGTTGCTGTCGACATCGGCTAAGAATGGGTCGATGTCGAGGGATGGATAGCGAATGGTGGTTGGTGTCGAGTAAAATCTGTGCTGAATGTAAATAAAGAAATAAAGTAATAAAGGTGCAAACTTTCAAGGTAAGGGATCACCGCAACGATAATCAAACACACAAAAGAAAAGATAGAATAGTTATGTAATCCCATCAAAGGAGTAAGCTTTCGCCTTTTCCAACAATTTGATAACCCTTTCAAGTAACCCTAATTGTATCTACCAATTTTATGTTTATAATTCAAGTTGTTAAGATGAATCTCTATTCTTTCGAGTAGGCAATAAACATATAAAAGGCAGTGGATGATCAAAACATAATAAATATCAAAACTTTACCTCAAGTGTCCATGACTATCGTCGGGCTCACCCCAACCCTAGAAGAAGGAAATTAGAAAGCAAACATCATAAAAGAAACTAACTTTAACATTAAAAATAAAATTTAAACTTACAAAACCTTCGAAACCTTCCTCCTCCTCCATCTCTCTCTCTCTCTCTCTCTCTCTCTCTCCCCCGCCTCTCTCCTTGCTCTTGCGCTCGAAGACGACTTGGCTTGAATGAATGAAAATCAGCCCCCTAGGGCCTTATTTATAGTGCTCCATCTAGCTACTCTAGGAAGGAACAACTATATCTAAATCTAAAACTTTCTATCTAATAACATAAGATAAAACATTAATGATAAAGGAAATAAATTTATAAGGAAACTATACCTAAAGTGGATAAATCATCTTTCTCTTGATAGATCTTGATGTGGATGGATAGAATTCCACATATCTTCTCTTGCAAGTTATTCTATCTTCTCGTATCCAACTCGATTTCGGAATCAGAATCGACTGGATTGTCCTCGACGTCAACCAAACTCCTCGACGTCGAGTAGGATTTTTCTCCCGGGGTTGCACTCGAGCTCGGGCACCATCTGGACTCGTGGTGTTTAATCGACTTCGACCAGAGTCATTGACGTCGATTAGGGTTCTTCGTCTCGAGTGATTACTGCTCGACTCCGTGTGGTTTTGTCGTCCAAAGTTACTCGACGTCGACTAGGCTTACTCGACGTCGAGTAGAATCGTCAGCTTCCAGCATTCTGCTATGTTCTTAAAACGCACTTTCCTGAGTCCTCGTTCGTCGGATTGACGCATATGATCATGCGCTGAAAAGCTCTTTTTGAGGAATACAACTCTCATGATAACATCAAACTTGATTCAGAATGATGAATGGTGAAAAGTAGCATTTTCTTCAGTCGCACCATCCTTAACTTCTTCATGACTTTCCATTAAGCTCCAAAGTGCTTCTGATTTCTGCGAAATTAAACAGAAACTAGTGTAGACTCCATAATTTGGCAAATGAGTATAAACTACATAGATACTGTACTATTCTAACCCAAATGCATGAAATGCATGCAGAAATCGATATAAAAGTAAGTGTAAACATGGCAAATTAGGCGCACAATCGCACATACCTAGACAAACGTCTCCCATGTATAGATAAATTTGTAATGGAAATAGGAGAAGAGATGTCAATACCTTGGCTTACCTTCGCAGAATCAGATTTCAGGACCTTGGAGTCTGGTCGACATCGAGTAAGGTTACTCGGCATCGAGGAAGTACCTTCGCCGAGTGGACTGCTGGTCGAGGAAGACGGAGTCGAGGAAGGTTGGGACTGGTCAACGTCGACCAACTTACTCGACATCGATGAGTGCTCGGCTTCGGGTTGATTGCTCGACGAAGCTGCAGTCGGTGGTGGGCTCGAATTCTGGTCAACGTCGACCAAAGTACTCGACGTCGAGTAACTCTGGTCGACTTGGATCCCATACTTGAATCCTGGCAAGGCATCCGAAAAAAAGTTAGTCGAAGTCGACTTACCCTGGTCGATGTCGAGTAGATCCTCCGTGTCATTGTTCAGGATGACCATGATCTCCTCCACCTGGCATCCATGTCCCTCTTTTCCAGCTCCTCGGAAGTCATATTTCTTACATTGGGCTCCCTGCAAGTGATGTACCTGGCTGATATTGACTTGACCTCTTTCATTGGACATGTATGCCTTTCAGTTTTATTAAAGGAATACTCAATTACCTCATCGCTGATGTTGAAAGTGAGCACTCCCTTCCTTACGCTTATGTTGGCATCCACCATTGCCAAGAAGGGCCTTCCTAGAATGATTGGACAAGCAGGGTCCTCTGTCATATCAATAACTAAGAAATCAGTAGGGACCAAGAATTTACCTACTTGCACTGGTACATTGTCCACCATGCCTGTTGGGATGGCCACCGTGTTGTTCGCCATGTATAACTTTGCATCCACAGGCTCTAGAGCACATATCTTAATCTTAGACCAGATTGATAAAGGCATTATACTCACACTGGCTCCTAAATCACATAAAGCATTGAATTTATATTGACTAAATCCAATGGTTATAGAAAACTTACCTGGATCTGGCCTTTTCTCTAGAACGTGCATCTGACTGCACTCCTCTGCGATCTCATCCATTGACCGCTTTTTGCTTAAGATCTCATTGAAGAACTTTACATATGATGGCATCTCACTAAGAGCTTCTGTGAAGGGTATTCTGACGTTGAGCCTTTGAATCATCTTTATGAAATGCTGAAACTTCTTCTCTGCTGAATCATTTGGAGATTTCATTGGAGGGGCAGAAGACTGGTCGACAGGGGCAGAAGGGTGGTCGATGTCGACTAAGGCCTCCTCGGCGTCGAGTACAGTGGTCGACTTCGGGGCAGACGTGGCGTGTTGGTCGATATCGACCAAGGTCTCCTCGATATCGACCAAGTTGTGGTCGACGTCGACTGGGCTGGTCGATGTCGAGGAGTACTTTGCCGCCTTCTCCTCCGTGGTTTGATCGGACGTCTGTATCTGTCGCCCACTCCTTAGGTTCATGGTAGCCACCTGTCTTATAGATTTAGTCTTAGGAGTAGGTTGAGAGGATCCAGGGAGCATACCTGATTGCTTGGGGACGGATGTAGCCAGTTGACCAATCTTGGTTTCAATCGATTTCCGCCATATATCAATTTCCACAAGCCTAGAGTTGACACCATGCAGCTGAGTGTGGATGGAATTGATAGATTGTTTGGTGTCTAAATGATTCCTCCGCATTTCCTCAAGAATGGTCTACAGGTCATCTTTCTTACCTTCTCTGTCAGGGTGACCAGGAGCTCTGCAGGGAGGGGGATTCTAATGCTGGGGCTAGCGATAGTAGCTCCAGTTTTGGTTCTGATGTGGCCCTGAGTAATGTCCCCCCTGCATACCTTACCTCTTCATGGGTTTCCGCTTTATGTACTTGATCGACGTGCGGGCACGCAGTAGTGTTGTAACTCACAGACCCACATTCCAAACAAGGTTTATCTTTAGGGAAGAATTTAACCTGTTTGGTAAGGAGACGTACCTGATCGTTGTGAAACTGGTCCCTGACGTCTGGATCAACTTCCTTGGGTGGCACATACAATGGCATAGATGGGGCAGGCCTTTCATACCTTTCGTCAGAAGAGGCCGCAAAAGTCTCATATGTGTTGTCGTAGTTGGACAGTGTCTCAAATACCTCACAAGCACGGTGTGGAGTGTATTCGAGATACCCATAGGATGTGTAGTTGTTGATCCTATCCTTAGTAGGCGCATCCAAGCAGTTGAAGATGATCTCCTGGATGACATAGGGTGGCTGTCCGTGCGTAGGACAGGATTTCAGAAGCCTCTTGTAGCGCTCTCAAACCTGTGCAAGTGTTTCTCCTGGCTTCTGTTTGAAAGTCGTGATTTATTGTCTGAGAGTTGTTGTCTTTGCAGAAGAAAAGAATTTGTTGAGGAACAAGTCATGCGGTTCGTTCCAAGTGCGAATTGATCGTGCAGGCAGTCCTTCCAGCCACTATTGTGCTATTCCTACAAGGGACCAACGAAAAGCCTTTAGTTTTAGATATTCTAAATTAACACCATCTGCAATAGCTTCACATAAAGGACATTCATTGATTCTTCCCCTAAATTGACCCCTCCTAATTTCAATAATAAAAGAAAGACGAATTTCAAAATTAATAGCGGGAAGAACGATCGGCGATTCTGGAACTTCCAGAGTAGGATGCAGATACTCCTTTGCGTTGGCTGGGATATGCCCCATCTGCTCCTCAAGTTGCCTCCTCGCGTTGATCTCGCGATCTACCCTTGCCTCCCACCGCTGCTAGTTCTGTGTATATTCCGCCTCTCGTCGGGCGTGTTCTGCTTCTCTAGTGGTGAACTCCTCAATCCATAGGCGGAGTTGCTCAAGCTCCTGTGCTGGTGTGAGCAGGCCCTCATTCTCGTTGTTGTATGTCGACATGAGTCTCCTCCTAAGCCTTTGCTGAAGATGGAAAAATTGCTCAGGCTCGAGAATTGGGTCTATGGGTATGCGATCAGTTCTTCGTATGCACCTGAAAAACAAAAACAAAAAGGGCGCGATTGATTATTTCCCCGGCAACGGCGCCAATTTGTTGTTGCAGGAGGATGTGTCAAGTATGAAATATAAATAAAATATAAAGCAAATTGACTCCCTGTCTTAGCAAATAAATACAAAACTTCCTCCCGTTGTAGTAGAAGGCAGTCAGGATCGATCCACGAGGAAGCGTGTCAGCGCCCGCCTTTTCAGTTCCAGAAAAAATGTGAATTCGACCAGAAGAGTCCTCGACTTCGAGTAAGGTACTCGACTTCGACCACCCTATCGACTAAAACAGAAAGCAGAAACGAACAAAAACGAAAACCAAAACAGAAGTAGTCGATCTCGACAAAACAACTCGACGTCGACCAACCTTCCTCGACGTCGACCAAGAGTTGTCGATTTTGAGTAAAAAACAGAACCGAAAATTCTCACCTTTTGCGAACGAAAACGAATGTAAACACGAAACTAACTCAATAAACTAGAGACTTCCAAAATCAGGGTATCAACACCACAACAATAACCATGTAAAATAACACATAAAGGCATAAAAGATCATGTTTTTCCTCAAATAACTCTCGTCATTAACAAATAGGAATATAGAGGCTTTCGCATAAACCCTAATTGTTACTAACCCTTTTTTACATAATTAACCCAAGTTGTATTAAGATCACTTTCGCTTCAATAACACAAACAAAAATCACCTTCAACTTTCGCAAAAGAATCATGCTCGTATGGATAGAAGACGAAATTGCATCAAAATATTGTACCTTTACCACATCATCTTACATGGCTACCGTCGGGCTCACCCCGACCCTAGAAGTTGGGTGACTGCTTGCTCTTCATCATGAATAAACACATCAGAGATTTCAAGAAAATAAATTGCATGCATTAATAAACTAAAAGAAAGCTTACAACCGAACAAAGCCAATTCCGCTCTCACTTCACAACTCCACTCGGCCTCCACCTTCTCTCTCTACTCGCTATTTCTCTTTCTATGTGACTAATTGGAACTAGAATTGAATTGAAATTGAATACTTAAAACTCAGCCCCTAAGGCTTTCTTTATAGTATTCATTCCCTAGCTAATCTAGGAAAGAATATTCTATCTATATCTAAACTTTCTATCTAAAAGCATTAAGATACAACTTTGGAAATAAAATAATTATATCTTAAAGGAAATTAAGCTAATGTGGATAGATCTTCCTTCTCTTGATAGAATCCCACGAATCTTGGCTTGCAAGTAACCACAATCCCTCGGACACAACTCGATTTCGGACTTGGACTGCTTCTGGAATGTCCTCGACGTCGACCAAAATTCCTCGACGTCAAGTAGAATTCTTCTTCTGGGGTTGCACTCGAGCTCGAGCAGCATTCGGACTCGTCGACTTTCCTCGACATCGACCAACTTCGGGCTCCTCGAGTGCTCCTACTCGACTTCTGGATTTCGACTTGGTTTTACTCGACATCGACCAAACTGTGTCGAGTTGGTCTTTCTCGTTCTTTGCTCGATTTGTCCTGGTTCCGCTACTCCTTGACCTTGGACTTTCTGTAGTTGACTTCGAGCTTTCCGTCCTTTCTCTGAATTGCTGTAAAATGCCTCGATTTTTGCGAAATTAAAAAGAAACTAGTGTAGAGTCCATAATTTGGCAAATAAGTGTAAACCACATAGATTCTATACTATTCTAACCCAAATGTATGAAATGCATGCAGAAATCGATATAAAAGTAAGTATTAAACATGGCAAATTAGGCTCACAACAGTGAAGAAGGACATAAAGACTAAGTCCCCCAAAGGTGGACTTGAAAAGGTCGAAGGCTATTCAAAGCAACATCAATGAAAACATTAAGGCCCTCAGCATCACCTCCCTATTTTCAAAAATCATCGGCCACCCTGTTAAGGCTAAGGAGGTTCGAAAGAGGATTAGAGATGAGTGGAGGTTCCTTGTCGGTGGCTTCCAGCTTGTCCTGGTAGCGAACAAGTGGTTCGAGCTGCGGTTCGACCAACCTGGTGACCGCGAAAAGTCTTGGGAGAGACGCCCCTTCCACATGGCTGGGCAGCTTCTCCTCCTCCGCCCGTGGAATATATCCTTCGACCCATGGTCTGAATCAAGTCTTGGGAGAGACGCCCCTTCCACATGGCTGGGCGACAAGTCTTGGGAGAGACGCCCCTTCCACATGGCTGGGTGCGTATCCCTGGGTTTTTAACCAAATATGTGAGTGAATCTTTTCTGAGATCTCTTATAAATGGTAACAAAGTTGGGGAAGTCATTAGAGTTGTGGCTTTCAGTGCAAAAGGTGCTCGCCTGAGATACCGCTGTATCTGTGTTTCCACTTATCTCACTTTAATTAGGGGAAAGAAGGTCTCACTGCTCAACGAGCTTGGTGAGATGGAAAGCTACCCCCTTTGGTTTGAAGATTTTCCAGAGGGGTGTGGAGCTGCGGGAGTGAAGACCATCTGATGGGGTGATGGGTGGTGCTCCGCCTGAGCACACTGTGGTGGCTGATGAGCCCCTCCCTGATGTAGGGGGAGTTGATTCGTGTGGCTGCTAGAGCTCCTCCATCGTTGCGTGCCCCACCATTGTTTGGCCATTCAAAGGCTGAGCTATGGAAGGCTTTTGGGAAAAATGTGATCATATCATCCGACTCGTCCTCCTCGCACTCCTCTTCTGCCTCTGCTGAGGGGTCTGCCACCCTGCCGGGTGTTGTGAAGCCGGTGGCCGAGTTTCTAATTGCTCCTTTGGTGGCTTCACCCCCTCCTCACCAGCCCAATGATGCATTCCCATATGATGAACCTACTCGCAAGGATGCGGACAACCTTGTCTTCGAGCTGTACTTGTCTGATGATGATGAGCTGGTGGATTTTGAAGAGGAAACTGGGTTTGAGGAAGGCCAAGGAGGATTCCCTGTAGACATGACACAAGAGGAATTTGAAGTGATGTTGGCCAACATCCCTGCTTCTATAGAAGTGGACACCTCCTCGCTTGGGAACCCGACTAGGGCAACTTCTAGTGCTCTCCCCATGCCAGATGCTCCTTTTGCGTCCCCTTGGGTGGAGCAGAAGTTTGAGCAGCTGTGTGTGAAGGGATCGCCCCGTTCTAAATCATGCAAAAGAAAGCTCGACGAAGAAGATGGCGAGTCTGCATCCTCCAATCTGATGGGGGTGGGCAGCAAGCGCGGTCGCAATGACTAGTAAGTATCCCTCCTTCCCTCCCGCTTGTGACTATGGTAGTTAGGTTACAAGCTGCTAGGAGTTGATGAACAAACTACCTTTGATGTGTTCGAATGAGTGCTTTACTTCCTTTTGTGATGCCCTTGTTGCATTTGACAGTGCTGGAGGTAGTTCTTTCATGAGCTCAATTCTCTCCCTTTTGCATCAAAGTACTTCTTGTTAGGTTAATGTTGGTTGGAATCGTAGTTTGTGGTGTCTAGCAATAGCTTGGATCTTCTACTTTCTTTGGTTTGCTATTGATTGGACTGCATTATGTAGGTGTAAGAATGCTCTATGTACTATGAATGAAATGATCTTGGCCGATGGCCTCTATTATCTCCTTGTGTTAAGCCATCTTATTACATCCTTACTAATTATCAAATTAATCTCTTTACTACAACTTTATTTGGCTAAGAATCCTTGATGTGAAAACAAATTCCTCTCGGGTGAAAACCCCACCAATGAGCAACTCTATGAGCAAATCAATATACACATACTCTCCTGGTATGAGTCTTCTAGATATTGCCAACTCAGATTGAATGCCCTGCATGTATCTTTTGAAAATTATATCACTGCTGCTCAACTTACAACTTCGTATACAACCCTTCTATGTGCTTATATCAAGTTAACAACACAAATTCTTGATCCCTTCTACGGTTCAATCTCTAGCTACTACACACACTTCAACCGGCTGTGCTATAGAATCCAAATATTCATCAAACTAATTTATGATCAACCCTCACCACTATTACCCTTACTCATACAGAAGACAATTGCTTTGACTCAAAAAATGTTTAAACTCTACTTAGTCTTTATACACATACATAGAAACCATTCTATATTACCTACACACCCCTACTTAGCCAAGAGCAATCCGTTCTCAATAACTTAATGAAAGAGATAGATAAGTCACACCCTCTTTGGAACTTTAGCCGAGCACAGACAAACAAAAAGCATGAATGGCGGATCGTGTCGGATCAAATAAACCACTCGGCTAAAGTCTCAAAAGGTAACCTTGACTCCAACAAACGAAACTATAATCTCAAATCAAGAAGGCAAATATCTATAATAAACCTCTTCATGATGGACATAATCTATTCCCCTAAAAAATTAGTAACAGAACACAATTACGGTAAAAGCATCTATAACAAATGCAAGTATAAAATCTACCTCCAAAAGAAAACAGAAACCACTAAGAAGGAAAAATCTCGGCATGGGGGGTCACATTTTGCCTACCCATGTTATTACAACGGGTTTATGATCATTCGCTATTGGAACTGTAGGGGTATCGGGAATAAAACCTTCTAGACCAACATAAACAGATGGCGTACTCTAGATCATATACAAATACTTATCTTAGTAGTGACAAAAACTGAAGTAGAACCAGAAGATACACTATGGAAAAGTGCGGGATATGCAAATTTATGCTGGTCCCCAACCACTGGTCCTCATTCATAGACGAAACCATCTCAATCGTTATTCATCTTCCAAGAATCATTGGAGTAAAATACGAAAACATTAAAGATCGAACAGTTTCAATGCTTGATGTTCTTTCTCTACGCTCCCCCTAACCCTGCTGACAAAGGAGATTTCTGGAGAAGTCTACAAGAGCTAATCTCCCACAGCGACTGCCCCTGCTTGATAATGGGTGACTTAAATGAAATAAGTTTGCCTTCCGATAAACTGGGAAGAGCTGAAACGCTTCTGAGTCGTTTCCAAAGGCTAATTGAGTTTAAAAACAATTGCTCCCTGATTGAGATCCCTTACTTCGCTAACCTCTTTACCTGGAGGAAAAAATAATTCGGAGCTGATAACATATTGGAAAAAATATACAGAGTACTAGTTCACCATGACATAATCGATATGTTCCCGGAACTAGCTTTATTTAATGGGGCCTTTTCTAACTCGGATCGTTGCCCCATAACAATTAACTTGTCAAAGAACAACAACTTCAAACCAACCCCTTTCAAATTCGAGAACATGTGGTTACAGAGAAATGATTTCCGGAATATTGTTAAGCAGGCTTGGCGAGCCTCCTGTGCCGGTTCGACGTGGTTCCGCGTAACTCATAAAACAAAAATCCTCAAACAAAAGGCTAAAGCGTGGAACAAGAAAACCTTTAGAAATATCTTTCGACAAATTCAACCGGTCGATGCAGAGTTAATCGAACTACAACCCACACAACATAATAGCCAAACCCTGAAAGATGCACAAAAAAATGGATCTACTGTCCAAAAGACAAAATCTACTCCTTTTCCACAAAACTTATTGGAATCAACTAGCTAAATCGAAGAAGAAATCGCAAACTCCTCCTATTTTCATAGAGTAGCAACTGGAAGAAGAAATCGCAAGATAATTAGCACAATAACCTCAGTAGAAGGAACTTACATTGTGGGTGGTGAAAATGTAAAAAGCGAAATCCAACGAGATTTTGAAAGAAGATTTAGTCGAGAACAAAACTATACGACTTCTCAACTGGAAGGCTATCTGACCAGAATCAACCCAATGGTCACATACGAGGAAAATAAATATCTGATCCAACAGCCAACCAATAGTGAAATTAAAAATGCGGTTCTGGCTTTGGGGAAGAAAAAATCCCTAGGGTCGGATGGCATAACGGCTGAATTTTTTTAAAAAAAAATACTAGGACATCGTGGGCAACGACGTTATCAAAGCCAAAAAAAGCCTTCTTCCACTCCGGAAATCTACTAAAACAAATAAATCCCACATTTATCTCTCTTATACCAAAAAACAAAAATCCCACCATGACAACACACTACCGACCAATCAGTTTGTGTTCTACGCTTTACAAGATTATCTCTAAAATAATAACAGAAAGACTTAAGTGAATGATAGGGAAACTTATTCATCATCTTTAAGGAGCATTTGTTGTTGATAGGGCTATCCAGGATAACGTGTTGATAGCACATGAGATATTCCATTCATTCCGAACGAAAAAAGGTTCCTTGGGATGGACGACAATAAAACTTGACATGGAAAAAGCATATGATAGAGTCGATTGGCAATTTATGAGACTAATTCTCCTGAAATTTGGTTTCCATTCACATTTCGTGGATATAATCATGGAATGCGTAACGATAGTATCCTTCTCTGTCTTAGTAAATAATGGTCAAACAGATCCTTTTAAACCAACAAGGGGTTTGAGACAGGGTGACCCCCTTTCCCCGTTTCTCTTTTTATACTAGGGGCAGAAGTTCTCGCTCGCAAACTATCGCTGGAAGCGGAATCACCTCATAAGAGTGTAGGATTTAAATTTGGCCATTCAGGTCCCCAAGCACCGTTCTTGGCATTCGCATAAGACATCATAATATTCGTCAAATGACGTAATGCCGCTTGTGCAAAAGTTAAGGAAATAATTGATGAGTACTGTAAATTTTCAAGGCAAAAAGTTAACTACCACAAATCTTCCTTCCGAACTACTCCGGGAATCCCTAGTAATAGGGCACGAGAACTAGAAACAGTACTTAACATTCAACTAGAAAGAAATTTGGAGAAATATCTAGGTTGCCCAATTATAAATGGAAGGGTGACTAAGGAAACCTTCGGTGACAAAATCTACAAATTCAACGACCAACTGAGCAAATGGTGAGCAAATGCACTCTCACAGCAAGGTAGAGCAACTTTGATAGCTTCAAACCTAGCATCAAAACCCCTATACTAAATGCAGAGTTTTATGCTTCCGGCACCGGTTTATAAAAAGCTAGATCAAATAAACAGGACTTTCTTTTGGAACAAAGATGCGCAACATATCCCGCTCATCAGTTGGGACAAAATACATAGCCCGCTCCTCAGTTGGGACAAAATATGTAAACCTAAGTCCAATGGAGGACTAGGAATTCGAAAAGCCAGAGAAATGAACGAAGCCCTTCAATTAAAACTCCTTTGAAAAATCCTTGCAGAACCAGAAAATTACTGGGTCAAAATTATCCTGTACAAGTACATTAAAGAAAATCACATTCTGGATTACTCCAAAAAATGCAACGCTTCTTGGCAATGGTCGAAACTAAGCTCGCTAATCCCAAAATTCAACACTGGACTCATCTGGCAGGTGGAAGATGGAAAATCAATCAAGTTTTGGAAGGACAGCTGGGTAACAAAGACTCTACTGATCAACATAATCGATCCCCAACATATTTCAAGCGACCATGACTTGGTAAGTGACTACATTATAGGAAGACAGTGGTGGGAGGAGAAATTACGTTCTGCTCTCCCAGTACACATAGTAGAGGAAATCTTGAAAATTCCGTTGTCGATCACCCCTTTTACGGATAGACTCTACTGGTGGCCTGCCAGAAAGGGTTGGTTCACGACGTCACGCACTTACAATTTAGTAACGTTCAACTCACAAACACCTTCGGAGGGATTTGCCTGGATTTGGGGTCTTAACGCCCCACACAAAGTGAAGAATTTTCTATGGAAAATTAAACATAGGGGACTTCCGACGGCAAACTGGTTGTCCCAAAAGGGGGTGTTTGTGCCAAACACATGCATATTCTGTAATCAGTCTACGGAAGATGATATTCATCTTTTCCTAGAATGGCCAGACAATAATTTCGACTAACAATTCCCTAGAGAAATTGAGCAAAAGATTCACTCCCAACTAGATATTTATAGAGATATGGATCAAATACTACAAATTATAGGCTCAACCCTTTCGATATAGCAGAGACAAAAAAACATCTATTAAATGGTGGATTGTATGGTTTGTTAGAAACCAAACAATTTTCAAAGGAAAGGGTATTCCCTCCGCTGAAGGTTTCAGGAAAATGATTGGGGACAACATACAGAATTGGAAAAGGGCCTGCAGTTGGAGCGAAATGGAAACCGAGGGACAAGATCATACAAAGAAGAAAGAAGGTCATCCAACCCACAAAAATAAAACACATCATTGGAAGAAGCCACCATTCGGTCAGTATAAACTAAACTTCGACGGATCCTTTAAATCGACAACATCAAGCTCCATTGGTTTTATCATTAGAGACTGGCGTGGTACTCCCATTACCATTGGGGGAAATACCATCGGGGGACAATCGCCACTAATGGCGGAAGCGCTCGCCCTCCGTCTAGGGATACCGAAGGCAAACGAACTAGGGATAACCGACCTGGTTATTGAAGGCGACTCGAAAATCAAAACGGACTGTCTAACGCAACACAAGGGATGTCCATGGAAAATTGAGATGACTATATCGGATATCCAGGCCCTTCTCAAGAGGGTTAAAAATACTACAATATCGCATATACCCCGCATCGGTAACCGGGTAACGAATAAGGTTACACACCTTTACTATTCGAATATGGGGCTAGATTTATTTCTCGACACAGGCCTACTCGACCTCATCTGACATAATGTTTTCGGATAGGGAGAATGTTTTTGAATAAGGATCTCCCTATCCGAATTTTTACCTAATCAAAAAAAAAAAATCATCATTCAACCCTATTCAAACAAAGCTTCAACTCAGGTCGCCATTTACAATTACAACCACGTTAGCGTAACTCATCATTAGATCCAGAAATTACGTGAGATTTTGGTTCAGATAAAGCCCAATCAATCAATACAAAGGTATGTTTAAACATGTATTTCATCCGTTCATTAATAAGTGTCGGTTGTCTTTTCGACGCGATTTTTAAAGAGCTAAAACCTATATAAAATATTAACTTTTTTATTAATTTTTATAAATAATTTTAAACTTATAATTAACATGTATAAAAATATTTTAAAAAATTAATCAAAAACTTTATATTTTATATAGTTTTTAACTCCTTATAAAACATGTTAAAAAGTCAAACGTCACTTATTTCTGAACAGAGGTAGTATATGATTTTGCGGGTGGAAATGAGTTTTTATTTTAAAAATCACATTTTGAAAAAAAAATATATGAATTGATTTGGGTTCTTTTTTTTGTGTGTGAATTTTATTGTGTGGTATTGTTTTATTATTATGGGAGTTGTATTTGAAAGGAATTGATTGAATTTAGGTTAGAAATGGTAGATTTGGTATATCATTTAAAGTCAATTCAAACCCGAAACTAATTCAACAAACTGGACTGAGGTAACGATGGAGACTTGACTATGTTAGTTGAGGAAACACCGCTAGCTCGCTAAAAAAAAAATTGAGTTCTTAGATTTTTTTTTATAAATCAGAATTGGAGTCCAAACATAGGTGAAACTCGAGAGCTGATCAGGTCGACAAATGAGAGAACCGTCTAAACACCAAAAGATACAACAATACAAAATGTTGCAAACTCAAACAAATCCACTCTAAAAAAATTTCAAATAGACCTAAATCGAACTTGATGTGAACGAAAACGGAGGACGATACCAAGTCCCATCAAGAAACATAATCATAGATAGGCCTTTTAAGTTCTTAGATGTGTTCCTTGACGAGGTTTGTGGAGTTAAAATGTCAATTGACTTTTTTGTGTGTGAATTTTTTTGTGTTGTTGTTATTGTACTTCTGCTACTGTTGTTGTATCTATATTAATTTAAGGTTCGTTTGTTTATACGAGAGGGGAATGGAAATGAAATGTATTAAATTTTACACAAAAATGCATATGAACATTATTTTTTATGAGATTAGAGAGGAGGGTTTGGGGATTAATAGATCATCCTACAAGTATTAGTTACCCTCTTTAAAATTATGGAATATAAAGTAAAAAAAGATAACAAATTTTGTGTAAAAAATGGAAGAGAAAGGGAAATAGTTATAATAGTGATTAATGAATCTTAACTTAAATATATAGACTATAAATATAGAATAAGATTAATTATATTTTAGGAATTAGATCGTTGAGATTTGGAAACAGTAAAGTGTGGTTGCAAGGTTGTGATTATATTTTAGGAATTGAATAGAAAAAGACGGGCAAATGAGAAATGAACTGGATGATAATATTTTATATTTGGCCAATCCTGACAGACAACTAATCAATAGTCGGTGTCACGGTTGGTAAGTAATGCACATTACGGAGTATTTATGGCATTCCCTATTTCAACCCTTTAATTTTCCGTGCGTATCTTCTGTCTCAAAATCCCGCCCCACGAAGCCACGACCCCGGGTATCAAAAAAAATATTTCACCATTAAATTAATATTAAAAAAAATATCTGACATCTACATGATTATTTTAATATATTTGGAAAAAAATCTAAAAAAATCAACTTATAAAAACTACTAATAATTTCTAGGGTTTTCTGAATTTACTTTCGTTAGTTTCTCCTCTACTAACACTCGATTTCGATTCTATAGACGGGAGAAAAGAAACAGTCTACAATCGATGTTGAATAAATCATAGATTCATATTCTTGATCTGCTTGTAAGTAGAATGATTTTTTGGGCAATGGATGACAAATTCTGAATTAAATACCTAGTGTCGGCAATAACTAGTGTCGATAATAGATTTTTTTTTGCATAAATCATAGATTCATATTCTTGATCTGCTTGTAAGTAGAATAATTTTATGGTATTGTCTCTTGCAAAAAAACAGATGCTAAATAAATGAAAGTTAAATTTCAGTTTTCTTTCCCCTCTTGCTTCCATTGATATTTGCTTATTTGTACTGTTGGAAAACATGAACACTACAATTTGGTTAGCATTGCCGGTTTGTGCTTTTGTGTGGAGTGATGCTTGATATTCATATATAAATAATCCGATATGGGAGTGTAACATGTGAAAACGCATATACCTAATAGTGTCTTTGGGTCTGTTATTACAAAGAAGATGCATCCAAATCAAATAGTCATGATGGGTGTTTTTTTTTTGTTTTTTTTTTTTTTGATTAGGTAAAAATTCGAAGGTCAGACATGTCTGACTCTTCGATAGGCCGACAAAGTCGGCAGACGGCGAACCGTCTAACGTATAATCCTGAAAATAGAAATACAAACAACAAGCGAAATGAAGTAAACAACAATAAACTCTACAACAAAACGAATCAAGAAGACCAACTCCAAAAAAGTTGAGGAAGCCGCCGAAGAACGAAGCCAAGCACCACCGAACAGTGACACCGCGGGCCAGTGGTACAGCAGGACTTTATCTCTTGTGGGTAGTGCAGACGAACTCCAAGGAAACATAATCCCGGATACGGAGTCGCCCTGAGCGCACCACCTCGACCCCAGCCAGACTCGACTCCAGACTCCACACCCCCCAACCAAGCAGAAGACCTCCTCGAAACATCGGAAGTAGAGCCGCAAACTGCTCGAACAAAACGCCACCAATATTTCACCTACAAGAATAACGGGGATCCCTTGTGGGATATATAATCAAACCCTTTCGGGTGGATTTACTCAAACCCTTTCGGGAATTTTGTCAACCCTTTCGGGAAATTTGATATATAAAAAGCATCCCGGTTTTATTAAAAACTCCTAATTAATTTTCCTCCGGGCTAGCTTTGGGCCGAAGGAAAGACTTGGCCCAAAGCAAGAAATTCGGGCCAAGTCTAAACAAGAATGTGCAACCTTAGGGCCCAAGGAGACCCATGAGCCAACCTTGCAGCCCAAGGAAGGAAGAGGCCAGAGTCACGCTGACAACAGAGGGATTGCAAGGAGGAGCCGACGGCGACTGGCGCCGGAGAGGTAGACGAACGAACTCGAGCCCACCCGGACAATATCAACGAGAGGGCGAGCCCAGATAGAACACAAATCGGAGGAGAGAAACAAGGAGGCAGACTCGATAGTAGGAGGCAGCAGGCGACAAGCCAAACCACAGCAGCACCCACCCAGAGGGCGACGACGAGGCCAATGGATAGGGCAGGGAGGTTCGGAAGCCACCAAACAGTAAAAGCCCCAAATCAATTAGACAAGAGGAAGGCCCGAGACACCCACCCTGGACCAAGCCCTAACTCGACAAAGGAAAGGAGACAAGGAGCCCCATCCGGAGACGAAGAACAACAAATCAGGACCGTCGGAAGAGACGGATGAGCACAAGGGAGAGGAATACCAACTCCGGCGACGAGGGCGGCCGGAGGAGAGCCCCAAATCGGTAATCGTCGTGGGTACAAGCGGCGAAAATAGACACCACGACCAGCCATCAACACGATAGGAAATCGAAAAAGAGGTCTAAGAAATAGTAGATTCAAGAGTTGATTTGGCAATGGATTGATTGAACTGGAAGAATGAATTCGATTGTTCCATGAGGAACGGGATTCACGAGGAGAGTTTCTATCAGTCATGATGGGTGTTAATACAAATGAAGTCAAGCTTACCAAAAAAAATATACAAATGAAGCCAAAATACATGTCACCAATTAGTCATGATGGGCCTTTCCCCACATTTTTCTACAAACTAAAAATAAAAATTAGGGGTGTTAATGCAAATGAATTCAAAATACGTGTGGTGACAGTTCACCTCTAATATATAAATGGATAAGAGGGTCATAAAACTTGTAACCAACATAAAAACATGGTTATAGACACTGTCACCGCTATAAAAATAGGGTCATAGACACTGTAACCACTATAGAAATAAGATCATATATAGACACTGTAACCAAAGACAAAAATTCATGTAACCATCCCTCCCTATTTTATTTGCAATGGGAATGGGCTGATTATTACATATTGGGTTGAAGGTCCACATCTCTTTTATGATTCCATTTGGGCATGTGTAACTAATTCGGGCATGAAAATGAAATCACAAATTCTCTTACCCATCTCTCTTATAATTTTAATATATCATTTAAATATATCTCTCTCTTATGATTTTAATATACATATCTTATGATTATATAAGGTCGTATATATAGACGTTGTAATCAAAATAAAAACAGGGTTATAGACACTGTAACCAATGAAAAATCCTATAGACGTTGTCACCACTATTAAAACAGAGTCATAGACAATGTCAATACTATAAAAACAGGGTCATAGACATTATAATCAAAGGAAAACCCTAGGACATAGGGAAGAGCAAACCCTATAGGAGCTAATGAGAAGCCAAAATACATGTGGTGACAGTTCCCCTAAAATGTTAAGTACGGTACGTCGTTAAGAGGTGATTGTTGTCACCAATTGGAAAACCCTAGGACAAAGTAAACACAAACCCTAAAAAGGCTAATGAGAAGTCAAAAAACATTAGGTGGACGGTTCTTCTTCAATATGTGAATGGGTAAGAGAGTCATAGACACTGTCACCACTATTAAAACAAGATCATAGATACTGTCACCACTGTGAAAAAAGGAGCGTATGCACTATAATCAAAGGAAAGCCCTATAGACGCTATAATAAAAAAATAAAAACAGGGTCATAGACACTGTCACCATTATAAAAACAGGGTCATAGACATTGTAACCAAAGGAAAACCCTAGGAGAAAGGAAGCATAAATCTTATAGGGGCTAATGAGAAGCCAAAATACACGTGGTCACAGTTCTCAACTAATATATATTCGGGTAAGAAGGTCATAGACATTGTAACCAAAATGAAAACAGTGACATAAATGATGTCACCAAAGGAAAACCCAATGACTAGGGAAGCACAAACCCTATAGGGGCTAATGAGAAGCCAAATATAGGTGGTGACAGTTCTCCTCTAATATATAAATGGGAAAGAGGGTCAAAGACACTGTAAACAAAATAAAAACATGGTCATAGGCATTGTAACCACCATAAAAACAGGTTATAGACACTGTCACCACTATAAAAACAGGGTTATAGACACTGTCACCGCTATAAAAACAGGGTCATAGACACTCTAACCGAAGAAAAATCCTATAGACGTTGTCACCACTATTAAAACAGAGTCATCAACGCTATCACCACTATAAAAACAAGGTCATATACACTGTAATCAAAGCAAAACGATAGGACAAATGGAAGCACAAACCCTATAGCGGCTAATGAGAAACCAAAATACATGTGGTGACAGTAATTCTCCTCTAATATATTAATGGGTAAGAGGGTTATAACCGTTGTAATCAAAATAAAAACAGGGTCATAGACGTTGTAACCAAAATAAAAACAGGGTCATAGACACTGTCACCACTATAAAAACAAGACCACAGACACTATAACCACTATAAAAACAGGGTTATATACATTGTAATAAAAAAAAACCATAAGATAAGGGAATCACAAACCCTTATTACACATTTCTCAAAAGTATTTTCATAAAAAAAATACAATGGGGTGAATGTCCCAATTTGATCAGCAATCGAATTCAAATCTTACAATTCAAGCACTAATAATGGTGGAAGCGCAATAGCTCGCATGCCATTTGATTTAGCAATGACTCGTGCGTTCCACATGAAACTAAATCAAGGCATTATTAAAGGCAAGCAATTTGCATTGAAACACCACTGAGTTGCAATGAAGATCATTCCCAAACCAGTCAACATCAAGAACAAGAGGGGATACAACTTTATTAATACCATAAAAAATGGCTAAGTAGTTCACAAGATTAACACAATCTGGCAAGTAATTTTGTTCAGCTTATGAACTAAACAAATGTAAAGACTAATTGCAAGTGAGTTCACGACTTTCTTCTCATTGAATATGATGCAGCGAGGGTCCGAGTGGCGAGTGGCGAGAGAGAGAGAGAGAGGGGGGGGGGTGGTGGAGGAGCATCGACTTTCTTCTCATTGAATATGATGCAGCGAGGGTCCGAGTGGCGAGTGGAGAGAGAGAGAGAGAGAGAGAGAGAGGGGGGGGGTGGAGGAGCATCGACTCCTCCACCGCATCGGTCATCAACCCCGTAGTTGGTCGGTGCGGGCACAGAATCATCGCCGTTGGGGCAGAGAGGGGAGGCGACGGAATCAGAAAGAAGGATGACATCGCCGCTAAGGACGGAGGACGAAAGTCGAGGCGGTGTTGGTCGCCGGAATTGCACAAGAGGTTCCTGAACGCGACACCGAAGCAGATTCGGGAGCTGATGAAGGTCGATGGCCTTGGTTCTCGTTAAGTTTGAAAAATCCAAATGGAGAAGAAGAAGGAGAAGCCAAAGGTTGAAGAGCGGAAGCCATGGGAGCTCTGGACGAAGCGGGACAGAGCGATGTGAGGATTAATTATCAGATCTGGAAAAGGCGTGAAGTAGGTTTATTATAACAAGGGCACTTTGGGTATTATGAAAGTTTTTTGGACATTTACTAGCAAAAGTAAAACCCTAGGACAAATTGTAAATGGCCCAAAGGCCGGGGGCCAAATTTCTTCAATATTTTTTTAGGACGGAGTCGTGGGACGAGGTTTTGAGACAGACGATATGCACTATTTGATTTTGGCTAACTAGTTGCATCCCACGTGCGTGGAAACTCAACTTTTTTTTTTCTTACAATAGGGATAGTGTCAAACAAGGCCTTACAAGGCCTTGTAAGATAAAGATCTCTACAAAGTTAACCAAACCATTACTGTTGTTATATGTACACATGCATTAAGATTTAGGAGAACAACTTAAGCGAGGTGTGGCCTCCCGAGGTGAATGCAAAGCAACATTAAGATTTAGGAGAACAACTTAAGAGAGTCAGCTTCCAGATGATAGTTACAATAAACTATGCGTGGAGCTTTTTGGGATTCATTTCTTCAAAAAGGTATAATTATAGCTATAGTGCTGAACTCAATTGTCAGAAAAATGCGAATAATGCATGATGATATCTCTGACAGGAGCACCATCCATCAACTCGAACTTTACAAGTGTCTCTGTCTCAACATTAGTGTTTGCTCCCAACCCTGTTGTCGTTTGATCCCAAGATCCTTATTCTTAATCTTGATTCTTACCAGAAGAAAGTAAAATCTTCCTATAATGACATCCTTCAAATGGTACATGCAAAGAAAAACGTAAGTTCAGTAAGTTGAGCTATAAAACGTTTGTCATTATCATATTGCATTTACCAATTAAGCAGTTACCTTCCCCAAAAGTAGCCACACAAAGTCAAAATAAAGTATTGAAGGTATCATGAGCATTTAGCCTAAATTTAGGATTTTTTTTTTGCCAATTCTCTTAAATAAAGAGATAAAGTGAGTTACTAATGTTAAAGGAAAACTTTTACAATTTTCATGTATTTAAGATATTTCTTAATTTGTGTTAAATACAAAGTCAAGATTAGGGTTGTGCACAACCGGGTATCCGACACGACACGACACAATAGAAACACGAAACCGATAAGGGGGAAAGTGTCGATCCGAACACAACACGATAAGTACCGGGTATCCGACACGATAACACGACACGGTTTCGTGTCGGATACCCGTATAACACGACACGACACGATTTGTACAAAAACCTCCTTTTTTTCCAATGTTGCCCTACAGGGTTTTTTTTCTTTTTCCTGAACGTGTTTTTGTGGGTGAATATCGAACAGCGCCGGATTTGAGGGCGGGCGTCGAGCGGGGCCGAGGGCGACCGTCGAGCGAGACGGAGGGCGACCGCAAGCGCCGGATCTGAATCGAGGGTCGAGAGGGAGAGCGAGCGAGGAATCGAGATGAGACTGAGAAGCGAGGAGAAGAGAGGGAGAGGTGAGTCGTGGCCGGGCTGGGCGGCGCCGCGGCGAGTCTGCTAGAGTGAGAGGGGGGAAATCAAAGAAGAATATGCAAGATCTGAAGTCTGAACAAGGGCGTCGTCGAGCGAGGCCGAGGGCAATCGCTAGTGTCGGATCTGTCAAACGTCATCGAGGCTCGAGAGGGAGAGTGAGAGAGGAATTGAGACGAGATTGAGGAGAGGAGAGGAGAGGGTGGGGACTGAAGAAGCTGAGATCCGAAAATGAAAGAAAAGAAAGGCTGAAAAAATAAGCAAGGGAAGGGTTCGAACTTAGGACCTCAAGCCTCTACCCACACGCAAGCAAAATCACCGCACCAACTGGGCAAACCGCATTTTATGATATGTAAACACATTTATTATATACTACCTCCGTTCAGAAATAAGTGACGTTTGATTTTTTCGCACGTTTTTTAAGGAGTTAAAAACTATATAAAATATAGGATTTTTTTGCTAAGTGTCCATTTTCCATAAGGCCTTTTGCAAAATGTCCACTTTTATTTCCCCTTTTGCAAAATGTCCTAATATTACATTTTTGCCCCTCCTACCCATGTCCTTCCTTCCTTCCCATTTTTATTTTGACCATTGACCAGTCAAAGTCAATGAATTGGTGACACAACTTTGGTGACACAAAAAAAAATTTGGTGACACGTTTTTTTTTTCGAATTTTTTTTTTTTACGAAATTAGTGTCACCACCTTTATAAGTGGTGACACCGGTCAATGGCTTTGGTGACACATGTATGATGATAAACAAATTTTTGGGTGACAATTTTTTTTTTTACGAGATTAGTGTCACCGCCCTATCGCTGTCACCACAACCCATATCGATGTCACCACCGCCCATATCGCTGTCACCACCCTTATTGCGGTCACCACCTCTATCGTTGTCACCTCTCTATCGTTGTCACCACTCCTATCGCTGTCACTACCACTCCTATCGCTGTCACCACTACCTCTATCACTGTCACCACCACCTCTATCATTGTCACCACCACCCATATTGTTGTCACCACCCTTATTGTTGTCACCACCTCTATCGATGTCACCGCCCTATCGCTGTCACCACTCGTATCGCTGTCACCACCACTACTATCGTTGTCACCACCACTCCTATTACTGTCACCACCACCCATATTGATGTCACCATCCTTATTGCTGTCACCACCTCTATCGTTGTCACCGCCCTAACGCTGTCACCACTCCTATCGCTGTCACCACCACTTCTATCGCTGTCACCACCACCCCTATCACTGTCACCACCACCCCTATCACTGTCACCACCACACATGTTGCTGTCACCACCCTTATTGCTGTCGTCGCCTCTATCGCTGTCACCGCCCTATCGTTGTCACCACTCCTATCGTTGTCACCACCACTTCTATAGCTGTCATCACCACCCCTATCACTGTCACCACCACCCCTATCAATGTCACCACCACCCTTATTGATGTCACCACCTCTATCGATGTCACCGCCCTATCGTTGTCATCATTCCTATCGCTGTCACCATTCCTATCGCTGTCAGCACCACTCCTATTGCTGTCATCATCACCCCTATGACTGACACCACCCTTATTGCTATCACCATCTCTATCGATGTCACCACTCTATCGTTGTCACCACTACTATTGCTGTCACCACCACCCATATCGCTATCACCACCTGTATCGTTGTCACCGCCCTATCGTTGTCACCACCCATATCACTGTCATCACCACTCCTATCGTTGTCACCACCACCCCTATCACTGTCACCACCACCCCTATTGCTGTCAGCACCTCTATCTCTGTCACCACCCCTCCTATCATTGTCACCACCACCCCTATCGTTGTCACCACCATTATTAGAGATGATTGCAGTGACACTGTCGGTGGTGACACATACAATATCAACTTTTTTTGGTGACATATTTGTTGTTCGAATTTTTTTTACGGAATCATTGTCACCACTAATGTCACCACCCTTATTAGAGGTGACGCTCTTGGTGACATATGTAATTTCATGATTTTTTTTAAAAAAAAATATCGTGTAATCAAACACAATATGACAAAAATAAAAATAAAAAAACATATAATTATATGAAAAATCTAGTGTAATCAAACACAATATCACAATAAAAAAAAGTGTAATCAAGCAATAGTATGTCAACCCTTGACAATAAACCAAAGTGCTGTGCATTTTTCGTATTACAAAATCATGGTCAATAGAATTGAACAAATAAATCAGAACTTGGAACAAGAAGAACAGATGGCGGCTTCACTGGAAAATGGTGAATTGATGGTATTCATTGCAAAATCAAACAACCGAACACAAATTCAGAAGTCACAAACATATATAACTTTAAACTAGTCATCCAATTAGTCACAAACATATATCACAATTTCTATAACAGTAACTTGGTAACCATGAGCACAATTTCTATGACAGTAACTTGGTAACCATGAGCATAATGTCCTCTCTTAGTTTCATATCACCAGCTCCTGTAAGTTGAAATTAAAAATCAAGGTCGGTATAAAGTAACAAATGAATAAAAAAATATACAAGAAATATATGACCAAATGATTTGAATTTTATAGCACTATGAAATAAGAAATACAAGAAAGATACTAGTTAATAGGCCGGTAAAAATGTTGAGCCAAAATGTAGAGTTGAAACACTATATTTAAAGTTTTAGATAGCCACTGCAAGAACATGATGCAGAAACATGGTAGATTCATGTTAGCTAAGCAGCTATTGAGGCTGGATTAAGGGCTGAAAAGCTATTGTCACCATGAAATTTGCATGCGATTCACATTCTCAACCATGAGTTTATACATATTTTTAGCAACAGGTGGCCTTGGATCTGTATCTAGAAGGGAATTGAATAACAACACAAGAACAAAGTGGGATCGAGATTCATATATAAGATGAACAATTAAAAAATGAACAATTAAAAAATGAACAATTAAATGAAACAACCAGAAGATGCAATTGTACAAAGCAAAAGTCTAATTTTAGAAACACGTGAATAGAAACTGCAATTGAGCCAGAAGATGCAATTCTCGCATAAATTTATTCCAGGGATGATGAAAGCAATCAAACCTTGGCCTTTTGGATTAAACGACCCTTGGTCTCGCCTTTCATTCCAACAGTTGATGCCAAATCCAGCGGTTGCTCGCCCCCCATCCATCTTCGGATCTTGGAAATCGGAAACCCTAACCCTAGCCGACCTAACTCTTCACTTCTTCGAACGCTAGGACAAGGGGAGGAGGCGGATCTCGACCTAGCTCTCTTCGTCCCCGCCGCCCTATCCGAATATCTGTGAATCTGCGATCTGAGAATTCAGACGAATCTCTGTGAATCTGCTATCAGAATCTCCCTTTCAACCGTGAAAATCGACAAAATCGCAGATATGAATCTCTAATTTGAATCTCCATTTCGATCCGGCCGCAACTTCGATCCAGAGGTCTCCATGCCTCGATTCCGAACGGAGGCAGCGATGATGGCCGCGACTCCGATCAAGAGGTCTCCATGGCTCCCCTTCCACCGTGTAATCAGACGATCGTTTTCTCGCCTCCCTCTCTCAGATCTGTGGGAACTCTATGGAGAGGGTGAGGTGGCTATGTATCTAAACAAGGTTAAGTAATAACAAGGGTAAAATGGGGTTTTCAAAAAAAATTAGGACATTTTACAAAGACTGATTTTAAGTGGAAATTTTACAAAAAGGGTTTGTCAAAATGGACTTTTAGCCAAATTTCTTCTAAAATATAAAGTTTTTAATTGATTTTTTTTTAATAATTTTATACATATTAGTTATAAGCTTAAAATTATTTTAAAAAATTTATAAAAAAGTTAATAATTTATATAGTTTTTAGCTCCTTAAAAAACGCGTCGAAAAGTCAAACGACACTTATTAATGAACGGAGGGAGTATCTACTATCACATAATGCTAATATTAAAAAAAAAAATTATCGTGTCGTGTCGGATACCCGATAAGGGAAATAAGCCGATCCGAACACGACACGATTATTGTCGTGTTTTACCGTTTCGTCTCATAATCGTGTTGTATCTATTTCGTTTCGTGTTTTTTCGTATCGTTTTATTGCGGTTTCGTGTCGTGTCAAGCGTGTCGTATTTTTCTGCACAGCTCTAGTCAAAATAAAGTATTGAAGCTATCAGGAGTGTTTTTACAATTTCTTAGGAGTAAATATATTTATGTCTTTATTCATAAATAAGAGTCATAGAGTTATTATTTACAAACATAAGCTTTTTTGCAATTTTCCTAATGGTTGAACTTTTGTAATTTCTATTAAATATAGGTAGGGGTGTTATTCGAGCCGAACGAGCCGAGCTTCGCATGTTCAAGCTTGGCTCGAACGGGAGACGAGCCGAGCTCGAGCCTAAAATTTATACGAGCTTTTTTTGGCGTTCAAGCTCGGCTCGCGAGCCCAATCACATACTCGAGCTCGGCTTGAAAGGCTCGATCAAGCCGAACGAACGAGCTTAGGCTCGTTCAGGCTCGTTGCCCAAGCTCGTTTGTTCGGGATCGTTAGGCTCGTTTGAGGCTCTTCAAGCTTGATAGACTTGTTTGAGCTGTTTATATACAATTATACAAAGACTAATTTGTAGTTTGAAATAAAAAAGATGAATTCATGATGCATCAGTGCATCTGACATTGCATACAAATAAACCATAGAACATTTTCGTTTCTAGTAAACATGTGCCGTGAATTAAAACCAGATTATTGACAGGTAAAAAAAATCAACCACTTTAGCCCTCCACCGCAAAATCCAGAGATTAAAACCCTAGATTGCCGATAGCAGTGCTAATAGGGATTGGAATCGGAATCCCTTGCTTCTTCTGACTCTTCTGTTGCTCGCGAAGTGTTGTGCTCGTTCTCGCACTTCCATGGTAGGTAGAACTCCGATTGTCTGCACTTGTTGAGCGGGATGAGCAAGTGAGCCGCCGAGAGAAGGTGGTAGGGCGCCGGAAGTCGCCGAGAGAGACCTTTCTCAGATCTGATATATCTTTGAGGGCAGGGTGAGCAGATCTAAGGTCGCTTTATCAGATCTGAGATCTGAGATTTCTTGGCCAGCGGCGACGCATAGATCCGGAGGGAACCAGGGGTTAAGGGTCGAGGGAGCGCGGCTCAAAGATGGCAGATCTGAGATCTCTTACTCGCCGGAACAAGAGGCAAGTTCGTCGCCGCCAAAGTTATCCACGAACAGGAGCACGGCGCAAAGGAGCAGATCTGGACTGTTGGAGGACGTCGAGTAGGGAGTAAGGGGTACGAGCCACGAACGGCTCGTCGCCGGAAGTAGAGAGAAAGGGGGAGAGTTGAGGTAAGCGCCTGGACGAAGCCAGGACAACTGGAGAAAGAGGGAGGCGGAACTGCAGAAGCATCTTCAACTCTTCCTTATATATACCTAGGGTAATTTTGGGGATAAAACACATCGAGCTTCCGGGCTCGGCTCGGCTCGGGCTCGGTTCGAGCCTAAAACCTTGTTCAAGCTCGGCTTGTTTAACGTATTTGAACGAGCCGATCCCGAGCTTTTTCGAGCCGAGCCCGAGCCGAGCTGTTCGGCTCATATAACACCCCTAAATATAGGGCAAAAATAATATATTTAAATTATTTTTTGTGAAAGGTGGGTGGCAAGATTCGATCTTGGGTTGATAGCATATAACAAAAACTATAAAGTTAAAACTTTGGGGTCGTTTGGTATAAATGCAGTCATCGGAATGGTAATCGGAATCGGAATCAAAAACCGGAATGAGTCATTCCCGACCCATGTTGTTTGGTATAATATCGAAATGAGAAATTAAAAAATTCAACCTAGAAATACACAAATTCAACCTATCCAATTCAAAAGAACACAAATTCAATTTCTCAAATTAATCATAAAATAAACAAAATCAAGTTCTCAATAACAAAATTAAGCAATTTCTCAAATTAATCGACTGCAACACAGGGAGCCTGAGGGCGGGTTGGGCAGTGGTGGGAGAGGAGGGAGGAGGGCGAGGGCAACCGGTCTGGGCGGTAGTGAGAGAGAAGGAGGAGGGCGAGGACAGCGTTGGGCGGCAGGCAGGAGGGAGATCGAGGGCAACTAGGCGGCAGGCAGGAGGGAGGATGCCGATGGAGAGAACTGGCTGGCAAGAGGGAGGGCGACAACGATGGACGACGGCGAGCGCTGGCCGGGCAGAAGGGAGGGCGACGACGATGGACGATGGCGAGCGCTGGCCAGGCAGGAGGGAGGGCGACGGCGACGGCGATGGACGATGGTTGCTAGCGACAGATCTGGATGACGGAGGATGCCGACGACGGAGGACGATGACGATATCATCAGATCTGGTCCATGGCGGCGGAGACAGATCTAATTGGGGCGGAGGACGGTGCTGGCGGCAACTTCATCGGCGTATTGGACGGTGGCTATGGAGATGAAGAAGAACCGAGTTGTTGTGATGAGAGCAGGAGAAGCAACGGCTGTGGGAAATTGGGGATGAGGGGATTCCACCCCTTTTGGGCTGGAATAAAATGGGCTTGAAATTGGGAATGGGTGGATTACTAGTAATCATTCCCAATACCCATTTTTGCTCTACCAAACATGAAAATGGGAATCCTTCATTCCGATTACCAAATTTTGATTTCCAGTAATCAATATTAAACAGGCCCTAAAGGTTACCATTTGATTGCTTTTCAGATTTTCTTCACAAAAAAACTAAAATTGCTCACAACTTATATGCTACGGAGTATTGATTTTGTGATTTTTTTAATAATTCAATATAGAAAGTTTTATAATTATAATAGAATAATATATCAAATGGTATCATATAAATAGATCATTTCAAACATTAAAAATAAAAATGTTTTTTTTATTCAAATGTAGGCACTTAGGCCATTGCAATATTGGAAAAAGGGGATTCGAACACATGTCATCCTTACCAGCTAAATTATATTCCTATTTTAAAGGCGTTGTTTAGATAACAAATCAAAGACCTAACAAGTAGAAAAACCCATAAAGTGGCATAAATATATGTTTGGTTTGGTTGTAATTAAAAAAAAAACTTAAATTGAACTTTATGAGAATTTCAATTTCCTCCAAATGCAGAAAATGCATTTATCTAGAGGGGGGATAGATAGTTCCATTTCCACTGCTTTTCTACATAAAAATTATTTTTCGCCCATTTTAATTTCTAAGCGTAAAAATGCAACCAAAATTATTTTTTTCTCAATTCCAATGAGATGTAATTTTTGAAAAGTTATTCCTGAAAATTAATTTTTAGAATTCCGAGCCTTAAATTTATTAATAAGTATGATGTAAATGAAAGTTGTTGAACTAATTAACTAACTGATTTTTATTTATATACGGAGTATTAGACAGCTTCATAACACATTATTTAGCAAGAATGACGTATATGACGAGTATATAGCATAGGATGAATTGGTTCATTTGGTTGTACTGCACAATTTGGCAGACACGGAATCAGGATTGAAAATCAGAGTAGGTTAAAATCGCCTTATACAAAAAACAAAATTTTAAAAGTTATATATATACACACACCTAAAAAAAACTAATAAAAAATAAAATAAAATATACAATGAACAAATTTGTAAGAGTTATTAAATTTCTCATATATAACACATAAAAAATAATAATGAGGAAAAAAAATTTATTAATGGGAAATCGAACCATGAATGGTTGTTTTCAATGTATCCCCATTGGACTTTAAAAGTCAACCAACAGGGCAACATTAGCTTTGTAATATCAACCTACTACTAATAATAATGTAAGTTCTGAATGTTTGGGGTTAGATCAGGTTGGAGTTAATAAAACGCAAAATAAACAAGATATATGCATGATTAATATATATCCTAGGTCAATTTCCATTGCATGTTTTTTGATGTTGGATTTATAAGGTCGGGGTTTAGGAAAGAGAAAATTTGTCCAACGGGCCTTTTTTTTTGCCTTTATTGAGGGAGTGTATTCTAAGCCCAGCAAATTAGGTTTTTGTCCACCTCTAATTTTTTGAACAAAATTGACCCTGAGATCTAAACCTAATCTCAGAGATTTCTAGCGTTTCAGCAAGACTTGGCGGCTCCTCCTTCTCTCGCTCTCTTCCTCGCCCTTCATTCTCTCTCGCTTTCTTGCTCACTCGCCGTTTCAACAACACGACAACTGTCTCCCATGGCTTCATCTCCAGCGAGAGGAAACGACGACCTTCATTCGGCCACTGGATCAGCGGTAGCAACACCGGATCTACTTCCGGATTTGTTTGCGAGGCGACGACGAAGGTGAAATCGAAACCACCACGCGCCGCCATAGATCTGAGTTGCAGCAGATCGAATACAAGCAGGAACCAAAGGAGACGAATTCGCTCTCTTCCTCACCGTTCTTCATCGGCGCTTCATTTGACCTCCGCCTCCACTTCATCGGGTCAAAGCCTGACGATGCGAACGTCCACCGACGAAGCTTCTCCGCCGATTCCGCCGCCTCCGCTCCTCCACGATTTGCCGATTCAGATCCGCGATTTCGTCGGGATGGTGCCGCCGGAGCTCGCCCTCCTCTGTTAGGCCAGAGATCTGCTGAAATTGTATCGTCGTCGCCTGGCCTCGTTGTCTCCTCTCCGTTCATCAAGAACTGCATCTAAAAGCAGTGGGAGGTTTGCATCCTTGTTTGATTTTTTAAATGCCATGTACTTGGTGATTTGCATCGTTGTTTGATATTTTAATGTCATATACTTGGTGGTTTCTGACCAGGATTTCTTCTTTGTTTGCATTTTTGCAGGCTGTACACAGGCACCAACTGATTATAATTGGGTTTCCTCTTATGTAGCTACTATTTCAGTCTCTGATGCAGGTGTTGTCCAGGTTAAAGGGCCTGGTAAAGCTACCATCAAAGTTGTTTCTGTGTTTGATATGCTGAGTTTTGATAAGGTAAACATATACTGTTGGATGCTTCATTGACATTTATAATGTTTTGACCTTTCGATTTCCATGTGTATCTTCATTGGGAAAGATATTCACATATATGTGAAACAAAAATCTATCCAACATCTTGATACCAAATCCAGTTTTGAGACGTACAAGACTAATTCAATTTGTACCTTGTTCCTATATTGACCTGGCTAATTTTCATGATAGTGTTATAAGATAGAAAGTTAATGAAATCCAACTGCTAGCACTAGTTGAACAGCCTGATCTTTGCAGTTGCTGTGATAGATTGTTTTCTTTTGGCATAGCAATGAAATCAACCAATAAATCTAGGCGGTAGAAGCATTGTTTACACAACAGGGATCCCCCCTTCTATAACCCATTGTGATTGAATGTCAAACATCACTATAGATTCTAAAATGTAATTGCAGGACACTTTGAATCATTGCAGCACCATTGAACTATGACAATTGGTGTGTGATAGGAAATTTTATGTGAAATTTTACTGATCCTTCCATTGAAATTGGTGTGTGATAGGAAATTTTATGTGAAATTTTACTGATCTAATGATGTGTGTTTGTTGGCATCGATTATTTTGCTGAAATGCGTGCTTTATTTTGCCGAAATATGACCGCGTGCTTTACTCCATGCTAATTACTTATTTCAGCATCTTATAATTTCAGTATCTTATAATATTTTATTTTTGAATTGTTATCAAATTGCACAAAAATAATGGATTATCTTGATTTTTACATGGTTTGGGTTTGGATATTAGCAATTTCTGCAATTGCTGAAATGCGGATTGTAGTTCCAGCAATTGCTGAAATGCGGACTGCAATGAATTTTGATGTTCCTTGCTTTAAATCTCCTTTAAAAGCCTCTTAGCTCAATGATAGAGCGATGTGCTATGCGCAAATACGTGGGTTCGAATCCCGCATATGCTAAATTTTATATCCCGTAACACGGTTTCAGCAACAATTTCAGCATCAACAACGTTGTTGAAATCGGGGTTTCAGCATCAACAACGTTGCTGAAACCGTGGGTTTAGCATCAACAAGGTTGCTGAAACCCCGGTTTCAGCATTAACAACAATGGTGAAATCGGGGTTTCAGCAACGCGGAAAAAAAAAACAGTTTTAGCAACGCGAAAAAAAAAATTGTTGAAACATGAGGGGGGGGGGGTTCGGCATCAACAACAATGTTGAAATCGGAGTTTCAGCAACTCCGGTTTCGGCAACGCGAAAAAAAAAACAGTAACGCGAAAAGAAAAAAAAAACTGCTGAAACAGAGGGTGACACAGGTGTTTCAGCAACTCAGGAAACGTGGAAAAAAAAGCGAAAAAAAAGGTAACATGGAGAAAAAAAAACCAATTTCAGTAATTTCAGTTTCGGTAATTTCGGCAACGTGGAAAAAAAGAACTCAATTTCAGCAACTTCGGTTTCAGCGGTTTCAGCAACACGGGAAAAAAAAAACTAAATTTTGCGGAAAAAAAAATTGCTGAAAAAAAAATTTCAGCAACTTTATTTTAGGGGTGCACATTTTGCTAATATGGAGAGGGGGTGGACATTTTCCTAATAAAGCCTAAAAATTTGGATATCGTAGTAATCACCCCTTTAGGAAATCGTAAGGTCCGATAGCTGGACTTTCGTTAATTTATAATATACTAAATTAATATATATCCAAGTTGATTTGATTTTATATGTGCGTGTGGTTAATTAATCTGCAACTCGGAACCGGCGTTTGATCGACGTAAAGGTTTAGTGCAGTGTTGAATAATTCTAGGGGTGGGCATTACCGGGTATCCGACACGAACCGGATAATCGTGTCGGATACCCGAAACCGTTTAGCATGAAAAGAGCGAACCGTGCACGAACCGTTATGAACCGGGTATCCGACACGGTAAAGCTATTCGGATCCGTGTCGGATACCCGTGTTATCCGACACGAACCATTAGTTTTTTTTTTTTCTCTGTGTTGTGTCCTGACTATGCGTGTGTGGCTACACAAATCAAATTTGATTGTTCTAAGATAAAGTCCAAATCAATTTCGTCCCATAGACTGAAGTTTACAAACAAAATTGGTAGAAAATTGGTTCAATCAGTAGATGCCATAGATCTGAGAACTTATTCGACCAAAAAAAAAAAAGATCTGAGAACTTATTTTGTCAAACAGTTAACAACAACAATCAAACATACATATCGAGCCTAGATCTGAAATTGAAGCCCTAATCGGCGTCGTCGTGAGCCGCCTCGCCGTCGCCGACACGAGCCGCCTCTTGCCCTCTGGCCCTCTTAGCCTTGTCCTTCAGTCGCCGTCTCTATTTCGATTAGAGGTAGCTCATCGCCGCCTCATCGCCGCCTCCGTCGTTGTCTTCGTCCCCGCCTCATCGAGCCACTGGATATAGATGAGACAAGCAGTGAGACTTGAGAAATATGAGAGGGAGAGAGATTGAAAAATAAATCTGAGATTTGGAAAGGATGTGAGAGAGAGAGGGGATATAGTGCGGCTAGGTTTTTTTTAAAGGAGTTAAAAGACCTTTATAGTTTATATACCCAAAAAAAGAAGAAGGAAGAGTTAAAAAAATCGCACCTTCCGGATTCGAACCTGGGTTTAGAGGACAACGTTCAAATTTACTTGGGCCAAAACCATCTTGGCTAGCTGACATTATTGATACTTAAGGGATTGTCTTTATATTAGTATCATATCACCTTACCTATAAATTAAAAAAAAATAAAAAAATTAAACGGTTCGTGTCGGGTATCCGACAAGGGAATATGCCCGATCCGAACACGAACCGTTTACTATCGTGTTTTAGCGGTTCGTGTCAGTATCGTATCGTGTTTTTTCGGTTTCGTGTTTTTTCGTGTCGTGTTTTTGTGTCGTATCTGTCGTGTCGGGTTTTTCTGCACACACCTAAATAATCCAATGCGTATATATACACCAAAAAGAGACGAGGATACATTACTCAAAATCAATATTAAATGGCTCTTTTTATGAATAAAAATGTTGAAATCTAATATCCACTAATATTTTGAATTTGTGTGTAATATATGTAATGTTTATAATCCTAATCATAATGGATTGAACAAACAACTATGGTTTATTTGAGTGATTTATGCACAAGCATATAGGTTAGGTGAGGTCACTTAGTGCTAAGTACGTACAAGGTGCTAGGTACGACTTAACCATGTCTCGACAAAGGAAAAGCTCAATTGGTCCCATGAATCAATAATGATGGCACCAATATATGGCTAGCCTCTGGCTCAATAGGGGATGCTAAGTGAAGTATATAAATCTTAAGTATAGTAAGAAGGTAACACTTGTGTCATCAACTAGTTTAAAAGGACTTTGGGCTGGTTTGAGCTACATTAAGCCCGACCCACTCGGTTTTTTCTGGGTTTGACAATGTTGGGCTTCATTAAGCTTGGCCCATTCTTAAGCCTAGCTCATTGGTTGCTACTTCTTATCAACCATTGACACCTAATCACTATAAAAACACTAGTGCTACTCTAGCGCACATTGTATCACAGATTCACTGGTAGGGTGACAATGGGGCGGGGACTCTCCGTTCCCCGCGGGGAATCCTCATGACGGGGACAGGGATAGGGGGCAAAGTGATTGCCCGTATGGGGACGGGGATGGGGATAGTAGTCCCCACCCCGATCCCCGCCTCGCCCCCGTTGGGGACCCCGTGGGGATTCCCGATGGGAAGTATGAAATCCCCATTGTTGTTTATATCTTACATAAGTTTTTTTTTATTTTTAAATTTTTACGTTATAATTTAAATTTATGAGATATTATATGTAATATTTATGTCATATTTTTTACATAACTTCAATAATATCTTATAGTTTTCTATTAAATAAATAAATAGCAGGAAATCATGAGTTTTAAATGGAAAACCTGCGGGGAATGCAAACGGTGAAAATTTAGCGGGGACGGGGACCCGACGGGGATGGGGACGAGGGACATTTTTTATCCTCGAACGGGGACGGGGATGGTACTCCCCGCCCCGAACCCGCCCGTTGTCATCCCTAATCACAAGCTTTATCTGATGCGAATCAAGATAGCCTTCTATGGGTCAAACAATGATCTTGATCCATGCGAGCTATCAAGATCGATTCGAGGGCTATTGATGGCAAAGAGTGTAATCCTCAAGAGAAAGAAGAAGGCGCCACCACCATGGTTGAAGAGAAGAAAGATATTTTAATAATAATAATAATAATAATAATAATAATAATAATTATTATTATTATTAGTTTTGAGGTTCTTTCCATATTTAGTAACTTCTATGTTAGTTGGAGCTATTTATGGAATGTTTTATTTTAAGTAATACTTAGTTAGATGAATAAAAGTGAAAAAAGAAATCTATCTATTTAAGATATTTTCCTTGGTCACTAAATATGAATATTTATCTAGGATTTTATTTATTTTATTTTATCTAGGGTTTTAGAATTAGGAGTATATTTAAAGACATTCTCTACTTTGAATAAAAATTAAATTGATGATAAATTTGAAGAAACCCTTTGACTAAAGGGTTCTTGGATTAATCAATCCAAACCCGCATCTCGTTCTTATGCTTTCGTTTCATTCGTTCCAAATTCATTTAAATTGCAAATCACTTTCCTTAAGTTCGATCGAAAGTTTCCGACGGTGTGACTTGTAATTGAAATTCAATTCATTGTTGCATTAGTATATACGTGAGTGGAGTTGCAATTCACTCCAAGAGTTGATTAATGTGGGTGACGTCACTAGGCACTAATCACCCTAGCACTCAGGCCGAAGCGGTCCGACCTTCAATTGCGAGTGGCGTTGGCAGAATTTTCGGCTACTACTTTCAACTCCGAATTAATTAACTACTTTGTTATTTAATTAGTCTAAGGTTATATGGCCGACATCAATTCACGGAGATCGAAGCTATTGCAAGATTGAGACACAAAAGAAGTCGATATTCTGGATTCGAAACCCACATGCGAAGGATCGGAAATAACCATGTATCAATTGGTATTTAGAGATAAGTTATGCTATACTCTTTGTTTCTTTGAGTTTGATGTTACTGATGTTTTGATTCAATGGTTTGCGTTATCTATGAAGATTGGGATGATGATCCCGACCCTTTAGAGGGATTCTTCGCCCTCGAAAGGGCAGCTGAATAACGTCAGAGACAACGAGAGGCTCAAATGCGTCACCTTTGGTTTCAACGGCAAGGGAAAATCGAAGAGGATTCAATGGTTTGCGCTATCTATGGAGATTGGGATGATGATCCCGACCCTTTTGATGGATTCTTCGCCCTCGAAAGGGCAACCGAACAACGTTAGAGACAACGAGAGGCTCAAAGGCATTGCCTTTGGCTTCAACGACAAGCAGAAATTGAAGAGGAAAGGCGTCGACAACAATTCCAACGTCACTGTCAGATTTGGATTCTCCAACAAAGAGAGGTTGTGGAGACACTATGACGAGAGGAGGAGGAACGACGCCGAGAGGAGGAAAAACGCCGAGAGTGGGAGGCTTGGTTTGCGGACTTCCAAGTTCGCTACCGTCAAGCATTCCCTCCACCGTCCACGTCGGCTTCTGAGGTTGTTATTTCTCCCGCCAACGAGGAGGTTGTGGATTCTGAGACCAACGACGCAGCCCAGGAGGAGATCGAAATCGTTGCCCAAAAAACAGCACATCGCGACAATTTTGTTTCGCAGATTCCTGTTGACTCGGACATCGGAATTGAGTCAACTCCGTCTTGCTGCGAAGCTGACTCGACGAGATTTCCAACGGTGGGTCACACACTGCAAGACATCCCCAGTAAGATATCTGAATCTGATCTGCAAGTGGACTGTAGTGCTGCTCAGGTTGTCGTGGATGTCTCAATTGTTGACGAAGATGAGGTAATTAATGAAATTTCTCTTGAGTTAGCTATTATACCTCATGAGAATTTTTATGAAGTTGCCAATGCTGAAGTTCGAGTGATTGTTGAGCCTCCTCAACTCGAAGATGATGTCCGTTCTTTGATAGTATCTATGATGATGTCCGTTCTTTGATAGTATCTAAAGGTGTTGTTTTTGAGGTTCTGATACCTCGAAATCTTTTGGCACCTATTTTGCCCATCCCTTCATCGTCATCATGTCTGAAGGTTGCTGTTCCTTCCCCCCTGATCATCAACGACTCGATTCGAGGACGAATCGAAGCTAAGAGGGGGAGAATGATGCGAATCAAGATGACCTTCTGTGGGTCAAACAATGATCTTGATCCAAGCGAGCTATCAAGATCGATTCGAGGACTATTGATGGCAAATAGTGTCATCCTCAAGAGAAAGAAGAAGGCGCCACCATGGTTGAAGAGAAGAAAGATATTATTATTATTTTATTATTACAAACTCCAAATAGTATAGAAATCAAACAATCGAATGTTTACAAGAAGTTAGCGGACAGTCGAGAAACAAGCTGCGCGCCAACCCCCTTAGCAATAGAAAAACAAACTCTGGTAAAAATATGAGCAGCTAGACGAGAACTAGAATCTAAGGCTAAAGAGAAGGAGCGGATCCGTCCCAGAAGCGCAATCGCATCCCCATCCAGCTCACCAAAGGAGGAGAAAGAAAAAGGCAAAAACCCATAACCAGCAACAGAGCACACATCCCGATACTTGGTACACTTACGCCGTGCAGCGTCCAGAACACATCGTCCAGGAGCGAAGGAAGTCAAGCAAGTCTGAGTGAGGTGGGAGGAACCAGTGATATCAACACACACATCTCGACCCCGATCATTCTCATTCCTAGGTGCAATATTCGCAATGACCCATAAAATCGATACCCCATACATTAAAGATTTCACAAAAAATCATTCTAGCATGTGGCATCTCATTCCTAGGTGCAATATTCCCTATTCTTTGACATCTATCACTTACAAAATGCATTCGCATTACGAAAGATAGTTGACCAATAAAATCCTGATTCAAGTACTTTCCTAGCAGTTTTATTAGGTCCAAATTGACCTCCACAAGCATAGGCATGACAGAAACTAAGGACAAACGTTAACAATACCTCATTGTCAGGAACACATCGTCGGATTACCCGGTCAGCGCAATGCCTCCATAAGAATGGATCGTCCCATACATAAAACATGACATCATGGCGAATTCTGTCCTTATGAGCTTTGGTGAATTTCGGAGGAAACTCACCGTCACTAGAGCTGGCAATACCCGACCCGACCTAAGAAAACCAATTCGATTATCCGACCCAAACCCGTCCCACACCCGAATAATTGAAAAAAAAGGTTTGGATATGAGACTGACCGACCCCATTTGAGTTAAGCTCGAACCCGAAAGCAATCCGAACCCTGTGATAACTCGAACCTGATTATATCCGAATGGACTGACCCGAAATCAACCCGAAATTGCCCGACCTGAACATATCCGAAACCCGAAATTACCCGAACCCGATTATACATGAAACCCGAAATAACCCAAACCCGATTATATCCGAAACCAACAAAAATCTTATCTTTTTCCCTAAAATACTCAAAACAGCCTAAGTATTAGATTACTTAATAAAGAATGGTAATATTATCATCTATATATTATAATTTAATGTAATTTTGTACTCCCTCCACTTAAAAAATTCACTTTTTAGCATTTTTTAAGACACCAAAACTATACAAATATCAGTTTTTGGTCATTTTTATAATTTTGTAGTTATAAGTAATAAATATGAAATTAATACTGAAAAATAATATTTTATATAATATTGAGTTTTTTTTAAATGTTGTAAAAAGAGAGAAGACTTACATTTTTTTTTAACGAATGTAGTATTGTAATATTGATTAAGAATTGATAAACATTAGGTTAATACACATAGAAGGATAAATATATCATAGGTAAAAAAAATTTGATTTGTTTTATGCAATATAATTCTTGCGGGTTCAATTTGACTTAACTCAATTCGACCAAAACCATTGTGATCGAAACCTGATTCACCCGAATCTGTTTAGACTTTAGAGCGAAACCCGATTCACCCGAACCCGTTTAGACTGAAACCCGATTCGCCCGAATTGAATAGGACCCAAAAATCCGATTGCATCCGATAAAATAATATCCGAATAAACCCGACCCGAACCCGATCAGACCCAAATTGTCATCACACCCGATATCAACCCGAGTCCAATATGACACAAAATCGAATAACCCAACCCGAACTCGACCCGACTCGCCCGATTGCCACCTCTACCCGTCACCAAGAAGTTAACCATATTAGCAAACCATGACCTAGGTGTGTTAAAAGCATTCAAGGACAAGGGTGTGTTAGTAGTGATGGGTGAGATGGCATGTAGAGTCTCATTAGGAAAGTATCCCAATGTCCTAGAGTTCTCCCCCACACTATCTGGATGCATCAATCGACTGAGATGATCAACTACACAATTCTCAACGCCCTTCTTATCCTTCATCTAAATATCAAACTCACTCAAAAGCAAAATCCATCGAATGAGTCTTGGCTTCGCCTCTTTGTTCTTCAGCAGATATCTTAAAGCGGCGTGGTCAGTATAGATGATTACCTTGGCTCCCAAAAGGTAAGGACGAAACTTGTCAAGTGCAAACACAACCGCTAGGAGCTTCTTCTTCGTAGTGGTGTAGTTCCGTTGTGCTCCATTCAGCATCATGGAAGCATAGTAGATCACATGGGAAGCCCTGTCAATCTTCTGGCCTAGTACAACGCCAACAACATAATCGCTCGCATCGCGCATCAACTCAAAAGCAAGTGTCCAAATGGGAGCTTGGATGATTGGTGCAGAAACAAGTCGATATCTCAATGTATGGAAGGCTTCCTTGCACTTCTCATCAAACTCAAAAGAAACATCCTTTCTGAGAAGCTCACATAATGGTGCAGTGGCCTTCGAAAAGTCCTTGATGAATCGGAGATAGAATCTAGCGTGGCCCAAAAAAGATCGTATCTCTCTCACATTGGTAGGATATGGCAAGGACTGAATGATCTCAATCTTCGCCTTATCAACCTCAATTCCCTTCTTAGACACGATGCGGTCTAAAACAATGCCTTGCTCAACCATGAAGTGTCACTTCTCAGAATTCAGAACCAAGTTGGTGTCAACACACCTCTTCAACACAAGTGCTAAGTGAGCCAAACTTGAATCAAAATCATCGCCATGGACTGTGAAATCATCCATAAATACCTCAATGAAGTTCTCAATATAAGCAGAGAAGATGCAGAGCATACACCTTTGGAATGTTTCTGGTGCATTACACAACCCAAAGGGCATTATGCGATATGCAAAGGTGCCAAAAGGACATGTAAATGTAGTTTTCTCCTGATCATCTGATGCAATGGCAATCTGAAAGTAACGTGAGTGTCCATCCAAAAAGCAATAGTAGGCTCTCCCAGCAAGCCTCTCTAGCATCTAATCAATGAATGGGAGAGGAAAGTTATCCTTGCGAGTCTCAGCATTCAACTTCATGTAGTCAATACAAACTCTCCAACCAGATTGCACTCACGTGGGCATTAACTCTCTTTCTTTGTTCTCAACAACAGTAATACCCCCTTTCTTAGGAACCACTTGCGTCGGACTAACCCACTTTCTATCAAAGATGGAGTAAATCATAACAGCTTGAAGCAACTTCAGCACTTCCTTCTTCACTACCTCCATCATAGGCGGATTCAGACGTCTCTGGGGCTGTCTAGACGGCTTGGCTCCTTCCTCTAGCAAAATTCGGTGCATACATGTAGCTGGCCTTATCCCTTTGATGTCTGCAATGGTCCATCCTAGGTATGTCTTGTATTCCTTGAGCACCTCAACTAATCTACCCTCTTGGGAGGGTGTCATTCTCACCTAAGAAGGCATACTTAAGGTGATCGGGTAATGGATTAAGCTAAAGTTCAGGCAGTTTGATGACAGAGGGTAAAAGCTTCTCTTCAGGAAAGGTTAAGGCTAAGTTCTTACTCTTCAGATGTGAATGGTGTGCATCTAAGGCTCCTAGGACCTCATGCAAGTATGTTCTCAATGGGTAATCCAGGGAAAGCTCATCTAGAAGAGCTTCCAAAGCAACTTGCAACTCATCCTCCTTATTCAGCTCAAACACATCATCAACAATAGGCTCAATAACATCAACAGAGAATAAAGAATGCTCATCAACAGAGTATCTCATAGCATCCATAATCCAATACTGAACCTTTTCACCATTAAATTCCATAGTGAGCTTACCTTCCCAACAATCAATCTTAGTTTTCGTTGTTCTAAAAAATGACCTGTCTAAAAGAATAGGTGAATTCACAACACTAGGTTCCATATCCAACACAAAGAAATCAACAGGAAAAATCAACTTATCAACCATAACTAAGACATCCTCTACAAAACCTCTAGGATAAGCATGAGAGCAGTTAGCGAAATGGACAACTACTCTAGTATCTTGCAATTCACCAAGCTTCAAGGTTTTGAATAAAGAGTATGAAATCACATTAATCAATGCACCTAAATCTAACATAGCATGCTGAAATTTAGTTTCATCGACAGTACATGGTATAGTGAACATATCTGGATTGCCACACTTTTCAGGCATATGCCTTTCAATCATGGTGGAGACGTGCTCACTCACATGAACCTTCTGCTTCCCTTACAAATTCTACTTCCTCTTAATCGTGCAAAGCTCATTCAAGAACTTATCATATTGAGGAACCGTCTTGATGAGGTTGAGAAGCGGAATGTTAACTTCACACTTAGCAAATGTATCATACAACTCCTTATCATTCTCCGGCTTTCTTGTGTCCTTCAAGGCTTCGGGAAATGGGGGTATGGGCTTATGATGATCAAGGTCAGGTTGCGGCATTGGCTTTGGAACAGCAGCATCCAGTGACGTTGTCGCGGCGGCGAGTGGGGTGTCTCGCGACAGTGACTCAATGTTCAGCTTAGGTCCTGGGATGGGTTCTGTCACGGCCGCGACATCAGGCTCTCGCGGCGGCGACTTGCGGCAGTCAGAGTTGCTCTGGCCAGGCTCTCTCGCGGCGGCGGCTCTCGTAGGTCACGGCGACGACTTCGGTGATTTCGGACTTCCTTGTCCGATTTCCTCATCACTCTCTACCCAATCTTCCACAACTGCTTCTTGTTGATAATTGAAAGGTAGAACCTTACCACTTCTTAGATGTATGACGTTGACGTTCTCACATGGTGGAGGAGGGATTGATTGCGACGGTTGTGAGTTCGATGACTTACCTTTCAATTCATTCACTTAAAGATCCAATTATCCCATGGTCTTCTCATAAGCATTCAACTTGTCCATAATCACCCTTAGAGCTTCACCTTGGTTTGGATTGGCTTGAGGAAAGGGACCTTGTTGGTTTTGAGGCCTCTTCTGTTGGTAAGGAGCTTGATTTTGTTGGAACCTTTGGTCGAATCCTTGGTAATTGTTGATGTTGGAATTGTAATTATCATTACCAAAGTTTCTACGAGGACCATAACCACCCAAAGCATTGACATCAGTGGCATTCTCCTGAATCTGCTGGCACAAATCAGTCGGATGTGTAGGATCACTGCAGATTCCACAAGAATGGTGAACTTGATTACCAATTTGATTAACTCATTGCAATGCCATGGTAAGTCTACTCATTTGCTCCCTTTGATCCAGATAATCATCTTGTGGCGGGTTGGCTTGCATCCTTAAGACTCATCTAGCTTCTAGAGTCTTAGAGTATTGCTGAGATGAATTCGCAAGCCTCTCAAACATATCCATAGCTTCGTCAAGAGTCTTAAGCAAAATATTTCCTCCACAAGCATTATTCACTGACCCTCTATCTCTATCAGTCAGTCCTTCATAGATTGCAAGGACTAGATCATCCTTAGTGAGTCCATGATAGGGGCATGCACCAACAGTCCGTTTGAAGCACTCATAATACTCATAAAGTGACTCTGTAGCTAGCTGCTCAATACTAGCGATCTCTCGCTTCATCTTGGTGTACTTATTCAGAAATGCTTTCTTCAGCTCAATCTAGGTGCGAATACTTCCGATAGGAAGATAGTACAGCCAATCGCTAGTTGCATCCTTCAGAGTGAAGGGAAAGACTCTAAAAAACATCTGATCATCATTCAGACCACCAATTCTGATGCGGTCGCAGACAACATGGAACATAGTGAGATGCTTGTTCGGATTCTCGCTCTGAAGACAATGAAAGTAAGGAAGGAAATCAGTCCATCCTGACTCAAACTTGAATCTAGAACCCTCAGGAACATTCAGATTCGGTTCCCTAATCTCTTGCAGAGTCCTCCTTGGAGGATCACCTGCATCATTCAGAATTTGATTGTTGTTGTCATTCTCATTCAACACTTGATTGTTGCCATTTGGGTTATTAGCATTCTCAGCCATCTCTTCTATGGTTCCCGAGTTGGAAGAGTGACCCCCTCGCAACTTAGAAAGAGTGCGTTCATTTTCTGGATCCAAAGACAAAAGAGATGCATCAGTAGCACGGGTGTGAACCATACAATGGTTCACACCAAAGTAAAGTAAAAATTAGAAAATGAATCAAATAGATAGTCCCCAGCAACGACACCAAAATTTGGTCGAGGAGAACCGTCGTGTGTAAACCTCGCTAAAGAAATTCCCACACAAATAACTAAGTATAGCGATAAGTGCAGGGTCGATCCCACATGGAAATCTAAAACTCAATCTAAAAGTTACTTTACCTAAAAGTGGGAAATAAACAAGTAAATAAGGGAAATAGAACTAAAGATCAAGATCGCAATTGGAGTAACTAAGCATAAGAATGATGGTTTTGGTAACAAATCAATGGAGAAAATAGTTCCACCTACGCATTCATCGACATTGGTTGGCTTAATTGGCCGTAGACATAAACTCAAGTTGTATGATTCCTTTAACTTACATTCTTCCCATCTTAGTTTGAATAGATTAAAGCGCAAAGAGCACAATTAATCCCTTACACCTTTATGCAACCTAAGCACGGACAAAGATTTAACATAAAGATAGCACAAGTTCCTAAGAATCTAAGCATATGAATAACACCAAGTATAAAAGGTAACCGATGTTTAAGACATATGTTGAAATCTCTACTTAGTGATGATCAAACGAAGGTTCTCACAATCCTAAGCATACTACTACAGAATTCATTCAATAACAAAAGAACAAATACCTAGCAAGACACTATTATGATGATCAATCACAACAATATCGACAATATTCGCAAGAGAAATCAAAAGAACAGTAGTAAACAACTATGTTTAAGCCTCACAAACCACCAACCAAGTCTCCGAAACACAGGTGAAACAAATAACGAACTTATCCACTCATAGCGTACCTAAATCTCCTTCGAATTGATGGAAAAATAACCAAACTTGAATGGATGAATGAACTACTACAAAATATGAAAGGTATGAGAATAAGCGTTCTTCTTTGCTATTTTCGTGCCTCCCCTTAATCGGAAAGAAGAGACCCCGAAAACCTAGATATTTTCCTTAAAGATAATGTGAAAATAATCCTACAATAATATAAAATATCGTAAAATTATTAAAACTGAAAATAATAATAAATAAGTCTCAGAATATCTTGCTTAAACACTAAGGAATAAGTCTTCAAAAGATTGGATTGAATCTCCCACCGAAAATATAGAATTTGGATATCGAACTAATGTTCTCTGGACGAACTCACTGCCGCGGCAAGGAACTCGTGGTCGCAACTCGAGGGATTCAACACACCCTCTCGCGGGCATCTCTCCATGACGAACTGGGGAATCTCGCGGGCGCAACACAGGGACACGTGGCCACGACTGCTGGACTTCAACTGACCCTTCTCGTGGGTTGCCTTCACGGTGAAACATGGGGACTCGCGACAGCGACCAATGACTCGCGGCCGCGACTCATTACAGAACCGTATGTTCTTGCTCTTCTCTTCTTGGCCTTTGCTTTCCAATGCTTCTTTTCTCTTCTTCTTCACTCCACTAAGAACTTTTCCAAGCCAACCACAAGCCTGAGCTATGAACCTACATAAAACAATTGAAATAGCGTAGATTCCGGACTTTCCAACCAAAAGAGAAAAATATGAAATTAACTCTAAAACCTAACCAAACAACCATAAAAGACAACTAAAACTACTCTATAATGCCTATTTAAATATCCATTATCATGGATCTATCGAACAAATTGTTTTTATAAAAAAAAAACCTAAAATCGATGAAATTAATCAAAATATCAATTGATCGGGATACGAATTGGTATATCGCTCGCTTTACATGATTATCGAATGATGATTTTTGGTCTTCGTTCGAAAAAACTGTCGAAGGAAGGAGCTCGACAGGTAGAAGCGAGGTACATGAAAGAGCTCGGCAAGTTTAGACGAAGTGAATAAGTAACCTCGGCTCCTTTGAGTGAGGTTAATGAGGGAGCTCGGTGGATATTGGCGAGGTTATGAAATAGCCTCATTTACTTAAGCCGAGCTTCATAAATTTCCTCGGCTTCTGTTGTTGAGGGTTTGTGATTTAGAAATTTGTTTTCACGTATTGCATAAATTCATTAAATTATGTAGAGGTATATGTGATGGGCTTTGTTATAATGCAAACTCGTATGCTTATAAGAATGAGACAGACTAATTTACTAAATTAGTTTAGAAAATGTTGTTTCTCCCACTTCTGATTGTAACTCTCAATGACTAAATCAATATCATAATTTTATCTAAAGAGCAAATTAGTTGTTCTTAGGCAGAGATGAAACAGATTAATACATATTTTAATGTTTTATCTTCTAATTATTGTTTCAAGTGGTCACTTCCCACCTATCCTCAAAATTAGATTTGACATGTTCAGCTAATTAATGAAGTTAAAAATAACATAATTAAAAAAATAGAGAGAAAAGAACGGAGAACAAAATCACACTATTAAGCAATGATCTGCGAAGAACTCAAGAAGAAGTTGAGAATCTCCACATTGTGAGTGTTGAAGAATTCGTTCCATTGTATGTAAATTATTTCCAATGTAGCTTTAAACTCATTCTTGAATACAGGTTGCAGTTAGATAGAATACCTTATAAGTAAATAAGAAAAATGCAATTACTTGGAGCTACATTACCTGTACTAATCTAAATAACAAGCCATTGGTAGTGACTGTTGTTATGCTATGGAAATCTAATGTATTAGCAATATAAAAAAGAACTTCATAGTTAAGGAGTTTTCTTGCATATCGTGTCTTAGAGAATTTGAGCAAAAATGAATAGAATGGAAATAGAATAGAAAATTTGAAATACACAAGAGATCCGTGAATGAGAATCATTCGGTTAAGGTACAAGCAATGGAATGACACACTCACACTCTCGTGTTGAGCCTCGCTCATGATGATAATGTGTTGAACTGCTATCAAGCTACATAAGAAGTATCTCTAAATGGTTAGTGATACTTCTCTCTTGTATCCATGCCATGGTTGCTGTTTTTGTTGATTCTGATAATTATTTCTGATGCGAACCAACTAATTTATAATGGGTTGTGATACCAAGAAAAGAAAATTTACAGTCTTTTGTAGCCGCGTCAAAGCTCATTTGTCCCGATGTATCACCTTTCAAGCAGTTATGATTTCGAACACCAAAAATGGAAAAACAACTAGGAATTACATCCACGTTGCATTCCGGATGGTTTCATCGATTTTAGGTTGTACCCATACGCATACATATATTCATAATAAATTGATGGTTGTTTTATGAACAAATAATATTGAAATATAAAATTAGTCAATGAAAATCGTTATCTCATTGGTTCTACCCATACGCATACTTCACAACGTGTTAGGTTCAATTTCAAATAACATAAGAATTTTTTACTTCGATTTTTTTTTTCTTAGGATATAAAAGACGCTCGACAAACTCTACCGAGCTTATGAAAAAGCCTCGGCTTGATTCGATGAGGAAATGTTGCGAGTTCGGCAAAATTTGATGAGCTTAACACGTCACCTCGTGATAATGTTGAATTTACCACAACAACGCCAACAAAATCCCAGGATGGTTTTGGAGGGAAAAATAAATGGATTGGGAGGGAAAATTTAGGGTTTGGCCGCCAATAAATTCTATATAAGACCTCCATAGTGGTATAAAGTAGTCACGTACAACTCCAAAAGATGGTGGAAAAACACAAACAACATGTTCGCAATCTTGTTGAAGTTCGAACTTTCATGTGGAATTTGATGGAAGAATTCGGCCTATCACTTGTCGCATCGAACATTCGCAAAGGAACGGAACATTCGCAAAGGAATTCGGCTCCAAGTAATTGCATTTTTCTTATTTACATATAAGGTATTTTATGAAACTGCAACATGTATTCAAGAATGAGTTTAAAGCTAAATTGGAAATAATTTACATACAATGGAACGAATTCTTCATCACTCCCAGTGTGGAGATTCTCAACTTCTCATTGAGTTCTTCGCAGATCATTGCTTAATAGTGTGATTTTGTTCTCCGTTCTTTTCTCTCCATTTTTGTAATTATGTTATTTTTAACTTCATTAATTAGTTGAACATGTCAAATCTAATTTTGATGATAGGTGGGAAGTTGCCACTTGAAACAATTACTAGAAGATAAAAGGCCAAATTACCAAATTGGTATAAAAAAATGTACTAGAAACGACAAATTGGTATAAAAAAGACTTAAAGCGACAAATAGTTATAAAAAATAATATCAATGCGACATATTGGTATATGAGGGAATGTTAGTAAATGACCCTTGACCCGGTTATCTTTGCTAAACTAACCCCTGCAAAAAAAAATTTGCATAGGGTCATCATATCTGCCGGTAAGAGACCGATGACAGCCGGTGGAGAGAGAAAAAGTAAAAGGCATTTATTGCCTGTCATTTTCACCCACCAAAACCCAAAACCCAAAACCTTTAACCTTCTCGGATCTTGAGAGAAAGAAGTAGATGGATGACAGTGAGAGGTGGAATTGAAGGAGAATGGCGGATCTCCATGCTCAGAAAGGGGGAATTGAAGGACAAGAAAGAAAGAATCGAAAGAAGAAGTCGACATGGATGTGGGCGGCGATGGCTCCGGCGGGTGCTGGGAGAAGGCGTCACGCACAGATTTGAGGTATCGTCGGAGTCCGGCATGGAGTGACCAATCCTGGTGAGAAGCTCCAGCACGGTGTGGATGGCGCCGCCGCGGAGCACGGTCTTGACGGCGACCTGACAGATGTGCCAATTGCCCGTCCACAGGAGCCCGACGGAGCCGCTCACCGGTGTGCTTCAATCCCATTGCCGTACCAATTTCCCCATTAGAAATACAATATGGTCTGTGAATTCCTCCTAATCCTCTCTCATCCCAACAGAACCAGCCAAACTCACTCGCAAACTTCAGATCTGGGGACGATGGATAGAGAAGAGGAGAGATACGCCCAGATCTGAAGAGAACAACTCTACTCCGGACAGCGCGCAACCACCGGAAAGCAGCCGCACCATCAACGACGCCGATAAATCTGAGGAGGAGGAGGAGGAGGAGAGCCGACCACCACCGAGTAGATCTAGCCCCGAAGACGAAGACAACTCCACTCCGACAGGCACACAACCACGGCATAGCTCCACACAAATGAAAACTTGATAGCCTGAAGTCCAGATTTGAGGGAGTACGCCAAGAACTCTGAATGACGATGGGAAGGGCCAGCAAGAACATTTTAATGGCCAATAGAACAAACTCCCCAACGAACAAAATGATGAAAATCCGGTTGCAATTCAAGGAAGCAACAACAGCAATTTGCCTTCATCGACCTATGAATCCGGGAAGACCCCCAAATTCCCCTTCTACAGCCCAAGTCCACTTCCCAGTGCGTTCAAGAACTCACCTCCGCCTCTGGAAAATTCAGTCAACTAATATGGTTTCTGGCAAATTTAGTCCATTCTACGAGCACTGTTTCCTCCCACTCATCCTCCCCCTCCGCCTCTTCGTCTTCATCGAGATTGGGTGTAGAAAACACCTTCCTTCGCCACAAACTTCAATAGATCGAAAACCCGCCACCGCTGCAACCGAGCGCTCCTCTGCCAAGCGCTTTAAGTATGCACTTTTCTTGTGTCATGTACATCGTATTTGAATGACATGTTAATAACAGTTTATGTCATGTACATCGTCTATGAATGACAAGTTCGAATTTGCCATAATTACAATATGTGCGAGCCACATACTCAATTCCTCGTTATGTAGCATAAACGTTTTCAAGTGCATCATAAGTGACACAAAAACGCACCGGTCAGTCGATCAAGACACACATAGAGCACTGTCATGTCAAAACTATCAACTATCATGTCAAAGATATTACCTGACATGTTAATAGCATTAGATGTCATGTACATCGTCATTGGTTGACATGAAAAACACGATCAAATAAGAAACTGAACAACGTAATTGATCAATGCTTGTTGCTGATCAGTTGTTTTGGCGCTGATCAAGGCATGCTTGAGTCAATTTCTCCACCTCCTCCTTTCTAATTCGTCGGATTATCTCTCTCATCTCCCCCGATGATTCACGTGTCAAGTAAAACAGTTCATGTGGGAAGTAAAATACATTATGTGTCATGTAAATCTAGTATGAGTGGCATGTAAATTCAGTATGGTTGATGGATAATTATATATGATCGGTCAGTTAAACTTGTGACGTTTTCAGTCTCTCAGCAACTTGCATAAACCCAAAAATCACTTCCATCTCATTCAATTGCTACGAGTTCACAATTCTAAAATTCAATAAAATACCAAAATGGCTAATTCATCACCTAATACAAAATGGGTAATTCTAAGCAGTATATCATTCACTTTTATTAAAACTCAAACCAAATTCTAAATTCAATAAAATACCAAGCTTCACAGTTCTAAAATTCAATAAAATACCAAGCTTCAGACATGTCATGTAAAAAAACTTCACCTGTCATGTAAAACAATTCACCTGTCAAGTAAACAATTCACGTGTTAAGTAAAACAATTCACCTGTCAAGTAAAAAATTCACGTGTCAAGTAAAATACATTATGTGTCATGTAAATCCGGTATGAGTGACATGTAAATTCAGTATGGGTGACGGGTAATTATATGTTGATTCGGACCTTTATAATTGAAATGGTTATCCCGGTGATTCAATCTATGTGGCCAAGAGAGGATTCAAGGGCTACGACTTTCATCCAACAGGACAACGCAAGAACTCATCTTCATCTATACGATGAGCAATTTTAGTTTGCCGCTTCACAAAATGAATTTGACATTAGATTGATATTTTAACCGGCCAACTCCCCGGACTTAAACGTTTTTTTGGTGTTGCTGTCCTAGAAAAGAGAGGAAATAGTGTTCGGTTTCAATAGAAAACTGGGTAAATTCGTCCACATGAAAAAGTGTTTAGTTTCATATGCAGATGAGGTTCATTCAATATTGTAATATAGTACTACCTCCGTCCAAAAATACATTGCCTTTACTATTCACGCACGCTTTATTAAGAAGGTAAAAACTATATAAAATATTAACTTTTTTATTAATTTTTTTTAATAATTACAAACTTATTGATAATAAGTTTGTAAATATTAAAAAAAATTAATAAAAAAGCTAATATTTTATATAGTTTTTAACTCCTAAAAAAGCGTGCATGAATAGTAAAAGTCCATGTATTTTTGGACGGAGGGAGTATAAATGATCAAAATTTGTTTTTAATACCACAAGTGTCATCGAATATATGATGCATGATCTTTGGCAATTTCGCATTTAACATGTTGTTTTGCTAAAAAATGTACATTGTCTATAAATTACAAGTTCGAATTTCCCATAATTACAAAATGTGCGAACCACTTGACCAAAAAAAAATTGTGCGAACCACATACTCAATTCCTCGCTATGTACCATAAGCGTTTCCATGTGCATCATAAGTGACACAAAAACGCACCGGTCAGTCGACCAAGATGCACATAGAGCACTGCCATGTCAAAACTATTAACTATCATGTCAAAGGTATTACTTGACAAGTTAAAAGCATCATATGTCATGTACATCGTCTTTGAATGACATGTTCGAATTTCCCATAAGTACAAAATTCGTTAACTACATATTGAATTACAAAAGCCGGAGCATAAGCGTCTCCAAGTGCATCATACTTGACACCAAAAGACACCGGTCATTCGACCAATACGGACATGGGTCGTGAAGAACACACAAGGGGAGATGAAGAGCTATTCACGCTGCACTTACCATTTTTTAGAGAGAAATTCATGGAGCGTATTTGCCCATTACACTAGCAAATTAGCAAGATTGACAAAGATTATTCAATGACACACACACAGGATTCATGGGAAAGCCTAATTACACTAGCAACGTAGCAAGATTGGCAAGTAAACATTAACTAGTGTCATGTACAAACGCTTAGCCTGGAATGTTGACATAAACGGGTGACATGTATAAAAGCTGATCGCAAAACGTCAGTTATTTTTTCTGTAAAGTGAGTTGATTTTTCTCTCTCTTTCTCTCAACACTTTCTGAAAAAGTGGGTTGCTTTTTGTATCTCATTCTCTCAGCACTCTCTCTCCTCTCATTAATTCCCTCTCTCATATGCTTTTCTTTTTCCCTTTTTCCTTTCCTCTCTCATCTCTCTCTCCCTGTCAGCTTTTTGTCCAGTTGTCTCCCACAATCTCACCTGTTACCGGCTACACTTGTAAGCGGATATCCGCTTTTAGCAAATTTTTTCCGGATGGGGTTAGTTGTGCAAAGGTCATCACCCAAGAGGGTCATTTTAGCAAATTTGTCTTGGTATATTTTCCTTAAAAAATCCGTTTTTAATAAATTAATGTTAAGTTAATTTATACCTCTCGAACTTATTTTCATTTAAAATATAAACAATTAACATAATTTACATTCTATTTTTTAATATTTTAATTTTTATATTTAAATTTTATACTAAATTTATTTGATTTTTTTTTTCACAACATATATTTTTAAAAAACTTGATTTGTATATCGTTACCACTTCTCCCATTTTATTATTGAAAATGTTTATAAAGTTTAAAAATATATTATATATTAATTTTTAATTAAATTCAAAATAAGTTTATAAATCATTAACATTATATAATTTTAATAATATTCCTAATTCTTAATAGTTAATGTTAAATTTAATGTAATATACTACGAGTATTATTCAATTTGTAAACGTACACCTACATTGTATAGAAAAGTGAAAAAAAAAATTATCTCAACCTTCACAATAAAATCTAGGTTAATTGATTTCTTCAAAAGTTTGCTAAAAAATTGAAATAAAATTCATCAAAATTTTCAAATTTTATAATATATAATTTAAAATAATTTTTTAATAGATTTATTTTATCCCTATTGGCCTAATGTTTAATTAAAAATAAATAAGTTGGTTTATTAAGTGAATTGATGTTACTTTATTAAAAAAAATCAAAATTTTAAGGAAAATATACCAAATTGTAGCACTAATATCATTTTTTTATACCTATTTGTCACTTTACGGGTATTTTATACCAATCTGGCATTTGTGGTGCTTTTTTTGTACCAATCTGGCAATTTGGGCGAAACAACATTTTCTAAACTAATTTAGTCATTTAGTCATTCCCATTCTTATAACCATATGAGTTTGCATTATAGCAAGACTCATCACATATACCTCTACATAATATAATAAATTTATGCAATACGTGTGAAAATAAATTTCTAAATCACAAACCCTCAACAACAGAAGCCGAGAAAATTTATGAAGCTCGGCTTAAGTCAATGAGGCTATTTCATAACCTTGTCAATATCCACCGAGCTTCCTCATTAACCTCACTCAAAGGAGCCGAGGTTACTTATTCACCTCGTCTAAACCTGTCGAGCTCCTTCGTGTACCTCGTTCCTATCTGCCGAGCTCCTTCCTTTGACGGTTTTTTCAAACGAAGACCAAAAGTCGGCATTCGATAATCATGTAAAGCGAGCGATATACCAATTCGTATGTCGATCAATTGATATTTTGATTAATTTCATCGATTTTAGGTTGTTTTCGATCAAAACAATTTATTCAACAGATTTATGTTTCGATTCGGGAAAAGAGAGTTTTCGGCATTTTTGCAATGTGTTTTGAAAAAATGAAAAGAACCTGTGATAATTTAGGTGAATTTATCTTGACAATATCCCTTTCTCCATCTTGTCTAAAGCCCTTATGTTTTATTATTATTGACTTCAACATTGTGGGTCATACCATTTTACAAGTGGATAAGTCCATTAATTACTTAATCATAGCCCAATCCATTGCCTTCTTCCCATCTAGACCCCTCCCAAAATAATGCTTACAATAGTCCCCATACACCACCTCTCTATACACCGGCTCTTCACCACCGGCGATAATTTCCGGCAATGGGCCAATCACATCGCCGAATCCGGGGCTTGAGAAGACAGCCACCGAGACCCTGTCCTCCTGGGCGCTGGTGACCACTCGATGCTCGATGCTCTTGTACAGACCATTGCTGATGATCTGCAGCGCGTCGCCAATGTTGACGATGAGCGCTCCCTCGATGGGCGGCACAAGGATCCACGCGCGCCTGCTGGAGTCAAGGATTGGGGAGCGAACGTAGAGGCCGGCGACGTGGTCTTGGAGGAGCAGCGTGAGTGCGGAGGCGTGGGAGTGGCGGCCAACGCCTGCCGTGAGATCTGGGTTCGGGCAAATCGGGTAGTAGTTGAGTAAGACTGAGGCGGTGGATGTCAGTGTTGACCGCCGTTCAGAGTGGTTGTTGGTGGTGGCGCCAAGGCCTTCCATAAGAGCATTGGCCAACTTGCTAATGATTAGCTCTGACATCTTGTAGAATTTCAGCACTTCTTCCCTGCAATTCATCAGCTTGAAATTTATAAACTTTCATCTCTTATTTAAAAAAAAAAGTGTGTTAATAATAAACCGGTACATAGGTGTGTACGAGACCAATTTTAACAGTTTATTGGAAGTTGATAATAAAAACTTGTATTCGAGTTGTTTAGTATGGAGTTTTTGAATAAAATGGGGGGTTAATTAAAAAAAAGCTTGTTTTTGAAGGTTTTTTTGAGTTTTGGAGGTTAAGGGCCTGTTCGGCAGTAGGTTATAGGGGATTGTTGGGGGTTTTAATTAAAAACAACAACCTAACACCACCGTTTGGCAAGAGGTTGAATGAGGTTGCTAACTTTGGGGATGGGCATTAAATCCCCTAGTAATCCAACCCTTCCCCATGAAGATTGTGGGGATTGTTAGAATTGAAAACCCCAATCTGACGCCCCTGCCCTTGCACCTGCACCATTGCCTCCGTCTTCTTCTTCTTGTTGACAGGAGTAGCGTTTCATAGCTGTCAGGAGATGTTGAGGGGAGGGGAGGTGATTCTGGGCGTAGTGCCTCCTTCTCCTTCTTCTTCTTGTCGAATGAGCAAGGATTCTGGGCGTGGCTGGTGGAGCACCTCCGGCGGCAGAGGCCCCAAATTCGCAAACCTCCGTCCATGGTGGAGTTGAAGAGGGGAGGGGAGGTGGAAATCGCGGCCGAGGGAGGAGCGACAGGAGATGTTGAGGGCGGACAGAGGTGAAGGAGATGGTGAGGCCGGACGGAGGTGAAGAGAAGCTCTTGGGGAGGAGGTTGCAGAGAGGCGGCGGAGGGAGGATAGGGCAAGAAGCGGGGCTGAGATCTGGAATTGGGGAGGAAGAAAAGTAGGAGGTAGGGACATTTTTGTCTTTTTGTAACAAATAACCCTAAGATAACCTTCTACCCACCAAACACCTTACCGGGATTATTTATTAAAAAAAATCTCCACCTCTTCCATCCCCGTAACCCACACAATAATCTCCACCCCATATAATCACTTAAAAATAATCTCAACCCCTTAAAAAATAACCCTTTGCCAAACTCGTCCTAATTTGATTTGAAAATACAAGTATACCCCTAATAACAACAAAATAAATTCCACTTTTTACAAATAAACACTTTTTCGTCCTATACAGAGTTTATATTTTTTTATAAATTTTTAACTACTTTTGACCAACAGTTTATAAATTTTATCATATTTATAATTTTAGCGAGTTTATTACCATGTCTCATACGAACTCTATCGGTTCACCGAAAAAAAAAGCCCGGTACATAGAGCTGAATTTGAATCGATCACATACTCCGTTAGGTCAATATCAACAACATTTGACCCCTAGTATCACCTTGCATGAATCAGTGCCCACAATTTATTATAACAGTAACAATAATAATTAATATTATTACTACCTTAGGTCAATATTATTTATCTATTTTCATTATTAATAATACTCACTCCGTTTCAAAATAATGGTAATTTTTGTTTCAAAATGGATGGACTTTTATGTATTCTAGGTAGGAGATTGTAATACTTGTATTGATTTGTATATTGTTCACTTTTTAAAAGATTTTAATTGTTTAAAATGTGTAATGTGGGTTAAAAAATAATAAAATTTATGAAAAAGTCAGTGAAATAATGCAGTTTTTTTTAAGTGAAGTGTTTTATTAAAACTTATGATAATTGTTAGATTATTTAGGAAGGGCGGTAATGGTAAAATTTCAATTTTATAATAACAATCTCCTAATTATTATAAAAAAAACATTTTTATAAAATAAAACCTAAAATATCTATAATAACATACAGTATTTTATTTGAATAAAATTAACATTAATAAAACAGACGACATGTAAGACTGACGACTTCTTGATAGGATTCCAAATAAAACGACGGTACTAGCTGTAGTAGTTGCAATTTGTGTAGTTGACTTTCTGTCTATCTCGATCGTTGTTTATAGGAAAAATTGTATGACGTCATGATATATTATATTCACTTATTCAGTTCCCTATCATGAATGTATGGTTATGAACAGATAAAAAATTAAAGACTGGGAATAAATTGAAAATTGAATACGGTTTGGATCAAATTGGTTGTTATGTATATTGAACTGGTACCTTTTATTTACATTATTTTCAATATATATTACAAAATTTTCTGCTTAATTGGAAAATGTCTATCAACTATGGTAAAAAAGACTACACACTGTCTTGCATGTACTCTTGTGTTTATGTGATAGGAATATGCATGTTAGATGAAGTTAGTGTCAAATATCTTTCTTTTTTTTTTTTACAAATTATCACTTAGTATGTCGTGTTTTAAGCCTATTGCTGCATTGTTTTTTTTCTTTCTATTTTATTTTTCTTTCTATTTTATACCTCAGTATTTTTCTTTGTATTGTATAGTGATGATTAATCTATTCGTCAATTTCTTGATCTTTTGATGATGAGATAGTGTTACCTGATATTCCCAGGTATTTTCATGTATCAAACAAAAAAAGAATAAGGGTACGGACAATTTATAATTGTATCACATATTTTTAGTAGTATAATTTTAGACTAAGAAATATTCCATTCTTGAATAAATGGAAAAAATGACGAAATAGTTTACTAGTTGAAAAACCTTAATTTTCAAATATAAAAATATAGAAAAGCATACATAAATAAAGGCAGGGATATTGCAAACCTGCAGGACGGAGGCCAAGCGGAAGTAACATCCTCCTCCTCCGCCGCCGACGCACACCGAAGGCTAAGAAAATCCCTCCATTCCAACACCTTCTCCGCGTGTGGGCTGAAGCTCGTCCCATACTTCACCCACTTCCCGACCTCTCCGGCGTCGCTCTTGTACTTCACCTTCTCCTCCCTCGGTAGCTCGAAGAACCGGCGGGCCGCCTCCCTGACACCTCGGCTCACCTCCAACGGGATCCCGTGGTTGATCAGCTGGAATAACCCGTACTTGCGAGCCGCCGAGCAGACGGAGGCCGCCACTCCCGGGTCCTCCCAGTCGATGACGGGTATGGACTCGGATTCGGATATATTGATGGATTGGGGCCGCTCCTCAAGAGGCTGGACGTACTGGCCTGGGACGGCCTCGAGGCTGGCCCGGGAGAGGCCCTTCACGCCGTTTCCTTGGCTGACTACGAACTCCAACACGTCCTCCATCGATGGATAGCTGTTTGTTGCTTCTTGATTTGATCGATGCTTGCTCTAATAAGCGTGTGTATATATACAAAGAGACGTCAATCAAGGGATGGTAATGGAGCTCAAAAGTAAAAGGATGGAATATAATACTACGTATATTTTTTTTTGAATAGATATAATACTACGTATATGGTACGTAGCTAGTCTTAAACTTGATGGAGAAATGTAAATTTTTTTTTATCCGAAAAAAAAAATGGAAGCAAATAATTAAATGGATCGGAGTAGGTACTCACAGTCGATCAAAATTGGTAGGCGTTAGATTGTTTGTTAGTATTATTCCTTTCTTTTTTCTTGTTTGATTTGATGTCAGGACTAATAGAGTTCAAGGATTAGAATATTCAAATATGGACATTGAAGGAGACGAATATATAATTTTTTTTTTTTATTAGGTAAAAATTCGAGGTCAGACAAGCCTGAACCTCGAGGGCCGACAAGTCGGCAGACGAAAACCGTCTAAACAAACACAAAATACCGAGATGGTGCCAGATACAAGCAAAAAAACTCTACAAAAGCGAAACCAAAACAACCAGACCGAAAGGGATGAGGACGTAGACGAAAGATGAAAGCCAAGCACTCCCCGGCGGCAGCACCGCAGGCCAGCGGCACATCAGGAAACATCCGTGGGCAGTGAAGACGAACCTCCAAGGAAACAGTCTTCCGGAGACGAATATATAAGGTCGTCTTTTCATTAATACTTGTATTTTTGTTTTAAAAAAAAATTATTAGGAAAGAATTCGGGTGGACTGGCCCTACCCGGTAGCATCCTTACGGATGAGGTCAAGGAGACCTGGGTCATTTTCGATATCGATTCCTCGGGCAGAGCGGCAAAGGTGTGCAACCTTATCCGTCACTCTATTGCTCATACGAGGAACGTGAGAGAACTCTACTTCTCTCACAATCGATATCAAGACTTGAACGTTAGAAAGGATTAGTTATATCTCCCACGGGCATTTAGATTTTCCTTTTAAATGGTCCATGACACTACTACAAAAGTGACTTAAGGCAACAGTTAATTGTAGCATTTGAGTTATTGCAACAGTTAAATGTAACATCTATGCAAATGTGCAACATGCTTATCCATTGTAACAGGTGTTTGCAACAGTTTTTTCTAAGGTAGCACTTAGTGTAACACTTGATGTGAATGCAACACATTTTTAAGCTATAGTAGCACTTTACACAAGCTACATATAAAAATAAAAGAAAAATATCAAGATTTTATAAATTTCTAATTTTCATTGAGTGACATTATCCGGTTATTTTTTTATAGCCAAACCCCTTTACTATAATGGTCTAAATTTTTGAATTTTAATAAATGACCTTATTATTAATCTATTTTTTTTATCAAGTTTAAAATTCAGTTAAAATTTTATAGGTTAATTATTTTAAGGAGTTTTAATTTACTTAAATTGAGTGCTTTTGTAATTTTTAACATATATATTAAAATAATTTTAAGGGCAAAACTGACAAGTTGTCTCTATTTTTTTTTCCATTAAAACAAATATACCCCGGATTATATAAAAAATTTCCGGGGTATATTATATTGGTATATTACTTGTATCATATTTTATACCCCGGGCTATTTTTTTGACAAATATCCGGGGTAAAAGGTTATTATCTTTATTTAATTATTTTTTAACTAAAACCTTTTTTGGTTTATCCACCCCTTATACTTATTATTTTAGAAGCAATGTCTTCACAAAATATTGTGCCACGTGTCCTTCTATGAAGCCAAATTTTCAGCCTTTGACCCTACACAAAAAATTAGGAAGTAATGGGATTCGAACCCACCACTCCAAGTCTCTTTTGAAACTCTCCCCACACGGCCAACCAATTGAGCTATCATGACTTAGTGATCCTAACTAATTACATCTAATATATATAAATACATAGCTCGCTATATTTAAAAAAAAAAAAAAAAAAAACGGTTCGATGGTTCGTGTCGGGTATCCGGTAACGAGATTTGCCCGAACCATACACGAACCATTAATTTTCGTGTTTTCACGGTTCATGTCATTATCGTGTCGTGTCCTTTTCGTGTCGTGTTTTTTCGTGTCATATCGCCCCGGTTTCGTGTCGGGTCAGTCGTGTCGGGTTTTTCTGCACAGCTCTATCCCTCACATAAGCTTCATTGCCGCTCCACAATCGACATCGCAGTCTCGCTCACATCCGTTCATCTCCCTCGCTCGGATTCGAGGTCGGGGCACCAGATCCGGAGAAGGTGGAGGTCCCTCGCCGCGCCGCACCCCAACGGCTTCCCTCGCATCTCCTCTCCGCTGAACCGTCGCTCTACCAGATCCACGACCTCCCTCGCATCTCCTCTCGCCGGACGGTTGCTCTACTGTCAACCGTAACCGTCGGACCGTCGCTCTACCAGATCCACGGCCTCCCTCGCGTGGATCCAATATGAATTCTTCGCTCGGATTTGCCGCCTGGCCATCGCTCTACTAGAACTCCACTCGCCTATTCTCGCCTTGCCGTTGGAATCTTGGACGAGTGGAATCAGTCGGCGCCGGGAGGAGGGCAATTGGCATGCACTCTTAACACCCTCTTTTTTTTTTTGTCATTGATCTAGGTTTTAGAAATAACTAGAAAATTCATCAAAAGAGGTATTCACCTTATTCCATTTTCAGTTTTCAGTTTTGTCAAAATTTACTTCTTTCAATTTCATGAATTATGACTCAATTTTTTGGTTAGATTGAATGTGGTATTTGAGTTCAATCCGAGGTTGATAATTTTGGCTCAACTCAAACTCAATTAGGCGTTAGGGCCTTAAATGTTTCAATTTCAGGAAGTTACATGTATTTGATTACATATAAAGTTTAGACGAATAAAAGCTCCCGACATTTATGGTTTTGAAGTACCATTTAGTCATGCACTCTACCTGTTTGATGAAATGCCATAGAGAGAATCATGAGAAAAAAAGATTAGTGGTTCCCGAAATCAATTTGTCTGAATTTATGGTTTTGAAATAACATTTTGAAATGCAATTTTGAGGAATCAAACTTACAGACAAGATTGAGTTAAGGCTTCTTGACTCGAGACAGACGCATGCTACAAAATGATTGATGCTCACAGTATAGTGTATTTTTGGTGATTATGAACGGTGAAAACTCTAATGTTACAAACAGGTTAATTGTATATGACTAAAAACAAGCTGTGGATATTGTAAACACTATATTCATAGAGCGAATTTATATAGGTTGAAACCTGAAATGAATTAGAATGATATATACCATGGAGACTATTCGGATGGTTGTTGATGGGCAAGGAGTAGTCAACACCATCAAGAGTGAACTTCCCCTCCTTAATCCTGTTTGCAACGCGACCGACTATGCAGCCAAAAAACGAACCAGCTCCTTAATCCTGTTTGCAACGCCGTCAGAAACCTGGGGCTCCCCCCGGCAGAGCTTGGCACTCTGCCGCCCGTCATCATCTCCCCTGGCCGCGAACCCGAAGATTGAGATTGAACAAAAAAAGAGGAGAAATTGAGAGAGGAATTGGGATTGGAATTCGGGATTAATGCTTATTAATGTTGAGTTGTGTTGGTTGATTGTTGTTCTTATAACCATACTTATTTCATGGCGTAGCTGTTAGATCTGTTTAATGCATGTCATTGCTGTTGTTATGGCCATATTTTTTTTCATGCCCGTGTTGTCAAATGTGCTGAGTAAAAGTCCTTAGTTTGTTGTGAAGGACGGAATTGTTATGGATCATGTGTATTTGGATTCAATGTAGCTTGCATCTTAATTAACATAGTTTCATATAGTTTGGGAGTTTGATATAGTTTGGGTCGAGTTGTTATTTTTCATGGTATGAAATATAGTTTGGGAGTTTGATATAATTCACCATGACAACCAAAGATTTCGAAGAACAACAAGGTGAGAAGTATATTGGTTGAAAATTGACGTTCGATCGAAAATATATCGAAAAAAACCCGAACATGGTTCGGGAAAAGTACTAGTTACTATTATTTTTTAACTAAAACTGATGCTCGGTTCTTTAATTTTCATTAAAAAAAATTCTTGTAGCGCTTCCTCTCTCCTATACGTGCGCGAGAACAGATCTCGCTTCTCCAGGGCAGCCGACCTCCATCCTCCATCCTCCATCCTCCATTACACACAGTCTTCGACCACCGAGCTTGCTCGGCCGACCTCCACCGTGCTCCGACCTTCATCACCGGCTCCCTCCGTCGCAGATTCCTCACCCGCCGAGCCTCAGCGCAGAGTGCTCCCGCGGAGACCTCCATTGCTGTCGCATCTGAACCGAAGCTTCTCTTCGCTTCCATCCTCGTCGTCGGCCTCATCTGTGTGAAGGAAAACCCCCATTAACAGCCTCCTCTTCCTAGGTAAACAAGAACCCCTAATTTTCAGATTTTGCAAAACCCTAATTTGTCCCTCTTCTTATTCGAATCCTATTTTGCATCTTTCAAAGCTTCAATGTAGGTCAGTTTGCTCAGATTGGGCACAAGGAATTTGAACGGGTTGAATTTGCAAGGAATTTGTGTCCTCGCCCTTTCTCTGTTCATGTATGGCCGGCCAAGGGCTGTTCTGTCGGCTTCTTTTGTGTGATTCCTCTTTGGGCGGGTTGGATTAGCAATATATTGAGGTTATTGATGAGCTTCATTTGTAGGTTATTGCTGAGCATTTGTCAGTGGAAGATGTAGCTAGTATAAATGAAGCTTTTGAAAGCATGAACACTTCAAAGATAGGCAGAATCAACTTGGAACAACTTAGGGCTGGGTTGGCTAAGCTTGGGCAAACACGTCCCTCATGCAGATCTTCAAGTTCTGTTGAAAGCTGTAAGCATTTTTTTTTTATCATACACACTTTTTACGATGGCTTCTTATTCCATTACTACATGCTATATTGCTAGAAATAAGTAGTTTTACATCAGCAATAATAAGGATTTCTGATTAGGCAGTTTGGAAGAGAGGAAACAGGAAATTTTGGGAAAAAGACGTGGCATACGTGATATGTACCATCTATGAGGTCATGATTCTCATTTTTCTAATGTTTGCTTCTGGGCAAGTATTTTAAGACAAGAGTCAGCGCTGGAAAATTTGAGGTGTCTCGATTCTAGGTATTTTACAATCCTGCAGAGGCATGAAGATTTTACTGGTATCATTCATGCTTAATCTCTTCTATTATTTTTTTCTTTCCTAGGTTGGTAGAGGCATAAGTGGTTCATGTTAAAATGAGTTTCAGTTTTGTTTATGGTTTGCTACTGGAGATTGATGAGTTTTTTGGTAATTTTGATAGAAATATTTTGGAATGTTATCTACTTCATTGAGTGTATTAACATATATGATGGACGATTCATTGATTCTTATATATAATTCTTATCTCCTTTACACGACCCTGAATTTTTTTAATCATTGTGTGCTTATGTTACCATGTTCTTCTACCGTGACAATTAAGAACTATGGCTTTTAGTTTGTTGTGTGCAAGGCTAATCGCTTGACCTTGCAATGTATTTCCCTTTACCATTCATTCATTTAACACACCTCAATCATATACCTATGTTTATATTTACTGAGAAAGGTAGTGGCATCAGCTCAAGAGTACATAAGCATAATTGAAGGTTGCCTAATGATAAATTTGGAAGTAAATGGACGAGGCTTTTACTAATAAAGACAATGAAGTTATAATTTTTGGTGTCGGTATCTTGGTCTTAGCAGCTGCAATAGTCGTTTTCTAATGTTTTACAGCTGCAATAGTTGGTGAAACAACACAAATAGAGCAAAAAGAGAAGTAAGACAAGGGAAAACAGGTTAGTCATATGGTGGGATTGAAGAACTCTACTAGGTTTCTCCTAGAATAGGTGTATTGTGTGTGAGGAGTCTAGTAAACAGTTTGTTTTTGTTTATGCTCCTCCCTTGACTCCTAAAGGCAATTAAAAGATGCACCTAGACGAACATAGCTATCTATAGAAGGATTTTCTGAAACTTGGAAAATTAATAACACATGATTTATTCAGATTAAGATTTTGGATCTTTTGTTTATAACCTGCTTCAAATAATGAATAATCTATGTTTGATCCACTCAAATAAAGCCTATTTTTCTGTATAGTATATACTCTTTATTAGTTGACACTAATTGTGCGTGTGTATATACTTATATAATCATGCTTCGTTTTCCTTTTGATTGAGCAAGTAGTTGTTGATGATCATGTCACCTCATTAAAGCAAGAAGGTATATATAGTTTTGGATTATCAATGTCAATAGGTGTCATTATTTTGTGAAAGCAACATTTATTTTATGCATTATCTAACCTTTTCATAAGGAGCAGCTTGGCATTTTTAAGAATTGATGTTTGTATGACTCTAATCCTCCTTAGCATTTTTTTTTGGTTAAAATATCTTTTACTAATAAAAGTAGGCTTTCTTAGTTGCTTCTATGTTTACGATATGATGGTTCAAGTTATTATAACATGGCTACATATGACAGTTTATTGGTAAGCTTAAAGTGTTGTGTGTTGCATATTTGCAGGATCATGAAGGCAGGGAAGTCATACAATTATATCGAGTCTTAGCAAACAAAGAATAGAATGTGTAGCTTGTAAACCATAGTATTTTTCTTATGTATATGTAGATTTATTTTAGAGACATGATGAGAGACTAATATCTATGTACTGTGAATGTACATGACATAATTTGTAATAATATTAATGTATTTTTAATGTGATAAATTTTGTAAATATGTACATTAATTAGTTTATGTGAGAAATGCTACATAAAAGGTTATTGCAATAGCTTTAGTTAAAAAGGTTACAATAGGTGTGAAAAAGGTTACAATAGGTGTGAATAGTTGATGCATTATCTTTTATCATGAATGTTACATTACATACCTTTTGCAACATGTTTTTAAGTCTAATGTAACAGGTTATACTTGGTGTGATTGGCTGTCACATTAGCTTGAAATAACTGTTACATTTGATCTAATGCAACGTGAGCGGAAGTAGCATCTAAAAAATGATGCATTAGACCTATTGTATCATTTTTTGGGGTTTATGTGACATTTTTTGACTATTACAATAGACTTATTTTGTAGTAGTGTGATTATCTTACAATCACCTTTAATTTGAATCCTATCTAAATTGAGTCGTAATACTTGGTGGACCCCCATTTTGAGGGCAAGAGCCTCTGTTGTAAGCGGATTCTGTTTACCAAGCTCATGGTGGTGAATGGAGACTGGCCGACCTTCCGAATATCTAATAACGACACCGGAATTAAGAACCGTCGCCATTAGAAAGAGAGGAATCATCGAAATTAAGTTTGAACGTGCCCCTTGGAGGCTTACGCCACTGAATCTTTTTCTATCTGTTGTTCTTTTTTGAAGATACCCCCCGATGGGGGCGTATGACCTCATCGAATTCCGCCTCGGCAACGAATGTTTTGGTCCAGTTATCTATTTGAGATTTGATCAATCTTAAGACCGAATCTTTTCACGGAATAGCGGTCTGTTGAAACAAGTGTTGGTTCCTGATGTACCAAGTCGTTCACCAAGTAAAAGCGAGGTTAGATAGGACCGCAGGTTGTACAAGGAGAAAGTGAGGTTAGATAGGACCGCAGATAGAATGGGTCTGAAATCCCGAGACTGGGCAATTAGACTAGCAATAGCTGATCGGTCTTGGTCTGGAAATTTGTATGTTGCTTTGATGAAGTAACATTCCAAGAATAAATGGACCTCGTCCTCAGGTGCCGAATTGCACAAGGAGAAAGTGGTTGGAACTGCCGCACCGCTTCCCGCCAGCCTGGAAGTCGTTGGCAAGCCGTTTTGCGCAATCTTCCATAGGAAATTCTTAACTTTTGGAGGGATATTGATCTTCAAAATCCATGCATTACAATCAGGAGATGGTAAGGACTGAGTTGTTATCAATTTGTAGGCATTGCAGTAGTAAACCATCCCTCCCTATTTGGCCACCAGTAAAGACGATCTTGCAGATTCAAAGAAGGAAGAGGGATGTCTAAAATCTCTTGAACTATATTAGTCGGCAGAACCCCATGAAGTTTTTCACTCCACCACTTACCTCCCAAAATATAGTCACTGGCGGTCTCATTTGGATTGAAAGATTGAGGGCAATCAACTCTAGTTAGTAAGGAGGGGGTTGAGATCCAGTTATCTATCCAGAACTTTATAGTGCATCAATTTCCTACGACCAAATCAGGCCCGCTTTAAAAGTGGCAATTAAATTGGACAACTTGGACCATTGTTAGGAGCTAGCCCCGGATATTTTGTAGTCGAAAATACTGGTGGAGCGCAGGTACTTATGTCTGATCACGGGCACCCAGATATTGCTAGGCTCGGCCGGAATTTTCCATAGGAGCTTCATCTGGAGAGCGGCATTCATATCACTAGATTCACGAATTCCCAGTCCCCCGAATTGCTTCGGTTTGCAGATCCTATCCCAGCTAATCAGAGGCCTGTATTGGAGGTCCTTATTCCAAAAGAAAGATCGGTTTATCTGGTCTAGTTCCTTATGCAAAGCAGTTGGAAGCATAAAATTATGCATCTTATGCAATGGCTTAGCGGAAAGAATGGAGTTTATCAGGGTGACATGTCTTTGTTGGGAGAGAGCATTAGCCCTCCACTTAGTCAATTGTTGTTTGGATTTATAGATGATATCTTCAAAAGTGTTCGTTTCTAATGTTCGTTTGTAATGTTGAGGTAGTTACACAACTCCAGGATCCTATGATCGGAATACCCCTGCTTGCTTGGAAGCTAGATTTGTGGAAATTGACCTTCTGGCGTGATACTTTGCATTATGAATCAACTATAATTTTCACTTTTCGCCCAACATCCACGCTTTCTTTTGAGAATATGATGATATCGTTGGCGAAAGAAAGGAACGGAACCCGAGGTCCATTGTGTCCAATTGGAAAACCAATGTAAGATCTTTCAAGGCTAGCTTCATCAGCCAATTTCCGAGCCAGAATCTCAGCACCTAAAATAAATAGGAAAGGAGATAAAGGACCGCCCTGACGAATTCCCCTTGATGGAATAAATAACTCAGTAGGGTCGTTATTGACTAGAACCGAGAATGAAACAGTCGTTATACATTCCATGACCCAAGAGATAAATGTATCGTGAAATCCGAACTTCTGGAGCACGCTTTTAAGCATATACCAGTCGACCTTCATTAATACTTGTATAAACTTACTTGTATCTGTGCATTACACACATTATTTACAAATACTTGTATAAACTTACTCTATGTACTACTTCTATTTTTCTTGAAATAATATTTTTAAACTATGCATATTTTTTTAATTATAAAGATAAAAACTATATAAAATATAAATTTTTTATTCAATCTTTTAAAAAAATAATATTATACTTATTCCAGAAGTTGGATCTAAATCAGAGCAAAACCAAGAAGCAATGGAAATACATTTGATGTCTACTGAAGGAGCTCGAAAATCGACGGAAGAACGCATGACATCGAGCAAAGCTGAGAAAAGAATGAGACACTGAAGAGTGGTCGATATAGACCTATATTGGTCGATATCGACTTGATTCCAGTCGAAATTTCCAGATCGACTCGGCAAGACGAGCAGAATCCGAATCCGAGAAGACTAAAGACCAAGTCAATTTTCCTGCTAGAGTCAATATCGAGCGAGCAGAATCCGAATCCGAGAAGACTACTCGATATCGACCAACTTCCAGCGTCGGAAACAAGTCAATTCCGAGCCCTTTGAAGATATTCCGAGTGGAGATGCCTTACACATGAAGATTTGAGAAGATTTAGCTTTTTATCTTTTTATCTATCCTAAGGGTGTAACATTTAATTACCCTATAGGATTTATCTTGTTTACTAAATTAGATTTATTTATTTCCAAGTAGAATTATATCTTTAGGAATAGATAGATTTCCTTACCTCGACTAGCAAGGATTAAGGCATATAAATAAAGCTCATGGGGCTAGTTTTTAAGCATTCCAATTAAGAGAGAACAAGAGTAGGAGAGTTAGGAGAGAGAGCTTGGAGTCGAGAGGTGTTTTGTCCTGCGAGAGCGGATTTGGCTTCAATCGGTTGTAAGCTTTATTTTTGTTTATTAATGCAATTTAGTTTTCTTTTATTATTGATGAGTTTCCCTATGATGAAGAGCGAGTAGTCCACCTACTTCTAGGGTCGGGGTGAGCCCGATGATAGCCATCCATGTTTGAGGTAAAGATTCGACCTGTATTGTGTTTTGATCATCCACTTCCTTTTATATGTTTATTACCTAATTAATAGAGATTCAGGTTATCAACTTGGATTATAAACATAAAATTGGTAGATACAATTAGGGTTTCTTGAAAGAGTTGTCTAATTATTGAAAAAGGCGAAAGCTTGATCCTTTGATGTGATTGCATGATTATTTCTCTTTATCTTGCCAGATGCATGTTTGGTTATCGTTGTTGCAAACCCCGGTCTTGAAAGTTCTCTTTTACATTGTTTATTTCAAAATCTGCGAATTTTAGTGTTCGTTACGTTTCTGTGTTTCACTCGATATCGACTTACACAGGCCGATATAGAGTATTCTGGTCGACCGGCAGTCTTCTGAGCCGGTCGATATTGGGTACTGACTTGGTCGATATCGAGCTGCACTTGGTCGATATCGACTTCTGCTTGTTTTGTTTTTCTGCAAGTACAGGTGAAGTCGATGGAACTGGTCGATATAGACCTGACTGGTCGATATCGAGTGGATTTGATCGAAATTTGCCGACGACTGCAGAATTGCCAGAAATCGACTCACTGGTCGATATCGAGCACTACTGGTCGATATCGAGTGGTTTTCTGGAGTCGAAATCTGACGTGAACTATCTGCCACCTGAGATCCACTGAAACGCTTCCTCGAGGATCGATCCTGACTTCCTATTGCTACATCAGAAGGAAGTCTTGTAATTATTTGCGTGGGCACGAATCTGATTTGATTTATATTATTATTTATTAAACTCGATTTCCTCCCTTCAACAGATTCACACTTCATGTTTTTTTTTGAACCACAGTTCATGTTATTTACATCAATAAAAACAATAATGGATATGAACATGCAATTAACTATTTTTAGGCAAAGTTGCACAAATATACCAAAAGTTGGTGGTTTGGCAAAAATAGCATGGCCATTGTAAAAATAGGGTGCGGAGAGGCAAATGCCACTTTTACAAATTGTAAGAGGGTGGGTTCAACCGGTTACAAGTCAAAAAAAAAGAAAAAAAAACAAATAGCTAGGGGTGGCAGAGGAGAGAATGAGGCACGCCATGTGTCGCCATGAGAGAGGGTAATAACATGTCAAGAGAGGGAGTGATGTAATGGAACATTTAATGCTCCTCTTTATGCATCTTAGCGCGAAAACAAAAGAGGGACAAATGATTGGGCTTTTAAATCAAGGAAGTGAAGTTTTCCCACCTAAAAATAGCAGGGAGACACATGTCAAATCCAAAAAGCATATATTAACGAAAATGGGTAAGAAAGCTTACAGTATTTGCTTTACGTGCTGGATAAAAATGATGTGTCAGTTATTATGTTTTACGTACCACCAACATCGATCTAAAATTGTGCCAAAAAAATAATTTCATGGCAATAATATTTCGATGCCTACGAATTGCTAACAAATCCATGAAGTCCACGAATCATACGATGGAGAATCTTAAATTGCTGGCACAGTTTAGCGTTCGATCGACACACAATATTAAATTGTTGGCACGTATTTTCTATTGGTTGACATGCAACTAATCACTAGGTTGTCCGTATTTCTGATTCTTCGTCAATGATATAACTTTCACTTTCCTTCTATCCTCTACCTCTCTCATCTGCGAAAAGTTGGTTTTCCCTCTCCCTTTTTTATGTAATGTTATCTCTCTCTCTCTCTCTCTCTCTCTCTCTTGAAGGTCTCCTTTCTCTTCTCCCCCCTATCTCCTCTGCCCACCCATCGGCTAGTTTTACAAAATTATTGGGGCCATGGCTACTTTTGCAAATTTTTTGGAGGGGGGATTAGTTTTGCAAATGGCTAGACAAATTGGTATATTGAATGATATTTGCTCTATTTTTTATTTGTTGAAAAGACTTAGATGTTATTTCATAGAGTTTACATTGACAACATACTATGTTCACAAACAGATACGTATACATATAGATAAAAAAACAAAAGGCAAGAGATTTTGAATTTAGAGTTTGTAATCCAAACTTTATTAAACCAAGCTGAAATAAGAGCATACTCATAGCTAATTCAAATTCCATATAGTAACAAAGGTTTACAATCTGAGCTATCTTAAATCGACAATGAAACCCTCATGCTCCATCCTACTCTATCAACCCCACGTCACGTTTCAATTATGCGTCAGTCCAAAAGATTGACTAGACATAATTGAGACTTGTTCAGCTGTCTTAAATTGACACATAATAGACAAATGTGACTTACACAAGTCCTAATTATACGCTTGTGCACTCTCTTGGGTTGCAAGATTTATTATCGATTTCTAATTAATCTTACAAAATACACATTAATCATACAAAATGAGTTTACTTTGAAAGATAGCATAAGATCCTAAATGCTCAAAAAATGATAACCATATTTTAGTACAAAAGCAAAGAAAGTACATTGACACAATATTATTTATGGGATTTCACATCCTCATCATGATTTTGCAAGGCTAGGATAACACTTAGAGCCACCGTAGTCGCCCTCCTACTTTGCTTATTGTGCTTTTGTTGGGATGCTACAAAGCACTTTCTTGTCGCTTGTCAATCTCACCGGAGACAAATGGGAAGGAGAACCGAGCTCAACAGATCCCAACGTAACAACCCAACATAACCGCCCTCCTACTTTGCTTATTCATTGAAGCTTGCTTCATACTAACTTCACTCCTCCCATTCTCACTCACTCAATATTTTATTATCATACTTTTCTTGTTTGCTTCTTGTTTGGCCTCATTCCTTATCCCAAAATCAATGGAAGATATTAGTGACTCAAACTTTAACTCAACTCAACTTGATTAAAAATGAAACACACTTACACACACAGGAGTTTAATATTGTCTCCATGCATGTGTTTATAATCAATATGGAACAAAAGCGTAAAGAACGAGATTTATCTTCAAAGCTGATTTGACTAAAGCGTTCTTCACGGAAGTTGTATTCACTGAAAATAGTTTTCCAACAAGTACTTCAAACGGAATTTTATACAACTTGAAGAAGCCACAATATTGATTTGTTGCCAAACGGTTTTCTCAAATGACAGCTTGTGTATGGCTCCCACAACAAAAGTTATGTAGGGAAAATGACGGAAGAGGAAGTCGTGGAAGCCACGCACGCACGAGCCTTTGATAATAAAGGGTTCGCAAGCGACAAAAACCCTAGGAAATATGTCTGAGATTCACCAGAAAGGGGCTTGAAATCCAATAAGGAGATAAAAGAGAAAATTCTCTAAAAGTTTTAATTGAAATATGAATAATAATTATGCATGGTTCGAGCCTACATGTGTTTATATAGGAAACAAACCCTAAAAAGGTAGAAAAGAATCCTAGAAGATAAAAATCAAAACTTAGGCGTCAAGACAAACTAAAATCTATCTTAAGAAAAGATAACATATAGAAAACAAAAGATATAAATACCTAAAATCCTAAAAAAAAATAGAAAACCCTAATTTCATCCTAATTAAAATCCTCTTACATCAGACTCCTCCACTTGAAGCGAGATGCACTTGCACTGACAAAATATAGTAACAACATAATCAAAAACAAAATAAATTTCTAAAAAATTAATAAAGAGTCAATCATGAACTTACCTTGAATTGTCCACAATCGTCTCTTTTGGCTTTCTTCATCTTGGCTTTAACTTTTGATTAGGTAAGGTATCTTCATGAGTAATGAAATTTTCATTTTCATCAATTGATTGATCAACGATCAAGGTGGAGAAATTATCATGATTTGTATAATCTCTCTCCATGGTGCATCTCAATGTGTAATACTTATAGATTAAGAGAAGTACACTCAAACAAAACCCTAGCCCCAATCCCTCTCTTTCCACTACACAACCTCAGGGAGAAAACCCTAGCCCCAAACTCGCCGCCATCACGACTAGTCCCGCTCAACCACCCCGATGAGTACCACCACCAACCAGAACCACCTATAAAGGTCTTCCCCAAAACCACCTATGCCTACCAAAATCGAACCCAAACTCCCAAACAAAATCTGAGTGAAAACCTTCCACTCCCAAATCGTAAGATCCATACAATAATTTCCCAGATCTGTCTTCTAAGAACTATTACACATAAGGGTGGGTGCGGGACGGGACGGGACGGGACGAGGTCGTGCGGTGTCCCGTCCCGCGTAATTTTGGGGGACAGAACCGGGACCGGGATGGGACCGGGACGGGACGGGCCTTGTCCCTCAAATAAAAAAGATTATAAAAAATAAAAAAAATTGTGTATATTTTGCGATTTTCAAACACGTAACACATATAAATCTATAAAAAAAATTATATTTTACGGGTTTCCCTATATACATACATATACGTACGTGTAGACATGGCTACGGGTCACGGGTCAGGCGGGTCGACCTGTGACCCGCCGGGTCAGGGTCCACGGGTCCAAGGGTCGGCTAGGGTTGAGGGTTAGGGTTAGGGTCGGGGAAAAGTTAACCCGTGACCCGGCGGGTCCGACCCGGTTCGACCCGTCGGGTCAACCCGCCACTTTAAACAATATTTTTTTTGAAAAAATTTATTTTTAATAAAATAAATTTATAATTAATATGTAAATTATATAAATTATTCTTAGAATAATTTATAATATTACATAATGTAATATGCAATGGCAATGTGAGACCTAGCACCCCATGCTTATCCTTTTATAGACTTAGCACCCACCATTTCCTCTAGTTTTAAATGTGGGACAAGAACAAGGGTAGAAACTAGAAACTACACCATGTCTTCAATCTCTATCATTCGGTTTTTAATGTCAATCCATACTTATAAATTTTTATCATATACAAACACTAGTACTATACTTTATATAAATATTATTTAAAAAAATATATATTTTACCTATCAATTATGAAAGAAATAATGAACGGGTAACAAGAAAGTGTGAAGTTCAACAATATACCTTAAACATTTGTGTTATTTGTGGATCCACTGTTAAATCATTCTATATGATACTAAGTTAGGAGTCTTTATGATATAATTTCAAATAATACAAATATTGTTATTGATAAAGTCGTTACACTTGTATAGTATCCTTAATGTCGAGTTTTCGTTTATTTTCAAAATGATATAGAACTTCGGATTTTCAAACAGAAGAATGAAATATAATATTGGAAATACTTTTTCAATTTGTCTTTTCATGTACGTCATAACAAGCAACCCAAGTATGTAATTCTAATAACATCACTATTAAGTGATGTGGCTAATTCAACTTTGAACGAGAAAGTTTAACATATCTATATGAAGAAGAACCTATATTTGAAATCATTGATCAAGAAATTAACATAATAATGCAAGTAAAATAAAATACTTATGATTGATTAATGGATCAACACAACTATGAATTAAATTAAATAGAAATATTAATCCAACATAACTTGATATATTGTATCATGATGTTTCATCACCATGTGTTATTCATTTCATTAAATCCTAAGAGCTAAACACTTTAATTATATTATTATATGTTACATCATATAATCCAAATACTTAAATTATATTATATTCCACCATATAATCCAAAGACTTTAATTACATTACATTTTACATCATATACTTAAATATCAATTTCTCACAATTTCTTTCATATCTCATATTTCTGTCCCACATCGAAAGTGGGCTACATACCTCTATTTTCTCTATATATAGATCCTCATACCCTACTTGTTATTCACACAGTCCAACCTTTTCTTTCCCACATCTAAAGTGTAATGAAATGATGGGAGTGGAATGAAGATATCTATATATATCTTCTCACATACCATGTTTTGTCAACCTTTAATCTTTCCATTTCGAAAGTGTGGTGAAAGACTTGAGTTGAGTTTTATTTTGGGTTTAAAACAATTTTTTTTTAAAAAAAAAATGGTTGACCCGGCGGGTCGACCTACAAAACTCGTTGGGTACCCGATTTGGTGCTACATGGCCGACCCGGCAGTCCAACTCGCCGACTCGCCGGGTCACCCAACCCGCCGACCCGTCCCAACCCCGGGTCAGGGTTAGGGTCACCCTCCCTGGGTTGTCGACCTGGCGGGTCCGACCCGTCTACCCGGCGGGTCGGATCCGTGGTCGTGTCTACGTACGTGTATCACATATACACACCGATGAAATTGTATACACTGCATAATATGTTTCAACTTACTGATCCCACATAGAGCTTAATATGTACTCTGTATTATACTGTATATAATAAAGAATACATTGTATAAACTGCATAATATGTATACACCGAATGAAGTCTTTTTTATTTTATTTTATGCATTACTGCATATGTATTATATATAATAATACATATTTACATTATTTTATTTATATACTCCCTCCGTCCAAAAATACATTGCATTTTAGGCTTGTGCACGCCAATTAAGGAATTTATTTTACCTCTTAATTTTCCTCATCATTAGTATTAAAGGTTAAAAGTTAAAACCTTTGATTATCCATATTAAGGTAAATTATGGGGTAAATTTTAGAGTTAAATGTACTTTAGAGGTAATAAATACTATCTACACATCTAAAAGTCCATGTATTTCTGACAAAATTTCGAGGCCTAAAAGGCAATGTATTTTTGGACGGAGGGAGTATATATGTATATGCGGGACGGGACGGGATTTGCGGGATTGGAACGGGTCGTCCCGCGTCCCATCCCGCATCATTTTTGCGGGACGGGACCAGGACGGGACCGGGATTTGCGGGATTTGTGCCCACCCCAAATTACACATGGTAAAAGAAACAAGAGAGAGAGAGAGAGAGAGAGAGAGAGAGCGCCCCAATGGCCCAACAAAATGGAAACAAAGCGGGTGAAGGGCAAAAAAGGTGATTGAAATTTAAAGAAAAGGAAGAAAGGGGCTCCAATCCGGAGGTGGTGGCGGCGATTTCGGGTGGTGCAGCGGCTGTTGTGGGCTAGGGGTGGTGGAGGTGGTCTGCGTACGGGCGTTCTACTTCTACCTCTTCTAGTTGACGGTTTTCACGCCTCCCTCACGGTCTCCTCCTCTCTCGAGCACGACTCCCCTTTGTCGCCCGTATTTGGCTCGACGCCATCGCCGAGGCTTTCTAATGACTCTCCACTTTCAGATCCACACCAGGCTCAAAACCAAGAAAGTAAAAGGATATCACAGTGTCAAATCTCGTCGCATATTACAAATTTACTGGTCTGTCAATGGCTTGTTGGGGTGGAATTCTCAGCATGGAGTGTTCGGTGTTGGATGTTGTGCATTTGTGAGGAGATGTATGACCCGACGTCCTGGAGTCGATCAATCATTGTTTCGGAGGCCCGTCTGTCTATTTGGGATAGGGGTATGAGTACTCGGCCTCTCCCATGGTCTCACCCTGGGTTTGTTGGGGTTCGGCCTGCATAGATTTGGTGGAGGATTAGGGCTCGTCGATCGATCGGTGATCTGAGCCATATAATTGTCCACTACTCCACGGCATCGGTCGTTAGGTATGGATCTTCAAGGGTCAGCGATTTTGGCTCTCTCTCCCATCCTCTTCACATCTTTTTAAGGATGACTTGGTGCAAATTTCTTCTTCACACCCTCCTTCACTCTCTTGTTCTTAGAATCACTATCTTGCTTTCAACCTCTAACCATCCTTTTGTTTTCTTTGCTGCAATGACGTCCTCTTCTAAGGACAAAGGAGAAAAAACTATGGAGGCCGAGTCTCTCGTGCCTCCAACAAATAACTCCCGAAAGGGCCCCAAAACTTCTTCTTCTGGTTTACCTTCTGATGGGCTTTCGACCTCATCGGTTGGTTTGCCAAAAGATAGTCAAAAAATGTTTGAAAATATCTTGCAGAAGTCCAAGATTGACATCCAAATGATACAAGAGATACAAGTTGGTTAGGAAATTAAGTTCGCTCGGTTGTGTTTCACCTCTTCTATGCAATCATTCATTCATTTGTGAGTCAACAAATTCCCGTGTTTATGGTCTTTCTAATTCAAATCTTTGGCGGAAGAAGTTTTTTCAAGTGCATAGCTGATCGGAATAATTTTATTTGGAGGTACTGTTTTGGTTTAAGTAATGCAACGTCTAGTTTAGGAATAATAAAGGTGTCACGTAAGATAGGTGTGGGAAATTTAGCATTTGATATATTAATCTTAGCAAGAGCCAGGAGGCCTTCTTCGATCGTCCATTTATGCAATGTTCTTGACGATAGAGTCTCTATGAAAGATGTATGTTTTATCCAGGAATCTTATGTTAATCATTTATGCACAACCATAATTCTCTCCTGTATAAGAAACACATGAAATTTACCTCTCGCATTCCGTTGAGACATGTTAGATCAGTAGCTTTTGAAGCGAATAAATAAATTTTCTAGAAAATTTTGTTGAGTAAATATCGATATCATAAGGTGGAGATAGGTGGTGGGTATCCTTGTATTTTTTGGAAAATCTTTGTGTATGGGTTTGTGAACGTTCTTGGATGTTTTAGTCACTATGAAGTGGATTTGAGTGTGAATTTTTTTTGGGTATATATTATTTGGAGGTGGTGTCTATGTATAAGTGTTGTAATTGGCTGATCGTCTCCCTCGCCTTTGATCTTGTGTCAAACACTTGGCGTATGGATTTGAGTTGGGCTATCTGAGCCATTTGGAGTCTAATGTTGAGGACAACTTCCCTTGCTTGTCCACTGTCATTCATTCCTCGCTTGGGCAGTAACAATAATGCTGAGAACAACATCCCTGAGGGGGTTTTCCGCTCCAATGATGTAAGAGAAATCACACGCATAACCTTCCAAGTAATATACCATAAAATATTGGGTAATCCTCCCCTTGATAAACTAGTTGGGTTTATAATGTATTAAATCGACTATGGTAGTTTGGCTCCTAAACTATGCTCAATGGTTTATAATATGTCCAAGGAAGAATATATGTCTGATTGTTGATCTACCGGTTGCTCGTTGGAAGAAATCTCTATTAATCTCCCACTTTTTCTGGGCTACAGCATCAAACGTGGCTCCTTGCTTCTATTCAAGCTTCTTAGCTCGTTATGAATGGTTTGCTAGGAGAAACACAAATACTAGGATTAGGAATTCCTCCACGAAAATTGCTCAGCATCACCTGTCGAAAAAAGATTGCTTCTTGATACCTCCCTGCACTTCCAAACTGAAAAACCATGAATTTAGGAAGCTTGGGGGTGTTTATGAAGGAACCTGGTGCAATAACAAACCTATTGGGTTTTGTTTATCCATCGCCTTCCTGGTTTCCTCCCCTCCCAAAGTGCCCAACACGTGTAATAGATGGAACAGGGAAGATCACTGCAATATGATAATTACTATTGAAAGACCAATTTTGGGCATCCATTCAACTAGTGACCATGCTCCTAACACAAAACCTTTCATTAGGAATCATGCTCCTAACACAAAGTCTCTCATTAAATTTGTAGCTCCCGAGCATCGAACTGATCTGCTGCATCCCATGTGGAATTTGGCGATCCCCTTCCATAAAAGCCCTCATAAGATTACTATTTTTAATCAACCATTACCTCCATCTCTTTAATCATAATAATAACTCACGAATCAAAATTTGCCTGCTTATGAGACTCTTCTCCCGGATCATTTCAGTTGGAGTATTGTTCTCAAGATGTGTCTAACTCCCCTTACAAACAAACTCAGTAGACACCCCCTCCCAAGTTCCCAACATAAAACTGTCATGAACACACCCCCTCCACAAATCTTCCTCCAAGACAATCACAATAGGTCTATTCCACCTTGGTATTGGCGATGTATCCCTCTCCTACTTGAGTTTCAATGGTGGATAGCTTGTGAATCTTTGATTGAAAACTTGTCATATTGGCTAATGTACAATATATGGGTTTTAGATGCTCCTTGCACCAGAAACTCCAAAAAGATCAATAGACACATGAACACAAACCACTCTCCTAAGAGCGCGTATTTACAGAAATATCCCAAACTGAAAAAAGATGGTCAAGAACTAAATATAAAAAAGCCAGGAGAAATTATTAAAGAGAAAATGTGTTGGTATGGGTGGGATCACCATTCGCTTACCCATACAAGAACAAGGTGGTTATGATTATTCGATATTGGAACTGTAGAGGTATAGGAAAGACAACCTTTTGGACAAATATCAATACGCGGCGTGTAATGGCCCGAGATTATGATTCCCAGGTTACGTTTCGAGGGATGAAACCCCTCATTATGATCTTGCGCCCCGAGTACAGGTTGAAGGTTTGAAATCAACAATTTCGCTTTGGAAATGGGATTTCATACCCAAAATTCGAAGGGATCGATGGAATCCCCGGGGAAGTCCCCTATACCTATCGTAAGTCTAAGTGTGGAAAACTCATGGTCATACAAAAAACGGAAGTAAAGTATAATACAAAAGGGGTGCCACGACAGATCCGGGTCAAAACATGAGCAACATTCAAATCCGAACCGTAATTAAATTGGAGAAGTCAGAGTCTCAACTCTCTCTTTCCGTCATGTTAGACCCTGCGGTCATGGAGCCAAGTCAGCATCAATAGTAGTAAGCATAACGGATACCTAAAAAATTGATAGTGGACGGGATCAGATCGATGCCCACTTTGGCTCTACATTCCGACCCTAAGCACACATATACGCTATACCTAATAAAGATGCTTCTAGATGCAAGAAGGAATATTAACACACTAACATGCTCCTACGATCAAGTGCATAAATATAATAAGGCCTTAACATAGAATACCAAGTGGTATATCCCTCTCCTACCTCCACCCCCTTCCGATAGGGCGGAGACTGGCCAGCTTGTGAATGCATTCCATAATAATCGGGTGGCACGCATGCCCAACCTACCCCACAATAAAGCCCGCAGGCAACTTTTACAATCATGCTCGTAATATAAGTAAAGAAATTTCCATATGACTCGATTGACTCGGGACGGGACACGATGGGACTTGGTCGTCCTAGGACCCTAGCAAAGACTCTAGTTACTTCACAGATAACTGTAGTTCTGTTTACATACACATAAAGAAATAAAATGCTCAACGGTCAATGCAACCTAGCATGGTACTACATGGCATGCTTATCATGAATGCAAGCACCTAGTATATCATGCACCTAAAGTATGTAATATCTCTATTTCAATCTGAGTAAGCTCCGAAGAGACTTACCTGTCTAGAAGATAAGCAAAAGAAGGATCCAACACACAGTAGTCACGATCACAGAGTATCACCTAGTACATAATGAAATATACATAAGTCTACATCCAACTCTTAAGCACTCAAGCACACCTCAATCAATAGAATTAGAACAAGTGCACATTATGAACATCATTTCATCGCATCATCCGCTCCACAAGATCACATCGTTCTCCATAAATCATTCAACCAATTCTGCATGTTCATATACATCATTTCCACATATACCTCAACGGTTCATCAAAATCATAAGACATAATTTGTGTGATATAAAATCCTACTACCTTGTCATAATTATCCAACATTTAATCCCTTATAATAATTCAACACAAGTCATGCTATTAGTCACACATATCACACCGTTAGTCAAACGATCATATTATCATCCTAGTTAGTCATCGAATAAGTCTAATTCCGAGATTAGATCCAAAACCGTTTCAAAATCCGAGTCAAATAGTTAAGAATTCCGACCCTTGAAAATACTCACAAAATTCCTTTTTCAATTTATTTATTAAATCGCTTTCCGACCCTGGAACTCTTTTCTATATTCTTTTTTTTTTAAATCTCCAAGTCCAAATAATGTTATACTTTAAACCCCCAATAATATTATATTTTATTTTAAATACCATTAATTAATTAATTAAATACGGATAAACCCGAACTGAACCGAACCCACAAATCCCAACCCGGTTTAAGTATTAAAACAATCTATATAATATATCAAGGCGGTGGAGCCCACAAGTAACGCCTTCTTCTTCATTTCAAATTGAAGATTCCCGCCGCCGCCAGCACCATTGCTTCGTTCAAAAGAGAACTGCCTGCTCGACCTTGCTCGCGCCCATCCTCGCAGCTCTCGCAGCTTCCTCATCCTCACCTCGCTCGCACTCTCGGTGTCCCGCCCTTACACAGCTCGTTGCACACCCTTCCTCGACCTCGCTCGTCGCCGATCGGTCACTCACTTCGCTAGAACTCTCTCGAGCTCGCCGGAGCTCTATGTTAAAAGTGCAGCTTAAACATATGTGATTCAAGCTTAGGTTTCATTTGATTTGAAATTCTATTGTTAGATCAATCACATCAGTAGAAGAAACGCAAATTATAGGTGATGAAAATATTAAAAATGAAATCCAAAAAGACTTTTAAAAAAGGTTCTTCCAGGAACAAAATTACTCGGCCCACCAATTGGAAGAATATCTTGCAGTAATCGACCCGGTGATTACAGAAGAAGAAAACAGGTTACTGACTCAACAACCAACGAATATCGAAATAAAAAAAGGAGTCTTTTAACTGGGTAGCAACAAATCTCTCGGTCCGAATGGTATGACGGCGGAGTTCTATAAAACAATATTGGGACATTATAGGCTCCGAGGACAATCTCTCTATGACTACACATTACTTCCCTAATACTGAAAAAGACATATGATAGGTTTTTTATTGCAGTCCATCACACACTTTCACACACTTCCCTAATACCGAAATTGTTGATAGGGCAGTCTATGAACAAGTGGATATCATCTTCCTAACACTGATTGGAGAAGATACATGTATTTGGCACCGCAACCCCCTTTTGAGATAAGCGGTTGGCCGTGGCAAGACCTTTTTGTTTTATCTTCCATATAAAAATTTTGACCTTTGGGGCCGCGTCAATTTTCCAAAATCATGAAAATTCGTCTGATGTTCTTTGATTTGTGGATGTGATTAGGGTTAGGCACTTGTAGTGGTGAACCAACCCTTTTTAGTTGGCCACCAATACAATCTGTCTTCAAAGGGCGTGATCGGTCGAGGGATTTTCATAATTTCTTCGGCTAAAGAGAGTGGGAGAACGGATAGTAGCTTCTCCCTCCACCATTGTTTTCCTATGATGAATTCGTTAACAGAGTCATTTAGACTTATATTATGATGAGAGTCAACTCTATCGATAAGAGGTGTCGTTGTTACCCAATTATCTTTTCAAAACTTGATTGATTTCCCATCCCCCACTAGCCAGATGAGCCCTGATTTAAACTTTGGCACCAATGAGCTTAGTTTTGACCATTGCCAAGATGCATTGCCTTTTCTAGAGTAGGAAAGGTTGTGGTCTTCTTTTAAATATTTGTACTGTATAATTTTGACCCAATTGTTTTCTGGTTCCGCCGGGATTTTCCATAGAAGTTTTAGTTGGAGTGCTTCATTCATGTCTCTGATTTTCCGTAGTCCTAGTCTTCCTGCCACTTTTGACTTACAAACTTTTTCTTCTAGGTCTCTTGCTCTAGGGGTATATTAAGAATTCCTTCTTGGTCTCTTGCTCTTGATCTAATGATTCCCGGTGAGGTTTGAAAAGACGATTTATGGTAGTTTACTTTTTGCCCGAAATATTTGCAGTAGTATTCAATTATTTCTTTAACTTTTGTACAAGTGCATTAATTCCATTGGAAAATATTATTACATCGTCTGTAAAGGCTAGGAAATGGATGCAGGTTCCCGAGTGGCCAAATCTGAAGCCGACACTTTTGTGATTAGATTCTGCCTCCGCCGATAGTTTTCGAGCTAGGACTTCTGCACCGAGGAGGAAGAGAAAAGGGGAGAGGGGGTCCCCTTATCTCAAACCCCCCGTTGGTTTGAACAGGTCTGTTGGTCCATTGTTTACTAATACAGAGAAAGATAATGTAGTCACACATTCCATAATTATGTCTACAAATCTTTGATGGAATCCAAATCTTTGGAGGACTGTTTTTGTAAATTGTCAATCTACTCTATCATATGTCTTTTCCATATCGAGTTTTATTGCAGTCCATCCCTTGGAACATTTTCTTATGCGAAACGAGTGGAAGATTTCATGTGCTATAAGAATATTGTCTTGAATTTCTCTATCAGATACGAAGGCTCCTTGTAATGGGTATATAAGTTGATATCCACCTGTTCATAGAATGCCCTATCAACAATTTCCAACAACAATCTCCCAGAGACCTATCTCAACGAGTCGACTCTCTCCTATCGGGAAATAGAGATATCAATTAAATTCTACAAATCTTAAGTTCCTCCCTTTCGATGGACATCAAACAATATATAGCAAGAAGATGGTGGACTATTTGGTTTATTAGAAACCAAACTATCTTAAGAAATGCAAACACCCCCTCCGCTGAGGGGATTAAATAAATGATAGGAGATAATATTGAAAATTGGAAAAGAGCTAGTGGTTGGAACGCATCTGACATAGAAGATCTGCTAAAACAGAAGGGGGGAAACAGTATCCCTAAAAACAAAAAAAAAAAACCCTACCGCTGGAGAAAACCCCCTATGGGCAACTACAAATTAAATTTTGATGGATCATTTATATCGAACTCAAATAGCTCTATTGGATACATCATTAGAGACTGGTAGGGAAATCCTATTAGCTTTGGAGGTAAAACCATTGGCGGACAATCCCCTCTCATGGCGGAAGCCCGAGCACTACGACTAGGGGTAGAAAAAGCCAAGGAACTACAAATTATGGATCTAATAGTAGAAGGAGAGTCAAAAATTATGACGGATTACCTAAGTAAAAAGGTCAGGTGTCCCTGGGAAATAGAAATGATTATGTCTGATATCCAAGCTCTTCTTAAAGGAGTAAAGAACGTCAGTACATCCCATATTCCCCGTATTGGTAATCAGGTAGTGGATAAAGTTGCACACCTTTATTACTCTACCAACGGGCCTGAGTTATACCATCATTTAGGTCTTCTAGACCTCATCCAGCATGATGCTTTCGAATAGATTTTCCCGTCCGAATCATTTTGTTGGATTCTTTCAGATCGGGTTTTCCATCAGAATTTTTACCTAATAAAAAAAATCAGTACATAACTAGCATATAGAAATAAAGAATTGAATTAATTGTACCTTTAGCTTTAAATGAAGAGGAAGGTGGAAGGTGAACTTTTGGCTTACAGTTCAATCGGATGAATTCTTCATGTTTGATTGGGAAGAAAGAAAAAAATATACATGAAAATCACAATAAATCTTTTTTATTAGGAATGATATATTACAAAAATATATATTGGGCAATTAAACAAGATTTGTATATTTGAATGGGTATATAGATCATTTTAAACTTTTGAAGGGTATATAAATAAATTGAGAAGATTTGATGGGTATATAGACAATTTTGTCTTTATAAGAAGTTATATAAGCCACAATCTATCTATCTATATATTTTAGTTATTTTTTTTACAGTAGGCAAGATGTAGGCAAATGTTACTAGGGTAAGGTGTCACCATGATCATCCGAAAGGATGATGTTACAGAGGTCCCTAAGATTAGGGATATTGCATAGATTACAAATGTCACTAGACTTAGCTATGAAATCTGCTGCTCTGTTGGCTTCTCTGTAGCAGTGTCTGAATTCAATATTGTCGAAGCTGGCACTAAGACTTTTGATAATCTCCATTTCCCTTAATATTTCCCATCTAACGTGATTCTTATCGTTAATGGCTTTGGTAACTTCCAAACAATCACCTTCCACTATGACTCTCCTTATACCTTTGGATATGGCTAAATTAACACCTGCGTAAAAAGTTGCAGCTTTTGTTTGGATAGCAGATGAGGCTGCAGTTTCCAATTGAAGAATATCAATCACTGAACCGTAATAATCCCTAATAATCACCCCCACTCGGCAAGCGCGCCCGTGAGTTTTAGTGAGCCATCTGCATTTACTTTGTAGATAGCCCTAGTTAGATTAATCCATCTAGAATTGCGTTTCCTTTTGATACTTGGTGCTGGTTTGGTAGATGGGGATTTATTCGCAGTATGCCAGTCAGCAAGAGCTGACAGGCAGCGTACTGCAATGTTGTGGGAAGTCCCTTGTTGTTTATTCCTGAAAATCGGATCATTCCTGGAATCCCAGATCTTTTGCCAAATGAAGCTAAGTTCCTCTAGATCTTTTTTGTTACGGTTTGTGCTAAATAGGTCCTTGATATTATTATAGTTGTTGGGTATTAGTGGTTTGTTTCTGCCTACCAAGTTCTCATAGGAGGCAATGGTAGTCCTTGTGAATGGACATGTTAGGAAGAGGTGGTTGTTATCTTCGCTATTGTTATTGCAAAGGCAACAGTTAGAGGGTACTCTATTGAAATACCTGTTTAATCTATCCTTAGTATCAAGGCTGTCAGAAGTAATCTTCCAAAGGAGGTTTTTAATTTTTGGTGGGATGTGTAGTTTCCAAATCCACTTATAGTCATCATTATAGTTGTTGTTATTTATTATCCTTTGTCTTACCGATCTAGTTGTAAACTGTCCATCCGGGTCATATTTCCAAACAATTTTATCTGGGGTACTCCAAGTTGGAACTCTGATTTTAATAATCTTAAGGACAAGGTTTTTGGGGAAAATCTCATGAATGAGAGGAATATTCCAATGTTTATTAATTTTGAGAAGTTGGCTAACCTTAAGATCAGGGTCAAGATTCTGTTGAAAGTCTGATAATTTTTGATATGGTAACCAGTTGTCTTTCCAAACATTTATAGATTCACCATTTCCTATGATCCATAGTAGACCTTGAGAGAAGTTTTCTCGTAGATGGAGGAGTCTGTTGAATTGCCATGAAGTATTCTGCGAGGATTTTCTCCATATTAGTCCTTGGTGCTGAAGGTATTTTTCCTTTATTATTTTAACCCAAATGTTATTGGGCTCATGATAGATTTTCCATAAGAGTTTCATTTGGAGACTTATGTTCAGTTCTTCAGCAAGCTTTAATCCGAGTCCACCTTGCTCTTTTGGTTTGCAGATCTTCTCCCAACTAATCAAGGGGGTGTATCTTTCATATTGTAGCTTATTCTAGAAGAAATTTTTATTTATTTGATCAATTTGGTGAAGACCTCCTATTGGTAGAAGGAAGTTTTGCATCAAATAATTGGTTTTGGAGCTTAAATTAGCTTGGATAAGAGATGCACGACCGACCTGTGTTAGAGTAGATGCTTTCCAATTGGATAATTGTTTTTTTTCAGGCTTTGTATAACCTCATCAAAGATCTCATTTTTAACTCTACCCCTTACCAGAGGTATTCCAACGTATTTCTCAAGGGTTTTGGCTATATGAATGTTCATCTCTCGGTCTAGGGAGTTAGCCAGATTTAGGCTAATGTTTTCAGATACTTGTAGAGATCTTTTGTTATAGTTTATAGTTAGACGTGAGAGGTTAGAGAAGTTATTTAGAATATTTTTGATGGTGTATAGGCTTTTATGAGAGGCTCTGGCGAAAATAATTGTATCATCTGCAAACGTAAGAAAGGGTCTGGTAGTGTCATTTGTTGCTAATTGGATTCCAACGAGTGCATCATTGTAATGTGATTCCTCAATTAGTTCTCTGGCCAAATTTTCCCTGATAAGAATGAATATATAGGGTGCTAGGGGGTCCCTTTTTCATATACCCCTACCTGGTTTGAAAGGGGTACCTGGGCAGTTGTTCACTAGATCTGAGAAGGTGGTTGTGGTAATGCAGTTCATGACCCAAGTGATCCATTGGGGGGAAAATCCAAATTTGGTGAGAGGTGCTCGAATATAATCCCAATTGATTCTATCGTATGCCTTTTCCATGTCAAGTTTGATTTCCATCCATCCTTTTTTCCCCCTTTGTTTGTGGAAGTTATGAAATACTTCATGGGCTATGAGGGTGTTGTCTTGAATAGATCTTCCTTCAACAAAGGCACCTTGAAAGGGGTTAATTAATTTATTTAGGATTGGTTTGAGCCTATTGGCAAGGATCTTAGTTATGATTTTATAAATGGTGTTGCATAAGCTAATAGGCCTATAGTGATTGATATTTAAGGGATTCTCTATCTTAGGAATGAGGGCAATGAACGTCTGGTTCATTTGAGTTAGCATGCTGCCAGAGTGAAAAAAGGCTTTAACTGCTTTACAGAGATACGCTCCAACTATTTTCCAGTATTTGAGATAGAATTCAGGAGGGTACCCATCAGGGCCTGGAGTTTTATCTACATCCATACTACTGATAGTTTCTTTGATTTCTTTGTTAGATGGCAGGGTTAGTAAGGCAGCATTCTCCATGGGTGTGATTTGGGACTGAATATGCTTAATTTGATCACTGGAAATAGGGGTTCTATTTTGAGCTATGAACATGTCAGACATTTCTTTGGTGATTTGGTTGGCTATATCATCTTTTTCCATTAGCACAGATCCATCTTTTGTGGTAAATGTGGCTGTGGAATTTATGTGGTTCTTGATTTTGGTAATAGTTCGATAATATTTGGTATTCCTATCTCCTAGCTAAAGATGTTTAATCTTAGATCTTTGCTTCCAGAATTGGAGATTATAGTCTAGAAGAGTATTCTTTTTCCTTTCCAATCTAGCAAGCTTTCTAGCATCATCATGAGACAATGTACCCCAAGGGAGTTGAAGCTGTAGTTTTTGGATGTTGATTTCGATTTCAGATAGCTGTCTTTGGATGTTGTTTTGGTTGTGTCTTTTTAACCAAGTCTTGATAGTCTTTTTAAGAAGCTTTTGTTTTTGCATGAAAGAGTATGCAAAAGAACCTGTTATCTTGTTGTTCCAAACCTTGGAAACAATGGCTTCAATATTGGGATTAGTGGACCAAGCCATCTCAAATCTGAAAGGATCCCCTTTTGGGTAGTTTAAAGAACCAATCTTTAAGGTGATGGGGCAGTGGTCGGAGAAAGAGAAGGGGTGGTGTTGAACTCTAAGATTTTTAAATTGGAACATTATATCTTGGTGGGCAAGAATCCTACCAAGGCGTTCATAGGTGTTTTTGGGAGTGTTATTGGCAGTTCTTCTCTAGGTAAAGGGGGAGCCAAGGTATGGTATAGTTTGGAGGTTAAGATCATTCTTAAGCTCTCTATATCATTTATGGATGGGGTGCAACCACCCACTTTTTCAGTATCATCTTCTATATCATTTAAGTCTCCGACGATTATAATTGGAAGCATATGTTTATTGACAGCAGTGATGATCTCAGACCAGAAAGTGTTTTTTTCTGATTCATTAGTGGGGCGTAGACAAAGATGATGGCAAGATCAGTTTGGTCGATTGTGATTTTTAGCATACAGAATCTCTGATGTTGTTCAAGGATTGTATCGCTAGCAGAGGTTTGGTAAGTTTTGGAGAGAATCCAAAGACCTTCTTTAGCACCACTCGATGGGATGGTTGTAGCATTATTGAAGCCAGATTCTTTGAGATTGTAGTGTGTAGGGGAATCACTTGATTTGGTTTCGGTTAAGGCTAGAATGTCAAGTTTATTGTTGTACCTGAGTTGGTTGATTTCATGCCAAAGAAGAGGCAGCATGGAACCCCTAATATTCCAGTAGGCGACTCTAAGCATGAAACCAAACAAGAGCTATGCTACATAGCTTAGCAATCAGGAACCAATCTCTTTAGTGATTAAGATTATTGCACAAGGATGTTATGATGAGGAGATAATCTAAGAAGTGTCCTTTATCTCTTTGATTGTTACTGTAAGATTTATTTAATTGAATGGAGCTGAGGTAGTGATTTTTACCTGAGCGAGCTCCTCCTTCCAGGAAGATTGCAAGTTTGGTCTTGTCCCCAGCTTGATGATCTTCATGTGTACATTGGTGGTTGCATTCGTGATGGGCAGCATGGTAGCTTGTTGCACAATGGTTGAGAAAATTGTTGTGTGAGAGTTGTTGGTTTGAAAGTTTGGTTTGGCTTTCCACCATGAAGGGACCAGAAGGCCTTATGGGAATGTTAGCCGATTGTTGTTGGATAAGTTTTGAGGAATACATACCTTTTTTTTCCTTTTATATAGTTGTGCTCAAGCAACCATCTCTTGGTTCCATATGGTGTTGATATATCAGAATTGGTTTTGCAGGATATGAGGTAATGACTTGAGAGCTCATAGCTAATTCGGGGGGGGGGGGGATATAAGATAATAGCATCAAAGTTAATATAAGCAGCATAGATATAAGGGAAATTTGAAATTTTGCATAAGAACAACCAAGAAACTTGACTCCCGCCAAGGTAGAAACTTTGGAGAAGCCACCAGAACCAACTACTGAACAACAATATCCAGAACAAAGAAACCAGGTTCAAAATACAACTAGGAAAGCTGATAAGCAGGGAGATAGGTGTAATATAAAGCCTAAGATTATTTAAGAAAGTATGATCTTTAGTAGGATCACACATCGAGCCCTGCATCAAGGTGGCATTCAACATTAGACCTTCTTCTTCTTGGGCTTCTTGGTTGCCGGTGAAGTGGTCTCAGTCTGGTCATCATCTTCTTTCCTCTTGCTCTGCTTAGTGTATTGAGCCATGTGTTCATCTTCAGGGGATCTTATGACAATTCCCCCCATCTTCTTGACAACCAAGTTGTCGGATTTGAGGGACAGGTGGGATTCTTCAGAGTTAGTGCCAGGATCAGTCATCTTGCCTTTGATTTGAGCTCTCAGAAGATCTTCATATGCACTCTCAGGGAGCAGATTAGCCATGGCAGGGGTAGAGGGAGCACTGGTGCCAATGATTGAATGAAGGATAGAGGGGGGCAATCACTAAGGGTGTTATTCGAGCCGAACGAGCCGAGCTTGACATGTTCAAGTTCGGCTCGAACGGTAGACGAGCCGAGCCGAGCTCGAGCCTAAAATTTGTACGAGATTTTTTTGGCGTTCAGGCTCGGTTCGCGAGCCCAAACACATACTCGAGCTCGAGCTCGATAGGCTCAGCTAAGTTAAGTGAAAGAGCCTAGACTCGTTCAAGCTCGGTTAGGCCAAATTTTTTTTTTTTAATAGAACTCGGTCAAGCCATTTCTAGACAATGGAATAGTTGATTTCATTCTTATTTCAATCAATTTCAACAAGAAAGAAGGATGTATTATACAATTTTTAACAAAGGAAATATCACGGCAACAGAGGTTAACAACTGTCCGATTCCAAACAAGCAAAAGGAATCCACCGCCTTCAGTGAAGCTGCAGTCGAAGATATCGAAGGAAGATTTAGGGAACCCGATACCATGGAATCTCGAATATCCCGCCGGTGGAGCCAAAGGAATATTTGTGGAAGCCGATGCCATGGAATCGAAGACGGATCTAAGAAGAAGATGCAGTGACGTTGCAGTCCCGGTGCCACCTTGGGGGAGGTAAGGAGGATGGCGCCGTGGCTCGGCCGGTGTACAGAGGAGTGGCGACAACGGTTCGGTGGAGCCTGGGAGTGTGGAGGCGTGGAAGACATGGAAGAGTGTGGACTGTGGAAGCATGGAGAGAGTACAAAAAAGCGGCTGTGAACCTAATTAGAAGGTAGGGCAGGAGATTCTACAAAGAGAAGGGTATAAGAGATTGGGTTCGATTAGGTTGGGCTTTATTTGCATAAGTTGTCCAACCCAATTAGAAAACTTTTATTTGGTTGGGTTCTATTTGCCTCTAGACATATCAGTAAAAGTGACAGTTTAAAAAAAAAGTAAATGACGAGCTTCCGAGCTCGGTTCGGGCTCGGCTCGAGCTCGGCTCGGGCTCGGTTCGATCCTAAAACCTTATTCAAGCTTGGCTCGTTTTCCCTCTATGAACGAGCTTTTTCGAGCCGAGCCCGAGTCGAGCTCGATCTGTTCGGCTCAGATAACAGCCCTAGCAATCACAAAGGGAGAGTTTAGGGATTCGGCTGACAGTTTAGCAGCATGAGCATTATTGAGGGCAATCAGGTGGTTGATAAGCTCATTGGGGTAAGAGGGACTAGCAAGCTGGGTAGAGTTGTACTTGGGTTGGACAATGTTGGAGCTAGAGGCAGGGAGGAGCCCAAAGTCACCGTATCTAGGCTGCATAGTTTGAGTCACAGCAGGATCAACATCCCCCTGAGGGTAGGTGTGTGGCATATTGGGCATGTTGAAGAGTCTAATGTCATGTCTGGAAGGGTTCATGGAGGGCGGAAGAGCAAGGAGATCAACATTGGGGTTTTCCTCAAGACCAAGGTTGAATTTCCTGGGTCTAGGGGCATTGAGTGGGCAGTCATCATACGAGTGATCATAACCCCCACAACATCCACAACCATCAGAGAAATCTTCATACCATATTCTGAGTTTTATGTTCTCATTCTCATTTTTTCTTATGTTGACAAAGGTAACCAGCTTGGTTAGGAGGGATACATTGACAAAGGCTCTAGCAAATCTCATTTTGTTTCTAATGTTGGAAACTTGATCAATTCTGATCAAAGCTCCCACACCTCTAGAAGCCAAAAAGAAAGCTATAGCCTCAACAGTGTAAAATTGATGAGGGAGGCCAGAAATTCTTACCCAAACATCTACATTGGTGGTATCTTCATCAATTGGATTGAAAGTATCTGACCAGGGATAAATGGCCATCAGAGAACCTTGGATACCCTATGGCATGTTGCTCCAAACCACAACTCTATCTTCTTTGTTAGCAAACTTGAGGATAAACCAGTCATTTCCAATTGAATCTATCCCCCAGCTGCCTTTTAGAGATTTCCATTCCACTTTCATCTTGCCAGCCACTTTCTTGAGATCAACAGGAATTTGGACAAACCTTCCTATCAAGCTAAACTGAGAGAGCTTGATGTGGAGATCTTTGACTCCAGGGACAGAGTAAGGATCAGCAATGTGAGTGAGGGTGTGAGGATTGGCATCCAAGGGGGGGGGGGGCAGAGCTCAAAGGAGTGTCCTGAATGGGGTGGGTGTCAGTATTTTGGGAGGTCAGAGCTTGGTTGTCCAAGACCAAGGAAAGGGTAGGCTCGGCCATTTGAGTGGAGATAGCCATAGTTAGGATTTGAGAGGGGATAGGCATGTTCTCAAGGGAGATACCTTGCCTAGCATTGTTGATGAGAGCTTCCATGAAGGATTGTTGGGCATCCATGAACACAAGCAAGCAACGGAAGGTGGAAGCAGAGGGAAAGAGATGAAGAGGGTGTGATTTTGCATAGATCTCAGGAGTTCTACTTATACTATTAGTGCATGCAATGTTCTTATCAAGATACTCAGTGGTGGAGGTATTATCTAAGGGCGGGAAATGGAAAATATTACCGTTAGCCAAGATCATAGAGGTAATCATACCTTTTTGCCTACCGTTAGGAGCCCAGATCTTAGAGATGTGGCTCCATCGGACCAGATTCATCTCCTCCTCGGCTCGTTGCTTCTTGGAATGGGTAAAGGATATCTTTCTTCTCTTGGAAATAGGTTCCAATGTTGTATTCAAGAAAATAGAAGGGAATTGTGGCATCGACAGTTGGCTAACCGCCTCCAGCTGTCCAACCAGGCCGCCTGCATTGTAATAATTGCTAGGTAATCTATGGTTAGTGATATGATTAGTACAAATGTTAATGACTAAAGTAGATAACTGGTTCAGATGAAGTTTTGTATAAAGGTTGGTTTTTTAGAGTTGTAGCAAAAAGATTTTGATTTGCCGAAAGGCCTCATTCACTTGGAATTGGTAGCATGCATTTAATCCTTGTTGTTGATTAATGCATAAGCAATTGAGATTGGTAACCACCCTCTCCAAGAACGCATGCTTTCCTTTGAAAATGGTGAGATTTAAATGAAAATTTGGGGTCTTGGTGTGTTTGTGTTTGGGGTTAAAATTGATTGTTTGGATTCTAATATTGGTGTTTGGATTGGTGTTACTGGAAATATTAAGGTTGAGGTTGCACTTGATCAATCTTACAAAGAGCCGCCAGTGGCAGCCCTTGCAAGATCGACAGACAAGAAGGGTGAGAGTGGAGAACACAATGGGGAAGAACAGGGGGGCTAGAGAAGAACCCGGGGGGGGGGGGGGGGGGGGGGGGCAAAAGAGAGTGTTTTCCTTTGTGACTCTTTTCCCCTCTTTTTTTTTCGTCTCCTATCTATATATTTTACTTGATTGACAAAAATATAAATAACAAAAATATTTCATAGTCATACTTACCAAAAATATAAATAGAAAAATATTTAGTATTTGATAAGTGTTATTTTATTTATTTATTGGAATATTTATAAATTATTTATAATACTGCATTAATGTATTCATTGTGTACGGAACGGGACCTGCACTAGTTTTTTTTTGTGACGTTGGTGTTCCGAGGTTAATGACTAGTCCCCCATGGGTCCGAGTTCTAGCCTGCAAAGGACGCGAACCGATCAAGCCAGGCAACAAGCCACCAAACAGGCTCACCTAAACCAATAAAGGCTTGAGCACCCACTAATTACACAAATTATGTAAGAAGTGGGATTTAAACCCTTGACCTCTTGCAAGGGCCACCTCTCCCTTAACACTAGGGCAAGGGGTCATTGGTCGGGACCTACACTATTTTTTTTTGTACAATAGGCAATAATTATGAAGTCTTTACACAGAAAGATCATCCTTGATCATCCTTTTGAATGATGGTAGTCAGCTCCCTATTCAAAGGGAAGGTATACAAGTTACATATAGAATCACATCTAGTAATAAGATCAGCTGCTGAATTTGCTTCTTTAAAGCAGTGGCAGAAAGTTGCTGATGTGAATGCTGCAGGGAGTCTTCCGATCTTCTCAATAACTCTAAGGATCTCCCATGGAACTTTAGCAGGATCATTGATTGCATTGGCCACCATAAGGTTATCTCCTTCAATTATCACTCGCTTCCATCCTCTAGTGCGGGCTAACTCTAACCCTAAACAAAACGCAAGGGATTCCTACACTAGTTAGCCTATAAAAATGAGTGGTTTATTTATCAAAACCAGTCAAGATCTCCTACACCCTACTTCCTACTCCCCTCCCTACATCACAAAAATATTTAACATTTATTTAATCTTAGAAAAAAATTAAACAATTATATGAGTAATCCTCAAATCTATTTTTACATATTCATAAAATTTTATTTAAAAAAATTATTTTCTTACAATTTTTAAATTAAAAAGGAAATGTTTTAAAAATACGATTATTAAAAATTTGAAGACGTTATTTTCTAAAATAGAATTTTATAAATATATGAAAATAGATGTTAAAAATATAAATATAATTTATAAATTTTTTAAAAATTAAATAAATGTCAAAAAGAAAAGTGGAGAGGGTTGTGGGAAGAGTTATAGAAGATGTTGCTTGTATAAAAAAAATCCAGAATATGCATAGAAAAATAAATAATTACGAAAATATTCACTGTTTGAAACAATTTACAAAAATATTCATTTTTTGCAAAGTCGTCATAAAAATGCGGTTTCAGACCGCGTCTTATTCGTAAGATGTGAAATTTAATTGGCGCTCGGGAAGGGATTTCAAAATTTCCAAAGAAACGCGATCTGAAATCACGTTTCTTTGGTCAACTTTCCACATGATAGGAAGACGGGTGGTGATATGGCACTAGAAACACGGCTTCTATTTGCGTTTTCAGAGGGAAAAAAAGTCAAAGATTCTTCGGCCAAAAACGCAGTTTGGAACTGTGTGTTATGTGCGGAATTTAATGAAATGCGTATCCAACCCGCGTTTTTAGTTGGAGATGAAACCCTACCCAAAACCGCCCACCTACCCTTATTTATTTCATCGTCATCGTCATCGGTTGTCTTCAACCTTTGCTTGCTTCTTCCATGCGCCCTCCATCCTTCATCTGAAGCAATTATCATCTTCTTCAACCTTCGTGTGAAAGATCCTTCGTCATCTTTCATCTCTCATCCAAAGCCGTTGCGACGTGTTTATTCTGAACATACAAATGTTAGTTTTTTTTCTTTTTTAAATTCGGTTTTTTAATGGTGATGAAATTTGAATGTTGTAGAGTTCTATGTTATGATGGGTGATTAGTATAGATATGAAATTGTGAGTTGAAACGAATTTATTTCGGTTGTGAGTTGAAATTGTGATTAGTATAGATATGAAATAATTGTGAGTTGAAATTGTGATTAGTATAGATATGAATTTGTGAGTTGAAATTGTGATTAGTATAGATATGAAATTTGTAATTGTTGAAACGATTACTTGTTTTTATTAATTTCGGTTGTGTGAATTGATTTTGTAGATGAGAAATTGTGATGAGTGATTATACATGAAATTGTGTAGGAGGTGATGATGAAATGTGAAATACCCGAATGAGTGGGATAAATTAAGTATGGCAATAAGTATAAAATAATAGTTGAGTAGATTTCGTTCATCCGAGAATGTAGGAGAGTAAATTTTTATTTAGAATAAAATACAATAAAAACATATTTGTAAAAATATATTTTTATAGTGTATTATATTATTAAGTTAATAAGTTTAGATTCATAAAATAGAAGGAGAAAATTTAATTAGCACACAGTAACAAGAGAAGAGATGGTATGTGATTGTAGAAAAATAGAACTCAATTAGAACTTAAGCGATTGTAGGAGAATAGATTTTGATTACCACAAAGTAATTTAGATTCAGAAACTTTTTTTTTTGTCAGTTTGTAAAAAAAATACTTTCTTTTTGTTAGGGAGTTTCAAATGAAAATGCAACTGCATCTTGGTGACAGGAGGAAATTGTCGTTGTTCCTATCAAAGTATAACTCAAACCTACAAACTAGTATAGTAAGCAAGTAAGAGGTCGATCCCACAGAGAATCAAGTATTCTTAAGCAATGTATATTTACCAATTAGTAGGAAAGAGGGATTTTGGTGACAGAAGGTGAGAAGAGAAACTATAAACAAGTTAGTAGAGATAACAATTGAGAAAATAGTTCCATCTATAAATATCCACTTTAGTTCGGTTGATTGATCATTGATTCTTCTTCAAGTTCTCTTTTCATCCTATTATTGTTCCTGTCCTGATCTTGTGTAAATTACTAGTCCTACGAGTCCTAGTAACCCTTACTAATTAGATAACTCTAACACGATCAAGATTCAACCTAATAGTAGCATTAAGATTAAGGATTAACCAGGATACATGCAACATCAAGCTACGAGTCAGCATTCAACATATAATTGATTCTCTACACACTAGTTTAGTCTTACGAGTCCTAAAAAGGCATAATTGCTACTATGGATTAAGGTTCGCTACGAGGAATCTACAAAATCCTAGCAATAATCTCAACTAGTTGTACGGACTAGAAGAAATCAACAATATCCGCAAAAGAATCAATACGAATCAATAGGAATAGAACAAGAATCGAAATTTCACAACTTTATCAAACCAAAGCTTCAATCCATAGACGAAACAGAAGAGTTTAGCACTCCATGGTCATGGAGGCTCCTCTCTCAATTGATAATCTCCAAGTGCATAAAACTAAGGAATTAGATCCTTCAAATAAAACCCTAAAACTTCCTTTAAAAAGCTCAAAAGAGTCGGCCAAATAATAATTCTAAAAACCTAATTAAAGAGATAAAAAGTTCATTCAGGAGATTCAGCGTTTCTGCAGAGGCCACGGGGCAGCCAACCCAGGCCGCGGGGCGGCAAGGCGATTGCGAAATCCTTCGTCAGAGTTTTGGGCCGCAAGGCGGCTTTTGCTGTTAACAGCGATTTTTCCTCTTCGAAATTGGTCCCGATGCCAACACGAAAGTTGTAGATCCCGGAAAGAGCTTTCCAACACATGGTCATAAAGTGTGAAACAAGTTCAGCATGTCTGGCAACAACTTCTTCTGACTTGTTCTTTACTTAGGCTCTCGAACTTCGATTCCTCTCCCGGGCTCTTCACTTTTCATCCTCCTTTTCACTCTTCTTTCATCCATGAGCTTCCTCATTCCTCATCGGATCCACATATACCTGAAATAATCATAAAAACGTGTAGATTCCGACTCCACCAACAACACAAGTATAAATGAAAATCTAGCTTAAACTATACGTTATGCACATCTAAATCATGCTAAATGCATCCTAATATGCCTACCTAAATGTGTGCTATCAAATTCCCCCACATTTAAGCTTTTGCTTGTCCTCAAACAATTAAAACCAAAATCAAATCAACACCCCACAAACAAGCAATCCATGTAATAACTTTGGTAAAACACTTAAAAGCTCAAAATAGGGAAACAAAGATTGAGAATTAACGTCATAACATGTGTAGCTGCAATCCAAGGAATAAAGCAAGCATATTCATTCAACCTCGCCGGGAAAATGTGTTTTCACTCTCACTCATGTGTTTAGGGTTAAACATTCACGCTAAAACTCCATCCTTGAAAACTTAGCTACAACAAAATTGTGTCAGTGGTCTAAATCTCCACCGCTAGTGACTTCACATGCAACCAAAATCATGAGGTCTTTGTATAGGTTGTAATGGGGTTATGGTAGGAACATAGGGTATGGAAATTATTTTGGTTATGTGGTGCTAAAAATCCGAGAAAAAGGGTTAGTAAATAACCAGAAAAACACCAACACCAAAACACTTCATATACCATTCCAATAACACGTACTCCTTCACAATACAAATTCGCACACAATTTTCCAATATCCACACAAACTCATTTATTTCTTTTTTTCTTTTGATAATGATTTTTTTTTCTTTTTTTCTTTTTTTCTTTTTATTTTCTTGACTTTTACCCCTAAGTGAATTTTATCCTCCTTAGGTCCCAATTAATAAGCATATAGAAACCATCTCTATATAGTGCAAATGAATTACCCAATACCATTTCTCAACTCAAAGCAACTCCATCAACACATCAAGATATTCACCAATTCTTCTCCTAATTCCCGGATGGGTCAGGCTAATAATTGGGCAGGAAGATTTTGTGGAGCTAACAAAATAGGCTTATAAGGCTCAAATTGGCTTCAAACAAAGAATAATGTATACGGGTGGGTAGAGTATAATATGGCTAAAAGAAAATCATGTCTCAATCACTTTAAGGTTACATGCAAAAATCATATAAACGCGGCCTCAATAAGGATATCTAAACGCAATTTAAAGAGGAAGTAATCAAGGAGAGTATTCACACACAAAGAAACTAGAGGACATATATGTGTAGTTCCAATAAGGCCAAAATAACTCACAAGGTCAAATTGTTACAACTTCAATACCACTTAAATTCCAAAGACTATACATGCTCAATTTTCTCATAAATCTTGTTCCCAAAAAGTCTATAAAACAATTCAAAAGTTTCAAACACTTCAAGCAAGTTACGGGGCACATGATAAGATAAATATAGAAGAAAAGTAGCAAAGATGGGAAAATAAGACCTAAAGTGTATGAAATGCATGATATTTTTGGATTTTTTTTAGCAAATACAATATATGAGTAAAAAATTAAATATGAAAACATAAATAACATGATATGCAAAATCTATCTATATGCAATGCAATCCCTCCCCCACACTTAAATCTTTCATTGTCCTCAATGAAAATTAAAGACAACAAAATTATAAAAACACAAAGGAAGAGATAAATGGAATACTCACAATGTGGTGGAAAGGTGGATTTATGAACCTTCATGGATGAACAAAGAGTAACTAGCAACATCCGTAGCCCTTGGCTTCATCTCGATCTGCAGTGTTAGGTGCCCATACCAAAAATGACAAACACAAACTAACCTAGAACTAAATAAAAATGCTAAACAATAACTAAACTCAAGATGAAAAAAGATTATTACCTATCTTGGGTTTCCTCCCAAACAGCGCCTTTTTTATGTCATTGGCATGACTTATTCTCAATCGTAATTCCTTTCCTATCAGCCATTGTCAAGGCCCTCAATAGCCTATCATATTCCTCTGCACACATCTTACAAAAGATATCATAGCACAATAAATTGAAAGCATAAAATATGGAATTCAAAAACCTTTTTAATCTATCAAAGAGTCTAGCATGACTCTCTCCTGGAGGAATATGATACCACCAACACAGTTCCACTGGTGGCTTCTCAAAATAGCAGTAAAAAGGATCAACATAATCACTATTACCTTCCAAATTGCAAAAGTTTACCTTTATTACCTCTTGATCCTCAGCAGGGGGCTCTAGACATGGTTCATCAACGGGGGAACTGAGAAGGAATGTATTGGATGGAGTAGTAGACACAACACATGACGCATCATGCGTCGACTCATGAGATTCCATGTCAGGAAGCAGTGGACCATCTTCTCCATCGGCAAAGAAACTATCATTTTCTATGAACAATTCCTCCTCGTTATGAAATCAACTAGGAGGGAATGAATTAAGCACAATGACTTCGACAGGATCTTCCATTCTTGCATCCTTCACTGTCTCAGAAGATGACGGAATGGGTTGGCTTTCTTTATCAACTTGAGGGGTGGCCATCTGCTCTGCTATTATCTCGCTTGATGTTTGAGTAAGTTGGCTAATTTGTTCCCCCAAGTTTTTGATCCTCTCAGCATTCTCCTGCACCGCCTGTGTAAGGGTCTGGATCATATCATCCATGTGTATGACAGAGTCCTCCATTGGTGGATAAGACGTGGTTAGCAACTCTTCCTGTGCAACCCCGACAAACCTAACCGTGCTAGGCCTCCGTTACTCATGTACTCAGCAAGCGCTCGTGTCTTAGCAGTCATCCCATCAATTATGCAAATAATCATATCTCGAATGCTATCTTGATAACCCCGTGAATTACGAATGTCAACATATCTCTGCAATCTGGTAAGATATTGGTGAAAGATCTCACTTTCAAACTACAATAACCTCAACATTTAACAAGTTAGTAGCAAGGGTGTTATGAACCGTAAGATAGGTTCACAACAAATTAGATATATACAAAAATTGATAAACACAAAAAACTAAGAAATAAATTTTGATTCCCCGGCAACGGCGCCAAAATTTGACAGGAGCAAACTGTCGTTGTTCCTATCAAAGTATAACTCAAACCTACAAACTAGTATAGTAAGCAAGTAAGAGATCGATCCCACAGAGAATCAAGTATTCCTAAGCAATGTATATTTACCAATTAGTAGGACAGAGGGATTTTGGTTATTGAAGATGAGAAGAGAAACTATAAACAAGTTAGTAGAGATAACAATTGAGAAAATAGTTCCATCTATAAATATCCACTATAGTTTGGTTGATTGATCATTGATTCTTCTTCACGTTCTCTTTTCATCCTATTATTGTTCATGTCCTGATCTTGTGTAAATTACTAGTCCTATGAGTCCTAGTAACCCTTACTAATTATATAACTCTAACACGGTCAAGATTCAACCTAATAGTAGCATTAAGATTAAGGATTAACCAGGATACATGCAACACCAAGCTACGAGTCAGCATTCAACATATAATTGATTCTCTACACACCAGTTTAGTCTTACGAGTCCTAAAAAGGCATGATTGCTACTATGGATTAAGGTTCGGTACGAGAAATCTACAAAATTCTAGCAATAATGTCAACTAGTTGTACGGACTAGAAGAAATCAACAATATTCGCAAAAGAATCAATACGAATCAATAGGAATAGAACAAGAATAGAAATCTCACAACTTTATCAAACCAAAGCTTCAATCGATAGACGAAACAGAAGAGTTTAGCACTCCATGGTCATGGATGCTCCTCTCTCAATTGATAATCTCCAAGTGCATAAAAATAAGGAATTAGATCGTTCAAATAAAACCCTAAAACTTCCTTAAAAAAGCTTAAAAGAGTCGGCCAAATAATAATTCTAAACACCTAATTAAAGAGATAAAAATTTCATTCAGGAGGTTCAGCGTTTCTGCAGAGGCCACGGGGCGGCCACGCGATTGCGAAATCCTTCGTCAGAGCTTCGGGCCGCGGGGCGGCTTTTACTATTCACAGCGATTTTTTCTCTTAGACTTTGTTCCTGATGTCAACACGATAGTTGTAGATCCCGGAAAGAGCTTTCCAACGTATGGTCATAATAGTCAATCGGACAATCGAGGCCTCCAAAAGTGCGAAACAAGTTCAGCATGTCTGGCGACAACTTCTTCTGACTTGTTCTTTACTTAGGCTCTCTAACTTCGATTCCTCTCTCGGGCTCTTCACTTTTCATCCTCCTTTTCACTCTTCCTTCATCCATGAGCTTCCTCATTCCTCGTCGGATCCACATATACCTGAAATAATCCATAAAAGTGTGCTATCACCTGGTCTGCTCATCAACGAGGTGCTCCGCAGACAACATATCCACAGGTCAACTGATGTATGGACTCGCGAGGAATATGTAAGTATATACTATTTTCACCAAGTGGTAAAAGTAAATTGAATGGAAGATATAGATCGGATACCTAATGTGTGTAAGTGTTATATTTGCAGACGAATGGTGTTATCCAACATAGGATGCACTTGAAATTTTTTGGGAGAGATCTAGTTGTCGACCTTCAAGTCCTACAATATACAGTTGGTAGGATTTCATTGTTACATTTGTCATTTCCTATATTTGATAAATGTATTAAATCGTTAACTTTACGCAATTACTAGTTGTGGGCATGAGAGAGAATCTCCATTGGAAGGCCCTGATGCATTAGCTTGGATATTGACGGTGATGACCAAAATGCGCTTCGAAGGGCTAGAAGGCAAGAGGCACGAAAGAAGAAAGGATATGGGTCACAACCTTCAGCATTTGTCGGGCGCTTCCGAGATGGGCAAGACTCACTAGCGATGAGATGGTTGAATGGAAAATACTCATATGGAACTACCCCCAAGACACTGATATATTACCGAGATGCATTCGATCGTAAAAATCCGGATCATGTTAGTACTCCAGTCTGGTACTTCTCTACCTGTCAAATAGTGCAATCCTGACCTCTCGTAGTCATCTGCATTATGTTACTATACAGTTTGTTTGGGAGCCCTACTCTAGTGATGTATTAGGTCGCCTAGCTCCCATATGTCAACAAGGTATGAACATTTGGCGATCTACTACACCTCTTATATGCTTCGAGATTGTGGAGTGGCATCACCCAGAGAGAATGTCACATCAGTTTGGGATGTGCAAGTAGTTCCCCCAACAAGTGCATTCGACCAGGTGTTGCACAAGATGGACCGCAAGGCAAAACCCCAGCACAATTGGGCCCATGTGCATGCAAAATGGATTAAGCTGTGGAATGAGCGGGAGAACTCCATTCAGGCAGCCCCAGAAGTGGACGATAAGGACGATGCTACGTCATAGTACATCACATGGTATGCAAGTATCACCAGGCGCCTCATCAGTCCACCTATGAGTGCGTCGGCAAGGGTTTATCAACCAATGGCTCCGGAATATCACATGGTGGCACTACTACATAAGCGGTCATTGATGACAATTAGAAGACGGCGTTTTTCATGAATTGTCATTAAAAATATCTTCTATGGCGTTTAAATACAAAAACGTCATAAATTTTCATAATACTATTTATTTATGGCGTTTTAAAACGCCGTAAAATTAATGGCGTTTCTAAAACGCCATGTTTTAAGATTGTAAATATTATAAAGGTTATTTTATGGTGTTTTTAAACGTCGTAAATGTTATGGCGTTTGTTAAACGCCATTGAATTGGGGGTAAATTTTTTCCCCAAAAATTTGGGCCCAAATTAAAGCGGCAAACGAGGGGCTTAACCCTAAATCCCCTTTTCTCTCTCCTCGGCTTCAGAGCTCCTCCTTGCCTCATCGCTTTCTCCATTTTCTTCAGAGATCTACCAAAATCAGTTCCGTCAAAAATCAAACGCAGATGAGAGCTGTCGAGTTGCCCCTACTCCGGTTACCCCAGATCTCCACCACGTCTACGCGACTATGACGATACATACTCGAATTCAAAGGTTAGGGTTTCCTTCTTTTCTATCTTGCCGCCTCGCCCTCATCGTCGTCTCTCTTATTGTCCCCATTGACATCCTTACAGAAGTCGTAGTTGGCACCATACTAGTCCACGCCTGCAAGACCTCCGATTCTGGCTTCGCCGCTCCAACCACCCTTCGCAGTCTCTCAAGGTCGTCTGCTCCATCACTCTGTACCCTGACACCTGCTTCTCCACCCTCTACCGGTAGTCGATTTCAATGGTTAGGGTTTCCTCCTTTTCTATCTTGTTCGGATTTTGAAAGACTCTACAACGATTTATTATCTCAATCCTTTAATCTCTTCAGATTGGAGTTAATTGATTGAAAAGGCCAGTTAAAGGTTTCCTCATTTTCTCATGAAATGAAAGGTTAGGGTTCTCCTTTTCTATCTTATTCTATACATTTGACAGGAAGGGTAAATGAAGTTGAGTAACCTCCACAACTCAAACTTTCATTCATATTGAGACGCAAAAATTTTCAATTATACTTGAAAAGCACCTAGCCCTTTAATTGATCAACACTGCTTTAATTTTTAGTTGATAATGATCGGCACTACTTCTAGATTGTTTTCATATGTGTTTGGTTATATTTAGTCTAAACAATATAATAGGCATTATTTATTATTTATGTGATGCATTGTTTGAACACATAATAGGCATTATTTATTATTTATGTGAAGCATCAATCGAGTAAGCCCTTTAATTGATCAAACTCTTTCATGTCCATTGCTTTCCTAGGATTCGTGGGTGTGGATTTGCTAATAATGATTTGGCTTATTGCACATGGATGGTAGGTTGCATTTTTACTGTCTTCTAGTTATTCGAAGTTTAAATCATTTTTACTGCCTTCTAACAATGATTTGGCTTATTGTTTGACTATGCATATCATTGAGGGGTCACAAGGCATGGCCACCACCATCCTTCCCTCGCACTGGATGTCCAGATTTTTATTGATCAGATTGACTGTCTAGATCACCAGGCATGGCCACCACCATCAAGCTCCCTCAGGTGAGACGACCTAACCTCTTCTCATTTCGATTTGAGCATCAATTTGAGTCAGGAGCCTTAGGAGAAGGTTTTGAATATCTTAACCCTTGTCGCATTCCTGGCTTTATTTTAGGGGTCAAATTGAATGGATATAACGAAATGATTGTGGATCTAGTAGGGTTTGGAGATTGAGTTATGATTTAGTAAACTCCCATTTCGTATCTGCCTTTGCTTGACTAAGATTACTTTTGATGATTTGTCTCATAACTGGGTGAATCTTTCATCTTTTTCTTGTCTGAATTTCTTAAACATTTGTTTTATTGATCAGATTCATCTACGCATTAGTTTTATTTGGGTGGATGGATGTAGGATTCAACTAGGGTATTGCGTTTGTTGATCTGATTCTTGGATTAGGGTTTCGATAACCCTTCTTGTACCAAGATTTTTTGTCTAATAGTGTTGCATCTTTTTATGCCAGTTTTGGACTTCCTTTTCCATATGTTCATTCTAGGCCAATACTTAAAGCTTTTTGAAGAGAACTATTTCATTTACCTTAGCAATTTTTTGAAAGATATGATGGTTTGTTTCATTTACCTTATTCATGTATTCTTATTAATCAAGTAAACTGTACTTTTACAGAGTATGGATTTCTACGTACCAGCTTTCATGAGTGCTTGGCAACTATATGCGTGAAACTAGTAATCAAAACCCATTTATTTATCCATATGATCGAGTTTCATAGGTCTCTTAATTAGCGTTTACTAGTGGTTAATCTTCTTGTCTTCCTTGTCTTTTTTCAATCTAATATCTGTGTGTGTGTGTGTGAAACACTTTATGAAACATTTACAAAGCCCTTTATTACAGAGTTCTTGATTGAGCCAACAATGCTAATTTTATAAAGGTATTTGATTTCACTATATTTAGTGTTTTTTCATTCCTGTTTGTATGGTTAGAATTGAAATCATGGTTCATGGTATTCTTAATTGTGATGATGCCTTACTTCTAGATGTGTTGAGCTTAAAATCTTTCCAAATGCAGTTTTTTGTTCCTTGTAAACTTGCAATACAGTCCATTTATCTAGTGATCTTGAATTGATGTGATCATAAATTTTTAAACACATGTTGTTAAACACTTGTAAAAGCTGCTGCACACAGGCAAATTTCGGACTAGAAATTGGAGGGTTTGTCATTATAGGGACTTTTTCAAGCTTTCTAATTGTGTGCAAGAATTGTAACTTGTAGCTTTCACTTTCCAGGTTTTGTCCCATGAGTTGGATTGCAACATAGATGATCTAATGAGCATCGAGCTAAATGTGTGTCACATGCATCCTAGCTCCATTGAGGGCGTAAATAATTAATTTATGTACTGGGAGGTTAGGTAACTTGTAGTTTTCACTTTCCATGTTTTGTCTCAAGACTTGAGGTTGATTTCTATTGCAAGTAATTCTTTATTGACAGATGAATCCTTGCTTTTCAGGTTGGTTCAAGTTCAATTCATGGAGCTGGATGCACCAACCATGTTTCAAGCTACGGGGCGCATTATAGGCTGCTTCGTTCATCAATATGTTGGTAAGAAGCTGTTGAGCGACCCATTCACCAATCATTTCTTAGTTAGTTAAGCTAGATATTTAGTTTGAATGTTGAGGGATAGCTTTATTACTCTCATATAACTGCTGGATCATTTGCATGATGAGCTTATAAACTTGGTTTGTGGATTGCTTTATTTATAAATTGTTTGCTTTCTATATGGTTATGTTCCCTTGGAGTCTACGTAGGTGTTTATTTTTGTTTACAAATAATGTTTTTCCATATATATGTTTACGTAAGTTTGAGACAAAAACATTTATGCTAAGAAATTATCATTGTCTTATTTCCTTGTTAAATTTATCAAAGACTGAAATTGGAAATGAGGTTGCACATGAAAATATATTGTATTATCTTTTTTTGACTTGAAGTTGTCTTTCTTTCTCTTTTCTTCTTGAAGCAAGTCTTTGTAAAATAGGCCTGAACTGCAGAAGAACATCACATGCCTGAACTGCAGAAGGGGTTAGTTGCCAAACACACTGCAAATCAGCGCTATGCTATCAGTGGGATTACAGCCTTTCTGTTCAACCTGAAGTGTTTTAGTGGTGAACTTGTTTGAATGAGTTCTTGTGAAGATTGGAGAGGTTATGTTATTTATTGGAATGTGATGTCACTTAAAAACGTTGTTTTCTCTCTTCAGTTACACAAGCTTTGTGCTTGTGGTTCACTCTTGCAACTTGAAAGTGTATTGTTTTATAGAGAAAAAATTTAGTTTGAATTAGTTTCTATTTGTGGGATTTTGCTGCTGAATTCTTTTTTTTTTATAAACATTATAATCCATGGCGTTTTCTAAACGCCATGGATAGTATTGCCCCATTGTTTTTTTTTAAAAGATACATAATAATCTATGGCGTTTTTTAAACGCCATGGATTTTATGGCGTTTTTTAAACGCCATGGATATTATGGCGTTTTGAAAACGCCATGGATTTTATGGCGTTTTGAAAACGCCATTAAATTGGAACCAAAAGGACGGCGTCACCTTAGACGGCGTTAGGGGATGGCGGTTAAAAACGCCATGGAAGGTCTTTCATGGCGTTTTTCAAACGTCGTTGATGTATATATTTCTACTAGTGTGGTTAGTCTCTAAATTGTACATTTTTACTTGTTGAATGATTTATATACTTCATATGTTTATGTACTATAAAAACTTTAACATGATTTGTAGGGGAACTTTGTGATGGACGTAACTGCTTGGGCAACCCAGACTGCTGAATATGGTTTACATCTACTGTGTTCGAAATGTTGGCAGCAACTTCAACATCATCAATGAGAGTATGGACTTTTGAGATAAGCCACACAACATCAATCTCATTAGCCCTAGCAATAGCCTCAGCTGTCTAAAGGAATCGCAAAATGCGAGCTTTTTCAGCTAATAACTCGTTCAAAGATTGCAAATCTAAAAATATTTTTGCAATCCTCCTAATGGCGGTAATGAGGTTGTCACGGATCCAATCATCCGATACGATTTCAAGCAGATTATGTAGGCTCACCGAAATCAGTGGAATAGAAATCATACATGAAGACTCTATGTTCATGCCCGGAGATGGTACTTGAGGCACCTCAGTAACAGTCAGTGCAGGTGCAGTATCAGCTGTCACCTCAGCAAGTACATTCGCAATATCAGATGTCACCTTAGTAGGTACAGTTGCATTATCAGTTGTCACATTGAAAATTGAGTTGTCTTCATCAAGAACATCACCTTGTGGGATAGAAAAGTTGGCTTGAGGGAGTAAATCATGCCCCATAGAGGAAGGGCTTTCTGATCTATTTCGACATCGTTGTCCTTTGAAGTAGCGGTCGTTACCCGGAGGTACTCTTATACTCAGCTCATCCGGTAGAGTAAGCCCTTGCAGATTAACATTTGAATCGCTGCAAGTAGAAGGTGAAGATGTGGTTGAGTGAGCTGACTTTCTTCTCCGCTTACGATGATTACGCTAGCGTTGTTTAGACATGCACAACCCAGATTCGCACTCTTCGGGACTGTGTTGTTCGAAACTGTGTTATTTAGGGCTGCGTTGTCCAAGATTGCATTGTTCAACCTCCTCAACTGTCACTTTTCCCTTCATTCTATCTCTAATTATCCTTGTATCTGCAATGAGAAAAACAGGCTCTCGTTCGTTGCAAGGCTTACCGGTCAAACCACACTTTATTTGGCTGCAAGATTGTGCCAAATATGGTGAAGAGACCATAGCCCACCATCCACAATAGCTATAAGTATAAGTACCTAAGTAATAACAGTGGGGAATATGAAAAATAACCCTAGTGCCCTTCTTCAACAAATGTGCGGAGGCAATGGCGATGAGTTCTAGGGGCTTTTTGATGCGTTTACTCAATGGAAATGAGAGAGAATGAGTAGGAACACCTTGATCAAACTCGAATTGTCGGGCAAACCTATTCGGGTAGTAGGGCTCTAACATCATAGTGGTTACGAAACGGACATGCAATAATGCAGTGCGGATGGTTAACAAATGTTCAAAACATTCATCAAACAAATCATCAGAATCAATGTAATCTCGACCACCCACTCCTAGTCGAAAACTTACAGCTAAAAGTTCTACTCAACTTGTAGAGACTTCACATGAATCTCGCTCTGTCTGCGATCAGAATCAATACAATTCCATGATGGGAAAAGTGGATCAATATTGAAGCTATATGACATTGTAGGGACCGCAGCTACTTGATCTAGTTTCCTACAACCCCACACCCACACACATCTCGACTGCTGCAGTTCAGCCACGCCCATCTCAGACAGAGATTTCCCCGAAGGGATTTGGAGGGCCCTCCCAACCACAGACGTAAACTCCATCATCAATGGTCTTCCCATTGTACCTATCATACGGTAGTGCAGGTGGCACACCGCCGATGATGATGGATCCATACGGCCAGCCGCGGGATCAGGGTCGACAATTTTTGGTGCTGCTCCTACCTTTTTTACTATGCTACCATGTCATCAGGAGATGATTGTGTACCGCGACCCTTGCAACCTCTATGGTGGTGCACCTCCAGTTCGGCCTCGACTAGACCCAAACTTGTTTTCACAAGTAGAGGGTGACAAAGACGAAGATGACGAGTAGGATCCTTGTGACATTGTTGTATCTTTGGATTGTTCACTTCTAACGCTAGTACTATGTTTACTGTATCATTTTATTCGTACACTTTACTATTTTGTATCTAATTGCATGATTAGCCTTTTCCTTCCGATAGTTGGTTACTGTGCATAACATAGGACAATATCAATATGGGTAAATTGTAAAACAGACATAAAACATAGAATAGGAGATGTAAAATTAGCATCAAACCACCATACATAAATCATCTTCAATAAGTTCATCAAACCACCATACATAAAATATCTCCAAGAAGTTCATCAAACCACCGTACATAAAACACATAATGAGTTCATCAAACCACCATACATAAAACAGATAATGAGTTCATAAAATCACAGTACATAAAAACCAACCCAAATGTTAGATGAAAGGATCACATACCACCACCGAACAAAAGTTTATGAAAGGAGCATGAGGCTCACGAGCTTGATGGACCCGAACGACTCGGGCAAGATCATTTGTTGTGCCCATGACCACCACAGTTGCCATAACACACTTGACCTGGGACCCCTACATCCATCTCATTCCTAATTTTGTGCGAGGGGGTTTGCCCAACATCTCGCAAACGCGTTTGATCAGCAACCAAGCGAGGGCATCCCACATCTGGCCAATTAAAAGGCTCGCCAACATGTAGAAAAGTCGATTGGTACGCTAACCAGTAGGACTGTGTTGTCAAGTACTGGTCCACAAGTGGCACATATAAGATGTTTTGGTATCTGCAAACAGCCAATACGTGAGCACAAGGAATCTTCAACAACTTATAACTGACACATGTACACGTTCTACATCGCAAGTTCATGGTGTATGACCTCCCACTTGACCTACCTTGCGAACCCCTTGGGTTCAAAATCACCTCAAAGATTCCATTATGCAAATCTAATGATATGACATGTGCATTTACACCACCAATGAGAAGTAATCCAATATTCTTATCGGTAGCTTATGTTAGTGGGAAACCTAGAGAAATGCGTTGAGCGGCTTCACCTCGCCCCCTCACGAAGTAACTTTTGACTTTGTAAAATGTCTTACGCATGAGTGATGTGAGCGGACGTCTCCTTCCACCCTCACTACTACATAAAATGGCTTTAGTAGCGGCCAAAAACCCCACAAAAAATAGAAAAACCGCTTCTTAAAAGCTAATATAGCGGTTTTTAGGTCGCTACATCTACTGCCGCTGCATTAACTCAAAGGTGGCGGTTTTTTTAGCTAGTGTTACGGTTTTTAGCATGAAGTGCAAAACCGCTACTAAAACTAAAATAACCGCAAAAAAAGGTAGTGGGTGACCGCAATAGTCACAAATTTCTATTGTCGCGGTTTTGAATGCATAATGTGGCGGTTTTCATAATAAAAAATAATGGTTTTTTGGGCCTATTGTAGCGGTTTTTAGTTGAGCATAATGTGGCGTTTTCTATCAAACCTTTTATAATTGTTCATTTTCCATTATTAAATTATAAATACTTATAAATAAGAAATATACGATAAAAAATAAAATGTATTTCATCGTCAAAACGAAAATACAATAATCTTTATAGCTAGATAATATCACCGATATTCATACATAACCATACAATAATTTATTCATACTCATGAATTGAAACAATTTTTTTCATACTAATCCAAACTGTCTCTAAGCACATAAAGCAAACTTTCCCACATGTTTAACCACTTCTCTTTTGTTTGAAGTCATTTGTAAGTTATTATTTATCACCTTCATCAATGTGTGAGCTCACTGCATATTGATAGAGATAAATAATCAGTCATCAACATATTAATCAGTTATAAATAAGGTCACATAACTAAATGAAGTTTGATGCAAAGAGGAATGATACTAAAGATAAAATATATATCAATTGCATAAAAGAATTAAAGTAATCCAGATTAAATCTAAATACATCTCTAAAGAGCTCTAGACAAGTGAATTTCATCTAAAATCATAAGCCCAGCCAAGAAATAATATTCCAACTCACTAACTAAGAAAAAATTTCAAACTTGATAAACAAGCTATGAAATGTTGGTCAATGATTTCACAAAACAATTTTCATAGAATGAAAGTTAGAATAAACCGATGGACAAAAGAAAAGCTCAAAAATTGAAAAATTAGTAGACTTCACTCAATTTCATGGAATTTTCATCCCTTGTGCCAATTGTGCAATATGGATGAGAAATCCCTTATTTTTTTTTCTTTCTACGTACCTTTGGCCGTTATGGTAGCTACAAGAATTGATCAATTTTTTATTAGAGATCACCCACGACCAGGAAACAAAATCGTCAATCCACTCAAATACATAAAATAAAAGCAAGTTAACATACCTTTAAAAAATGAGCTAGTGAAAGATCTTCTTGAGGAATGCTTGGGACGTACATTCTGCTGGAGGGAGAGAGAGAGAGTGTGTGTGGGAGAAGATTGAAGTCTAAGAGCATGTTTATTGGTGAGCCTTTAAGCTCACCAACAAACCAGCTGTACAAAATAAAAATAAAAAAGGAAGAAATTGGCTGATCTGTCAGTGAGCCCGGGCAAAACTATGCTCGCAGACGAGCCCGGCTCATAAGATCAGACGTGGGCCATGGTCCACAAATTCTTTTTTTTTGGGTGAAATCCGGAACCAAACGACGCCGTTTCAGTTTGTTGTGGGCAAATGCTCGCTGCCACGTGGGCCAACCAGAGTATTCCACGTGACAAAGCTTTGTATTTTTTTTAAATCCATTTTTGGCCATTTACGTTAATGTAAAAAATAAAATAAAAATATTTTTAAATGTAATTTATTTTTATCTACCCATAGACAACCATATTGCAAAAAATGAGCGCGCTTCACGCGTTTTCTCTTCCTCTTCGCGTACATCGCCGTCCGCCGCCCAGCCCTAAACCCACCCACCTATGCTTCAGACCAAGCCTTCAATTCCCCCTCATCACAAAGCATTGGATTCCAAAGGAGGTAACTCCCTCCTTTTGCTGTCCGATTCAAGATCCCAATCTTATTTCTCCCCCAAAAAAGAAAAGATCTCAATCTCAATTTGTTTCGATTCCAATTGATTCTACTTCGAATGAGTGCGTCCTTGGTGCTGGCGCTTCGAATTTGTTCTCGTCGTGGAGGATCGGCAAGCCTTGGTCGTCGGTGGTGGGTGCAATTTCGGGCGGTGGAAGAGCTAGCTCTTCGAGTGAGTGGTCTGGTCGGCCGCTTCGCGTTTCAAATGGTGGTATTCCCACTCAATACTCCATACCCCCATCCACAAGGTGTGTTTCACTCACTTAGGGTTAATCACCCATGTAATTTCCTGGATGCTATGGTCTAAAGGCCATTTTTATCATGAATTAACACTGATGTGGATTCACCACCTGCGTGATTATAATCTTTTCTGTGAAATTTCCGTTGATTCTACCCCTATTCCGCCAAACCCGGCATCGCTCTTTGCTTCTAGTCAAGCTATGTGTTTTTCATGCCTTGGCTTCGCCGACAACATTCGATATGAGTTACTCATGTTTGGTTTACCGACTATGGCTGTTTGCGTGTTTTTTTATCTTTACACACGATTTTGCTCCTGTTTGTATTACTCATGCTATTTATTTGTACACTAATCTCATCGCTTACAAGCACGTCGGCTATAAAACACCTAAACAAGGCATTAGAGCTCACCGCTCCTGCAAGTTGTACTTGATTTGGCTGCTGTTGCCCATGGCGTGTAAGCCTTTCATGGTTGCTCTGTCTGAAATACAGGGTTGTTCCCAATCTAATTCTTATTGGTACTACTGCATATTTACTAACATGAATTTCTTCATGGCTTCTGATTTCATTTTACTGTCTTTTGGTTTGCTCTACCGTTTAGCTTTCTTTTTCAACATGGCTTACCCTCCACAAGGTTCCTTTGAATTCACATATGCTCTTTTTTCTTGCTTCCGGCTGCCGCCAGGGGCTTCTTTCTCTGGTTGTCTATGGTGCAACGAGCTTTTGGTTGTTCTCGTTGTCATTATCAGTCTTTCTAAACTTCTGTTGGCTTATGTCTGCATTGTTTGCCATGGTTGTTTAATTTTGGTTGCAATTACCCTCTATTTGCTTTCGAGGTACTCTCGGGTGTGTTCTGTCCTTTGCAGATTCGTTCCTGGTTTGGTTATCGTTTGTTGGTGCTGCGTGCTAGCTCCGGTGTGTGCCTGCTGCTGTTTATTTCAGCTCTTGTTGTTACTCGCTGTGGTCTGGCTAAGGTTCAACTCATTTGGGGTGGTCCTTGCTTGCTTGGCTCTGCTGTTCAGTTGTTGCTTCCGTCATTCACCACTGTTGCTGTTTGTCGGCTCATATGCCAGACTCTGTCTGCTACTGAATTTCGCTTCGCAATCGATCTTCTCCGATCGCTCTTGTTCTTCCGTCTTTAATCTACTTGTTGGCTCAGCTTGTGAGCTGCATATCTCATTTCAGTTTGTATTCCACATGTGTAATATTAGCCTTGTTTGCCTTTTTGATGTTTCAAGTGTCACTGCTAGTGTTACCTTATGTATTTGTATTCTCAAGATAACTGCACCAATTTTGGCTTATATATAAATGTTTGAGGACACCCCTCCATCGGTGTATTACATCACATACATGGGTCTCACAAGACCACAAATATCTTACTCAGCCTTGGCAATTGACGTCTTCGATTACACTAAATCATTGTCTACTAAAATTCCAAAGTGTTACCACTCGCACCATCCACATTATCCGGATGTTAAATTACAAATTCCAACTATTCAAAACAAATAAGGATAACTGTGGTTTAGTACAAACAGATCGCCAAACAATGTTTTTATGAATATATGCACTTGGAATTCACGTGGCATCCGGAGCCGAAATTTCTGGAGAAATGTCGATATCTTCTGTCAAAATAATAATATCAATGTTCTGGCTCTTTTAGAAACGAAAACGAACAAGATCCCTAGTGAAAGCTCTAGGCGTAAATGTGGATTCACAAATATTGCTTTCGATCCGGCTATCGGTTTCTCGGGGGGGATCTGCCTGCTTTGGAAAGATATTCCTTCCTCTCAGGGCTCTATCGAATTAATCACGGTCCAACACCGTTTTATTCATTCCAATTACTCAGACTATGTCACTAAACGGTGCTTTACCCTTTTGATAGTCTATACTCCGCCGGACGATCGGAGGAAAACAGCTTTCTGGGATTCTATCTCTCTATATATACAAACCCTGGTTATTCCCTTCTGTGTTATGGGGGATTTAAATGAAATCTCTTCTGCAACAGACAAACTTGGTGGAGTTTACCCCGCGCCAGCACGTTTCACGCGCTTAAATGAATTAAAAAAATAATCTATCCCTCCTCGAAGTACCTTCTCACGGTGGTCAGTTCACTTGGCAACGAAAGTCTAATGATGTTGTTATATGCCTTGAAAAGCTTGATCGTTTATTAATCCACACAGACATGTTAACAATATTTGACTCGCTTCGTACACAGATTCATCCTTTTACAAGATCTGATCATGCACCGATATCTACCGATTTTCGGCATAACATTCAGCCAAAGAACAGACCGTTCAAATTTGAGATGGCCTGGGCATCTAGAGCGGATTACAGAAATTTGGTTTCGCAAGCCTGGCGAGCGGACCCTAGAGGTTCCTTTATGTTCAAACTGGTTCAAAAGGCAAAAGTGTTTAAAAAACTGTCTAAGATCTGGCATAAGACTACGGTTTGCAACATTCACAACCAAATTCAAATTACAGACCAAAAGTTGCTTCAATTACAAACGTCGCTTATTATCAACTACAATACCAAAGACATGCAGATCCTTAAACAATTACTTAACAAGAGAGAGAGAGGATGCTTGACTCTCACCGCCGCTATTGGAGTCAGCAGGCGAAAGTAAAGCACGCTAAACTAAATGACTCAAACACCAGTTATTTCCACAAGATTGCAACTGCTAAACGAGGCAGGAAAATGATCAAGTCACTTCTACTTCCAAATGGAGAGGCTACGGCTGACTACCATACAATCCAACAAGAGTTCCTTCGAGACTTTAGTACGCGTTTCAGGGCCTCCACGGCATGTAGTCCTGATATATCAGCAGACTTGGGGGTTATCCCGTCCATAGTAACACAGGCAGATAATGCAATGCTCTCAGCTCCTGTCTCCAACAACGAAATTAAAGCAGCAGTCTTCTCTATGAGTCCGGATAAGGCTCCTGGCCCAGATGGCTTCCCAACAGGTTTTTACCAAAAATTCTGGCCAACGGTTGGCCCTTCTGAGCAGTTAAGGCTTTCTTCACCAGTGGTAGGCTACTGCGACAGATTAACCATACTTTCATTACTCTACTACCAAAATCTGATGATCCAGCTGAGGTTCACCACTATAGACCTATCAGTTTATGTTCTACTATTTTGTAAAATCATAGCAAAGGTTATGTCTGCAAGACTAACCAAAATTTTCGACAAACTCATACATCCGTTACAGGGTGCTTTTACCAAAGGGAGATCGATCCAGGATAATATTCTTATTGCTCATGAAGCCTTACATTCGTTCCGATTAAAGAAAGGCAAGACAGGCATGGTGGCTCTAAAGCTAGATATGGAAAAAGGCATACGACCGGATCGATTGGTCCTTTCTTTTCCAAGTGCTATCAAAGTTTGGGTTCGACGACCTCTTCATCAGCCGGATCAAGGAATGTGTTTCAATAGTTTCCTACTCAGTCATCATCAATGATGAACCGACAACAATGATTGTACCAACTAGAGGTTTGAGACAAGGTGACCCTCTGTCCCCTTTTATCTTCATTCTAGCTTCGACATTGCACCACCAGGGGTTGGTAAACAAAGATGTGGGGATCACCTTCGGCCGACCTGGCATTAAAATTCCGTTCTTAGCTTTTGCAGATGATATCCATATTTTCTGTAAAGCATCACAGTCCGCATGTACCACTGTTCTTTCCATTTTAGACAGATACTGTCTCATTTCAGGACAGAAGGTCAATCTACATAAGTCAATTTTCCAAGCTTCGCCAAACTCGACTACCACAGCCATTTCATCTACAACAGTGCTCGGTATCCCTCAAGCAAATAATTTTGATAAATACCTTGGCTGCCCGGTGGTCAATGGGAAAACCAATAGGGACACGTTCGGGGACGTGGTCCTCAAGACTAAAAATCAATTAACCAAATGGAAAGCTTCAAACCTGTCCGCTGAAGGACGTCGGGTTCTCATAAAAGCCAATCTTAGGGCCAAACCAATTTTCCTTATGAAAGCTTTCTTACTACCTTCGCATATCCTAAATGAGCTTGACAAGGTATACAGACAATTCTTCTGGAACAAAAACTCCAAAGCGCCTCCTCTGGTCAGTTGGGACAAAATTTGTTCAGACACAATGAAAGGTGGATTGGGAATCCATAAAGCAGGATTTATGAACATTCACTTCAGATGAAACTGCTATGGAAAATTATATCTCAACCAGAAAATATCTAGGTCCGTGTGGTATCACACAAATATCTTAAGGGGCATGATCTGTTCAGCTACTGCAGGAGGGGTCATTCCTCTTGGCAGTGGTCACGGCTTATGTCCATTAAACCACAGTTTCTGTCTGCGCTCCAGTGGAATGTCGGTAATGGCCAAACTATCGATTTTTGGACCCATTACTGGGCCTCTCATAAACCGTTGGATTCCAAAACAATTAATCCGATCCCCGACTCTCTCAGGGGGATCAGGGTTGCCCATTTCATCAACAATGAACGCTAGTGGAATAGGCCTTTGTTAAAAGCCTCCTTAACAAACATTTTACCAGCGGTGGAGATTGACCATATCATGGGAATAATTTTGCCAAAAAATCCGTTAACAGATCGTCTGTATTGGGGCCCCAGCAAGAATGGCTGGTTCTGCGAACGCTTTTCTAACAGAAAATGTTGGGTTGTCTGATTTCGATTGCGGTTGGATTTGGGATCTCGGCGTACCACCTAAGGTTACGCACTTTCTTTGGAAAATATCCCGCGATGGTCTTCCGACCAAATCAAGACTTCAAAGATCGCATGTGTCAGTACCCTTTCGTTGTGCCTATTGTGGAAACACCAATGAATCGACACACCACCTCTTTTTCCATTGTCCCATGTCGAATGACCTTATGCAAGCTTTACGTTTTCGCCTGCCAAGGTTCATAGTTCTAAACTCTGGATCGGACTCCGTGCTCCCTCTGAATGAGATCAAATGTGCAATCGGCAGCTCTAAGCTTGCAGATCTGGCGTCTGCTTGGTGGGCACTATGGTTCTTTCGAAATCAAATCGTTTTCAACCACACAAACACGGTGACAACCAACGAAATTCTTCTATTCCACAACACCAGTATCCATTGTTGGAAACAAGCTAAGGCTATGGAGGATGATCCTTCTGGGACTATTCCCGGTCAGCATGCTACTAGCAGTAAAGCCAACTCGCGCCACGGGGGCGGGGCTAAGCAGCCTTTGTGGCTCCGTCGATCTAGGTTTTGGGCTAAACCTCCCAATAATTGCTATTAGCTTAATTTTGATGGTTCTGTCATCTCGGGAGGTTCTGCCTCCTTCGGTTACGTCATCCATGACTCGGTTGGCGTGGTCGTTGCGCTTGGCAGATCCATTTGCACAAACATCTCAGTGGTCTATGCCGAAAACCTTGGTCTCAAAATGGGCATTTTGCGTGCTAAGTCGCTACAAATTTCAAACCTTCTAATCGAAGGGGACAACTTAATAGTCATAAAGGCTCTCCTAGGGGATTGGAAATGCCCTTGGACGATCGAGTTGCTACAAGCGGATATATTGTTTGATATTTCGTCCTTTTCTTATATTGCTATTCGTCATATTTTTAGGGAATCAAATGCGGTGGCCGACTACATTGCTCGTAGTGCCCATGCATCCCCTGCCGACATCAGCTGTGAGGATGATCCAGAACTAGATGTTCTCGTCCGAAAGGATGCGCTAGGAAGGGCTTCTGCTGCGGCCGACCCGACCTAAACATTATCTAGCGTCAAAAAAAAAAAAGACAACCATATTGCATATGTTTTTTTTATAAAAAAAATCAATGATATCAATACCCATATTTTCCTTCTTACCCAATAAAAAATTCATTTTTATCCCATTTTTTTTTTCCTATAAATTCATTTTTATCCCTTTTTTCATATGTATTTTCTTACAAAAAAATCAAAGATATCAATACTCATATTTTACTCCCTGTCAATTAAAAATTCATTTTTATCCCATTTTTTCCCGATAAATTCATTGTTTATCCCAATTTGCATATATTTTTTATTTCCAAAAAATTCAAAGATATTATTATTATTATTTTTATAGATAAAATATGATTACTGTTACTGAAATATTACATAATGAATAATAATAATGATGATGATATTATTAATAATAGTAATAATTATAATAATAACAATAATAATAACAACTTGATTTTGTAAATTTAAAAAAAAATAGATTAAAAATAAAGTTAAGAGCTATGGAGTGGGCTCACTAATAATTTACTGAAAAGAAAAAAAACTGAGTTGGGCTCTTAAGCTGACATGGCTGTTGAAAAGTAAGTTAGGAGCCCGGAACGGGGCTCACCAATAAATAGGCTCTAACACTATCCGTGCTCCATGTTGCGAAAATTGTATCCTATAAGACTTCGAAATATGTGACTTAGTACTTTAATTTGTCTTCTCTCCTATAATTATGTGTATTTTCATCTATTACTTTAACTTTAAGAGTATGATTATCTGTCAGGGAACTAGTTAATGATCATATATTACTTTAAGAATGTAATAGATAATGATTATACATATTTTAGTCTATTAATTTCATAGTATAGTTATGTATAAAAAAAAAGTTCTAAAATATTATCAAAATTGAAGCTAAGAAGTGCATCTATACTTGATTAAGTACAGAAACACTTGAAAATCCAAGTTAATACAATGTTAATAAAAAAAATTTATAACAACGATAATGGATAGATAAAATAAAGCAATTTATTTCTCACCATTATCAAGGACAGTGCAACTGTATGGATTTGTTTCTCCAATAATGGATTTATGTAGATGCGAGCACCATGCTTATCATTGACTCGAGTCCCTGTTCTACTGATGAGTGTGCACCAAATGGGAGCCTACTTGCGGCTCATCATAGCTGTCAGCACAACAAACAGTACCTGTAGTCATAGTATATTTATCAAGCATTAGCGTACACCTGATTTTATTCCCTCCCAATGTGCGCTTATACCCTTTTCAACTAACTAGGACATAATTTTTTTCTTATTCAAACCCTTAAATTTTTCAGCAGGTTTCAAAGAAAAATTGTAAGCACACTTCATCACATTACTAGGTACAATACACTTCATAAGCCACCTAGATCATGCATATCACACTTCAGACATTAAGCACACTTCATCACATTACTAGATACAACACACTTCATCACATTACTAGATACAACACACTTCACATAAGGCACCTAGATCATGCATATCACACTTCAGACGTCATGCTCACAATAAGGTTGCAAAATGGTAGGTATAACATGTATTTCAAGATTGATAGTTGTTTAAACACATGATCAAGCATATCAACAAACACATCATAACCATCAACACAGTGCAATCATATAGGTATTGCTCCAACTAATATACAATTAGATTTAGGAGAAGGAAGGACATGAATCAGAGGAGAGGCAAAATGATTAGGAGAAGGGTTAGAAACTTTTACCACCCGTTTTTCTAGCTCTCCTAATGTGTGAGTAGAGCTAATTTCAACTACTTCTTGATGCTCAATTTGTTCATTTTTCTATCCACACAAACAACACTTTTCTGCAAATTTTCAGCAGCAGTGATAACTCCCTTTTGTTGTCCTAATGCAGCCCCAATAGCCCAAGTTTGCATTTTTACATCAGTTCCAACTTGCTGAATTGCAGCAGTATCATCTGGCCTTATTTTAGTTGTATGTCATAACATCAACACATTAGAATTCACATAACATATAGTAGAATATGTCAAATTATCATCAAGAGTCATGTAAGCGGCCTGATTGAATTTTTTTTTTTTTGGGTAAATTAAAGTACGCATGAGACTAGAATAAAATCAACCAGCACTCGCAAAATCTAAAATATATGGATGGAACATGACAAAGATCAAGGCATATAATCAACTATAAGATCTTGTCTTAATTTGTAGATGTCCCCTTGCTTTTATTTTTCAAGTGTAAGGCGTTTTTAATTAGGTATATGGAAATTGCATGTCTACTGTGTAGTGACTTCCAAATCTAAATAGTAAATTCTCTTCATTTAGAGTTTAAAAGTGAAACAACTATAAAATATATATTGTTCTAAATATGATTCTTAACAAACTTTGAATGGATTAGGTGCTTCTTTTTTTATAGAAATTTTGGGCAATTTAAAAAATCAAATATGAACTTGTTGGTTTTAACCACAGTCCGCAAACACATGAAACCAACAACATGGACTAACCAATCACGATTCATCCCATGAAATGCATCTTGTGATAGTATTAAGGCCTCATAAAGGTACAAAATTCATAGCACTAACTAACCATAATAAAATACCTCTACAACAAATACAATTTCCCCAAACCACTCACACTATAAAATTTTAGAAAATTTAACATTACCTTGTCGTACAACCATTTAGTCCAAGAAGGTGATTTGTAGAGAGATGAGACAAGTATCTAACCAAGAATACCCTCTCGAATCTGCAAAACCGGATGAGGATCCATTATCCCTAATTTGACATGAAATCAATGGAATATGGATTTCAAATTGGAATTCTTGAGTTTCTCGGCTACAAGTTATTAAAGCATAAACATATCATCAACCTAAAATAAAATATCACCCAACTATTAGAAAATTGGAATTCCCTTTTTACATTCTCATTCGCGTAGTTAGCATACAAAGACTCAATTCCAAACCAAAAACTCAAAGAATCACCTTGACAATCACAAAATCCTCACAATAAAACACACAATCCCACACATAATACCTAAATTTCTAAAATTTATCAAATTCGTAAAACCCTAGAAATTTGGGGATTTAGGGAAAGTTACCTCATGGTTTCAATGGAGGAAGAAGGAGGACTGTAGCCGGATAAAAGGCCGGAGATGGTGGCTGGGCGGCGTCGGTGGTCGGCGGGAGTGATCGGAAGCAGTGGTGGATGCTGTTGGACCAGAAGATCGATGCGATTAAGAGAAGTGAGAGTAGTTATGGGGCTGTGCTTATACGGTGGTGGGGCTATATCCGGTTGTTCCGGTGGTAGTGGTGAGCGGCGATAACCAGTTGTGAATTCGGCGGCCGGTGTTGCATTGGTGGCTGGCGGAGGGAGAAGACGCGAGCAGGAGGATCGCAAACCTAAAGTGCGACTGTTCTTTCGTTTGTACTCCGTATTATTATAAAAACAAATTATCCCTAAATTTTGTTCTAGGATGAAGCGCCCAATTTTCCCGATATCGAAACCGCTACCTATACACATCAAAAACCTTTGCACTTGCTTTATTTTTAAAAACCGCTACATTAGACTAATAATAACCGCTACCTTAGCCTTAGAAACGAAAAATGGATTTAGAATGGTTAGACATCCAGAAAACCGCCACATATAACGCCAGCTAAATTAAACCGCCACAACCCACCGCTACATTAGATCATTTATGTAGTAGTGCCTTTAGCACCCCATTGAAAGCCTCAGATAAATTCGTCCTCATGACACCATACCTCGCCCCTCTCCCCCATCCTTAGCCATGGACATCCTTTCTCAAACCCACTTGTCGTCAGTTGGTAAGTAGTCCAGCCTACCATGTCTTTGAACTTATGATCATGGAACATTGAATTCACGTTTGATTTCAAGTGTCGAATGCATATCCTATGAAGTGCATTAGACGCACTCCATCTTGGCAACTCCACCATGGTCTTCAATATGCCTGCGTGTCTGTTTGAAATAACACATAATCCTAGGGGTGGGCACGGGACGGGACGGGACGAGATTGAGCCGGGACGAGAATCGTCCCGCGAAATTTTTACGGGACGGGATTGACACTTTTTTTTCGGGACGGGATGGTGTCTGGACGGTACGGGATCGGGACGAGACGGGCCTTGTCCCGCAAATAAAAATAATAAAATATTATATAAATTTACAAAGTGAAAAATGCTTTCATAATTCATTAATTTGTATAATATGTTGAATACAGTATTCTTCTCAACTATATTATTCAATAATAATAATAATAATAATAATATTATTATTATTATACTATTATTAATTCATACAATGATTATATAATTAATTATAATGTTCAACATATTTTGCTACATTATCTTAATTGATCCGGACGGAAAGGGATTGAAACGAGATTCACCAGATATTGTCTCATTATTGATAGTTGGAAAAAATACCGTATTTAGCTATTTGCCTCTTGTAACTCTAAATAATAATAATAATAATAATAATAATAATAATAATAATAATAATAATAATAATAATAATAATAATAATAATAATAATAATAATGCCACGTTATATTCAAAAGAAAAATAATATTAATATTATTACTTATTTTTATTGTTATTATTATAACATAATTATACTTTACAAGAAAAAATATAATATGGTATAATAATATAATAATAATAATAATAATAATAATTTTATTATAAAGTAATATTATTATTAAATTAAATTATAATATTATATAATAATAATAATATTATTATAATCAATTATTATTATTATAAATTGAAAAATATTTTTATAATTATAAATAATATTTGCTCAAAAAATAACGATATTATTATTATAAACAAATATTATTATTATTATAAATGGAAGATTATGATTATAATTATAAATATAATATTTGCTCAAAATAATAATACTAATAATATATTATTATTATTCTATAATAATATAATATTATTATTATTATTATAAAAATTATTATTATTATTATTATTATTATTATTATTATTATTATTATTATTATATGCGGGGCGGGACGAGATTTGCGGGATCCCACCGGGATCGTTCCGCGTTTCGTCCCGCATAATTTTTGCGGGACGGGATCGGGACGGGATTCACTATTTTGTTCTAAATCCCAGCGGGATCGGGACGGGACCGGGACGCGATCGGGATTTGCTGGATTTGTTTTCGTAATTATTTATTTTTATATGAAAATTCTGAAAATAAAAATTCGGTATCAAAACCCTTACAAAATTCAATAGAAAGGAAAAAGAACCACGGTAGTAGGATTCTTGTGAAAGTACAGAAGGACTCAACCGTCCATCCCTCAACTGTGTGACCATTAATCCAACTACACACTCTTGTAGTACAGTAGTAGCAGCCTAGCCCAGCTTTGACCTTTTTCAATTGGCGGGCAAAAGTTTGCATATTAATCCTCCTTTCTTCTCCACCACCACTCTCTCCGGTCTCCATAAATACACACATAGTCCCTACTCTCCCCAAATCCATAGGCGACCCCTCGGGATGGACGCAATCCAGCACAGGACTCTCCATGTCAACGGCATCAACCTCCATGTCGCCGAGATCGGCGCCGCCTCAGCTCGCCCCGCCGTCCTCTTCCTCCACGGCTTCCCGGAGCTCTGGTACTCCTGGCGCCACCAGATGCTCGCCGTCTCCTCCGCCGGCTACCGCGCAATCGCCCCCGACCTCCGGGGCTTCGGCGACTCCGACGCCCCTCCCTCCCCTGCCAGCTACACCGCCTTCCATGTCGTCGGCGACCTGGTCGCCCTCCTTGACCAGCTCGGCCTCCACCAGCCGGTGTTCGTCGTCGGACATGACTGGGGCGCCATCATCGCTTGGTACTTTGCTCTCTTCCGCCATGATCGAATTAAGGCTCTCGTCAATTTGAGCGTCCCTTTCATGCCCAGAAACCCCCAAATCAAGACTGTTGATGGACTCAGGCTCGCTTTTGGAGACGATCTCTATATTTGCCGATTCCAGGTATCTATAGGATTTTTCGATCAAAAAAAAGAAGGTATTTATAGTTTTTCAGATTTTTCTGTTTAGATTTGATGGCGAATGCAATAAAAATGGAAAAAATTGGTTGATTCTGAGTAGGTGGGTGAAGTAATTGGGGCATTGATGAATCTAGGGTTTTGGAAAGGGAGTTCTCTGCTTTGGTCAAATCGGGAATTAGTCCTCATTTAATCGGTTTTAGCTAAATTACATCAAATCACCCTTAAGTTAGAGTATGTTTCACAAAATAACATGTAACCCGAAAATTATAGCTAACCACCCATATATTCGGATTTCTTTCAAAACAGACCCATGACTTATTATTTTGTTTTGCATAATTCTTTTAAGCGTCAATATAGTAGAAGTTAATCAAAATATTTTAAAATAATGTTAAAATCGATCACTTTTATTTTTTTAAACCATCAAATAGTCATGATTGTTTCTTTGAGAAAAGGAAAAAAAAAAAAAATTAAGGATTTTTTAATACTAGTAATTTTTAATTAAGGGTGATTTTGTGAAATCCACTATTTTTTTTTTATGTATAAATTATTACTCCATCAATTTAAAAATATAGATCCTTTTAAATTTCAAACTTGAAAAAAAAAATTATATATATATATAATAAAATATTACAGTAATTTTTTAAGGTACTTTTACATTTATTAGCAACGTTGTGAATTCAATGCAACAGACTTGATACTGACAATTGTGAAAATCCTGACAGTATTCAGCTGACAAGTACAAACCAACTGAAAAAATGGAATTTTTAATGAAGAAACGCCATTTCTTCTTCAATCTGGCTAACTGATTTCATTTTGTTCTTGAACTGTGGTCGCTACATCCAAAACGATTGATGTACGTAGGATCCGAGTATAGAAGAAGAATTCGCAAACATTGACATAAAAATATGGCTGAAACGATCACTAGGATCTCGAGACATACGACCCCATCGCATACCTAAAGGGAGATTGGGGGGCTCGGTTGATGCTCCAGTTGAGTGTCCTCCATGGCTGTTGGAGGAAGACATCGATTACTATGCTGACAAGATTAAGCAGAGGGGCATCACAGGAGGTCTGAATTATTACCGGGCTTTGAACATGTATGTTTCTACTCGATCCCCAAATTAAGACTCTCTTACATAATTTCGACGCTGTGAAAGCGGAATTCAGCATTAGAAATCTTGATTGCAGGAACTGGGAGCTCACGGCGCCATGGACAGGTGCGCAGATCAAAGTGCCAACGAAGTTCATCGCTGGGGAGCTAGACTTAGCTCTCGGCTTACCGGGAGTGATGGATTATATAAACAAGGGCGGATTCAAGAGGGATGTGCCGCTCTTAGATGAGGTTGTGATAGTCAAAGGCGGTGCACATTTTGTGCAACAGGAGAGGCCAGAAGAGATCAGCAAGCACATCATCGACTACCTCAACCTCTTTTGATCCATCTTCGTAATGTTTGTTATGCTTAGTGAGTCCCAAACACTGTTGATGTTAAATTTGGGGGTAGCAATTGGTAAGGAATGGGATGGTGTTTCCTAGCTGTAGCTTGCTGCCGTTGTTGGTGTGGTTACTCAATAAATGAAATCATAGGCTCGAACATGGCACGACTTGATAAATCATACACTGGTTTGGTTTGCTCCAAGAAGGATCACCGGCGAGAATTGTCTGTTACAAATATTCATGTTTCATCCTGGGATTCCGTTTTCAATTTTTCGAAATGTTTTTCTTCTAAACCTTTTTCATTAATGTCGTTAGCTCATGACATCCCCATATTTTGGACCTGATGAAAAACATAAAACTAATTTTTAACAACACACATGAAAAACTAGATTGAGCTCTCGTACAAGTTCTACATTCAATGGTATCTGCGTATAACAACCGGAAATTATGCATTCACAATGTCATACCATTATCAAATTTCAATTGAATTAGCAAACAACATGAACTAGAAAGTTCAGTGTTTTAGATTTAAAAAAGATATGGAGGGCAAGAGATTATAACAAAAACATTGTTAAACATGTATAACAAGCTAACTAATTTAACTATAACTAGTGTTATACCCGCGCCATGGCGCGGTTGCGATGGAAAAAAATGAGAATATAAAATCTTTATTATAAGGAATGACCAAATACAATATAAACAAATGTTTGGAAAGTCTAAAAAAGCAACATTGTTATTGAACGACATAGGTGTTGTGAAAAGGAACAGATCGAGGTGATGTAGGCTTCGTCTATGCAAATCCTGGAGAAAAAAAATATTGATGAATACAAATGGATGAATTTGTATGATAGAGATCATTTAATTATAGGTTAATAATAAATAATATACAAATTAAAATGTAGATATAAAAAGTTTATTAATGAACCAAAATGTGTAACTTACATAAGGAAGATAAATCAGTTATAATTTAAGATGACAACAGATGTTACCCCAACTAAAAGAGAAGGTCATCAGCCTGAGTAATGAAAGGAATGAGACCAACATCAATATAAGATTCAAAAATAAATAAGCATATTTTGAAACATGTTAGCAATTGTACCTGCCAGGATAAAGCTTCCAAGTTTTCTTTGTACACCACATTAGTTGTAGTGTTCAGTGGATAACTCGGTAAAGCCTTGGGCTCCCATGTGCAACCAATGACTCAATGATGTCTTCTTAGGAATTAGATATTCCTGGCTGCTGGTTTCCTGAGGAGAAGAATATGCCAAGTTCAAGCAAAAAGTATTTTTAGCTGTATCTTAATGTACGTTGATGTATAAAGGAAGCAATTATCCAAAATATTATTGACGATCTTTAAAAAAAATACACATCTATAATTCAAGAAATTTAAAGTTAACAAACATATATAAACTACTTGGCTGCAATTGGAGCAAGGAGTTTACAACTGCTTGAGGATGCAATTGGAGCAAGGAGTTTCAAAACTGAAATGGGAAAATTTAATAAAAAGGGGAAAGGGAAATGAGAAAAAAAAACATGACCCGTGTTTAAGCTAGCAGAACAGGAGAACGGAAACAAACAGAAGAAATTGTTACCTTTAAGAAGGTAGCACCACGTTGAAACATTATAAAGAAAGAAAGAATTAATAGCTGTCCAAACTCATAAATAGACAGTTAGGAACGCACATTTACGAAGTTAGCACCAATATGAAATGTATATATATTTAGAAAGAAGATCTCATCAATAGAATTATAGAAAATTGTAAAATTGTTATAAGAATAGACATATGTGAGGATATGGGAAAGGAAAGAATATTTTTTTAAAAAAGAAAGGAAAGAAAAAATCAAGAAATATATAATTGATGAGGAAAGAATCTGTATTTGTGGAAACACATAAATAAATATATAAGAATAGACAATGAAAAGGATCGGTATTTGTGGAAACATATCTTAATAAGAATCTGATTTCGAAAAAATAAATTAAGAAATACAAAAAAAAATCGAATATGAATTTTATCCTAATAAGAAATGGAAAAAAAGATCAATTGAGAGAAAATGATGATTTGATAAATTTTATCCTATTAGATTAAAAAAAAAAGAAATTAAGAAATAAAAAAGATAGAGTGGTAGGAATAACCTCTAAAGAAATGTAACATGTAGCCTTATGAAATTATCCATTCCCCTAATTTGACATTGTCGTACCAAAACATAATTATCATAGGCACAATACACTCCCTAGTATCAAGTCAATTATGATTGCTCACTGAACACCAATTCAATAGTTACACCTATGCATTTCATAGTATTAGCTAAAGTATACATACTCGTTAACTTCAATCTGAATAATTGACTCCTAAATACATCTTCATAACAATGATGGAAATTACTAATAGATACATTGCCAAGGTTTCATCGAAAAGAAGCAAAATTTAAACCAGTACAAAGCAGCTATAGCTTCATGATAGATGAAGCAACTCTAGCTTTTCCTAGTTTCCAATGGGAAAAAAACGTTCTGAAGAAGAGCAAAAAGGATTAACCTAAAATAAACGAAGAAACGGTCATTAATTAGTTGATCGAAGACCGAATCACTGCAGAGTGTAGAATAACGAACGATGTCCTCAAAAAACAGAGGATTCAGAGGATAATTTTCATAGTAATAATCAAAGTAGAATGGCAAGGGAAAATCAAAATTAGATAAAAAAAGAAGAAGAGATATGGCAGAGAATCCACCTCAGGCGGACGACGAATTAAGATTTGGAATCGACCACGAGCAAAAGTGCAACAGGAAGATCTTTTGTGAATCGGCAAAACCCAATTGAAATCCCCCAACAGATGAACACCCTAACCTAGAATGAATGGAGGAAGAAAATCACCGGAGGGAAGAAAATTAAGGCATAAACGCAGCCAAGGAGAAGAGGACGAAGATGAACGAACCTCTAGTAGAGCCTCGGCGGAGGAGGAAGAAGAAGTCCCGTGTGATTGAATCGGCAGATGCAAGGAGGAAGAGCTGAAATCGACGGAGGATTCACGGCAATTGAAATCCCCAGAGGGAAGCGGTGAATGAGGCGGATGAGGTATAAGTGCAACCCTAATAGTCCAATACTCCAATGTGTGAATAATATAGGGAAAGAAAAAGGTAAAAGGAAGGAAATAAACGAAATAAGCTCATTGGTCGAAAATCCAAAATTCGTGGAGAGAGCGACACGTCAACAGAAACTCTTTGCAATTAAGTTATTATATAGATATAGATGGATCACATATACTTAATTTGGTGAAACAACACTGAGAGGGAAAAAATAACCCCTGAGGGTAAATCAGTCATATTCGCAGGTTAACCTAATATTATAAGAGGATCTCCCGGACTTCTCATCAGGGACCAGGGGCGGCCCCAGGGTGGGGCGGGTGTACGCGGCCGCCCCACCTTTCGACCCACACGCCCCGGGGTTTGGAAAAAAAAAATTTATTTATATATATGGCAGTGTTGTAATAAGTAAAACTAGGATTACTATTGAATTAATAAGTCCACTTTGCCTAGTTGGTTGGTGGGAAGGAAGGAAAGTAAAATGAGACTAAAGGTTGTGTGTTCAATTCCCACAGCCTCTATTTTTTAAAAAATATCACCTCCCCCAAAAATGTTTTTTTATTATTTGTTCAACTTACACCACACTTTCTATGTTTCTACTTTCTACCCCCTTATTTAATTATATTCCGACTTCCCTATTATATACAAATTATCTAGCCTATAACTAATTAAACCCCATAAAATCGGTGAAATTAGCCTCCTTTTGTTTTTTTTTAAAAATCGCCTCCCTCAAAAAAGCTTTTTTATTCTTTTTTTCAACTTGCACCCACTCTCTATCTTCCTACCCCCTTATTTAATTATATTCTCACTTCCCGAGCTCCTTATTATATACAAATTATCTAGCTATAAACTAATTAAACCTCATAAAATTGGTGAAATTAGGATTTGATTATGAAAATAAATTTTGTGAAATTTTCATTAGAATTTGTGATTTCGAGAATTCTTTTTTTCAACTTGCACTTACTCTCTATCTTCCTACCCCCTTATTTAATTATATTCTCACTTCCCGAGCTCCCTATTATATACAAATTATCTAGCTATAAACTAATTAAACCTCATAAAATTGGTGAAATTAGGATTTGATTATGAAAATAAATTTTGTGAAATTTTCATTAGAATTTGTGATTTCGAGAATAAATTTTGTGTTTTAATTATTGTGTATGTGATTTTGAGAATTAAATTTATGAATTGAATTTGGGGTTTGTGAATTGAATTTGTGAAGCTTTATGCAATATTTGTATTGTTGTACCCTACATATTCAAATCACAAATTCTATCACGTGTTTGGAAACCAAAAGATATTATAAAGTTGATGAGTTTACAATCCTAGCTAATATGCAAAAGCCTTGAATTTAGCATGATTGAATTTCGATAAGTTTACCCTCCTAAAGATGGCAAATGCCTTAATTTCCAATGAATGACGAGAAACCACTACTATAGCAATCAAGCAAATATAAGTCTACTTTTCTACAATCCATTGCTAAGCTAAAAGTCATAGCTTAGGTAAAGGAGTTTATTTAAGGCCAATATCGCAGTACACAATAGAAATTTCGCCCCACCTTTCGGAGGATCCTGCGGCCGCCACTGTCAGGGACACTCCAAGCACTAAACCCTAGCCTCTATTCAACTTATTATTTTCGACAAAGAGCGTCGGAGGGTCCTTCGGGGAGGTAAGCCCCGCCTCATCGTTGATTGTTCTTGCATTTTCAGGTTCGGATCTTGGCGTTGGACATCGATCTCCTCCAACAATTACTCGTGCGGATTTTCCCCCGTACAATTGGCGCCGTCTGTGGGAACCGATCAAGACGTTATGTGATCGAAGTTCCTAGAAGATTAAACAAGGACTGGCCACCGGATTGAGTCTGATTTGTAACAAGACATTCGCAGGGAAGGGGCTTGAGTCATCGTCGCCACCGATCATCTCTGCACCTCCAAACGAAGAAGAAGATACTTTAGGGTTATATACGAGGCTGGTCCAGTATTCTCATAAATTACATATTGGCCCATATTTTAACAATAATCTCAAAAGGGGCCAAAGTTCTCAGAAAAAAATCTTCTCCCGAAATCATATTGAAAAGTTCCTTAATCCAGTGCTTGACGTTGCGCATGATTGAGAAGTGCAAAATTCCTGCTCAACATTCAAGGAGTGCGGGAAAAACAAACTCACGCTAAGTTCCTCAATCCCTAACTGTTTTATCTTTTTATTATCAAAATTATGATATATTTAGGTTCATGCCATAGAGTGATTATCGAATATTATATGCATCAGTATATGCCTACGAGTTGTTGTGATATCTTTTCCATGATCGATGTTATAAACATCACGACAAGTGACACTAGGGCAAGGATCGGTGGTATAAATAACCCCAAGATAGGATGTGATGTTATAAGCAGCACCACCATTGCAACTGCCAAATTTTGTACTACGAATGGCAGTATGATGCCCTATCAATCAGGGGTGTCGTTACATTAATGCCATCCGGGAAGGTAACTAATTAAGTTCTTAAATATGCATATCATAAAGAAATTGAGAGTGTTGGATATAAATGTTTGGGTATGTATATAGACATACTGAAGTTAGCACATGCTGCTTGAAAAGAGGAACCACTTATTCATATTCACTATGCCAAATTACATCTCAGGCGACGGACGAAAATCGTCGCCTGAAAGGAATTTTCGCCGCTTGATGTTTCAGGCGACGGATGTCCGTCGCCTGAACGTCTGTCCGTCCAATGTCATCCCTAGAGGTTCCAGGAGACGGATGTCACAAGGTTCGTCGCCTGAGTACCTTTTGGCCACCAAATGTACGTTCGTCGCCTGAATACATTGTCAGACCCCAAGGGCTTCTCAAGCCCGCCCATTAACTCTTAGGCGACGAACAATCCGGCCCCTCGCTCTATAGTGGGCTCGGAATTATAAATCATTATTTAATTTAACTCAAGCGACGGACCTATACTAAGTTTATGGTCGCCTGAATGGGAGAGGGATAAAAGAAATTGCTTCAAGCTACCAACGGGAAAGGAAAAAAATCTGGCGCCTGAAATGGTTCACAAGAGGGCAAACCATCCAAGCGACCTATTTGTTAGTAAGTTCGTGGCTTGAGTTTGTTTAAGCCACAAGTATTTAATTATATTCGTCTGATGTTCGTCGCCTGATTGCGTATAGATTTTAAAAAAATAACCGCAAATCGCTTTTTGCCCCCTGTTTTTATACCGAAAATTTGCAGAAAATCTATGCATTTTTTTTTGCACGAAACCTGTTATTCAATATACGAACATACAATCCACACAAATCAAAGAGATTCCAAATAGACAAATTATATACACAAACACGAAATTCCATCCTTCAATCCACATAAAATCCAAACAAATTCAATATCCCTACAAGGACATTAACAACCTACAATTCAATGCTTCAATCTAGACAAACACAAAATACAACCTGCAATTCAATCTACACAGCCACAAAATACACAAGCAATCCGAACAATTTATGTCAAAATAGTAGACAAGTCCAAAAAGGTGCGTTATAGGATAGAGGATGGTTGTGTGATACCTTCTACTGCTGGGAGGAGGGCTGAGAAGACACAAGAGGAGGGTTAGATGGTGCAGACGCTTGTGCAACTGAGTTGAATGATGGCTGCGAGCACGCAGATCCACCTTGGAAATCACAAATCTTCTTCTCCAAGTCTGCCATGCGCGACTCCAGTGCTTCGTTCATAGCTCTAACTTTCCCCACATCCTCCCTTGCTGTTGCAGCATCCTCTCTTGCTGCTGCAGCATCATCCTTCGCTGCTGCAGGCTCATCCTTTGCCCCCTGAGCTTGTACCTTCGCTTCCTCCACCTCCTTCTGCCTCTCGTCCGCCCTTGCAGTCCACGGTCCCCCCTTTTCTTTGCAGGCCGCTGGCCAGCCGCACCCATGCCTTCAAGAAAAGGATATAGTCATACACTCAAGTATAACACACAAATCTGTTTATAAGTAGAACATATCTATATATGCAAGTTTTCAGTTTTGAGGTACACAACTCTGTTTTAAGTATATTATATCTATGTAGCAAGCTTTGAGGAACACAATATGTTGCAAGTTTTAAGTTGTATTGAAATGATGATGTATATATGCAAGTATAACACAATTTGTTTTATTTCAGTTTATGTATTATCGAAATAATCGAATGGTTGTATCTATATATGCAAGTTTTATTTTTTTTTCCCCCAGATTATGAGGTTAGTTCAATTAAGATATACCTCGGACTTCGGTTCCCCTTCTCTCGCCGAAGCATTCCATGATCATAGTTGTCTGTTTTTCGATGGGGATTGGGTCCAATTGGCTAGGGTTGTCAGCCTCTCCTTTCTTAGGTGCTAGTTCCGCCGCAACAAGTGCCTTTAATTTTTCCTGTCAAAAGAAGTCAGTTAGCCCAACAGATCAAAACTAAATTAACTTGACCAATTAAGTAAACTTTGAACAGAAATAAATGGATTTTCAGGAGCTAAAATGGATTTCAATGCAATAGAAAGACAAGAGGGGAGAATATGAAAATATAATCTGTACAGTCCTGCAAATATAATAATTCAAATGTAATCATGAATACAAAGTGATGCAAATATAACTATTCATACATAATCAGTAAAACTTTATACCATGCTCCACATTAAAGCCTTGGAATCTATCAAAACTAGTAATATAAGTATATAACTATACAAAATCAGTAATTTAAAAATCAGTAACTTAAAAAAAACCAGCAAAGCAATGAATTTGCAAAAGAAGATGGGAGCATGACAGCAAGCTTTCCTTTAGATCCAAGACACAACAAGAACACCAAAAGTCGAACTACACAGATTGCACCTTTCAATTTGATTTCAAGTGCAGCAGCTCAAAAACATCGATCAAATACGTCCATAGCCAGCTGTGAAAATCAGAAATTTCCATTCTAGATAAAAACCACTTCATTTAGAACAAGCATTTAATCGAAGAAGTAGTCTGCAAGCAATGAAACATTGAAACCAACCTTCTAGTGCAAAAAATAAGACAGACTCAAAATTGAGAGCAACATTTTCAAGAAGCACAAAAACAAAAAAGAAAATGAGCAGTTATATCACCCACCTTCAGTAGAGTAATTCATATTTTAATCATTCATATAAGTTTCATATATTTGTAAAACTTGCTAATTTTATACATGCATATATAATCATTCATATAAGTTTCATATATTTGTAAAACTTAATGATTTCTAAAACTTAGCTTTAGTTTTATAAGTTATAAAAGTTTTATAACTTAGGTATAATTTTAATATTTATAAAACTAACAGTCATCATAAATCAAAGGGTGAGTTATAGACTTACAACAGATTCCCTTGCATTTAGACACTTTTCGTAATTATTGATGCAAGCTTGTGTCACTCCTGCGCGATCACGCTTCTGAATAAGCTCTTCAGCTCGGAAGCTCATGGGAACGGGGCCGCTATGGTGGTTGATGGGATTTGGGTTTTTGGTTCTATTCATCTTGTTTCTCTCACACATAGCCTGAAAGAAGAAAAGAATGAATTTATCGGTTATAAATGTGTGAAAATATACGAATAAGTTCAGACAACACACAAGGTACAGATATAACCTGTTTTGCTTCATCGAGAAACTCATTGTTGACCAAGTATATCCACTGCTCAGGGCGCTGGACAAACTCCAAAGGAAGTTCCTCTCCGTATTCCTTGAAGTGCATATGGCAGTCATATTTCCATGCCGAATAGGCTTTGCTCGCCTTCTTATCCACGAACTCCGTCATGGGATCTTTTTTCGGTTCTTTCCCCGGTAATTCCTCCGGTAACTCCTCTGTGGGATCTGGTTTTGGAAGTTCATAATAAACCTAGAAGCAAGCAGGTCACAATTAATCTTGATGTGTAAACCATATGTATACAAGTAACTTATAAAAGTTTTGTAAACAAAATTTTGTTAATTTAAATGTATATCTATGTGTAAGTAACTTATACCTCCAGGTAATCCTTCACTATGGCATGTTGCTCTTTCGTGAGTGCCAAAAATGTCGAGGCCAGCATGGGGACTTTATCCCTGACAGCACACCCAAGGTCCCTGATGAATGTGCTATACATCGCCCGGGTGCCAGGCCCCTTGTGGAACATAGAGCACTCAATCTTGAGCCTCTTCCCCCCCGTCGCCTGCATCATATGCGCAGTCTTGTTGCTCTTAATTATGCGCACCTTACCTGGAAACCATATGAATCAGAAGCAAGCCATATGAATCATATGAATCAGAAGCAAATTAAGAGTCAAATAAACAATGTGTGAGAGAAGCAAAGTAGAAAGAAACACAAACCAATCCACCAAAAACACAACCATTTAACCCATTGCAAACTTTTAGAAATCAGTACTCTTAAAAAGTTTTAGAAATCATGAGTACTTTGGTAGACCACCTAGAGTTTTGATAAAGAAGTAATTTAATGAAAGATAATTAATTCTACCATTCTAAAAACACCATTTAAACTTAATTCTAACACAAGTGCATGATCAGTATAGTTCCATTATTCAAATGTTGCATGATCAGTAATTCTAACACAAGTGCATGATCGGTCGAGCTTCATGATCAGTAGTTCCATTATTCCATTTCTTCACCAAGATTGATTCAAATGTTGCACTCGGTTACATCTTGAAACTACTTATTTTATCTTCTCACAAGCTAAATTTTTTGTCTAATCAGTCTATATATATGTTTATACTTTATTCCAAAGAAGTTCATGACAACAATCGACTCTAAATTGAAATTGAAGAAAAAAAACCTATACATTAAGAGCAATGACAGCAACCGAATCTATAGGTGGCAAACTTATGACCCTTATGTTCTCTGTAGGTGGCAAACTTATGACCCTTCAGTTCTATCAGAACTCTTAGTGTGCTACTTGTTGTAACTTGACAAATGAAAGATGGCTAAATTCTTTTGTCGATCTTGCTACTATATATGCCCTAAAACTTTACACTATGCACATCAGACCAAATAGGAACATGTGTATTAAAAGTCATCTGACTCACCTTGATCGAATCTGTGTATTGGTTTCTATTAAAAACATGAACATGTGTATTAAAATGGCAAATTTTATTTGATTTTTTTAAAAGAAAAAGGGACTCATTGTATATAAAATAGCATACATCAGTATATCTAAAAACTCAATCTAAAAACAAAGGACATACATCAGTACATCTAGCAGCCACTAGAATCAACCAACAAGTCAACAACAGTAAATAGAAGCAATAGCACAACAAGAACTATATACAACGGTGAATAGAAGCAATATGACGAATTAAAGAAGTAAACTTCCAATAGGCAACCAAAACCAACGACTTCTCGATCGACTGTCTAGGCAAATAAGCATGTTCAGTAAAGGCGTGTTCAAAAGCAAGATTGAAAGGGTTACACTCACCATTCTTGCTCCTACTTCTGATGGAGCGAGGGAACTCCGGTTCCCTCAGTGTTTCGAGTGTAAGGGAGACGACGACCTGGTCGTCGAGAGGAGGCGGCACCGGAGATGGGAGAGAGGAGAGGCGGTGGGTGGCAGGAGATGGGAGATAGGAGAAGGAGGTCGAGTGAGAGGTGACAGGAAGGGCGAGGAGGTGGGTGACCGGAGATGGGAGAGAGGAGAAGGAGGCCGAGTGAGATGTGAGAGAGGAGAAGGAGGCCGAGTGAGATGTGAGAGGAAGGGCGAGGAGGTGGGTTACCGGAGATGGGAGAGAGGAGAGGCGGTGGGTGACCGGAGATGGGAGAGAGGATGCGGAATTAGGGCTAGGGTTTCACAGTGAAATTGAGAGGGAATTTGGGGCTTAGGGTTTCACATTGAATTGGGGCTAAGAGTGGGCCGGAACTCTCAATTCTCGATTTATATAATACGCCCCATTTAGGCGACGGATTTTGACCATGTTCCTCGCCTGACAATTCTCTAGGCCACCACAACCATTAAGTCCGTCGCCTGAATGGAAATTACGAGGGAAATTTCGAAATTTCAGTGAAATTGAGAGGGAATTCTTATTTTCGACTGGGGCGTCCACATATACAAACTCCGTCACCTGAAATATTTGTACTAAAAATTAGGGGTGGGCACAAATCCCGCAAAAATTATGCGGGACGATCCCGGTGGGATCCCGCAAATCCCGTCTCGTCCGTCATATAATAATAATAATAATAATAATAATAATCTTCCATTTATAATAATAATAATATTTGTTCATAATAATATTATTATTATTTGAGCAAATATTATTTATAATTATAATAATAATTTTCAATTTATAGTAATAATAGATTATAATAATATTATTATTATATAATATTATAATATAATTTAATAATAATGTTACTTTATAATAAAATTATTATCATTATTATTATTATTATATTATTATATCATATTATATTTTTTTTCTTGTAAAGTATAATTAGTTTATAATAATAACAATAAAAATAAGTAATAATAATAATATTATTATGATCATTTAATTATAAAGTGCCATTATACTCAGGCCACCATCACCATTTACGTCTGTCGCCTGAATGTACTCAGACCACGGTGATTGACTAAGTCCGTCGCCTAAGTAATTTTAGGCCACGAAGATTGAGTATGTTCGTCGCCTAGATCCCTGCAAAGTTTACAATGCCGAGTTTGTACATGCTTGTACTCCCTGTATATGTCAAGTAGGTGACAAATGGTAATGCATGAAGACTCATAATGCACATATATGTCACATAAATATCTTAAGTTATAACCGAGGATCGTGATTACAAGAGGTCAAACATATTGTCAACCATCAGTGTCAGTATCCACATTCTCTTCGTTGACTTGTTCTTCTTCATTCACTTATTGTTCTTCATTGACTTCTTCTTCTTCGTCTTCATCCTCTTCTTCCTCTTCTTCTTCTCCTTCTTCTTCTAGTTCTGCGGCTTCATCGTCTTCGTCGTCTTCTTCTTCCTCCAAGGGAATATCAATTTGGAGATTAAGACCTATAAGTTATGAAAACATGTGAGAACCAAAACGTAGTAGTTTATAAAAAAACATCTTAACTAGAATTCTAAGTTATAAACTATAAGTTAAAAAAATATTAAGTTCAAACCTTCGAAACTAATCATTGGGCCCCACTCTTGATACGGTTCTTCAGGTTCAGTGGAAAGATTATCCCCACGTGTCGCCAGTGTTCGAGGATCGTAAACGCCTCTATGGGACATCACGTTCACTACTTTCCATGTCTCACCCGCCTTCGGATCATCTACGTAAAACACTTGCCTTGCAGAGAGTGCAAGACAGAACGGGGAGTTCTCATACCATCTAGTGTTCGTGTCCATCGAAAGCAAGCCCAGATCTAGCTTGGTGCTACTATTTTCAGGATCAGTGTCAAACCACCTGCACTGGAACAACACAACTGGCATGCGAGTAGCATATAGTAGTTCAACCACTTGCTCGAGTACCCCGTAGTAGCGTGTATCTGATGTTTCCACCATCACCCCTGAATTTTGCGTCCTCAAAACTTTATCTTTTCTCCATGACACAAACTTCACCCCGTTGACAACACAACTGGAGTACAATTTGCATTGCAATTGCTTTTTTGCCAAGTTGAGAACCTCAGGTTTAAGAAATGTGTCTCCCTTCTCGTGCAACTGAGCCGCTTATTTGAAAGAACATGTCAGTATAGAGTTTGGGAAAAGAATACCTTATTTTAACAACAGAACGTCACACATCCTTACCCATTTGTGAAAATACTCGAGAAAGTGTCTTCTGCGCCTCCCCTCATTGGACTCTGGATATTTCTGCTCGTACATCTCCGCATGTGCTGTCATGAAGAAGTCAACATCCTGGCAATCAGTTAACACTTGCGAGTGTGCCTCTGCAATCATATCATCACCTAACCCTTGGCCACGAGTGATTTCACCTTGTGGACACACGAGTTTAGACACAACACTAGTGTCGTAGTTCGAGGCCTCTGTAGCATTTGCCTCTTCACTACCCTCATTTTGTAGCCCTAGGTATAGGTTGCAGTATGTAGTCGTCTCTTTGAGCGTGTAATGCTCGGCAATACTCCCCTCTGGGTAACGATAACTTTTGACGCCGGCCTTATAGTCGCCAAGTTGCCTAGAAAAATCAACCCATTATATATGATGATGTCAAACCAGAGCCAATTTAAACAAGGACTTCGAAAGTATTAGCATACCTTTCAATTGGATACATCCACGTATAATGCAAAGGTCCAGTTTCACCATGCCATTGCATTTTCTTCGCAATGTTCGGCTCCATGAAGAGTCTCTTCTGTCTTGGGGTCAAGGGAAAGTACCGAAGGACTTTTCTTGGAACCCTTCGACCGTTGTTGCCCTCGTCAGTCTCCCATCTCGAAGTGTTGCACTTAGGACACGATTCTAGTTGTGCGTATTGCTTGTAAAACAGTACACAATTGTACTCACAAGCATCGATCAGCTCATACCGAAATGAAAGGTCCTTAATCACACTTTTCATCTTCTTCCAATCAACTGGATGTTGGTTTTCTTCTGGCAAAAACTTCGAGAAGTGTTTGCAATTCAGATCCATGCTTCTATCTGTCCATCCACACTCTGCCTTCAACTTCATTGAATCTAGACATGCCTCCAAAACAGTCCACTTACTGCGGGGATACAACGGTGTTTGAGCCGCCTCTAGAAGCCTCTGATATTTCATATAATCATCATCAACGATATCTTCGAACGCGGGTTCTTCAGTAGTCTTGTCAGCATCCATGTGTTCATTGTACCCAGCATGATAAGGAAAGGCATCATGTAGAATATCCATAACAGGACCATGATCAGAGGAAGATGCCCTCTCATCCAACATCTGATTTCGTCTCTGGTCATTTCTCATATCAGCTGGTCTCTCTCCATGTTTGTCCCAAACTGTATAACAAGACCACATCCCATAGCGAGCCAAATCTGAGTGCATCTCATCTATGGTTACCCATTGGTTATTGTGACACTTTCTACACAGACAAAGGAAATGAGTCGTCCCACTCTTAATCGCATACGCTCTTATAGCTTCCATAAAATTAAAGATTCCTATTTGATAGTCCCCGTGAGCGTGAGGGAGTTGCATCCAACTTTTATCGCCCATTATCGTCCTGTCAATATCAATTTCAATCTCTAAAACACATTCTCAATCCACATTGTAAAATGCATTCTCAATTTCAATCTCAACCTTTACAAAATTCTCAATCACAAATACATTCTCATTCTCATCATCAATTCCAAATCCCATTCTCAATCTAAAATACACTCTCATCATCATCAACTTCAAAACTACATTCTCATTATCACATCATTCTCATCATCAATTTCAATCACAAACATGTATTTCAAAACCACATTCTTATTATCACATTATTCTCATTAAAAAAACCTAATATATAGACATATACGTAATTAACACAAAAAAATCAACATAAATAATCCATTTTCCCATAACCTATCTTAATTGAAACCCCATTCTCAATATCACATCATTCTCATCATCAATTTCAATCACCAACCTAATTTATAAACATATTCATACAAAACATAAGATATTTGAACATACCTTACTTAAAAATGGAGGAATGAAGTTGATAAATAGAAAAGACCTACCTAGAAGATGATTAGGGGAGTGAAATGGCGAAGAGATGGATAGGGAGGAGACAAATGGAGAAATGAGGGAGTCTCTGAAATTCGTGATTCAAAAAGAACATTCAGGCCACAGACATAGCCCTAAGTTCCTCTCCTGAGTGAACAGTATTAAATGACATCCAACCGCCTTACTTTTTTGGCATATCTCAGGCGACGGAGATAGCCCTAAGTTCCTCTCCTGAGTGAACAAAAATAAATGTGCCAACTGGCTTGCTTTTTGTCGTTAACTCAGGCGAAGGAAATAGCCCTAAGTTCCTCTCATGAGTAAACAGTATTAAATGTCACTCAACCGGTTTACTTTTTTGGCATGAATCAGGCGACGAACATAGCCCTATGTCCCTCTCCTGAATGAATAGTATTAAATGAACCCCACTGGCCTACTTTTTTTTGCCAGATGGCCTTTTTTTTTGCCTAATTCAGGCGACGAAAAAGCGTAGTTGGGCCCTATGTTCGTCGCCTGAATCCCATTTCTAACAGAGGTTGTTGGGCTCTAAGCTCGAGCCACCAATTTTCTTCCTTTGTTCGTGGCTTGAATATGTTCGTTGCCTGAGTGAACGTTCAAGCGACCAACATTGTTCCTTTTGGTCGCCCAAATAAGATTTCAGATGAGTTGGGAGGCCCCGTCAGTTAGGCGACCACATTCGACAAGTCCGTCGCCTGAGGGTCATTCAAGCGACGAACGGTTTTGGATCCGTCGCCTGAATTGCAATCTGGCATAGTGATTCTTGCTTGGCATGATATGGTTAATGACTTCTATCAAAATAGTAATGTTTCTTATTTGACGTTAAATAAGTCAAAGTTAAAGATATTGACATATCTTCTTGTTTTCTTGAGTTCTAAGATAAACATGCATATAAATACATATGTCCTTTAGACAATAACTTGAATGCTCATACCGACTTTCATATGCCTTACTAGACACGGGATATACTCATTATTTGTATGCCTATGTTGCCGCTAGATTAGAATCAGCCTCATTATCCAGGTGCTATTTGTTATCATTTGACGTTTGTCCTTTCGAGTGTGGAGAGGTCTAACTAGCAGGGCAATGAAATCATAAGAGTTCAGTTGAAAAGGCCGGAAATTATACTCCATAAAAGATGAGAATTAGTGTTACGAAAGACACTACCACAAGGAATTCGATACTGCGAAGGGCATTGGGACAAGCATGGGTGTCACAATGACGTACACCACTCTCGGAAGGTCGATGCAATGAATGGTACTAGGGGAGAGCACGGTCTCCTACTCATCGTGAGAATGGGGTCATGGAAAGTGTCATGGCTTGTTATTCATGGTTTGAGCATATACCAGATAAGTCTATCGATCATATTGTCCTTTGTTTTATATGACAATAGCTTTTTACTAATTAATTATGGTTTACTTATGGTTATGGCTAAAAAGTACAAGTGAGAAAAATAGTGAAATGGACGTGTATAATGAGTTAGTTGACTACCTTGCAAAATATCTAACAATGTGATTTGCTATACTATAGCTTAGTTGATGACTCAGCGGTGTCGTCCGTTAGTCGGAGTATGCAAATGGGGTGGCGAGATCATATTGCATGATATATGTACACATAAAGGTGACTTATAATATGATTACATATGATGTTTGGAAATCGCCCACTTGCTGGAGTTGTCTTATGCAGATTGATGCTAAAGTTATTTTGATATGTAAGGTAGGAGATGCTCCCAATCAGCACAAGTTTAGCTCGCATCGAGTACTTTCAATGCCTCTACGAGAGACATGACGTGCCGGAGGTGCTACAAGTGGCATTGGGATAGGTTGCTAATATTATGAACAACGTTGGAACCAAGCCAATTCAACAATAGGAACGATATTGGTTATAAAGCAGATGAAACAATCATTAACCATATTTACAAACGGTCCAGGTAACCCTTTTCCTATCACATATATATATATACAGTGGGTGTTCTCTCGGGATACTATCCCATTATTTTCCATCACTAGGGGCAAAACTTTGTTGAATTGATGAAACATTATGTATTTAAATGGCATATAAACTCCTACTATGTTGCTAGTTTACTTAAGTGGTCCAGGTGTAAGCCAACGAAAATGTCAAGAACAACATAAGCTGGACGCCCAACTTACAAAAAAAAGGAGAGTTATCAGCGACATCGTGCTATATGCCCGAACGAAATGGCTAGCTACGAATGACTAGGCTTTGGTTACGAACGACCAGAGCATCACCTCCGAACGGCTACGAATAGCCAAGTTACTAGCTACGAATGGCTAGCCTCTGGTTACGAACGACCAAAGCAATATCTTTATACAGTTACGAGTGAACAAGTTGCACACCTTTATGTTGCTACGAATGGCCATGTTACAAGTCTTTGGCTACGAACGGCCAAGTTATTAGTCTCAGTCACGAACGACTGACTATAACATCATCTTTACTCGGCTACAAATGGTTGAGTCACTAGCTATGAATGAAACACCTCAATGAGTGTTGCAGCTCCCACAATGATATCCCAGCACCAAGATTGTATGCTCTCAAAATCGAAAAATATGCTCGAGACACTTGTGTGTCTGTTGCCAGATATGACATGCGGCAAACTTTTTAAGTGTTTCCGTATGCATGAATGGAATTTGATATTAATATATATCCTTGTTTATGGCCATACCAGGGGCATTGAAATCATTAACTTTCCAACTACCGATGAATTATGTTGAGATTTGACACTTTTTGGTATGGAATAGACATGGACCACGAGTGTCGAGAATGACATCATTTCTAGATCGAGAATCAGTGCTACGAATGGCACTCATGCTAAGCAAGGTACCTCAAATGAAGCTCAATGCAGAAGTGAGGTTACGATCAGCATCAAGGCTAGAGTTAGTTAATAAGATAATATGTGAGCTAAGTTTCTAGCTCCCTTTATTTGCTAACTATATTCGTCAATCCCCCGCTTTTTCTCATAATGTGAGTAGATCTTTCTATTGTGCTATGAATGACCGGAGACGAAAGAGACATGTAGCCATGGATGATAAACATTTACTAGATGAAATGAGCTTCTAACACGAACGAATGCACGATTAGCTCAAGCAGAAACATGCAGATTCACGAGGTCCGAAGAAATGCAAGTTCAGATCCCATCGGGTTACTATAATGAGACATGAGGGCAATTGAGAGGGAAAAAATAATCCCTGATGGTAAATCAGTCATATTCGCAGGTTAACCTAATATTATAAGAGGATCTCCCGGACTTCTCATCAGGGATGCTCCAAGCACTAAACCCTAGCCTCTATTCAACTTATTATTTTCGACGAAGAGATCTGACTTGAGCGTCGGAGGGTCCTCCGGGGAGGTAAGCCCCGCCCCATCGTTGATTGTTCTTGCATTTTCAGGTTCGGATCTTGGCGTTGGACATCAATCTCCTCCAACAATTACTCGTGCAGATATTTTCCCCGTACAAACACAATAACTAAAAACCTACTAAGGCCATATTTATCAAGTGATACCAGTGATACTAATACTAGTATTTTATTTTTATTTTTCCGCCACATTACCCTAGCATCTCATTCTCATTTTTCTCACCTTATCAATAACATCTTATCCCAAAATCCATCTTTTCTTACAAACACAATTTACAAATATACCCCTCTCCAACAATTATTTTCATTCTTGATTATATTATTATATTCATTTTTTATTATTAAAATATTAAAATTAAATTAATATAAAAGAAGATGTGAAACGAAAGATACTTCAAACATATTAAAAAGATTTTTTTTGGTACTACTACTAGTACAACAACAACAAACCAGTATATCCCGCGATGAGGCAGGGTCTAGGGGTCAAGATGTACGCACTCTTACCCCGAACTAGTCGAGAGAGTGTTTCCGATAGACCCAATACAATAAGGCCTACTTAACGCATGGAAACAAGCCAAATAGTAGAGAATGAGGTAAAAGGAAGCAAAGAGCAAGGCATAAAACAATCATAAACATAGTTAATGACCCAACACCCATGCTCAAACTTCTAAACATCAGAAGCTTGAATGCACCTTCTCCAGCGGTCTCTATCCAATGCCATATTGACAAGAGGAAAACCTGTCGTTGTGCTTGCCAAAGAATACTCAAACTCACTAACTAGTATAGCGTGCAAGCAAGAGATCGATCCACAGGGAAATCTATTGAATTCAAGTCTAATTCTAATTGCTAAGAGCGAAAGGGGGATTTTTAGTGTGTAAAAGGTCCGCCTTTTATCGAAGCGGAAGCAAACAAACAAAGGAAATTGGTTGTCGAATTCAGTGGAGAGAAATAGGTTCACCTACAATTTATCACTTCGATTGATGAATTCGATCCTTGTTTCAGCCTCTAGTTCTTGTCTTTTCCTATCAATGTCCTTGTCCATATCTTATGTAAATTACTAGTCCTACGAGTCCTAGTAACCCTTATCTCTATATAACCCTAACACTGTTAAGATTTAACCTAGAGATAGCATTAAGAATATGAATTAACCAAGGTACATGCAATATCAAGCTACGAGTCGATATTTAACATATATTCAACTTCCTACACATCCAATTAGTCCTACGAGTCCTAAAGGGATATGATTGCCACTTGGGTTAAGGTTCGCTACGAGGAATCTACAAAACCCTAGCAATTGAATTAATCTACTCTAACTAGTCGGCCAGGCCAGAGAGAATAAAACACATTCAAGGAATTAAGCACAAAGAAGTCAAAACATTGCAATAGGAATAAGAACTAGATTAAGAAACTCACAATTCAACAATCAAAGATCCAAATCGTATGCGAAACCTCGAGAGTTTAGTTGCTCATGCTCAACGGCGCTCTCAACAATGGTGTAAAGTGCATAAGGTGAATGAACGAAATAACTAGAAAAACCTTAAATAGTCTAGAGAAATTCGGCCCAAAATAACATAATAAAACCCTAAGTAAAATCCGGAATTGATGATCAGCTACTGCACGGGCCGCGGGGCGGCCGGCGATCAGCGAAGTTCCTCGTTTCTTCCTTCGAGCCGCGGGGCGGCCAACAATGTCGCGGGGCGGCCTACGATTCTTCCGAGCTGCTTCCTCTTCGTCTCCAGCAGCTCCTAATTAGTATTCTTCAACTTGTTTCCGTCCTTTCAATATTAATTCACCTCCAATCTACTTTTCCTGAAATAAAATATAAAATCATGTAGATTCCGCCTCTTCTAACTCAACCAGTGAAAATGCAAATTTAATAAATGCAATATTCACACATAAATAATGCTAAATGCAATCTATTATGCAACACTAAATATGCTCTATCAAATTCCCCCACACTTGAACCTTTGCTTGTCCTCAAGCAATAGAATAACTCAACTTTGTAGCCCCACAGAATAGCAATTCATGTATCCACACCTCAATAATCTTTAAGTGCATGAAAACTAGCAAACATAAAAGATTAATAACATCATAGCACATAATCGGAATAATCAATGAAATCAGGCAACCATATCCATTCTAGACCTCACAGGGAATGTGTTTCACTCATGTGTTTAGGCTTACAATATAACTCTCAACTCAAACCAATAATGCACTAAGCTCATAGACATTGACCACCATATCACCAATTTTTTACCGAAATGTCATTACTTGCGGGACACAATAAAGAAGATAAAATGTGACACTTTTTTTTTCTTTTCTTTTTTTCTTTTTTTTTTCTATATTTTCTTTTTCTTGTCTTGGTGCTTTCCTTACGCGAAGCGCAAACATGGGTGTCATGAATGGCCCCGGTCTATCAACACCTCAACTCACTAAAATGAAGTCCACTTGAACATCTTTTGACGCAAGTTGCAAACATGGGTGTCATGAATGAACCTGGTTACTCAATGATCAAGCTTCCTTTCCTAGTGGATAGTTTTCAACACCTTTTTGCGCGAATCATACCCATGGGTGTCATGCGTAGACCCGGTTACTACATATTCACAATGTAAACAAAAGACTCAAAATATAAACATAAAGTCCGCAAGCAATCAAACATGTGCATCGGTCTTTTAAAAATATATATTGCAGTCAGCGCCAAGAGGTAGCAACACTAGGCGAGTAATTCACACAACTGAGCAAAAGAATCCAAACAAGGCCAAATATCCTCACAGAGTCATGTCTAGAACTTCAAGATCACCCAAAAATTCAAGATTTTACGTGCTCAATTATTAACCAATCATGCCCACCAAATAGTATAGAAAACATATATCGAAGGCTTCAACAATCCAAGCACATCATGGGGCATAAATCTCAACAGAAAATATAGAGGACAAAGGCATCCACATGAGGAAATAAGACCTATTCCTAATAATGCAAAACTAAAACTTTTTTTTTATGGTAGAAACTAAATATGCATACAACTAATAGAACTAAACATGCAACCTTAAAACTTAAAATGCAGTGCAAATTAGAACTAAAATACAGAGAGTTTTCAAGTCTTCTCCCCCACACTTAAACCTAACATTGTCCTCAATGCAGAAAAGAGAACAAAAACATCAAAATAAGAATAAAAGGGAAAAGAAAAGAAACAACTGACATGCTCACTGCTGAGGTGGTGGAGGCGGCGGGTAAGGTGGAAACTGTGGATAGGCGAATCGATAGAAGTCCTCTTGCCTCTGCCATATCTGCTCATGCATCCGTCGGATCGCCGCATGGCTCTCAGAGACATCATCCAGGCGAGCGGTCAAGCCACGGACATCACGACGAATGTCGCCGACCTCCACGTATAGCTGCTGGTTGTGGTCCCACATAGCGTCCTGGCGCTGGTGCATCCGCTGCTGGTTCTCCCACATTTCGTCTTGACAACGCAACATCATCTGCTGATGCTCCCACATAGTGTTCTGCTGGAGAGAGATATCAGCTATCTGCTGTGCCAGCGAGTAGTAATCTGGACCAGCACCTCCAGTTGTGCCAGAAGGTCCAGCTCCTCCAAAATCCGTCTGAGCTCTGGGAACATCCTCAGCATCAGGAACCTGCTCCTCCTCCTCCTCATCATCCTCTTCCATCTCATCTCCCATATAAAAATCAGTAGTTGTAGGGCCAAAAGGGAGAGGACGGGGCAGTCTCAACTGAATACTCCCCTGATGGCCTGCCCTCTAGATCCACATCGGCGACCTGCCCTCCAGGTGGCCAGCTTTCCTCAGTTGGGCCTCATCATATAGAAATGATCCATGCTGAGCATCATGGACAGCGCTCACGTCGATGCAGGTGCGAGCGATGAGGGTGATAAGACCCCCAAAGCTGATAGTTGCCTTGTTGCGCTTGTCCATTATGTCCTTGCAGTTCATCAAAAAGAGATCGACCCAACCCGAAACGACAGGGCTCTCCAGCGTCAGACACCATAGGAATGACATGTCCTTCAGCGAGATCTTGTTGACCTCAGCCTGTGCAAAGAAGGTGTTCGCCAACACCTTGTGAATCAGTCGAAGTGCAGGATGGCGAATACTGGAGTTGTACTGGCCCTTCTTGGCCTCAAAAGGCACCCTAGTAGATGCCATCCAGAAAGCAACAGGGCCCTCACCCTTGTAGACATAAAGCCAACCAGCAGTCGGCGCAGCAGTAACACCCAAAATCTGTGCTAACCTCTCCTTGGATAATGTAAAATCTCTCCCAAGCAACCGAAACTCAATAGCGGTACGTCCCACACTCAAGGTTGCTAAAAATTCCTTACATAAACTAGGATAAGTGGGCGCATTCTTCTCTAGAAACTGTCCTAACCCTCCATGCTCTAACAGTTGCCTAGTGCATGCATCCATTTGTAACAATCTAAGTGTCGGCTCATGAAAGAACTTCGTGACAAAGAAATTCCTAGTGTTTAAACCATTCTATTTCTCTTTCTGATTTCTACTCATGCCATGTGGTCTCGACATTATGAATCTGAGCTAAGAAAGATTACACAAAAGAAATGGAAATCCAGAAAAAACTCACAGAATTCGGGTTCTGCAGAGGCCGCGGGGCAGCCGAGGGAGGCGACGGGGCGGCCTGCGACGAGGGTGGCCGCGGGGCAGCTGGATAGGCGACGGGGCGGCCGGCGATTTTCCGGTTCTGGGCACTCCGACGTCGGATCTGAACTCCGACGTCCCAAATTCTTCACTCCGTGGTGGATCCGAAAGTAACCTCCTTGGAACTCCTTGGAATGGGCGAATGTTATGTAGATCTAGGAGAGATAGGAGATAAGGGGGAGTTGGTTGCTTTGGACGAAAGAATGTGAGATGAGGGTAATTATGTGGAGATTTGGGTGAAGGGAGGGAGCTTGGAGAAGGGTTATCAATGGACGATTTGGGTTTGAAGAAGGAAGAAGAAGATAGAGGATGGGGCGACGGGGCGGCTATGAGAGAAAGAGGAAAGAAAAAGTTGTGGTTAGGGTTTTTTATGTTTGGCAAGTAGGGGCCCGCACGGGCCCCTAAAGTTTTTCTCTCCGGAAGCGGCCGCGGGGCGGCCAGGGCAGGCGACGGGGCGGCCTGCGATCTTCGCGAAGGACTTCGCTGCGACCCAGTCGCGGGGCGGCCTGTCTGGCGACGGGGCGGCCAACTTCGTTTCCTCCCTTTAACTTCGTTCTTCCCCTGTAGTGTTAGTATGCCCAAGCCAACCTAAACTAAACTAAAAAAAACGTAATGCACCCATAAAATAGAATCTAAATTACTTACCTTGGGTTGCCTCCCAAACAACGCCTTTGGTTACCGTCGTTGGCTCGACGTTATATTCATCCACTCATTCATGACTCAAGCGGACATCGACAACGCCCTCAAAAGCAAATCAAACTCTCGTGCCCAACCGATATTCGAATGCACACTGAAAAGGAAACAATTGGTAATTAAAATTTCAGCAATGATGGACATTACCAACTTACCCTTCATTCGAGCTTGATTCTCCCTCGAGGGTATGTAAGACCACCAACACAGTTTTGTTGGGGGTTTGTTGAAGTAGTGGCTCCAAGGATCGATATATTCACCAAAATCTCCCAATTTGCAAAATGTACCAGTTTCTTGTTCAGGAACCACAGAAATTAGTTCCAGACTTGGCTCTTTGATAGACGATTTGGGGATGATTTCTACGAATGAAGGGGGCATCGAAACATCATCAATCTCTATGGACGTCTCCTGAGATTTCGTGTCGATAACCACTCGATGCTCTTCTTCAATACCAGAGAATTCATCGTTGTCTGCATCTTGGCTTTCATCAAGTTGAGGAATAGAATGCACCTTAACTATCAACTCTTTCAATGTTTGCGAGAGTCGGATAATTGCTTCCCCATTTTGATTCATAGCTTCCCCAGTTTGATTCACTATCTCACGTAATTGCCCTATCTGCTCCATTAAGACAATGGTTGACTCCTCCATGGATGGGTCGAAGTACTCCATTGGTTGAAATGTCGAAGTGTAGGCTTCTTCCTCCGCTGATTGGTCACCCATGTAGCAGAGAAGATCCCACAATCCCGACACTCCTAAACCAGCAAAGCTTCCATTGTTTATGGACCTGGCAAGTTCTCGGGTCTGAGGAGCCATGCCCTCAAAAACGCAAACCACCACATCTCGCAAACTATCTCGGAAACCCCGTGAATAACGGATGTTAAATAAATTTTGCACTCTTGTGAGGTATTTGTGAAAATATTCTCCCTGAAACTGCCATAACTTCAACATCTAGAAATATTAGTAATAAGGTGTCGTGAACCGTAAGATAGGTCCACGACGGGGTTAGAGTTAAATATATACAAAAGTTAGCAATTAAAATAACACAAGAATTAAATAAGAGTTCCCCGGCAACGGCGCCAAATTTGACAAGAGGAAAACCTGTCGTTGTTCTTGCCAAAGAATACTCAAACTCACTAACTAGTATAGCATGCAAGCAAGAGATCGATCCACAGGGAAATCTATTGAATTCAAGTCAAATTCTAATTGCTAAGAGCGAAAGGGGGATTTTTAGTGTGTAAATAGTCCACCTTTTATCGAAGCGGAAGCAAACAAACAAAGGAAATTGGTTGTAGAATTCAGTGGAGAGAAATAGGTTCACCTACAATTTATCACTTCGATTGATGAATTCGATCCTTGTTTCAGCCTCTAGTTGTTGTCTTTTCCTATCAATGTCCTTGTCCGGATCTTATGTAAATTACTAGTCCTACGAGTCCTAGTAACCCTTATCTCTAGATAACCCTAACACGGTTAAGATTTAACCTAGAGATAGCATTAAGAATATGAATTAACCAAGGTACATGCAATATCAAGCTACGAGTCGATATTTAACATATATTCAACTTCATACACATCCAATTAGTCCTACGAGTCCTAAAGGGATATGATTGCCACTTGGGTTAAGGTTCGCTACGAGGAATCTACAAAAACCTAGCAATTGAATTAATCTACTCTAACTAGTCGGTCAGGCCAGAGAGAATAAAACACATTCAAGGAATTAAGCACAAAGAAGTCAAAACATTGCAATAGGAATAAGAACTAGATTAAGAAACTCACAATTCAACAATCAAAGATCCAAATCGTATGCGAAACCTCGAGAGTTTAGTTGCTCATGCTCAACGGCGCTCTCAACAATGGTGTAAAGTGCATAAGGTGAATGAACGAAATAACTAGAAAAACCTTAAATAGTCTAGAGAAATTCGGCCCAAAATAACATAATAAAACCCTAAGTAAAATCCGGAATTGATGATCAGCTACTGCACGGGCCGCGGGGCGGCCGACGATCAGCGAAGTTCCTCGTTTCTTCCTTCGAGCCGCGGGGCGGCCAGCAATGTCGCGGGGCGGCCTGCGATTCTTCCGAGCTGCTTCCTCTTCGTCTCCAGCAGCTCCTAAGTATTCTTCAACTTGTTTCCGTCCTTTCAATATTAATTCACCTCCAATATACTTTTCCTGAAATAAAATATAAAATCATCTAGACTCCGCCTCTTCTAACTCAACCAGTGAAAATGCAAATTCAACTAAATAAATGCAATATTCATAAATAAATAATGCTAAATGCAATCTATTATGCAACACTAAATATGCTCTATCACATATCTTCCAAAAGGTTCAGTAAATGTAGATCATGTCGGATAACCTCCATCCAAATTTTCTCCGGTCTACCTCTCCCCCTACAAATAGCTCCAAGCTCTAAGCTCTCACACCTACGAACAGGTTCAGATATGAGTCTCATACGAATGTGTCCATACCACCGCAATCTTGACTCTCACAGTTTGTCAACAATACTCGCCACTCTAACCTTGCTCAAAATGACCTCATTTCTGATTATGTCCAGTCTCGTGTGTACACTCATCCAACGCAACATTCTCATCTCAGTCATTGCCAACTTATGTTCTTGAGCTTTAGTAATAGGCCAGCAATCTGAGCGATACATTAAGGGCTTGTTTGGTATGCATTACTGGTAATCAAAAAAGGTAATGGGAATGGATGATTCCCACTTTTCTTGTTTGGTAGGTTGAAAATTGGTTATCGGAATGATTACCGGTAATCAACCATTACCCTTTTCATGGCTCATTTCATTCCTCCCCAAAAGGTAGGGAATGGTTCATTCCCAATTTCTACTTATATTATTATTATTGTTATTATTATTATTATTAATTATATTATGTTATATTTATACTTATATTATTATAATAAATACTTTATTATTTAATATATTATATTATATTTTTTTATTATTATTATTAATTATATTATGTTATATTTATACTTACATTATTATTATAAATACTTTATTATTTAATATATTATATTATATTATTATTTTTAATAATCATAATATATTTCTATTAATAATATTCTTTTTATCTACATTTTATTATTTTATATTATTTTTATATTATTAGTAATTATATTATATTATATTATATTTATACTTTTTCTATTATCAATATTTTATTATTTAATATATAATTTTATTTTTTATTTTTAATAATAATAATAATATATTTCTATTAATATTATTATATTTATTTGAATTTTATTATATTTATACTTATATTATTATTATCAATACTTTATTATTTAATATATATTATATTATATTTTAATTTTTAACAATAATAGTATATTTCTATTAATATTATTATTTTTTCTAAATATTTTATTATTTGATATATTATATTATATTTTGATTTTTAAAAATAATAATATATTTTTATTTTTATCAGTATTTTATTTTATTTATACTTATATTATTATTAATATCAATACTTTATTTTTTATCAAAATTTTATTATTTTATATATATTAGTTTTATTATATTATATTATACTATATTTATATTATTATTATCAATATTTTATTATTTAATATATTTTTTATTTGATTTTCATTTTCATTTTCATTTTAATAATAACAATAATATATTAATATCATAACTTTTATCACTTTTTAAATTTTATTATTATTATTATTATTATTCTTATTTCAAGAATGGTTCATTCCGATAGCATACCAAACAACCAGCCCTAGTAATGAGTGATTACCACTTTCTGATTCCATTCCGATTCCGATTACCATTCCGATTCCAGCGCTCATACCAAACGGGGCCTAAGGTCGGTCTAACAACCACCTTGTAGAATTTCCCTTTCAGTTTTGTCGATACTTTCCTGTCGCAAAGAACTCTGACGCTTTTCTCTATCTTAGCCAACCCGCCTGGACTCGATGCTCAATATCCCTATCGAAACCCCCATCGCTTTGAACGTACGAGCCAATGTACTTGAAATACTCTTTCCTTGGGATAAGATCTCCCCCTAATAAAAATGATGCCTCTGGGTCCCTGACCTCTCTAAAGCGAAACTGAACATACTCTGTCTTGGTCCTACTCATCCTGAAACCCTTAGACTCCAGCACTTCTCTCCAGATTTCAAGCCTGCGAGCCAAACCCGATCTTGTGTTGTCCACTGGTACAATATCGTCAGCAAATAGAATGCACCAAGGGACCTCTTCCTGGAGTGGAGTCCATAACTAGCGTGAATAAATGTGGACTGAGCGCTGAACCTTGGTGAAGCCCCACATGAACCTCAAAGAACTTTGAATCACCGCACGACATTCTAACACTAGTCAGCGAACCATCATACATATCCTTGATAACTCTGATATATGACCCCGACACTCCCTTCTCAGCCAAGCATTTCCAAAGAAGCTCTCTCGAAACCCTGTCGTAGGCCTTTTCTATATCAATAAAGGCCATATGTAGATTCTTCTTCCGATCTTTGTGCATCTCGATCAATTGCCTTAGCAAGTGGATAGCTTCCACTGTTGATCTGCCTGACATAAAGCCAAACCAGTTCTCCGAAACGTTTATTCCAATCTCTGAAGTCTCATCCCTATAACTCTCTCTCAAAACTTCATCGTGTGGACTCAGCAGTTTGATTCATCTGTAGTTACTATAGCATTGTACACCCCCCTTGTTCTTGTAGATCGAGACCAATTTACTAAGTCGTCATTCCGATGGCAGCTTAGTCAACCTGAGGATAGCATTGAAAAGCGAAGTAAGCCAACCCAAACCTTTGGCCCCCAACCATTTCCAAACATCCCCCGATATATCATCAGGGCCCGAAGCTCTATCTTTCTTCGTCCAACAGATAGCTTCCTTAACCTCCTCTATTGAAATGCATAAGTGGAATCCATAGTCGATGCGATCCAAGAGACTGGAACTCAAATCCAACGAGTAGACATCCTCGTTGAGAATTCTGTGAAATACCTCTGCCATCTTCCCTTGATCTGCTGATCCTCAACCAACACTTGGCCGCTCTCATCGTTTACACATCTGACACTGTCGATATCCTTCTCATCCTCTTTCTATTCTAAGCTAAGCAATAGATCTCGTTCCCCTCCCTTATCGTGAGGGCTTTGTACAATCTCTCAAAGGATTTATCTTTAGCCTTGGCAACTGCTCGCTCAGCCTTCCCTTTGGCTACATTATACCTGGACCTGAGCTCCAAACCATCTTCTCCAATGCCACCGTGTGACCATCTCTGGAACGCTAAATATTTCGCCTTAACCTTTGCCTTCACCTCCTCACTCCACCAAGCTACGCCGCGACTGGGCCCACACCCCCTAAAGACACCCCCAACACCTCTCGATCCACTCTGCGAATAAAACCTACCAAACAGCTCCACATGGCATCTGCATTGCCCAACATATCTCCAATCCCAACCTGATCTGTCGCTTGCCAAACTTTATCTTTTAGTAGACGTCCAGACGATTCATTCAATCACCACCACCTGATTTTTGAAGGGAAGTTATGGTTTCTCTTACGAACGCGACGAAGGAGTTCAAAGTCCATAACAAGAAGGTGGTGAGGCATAGAAATACCACCGAAGGGGATCACCTTGCAATCCTTGCAACGTCGTCTGTCTTCCTTTCTGACCAAAATGTAGTCAATCTGCGATCTTCCAACTAAGCTGGCGAAAGTAATCAAGTGTTCATCTCTTTTACGAAAACAGGAGTTGCAGATGACACTCACGAATGCAATAGAGAACTCCAACAATGCAATCCCACAATCATTTCTATCTTAGAATCCAAAACCTCCACGAGCCTCTTCAAACCCATCGTTATCCTTGCCAATGTGCGCATTGAAGTCACCTCCAATCACATACTGTTCTGACGTCGGAATAGTCCCAACCAGAGCATCCAAAGCCTCCCAGAATAACCTTTTCTCCTCCACACTCCGACCTACTTGAGGGGCATAGGCACTAATCACATGCAGAAAGGAGTCCTCCATCACTAACTTAATCGCAATCAGGTGGTCATTCAGTTGCTCCACACGCACAACCCGATACTTCCAAAGCTCCCCTACCAAGATGCCCAACCCATTCCTCTTTTCGTCGAGACCCGAGTGCCACAACTTCTACCCATCGACCAGTCGAGCTTTACTCCCTACCCACTTAGTCTCTTGAAGACAAGCAATGTCTATCTTTATGCTCTTCAGAATCTTGACAAGTTCAATAGACTTTCCCGTTAGCGATCCAATATTCCTTGAACCAAACCGTATGGAAGACATCCCCCGAGCCTGGCGAGGATAAGAGACCACTGGACGGGACATAGCCCAAGAAGCAACCCACAATACCAAAACAAAACCAAGAGAGTGACACCCCAACAGATAAAATAATGTACACTAATAACGAAGGAAATAAGCAAAGAGGAAACACAATCAAAGAACTAACAGATAAACACAATAGAATGCACACTAATCACAAAAGGCATAAGCAAAGAGGCAACACATAATCAAAGCACTAAAAGTAAAACACAATAAGAAGGTAAAGGTAATGAGAGCCAATCACAAAGAATTCATGAAAATGGATCGTAAGAACCCGAATGGAGAACCAAGAAAATGATCGAGATTGTATTAAATCTAGATAAAGCTATTAGAAATAAGAATAAAGGAGAAGTAAAGGCTAGAGATATCGCGCCCCTTTAAGGGGCCAAGGAGAACTCGCTCAACACCGACAGACACCTTGATGGGTAAGCGCAAAAGCCCGATCACTGACAGTCTCTAAAAGGAAAGAGAAGAACCGACCAAAACCTACCTAATCCGAAGTGGGTTGTGGGCAGGTACTCAATTTCAATTTCAAACAAAAGGGGAAAAATGATGGCAGACGGGGGTAGGGGCTTAAGGCCAGAGAACACGTGGGGGGGGGGGGGGGGGGGGGACAGGGCGTCAGAGGGGGAGAGAGAAGAAAAGGAGCAAAAATAAAAATCTCTTTGGGGGAGAGAGAGAGAGAACGAGGTTGCATGCGAACGTTGCAGGCGAATTTTTAGTACTAATATACATAATTGTATTCAAAGAAAAATATTTTCGTTTTTTAAAATATAGTCAAACATATTCAAAATTGATGTCTATGGGTAGATAAAAATGAATCTAGTGTTGTGGTAATTTTTTTATTTTTAAATATTTAATACCTAAATTTGATTTTTAAAAATATAAAACAAATCGCAATGGGTGAAATTACAGCCATCCCTTGTGTTGCCATGTGTCGATCATCCGGCTCTTCGCTCTGCAAGCGAATCAAGAGATGACATGTGTCACTATTCTGCAATCTTCCAATCTTGTGCAACAACTCTAAATGCGGTGTTTTGTCCATTTTGTACCTAAAACTATATCGTTTCCGCTTAACCCATCCAAAAAAAAATTAAAACACACAATATACATCTGACACAGGTTTCCATTTCCTCCTAGCATCGTTACCAGGCAAGTATCGGTCTAGTATCCCATCTCCTTTCCTTATTATTTTATTATATTTTCACCTCCTAGTATCGGTGTCTGACTACGGATAAAATTGCCCTAATAATTAACCAAAGACACATTAAGGAGAGCTTTTAGTAACATTATCATACACATTAAGGAGATTAATGAAATGCTAATTAAGCTCATAAATGAAAAAAGTTGAAGAAAAACAAATGAGAATTAATCAACAACAAAGATCAATGATTTTAAAAAAGATAAGATCCTGACGGTCGAAGATCGATTCAGAAAGGAAAGAGAAGATCTTGACGGCTGGAAGAAGATCATGTGCAACGGATTGAGAAGGTTTCCTTGGATAAAATATATGGGACGTATTATACATATATTTTATCCAAAGGAAAATAAGATATTTGAGTTTCCTTTGTGTTTTAAGATTGAAAAGTCAATATTTTAGTAAAGGAGATTTGTTTACTTATGCAGTGAATGACTGAATGTATTGCCTTAGTGGAAGATTGTTTGTAGGGATTTAAGGAAAAGAATGGAAAAAGAAAAAGGTGTGAAAGACTAGGAGAAGAAGAAAAAGGTGTGGAAGACGAGGAGAAGAAGAAGACGATGCATCAAGGAGAGGACTAACGTTGCATAGCCTCAGAGATCATCAGTAGAGTGGTGTAGTTCCACACATTTAGGTTTGTGCGATACATTTGTGTTCTTTCTTGTTTTGTGTTGGTATTTGTTCCACTTTAAGTTGTGTACGTAATAGGTGTATTTGCGATTTTTATTGGTGGTTAACGGTCATCAACTAGTGGTATGGATTGTATTATGATATATTAGGTTTTTCGATCAATAAAATAGAAAATCCACTCTAAAGTAAAAGAATGTGATGATTTTCATCCCACACTACATGTGTGTAATTTGATGGTTTCCACCGTAACCAACTTGGCTTCTTTTTGTTTACTTTCACATAACTTTTTTTTTACAGTAGGCAAGAAGTAGATCGACTACGCAATCTTGAAACCAATCCAAAGGATGGTTTGATGAACCCTACGCAGAGGGTCGCCAGTAAAAAAAACAAAAAAAAAATATGAAGATTACATTTAATGCTACAATTACATGGAATATATTGAGACTTGAGAGTTTCCTGAGACATGCAAAAGCGCAATTGCACATGAGTGACAAGTTGCAAGCATGCGTGGAACATGTGAATGTGTAGTTTTAATCTTCACAGCTACGAGTGAAGGAGAAGCGACGGATGTGAATGTTGTCATCGTCGACGACAAGAACCACAGTCTCGGCGGCGGCGACAAAGGCGGTAGGAGGAGAGCTGATTTTTTAAAGATGCAGGCTGAAAATAGTAGTTGATTCTGACCCACCTCCGGTGGTGGGAGTTGGAGGGTGTTTCGCAGATGTCGGGCTACTGAATTGGAAAAATTTGTTGCATGCAATGAATCAGACCTGAAAAATAAGTAATTGAGAGTAAAAACACAAATCTTGGTAATTCAATTTTGTGGATCAAGGGGTTAAAATCAAATTTTTTTGAGGAGATTTGGGTTTGCATGTTGACCATGCCGGTTGGATCAGGAAGTTTGGTTTTGAGATTTGGGGTTTCTAATTGGGAGAGGTGCCATCTGGTCGGCTTTGATGTGGAGTCAAGAAGGAAGGGGTGGGAACCGTCCCCGTTGCTGCAAGTGTTGTTTTGGAGTCTCAGATCGTCGGAGATGGCGCCACCACGAAGGGAGGACGACCAGAAGACCGACAGGATGGTGTGGTCAAGTGGGTGAGGAGTAAGGCGTGGCAGGTGACCGGCTGAGAGGAAGCAGAGGGTGGCGCAAAAGCTCTCCCCAACAGAAGAAGCCAGGGCGGCGCCAGTGTGTTGGGTTAAAGGTTAAATTTCACCTCATCGGCGCCGCCGGAGCCCAACTCAACCAGAACCAAGGAGGTGTGGTCGGGATTGGAGGCGTCGATGAAGGTGTGGGTCGTGGCGGCGGCAAGGCCGCCGTTTGAAGGCTTGGTCAGGAGGGTGGGGCGGCTAGGGTTTTTTGTGTAGAGGAGAAAGGGAGCGTTTACACCTCAATTTGAGTAAAACTTTCTTATATTTATCTGCTACTTTCACCTAACTTAGTTAGAAACACTAATGCAGGGTTTTTACACATTGTCCCAATTTATTTCACATGACTTGCCTGAAATAGGGTTTTATTTCAAGTGAAGCTTGTACATCTTGAGTTTCCGCTACTCAAATTATTAATGCTTTTAGAATCTCTAATATGTAAAGATAAAACACTTAAAGAGAGAAAATTAATTTCTAAAAACATTAGATGATAGGGCTGGTTGCATAAAGATAACACCAACTAACACAACAAATAATGAACAAATGAATGAGTATAACTTTTATCCTACACAAGAGCGAGAAAACATTGAAGGCCCCTATGTTCTTCCATAGAGATTTGGCAATTCGTACATATCGGATTTTGAGACCAACATTCTCATCTGAAGGGTTGTGAAAGGGGCTGATAATAAGGATATATTGGGTTATAGGTGAATATACATATTCCATAGCCCAATCTTTATTAAATTTCATCCACTCGATCCACCCATTATCCACTAACTGTTGCATTCATATCTCCGACCAATCCATCAACTGCAAGTTATTAAGTTGATTGAGTGAAATATATAAGTGAGAATTTCATGTAAATGTCCACCATAATTTTCAAAATGGAAATAACACTAAACAAAAAAAATTAATTTTTAAAATTTTAATATGTTAAATTTAAAGCACTTATCAACTTAGATGGACACAAAAATTCAAAATATCAATCAAATCATGTTACATATAATAAATAAGATACACAAACAATATTTTCAAGTTCCATATAATAAATAAGATGCATAAAAGATATGATCAAGTTTCATATAATAAACAAATTTAGTGGATCGGTGTTGGATTGGAAACCCTTTCATCTGTATCCGACCCGATCCATCATCCATCATCCACTAATCCATCAGTATTCATAATATAGTACTAGCAACCATTATATAGGATATAAACATATTATATAATCCGAGCATAAAATGTTTGGATCATCTAAGTTTTAAAACATCAAACATCAACCAACCAGTGCCAAAACGCAGCTACCAAAACATTCTCCCCCTTTTTGTCTTCCAACAAAAGGGTAGAGAGGTGAAAACGTCTAAAAACAGCAACCATAAGCCAGAAGTTTTTTTTTTAAAATAACTAGGAGCAAAAAGAGAGTTTTTAGAAAGTAGGGTAAAGAGGGTGGGATATCAAGGCCTTGAGTCAGAATCCCCATCTGCAGGCTTCTTCTTCTTGCTCCTTAGAGACTTCTTGTTTGCCTTTGTAGAAGATGGCTCAGCATCTGAGGATGTTTCAGGGGCGTCAGAAGCAGCAGGATCTTCAGGGGGAGCAATGCCAGCGCCTTCCTCACGCCATTCTCCGAATGTGGGATACTATTTGTTGGGCGAAAGATATTTTCTCCTGACCTTTTCTCTGCACTTCTTTCTCCGCCAATTCATGGCGTCCTTTGTGATCTTGTTTCTCTCCATCTCTGCAAGTTGTTTCTGACGCTCCACATCCCTGTACTTCTTGACCACACGATATTTCTCAACAGTGAGAATGGTGGGTTCCTTGTGTGTGGGGTGCAGAATAGGCCTTTTCTTCACCTGGTTTTCACAGTTCAGTATGACATTGCCTATCTTCTCTCGAACATGATCAAAAACCTCTGGATCCAGTGGCATGATAGAACCTGTAGCAGTGTAAGTCAGAGCATTCAAGAGCATCATCTGATCCATCTTGCAATCAACCGTAGAGAGTAGCTCATGAGTCTGATCCTAGCGAATCACCACATCCGACCACATTCTGCTCAGATCAAACCTAAGGTCTTGAATCTCTGTCTCCACAGCAGCCAATCTATCCTCAGTCACATTGGAATCAGCAACATGTTTCCCTTTCGAATCTTTCTTTAGAATCCACTGCCCCCTCAGGTTTTTGACAATTCCCAATCTCTCGAGATAGTTCTCATCAATGGTCCCGCTATAGGTTTTCTTTTCTTCTCCCGATGTGTCGACATCAAAGCCTTCAAAGATTTTGGGCAAAAGGTTTGCATAGGGTAATGGCATAGGGCGAGAGAAAGTTGAGACATGGGTCATATAATCGAGGATAAGTTTGGGTAAATCAGGCTCATATCCGTTCATAATTAGAAAGAGGATCTCGAGAAGGTTCTCAGTCACCAATTCCCTAGAGTTGATGAGTGGGAAGATACAACGAGCCAGAATGGTGAAGATGAGCTTGGCTTGAAGGTTTAGAGCAGTGTGAGTTGGCTTGAGAGATGATGAGGATCCAGGGCCTTGAGATTTTAGGAAAAATTCATCTCGTGCTCGTGAGAGACACTCGAATCGGCTTGGGAACTCTTTTGTGGGGATTTCACTTGGAAGATCATGGATGAGAGCAAGGCTACTAGATGATAGGCGGATTCGGGTGTTCTTGACCTTGGATACGAGGGTTAGGGTTCCATTTACCCGATGAACAGTAAGATTTGCATAGAAAAGTCGAGTAAGCTGCGGATAGGCAAAATTTCTAGGGTTGAGAACAGACCAAAAGCAGGTGGATTTGAGGAGGGAGATGCATGGTAAAGGCATTGATTGGAGAAGAGAGAAATTGATAGCATCGCATAAGCATAACCTTCAGTTGCAAAAGTCCTGTTTCCAAGACTCTGCAACGTCCTTAGAGCAAAACCAGTTAGGGGAAATGCTAGAGGGTACCTGGGGAGGACGATCAGGAGCAGATGTGGATGGAGCTTTACCTTAGGATTTCCTGAGCAGAGGTGGTGGAGAGGGTGAGTTCTCGCTGGAATCCTCGGAATGTTCCTCCGATTCTTCCATAATCTGCTTGCCCTTGTTGGCCGGCATCTTGTACCTCTTAGCAGATGGAGCAGGAGACGGGGAAGCCGATGAGCGCTTGGATCCCACCATTTTTATTTTAGAAAAAGGGAGGGGTTTTTGGAAATCGGTAAGAGAGAGAGAGAGAGAGAGAGAGAGAGAGAGAGAGAGAGAGAGAGAGAGTGAGTGAGTGTGTGTGTGTGTGAGTGAAAAGAAGTGAGGAATAGACAAGGAGGGAGAGAGGTTTAAAAAGAAAATAAAATGGAAACTGAATCGTCTCTCCCCTTTTAAATCAGCAAGTGCAAGATCAATAAATCCCTTGCACAGTAAGTAACTAGTCCTATACCCGTGCTATGCACGGATTCAACAGTTATACTTATTTAATATTTTTTGTACAAAAATCCATATAATATTAGCTTACATCATTAGAATATAAAATATTTCAAAAAAAAATCATCCGCAAAATCATATTATAATATGCAAAAAGATTATCTTCCTTTAAAAAATATTTTGGACAAATTATACTCAACTTGTTTGACAACATACTAAAACAAAATTCATTCAATAACCATTCTAATAAATTTTATATAATTTTTTATACTCAACTTGTTTGGCTCAAATGCCATCTCGTGGCGGCTAGACGGAATTCATCCTAGCCAATTTTAAACACCACGTGGCCTTCATTCCCTCAACCCACGGGTCTTCAAGACAACACCACGTGGCCACCTTGTCTTGACATTTGTCATTCGAATGGATATGCGTGTCTCACCCTATAAAATCAGGATTGAAGATAGAAAGAAGGGGCTTTTGGAGGGGAGACGTTTTGTCTACGATCTATGCTCATCGATAGTTCGCGTTTGAAAATTAGCCTTGGAAGTTACTTCCTGACCGTTGTATAGGTATAAAGTCGGTCTATGTAGGAGTGAAGGAAAGGTAAAGTGTCGCGAAATTCCTGATCGATAAAGGGTTGTCATTCCTCTTTTCATCTAGTCATGGTGAATCCCTCTTAGGAAGAGGAAAAGGCCATGCAATGTATACCATGATTCAGCGGCCCAGGTTAGGACGCGTGGTTCAAAAAGTGACCATGTGTCATAAGTAAGCCCACTGACCATATTTGTGCGATGTGTTCAGCGAGCGGGCTTAACACAGTATTATTAGCAAATATGTAAGAGTTAATGCTAAAAAATCCCGGATAAATTAGCTTCTTCACTTGATTAATCTCCCTAAAATAACCCGATCTTCACACAATAGCCTATATAATAGAAATATACAAAACCATACAGTAAACATACATAATTGATTTAATCGCATTAGAGATAGATCATAGTTTTTGTCATTAAAATATCAATTCATTACTCCCATTGATTTATTTTTTTGGAATTAGTACTTAATTAATGAGGTTAAAATGTTTTTCTGTTAAAAAAGTTAGACAAATGAATACATAGATATATATAACTTGTGATTGATAAACCATTTTTAAAATATTCTACCATATAACTATCATTTTGCCGATGAAAATATCTGTTGATCAATATGGTACATAGGTGTATATTGCTTACATATTTAAAAAAACACATGTATAGTTTATTTTTTAAAAAAAAGATAGATGATAAACCATGAAATTTACAAATATAATTAACAATTTTGTTTTTAAAATTATAACTAAAATCGGGAAAATTTCTTACCAAAATCCATTAATATATTAAGACATATAAATCAATTCGGATATACATCTAATATATTCTTACCAAAACAAACTACAATAATAAAAAAAATATGAATAAACAACCAAAACAATTATGGAAATAATTAGTTTTGGAGGGAAAAAAATTCATAGAATTGTGACATGTGGCGGAATAAGGTTCTGCTTTAGTATTGTTTAGGATGATCATCCGAAATTTTTCAACACCCAAGGAGTCACATCCACTTGCAAGAATTAAAAGGATTTGGAATAATTTTAAACATGGAAAAAATAAAAGATGTGATAACTGATTTTTGAAAGAAATAAAGTAATAATAGAAAATAAAAGATACTATGTTGAATATCCATAAGATACCCACATAATTTGATCCAATATTATTTTATTCGAGTGAGCATCTCGGGACCCTGTGAATTCAAGGTCTTGAGATGTGAGATGAATCCTATACTTTCACATAGGGAGTGATTACTCCCCCTAAGAAAGTGCTTCCCTGTTAAGCATACCCAACTCCAATCTAATAAAGTTAAAACGATCTTCGGGGAGTGGTTTAGTGAAAATATCAGCTAACTAAAATTCTGTAGATATGAAGGATATTGATGCATCACCTTTCTCCACATGATCTCTTATGAAATGATGTCTCACATCAATGTGCTTGGTTCTTGAGTGTTGCAAATGATTTTTAGTGATGGAAATAGCACTAGTATTATCACACATTATAGGGATACCTTTAAGATCAATTCCAAGATCTCTGAGTTGTTGTACTATCCAAAGGATCTGAGAGCGACATGCACCAACAGCAATGTACTCGGCTTCTGCAGTTGATAAGGCCACTGAATTTTGTTTCTTAGAGTGCCAACTGATCAAGGAAGATCCTAGAAGTTGGCAGCAACCAGAAGTGCTTTTTCTATCAACCTTGTAGCCTGCAAAATCTGCATCTGAATAGCCTGTTAGATGAAAGTTACTCTGTTTGGGATACCAGAGCCCAAGGTCTTGAGTTCCATTTAGGTATCTAAAGATTTTTTTCACAGCAATAAGGTGAGACTCTTTGGGGTCACTTTGGAATCGAGCACACATACAGACACTGAACATTATATCAGGTCTACTAGCAGTAAGGTATAGGAGTGAACCAATCATACCTCTATATTCCTTTTGGTTCACATTCTTACTATTCTTATCTTGATCAAGGGAGAGAGTGGAGCTCATAGGGGTCTTTGCTACCTTTGATTGTTCCATTTTGTACTTCTTAAGTAGATCCCTGGTGTATTTCCCTTGATTTAGAAAGATTCCCTTACTTGTTTGAAGATCTTGTAGACCGAGGAAGAAGTTTAATCCTCCCATGAGACTCATTTCAAATTCTCTGCACATAATCTCAGAAAACTCCTTGCAAAGGGAATTATTAGTAGCACCAAATAATATATCATCAACATATATTTGAAAAATCAAAAGGTCATTTCCACGAGTCTTAATGAAGAAAGTTTTGTCAATCAATCCCCTTTGAAAACCATTTTCAAGAAGGTATTTGGACAATCTCTCATACCAAGCTCTTGGGGCTTGTTTGAGACCATAGAGAGCTTTCTCCAATTTATACACATGATTAGGAAATTCTTCATTTTCAAATCCTGGTGGTTAAGTAACATAAACTTCTTCTTCCAAGAACCCATTTAGAAATGCACATTTGATATCCATTTGAAACAACTTGATACCCATAAAAGATGCAAAAGCAAGTAATATACGTATGGCTTCTAACCTTGCTACGAGAGCAAATGTCTCCTCGTAGTCTATACCTTCTTCTTGATTGTATCCCTGAGCAACAAGCATTTCTTTGTTTCGAATGATTTTGCCTGCTTCGTCCAATTTATTCTGGAACACCCATCTAGTTCCAATGACTTATTGGTGCTTTGGTCTAGGTTGGAGAGTCCACACCTTGTTCCTTTCAAACTCATTTAGCTCATTTTGCATGGCCGTGATCCAGTCCGAGTCTTTAAGTGCTTCAGTTGGGGGTTTTAGTTCTACAAGAGAGACAAAAGCATAGAAGGCACAAAGATTCTTTAATCTAGATCGAGATTGTACCCCAAATGATGGATATCTTGAGCTGAGTGTGAAGAGGCATGTTTGAACTTTCGTTGCTTTGGACCTTAATCGTTTGAGATAGTAGCAGGCCTTTCTTCAAGGTCTTGAGCGACAGTTTGAGAGTTGGATTCTTCATTAACTGAATCCCGATTTTGTAGTTCCTCCTCAAGGTCTTGAGATAGCTCGTTGGTATCTTGGATTTGTTCTTGCATGTTTCTTTCTTGGTCCTGCTTATTCTCAGTCTTGTCCTCTTCTTATCCATCCGAATCATGGTGATTTAGATTGAGATCTGCAAAACCTTCACTTAACACACCATTATTGCCTTCAACGAATACCACATGGATACTCTCCTCAACAATTTTGGTGCGCTTGTTATAAACTCTATAAGCTTTGTTAATAGTAGAATAACCAAGAAAGATACCTTCATCACTACGTGCGTCAAATTTCCCAAGGTTATCTTTTTCATTGTTATGAACAAAGCAAGTACATCCAAAAGGTTTAAAGTAGGAAATACTAGGCTTTCTTCCTTTGAAAAGTTCATAAGGAGTCTTTTTCAAAATGGGGCCAATTAAACATCGATTCAAGATATAGTTGGCCGTGTTAACAGCCTCAGCCCAGTAAAACTTTGGCAAACCATTTTCCAAAAGCATTGTCCTAGACATGTCCTGAAAGTGCGGTTCTTTCGTTCCACAACTCCGTTTTGTTGAGGAGTTCTAGGAGCTGAAAAGTTGTGTGAAATTCCATATTTAGCACAAAAAATCAAATTTAAGTTGATCAAATTCTCTACCATGATCACTCCTAATGGAGACAATAGGTATGTGTTTCAAGGTCTGCAACTCCTTACAAAGTTTAGAAAACTCGAAAAAAGCCTCTGATGTTTCTCTTAAAAAAGAAATCCAAGTAAAACGAGAGAAATCATCAATAATAACTAGGATGTATTGTTTACCCTTTGGAGATTTGACACGCATAGGTCCACACAAGTCCATATGTAACAACTCAAGACGGCGAGAGGAACTTACAACCTTTTTGGGTTTGAAGGAACCACGTGTCTGTTTACATCTTGTGCATGCATTGCATAGTTCTTCTTTCTTGATGTTCAGATCAGGTAATCCTCGAACAAGATCTTTTATTTTAAGTTTATTGAGGTGTGCATGCTAACATGACCTAGTCTTCTATGCCATAGATTGGGGTCTTTTGTCAAGGCCTTGAGACACTTGAGTTTTGTACCTGTAATATGGTTAGCATTTACGGCATAAGTGTTATTGTGCATGTGAGCAGTGAGGATCAGATCACCAGTTTCCTTTGTCACACAACTGAGAAACACTTAAGAGGTTATACTTTAATCCATCAACAAGATATACATCCTTAATGCGACCTTTTGAATTTCCAATATTACCAATACCAATAATGTTACACTTCCCTTTATCACCAAGAGTAATTGTTCCAGTGGTTTGCTCCTTAAGATCTTGAAATAGAGATTTCTTTCCACTCATGTGTCGTGAGCATCCACTATCCATTATCCATTTCGACTCTTTGATCTTGGTGATATCCTGCAAGACAAACACCATCCTTTCTGGCTAGACCATATTAGGTAGTCTTGTCCCCTTAGGAACCCAAACTTGCTTTATCTGCTCATAAGTCGAACTGGAAATGTGTTTCTAATGATGTAAGGATCTTTTCACCTATATGGGCAAGTTTCCTTAACATGCCCTTTCTTGCAGCGGTGGAAGCAAATGGGTGAACGCCAATTGCCTTTAGCTTTAACAAAAGTGGCACTAGGTTTCTTTGGAAAGTTCTTGTTGTAGCCAATACCACTTCTATTAATAGAGAGTTGTTGTTCACCCAACATCTTATCAAGATTGGCTTTAGATCTAGTGAACAATATGAATGAAGGCTGCTGGTCTTGACACTTATCGGTTAGCTTTGCCTTCTTTTTCTCTAAATCCTCATTACAATTCTTTAGAGAAGAGAGGCTTTGCTTGAGATCAGAATTCTCTGAGATCAAGATCTTGACTTTAATGTCAAGGGCCGATGGAGAAGTTTCAAGATTTTTCATTTCCAGCGACATATCACTAATACATTTATGTTGATCTATCAGCTTTTCTTTCAAGGTGCTGATTTCACTGCTGTAAGCATCTTCATTAGAAATCATACTTCTTAGGACTTCCGAAAAAACATCGGGGGGGGGGGGGGGGGCTGGCCATTAGGTTTCTTACCATTTGTTCAAGGTCATGAGTCTGTGATCCTTCATGTTCAGCCATAAGACAGAGATTTGCCTGCTCTTTTTTCAGTATCTGAGTCACTTGATGAATCTGAGTCACTCCAGGTCGCAAGCATAGCCTTTTTCTTTTGTTCATATCTTTTGAACTTATTTCTTTTCTTCATAGGACACTCTTTCACGAGATGGTCTGTCTCGCCACACTCAAAACATGTTAGCACTTTTGGTCTCTTTGATAAATTGGGAGACTTACATTTGAATCTAGATGAATCGGCATTTTCACGGTTGGAAAATTGCTTTTTCATCTTCAGAATTCGAGCTAATCCCCGTGTGATGAGAGCAAAGGGGTCATCCTCGTCGTCAGATTCATCACTCTCAGATTGTGAGTGATCTTTCTTAGTTTTGAGAGCAAGGTTCTTTGCTGTTGAAGGTACTTCTCCATCTTCCTCGTTTAGTATCATCTCATGAGTAATAAGTTTTTCGAGAAGATCATCTAATGGCAGTGTGGAGAGATCTTGAGCTTCCTCAAATTCAGTAACCTTGGGACCCCACTTGATTTTTGGGAGGCTCCTAAGAACCTTCCGAACTTTCTCCGGGTTGCAGAAGGTTTTTCCAAGTGAGTCGAGGTTGTTTAAAATTTGAGTGAATCTCGTAAACATCTCCTTTACAGTCTCATCAGGATTCATCTTGAATAGCTCATATTGCCTGAGAAAGATATTGATCTTACTCTCCTTGACTTGACTGGTGGTCTCATATGTAACTATAAGCTTGTTCCAAATTTCTTTGGCACTTTTGCAAGCTGAGACACGGTTAAACTCATTAGCATCAAGAGCGCAATACAGTAGATTCATAGCTTTGTAGTTCTTAGCAATGTTTTCAAGATCAGTCTGATCATAATCAACTTCAGTTTTATCAACTTGCTTTCCATCGACATTCTTTTTTGGAACGTGTGGTCCTTTCTTGACAAGGCCCCATAGCTCAAGGTTTTTATCAATGATGAACATTTGCATCAGTGATCTCTAGTGGACAAAGTTATTTCCACAGAACAGTGGAGGTCTGTTGGTTGACCTCCCTTGAGGAAAACCTCCATCACATATGGTAGACATGCTAAAACTCACAAGATTGTTAAATCAAAAAGTAGTGAGCCAAGCTCTGATACCAATTGAAGAGTCTATAAGGCGATGAATAATACTCTAGAAGGGGGGGTGAATAGATTATGAACGATTTTCGCAACAATAAAATTTTAATGCAACTTGTCAAGACCTTGATATAGGCTATCAGGACTTGACAAAGTGAAATCGAATACGATAATGTAAATGCGGAATATAAAAGATGAACACACGAATTGTTAACGAGATTCGGCACAAACTTGGCCTACGTGCCCGCCTAGGGTTATCCAAACCGTAGGATTCAAACGCTTCTTATTTCACTTCACTTGAGCCTAAAACTTCCTAGAGAAACTACCATTTCTCTATACAAAGTCTCACCGCTTCTATTCTAGCTCTCAACCTTACAAGCGAAATAAAAGCTCACACCACTCACCAAGTGTGCTTGATCGAGTATAAAATACTCTAAGCATAAAATGAATGACTTGTACAATAAGTGTTAGTGTTTCTCTCAACTATTAAACAATGAACAACACTTAGGCTTTTAGAGAATGTAAGAGAAACTTGAGATGTCGAATGTTTTAGGATGCTATAATTTCTCGAGTGCTTGCTTAGTTAATTTTCATCCTTTTGCCTTCGTCTTTATATAGTCGGAAAACTTTGAGAGCTTCTTGGAGGGAGACCGTTTGAATTTCAAATTCTTTCCAAGACATTTGAATTCTTTCCAGAAGTGATCTCCTTCCGTTTGTGTGCTTTCCAAGATTGTTCCTTCAATCTTCTTCATGATCACGTATGATCAAATATGGATCGGTTCTTTCCTTGTATGGCAAATGAGATCCTAAAAGAGCATACATAATGTATCTAGTACACAAAATGGGTTAGATGAGAAACACATATATAAATTGATTAAGACCAAATCATATCTCATAGCCCAAGATAAAACCCATTATAATATAGGACCAACAAGGTTGGCCTCGGATTATTTCCTGCGAGAGAACAAGTCAATAAAGAAATGCATAAGTGATTATCCAAACATTTGAGTCTGGGTTTCAAGACCTTGAAACTCAGCCTTTTGTCTTTCGTCATCCTTTAGATCACATGTACGTTAGGTCTCAAGATCTTACAATCAAGGTGGAGTCTTCAGATATATTAGATAAATTCTCCTTTGAAATTTTGTCATGTTGATCATTGTTATTTGGGAGTCGTTAGTTTCTAGAGAAGGAAAATGAAAGGTAAGGAAATAAATTTCACATGTAAAAAGGTACATGATTATCATTTTTTGTGAGCCTAGAAGAGGGGGTGAGAGAAATAATTAGAGCATTAATTAGAGGGGAAATAGTTACCCTCTCTAAGATAAGGGAATGAATCATGGGGCAAGGTAATAAATTTTGTATCAGAAAATTGGGGAAGGAGGGTAATGATTAGAATAATGACTTACGAATCTTGACATAAATATAGACTAGATTCATTAAGATAAACCATTACCTTTCTCTATAGAAAACATATGGGGTTAATATATAAGAATGACATGCTATAAATACATATATTATTTCCTATGAGGGAAATGCACAAAGTAACCCAAAAAATCGGTTTATTTGCAAGTTTAACCCAACCCGGTTTTAAAAGGTTCCCTCGAAAACAGGTAAATGGGGAGGGGGCGTTTGGGCTTCCACTGATTGACACCTAGCAAAAATCAAAAATGGTGTGAGAGAGAGAGAGGGAGAAAGTAAAAGAAAGTCTGTAGAGAAGAGAGAAACTCTGCAGAGGAGAGAGAGAGTGGAAAAGAAAAGTAAAGTCGTAGAGGTGAGAGAGATCAGTGACAATAGGACAGAGAGAGATGGAAGAGTACTTTCTCCTCTGCAACTTTATGGTTGCTGTTTCACTTCGAAGAAGAAGCAATTGGGCGGGGGTTTATTTGCAGGTTGACCTATAAGCAGTTAGATTCAACTGGACACCCAAAGCAAAACGACATGACACATATTGGAATCGATTGGACAAGAGTTATCAGAGAAACAGATTCACCATCGACTTCGGATAGAAAATGGGCAAGTTTGTTTTCGATAAAGGTTATTCGCGAGGTATCTCCCTCAAATCTGAAGCAAATTTACCCATTTTCTATTTGAAGTCGATGGTGAATCTGTTTCTTCGATAACTCATCTCTAGTCAATTCCAATATGTGTCATGTCATTTTGGTTTCAGTTAAAACTAATTGCTTACATGTCAACCTACAAATAAACCCCACCCAATTGCTTCTTCTTCGATGGTTTTTTATTTGAAACTTAATATTTAATTCAAATTATATTAATGCCCCCTTACTGTTACTCTTCCATCTCTCATGTCCTATCCTCGCTAATCTCTATCTCTCTCCTCTGCACCTTTACTTTTCTTTTTCACTCCTCTCTCTCTCTCTCTCTCTCTCTCTCTCTCTCTCTCTCTCTCTCTCTCTCTCTCTCTCTCTCTCTCTCTCTCTCTTGACATTTTATCGAAAGAAAACTTACTCATTTTCTATCCGAAGTCGATGGTGAATTTGTTTCTCCGATAACTCTTGTCCAGTCGGTTCTAATAGGTGGCATGTCATTTTTCTTTTTGTGTCCAGTTAAAGCTGCTTACATGTCAAACTGCAAATAAACCCCAATCCATTTGCTTCTTGTTCGATGGTTTTTCTCTGAAACTGAAGATTTAATTCAAATTATATCAATGCTTCGATGGTTTTTCTCTGAAACTTACGATTTAATTAAAGTTATATTAATTCCCCCTTACCGTCACTCTTCCCCCCTTTATATCTATCTTATCCCCTATGTCCTCTCTCTTTTTACCGTCTGGGCTTAGGAGGGAGGGCGACACTAGAACCAGGGACACGTTGAACAACACGCAATACAGGAAACAACCATAGAGTGCCCAGTAGGAAATCATTAGGTGTCCAGTAGAGTACCAAAGGGTGTCCAGTAATAAACCATAGAGTGGAAAGTGTATATATTGTTCATTCATCAATAAAAAAAACAAAGCAGTTCACCAAGCCTCTGTGAGGGCTCCTCTACTTCGATTACACCTCCTCTACTCCAAACCCGACCTCCACTCGCCTCAAATTGACTTGGAAAAGCCATCACAACGGAGGTGAAGGACGAAGGCACCAAAGTGGTGCTCCGGCGGTGATTCACACCAGCGGCGCAGGACGAATTCGAGGCAAGAACAATACCATTATGAACCTGCTTAATGAATAAGGTATAATCTTTAATTGATTGCTCATAGCCCAAGTTCATCAAGAATTTCCACAACTCTGTGTTCCACTGTCTAAAGGCTTGCTTCAAGCCATAAATAGATTTCTTCAATTTGCAAACCTGCCTAGGTTTACTCGTAATATAGCCTTCTGGAGGCATCATGTATACTTCTTCCTCTAGCTTTCCATGGAGAAAGCACTATTCACATCAAGCTGATGTATACTTCTGGCCTTATATCTTTCCACTGTTCCATAAGGCCTGTACTTACTTTTATAAACCCATTTACTGCCAATAGGTTTTTGATCAGTAGGTGCATCTACTAACTCTCAAGTACTATTTCTCTCCAATGCTTGCAACTCTAAGTTCATAGCATCAACCCATTTACTATTTTGCATAGCCTGCCTATAACTGAAAGGTTCCTGCTCAACTACCATACATTCAAAGGAACTCACAATCTCTGGATCATCATGAATTCCCTCTCCAAGACATTCAGATAGAAAAGATTGTGACAAAGAATTCCTTTGCCTACCACTCTTGGAATCATAATCTTGGAGACGTCTAGGCACATTGTGTTCTCTGGTAGACTTCCTTAAAGGTGGAAATTCATTCATGTCTTGTAATATCTCAGTTGACATATGCTCATTATTTCCTCCTGAAGCTAAGGAATCAGCCAACTGTGAAGGCATGGATGACTAACTAGATTCAACACCAAACTGTATATTAGGAGGAGAGGGGCAGTGAAGGATGAACATAAGAATCAATTTCAGCTTCCTCCTTTGTACTGTCTTTAAAAGGGAATTGATCCTCCTTACACTACTAGAAATTTGTTATTTAACATCGGTTAATAGCCGATGTCTTTCAAAACAAAATCGATGTCTATGTGGGGATGTAAAAAAGTCAAAAGTTTTTCACATCGGCCGGAAACCGATGTCTTTGTACGTTATAACATCGTTTATATTTTTAAATCCGATGTCTTTGTTATCTTATAACATCGATTATAAAATATAACCGATGTTATAACATACAAAGACATCGGGTTCTGACCGATGTGAAAAACATTTGACTTTTTACATCCCCACATAGATATCGATTTTTTTAAAGACATCGGCTATTACCCGATGTGAAATGACATATTTGTGGTTTTTTTTTATTATCATAGCCTATACGGGATTTGAACCCGTATCTTTGTGTTTGAACACAATGCTCTACCATTTGAGCTAATAGGCTTTAAATTAGATAGAATGTTTTTACATGTAAGAAGTGCAAGCAAATTCATGACAAGATTTCAGCACTCACTCAAGTCTAAGAATCAATTAGACAATGACTAAAAAGCAAAGCCAAAGAATGGCAGCCAGCCCAGGCTCCAACTTCCACTTCCCTTCAGCATCATACAAGCACACCAGAAGAGTACAGTTTGTGCATATCGACATCCCTATCAGAAATTAGATGATTCAAGAAAATAGTTGTGTTTTCTATCTATCATTAGATGAGGCATGCAAAAATAACCTTATCTATATAAATCATGGAACAAAATGAAAAGAACGTCAAAGATACATGCCTGACATATGTTCAGCCATGCCCCGATTGTCAGTTTTAGAACAAAGACAATCTTAATCAATAATATTGTTCTACACGGTAACACAAGTGTTGACAATGTTTTAGAACAAAGACAATCTACATAATAGTTACAGAGCTAAACTCTTTTCCAAGGACACTTACCACAACAACAAACACAAAAGCAAGAGGAAATGCACATGCAAACATCATGATAATTCCGAATTGCATAGCCAGTTCTAGAAAATATGCAAAGTAGGTTCATAATTCTAAAATCCTTCTAATTTCCTCGAAATGAACTGCTGCCAAAAAACAGAAAGGAAACACACAACGATTACCATCAAATCGTCCATCTTCGATCCCTCCACCTATACTAACAGCATAAGTAGGTTTTAGAAACTCTTTCTCCACTCTCAAAGCTATTCGGAGGTTGTCCTTTGATAATCCTTTATCGTGCCTTTTCTTGTTCCTGTTTAGGAAGGGCACATCATTCGAATCTTTTTCTTTCCCAAAGGGCATGCCCCATTTTACAATGTGGCTGCAAAGTGGCAGAGATGAGTTAAAGAAAAGTACATAACATTTGTATATTTCTTAAAGTTGTACTAGAGGTAGGGTGCAAAGTTCTCCATCAGATTCTCGAAAACCTGAAAAACACAGAAGATTACTTCATAAATCTGAAATTACATTGCTCTTGTAAGAGAGATAAACATCTCGTTCTGTCAATGTATATTAACTTGGGAGATAATCAGGCGCCAAATCACTATTTGACAAAGGGTCTCTATGTTGTGGTACATGAGAGCATGATAGAACAACCCGATAAAGAAGAACATGCAAAAAAGAAGAACATGAGGGTGACCATAAACATGTCAAATATAGATAAAGAAGAACATGCAAAACAAAAGGTCACAAAAAATAATTTTCAACCTTGCATGTGCATTTTCACTTTGCTGCACAATTCTTGAAGCTTTAGCTCAGGAGATTATAAAATCAACCATGTCAACTGAAGAGCAAACATGACAACAAACATTTTGGCAAAGATGGGTGTGAGATTAGATGAGCCTTTCACTCAATTCCTTACTATTCCAAATAACAGTTTTGATTCTGTGTACTCACTTATCCATAGTGGGGCTATCAACTAAGCTTAATCAATAAATTAAAGGGCGTTATCCCTCCTTCATGACAAAAAAAAAAAGAAACTTAACATTCCACCACTCTACCAGAGTATAAAGTAACCAAATCCAGTTTAAGAAAATTTAAAAAAATGCAGGTGAAAGTACCTTCACAATCTCCAGTGATTTGGTAGCAAAGGGCCCCTGAAAACCTTGCAGTTTTGATATCAAGACAAACATGACCAAGTGCTCTTCCATTAGCAAAAAGCAAGCGAAATTTTATGAGGCGGTTATAAGTTCAAGCTGAGAGAAACCTGCCCTGAAGGACTATTAAGGGTATGCCATTGTGCACCTATTTGGCCCTCTTTTTCAACTGTAACTGAACCAAGAACTGCACTCTTCCAAACTATATCCCAATCTGCAGTTGAAATTCACAAACAAATTTTTCAAAATAAATGCATAGAGGAAGGCTAGAAATAAAGCTTTTGCAGAGAATAAGTATGATAAAATAAAGCATTAAAATAAACTTTTTATGGAAAAATCAAAGAAAACCTGAAATATGACAAGCAAATAAAATGAAAATGATTTTAAACTCAATCATTAGAACAAGAAATCCAAGAGGGAATCAGGGTGGACCTAACATGAGGGTATGAATTCTCAATGTAAACATGAACAATACATGAAAGAACATCCAACAGACAAACTGAACCCTCTTGAGAAGTATTCTAAAACATCCAACACTTGAATGAAAACAAAGTATAACATTAAGCTCAGGATAACAAGTTTAAGGATTCAATAATATCATGGCAAACCAACACACTTTTACCAGGAGGAAACACATATTATACCCAATCCCCGTCATCATAGTATCAGAAAATGTTCACAAGCTACAAAAACTAGCCAAAGTATTATACCCAACCCCCGTCATCATAGTATAAGAATGCAATTAAAAGTCATTTCCCTAAGATGTATGATAAATCTGGACTGATTGGAAAATATGTATCTCGCACACTAGAACAAAACATTTGGGAAATTAAAGGACCAAAGCAATACCTCAATCTATTATTTTCTGTAAGTTGACTTTGCAGTACCCTCACTCCATTACTCAATTCATGTCAAACAAAATTGGGGGAGGCAACTCACATCTTCTTCCTTATTAGGACTTGTTTCTCTATACGTTCATACTCTTGTCTGATCTTCTTCTTCTCCGCTTCAACTAATTGCAATTTCTTGATGTTCAACTCCTACGAAGCATACAGAAAAAAGCAACCATCTAGCAATACACAAAATCAATTTTTCCGAAATCAAACAACCCAAGCACTTGCATAACAAATCGATATCAGAAAAGTAAGAAAAAAGAGAAATCATTACTTCTTCAGCAGAGACGGAGATGCCGTTGGCCTTCTCCTCCGCTTCCTGGTGGACCCTAAAGCCACTCCTCCGCTTCAGCAGAGACAAAGATCTCTGAATTTCAAGAAATCGGCATTAACATCAGAAAAACAAAACCCTAATATTGAAACCTCTTAGAAAACCCTAAAAGGAGTGGTGGACTGGGCGGATTTGCGAAGGGAGGTGCCGGGAGGAGAAGGTGAAGCGAGTCGCCGATGAGAAGAAGGTGGATCGAGTGAGTCGCCGAAGGCTTCGCGGTTCGAGCTAGGGTTCATCGATCTGTCTGACAAAGATGACGGGGAATGGATTGAGATGCACACTGAGGGCGAGAGTGGAGGAGGAAGAAAATGTTAGGATTTGGCTGCCGGAGAGAGGAGAAGAAAGACGGAGTTGGGATTTGGTCGTCGGAGACTAGTGGTCTTCAACTTCCACTGGGAGAGAGTGGAGGGGGTCGGTTTTTGAGCAAATGAAGAAAAAAGAAAGAAGGGCCTTCTAAAATGGTACACGTATTTGTTTGAGTGGGCGTTCAAATGAATTCAAGTTTACATCCGTGCCTTCTAAATTTTTTTTTAAAACACATATTTAACATCTGTCAAATAAATGGAATGATGTCTATGCTTTTATTTACATCACAAATTTAAAAACCGATGTTAAAAAACGGTTTAACATGGTAGGTTTTTCTGACCGATGTTAATGAGCCGATGTTAAATAACAGAATTCTAGTAGCTAGTGTTAAAAATCACATCTTTGCTAACAAATAACTTGTTGTTGTCTAAATCCCACAATTTGTATCCTTTCTTTCCAAAGGATATCCATGTAAGACACACTTTTGTGCATTAGCCTTCATTTTGTCTTTGCTACTATAAGGAATAGGAGCATTACATAAACTTCCAATGACTCTTAACTTATTATAGGTAGCTGACTTGCTGAATAACTTCTAATGAGGTGTCGGCCAATCTAACACTTTTGTAGGAATTTTATTGAAGAGGTGAGTAGCAGTAAGAACACATTCACCCTAAAATTTCAAAGGTGAGCCAACATGTATTCTCAGACATCTTGTTGTCTCAACAAGATGTATGTGCTTCCTCTCTACTCTCCCATTCTGTTAGGGAGTGTAAGGAATAGATTTATGATGAACAATGCCTTTAAGAACAAATAGATCAGCACACTGCCTCAGCACAAACTCAGTATCATTGTCTGTCCTCACACTCTTAATTGAGCACCCAAACTGATTATCAGCATAAGCAATGAAGTCACTGATGGCTTTGAAAACCTATAATTTGCTTTTGAGCAAGAGAGTTCAAGTAACTCTAGTACAATCATTAGTAGACCTGTCAATCGGATCATTCGAGTCGGGTTCGGTTCGGGTCGATTCGGATTTCGGGTAAAACGGGTTTTGAGTAAACGGGTCTCGGGTAAACCCGAGTCGATCCTAACTCGGGTTGAACCCGGTTTCGGGTCAACTCGGGTCAATTTTGAGATTGTTAAATTTTTTATTTGTCAATTAAAATTGACACTTTGACGGCCCGTAATAAATCCAAAACGCTAAAATTAAGGGCCTAACTTGTTGGAAATGACAAAAAGACAAACATGACTAAATATTACAATATTCAACAAGTTAAGATGATTAAATAGTTATTACAATATTCAACAAGTTAAGATGATTAAATACTATTTGACCATGTGGCTTCTGTTTTTAGATCCAAGTTACTGGTTTCGACCCCGTATAACTTTCAGTTTTATTACATATATAATTGTATAGTAATGACATTGAAACACCAATGAACATTGTTATTAGAATCCCGATCCGGATCACAATGAACATTGTTATTAGAATCCCGATCCGGATCTTTAGAATCCTAAGATCCTACGATCCTACCCAGGAGCCCGATCCGGATCTATGCATATAATCTTTTTTGTGTAGGATCTACTATAGGATCTTTAGAATCTTAATGGATCGATAGGATCTTACGATCCTACTCGATTCTAAAGATCCTATTTTTATTAACAATATGTATTTTTCAAACATTTATTTTGTTTCCTTAGTTGATTTTAGGGAGTTTAAATAAATACATTCATGTACAAAACGCGAAAAATGGCTTAGAGACAATTGCTTTCGAGTCGTTTAATCAATATGACAATGTTTAAGGTCGTAAATGTAGCTTTTTATCTTTTGAAACCAAAATATATTGTGTAACTAACATCTTTTCCACATTCTAAAACTTTAAATTAAGTCACTTTGTTGTATATATATTTTTTATAGTTTATATTTTATTATATTCCGAGGATCTTACGATCCCCTAATGGAATCTTACGATCCGATCCACAGACCCTATTGTGATTTGATCATAGAATCCCGATCCTAATAACCTTGACAATGAAAAATATTATCCAAAACTGAGGAACTATACATCCTCAAATGTCTCAATTTACTAATAGAGTTATGACCAAGTTTAGCATGAACAACTTCAAGGCTTGTACTGGCTTTATTGTAGCTTCTCATCAAGTGAACATTCTCTTCCTTCAAATTAGACTCCACTGATAGGATCTTGTATAAGCCATTCTCCCTGATCCTAGACAAGTGCAACTCCTTAGAGCTAGGGTCTTGGAAATAACAACAAGACCTTATAAATATGTCTATGAGATTAGTATCATCAAGAATTTTCTCAACAAATAGCAACATGTGCTTAAAATCATGCACAGGCAATACATCATTCAAATTAATAGAATTTTTCAACTGCAATTCCCCTTGTTCTGTTACAGACTTAATTGAGCCATCATGCAAACCAATATGCACAGGTCTACTTAGTTTCTTCTTACTGGACAATACATGGCAATTAGCCACCGTATGATCTGTAGCATGTATCTATTATCCACTCAATTTGAGACTGTTTTTTCAATACAATACTAGCTATATTGAGAGGAATCATACCTACAAAATTAGCTGAAGAGTTGTTGCTGCTTTCACTCTGATCCTTCCCTTTCATCTTCTTAAGGATCTCTTGATAGGCTGCATTCACCATGGCTAAGTCTATACCACCATCTACATCATCTTCAAGAGGACTATTTTGAACCTGAGAATTCATAGAGCCAACTGCACTGGCAAACTTGAGAATTCATAGATCCAACTGCATTGGTAAACCTCATTTGTTGTTAAAATTCTTCTCTTTCTCCTTCAATTCCTTAAACCAGTCAGGTATTCCATGAAGTTTGAAGCACTGCTCAGCAAGGTGTCCCTTCATGTTGCAATAGGTACTAGTGGAATTGAGCTTTATTCTCTTAAGCTTCTTCCAATCATTCACTTCTGTTTTGAAAGGTGCATTGCTGGTCCTAGAGGGCCTGTATTGATAAGTATTTCCACTCATGTTAGCAGCCATGACACTAGAGTCAGCATTCATGATATCCCTTGAGTACTAGCATCATTAGTGGCGCCATTGCCCCTTTCAACCTGCTGCAAGATATAATAGGCTTTATTGATGTTTGGAAAATGATCAGTGGCCAATATAGAATTCCTAACAGCTTCATACTTATCATTCAAGCTCATCAGCAGTTGCATAAGCATGTTCCGAGATTCAATCTCTGTGAACCTCTTCTTTAGATCACAAGTGCAGTTAGTTAAGGCTCCACAAATGCAGTCTGGAATACTCTCCAACACATGCAACTCATCCCAGTTTCTCTTGAAAACATTGTACAGATCAGCCAAAGGCATGTTTCCCCGCACAATGTTCCCAAGCCTCTTCTTGATTTGAAAAATAAGAGGTGCATTTGTTTGCCCAAATCTCTCCATGATTTCATCCCACAAATGTTTAGATGAATCCACAAACATAAAACCTTCAGCAACAGTTTTAGTCATAGAGTTCAGAAGCCAGCATCTCACCATATAATTAGCTCGTATCCACCTTTCAAGATCAGCATTACCGATAGCAAGTTTAGGACTTGAACCATTTGTAAATCCGAGCTTACACTTAGCATCAAGAGCCATCATGACCCCATAACTCCATGCCATGTAATTAGTTCCATCAAAAGGTATAACAACTAATTGAGCACTCGGATGATCATAATTAGAAAGAAATAAAGGATCTCTAGAATTACCTTGCCCTGCCATGTCTTCTGATGGCCTATTATATTTCCAAAATTTGCAGTAGTAAACATAAGTTGAACAACAATAAAGCAAAGAAAACACAAAGCTACCTCCCAAAATCAGCCTCAAGCTCTGATATCATGTGAAAATAAGTTAAACATTAGTTGCAACAAGCTGATCTTGTAGGAAAATATGCAGCAAAATCAGCAAGGACATACAGTGTATTCCAACCGAATAAAGGAGGCAATGAATGACAAATGTGATAGTTCATGATTGACGGCTGGAATCCCCAAAACCCTACCTCTCATGGCAGTGAGTGCAATGCTTATATATATATGAGTTCATACAAAGAGCATGTGTCAAGCACGTGATGCTAGCTAGATGAGACAAAATCTCTTATTACATAACAAGACAAAATAAGAGAACTTAACTAGGAAAATAAGAATAAGGAAAATAAATTGAAGTGGTGTGAAGGAGTATGATCAATGAACACAATCAAGGACCATAATCTCCATATAAGTTGGAACGGTGAGAGTTTATTACTATAAATTTATAATAACTTTTTATAAAATTATATTTATATTTTAAACAACTATTAGTATATATTTATAAAAAAAAAAGTTGATGAAAATCAGTGTTATACATTTTTATATAAGTTAAAAAATGATTATTTTACCATATAATCTTATAAAAAATACTCTGTATAAAAAATTTATTTTCATTAAATTTTTTTTATAAACATATGCTCCGTACTAAAATTTGTTTGAAATATACTCCCTCCGTTTCAAAATAAGTGTCGCTTGAATTCTTTCATGTTTTTTAAGAGGTAAGAACTCTATAAAATATTAATTTTTTAATCAAATTTTTTTAATAAATTGATACTTATTAGTAAAAAGTATCAATTTATAAAAAAATTAATTAAAAAAATAATATTTTATATAGTTTTTACCTCGTTAAAAAAACGTGCAAAAAGTCAAGCGATTTTTATTTTGAAAAAATACTCCGTACAATTTTAATTTTTTTAATTATAAATTTATACCCCTCCGTATTCCAAAACTTGTCGTTTTAAAATAGTAAACTTGTATCAAAAAACTTTTTGTTTTAGATATAGTTATTATATTTATAGGTAATTATTGCTCTTTTTATATGTAATAATTAATACTTTTAATTACTTTATCTTATAAAAATAAGAAAATATAAACTACAAGTTTTGCCGGAGGGACCAGTATAAATATTTTTGGAGATGATATTTTTGGAGAAGATCTTTTTCCCAATCCTCTACTGGGCTACTCGTGAATCTCGTTTACCGGCTGCGGCTCCATAGTTGACTCACCGCTAAATTAGTTAATGTACTTTTCTCTTTTTTGCTTGTGAACTTGCTAAAGTAAGGAGTAAAATCTCTTTCTTCTCTATTCTTTCTCCTCCGGCAACCACCATGAAAGAAGCTCCCCCGCCGGACGACGCCACCAGCCCCCTCCACATCTGCAACGCCCACCTAGCCTCCCTCCTCGATGACAACCTCTTCTCCGCCATCCACTCCTTCCGTGGCAAGTGGTCTCTCCTCCGCACCAAGCTCTCCCTCCTCAACTCCCGCCTCCGCGACCTCTCCGACTCCCCCCTTTCTCTCTCCAATCCTCTCTTCACCGACCTCCTTCCTGCCATCTGCGCTACGCTTTCCTCCGCCGTCTCCCTCGCCGCCAAGTGTCAGGCTCCTTCCCCAGCCGACGGCAAGCTCCGCACTCAGAGCGACCTCGATTCTCTCTCCGCCCTCCTCGACCGTCACATCCGCGACTCCGACATCCTTCACCGCAGCGGCGTCCTCCGTCAAGATTCCGCTTGTAGAGTTAATCCTGATTCTGTTCCTGCATCCGTGTCGAAGAAGGATGCGTTGCGAACCGATATCAGGAATCTTCTTACCAGGCTACAAATTGGAGCTCCGGATTCGAAGGCTTTAGCGATGGATTCGTTGATAGGAATCCTCCACGGAGACGATAAGAACGTCCTGATTGCCGTCGCGTTGGGGATTGTGCCTGTTCTTGTCGGGATGCTGGACGATTCGACCTCGAAGGAGATGAAGGAGAAAGCTGTATATGCCATTGCTAGGGTTTCGATGGCGGAGAGCTGCAACCAAGCTCTCATGGAAGGAGGCCTTTTGCTCCTCAATCGTCTCCTCCGAGTGCTCGAATCAGGCAGCGGATTCGCCAGGGAGAAGTCCTGCGTTGCTCTTCAGGCTCTGAGCTTCTCCAGAGAGAACGCGCGCGCAATCGGATCAAGAGGCGGAATCTCCTCCTTGTTGGAGATCTGCGAGGCAGGGACGCCGAATTCGCAGGGCGTCGCAGCCGGAGTGCTCAGAAACCTCGCTCAATTTGAAGAGATTAGGGAGAATTTCATGGAGGAGAACGCCATTTTTGTGCTTATTGCGCTCTTGGCATCAGGCACAGCCATTGCAAGGGAGAACGTCATTGCTTGTCTAGCGCATCTGGTATCTGATAATGAATCGTTGAAATTGCTTATAGCAAGAGAAGGCGCGATTGAGGGCTTGAAGAGCTACTGCGACTCAATGGTGGTAGGGAGGGAGCTTGAACCAGCAGCTGAGCTGATCAGGAATCTTGCTTCGTACCAGCCGATTGCGGAGGTGCTAGTTTCAGAAGGATTCATTCAAAGAACGGTTCCTCTACTGAGCTGTGGGGTTTCAGGTGTGAGAATTGCAGCTGCAGGGGCCATATATGAGCTCGGATTCAGCTCAAAATCAAGAAAGGAGATGGGCGAATGTGGCTGCATTCCTCCCCTGGCGAGGATGCTCGAGGGGAAGGTTGTAGAAGAAAGAGAAGTGGCGTCGAAAGCTCTGTCGAGGCTCCTATTGTGTGATCTGAATGTGAAGGCTTTCGGGAAGGAGGAGAAAGGGATAATGAGCACAGTTGAGCTGTTGGATCCTTTGACAAAGAATGTGGACAGGAAGTGGCCGATTTTGATGCTGTCTTCACTGGCTCATTCGAAGACGTGCCGGAAGCAGATTGTCGCTACCGGTGCGTGTACTTTTCTCCAGAAGCTGGTGGATTTGGAAGTCGAAGGAGCTAAGAAGCTTCTGGAGAGTCTTGATCATGGCCGGGGTAGATTATGGGGCGTTTTCTCATGACCCTGATTGCCGATGGTTTGTATCGATCAAGCTGATCGAATGTAGTTGCTTTGTTTATATCCTAATTGCTAGAAATTATGTGAGTCGAGCTTGTAATCTGTTGATTATTATTTCTGAACTCTATCGATAGGATGTGTTATACATTCATTGATCAGTTCGTTAGTACACTGAGAATCCCATTGCAATCTGTAATAGAAAGTGTTTGTGAGTGCTCTGGTGTCACACCTTATTAATAGAAGAGAGTTCATGTAGTGTCGGGCAAACCTCATTCCATCGTCAATGGTGTGTTGTTAAACTACATGAATACTAAAAGTTGTTAATGGACTGTGTGGTTTGTAGGAGAGGGACAGACGGTAAGGATAAAGCTGTGATTGGGGTGGTTCAGTAAGATCATACTGGGTTAGTACATCTGAATTTGATCCGAATCCCAGTTGGGACTCACTGACTCACACTGGGGGTGTCAAACTGGCTCTTGGGTATAAAGAACATAACAGGTAAAGATAGATGGGGACACCAATCATGCTTTAACCATCTATAGGAAATTCGTAATTATGCAAACTGGGCAATAGAAATGGGTGGAGAGAGGAATTAGGAAAAGCAGAAGATGAATCTTTAACAAAGGACTAGAATCCAAACTCCAAAGGCAAAGAGATCACATGAAGCCATGATGGGGATACATTAATGGGTTGGTTGATAAATTTGATATGTTTGTTTTGATGTAATCGTCGTCTACTTACAAATTTACATGTGACCAAAAAGCTAATATTTTGACGACGCAACTTGGCTGGAATAGACCCACTATTTTCATTTTATCACAAATACAATGTTTGGTTTTAGGCGTTGGCCACTTCAATTGACTAATTGAGGGTATTCCATTCCATCCAAATATCCAATGATGGTTTTATCACAATTACACTAGACTCCCCCTCTTAAATTACAAATCATTTTGATTTTTACCACGTATTTTAATTATGTTAATTTTTTAATAAAATATCAACCTTTTAAAAAAATTTAAAATTTATTACTATTAAATTTTACAATATTTTAAAAACTTTGAAAACAAATTGATATTTTACAAATTTTTTAATACATTAAAAAACGTGTTAAAAATAAAATCACTAAATTTTGAGATGGATGTAAATACTTTTTATTCAATAAAAATAGGCACATATTCCTTCGGTTACAACGGATTACGTCTATGTTGACATATTACAGAATTAAAATAGATGAAATTTTTAATAAAAATCTATTAATAGATTAATTTTTTTTAATAGCATTTTTCTAACTAATTTTAACAAGTAGTGTTTTCCTATGTTATCTAAATTTAAAAAATAAATGAATGATTTCTTATTAAATATGCATGTTTGCAATTGTTCAGGAAACGTATCTCTTCACATTAAGACCATGTTAGTTTGATCTGTTGATAGGTTCTAAAATGCGTGACTGAGGATGACAATGTTGACAAGCACTGCTATTTAGTAATGGATGTTGTAACAAATTGTATCTTAATTTGTTTGATCTTACAGATGACAAGCATTGGCCATTCCATCTGCAATTCAAAGTACCTTTTGGTATTTGACTGGAGATCATCAGCCAAGCCATTGTATGGGAAGCTCTGGCAACATCAATCTTCACAAGCTTCTTGCACATCAGCTTACAACTAAACCTGATCTTGTGCCTTACCTTTGTTGCAGCCGTAGCAGTTGTGGATTTCATCTAAGATTCAAGGCATAGAGGAAGTCATGAGTTGGGAGCACTATCATCCTATAAGGCTCAACTTCTTATTTGCTCCCTACATAGGCTTTCTAAGGTGGCTAATTAATCCTTGTAACCACCTCTTAGTTATCAATAACTTCGTTGGTGCGTTGTTGGGTGCGTCAATGGGACTCAAGGAGGGGCCTTTTTTTTTTCTTCTTATTTTCTTCCAACTTGGCTCACTATACCGTGTTATTTGTGTTATTTTCTAGCGGCTTCCAATGAGCAATACTCTCCTAAAGGAGCTCTAAGTTCAAGCTGAGGAATTTTGTCGAAAATGTGATAGAGAGTTGCTATAAAATCTCAGTTCAGCTGCGTGCTTGCTTAAACTAAATTTCTTATATGTTCCCAGAGGAACAAACTGCCGAGTTGAATGAAGGAAGAAAAACATGTAGGGTTCGTATGGGACGGGGTTAATAAACTGACTAAAATTATAAATAAGGTAAAAATTTATAAACTGTTGGTAAAAGTAGTTAAAAATTTATGAAAAAATATAAACTCCGTATGAGGCGAAAAACAGTTTATTTGTAAAAAGTGGAGTTTATTTGGTTTTTATTAGGGGTATTGTGGTACTTTCAAACCAAATAAGACAAAAGAGAAGGGATAAAATAGTAATTATGAAATATAAAACTCAAAATAAGCTTCAATCTGCAGCTTATTTATAACCCTTTTTTTAACTGACTAAAGCTTATTTGTTGTTTCCATACACCGTTTAAACCCGTTTATTTTTTTAACAGCTAATAATTTCACACTTTTTAACCTGTTTATATCGCAACCATACACAGCCGTAATGTTCCACAAAAGTATCATGTATAGCCATATAGGTTAACCCTTAAAAAAGCAGATTTAACTCAATCCCAAGAAAACTCACAAAGAAAACTTTTGTGTGTGGCCGTTTTAGCAGAAAAGGCCTAACCACAGGCTTTATTTGCCTCTTTTTTTTGGGTGGGAAAGCAGGAGAAAACTCCCCTCCTCAGAACCGAGGAAAGTTAAATAACACAAGAAATCGGATTACACAGTCCACAGGCGGGCCAATGAGACCCCCTGTTGGTCATTAAAAGAATGTGAACTGGTAACAACAATTATAAATCCTTTCCTGATGCAGTATAATCAAATACACTTACATATTGATAATACAAGAGATGACAGCCAATGTTCTCCATGATTCAATTTCTGCATCAAGTCAGCAGAACACATTCTGGCATTTAGTGGCATAGTTATCTTATCTCCTATCAACCAAATACACTTACATATTGATGATTACAATCTAAGACCAGTGGATACCTTCGGCAATTAAGTTAATTAAATTCAATCATCAATATAATATGCAAAACCTAAATGTCTTTAATATAAAAGAGGAATTGTAATAATGGCGAATTGTGAGAGAACTGGAAAAACATATCACTTGCTTCTGAATATATCACCGTATAGCAAAATTACTGGATTGACAAGATTACAACGTGAGATTCTAATTAACTGCGTAGTAAACATTATATGCTATCATGTATAACGTTTTCTTTCTACCCTACCAAGGAAATCGTCTCCACTGAGACTCTTCTAAATAGTTTTATCCATTCTAGAATTTTCAAATTGTCTTTCACCTCAAAATATCAGGGTTTACCCATTCAGGAATTGTCAAGTTGTCACACTGTTTTATGCAGAGCTTCTTGAGGGAGGTGAGGAACTGAATTGCTTGTGGCAGTCTCTTCATTCCTCGAAGGTTATTTAAAGACAAGTAATGAAGGCTTCGGAGCCCTTTCCATGACAGTTCATCATCAGAAGTAGCTGTGAATCTGGGACACTTCTGTATATGGAGCTCTTGGAGGGAGGTGAGGAATTGAATCCCTTCTGGCAGTCTCTCTATCCTTGGAAGGTCACTTAAAGACAAATGTTGAAGGCTTTGAAGCCCTCTCCATGGCATTTCAGAATCATCACCTTTCGAGAAGCAACAACTCTCTATACAGAGCTCTTGGAGGGAGGTGAGGAATTGAATCCCTTCTGGCAGTTTCTCTATCTTTGGAAGGCGATCTAAAGACAAACGTTGAAGGCTTTGAAGCCCTCTCCATGGCATTTCAGAATCATCTACTTTCAAGAAGTCACAGCACACTATACCGAGCACTTGGAGGGAGGTGAGGAATTGAATCCCTTCTGGCAGTTTCTCCATCCTTGCAATTCTCAACAAAGACAAAAGTTGAAGCCTTTGAAGGCCTTGCCATGGAATTTCATCATCTTGGGTTTCCTCTAAAGAAGTGTAAGACTCGTTAAGTACCACGGGTCCGAGTAAGGTGGACCGAATCTCACTTCGCACATGCTTTACAATGATCAACTCTTGAAGAGCAGTGAGATGCTTTATATTTTTTAAGATAATCCTCGATATTTGTTCATTTTGGATTTGGAGAGACACAAGGTGATTAGACATTCTCCTAAAACCCTCATTCGTATTGGTTGCTTGAATGTCAAAACCAGTCGAAACTTTCATCACCAAAGATACAGGATTGCCACCGAGATACCGTTGACAATACTGGTCCCATGGAAATGATAGCACAAGGTTCGCGTCATTTGTACGAAATTGACTAGATGTGTGTGCCTTTCCAGCCTTCAAAGTGATGATGTCCTCGTCTTCACCCTTGAAGAAAAACTCTTTGATAGATGAGAGGGGCATGGATGCCAATTTCAAACAAGGGCATCCATAAATGTAGAGGTCAGAAAGATGAGGAAATGGTGGCAACAATGATGACCGTTCTTGCTCGCTATCATTAGCGTCAATAGCTAGTCGTCTGCACCACCCTTTCAGTTCAGGAAGTTCCATCAGCCAAAGATACTCTAGTGAAGGGAAGAACAGTGCATTTGACGTATTCTCCTCAATGTATTCCAAACTCAACAAATTACAAAGAGTCAACCGTTTCAAGCAGCGCAATTTGCTGAATGATGGCAGATGTTGACATCCTGTACACTGATCAATAATTATAGAAATCAGATTTGGCAACACAGAAGCCAAATCATCCATTGGCACCCATAGTGGAAATCTCAAACTCTCATATCCATATAGAGTAAAATCCTCCAAATCTGAGTGAGGCTGGAGCTTTCCAAAGATGTTCATGTCATTCTGAAGGTTCTCATCTGATCTGAATGAAGGCCACTCTATCTTTAACTTCTTCAACCTCTTCTTCAACAAAAAGGCATCATCATGACCTTCCTTTTCTAATGTCATCATTTCTGAAATTTGAATCATCAAATCTCCTTGCAATTTTGAAAGAGGTTCCAAGTCTTCCAAGCTGGCAGAATCCTTTAACTTTTGAGGGCCTACTATAAACCTGTTCAATGTGCGGAGTGATGTCAATGCACCCATTCCTGAAGGCATTACAACCTTCCAAATTCAGATGCCTGAGGTTAATCAACTTTCGGGTGCCCTTTGGTAACTCCTTCAAGTTAGTGCAAGACTTGAGCAACAAGTACTGTAGATTACACAATTCAACAATTGCATCTGGGAGGATATTGAACTCGTTATAAGAGAGATTTAAATACCGTAAATGGATCAGCTCTCCAACTGAATTTGATAAACTATCAATCCTCCATTTCTGTAAATCCAACATTCGAAGGGCTACGTACTCTGACATCAGTTTTTCAATGCTAAGCAACTTCTGCCATGGATTGCGCCAGGTAAAAACATCATGGTGTAGTAGAGTGCGCAGTCAAGTGTTTTTGGGTTCAACTGTTGAAATTCGATCAACTATCTCAACAGTGGATTTGAGGTTCATATGGCGAATATGTTCTTCAAGGACCAATCTCCTGGTTGAATCTACCATGACACCTGAATCCACCACAAACATCTCAGCTCCAGCTACATCTTTGGCCAATTCATGCATCAAGTCATGCATTCTGAAATGGGTGACATCACCCCATTCATTCCTTTCCGCTTCTTCTATGAAGCATCTATTATGCAGAATCTTCAAGTTATCATCACCAACATCCTCTGCAGCTTGACTTTCTATTGCTTTGACACAATCATTAGCCATCCAAATGCAGATCAGAATCTCTCTCGAAATAATAGCACTCTTTGGTAAAAGTGCACAGTACTGAAAGCATTTCTTCAATGTATGACTGAGATCGTCGTAACTTATCTTCAGAATAGGCATGAGGTCGTTACTCTCTTCTTTTATTTTTGTCAAGTCAACGTCCCTAACACGCTCCCATTTTCCTTTATCTTTCCCAAACAGGAGACATCCAATTGTCTTTATTACCAAAGGAACTTCACTACATTTCTTAACAATAACTTTTCCAATCTCAATCAATTCTGGATCCTTGCTTCCACTGAAGGCCATGTTTCTTAACAATAACACGCTCCCATTTTCCTTTAAGTTCATAAGTTGAAGCTGAGCCCATCACCATTGCCACCTCTCTCGAACGCGTTGTAACCAAAATTCTGCTCTCCTTATTTCCTGCTTTCAATAACGTCTCCAACTTTAACCAATCCTTGCGACTCTCATTCTGCACATCATCTAACACAAGAAGGTACTTCAGTCCACCAATTTCCCTTGTAAGACGATTTGCCAACTCCTGTTCTCCAAGGTTATGCAAACTTGCATCAGCAGGACTAATACACAACAGAATCTTCTGCAGCAATAATTTCAAATCGAACTTTTGAGAGTCAGATACCCACAGCTTTCGATCAAACCGACCACTTCCAAGCTCACTCTCGTTGTTATAGACTAGTTGAGCAAGAGTCGATTTCCCCATACCGCCGATTCCAACAATTGAAACAATCCGAATTTTCGTTTGATCAGCAGAGCATCCTATCAGCAAATTGATTACGTTTCTCTTGTCATCGTCTCTTCCAATGATATCATCAGTGCTGACAAAATAATATGTTTCAGGTACCCTCCTGGCCTCTGTGACGGTACGCTCACTGAGCCCAAATTTATGGAAGTCTTGTGCAATATCATTCAATTTCTTCGCATTCTTCTTCGTCTTATTATGCACCTTAATAGCGTATGTAACTGGATTTGAGCCAGTGAAGAATCGGCGTGCCTGATAGTAAGAAATAACAATCAATTGAACAATCAATCTAGTGTCATTTAAAGAGTGTAAATCTTGATCTAAATGAAGTTTCGGCAAATAATTTAAGTTAGGTTACGAGATTTTACAGAAATTTGTTGTTGCTGTCCATTTATTGCTCAAATTGTACATTAATTGGCATAAAATAGAGGAGTATTAGAGCGTAAATACAGTGCTTACTGCTTAAGCACACTTGAGTAAATTGACTGTCTGAGTCTAATTTCACAAGATAAATTTAGGTATGAATGTTTAGCTGTACATTCCTAAATTTAGGTATGAACTAGTGAGAGTTTGATCATTTGATCCATTTTAATTTGAACATCATTTTATATCTATTAATCTCTTTATTAATCTGTCTATCTATTAATTAATAATACTAATTTTGCTAACATTTTGTTGACGTGTCACACCCACAAATAAACTTGAATTTTTTATTCAAATGATAAAATACACGATCCCTATTTTAAACATATTTATTTCCTATTTTCATATTAATCAAAAGTTTCTTTCCTTATTAATCGATATTAAAATTTCTGCAATAATAAGGGTAAGGCGCTCATAGAGAAGAATAATCGGAAAGTTCAAAAGAGAGGTACGTTAAATAGAGTGGTTAGTCAAATCATTCACAAAATAAAAAATATTTACCAAAATATTTAGGGTTTGAAAGTATTTACCAAAATATTAACTAGGGATCCACTTTTTTTTATATATATAATTTTCCATAAAAAGCAAAAATCATATATAATCACCATATATTTTTATAATTTGCATTAATATCCTTAATTGTTACTTGTTTAGTTTATATTCCGCATTAATCTGTATTTACCTATAAATCAATCCGGATGTACCTGCTAATTGCCCTCATAAGACTTATCCTCATGATCTACATTTAGATATAAATGAAAAACATTTTGGAGCAATTTGAAATGTCATTTCAAACCAACTTATAGATCTAAAACTTGAAGTTAGAAAATTAGAACAGTTATATCTTGACATCAGTGGCAAGATGTTTAAGATTATAAAAGAAACAGGTGAAGTACATCATTCAACCAATCTAAAAGTCATTAATAAAATTAGCGATAAGATAAGCCTAAGATTAAGTGGTGAAATAAAAAAAAGATCCTTTTAGATACAACTATCCATTTTAGAAAGTCCAAAAATAAGTTTTCTACTAAATTAGATAAACACTAAGTTGGATGACCTAGAATGAAAGACCTATAAAGAAAAAAGCGATTGTCAAAGAAGAAAATTAGGACGAAAATCAAATCCTTAAAAATGAATCAACGTCCATTTCGACAAATAAGGAGATTTAACACTAAGTTGGATGACCTAGAATGGAAGATAAAATTACAAAAACTAAAAACCATTGAAACCAACTTCATTAGCTAAGAAGTTATGAGCGAAGATGGGTCTGAAAAGAACTCAGATGAAGAAGTTGTATATCAGCAAATGGGATTAATAAATCTAAAAGACATGGAAAACATTCCCATATCTAAAGTACAAAAAGGTTAGATGAAATTCTAAGACAAAGAAGGATGCGGGTAAATGAACTCGTAGAACATAATGAAGCTAGAAGAAATTACAAATGTTATGAACATGGTTCAACTAGTAATTACAGACCAAGGCTAAAGCCAAAAGAGTTTCTAGAAAAGAAAGAAAGATTTGGAGGAAGCATTATGTCAAACCATAAGTCAAATAAAAGAGAAATTATTCTAGAACCCATAAGTGAAACATGTTATAAATTAAACCTAGATGATTTGAGGAATAGGCGTGAGATCATAGAATTATGGAAGAAAAGCATGATGAGTGTATTAAACATGAATGTAGGATGAAACTCTTCTCCATTCCTTAATTATATAGAACAACATAGTTTCTATGGATGTATTGTCAACTGGTGTAGAGCCATTGGTGATGAAGTAAAACAAGAGCTTAGGAATTTGGCAAGTCCAGTGAAATGTTCACATTAATATGTGAATTAATAGAAGACGGATTCATTGGAGAAAAAGAAGACGAAGATAAGGAAGCTTTAAAATGGCAATGAACGTTAATCAGTCTCGAAATCTGTAACATGAAATATGTTAATAACTGATAATGCATAATTGATATAGGCATTATAGGTGTTTCTCATTGTATTTAGATATGAGTTTTTACATATGTTTTGGTCTAGTTTCATATGTTTCTTTTGAAGTATTCGAGTTCGGAATCTACGCATTTTTATTGTTTATTATGCAATTTTACATTCCGACCATGGATGAGATTTTGGAGGAGCTTAAAGGACATGTTTTGGAGCATATGAAGGCTGAGGAAGGAGCTACAAAAGAGCAAGGAAGTACAACGTCGAAGCTAAAGGAAATAAGTGGTCACTATTGGGACTTGTGCCCGCCGGTATCCTAGCGACGCCCACCGCTATTACGTGTTCAGCGAATTCGATTTAAGTTCGAAGATACTTTTATTATATTATATTATTATTATTATATTTTCTAGGGTTTCCACGACTCTATTTAGGTTTTATTCTTTCATATTCAATAATAAGACATATTAGGGTTAGAGAATGAACACAATTAGAGAGAAGATAGATTTTTGGCCTATGAGTTGTTAAACTCATAGTTTCGCCTGTGGTTTGAAGACATATATAGTTGAATCAATTGTGAGAATTTGAATTCAATTAGTTATTTATGAGTATATTTATCAACTTGTTCTTATTGATTATATTTTGGAAAAAATGCATAAAACCACTCACTATTCATTGTTGTTTGCAAATAATCACCCCTTATTCAAAAATTGTCAAATAACTACACATTAAATATAGGTTGTTTGCAACTAACCACTCATACCCCTTTTCTTGTTAAACCTCACTTAATTTAATATGAAAAGACAATTATACCCTTAGTCTTTAATGTTTCATTTTTAGTAAAAAGACAATTATACTTATCTTTGTTGCTTGATTTTTCAGGTATTACAATTAGACCTGTCAAATGGGTCATTCGGGTTGGGTCACTTCGAGTCCCCAGTAAAACGTGTTCCGGGTACATCCAGGTTATCTCGAACCCGGGTTTAACCGAGTTTCGGGTCATTTTGAGTCGATTTTGGGTTTGTCAATTTTTTTCTTTTTTAAATTAAAAAAAATCACGATTTGATAATTTTGGATAATTTTAAAATTCTACAATTAAAGACGTTGTTCATAAATTCTAGTGCTTGTAATTATATACTATATCTTATATAAAATATTTTATTTTTATTATTTATCGTAATTTTTAATAAAATATAATAATATATAAATATCAAAATTTCAAATAATTTTTTTTTAAAATTGATATTTTATATATTATTACATCTTATTAAAAACATTGGATTTTTATTATTTCACGTAATTTTTAATAGAATGTAAAAATATATAAAATATCAAATTTTTAAATATTTTTTTAAAAATAACTTAATATAATTAGTAATAAGCATATAATTATTTTAATATTTTTTAGAACTTTTATCTTCTTAAAAAATGTGTTGAAAAATAAAAAATCAAATACTATTGATCGGACGGAGTATTACACAATACAAATAAATATAAAAATTGCTTTGAAAATGAAAGATTAAGTGATTGTAATTATAAAATGTAATAAATTGGAATTTCCATAAAAAAAATTAATCATATATAATTATAAATCAACCGGGTCACTAGGTCGAATCCCAGATTACTCGAAAAAATTCCGGATTTTTCGAGTATAATTGTCTTTTCATATTAAATTAAGTGAGGTTTAACAAGAAAAGGGATATGAGTGGTTAGTTGCAAACAACCTATATTTAATGGGTGGTTATTTGATAATTTTTTAATAAGGGATGGTTATTTGCGAACAACAATGAATAGTGGGTGGTTATTTGACAATTTTTGAATAAGGGGTGGTTATTTGCAAACAACAATGAATAGTGGGTGGTTTTATGCATTTTTGCCTTATATTTTTGTTCATTTCTATGATTGATCACCATGTTAAGAATTGCATTTATACTATGAATTCGTTGTTGTTTTCAATATAGCAAACAAAGCCATTGAATTAGTGATATTTTTATGTCTTTGTAGTGGATGATTTCGATTGATCTATGTCGATAGATGTGTTAGGGCCGAATAGAGTTGCGTCGTTTGTCTCCTAATTGCATTGAATCGATATGCCACTTAGTCTTAGAACTTGAGTGTTTAATGTTATTCTTTAGTGATATTAAATAAGAAGATTGTATCTTTGCGGATCTATCAACTTAAGTCAAGCCGGCATATGCTTAGAAATATCTATTGAATCAATCCTAGGATCTTGAACCTCAACCATTGACAAGAATTATTTCTTCTCTATCTTATTATCAATACTTTGCAATCATTGATCTCTTTACTTTACTTTGTTATCAATTTGCTACAAATCATTGCTTTGGTCATAAGAATCATTGTTAGAAACATTGCATAGCAATCGTTCTCTCTCCGTGGGTTCGATTCTGGACTTCATCGCTATACTAGTTTGTTGGTTTATCAATCTATTTTTATGAGCTTTGAGATAGGATATTATTACATTTCTTTATTTCTATCATTGATTCCTTTTTATTTTTGTTTTTCTTTCAGTATTTTTTGTTCTTTTATGGTTCAAACTCGTTCTTCTAATTCATCACCTTTGTCTTTTGATCCTGAGATTGAAAGATTTCTTTCTAGGTTGAAAGGGAGGCTCGAATTTGACACACATAAGGAGATGGGAGACGAAGTTGTTGTTCCGCCAAGGACCCTAAGAAGCCGAGGAACTTAATTTGAATGCACGACCGCTTGCAATTAAACTTTCTACTCTCCATGAGGGTTCAAGGTTTGAATACAAATTAAATTGGTCTACTATTCTACCCTATTTTCATGGATTGTCTGGGGAGGAACTAAACAAACACCTTGCAACCTTTGCTAGTGTATGCGATAGACTTAGACTCTAATGCCTTACCGATGGTCAATTGATACTTAGAGTGTTCCCCTTTACCTTAAAAGATTCGGCTAGCGATTGGCTATATTATCTACCCCCAAAAGCATTACTACTTGGGTTGAGTTGAAGAAAGCTTTCCTTCAAAAGTATATTTTCTTGTTACTCGCCTCAACAACCTCAAGAAGAAGTTGCCTAGTATTGAGCAATCAATTACAGAGAGTCTTTATTAGTATGTTGAGCGATTCAAAAGGTTTAAGGATAGTTGTTCACAACATGATATACTCGAGGATGATCTAGTGTTATATCTTTATGAGGGCTTGCATGATAGAGACATGAGTGTTATCAATATTACTAGTGGAGGAGATGTTTTGGATAAAACACCTCAGGAAGCAATGCAGATTTTTGAATGGTTGGCTAATGCATTGCAACAATATGGGAAACACCAAGGAGTTAGAGGAGTGCATAAGTTGGAAAATTCTGGAGATGGTCGCAATGATGACTTTGATAGGCTTACTGAGCTCGTTAACAAGATGTCTATGCAAATGAATCAACCTCAGCAGCCTAGACCTTGTGGTATATGCAGAGATCCAACTCATCTGAATGATAAGTGTCATTTGATTCAGGAATATGTCGCTAATTTGAATGCTATGGATTATGGACCTTGCCACAACTTTGGTAACAATGTCTACAATCAAGGCTACAATTCGAATTATCAAAGTGGATTCTATGGTAGAAAGTTCCTTAAGACTACAATTCGAATTATCAAAGTGGATTCTATGGTAGAGGTAAGCAACAACAAGTTCCTTATCAAGGAAGAGGACAATTTGATAATCTTCAGAGAAACACTCAACAGGAGGACAAAGATGAAACTTTAAGGTTTTTGTTGGATAAGATGAGTGTTCAGGAGAAGTTGTTGAGTCAAATGGCTAAGGAGATTGGAGAATTGAAAGCAAAAGATTCGTAAAAGTTGTCATCGCAAGTGGTAGTTAATCCGAAGGAGAATGTAAGTGCCATGACCCTTAGAGGAGGAAAAGAAGTGAATTTACCCATTAGGAATGTTGAAGAAATGCCTAGGAGGTGATTGACGTGGGTGATGGAGATGACAACAACTTGGAAAACCAAGACCTTTCGGGATTTAGCTTAACCCTTTCGGAATTTTGTCAAGACCCTTGCGGGATTTTATCAAGGCCTTTTCAGGATTTTGTCAAGGCCCTTGTGAGATTTTGATCAAGCCCTTTCTGGATTTAGCTTAACCCTTTCGGGATTTTGTTTGAAATAAAAAAAATCATATAAAAATATAATTTTTCTATTTCACTTTCTGCTAATGCTTTTGCTTTTAATTATGAGTTGAGACTTGGCGTGCAAGGGTCGACAAAAGCCTTGCACGCCACGGTCGTCAGAAAACCCACTGGCCACGCCACGGTTGTTGGGATTTGAATCAATTGTTTAATTAGTGGGGTAATGCAATTGTTTAGGTTTTTGGTAGGTAGTTAACCCGAATGGAAGCGGGTGATTTACCCTTTTGGGTGTTAAGCAAGGGAAACCAAGTTAATTGATTGTTGATGGTGGTGGTAAGAGTGGGAGAGCATAACATGAACAGTCCCCCAAAATTAGATCTGGCATAGAAGGTTGTCAGTTCTGCCATCATGCTCTGGGGATCTACTAGATCCAAATCATCCGACAATGGGACGGCCGGTTTAGGTGGTGGCTTTTTCGGATCCGAACTTGTGGCCGGGCAGTAGATCCGAGTACCCTCAATCGGCAAAAAATTGGGTTTTTCGAAGTTTTTGTGGATTTTCAAATATTTGTGGACGAGCGAGGAAGGTGAGGAGAGTGTTTATGGGTTTGAGAGGGGTGAAAATGGTGGAGGACGAGATGGAGGGTGGTAGTGGGGGAGCAGCAACTAGGTTCACAAAACCACCATTGGCGACGCTTAGCCTCGCCATGGGAGGGCTGTTAGATCCGGTGGGTATCGGTGGGGGTGAAACTGGGTGGATGTTGGTAAGAAGGATGAGGGGTTGGACGAAGGGGATGAGGCTCATACCCACCCGTCGGATACCATGGGAGCGGGGAGGACGAGGAAACGTCATAACCCAAGGGAGCACGCGTGAAAGGGACTATGAGCAGTGCGACTCAAAGTTCAGATCTGCCTTAACCCCTTGTGGATCTGAAGGATCTGACGAAGGGGAAGCCGTTTCTGGTGGTGATGTCGGCGGAGTTGAGCCCAAGAGTGGTGGATCTGGATTGAAACAACCGACACCGTTTTTAGTTTCTTGGTGTTCTTGGTGGCCGGTGGTGGTGTTTGTTTTATTTTTATTTTTTTAAAATGATTTTGGGGTCGATGATAGATTCTCCATTGTTCCCCGTTTAGTGTTGTTGTTGATGTCCATGATTTTGTAAACTTGTAGAGTTGTCGTCTTGGTGGTAGAGGACTGGTGGTGTTTGGTGTGAGTTTAGGGAGGGGGTGTTCTCTCTATATTCATCCTAGTATTATTAATTAATAGATGTTTAGGTGCACATATCTTATCTAATTGATTTTGGAAAGGAGAAAAAGAACAAATGAAGGAATAAGAGGCGTACCTTAGTCAGCTTCGTAGGATCGGACTGGACCTGCATCTTGTGAGTCTCAACTCTGTCAAGGAAATCCTCAGCATCAAGAAACGCCTCTCGAAGTCATTTATAGGCGTTAGTAACACTTTCCTCCTTGAATTGCTTAGCTTCAACATCCGAGAGAACGTCTCCGATGAGTCCCACGGTATCTTTGAACTCTGTGATCTCTTTTTCGTAGTTCCAGATGGATTGAATCTCCGTTGAAATTGGAGAACTCGAAATTTTGAACAGGAGATCTGCGGCCTTGAACAGCAAAGTAGCCTCCATTAGATCGTCTTCTTCCTTACGTGGTAGATTCAAGAAACGCGTAAATTGAGAGGATTGATGCAGAGCTGAGATGATAAGGGATTATTGACGACAAGTCGTGCCATATCTTTCAATAATTTCACTTGACAGTGACACGCATCTGTATTTTCCTTCATTTGTTTCTCTCATTAATTCTATCATCTACTCGCATCTTTTTTTTTTTAATTAGGAAATAATTCGAGATCTACCTGAATCTCAAAGGCCGACAAGTCGGAAGATGGAAACCCGTCAATACATACAAATGAAAACGAAAACGAAAAGCGGAGCAATACAACAAGTGGAAACGAACCCTACAAGAAAACGAGTCAAGGAAAACGAAATCTAAAACGAAGGGGACGTAGACTACGGACGAAAGCCAAGCACCGTACTCAAACAGCACCGCTGGCCGGCGATACATCAGGGATCCCTGTGGGTAGTGAAGACGAACCTCCAGGAAGCTCCTTCCCGTACACGGAGTTGCCCCGACACACTATCTCGATCCCAGCCAGACCCGACTCCGACTGCTAGAACCCCAACATAGATGAAGAACTCCTAGCCGCACCAAAGTAGAGACGGACGCCACCCGAGCAAAGCAAACCGCGAAGGACCGGTCACAACAAACCGGTCAGGCCCAAATAGGATTTAATCCAAGCTCTTTCGAGGGGTGTTTCAAGCCCTTACGGGATATTAAATAAGTCCTTTCGGGCGTTTGTTATAGTTTTATTTTTTTATTTTTTTATTTGGTGAAGTGTTATAGTTTTATTTATATATAAATAAAAACCGACAATTTTATCATTTATATATAAATAAAAAGAATAATCTATTTATATAAAATTATTAATTGATAAATTTTTATTATTTTTCCCCTTAGATTTCCCATGTTTCGGGCCAGCTTTGGGCCCAAGAATTGACCTTGGGCCCAAAGCAACAAAGAAGCCCATCTACCAGGCCCGATCGGGCCCAAGGAAACCCTGCAAAACATTGCCCACAAAACGCAAGGCAGAACAACTCACGGAGCCGTCGTCGACCAGACTAGGAGAAGGGGAGGAAAGCTGGCGGAGTTGGAGGCGGAGCCCGAACCAGGCCGGCGCGCCAACAACAAAGGAGAGACCCCCGTCGGAGGAGGAGAGAACCTCGGCTGATAGACACCAGGCGCCCAGCGGACAGAGGATCCGTCGAGAACGAGCTTGAAACCACCAGCGAGAGGCCGAGTACTAGCCCATGGAGGGGAGAGAAGCCTGAAACCACCAGCGATCGTAGGATCGAGGCAAGAACAGACCGGAGGAGGATGGGAATTTAGCCATAGCAAGCCAAACGCTTGAAATTGAAGACAGGGAGAGAGGAGGGGGAAAGAAGACCTCACAAACTCCCAAAACCCCAACAAATTCCATTCAGATCGAAACTGAAACCAGTCGGAAAGGGGAAATCCACCACCAACGGTGGAGAGAACCACCACCGGAGGCAAGAGAGAGAACGGCGAAACCGAGGGCTCCCGAAGGAGAGTTAGGGCTCCCGAAGGAGGGGTTTGGGCCTCACGGAGGAGGGGTTCAGAGCTCCCACAAGAGAACATTTGTTGCTATCAAATAGATTCAAACCTTAATGTTAATCGGTTGATTGTGCTTGTTGCTGAACAAGGGAAAGAAAGCTAAGGTTTCACCCATTCTGTATTTTTGGACGGAGGTAGTAATGATTTGTATCGATTGGTGTGTTGTTGATTTTTTAAAAGATTTTAATTGATTAAAAATGTAGTGGGTATTACTACCTCCGATCCAAAATAAGTGTTGTTTTAGACTTTTGAATGTGATCCAAAATAAGTGTCATTTTATGTTTTCTAGGCAAGTTAATAGATTGATTAATGAAAAATGTTACTCTATTGAAAATTGTATTTGTTGACTACTTTTTTTTTTCAAACTCTCCACTTATTGGTTGAAAAAGTTGATAAATATTTAATAAATGATAAAATTTAGAAAAAATGTATAAAATCAATGTTAATAATGTGTTTTAAAATTGTGTCAAGAGCTAAAACGACACTTATTTTGGATCGGGGGAAGTAAAAAATTATAAAATTTATGAAAAAGTTAGTGGAATGACGATGTTGATTGAGGGGTGAGTGGTTTATTAAAACTTATGCAAAATTCTAAAATGGCTTAAATTTTGACACGGATGGAGTATATAGATATAGACAAGATATATAATTATTATATACATATCCTATATTTATCCAAATCTTGAAATATTGATCTCAAAAACTTTATTTTCTCTTTTAATTTCATTTTTATCCAAAACTTCTACTATACACTTTTTCAGGATTCTATATATTGACAAGTAATCCCTTCGTTAATTAAAACTTGATATTTTACTATTCACGCACGTTTTTTTAGGTGTTAAAAAACTATATAAAATATTATTTTTTTAAGAATATTTTTAAACAATTTCATACTTATTACTATTAAGTTTGAATTTATAAAAACAAAATTTTAAAAAAGTTAATATTTTATATAATTTTTATCATTCTATAAAAGGAAATTTCTTTCAAAATATTCACGTTTTCTAAAATAATTATCACAATATTCAAGCTTCTAAACTATTTATCAAAATATTCAAAGATTTCAGCTTTTTGCTTTTGAATTTTCAAAAGGTACCCGTATTTTATACTAAATTACAAACTTGGTCTTTAACTTTCTAGTTTTCGACAATAATACTCAAGATGCAATATAGAATTCTTATAAATGACTTTTGGTGGTACTAACTACCATAATCTACTAACTATATTATGAATAATAAGTTTTCTGTGGTTTTAAGCCGACCACGCTCTGCAACTATAAACTTTAAGCTAAAGAGGTTTGACCCATACCTGAATGTAGTTACTCTGGACCACCGTCGTTCCTTAGCTTCCGACTTTCTAGAGGTGGCTAACCTTCAACCAGACCTCCCTTAGTTCAGACTGAGCACATATCTGTTTCGTTTCCTTCCTCAGACCGTAGTCTCTAGCTTTTGGTTTTGATTTTGAGAAGGTGAAGGGATTTGAATCAAGAAAACAAAGTATTCAGAACATAGTGTTCAATTAAGTAGCTTTCCCTTTCTTAAAAACAAACTTTATTGAATTTGGGAAATATTACAACACACAAGCACTCTTAAATTAGAAATTAAACACACTTAACACTCATATCAGAAGATCCATTGAAAGGTTTTGAACTTTAGAGTGATGGAAACACCAATCTACTCAAATTCAAAACGTTTCTACTTCTCTTTCTGATTTACAAACTCTCTTCTCTCTTCTCCTATGGTTTTTCTCTCTCTGGAATCGTGTGTTGAGAAGTTGGAGAATGGCTCTATTTATAGAGCTGAGTAGAGAGCATTGGATGCCTTCCAATGTCTCTTTTACAAATGGCCGACATATGGGCCCCTACTCAGAAAGCAATAAAAATCACTCAGAAATAAAAGCACACAGTGCTGACTCAATAATATCACTCACATGCTGAACAGTAAAAAGGAAAAGACAAAGCCTGTAAAGGCTGACTAGATTCTTCAATAATTTAGCTGCATTCGTCCAGGTTCCAGACTCCTTCTTTAATAATTTAGCTGCATTCGTCCAGGTTCCAAATTCGTCCAGGTTCCAGGTCATCATCTTGAACTAGATCTAGAGTATTATCAAACTCTAGATCTTGATCGTTGTCTAGATCGAGATCAACCATTAATCCTTCAATGTACTCTTGATCCCATGCAATCAGTAAATCAATCATCCTCTCGTGTCCTCTTTTATCTAAAAAGTGATCGGCTTCTATTTCTGCTAAGTAGAGCTCAATAGACTCGGACCTGTTTATAGCTTGCTGCATTAATGGCTTGAGTTGTGGGGTTACGATGAAGGTTGTATTTCCAACTCTGAATATCCCACAATCAGTCTGTCTAAACTTGGTGATGCTGTAGTAGATGTAAAAGAATCCTTTTGCTCTTGCCTCCCAAGTATGCCTTACTACGTCGATTCTTCCTTCCATTACTAGATCTTTAACGTACCAATAGTCTTCCCTCATTAGTAGGAAGATTAGGTAATGTGGTAGCCGGGTTTTTCCCTGGCTAACATCCATGCAAGCACTGATAACACGACAACAACTTATGTCTTCTATTTTTTTGAATTTTGCTGCTCTGAGGAAGACCTCCTTCTGGAACTTAGTGAAATACTTGTACAAAATGCTCTCTTCTTCTTTCTTTGGCCATGATCGCTTGTAATTGTGGATTCCATTGCACATTCCATATCTCCACGAATTTAAGTAATCTGCATCTTCACTTGGCGTGATGGGTAATGATAATCCTCCCAATTCGGCGCCAGTGGTTACACAAAAATGGTTACACCATTCTCTTATCCTTGCTGGAGTATCGTGATCTCTTAAAGTTACCATCCAGTAGAAGTTGTCGAAATCTCTCATTCTCCATCTTCTACAGATGTCTTCTTAGAGTTCAGTAGGTAGCTGGAGAACTTTTATGATTATCTCTAGAGTTAACATTCGTATAACCGCTCTGTGTCTCGCTTGTAGGAGTCCACGACGGAATCTATTCTCAGTAAATCTTCCAAAATCAACAGAAATATACAAACTTGGAGGGGAAACCCATCCTTGGTATCCTCGTATTTCTCCTAAGAGATTAATATCCCATGGGTGGAACACCTATTGCGGATTTTCCCACCGAGTTTGATTTCTCTGATCCATCAGCTAACTCTCTTGTTAAGCTGTCAGCAAGAGAGTTTTTAGATCCCTGCACATGTTCAATGGTAAAAGTGAATTGATTAAGGGCTAATTGCCAACGCAGGAGTCTCCCATGCGCTTTCATATTGTCAAGATTGTTATTTATGAAACCCAATATTCCTTTACAATCTGTTCTGACTGTAAAAGGTTTAGGAGCTAGGAAGATTATAAACTTCTGGATTCCACGATAAATTGCAAGAATCTCCTTTTCCATGACAGTGTAATTATACTCAGATTTGTTGAAGCTACCACTGCTATACCTGCAAAGCTTGTTATCTTTCTTTATTTTTAAAACAGCTCCCCAATGATAATCACTAGCATCTGTTTCGAGAACTAACTCATCCTCTTCATTAGGTAAAGTCAATATTGGAAGTTTTTCACATCTTCTTTTAAGCTCTTTGACTATTTTAGTATCTAATTGAGTCCAATTCCAAACTTGATCCTTCTTTAATTTAACCTGTAGAGGTTTTCTCAACTTGGCTAGATCCTTAATAAAATCAGAAGCATAAGTAAGACAGCCTAGAAATCTTTCTAGTTGTTTTCTATCCTTGATTTCATCAGGAAATTTTTCTACCTTTTCTAGAATATGTTCTTGCAAAATAATTTGACCTGCTTTAATCTTTAATCCTAGGAACTCAATTTCAGGCTCAGCATAAATGCATTTCTTCTGTCCTAAAATGATTCCATGGTCAATACATTTTTTAGTTATAGCTTTCAAGTCATGCTTATGTTGCTCTATAGTTGTAGAGAAGATTAAGATATCATCAATGTAAACAAGACAACAATGTTTAAATTCTTTGAAAACATTATCCATCCTTCTCTGAAATATTTGTGGTGCATTTTTCAAACCAAAGGGCATGACTACCCATTCATAGTGTTCTTGTGGAGCACTAAATGCAGTAAATGGAATACTTTTTTCATCCATTTTTACCTGCCAATAACCACTTTTACAATCCATTTTAGAGAACCAAGTCGCTCCCTGTATTCTATTAAATAAAACTGTCTTATTAGGGATATAATATCCATCAAAAACTGTATTATCATTAAGCTTTTTGTAATTGATAACCATTCTAGCTTTTCCTCTTTTTTCTTCTGCATGATTCCTGACCATAAAGGCAGGACTAGAATGAGGACTTTTGCTTTCTCGAATTAAGCCTTTCTTTAAGAGTTCATCAATCTGTTCTTTAAATTCTTGTTGATCCTTATAAGTGTAAACCATCTGTTTTACTCTAATGACAGCTTTTGGATCCATTAATTCTATGGCAGCAAATGATTTATTTTTTCCCCAAAATTTTAAAGGATTTTCAGAATATAACTCCTTACACATTTTTTCTTGTTGTTTAAGAATTTTATCTTTTAATGTTACTTCACATATAGAGAGTGCAAATTCTCTTTATGTAGGAAGAATATATTCCTCACCACGCTTAGTGCGCGTAAACTCTATTGCTTGGTGTGTATAAGCTTGTTTAATCTTTTTAACCCAAGCATCTTCTCCATTGACGTTGAAGACCATCATATCTAAGTGCTGAGTTACTGGGACATGGCGTCTTTGGAAATTATTTCCAATTAACATATCATGCGAGGGCTAATTAGTAGCCCAGAGTACGTGTAGGAATTATACATTGGACTCCTCCTATCATGATAGGTACATCAGAAGCTAATTATGAATGGACCATAATACTATCATCAGCTATTCTTACTTGTATTGGTCTACGAGACTTCTGCCAAATAAACTCAGGAAATAATGTTTTCTTACCAAAGCATACTGAACATCCAGTATCTACAAAGGCACATAATTCATATTTATTAAACCCTTCTAAGCAAATATTTATCGGGATATAAATGCTATTGGGGTTGGTAATCCTATAATTTTTCTTTAGTGATTCTCTGCTGACATGTTCAAAGCTTTCTTCTACTCTCATATTATCTCCATAGAGACGTCTAAGGTCTATTACTTCCATTTTCATACTCACTTCATCTTCAAATAAAGAATATGTGAGAGATTCTTTTAAATCTTTAGCCCCTAGATCATTCTCAAAGATAGGTTCACTAATGGTTTTAGTTTGATATCCTATTATCTTTCCTTTTTGTTCGGAACTAGATGATCCTTCTTGATTTTCTCTAACCTTTTGAATTATTGGGGGAATTGATGGTATTTGTTCCCTAAATGGATTAGAACCTAGATCTACACTATGTCTGGGTGGTTCTTTTATAATTCTATTTTCTAACCTCTTGTTTAATGCTTCTACCATGCTTATTATATCTTCATCTACCACAAACGATTTGTCTTTTCTACTAGTGGTAGCTCCATGATTCCTCGGAGTAATACTAAGATTAGGATTGAACCTAAAACTAGTGTTTTTGGATAAGCTTGGACATCTAGAGAGACTTGCTGGTGGTTTAGCATTCGTATGAATTCTACCTTCTTCATCTATGGTTAAAACTTTATTATTGCTAGTACCCGTAGAATTTTCAAATGCATTTATCCAAATGGTCTTAAGTCTTATCTGATCAGGTCTCAACTTAACAGGTACAACTTATTTGCTTGGACCTACCACCTCGTGTTTCTCAGCTTCTACTATATGGCACTTTTGTGGAGGATTTGTAGTATTCTCAAGTTTATAAACTACCTTCCATTTCAATTGTAAAGGACAAGTTCCCTTATGGATACTAATACCTTCTGTTAACATTTTTATAGCTAAGAATTTAGATGCATAATGATCCTCTAGACTAACATAATAGTTAGGTCTACAGATCCAAGAAACTGCTCCTTGACTCAAATTACAGACTATACCACTGATGCATTGATCACTAAACTTTTTATGCCTAATGTCACAAACAAAATTAATGCATTGCACATCTTTCCCACAGTCTTGTAATGGAGTTATAGTTACTTGCATGCCACATATGAAAATATATTTAAATTTTTTATCTTTGTTATGTTTCTGAATGTTTGCCCAATTAATTAAGTTTACTTCAGTTGCTTGATTTTCATTATTCTTGACAGTTACATCCCCAGACACTTCTTCGCAAACATATTTAGCATATTTAGAGAATAATGATATTTTAACAAACTGTTCTTTAGCGATGATTGGGAAATCAACCTCTGATCTTGTCATTTCTTCAACTTGTTCCTTATCTATAGAGGTTTCAGCTTGTTGAAGTTGAGCTAAGGTAGTCATTTCATATTCATGAGAGAACTCACCAGGAGATTCTCATTCCATCATTTCATTTATCTCTTCACCTTCGATTGACTCATTTTCAGATTCTATCTCTTCTTCAAGTTTTTCTTCTATTATTTCTACTATTCCTTTGTTATTTCTTAGGGCTAGATCTACTACTTCATCTTCAGATAGCTCGATATAATCCAAACTACCTAGTGCTTATGCTAATCTATTGTTCTTCTTGTTTTTGCATTCATTAGCATAATGACCGGACTCTCCGCATGCCCAACATTTGCAGTTTTTCTTTTTCTTAGGATAGAACGAGGCTTTCTGGAAAAACCTTCTGTTTTTAGAGAATGGTTTTTTATAATACTTCTTATAATATTTTTCACCTCTTTGTTTATTGAAACTTTTTCTCTTATAGTATCTTTTTCCTTGGTAATCTCTATTGTTGTATCTCCATTATGTTGGCGTCTCCCAACAAGTTAAAAATTGTTTCTTCATTCTTTGGGTGCTTCTTACGCCTCGACATTTCTTCTCGACCCATTTCCTAACATAGGAAATTCTGTTACCAAAAGTATCTTTATCTCCATGTTTAATTAATTCTCGATATTCTTCACTTATTTGTTCATTAATTGGGGCAGGAAGTTTATCAAAGAACATTTACAAATTAGTGTTGTTTTCTCCTATCTTATAATAATACTTCTCGAATTCTGTTATGTAATTATCAACATATTTCATGTTACAGATTTCAAGATTGTTTAAGGTTCTTTGCCATTTTAAAGCTTCCTTATCTTTATCTTCCTTTTCTCCAATGAATTCGTCTTCTATTAATTCACATATTAAGGTGAACATCGTCACTGGGCTTGGTAAATTTCTAAGCTCTTGTTTCGGTTCATCACCAATAGTTCCATACCAGTCTACAATACATCCATAGAAACTATGTTCTAGCTAATTAAGGAATTGAGAAGAGTTACATCCTACATTCATATTTAATACACTCATCATACTTTTCTTCCAGAAATCTACTATTTCACGCCTATTCCTTACACCATCTAGGTTTAATTTATAACCTGTTTCACTTATGGGTTATAGACTAATTTCTTTTTTATTTGGTCTATGGTTTGGCATAATTCTTACTCTAAATCTTTCTTTCTTTCTTTTCTAGAAACTCTCTAGGCTTTAACCTAGGTCTGTAATTGCTAGTTGAACCATGTTCACATCGTCTGTAATGTCTTCTAGCTTCATTTTGTTCTTCCGGTTCATTCTCATTCAACCTTCTTTGTCTTAATATTTCATTTAACCTTTGTTGGACTTTAGATATGGGAATGTTTTCTATGTCTTTTAGCTTAATTAATCCCATTTGCTGATACACCGCTTCTTCATCAGAATTCTTTTCAGACTCGTCGTCGCTCATGACCACTTGATTCATAAAGTTGGTTTCAATGGCTTTTTGTTTCTGTAACTTCAATTTCCATTCTGGATTATCCAACTTAGTGTTGAATCTCCTTGTTTGTCGAAACGGATGTTGATTCATCCTTAGGATTTTGATTGTCGTCTTGGTTTTCTACTTCTATAATCGTCTTTTTAATATTGTCTAATTTAGTTGAAAACTTCTTTTTAGATTTTTTAAATGGATAACTGTATTTAAAAGGATCTCCTTTCTTGATTTCACCACCTGATGTTAGGCTTATCCGATGGCTAATTTCGTTAATGGCTTTTAGATTTGTTGAGTGATGTACTTCGCCTGTTTCTTTTACAGTCTTAAATATTTTACTGCTAATCTCGATATATAATTGTTCTAATTTTTTAACTTCGAGTTTTAGATCTATAAGTTGGTCTGAAATGACATTTAAAATTGCTCCAAAATGCTTATCACTTGTATCTAGATGTAAAGCATGAGGATAAGTCTTATTCCGGCAATTAGTAGATACCTCCAGATTGCCTTATAGATAAATACCGATTATTTTAATTAACTTGGCTCTGATACCAAATTGTAGGATCAAGGTTCTAATTGTAAAATTTTATTGCGGAATATAGACTAAACAAGTAACCTACAAGGATATTAATGCAAATTATAAAAAGATATGGTGATTTTATATAAATTTTGCTATTTATGGGAAATTATAAAAGACAAGTGAGACCCTAGTGAATATTTTGACAAATATTTTCAAACTCTAAATTTTTTGGTAAATATTTTATTTTTTGTGATTATTTTGACAAACACTTCCTATAAAAGCGTGCAGGAATAGTAAACGACATGTTTTAATTAATAATGGAAGTAGTATATGTTAGTTTAGGGAACTCTTTATCCTAATTTACCTTTCCAAAGTCGTTTTCCTTTTGAGGGGTGTTATTTTTCTTGAATTTAATTAGGAGATGCAAAGAGAGGTGGAACAAAGATTCTGCTTCTGTTCTTTCTCTTGGTGAAATAATCAAGGTTCACCTTACTTATTATCGTTGGGTCTAGCAGGTCGGTGTAAGCCGATTTATCTAGCGCGTGGCTCTTGTCGGGTTGGTCACCTGCTCGGGGTTTACCACCAAAGCTGGGTTACCCTCGTTAACAAAAAAAAATATTGCAGTTCCATCAAATACTATACGAGTAGGTATTCAAATTCAATTTTAATTTATTGTAGCCATATTTATTAAAATGTAGTATAATTTTTTATATATTTTGTAATAAAAATCAATTTATTCTATTTTAATATTCTAACACAAGGCTCTTCAGTTATATTTTTAAATAAATACCCACTTATTTTGAATTGATACAAGAACAATGGGAATGAATATCATCTCTATTACTTGTGCATCATCAACTCTCAAGTGAGGTTACATGGTCTTATATAGGCAAGGTAGGAATAGATACATAAATGAAGTTATAATTGTAAGAGTTACAAAAGGTGAAACATCCACCAAATATATATTATATATAACACTCTCCCCTTGGATGTGTACCTCGTAGTCTATATATTGCCTCATTAAAAACATTGTTTGGAAAAAAACTCATTGGGACAAAGATCAAGAGAAAAAGAGTACAATACTAGCATAAACTACACTCCCTCGCAACTTTGCATACATCCTTCAAACAACACAATCCAATTGTGTACATGTTACTTAAATATCATGGTTGCCAATGCTTTAGTGAACAAATCTACCAGATTTTCACTCAATGCAATCTTTTGGACATTAATCTTGCCTTCAACTTGGAATTCTAGAGTGGATAATAATTTGGGGGATATATGATTCGTCTTATCACCTTTAATGTAACCTCATTTGATTTGGGTGATGCAAGCTACATTATCTTCATACAACACTGTCGGGTGTCTTGTCCAAGATATCCCCCTATTTGTAGTAGTGATGAAGTCACGTTCATGATCGAGCAACCCTTTGTAAAGATAAAGGACTAGATCGTCCTCTACGATACCGTGTTGTGGCAACTTTCCTTGAGCTTGTTGAATCTCTCAATATAGTCATAAACCATGTTCGCATTTCATCTTCTGACATGGTTCGGGCACTGAAACTCGATCATGATAGGTTGCCTAACCCAAGTTCTGGGAAAATCCGGCCCTTAGCTCGTTGATCCATTTCTTTTGACCTTGTGGGTTCAATTCTCCTTTTGTCGACGCGGTACTTGACTCAAACCCCAACTCTTCTAGACTCCACATCTACCTAAAATTATACAAAAAAATGAGTAGATTCTGACTCTACAACTAACCAAATAAAAACATCAAATCTACACAAAATATGCAAGTTAACCTATCATAATTGAACTAAGAATGCATTAAAAACTCCAACCTAAATGCATGCTATAAAAAACAGAGAGGTCCTTGATGACTAGTTAAGATCCTCTAGTCCGTAATCATATGGTTCTTTATATGGTCTGTATCGCTTCATTGGATATACCGAATTATTTTATTATTTCTCTTAATGAATGAGGTAGTTTTATAATTGTTTTTAACCAATAAGAGAAGGTGAAACATATAAAAAAACATGAATGTGAATTAGAGGATCCTTATCGATTGATGACCCTCCACACCTCCAACAAACCTATAACCTTTAACCTCCAACTCTAATTGCCAGATGAATCCCACGAAGTAAAAATCTAGAACAAGTTAGAGTAAACAAATTTTGTTAATAAAAATTCCATAATTTGCACCAAAAAAATTCCATAATGATTCAAAATATTCCCAAATTTAATAAAATGATGTATCATTAAATTAGGTATCTTATGGGAAATACCCCAAATTAGCTTTCTTAGGTATTTGCTATGATTATATTTATATTTTATTTGCATATTTAAATTTATCAATGTTTTAATTTTTATTTATAGGAAAATTTAACAGTTATCATATAAAGGATATACCAAATTATTTTATTATTTCTCTTAATAAATGAGCTAGTTTTATAATTATTTTTAACCAATAAGAAAATGCGAATCATATAAGAAACTAGGGCTGGCAAATGGTATGAAATTTACCATACCAACCACTTACCAACCACAAACCACACAGTTTGGTAACCACACTTACGGTAACCACACTTGTGGTAACCACCGCGGTGGTAACCACGTAATTGTGGTACGGTAATGGTAATGGAGTATGAAATACCTGGTTACCATAGTTACCGAGTATATATATAATTTTTATTTTATTTTATTAGTTTTTACCCGTAAGGCTTTATGTTTTAACTTTTAACTTTTTATTTTGTGTTAATTAACTTAATTTGACCTATATATAAATAGATCCTTTACTGGAAAGAGGCAACCCTAGCAGAGTAGCAGCCCTAGTGCTCTTCGGTCTTCGAAATCGTTCAAGTGGCAGCCCTAGTCTCTCTGTTGTGTCTGTTCAAGGCTTCCGAGGCAGATCAAGCCAAGGGTCGCCCTCACTTGCTCTCTCAAGTCTCAACGACTCGTCGTGGTTCAATCGGAAGTAGCGGTGCCGCCGGAAGGACTGTACGAGGTAGAGGGTTATTTAGCCCTAGGCCGGTTGGCACTCAGGGGACTCAGGGAACCGGTGTTGTTTCCGAAGGAGGGATTCTTTCACATGGGACGAGTGGTAAGTCTTTGAGTCTTTCGATTTGTTTCAATTTGAAATTGCTTGATGAACGATGTCGATTTGTTTGAATTTGTTTCAAGTCTCAATGGCTTTTTCGATTTGTTTTTATTCAGGTTGACCTCCAAGTCAAACGAGCTCTTCTCCATCTATTCATTCCGAGCCCGTGTTGCCTGTTAGCCTTCATACACTGATGGTACTCCCACAAATGTGCAACCCTCTCAAACATCCCTAGAGGTTGGGAAGAAACGAAAAGAGCCATCTATTTGAACTTTTATCAAGCGGTAACCATGGTAATATACCGATGGTAACCACAAGTCGTGGTTACCACATAAGTAGTAACCACGACTTGTGGTTGTTACGTGGTATAAAATTTTACGTACCACCAGTTGGTGGTTGGTACGTGGTAATCACCATTTTTTGGTGGTTACCGTATCATGCCAACCCTATAAGAAACTATAATAGTGGATTAGAGTATCCTCACAATTGATGATCCTCAAAACCTCCAACAAACCTATAACCTTTAACCCCCAACTCTAATTGGCTAATGAATCCCACGAAGTAAAAATCTAGAACAAGCTAGACTAAACATAATTTATTAACAAAGATTCCATAATTTGCAACAAAAAAAACCATAATAATTCAAAATATTCCCAAATTTAATAAAAATAATGTATCATTAAATTAGGTACCTTGTGGGATACATAATTAGCTTTCTTAGGGGCTCTCGCGGACGCGAGATATGGGTGTCATCAAAGTTTTCACGACCGCGAGCGTCTCGTGCCCGCGAAAGACTCGAGTCGCGATCGCGAGTTCTGGGGGTTCCCTCCTAGGGCATCCAGACTTCCATCTCGCCACCACGATATCATCCTCGCGACTGGGAGCAAAAACCCTAGGCCAATGTTCTTCCTCGCGAAAGCGAGTTCATGCTCGCGGCGGCGACAACGGTCCTAAATCATAGATTTAGGCCCCGTTTTTGGCCTCGTCTGATGTTGTTAGTCACTCCCTTTATTTCCAAATTTTCCTAGGACTTCTAGGGACATGTTAGCACAAAAATCACACAAAAAACTCAAGGATTCGAAGAGTAGATTTCTCACCCAACTCTTCCTTTCTTTACTTTTCTTCTCCCGGGTGACTTGTGATGCGATTTTGAGTCTGATTCTTCTGGATCCGCTTGTTGGGTGAGATGGGGAAGTTAGTATGGGTTTAAAAGAGAAAAATTGGAGATTTTTTAAGTAAATGGAGGAGGAAAGAACCATCTTACCCTTCCTAAGCTCAAAACCGACCAAAAGGACTCCGGGGCTTCGATCTTGCTTCTCCGCGCTGTTGGAAGTCATCAAGTGGTTCCTTGGTCTTCAAATGGAGGTGAAGAGGTTGTTGTATGACTTTGGCTTCAAGAAGCATGGAGAAAGACAAGGTGGGGAGGGGGGGGGGGGAGTGTTTGGTGTTTCCGACCAAGAGAGGAGAGAGAGGAGGGTGGTGCTTTGGTGGTTCTTGTGGTGGTTGGGGGTGGTGGTGAAGGTGTATAAGGTGGTGGTGGGTGGTGCTTGGTGGTGGCCGCACAAGGAGGAGAGATGAGGGGAAGAGAGAGTGAAAAGTGTGCTAGGCCGGGTTTTGTGTCTTCAAGTTGGATAAGGTTGAAGTATGTTGATCCCTTGTGTTTTATGGATGAGGGCAAGCCAAAAATCAGATTTTGCATTGGGATAGGCTGATTTGATGGTGTGGATGAATAAGAAGAAGGATTGTCTCTTTCCAAAAGAAGAGCATATGCAAGGAAGAAGGGGAAATAAAGATGAGTGTGGGTGTCTCACCCAACTAGGTTAAGCATCTTTGACCATTTCAAATTGAAATCACACGTGTCCACTTGGGGTTAGGGTTTGGAGACGGAATCTCGTCTAGGGCATAGAGAGTGGGAGTGTGGGTCTTGGTTCCGACGTTGTGAGCTTGAATCCCGAGGGGCATCCCGAAATTAGTTTTCGATGTTAGTTTCCCAATTCCCAATCTCTCTCGCAAAGCTAGAATTTTGAAAACCGGCAATTGAGATTACCATGTGACAAGAGGAAAACCTGTCGTTGTTCTTGCCAAAGAATACTCTCACAACTAGTATAGTGTGTAAGCAAGAGGTCGATCCACAGGGAAATCTATTCAATTCGAGTGCAAGTCTAATCGCTAATAAAGAATATGGGGGTTTTTGGTGTGAAAAAGATCCGCCTTTTATCAAAACGGAAGCAAGCAAACGAAGTAAATTGATTGTAGAATGCAGTGGAGAGAAATAGGTTCACCTACAATTTATCACTTCGATTGATGAATTCGATCCTTGTTTCAGCCTCTAGTTCTTGTCTTTTCCTATCAATCTCCTTGTCCAGATCTTAGGTAAATTACTAGTCCTACGAGTCCTAGCAACCCTTATCTCTAAATAACCCTAACACGGTTAAGATTTAACCTAGAGATAGCATTAAGACTATGAATTAACCAAGGTACATGAAATATCAAGCTACGAGTCGATATTTAACATATATTCAACTTCCTACACATCCAATTAGTCCTACGAGTCCTAAAGGGATATGATTGCCACTTGGGTTAAGGTTCGCTACAAGGAATCTACAAAACCCTAGCAATTGAATGAATCTACTCTAACTAGTTGATCAGGCCAGAGAGAATAAAACACATTCAAGCAATTAAGCGCAAGGAAGTCAAAACATTGGAATAGGAATAAGAACTAGATTAAGAAACTCACAATTCAACAATCAAAGATCCAAACTGTAGGCGAAACCTTAAGGTTAATGAAAAGAATAACCTAAAATGTCTCTTAAAAGCCTTTAACAAGTCGGCCAAAAATAACATAAAGAAACCCTAATTAAAATACGATTGTTGATTCGGTGCTCAACAGCGAGCCGCGGGGCGGCTAGCTTGGCCGAGGGGCGGCTTTACTATTCACAGCAATTTTTCTGTTTCGAATTTGGTCTCGATGTCAACACGAAAGTTGTAGATCTCGAATAGAGCTTTCCAACGCATGGTTATAATAGTCAATCGGACCATCGATGCCTCCAGAAAGTGAGAAACAAGTTCAGCTTGTCTAGAGACAACTTTGCCGACTTGTTCTTCACCTAGGTTCTCGAAATTCGACTCCGCTCCCGTGCTCTTCACTTTTCTTCCTCAACTTGAATCTTCCTTCATCTAAGAGTCTCCTCATTCCTCGTTGGATCCACATTTACCTAAAATTAACCATAAAATTGCATATATTCAGACTCTTCCAACACCACAGGTAAACATGTAATTATAACTAAAATATGCACTATTCACAACTGAACTATGCTAAATGTAATCTATTATGCAATACTAATCATGCTCTATCACCATGTTAGTTCTCAAAATTTTTGGTTAGGTTGGAAATCCTCTTTATGAGTTCAAAATCCGAGTTAGAGAGTTTTCCGTTAAATTCCGCTTTTAAATTCATTTTGATTTTCTTTTTCTGAAAAAAGTAGGATTTAAAAATTCAAGTCTTTACCTCATCATCAATTGGCTCATCCTCATGAGTCTGTCCTACATTGTCTTATTTTTGATAATAACTTACCTATTACAAGCAATAAGTTGTGTTTTGTTTGTGGTTTTTGTCAGTTAGGGAAAATTCATCGTTTACCTTTAACTAGTCGTATTGAACATGCTCAACATCCTTTTGATTTAGTGCATTATGATGTTTGGGGGCCATCCCGTTTAAATTCAATAAATGTCAATTGTTACTATGTTTCTTTTATTGATGATTGCACTAAGTTTATTTGGGTTTATTTCCTAACAAACAAATCTCAGGTGCTCACTGTTTTCCAGCTCTATATTACGATGATCCAAACTCAATTCTCCAAAAGAATCAAATCTTTCAAAACTGAATTTGGGGGGGGGGGGGGGGGGGGGGGGTTGTGAATAATATCGCAATGTCTTTAGCTTCCTCCAAAACACATCGACCAATTTACTCGATGTCGAGGAAACTTGCCCGAACTCGACTTCGACCACTCCTCCAGAAAAGGTAAGCCCCCTAAATCTCCTCGACGTTGAGCAGTTATCCTCGACATCGACTACTTTTTCCCCTACAGGTACACTAGAAGTCGAGAAAGCCAACTCGACGAGCACAAATTTTCTCGATATCGAGGAAAATAACTCGACCTCGACTAAATCTGAGCAAAGGTACATTCTGATTTTTTGGTCGATTCAGATTTTTTAACTCGATGTCGAGTACTTTCTTGCAGCAGAACAATCCTATGTCCGATTCAGCATTGTCTTCGATGTATGCTTGGTTGACGCCAACTCCTGTAGCTGATTTGGATGCATCTATCATGAGGATTGAGGCGGATTACCTAGGGGAGATTATGAAGACGGAGGAAGTAGAGCCTATCTTGATTCCACAGGGCCCTTCTCTGGTGCTGAAACCCTTACCAGACACCCTTAGGTATGAATTTCTTGGTCATGACTCTACTTATCCTCTGATTATCAGTGCTTCATTAAACACACAGGAAGTAGACAAGCTTGTAGAAGTCCTCCGCACTCACAGGAAAGCCATTGGTTATTCTCTAGAGGACATAAAAGGTATTTCACCCGTTACTTGTATGCATAGAATTCTGTTGGAAGATGATCACAGGGCAACAATTGAGCATCAAAGGAATCTTAATCCCAACATGAAGGAGGTAGTCAAGAAAGAGATCATGCGTATGCTAGACGCAGGAATCATCTATCCAATCTCCGACAGCAAATGGGTAAGTCCAGTTCATGTTGTCCCTAAGAAGGGTGGAATGAGCGTTGAGGAAAATGAAAAGGGAGAGCTTGTTCCTAAAAGAATCACTACCAGCTGGCGGATGTGCATCGATTACAGAAAGCTCAATACCGCCACCAGGAAGGATCATTTTCCGCTCCCCTTCATTGACCAGGTACTCGAAAGGTTAGCTGAACATGATTACTTTTGTTACCTGGATGGATATACTGGTTTTTGACAGGTTCCTATTCATCCTGAAGATCAAGAAAAGACAACCTTCACTTGCCCCTATGGAACTTTTGCATATAGGAGAATGCCCTTTGGCCTTTGCAATGCCCCTGCTACTTTTCAAAGGTGTATGATGGCCATCTTCTCCGACATGATAGAGGACATAGTGGAGGTATTTATGGATGATTTCTTTATTTATGGTACTACTTTCGATATTTGTCTCTCTAACCTTCGTAGGGTACTCAAGCGTTGTGAAGAGACAAATTTGGTCATCAACTGGGGAAAAGTTCCACTTTATGGTAAGGGAAGGAATTGTTCTAGGCAACAAGGTATCTAAAAATGGTATTGAGGTGGACAGGGCCAAAATAGAGCTAGTAGAGAAATTGCCCCCACCATCATACATTAAAGAGATAAGGAGTTTTCTTGGTCATGCTGGTTTCTATAGAAGGTTTATTCAAGATTTTTCTAAAATTGCCAAACCATTAACTAACCTTCTCATGAAAGATGTTGAGTTTGTGTTTTCTAGCGAATGTCTTGAAGCCTTCAACAGCTTGAAGGAAGCCCTTATCTCCGCTCCAATCATTCAATCGCCGGATTGGTCACTACCATTTGAAATCATGTGTGATGTCAGCGATTATGCCGTGGGAGCAGTTCTAGGATAGCGGAAGGACAAGAAACTACATGCCATCTACTATTCAAGCAAAACCCTTGATGTGGTTCAGGCTAAGTACACCACAACAGAGAAGGAATTTTTGGCTGTGGTTTTTGCTTTTGAAAAATTTCGCTCTTATCTTTTTGGCTCTAAAGTTATTGTCCATACTGACCATGCTGCTCTTAGATATTTGATGACAAAGAAGGATGCTAAACCAAGGTTGTTACGATGGGTGCTCCTACTCCAAGAGTTTGATATCGAGCTTAGTAGCGTGAGCTTATGAACTACGAGGGAATCCGTGACTTCTGCACCGGGCTCCAGGTCGATTTCCGGTTTTCATCAGTGGCTTACCCACAATCCAACGGACAGGCCGAAACCACGAATCGCCAGATTTTGAATGCCCTACAGAAAAGATTAGGGACAACAAAAGAAGAGTGGACTGAGACCTTGCCACTAGTACTATGGTCAAATAAAACCTCAGCCAAGAGCCCAACTGGAGAAATGCCATTTGCGATGGCCTTTGGAGTCGACGCAATCATCCCAGTAGAGTTGTTGATTCCATCAGCCAGAATTGTTGATTTGAACAAAGACACCAACGGCGAAGCCCTTGAATTGGAACTCCACTTGCGAGAAGAAAGAAGAGACACAACTTGTCTCAAAGCAAAGGAATATCAACGTCGATTGGCTGAGGGGTACAACAAGCGCGTCTTCTTACGCCCAATAAAGAAAGGAGACATGGTCCTTCGACAAGCAGCAATAGGGGGAAAACTTGAACCCAAATGGGAAGGTCCGTACATCATCCACAACGAAGTAGGCAGAGGTTCTTTCAAGCTTCAAAATTCAGAATGTGCTATTCTCGCAAAGTCATGGAACACCAGAAATCTCAAGGCTTATTTTGCATAAAAATTAGGCATATTGGAAACCTAGGGACTTAGATTTTCCATGTATAGGGGTCGCCAGGATTCCCGATTGGGTACACCACTTAATATATATAAGTTCCAAACCCAAAAATAATTGTCACTACGCATAAATTTAGCAATCGCGCATCTTTCGAACACGGGAATGCAAGCACGCCTCCAAGGAGAATAAATTTAGCAATCGCGTGTCTTTCGAACACGGATGTGCAAGCAAGCCTCCAAGAAGAATACATTTAGCAATCGCGTGTCTTTCGAACACGGATGTGCAAGCAAGCCTCCAGGGAGAATAAATTTCGCAATCGTGTGTCTTTTGAACATGGATGTACAAGCAAGCCTCCAAGGAGAATAAATTTAGCAATCGCGTGTCTTTCGAACACGGATGTGCAAGCAAGCCTCCAAGGAGAATAAATTTAGCAATCGCGTGTCTTTTGAACACGGATGTGTAAGCAATCCTCCAAGGAGAATAAATTTTGCAATCGTGTGTCTTTCGAACACGGATGTGCAAGCAAGCCTCTAGGAAGAATAAATTTAGCAATCGCGTGTCTTTCGAACACGGATGTGCAAGCAAGCCTCCAAGGAGAATAAATTTAGTAATCGCGTGTCTTTCGAACACGGATGTGCAGGCAAGCCTCAAAGGAGAATAAATTTAGCTATCACGTGTCTTTCAAAACATGGATATGCAAGTAAGCCTCCAAGGAGAATAAATTTAGCTATCCTGACCAATTGGGATTTGACAAAATGATGCATTTGCATACATTCTTATCTACTCAATGATTTGGAAATACAATAATAGCAATGTATTCCACTTCCAATTTTTTTTATTTACGATCTGAGTTTGTTTTATCATGATACTGCAATGTTTGACGATTGTAATTGTGTTGTTGTTGAAAGATCTAGCATACTGGGGTAAGCCACGTGAGTTATTTCAACCTGAGCTCTGGCAGGCTCGGCAAGAATAAATTCATCAATCATGTATTTCTTCGAACACGTACACAGACAAGACCTCCAAAAATAAATGCAGCACGATCATCATATCACACCCAAGGAAAGATACAAAAACGATTAACTGAATAGAGTTTGCACAACAACAGTCGAATGATAAGCTAAAAAGGAAAACTAAGAAAAACCAAATCTCGATCCAACCTCACGAACTCCTTCATTCGCTTCCAGAACGATTATCGTATAACGATTGCTCCCTTCATACTTAAAAATGATGAGATCCCCCGACACGTAGCCCACTATCTTCGGCAAAAGCATGCCAGCCTTCGGTTAGAATATAATGACCCTGGCTATCCTGAAATACCCTTACACGAAATTCTCGTCCAGTAGGGGAAACTAAGCAAACATGGCTTGACACCACGCGACCATACATAACCCCAAAAGTGTCCGACAGCAGATGCGAATAATCCAAACTCTTAAAAATCCCACAAATACAACAACCATGAATAAAAGGTCAGAATAATTACCAGATATTCGAGTTTCTCTTCATAATCAATGGAACGGAAGAAATCGAGACAACTGGGGTTGGGAGATCAATGTCATTGTTTCTCACTTATGAAAACAGAACACAAGGACGATTGAACATGTTTTCACATCATAGCAAGAAACCGCCTCCGTCCAAAAAATTCGTCTGGATCAGTTGCATGCAAAGCAAGTGGCAGTATATAAGAGCACGCCTCTGCTACCTTGACTGCCCATGCCATGTCCAAGGACGGTCACATCCACTTCAGAAACAGACAAAAAACACGAATATCAAAACCTTGCTAAAAAAACAGTATTGTTAAAAGATTATTACATAGATCCTCGCGGTTAGATTACGCAACACTGATCAGGTGATTAGGGATAATAAAAGTACAACACATAGATCTACCCTATTACATCCTCATCGTGATTTCATTCATCTTCAAGAACAAGAATCTCAAAGCGATTCCCTCCCACGTGTTTGAAAAATACCATCGATGCTCCAACACAAACATCATTATTAATCGCGAATCTTCCCCAGCCCTCGGTCAACCACCAACGATTGAAGCTATCCTTAGAAACCCCAACAAGGAAGTTATGCCCGGTTGAGGAAACCAAATGGATGCGATCGGATACGACATGCTCGTACATCCTTTCAAAAGAACAGGGAAGAGACTGCAACAAAAAATATCATTCCGTAAAGATTCGAAATTGAACAACTATAAAGGACACCAGACATCGAGATCTTACCAAACGATGGAGAAAAGTAGGCGACACCATCTCTTTTTCTTTCTACCAAACAAAGATTGGAGAAAAGTAGATGAACAAATTGCTGCAAATCCCTCACCTTTATATATCCAAGATAAAGTTGTACAGACCACGAAAACTGCAACAACATTCATTACATGCGCCGAATGAGGAAGAGAGTCTAAACCGAGATTTCCCAAGATATCATACATGACCTACACATGGGAAGAATCCATTCAGAATCTGACAAATCCATTTGAACATTTCAAATCCAGAAACAATCATTTATCACGAGAAAGGTCAGACCAACTCTTCTTACACCACTATAAAAGGACTGCCCAACCTCTACACAAACCATCATATACAAGAGAAATGGCAAACAACACAGCAACTCCAAATTCAAACAACCCTCTCGTCTTCGATATCTACTAGTAGGCGAAGATCAATACATACGCATGATGCTGCCTTATTGCTTCGGCGAACACTTCGAACCCTAGGTACCAGAACATATCCTTCTATCCACTCGCATCGTCAAGGATTTCCCTGTTCATATCACATGAGGGGCCTACGGTTCCCATTGGGTGACACGAGGATGGGGAGACTTTGTCGAAACTCACGGCCTCGAACTGGAGACATCGATAGTATTCACCCATCTAGGTGAAGCAACGTTTGGAGTTCACTTTCTGAACAAAGAGGGCTAAAACATTGAGGAGGAGATGGAGGCCGCTGGATACGATGGTCCAAAAGCAAATGGTTTCTAGTTTATCTTCATCTATAGTTCGCTAAGTAGTGATTTTTATTATACAAATGAAATGTAATGCGAATTATCAGTAAAAGGCCCCCATTTTCCACTACAAATCAAGAATTCAATTTTCCATGATTTTTCCATCATGCCGCGTACGCTGGAGATTACCTATTTCTGATTCAATGTCCTTTGCGCCAAAGAAGGCTGGAGATTGTTTTCAATTCAAATAGTTTCTCCTTCGCGTCGCGTAAGCTAAAGATTACCTATTTCTGATTCAATCTCCTTTGCGCCAAAGACGCTGGAGATTGTTTTCAACTCAAACGGTTTCCCATTCGCGTCGCGTATACTGGAGATCACCTATTTCTGATTCAATCTCCTTGGTGCCAAGGACGCTATAGATTGTTTTCAATTCAACCGGTTTCTCCTTCGCGTCGTGTGCGCTGGAGATTACCTATTTCTGATTCAATCTCCTTTGCGCCAAAGACGCTGGAGATTGTTTTCAATTCAACCGGTTTCTCATTCGCATCGAGTGCGCTGGAGATTACCTATTTATGATTCAATCTCATTTGCACCAAAGACGCTGGATATTGTTTTCAATTCAAACGGTTTATCCTTCGCGTCGTGTACGCTAGAGATTACCTATTTCCGATTCAATCTCCTTTGCGCCAATGACGCTGGAGATTGTTTTCAATTCAAACGACTTCTCCATCATGTCGCGTACGCTGGAGATTACATATCTCTAGTTCAATCATCTTTTGCGCCAAGGACACTGGAGATTGTTTTTAACCCAACCGATTTCTCTATCGTGTTGCGTTCGCTGGAAACGACATATTTTTGGTTCAATCCCCTTTGCGCTAAGGACGCTGGAGATTTTTTTCAGTTCAACCGGTTTCTCCGTAGCGTAGCATATGCTGGAGATTATCTCTGCACCTTAATAATAAATATACGTACAACACAACAATACAGGATTGTTTATTACACCCAAACTAAAGCATAGTACACATGTCGCAATTAACACTCCCAAATTACGGCAGCACAAAAGGTTATAAAGGGAGAAATTTAACATCGAACGGAAAAGTCAAGGTCACCATTCTGATCAAGACCATGATTTACATCAACAACATCAGAACAAGAGTGTCTTTCATACTCAAAGATCAAGCGTGTCTCAATCTGTAGTTCATTGGAAACTACATACTCAAGCCACCCTGTTAAGAGGGAAACTATTTATCAAAATAAATCGAAAGAAAACCAACTCCCTGTCGAAGCAAATAAAATACAAGAAACCCTCCCGTTATAGTGGTAGGGTATTCAGGATCGTATCCATAAGGAAGCTTGTCAGCGCTCGCCTTTTCAGTCCCAGAATCCTCTCGAATTCGACTAGCAGAAGTCTTCGACATCAAGTAAAGTACTCAATGTCGACTACCTCAGTCGAGTAAACTGAAAAACATAACAACAGAAACACAAAAACAAACAAAAAGACAGTGAATGTCGAGTAGGAGTACTCGATGTCGACTACACAGTACTCGATGTCGGCTAACCTCTGTCGATGTCGAGTGCACAGCAGTGTAAAAATCGTAACTTTTTGTAATGAAAGAAGGACAAACAGAACACGAAATTTGTGGGATTTAATTCAATAATATAAAAGACTTCTAGAATCGGGGTTTTAATGCCACAACGATAACCATATAAGAATCATGCAAAAGGTATAAAAGATCATGCTTTTCATTAAATAATTTTCGTTAATAACAAATAGGAAAATAAAGTCTTTCGCATAAACCCTAATTGTTACTAACTATTTTTCACATAATTAATCCAAGTTGTATTAAGATCACTTTCACTTCAATAACACAAACAAGGATCACCTTCGGCTACCGCAAAAGAATCATGCAATTTAGGGATAGAAGACAAAATCACATTAAAATATTGCACCTTTATCGCCATACCTTACATGGCCACCGTCGGGCTCACCCCAACCCTAGAAGTTAGGTGACTACTCTCTCTTCATCATCAAGAAACACATTAATAATAAAAGGGAACTAACTTGCATTAATAAAAAGAAACAAAGTTTATAAACGATCAAAGTCAATTCCTCTCTCGCTTTCTCTAACCCAAATCGGCTCCAAGCTCCCTCTAAACTCTCTCTAACTCTATGTAACACAATTGCTTGTGGCTTGGATGATTCTAAAACTCATCCCCAAGGGCCTTATTTATAGTATTCAATACCGGCCAGCTATCCAAGGAAAGAATACTCTATCTATATCTAAAACTTTCTATCTAAAAGCTTAATGATAAAACTTGTGAATAAAACAAATAAATCTCTAAATATATCTAAAGTGGATAAATCTTCCTTCTCTTGATATATCTTCACTTGAATTGATAAAATATCATGTGACTTCACTTGCAAGTAACCCACAATGCTTAGACTCCACTCGATCTCGACTCGGAACGGCTCTGGGAGTACTCGACATCGAGTAATGTTGTGTTCTCCTCGTGATGCACTCGAACTCGGCTACATTCTGGACTCGACGTGGGTACTCGACATCGACTAACCTCCTCGACGTCGAGTAGATCCTGACTACTCGAGTGGATTGTTGCTCGACTCCGTGTAATTTCGACTGAAGTTACTCGATATCGACCAGGTTTGGTCGATATCGACTAGTTGTGTTGAGTGACTTCTCTCTTGATTTTTGCTCGATTTGTCCTGGCTCAGCTTCTACTTGACCTTGGACTTTCTGTAGTTGTCCTCGAGTATTTTGATGATTTTCTTCCTTTCTCTGAATTGCTGTAAAATGCCTCGATTTATGTGAAATTAAACAAAAACTAGTGTAAAGTCCATAATTTGGCAAATAAGCATAAACTACATAGATTCTGCATAATTCTAACCCAATGATATGAAATGCATGCAGAAATTGATACAAAAGTTAAGGTAAAACATGGCAAATTAGGCTCATAACACACCCTGAGGTAAACCAGTAGTGATTAGGACCTAAGAGCTCCACCCTCACCACAAACTCCTCATCTGCTCACGTCCATAAGTGCACATATCCAAGAGCTTCATAACCATAATGACGGTATTGTTGCGATGGGAACTCAACCACAAATAAAATACCTCAATTCCCACTATGTAGATAGCGGAAGTCGGGATCGTTCCACTGGATAGAGGACATCACTTTCTACAGTAGTTCCTATGATCTAACAACACAAAAAATCAGTAGCATGAGCGGCCGATATCGACTAGCGAGGTTGATATCGAGGGGATGGTCGAGAGAAGTGATGAATGTCGAGTGGTTGTTTATTTTCTAGCAGCAAAATGGAACAAAAAGCAAAGGATTTTAGGGATGTCAACAATATAAAAAAGACTTCCAAGGTCAAAGGATAGCCACAACAACAACCATGCATGAACCACAAAAGAATCATAGACCAAAGATCATGTTTTTATCATCAAAAGATAGCTTTCACATACTTCACAAATAGACAATAGAGGCTTTCGCATAAAACCTATTCGTTCTACCTTTTCTTAATTAGATCCCTTTTACTTTCGTCAAAGATCTCTAATTACTATCCAAATTCATAATTAAATCCACTTTCGCTTCATAATCATAAACATGGAATTGTCCTCAACTTTCGCAAAGGATTTAAGCACAAGATAGATGATGATAAACTCATAAAAACATCATAGATTCAAGCTTTCATACATGGCTATTGTTGCGCTCACCCCAACCCTAGAAGATGGGGGAACTACTCAAACATAGTTATAGAAAACATGCTAAAAATTGAATAAAACATAATCTGAAATTGCATAAAATCAAACCTCAAAACCAATGTCAAAACCTTCAACCAAAAACTCCAAAACTCACGTTCCTTCTGCTGTCAATTCAACGTCTGATAGATTATTCTAATTAGCCTCTCTCATTGGCTTTATTTAAAGATAGAAATTAAGACTTAACCTCCAAGAAAAAGATATTTTATCTTAGGAAAATAATATAATCTATCTAAGATTATCTAAGAAAAGATCAAATATCTTAAGTCTATCTAACTAAAATATCCTAAAAGGAATTTAAATGAAAACCCTAATTAAAAAGCCCATTAAGTAAATAAAATCAGCCCGCTGAACGTTATGCTGGTGCGCAAGGGCTCGACATCGAGGGTCAAAACGCCGAGGGTCTATTCAAATGCAGTAGCACTGTAATTCGCTGGGTGTCAGCATCGAGGTGACAAGGGTTGGCGCCGAGGCTCTGTTCGAACGCAATAACCCCTATTTTTCTCCAGATTTTTTACTCTGACTTCACTCGCACTTTTCCGATTCCTCGGTCATCCAATTGACGCATATGAGTATGCGTTGAAAAGATCTTTTCGAGGGCTACAACTCTCATGAAGACTCCAGAACTTGAATCGAAGTGATGGATGGCGAAAATAAGGCTTTTCTCCAGCTGCACCGCTTTTCCCTTTTGCTTGGCTCCTCTATTGCCTTCATGATTTTTCATTAAGCTCAAAAGTGCATTGAAACTCTTCCAAAGCACCTCCAAAACCTATAAAATCACACCAAAGCTTGTGTAGACTCCATATCTTGCAATATTAAGCATAAATACACATTTTCCTTATTTTCCCAACACAAAAGCTAATAAAAGGACTTAGATGAAAAGAAAACATAATGTAAAATAAGACTAAAAATGTGGACATCAGGTATACATACGACAAAGGCTGCAACAATAAGAGACATTTCAGAAAAGCTCAAACTTCTAACAAGAAATAAATTAGTTAATAAAAACTCACCAGCTTGTATAAGTGCCCTTCCACCGCAATATCCCGAGTAAAACCCCTAACGCGAGGAACCGTTACACATGGAATGTCAGCTGGCATCGTAGATGTCATTATCAAGAGCAAACTGCAATAATAGACTCGGGAATGCTTGCCTTTTTAAACTAATCTCTACAATGCGAACAACAAAGGGCACCACAAACCATCTAGGTACATCACGAGGTCAATAAAGATAAAAGAACATAACAAAGAATGCCTGATGAGTACAACCTCCTTCCAACCGGCAAGGAAACCTACAAGCACACTCAATACACCTAGCAACACGAAAAACTAGCTTCCAACACGCATTTCCCAGCTTCAAAACAATTCAAAAATACCTTGAAAAACAAGACTTATCTCCACAAAAGCACTAGTATAAATAAGGGCAACTCTGAAGATTATGTATTGCACCAACAAATTACCAAAAACAAAATGTCAAGTTTTGACATGGCTTCGGGTGAAGTCTCTCCACCTACCTTCATCACAAATACTATGCTCTTTCCAAACCCCAAATTCATCAGAATAATTCTTAGAGAAAGCCACTTATATAGGCTCCCCTTACCATATATCTTTGTAGAATTAGGGGACTAGATACTAGATCAAATCCTCCTATGTTCTCCCCTAAACCAGGAATTCATTGTCTTAGTTTAAAGAGACAAAGGGGATTGGTTCTCTCTATCAGAGGGATGGAGATCGTTCGCGACAACTAACAACCTAAGGATAGGAAGTTGCCTTACTTTCGAATACCAAGGAGAATCACACTTTGATGTAACAATAGAACAACCAGGCTCAGAAGAAAACGAAGATGTGCTCCTCGACTTCCTATGCTACGAAGAGATATAAATACACATAATATAAATCGCTTTCTACTTTTCATCGCAGCAAATAAAAGACAGTGTTTCAAAAGCTGCAAGTACCACTTCGATATGTAATAAATCCGCAAACCCTTATTTTTGTCATCTCACGATTCATTTCATAAAACGTTTAATGACAGGAGATTGGTAAGGCTATCGCGAATAGACACGACAAGAGTAATAACAACAGGTTAAACTTTATAAATACAAACAGAAAGCATGATAAGAAACATACGGGAGCCAAAGATGAAATATTCACAACCACAAAATACAGTGACAAGGCATACCCCTTGTCACAGCCCAAAATGTTTCCCATCCAAAGAAAAGTAAGAACCGCAGCAAAGCATAAAGCTCACACCATGGGCACAAATTTTTTCAACTTACTTCCCAGCACTCAGATATATTCAAATACTTGGTGAAAAGTGGAAAGACGGCTTGTTACACATCAAACAAGAGGATCGTTGTTCTCTTCGCGAGGATGCTCAGGGTTGTTTTCACCGGTAAGTGGAGGCTTGAGGACGGCATCTTCTTCAAGCTAGAGGGGCATTAGACAAAAGAGGCAGGCCGCGTTGAGGGTCGACAAGCGTCATCTTCTCGGTGTCATAGATGGGAGGGAACATCCTCAAAGAGTCCCCAAGGTGAGCAAAATGGTTAACGCTCTGAATAACCCCGCCATCCACTACTTGCATAAAAGCCTCGGACAAATGATCATAGAGGACATCCTGCCCATTTATCTCAAGGCAGTGGCCCAACAAATCTCGACCGTCCTTCGCCAAAAAGCTGGTTAGCCACCCTTGACCCTCATCGTTCAGCATGAAATAGTGGAGTGTAATCTTGGTAAGAACGACATCTTCACCTAAAGTAAAATGCTCTAATTTCCCTCTCGAGCTGATAAGCACTTCGTGCACAGTTTCCAACTTAGCCTCGAGCTCCCTGATCCGACCATTCAAGCGCATTACCTCCAACTCGCGCTCGGAGCCCATCTCTTGAAGCTTAGAAAGGTTGACTCGCGATACATCTAGCTCGCTCCTCACCGCCTCCATTTCTTTCTCGGACTTATCCAGAACCTCTCGAAGACTGTTGATGGTCCCCTCCTGAAGCTCCACATCTTTCAGTTTTTCCATCATCGCTTTCAAGCTCTTTTTCACTTTCCTCAACTCCTTCACAACATCGTCGTATTTCCTCAAGCGATCGGCCACCTCGGACCATTGCAAATTACCCTATGGTAGTACGTAGAAGATAATAAGCATGCACGCAAAATAAAGTGAGTAAAAAAAGAATAAATCGCGAAGAAAATTACGTAGCCCCCGGTTTTCTGACCCTGCTCCAACAACTCTTCATCTGTAAGATGACGAAGGAACTCCCTATCAACCGGACAGTTCCTTCCGGGGATCAATAGCTTCTTGAAATCGAGTGGGAAAAACCCAGGTTGCCTGTATGCAGGTATAGAAATTCCTGATGTGGTGATTGTAGACCTGGGCAAACGCGGGCCGGCCCGCCCGCCCGGCCCGGCCCGTCCCGCCCGCTTTATTGGACATGCTTGGGTACAGGGAAAAGCCCAAGCGGGCCGCTAGGCCCGTAACAGGTACCCGCCTTTTTTTATTAAAATTAATATATACATATATGTAATAAATAGTATTAATTATTTATTTTTAAAATGAAATAAAAATAGTACCTATATATATAAACAATAAGTATAGGAACACCCCTTAAAATGAGAACCTAAGAACAAATATGAACCACACAATCCAAAAAAATCAAGGGTTAAGATTAATAATGGTTTTTAGTTTTTTAAGAAAAAAAATTAAGTAGGCCCTACCCCGAACTCACCCCACGCGCAACACACAGTCCCCGCTCATTAATCCCTTTTTTTTTTAAATGTTCTTTAATCTTTTTTGCAAACGAATAAATACTTTCAAAATCCCGAAGATTTCTTTGATGTACTAACGACACCCATGATCATCTCGCAATATGATGTTTTGGAACTCACAACAACAAGAACTCAAAATAAAATTACAATTGAACTGAGATTTAGCAATAAAATCAGCTGCACCATTGACCTCTCTATAGCAATGTTGAAAATTGATGCTCTCAAAATCTTTTCTAAAAGAAAGGATCTCTTGGACATCGCCTTTGCCCTTTGCTCTTTCTATTCTACGGGGAATGTAATTAAGGGAATCCCACTCTTTAATTACTTTTCTCAAATGTACAGTACGTATGGTACTGTTTTATTTCCCTTTTTTTTTTAATTTTACATTTGTTATCAAGATAATTGTATTTAAACTCATTATATTATTCGGTTAAATTAAAAAGATAATTTGAATTTTAGGGAACTATTATTCGGTTAAAATTGATCTATTATTCGGTTAATTTTACGAGATTATTCGTATATAACATGACAAAGTTTTACATATTTGAAGCTACATTATCTGTTTAAATTTAAAATATTATTCATATTCAAGGGGACAATTATTCGGTTAAATTTGATATATTATTCAGTTAATTTTGAATGATTATTCGGTTAAATTTGAGTAATTATTTGTACGTAAGATGTTAATTTTTTTATAGATTTATTAGCTTTGGGGAGATTAAAATAATAATTAAAAAATTTATACATTATTCGGTAAAATTACAAAAAGTATTCATATTTAAGAGGGAGTTTGGAATAACTATATGCATATTACGTATTATTCGTAGAGTGATTTTTGAAAAAAAATTATGCATTATTCGATTAATCGAGAGTCATTATTCGTAGATAAAAATCCATTTTTTAGATAGAATTTATTAATTATTAATTATTCATTGAACCGAGAATAGTTATTAGTACATATGGATTTGAGATATTATTTGGTTAAATTTAAAATATTTTTCGGTTAAATTATTCGATTAAATTTAATATATTTTTCGGTTAAATTTGAGATATTATTCGGTTAAATTATAGAGATTATTCGTATATAAGATGGAATTATTTACATATTTATTGATTTTTGAATGTAAAAAATAATAATTAATAAACATGTAAATTATTCGGTAAAATCACAAAGTGTATTCATAGGTATGAAGAAGTTTAGAACAATTATATATAAAAACTATGCATTATTTTACGAGTGATTTTAAAAAAAATGCATAAGTTGGTAAATTGAAAATTATTATTCGAAATAAAAATGTAGTTTTAATTAAGTTTAAACAATATAGTGATTTTAAAAATGGATAAAGTATGATGTATAAAGTACTGTAATTGCCAACGCATAAATAAAAAAAATGCAAGAGTACAAAGTACTCGTAAGTGATAAAGTTCAAAAAAAAAAAAAAAAAAAATATACACCCACGGCATCTCTATATGTTTGAATCTCACGCACTACACCATGAGGGTGGAGAATATTTTACTGTGGGTCCCACTGTTTAAAAAAACTAAAAATTGTTCCTACGTTCTCACCCTAAGGGGTGTTCTCATCCGATCCACATTCATTCTCTCTCTCTCTCTCTCTCTCTCTCTCTATATATATATCTCTCTCTCTCTCTCTATATATATATATATATATATCCTAATATATAACCTGATTACATTTATATATGATTGTGTGACATCTAATTACCTATATATTACATATATACATATATATATATGTAATAAAAACCTAATTAGTGTAACTTTGATAAGAAAAATTGAATAGGTTTGCGGGTACACGCGGGCTACCTGCACCCGCATTCGCAGACGGGCTTGGACACGACTTCCAACCGGTTAAGCGGGCTTAGCCCTGCCCGCGCCCGCAACAACGGGACAAAATCTCGGGTAATGCTCGTCCCAAGCCCGGCCCGCGCCCGCGTTTGCCCGGGTCTAGGTGATTTTCTCAACACTCAGAAGCTTGTTGGTTCCCACCTCCTCCCTGGGCCTTTTTTGTCCGCATCGAGTCAAGGGTATGTTGTCCGCCGATGAACTCTGCCTATCTTCAATAGGTTCATTGCCTTTTATACTCTTCGTTGTGAGAGGGGAGTCACAAGATACAATCTGCTGCCGGTTATCGCCCGCTTGCAGAGTGATAGTGAGGAGAGTTTTGGATGCACCTTTCTTCATGGCCATGGCAGAAAGTTTCGCTTTATCAATCAACATATCTGGAAAAGAATTAGGGCAAAGGTCAAACAAAAGAAAAAGGTCGCGATCAAAATAATAAGAAAACCTGAACACTTAGACATCGACCCTCACAGTGTGGAAGACTGAGCCCAGCCATCTTTAGGCGAGCTGGAGTCACAACCTCCTTATAGCCCCGTTTCGACGAGGCCCCCTCCCCTGCTGAACGCGGCCCTCCATCTGTCTATCACGATACTTTTATTCTTAGGGGGAGGGACATAGGAACCGAGCGTAATCATAAAGTTTAAGAAGGTCTTGGTTGGGTCGCGAACAAGAAACCATTTCTTCCTCCACCCCGAGCTACTAGATAACCTTTCAACTATATTCCCAGATAGGGAAGCATTCAAAGAAAGGACTTAAAAGAGGTGATCCAACGTGGGTGTCTGCTTGAAAACGGCACACCGCATCCACACGTTGAAGGCAAGCTTAGCTGGACAAGAATTTATCCGCTCCAAAAGATCATAGTAGAGCTTAGGTAAAGGAAGGCGGAATCCCTGGAGCAGGCTTCCAAGATGAACGACGACATGATCTTGATACGCGTTCAGACAACCCCCAGTCCTAGTTTCCAAGCCTATCTCCACCCCAACTGGCCAGGGATAAATCTTAGCTATCATCCCCAGGTGATTAGCATCGAGGATTGATCTTTCTCCCAGGGTTTCAGCAATAGTAGGAGCCACGCGCCCCTTGAAGACTTTAGGGACAGGTGGAGGAGCTGCAAGGACATAGCCTTTGCAAAAGCTGCAATTATCCACCTTCGTTTGTTTGTAAGGGAGCACGGCGAAATCACTTGGGACTACGTGAACCGATTTCTTTCTCTCTTTGGATGCGTGAGACTACTCACCTTTCCCCAGTTGGTTTATAGACTCTGAAGTATGGCAATACTCGGGATTATCCCTCGACAAAGGACGCTTGATGGACCCAACCATCTTTTGTCGCTTCGCGCTCTGTGCCACCGCTGGCTTAGCCTTCTTTCCCTTCATCTCGCGTGACTTTTTCTTTTGCGGGGGAGGAGTAGGAGACGATGTGGATTCTGAGTCAACATGTACTAGCATTTATGTCTTTGTGCGCGAGGAGCTAACCTCCTCGGGTTCATAACCCACGCTTCGGTTTTGGCTATCGCTTTCGTTCGACATCTCTAATTATGTTAAGAAGAAAAGCCCCTGAAAAGACGCAAAGAAAGAAAAATCAACAAGGGGAAATGACCTTTTCAGTATCGCGATTGGACAAATTTGACGCCAAAAAAAACCCTTCCCGGGTTTGTGTTGGCGCCTCACGCGCCCCTCGAGAGGGCATTGAAAAGACATTTCCTCCCGGAGGGTGACGGTTAAGAGACACCTTTTCATCTCCTCCATAAAGTTTCTCGGTTTTTGAGAAACCACCTCCGAAAAGTAAAAAAGGAGGGGAGGCGAAAAATTTCACCCACCCACAACCGTCGGAAAGTCCCCAAGAATCCCAAAAAAGGCACTACCCTACCTGATAGGCTTGAAACCTACTCCCACAAGTGTATGGGATCGGTTGTAGTATATCAAGGTGTCGAACTCAGGGACTATAAGAGTATTAATCGAATCTTCGCAACCAGTTGACAAAGCCAAAATAGTAGAGATCGAAATTGAGGTTTTATGATATAACTAATAGAAACAAATTAAAACAAGCCAATGGTGGTTTTCAGCAAATATGGAGAAGACATTCTAGAATTGGGGATTAACCACCATCTGTCGTCGATAGACTAAAGAGATTTTTCTCGCTTGAATGAATTTGATTCGGTATGAAGGTAGGTTGTCTAAGTTCATTACTAATCTCCTCTCGGTCTCATAGTAAATTGTACCTAACCGATTAACAATCACTCTCGTGCAAAGTTAAACTAAAGTTAGGTCCATTACGCTCTTAGAATCTAAGCCAGTTCATTCAAATATCTCCTCTCGGTCTCAATAGAATAAACAAACCTAGAATTTCTATGACAACCTATAAATCCTCAAGAGATCTAGAATTTCTATGACAACCTATAGCTCCAATGATATCAATCACCTCTCGGTCTCATGCAATCATCTATTTTCCTATTAGGGTTATCTCCTATCGGTCTCAACCCCTAATTGGATCTAATCGATTATCAATTAGGATATATGCTCATTAGAATTAAATCAAACAAAAATCAAACTACATTTAAGCAATAGTAAGTAGGGTGTATCTCAACATAGCGGAATCACCCCAACCCTAGAACGATCGAATTAGCTAAACATGATAAAAGAAAACAAATCAAAAGAAAAATAAGATGACATAGAAAAGAAGAGTAAGAGAAATACTTGATCTTCTATCTCGGAAATCGTCTCAAAGCTTTCGATTGCAATCCTTTATCACCAAGCAAAGAAGCCCCCTTTTCCCAAAACCTAAAATCTGAGTTTGTAACCTCTTGTGGACAAGACGTAACCCCCCATAAACTGACCTCAATTCCTAGTATTTAAATGAGTTTAAATTAAACTAAAATAAATAAAAGAAACAGCCAGAAATACGAAAGGTCTGGCCAGATCTAGCACTGTAACGACACGTGAAGAGTCTGTCACGAGTCGTGACACATCTCAGTAGCGCACAAAATACATGGGTTCACTCGTCACGACTCGTGAAGGTCTCCCATGAGTCGTGACAGCTTGTTGTAGCTGAAAATTGCACAAACTCCCTTGTTCTGCGAGTCGTGCTACATTGTCTTGAGCTCCTATGAGTGATTCACTTGATATGCTTGCTTCTTGTCTCATACTTTCGCCCATCTCTCGACCCCTTTAGCTCGTCTTTGATGAATGATTTCCACATGGAAGGGCCCCTAATCATTCATTATCCTTTAGCTCTTGAATTGGCTCCAAAACCGCTCAAAAGTACCTGAAATCACAACAAACTAGCGGTAGACACCGATTCCTTGAAATGGGACACTAAGGGCTAACAAATAAGTATAATACTATAATAAAATGCCCTAAACTCTACACAAGAGTGCCCAAAGAACAATGCTTGAATAGACGCTATCAAAATACCCCATACTTACCCTTGATTGTCCCCAAGCAAGACTAAGATAATAAACCACAAGATAGCGTCTGCTAATTAGAATTATCCGACGAATGTCGTCCTAGCATATCATTGCCAACAATCAAGCTTGACTAGCACATCAAAAAACCAAAATCCTCTAATGCACTTCGCTTAAATCTCAACCTCAATACTCATCATCCACAAAGCTTGAACAATCTCGATAATCTCCACCGCTTGAAAATATGCACACAATAAAATCATGAGGGCTTTATAGGGTTATGATGAGGCAAAGGTGGAAACAGTTGGGTATGGGAAATTTCAGGCCATGTAGTGCTAAAATCCGGGAAAAAGGATCATTCGAGAACAACCGGAAAAACACACACTTTCAAAGAATCGAACTCATACCAATCCACCAAACAAACTCCATCACAACAACTTTTTCATGTTCACTTTTGTCAACCACATCAAAAAATTTCTTTTTTTCTTTCTTTCCCCTTTTCACTCTTTTCTTACCTCTCTAGCCTCGACACCGTTTTACACGAATACAAACATTTGTGATGAACGCACCAGGTTACTAAGTGTTCCGGCCAATATTTAAAAAAAATGTGAGAAGAGATATATATCTCCATTACTCCTCACTTTGCACTTCTTCCTACTTGTGTGAATTTTATTCTCCACAAGCAGGATCGGTTACTAACCGTATTTTTTTCTTTTCTTGACTTTTGCACAAGAGTGAATTTTATTCTCCTCTTATCCCAAGACTTTTTCTTTCTTTTTTTTCAATCACAATCAAGAAACATCACCCCACACTTGAAGCACATCCACACAACAAAATACACCACCAAGACCCAAAATCCCGGATTGGGTAAAGGCAAATAGCGGGCTATTGAAAATCTTGTGGACCTACCAATGAAACACGCTTCTAAGGCTCAGAAGGCTTCAAGGAGATGATCAAATGCAAGGTTAGGTAAGGAGAAATGGGCTAACATAAGTGCCTCAATCATATTTCAATTGTGCACATAAATCAAATAATGCAGTCTCAACCATAATATCAAGCTTGACTATCCAAGTATAAGGCGAGAAACATACATAATCAACCAAGAGGGTAATCAATCTAGCTAGTCAAACAAACAAGTCAATGACTCAATGCTCAAGCGATCATCAAACATTCCAATAATAAGGATGGGCCAAATAGACACAAAAACCGCAAAAATTGTGAAGTATTCACCCCCACCCCATACTTAAGCCCTACATTGTCCCCAATGTAGAAAATGATAAAGGAATAAGAGGTAGAGGAAACTCACCAAAGAATGAGGCAAGATCATGAGCACAATTCAGTAGTTTGGCCCATCCTAATATGAGGTAGTAGTGTAAGGAGTTATTTTGGAACCTTCTGTGATATCTTACGAAATTCCGACAACAGCTCCTTTGTAATTGTGCCTGCACATAACACAAAAACAGCAGCAACCGCAAGCCTAACGAGCATATCAATATCACAACAGAAACCAGGAACCAATCGCCAAAGGTAATCAGCACTAGGAGATAAACACTTAAGATCAAATAGACTTGATAAACTCATCATGTACAATTAAACAATCAAGTCCAATAGAAAGATCATAAGGCATGGAAAGTGCAGAACCTACCCTTAATCAAGCTTATCAAAAAGCAAATCCTAAGCAAATAACAACTCCTATAGTTCTATGCAAATGCAACAATCAAAATTCAGAAGGCAGTTTAAAGGTTTCAAGAGCAAAATTCGGCATAGAAGGATTCCTAACACCTTATCAATCACAAAACCAGCAAGTTGAATCAAAAATTTGATACCCAGACTTAGCAGAAAAATCAAGAATTCAGCCAATTAAGATAACTGTAATCAAGCTCGATTAGGATTCAATTGTTGACTCAATCCATTCAATATCAATTAAGCAAAAAAACAAACATTTCCCAAAATCAAAATCCACCAATAACAACTAATATGCAGATTATGTTTTCACAAGAGCACAATTAGATAGGGGGAATTGAGTGACTTGTCTCGTGCAATTGAAGACTGAATTTTTTATGGGTGTCACAATCGGGGCTGAATCGGGTGGTGCACATGAACGAGCAGCAGCGGGAACTCGGGAAGAAGAGGCAGCGATGGAGGGTAGTTGTTGCACGGTCGGTTTCTGGTGGCAACTGGAGAGCGGTGGAGAGGGGTGAACAGTGAAGGAGAGGCGGGTTGTGCAGTGCCGGCGAGAGGCGGCGAGCAGATGCGAGAGAATGGGAGATTGGAGAAGAGAAACGCAGATGCGTTTCCCTCTTTTTTTTTTTTGAGAAAAATAAATACTTACCTGGAGAGAATAGAGAGAAAAAAAAGCATATAAACAGGTGGCCACGACTCGTGAGACTTCCCCCTGACTCGTGGGACCCATCAGTAAGCTGAGTTGGGATCAAGGCCGGTTCCCGCGACTCGTGAGAGTCATCCCACGACTCGTGGGACTTCTCAACAATATTGAGCTAAGGTCCAGGCTCAACACTACTACTCATGGGACTTGTTTTAGACAAAAGAAACAAAATAAAAAAAATTACCTACTACTTACCTCGGGTTGCCTCCTGAGCAACGCTTCTTTAAAGTCATTAGCTTGACCTCGCATCTTCATTTATGTGCTTCCGTCAGGAGGATCGACGCATTCCTTCTTGACCACGCCCCAACGTACCTTGAATTTACCACAATTCCTGTGCCATAGCTCGACACTACCACTTCCATCCTTGCACACCTTGGTCACATCATAAGGGCCTGACCATCTCGTGCTTTTAGGCCCTGGGAACATCGCTGACTTTGAATGGAAAACTTTCACTTTGTCACCCAATTTCAGCTCCTCGTTCATCCAGTCATGCTTTTGCTTCTCAAGCAATTTCAGCTCTTGTAATGGTGCCTTAGGATCTTCTAGCAATAACTCAGGCTCTAAGTCATCTAAATCAGGTTCCTCGGAGAGAGATATTCATGTCTTCAGCTGCAATGTCAGAATGCTCTCCTTGGGTGATATAGAGCTCTAGGGGATCATCAGATATAACACACATGATTTGCTTCCTACTAAGGCTCTCTTCTTCCTCAAATTCCTTGCACACCTCATCAAGCAAGGGGGTCTTCACGACTTTGTTGAAATTGAATTCAACTTTTTCATCACCAATATTGAAGGTAAGATGACCTTCCTTCACATCAATCAAAGCTCTAGTTGTGGCTAAAAACGGTCTCCCCAAGATTATAGGAATTGGTGACGTCTCATCTATGTCTAGCACCACAAAGTCTACCGGTATATAAAACTTACCCACTCGGATGGGTATATCTTCAAGTACACCATTTGCATAAGCAACCGATCCGTCTGCCATGGACAACTTCATCTTCACCGGTTTCAACTCTTCTAAGTTCAACTTGTTAAGGCTTTCTTCTTCCTCAAATTCCTTGCACACCTCATCAAGCAAGGGGGTCTTCACAGCTTTGTTGAAATTGAATTCAACTTTTTCATCACCAATATTGAAGGTAAGATGACCTTCCTTTACATCAATCAAAGCTATGGTTGTGGCTAAAAATGGTCTCCCCAAGATTATAGGAATTGGTGACGTCTCATCTATGTCTAGCACCGCAAAGTCTAGCGGTATATAAAACTTATCCACTCGGATGGGTATATCTTCAATTACATCATTTGCATAAGCAACCGATCTGTCTGTCATGGACAACTTCATCTTCACAGGTTTCAACTCTTCTAAGTTCAGCTTGTTACATATGGAGAGAGGGAGAAGACTTGCACTTGTGCCTAAGTCGCACAAGGCCTTGTATTCGTAGTCACCAACCGAAATAGGCACTGCGAAGCTACCTGGATCACATAGCTTTTTGTTGTAAGCGGAATCTGCCATGTTTTACAGTAACTTTTATATCGATTTCTGTATACATTGCATTCATTTGGGCTCAGATAGTACAGAACCTATGTAGTTTATGTTTATTTACCAAATTATGGAATCTACACCAGTTTCTGTTTAATTTGCAGAAATCGAGGCATTTTACAGCAATTCTACAGAAGGTCGGAAAAGCTCGGAAAACCACTACAGAAGTCCAAGGTCAAAGCAGCGGAACCAATCTGAGAGTCAAGGCTACTCGATCTCGAGTAGGCCTTACTCGACATAGACGAGCCTGTCCGAGCAGCCTTGGTCGAGCAGAACCTGATCGAGAGCCAGAACAACCCGAGCTCCGGACCCAACTCGATCTCGACAAGACCTAGTCGAGATCGACGAAGCCCAGACACCACACCCGGAGTCGACGAGGAGAAGCTGCCCGAGAAGCCGAGCAACCCTGGTCGAGATCGACAATACTAGCAACTACACAAACACCATACAATATCTCAATAATGTGACATCATTCTCAACATAATCCCCGGATAGGAAATAAGGTAAAGAATGACAATATTTAGAACATGTGAAGCAATATATGAAATAAGGCATAATATGGCTCTTGTGATGCATAAGCATAGGTAAAGGCTAGGATATAACAATATGAGCATATATGGAAATATAAAGTCCTTTATCCTCTTATCATGCAACATGTCAAAAGAAATTTCAAATTTTACCTCCTTTCATGGTTTTCAATAAAAATATGCACTTCATTGTAACTAGCAATTTCATGTTATATCTCTAATGAATCCAATTTTGCATCGTCAAGTTCAATATAACTTCCATGACACTATTCAAAATTTTTGATGGGGGTGATTTTTATAAACTTTGAAAAACATGCATATAAGCACATAGATTAAAATATGAAATCCAAAGTAGCCTTGCATAAGCAATTCAAGAGTTAAACTTTAAATATGCACATATAATGTCAAATATGGTCAAATATGCATAAAGTAAGCTCTTCCCCCACCCCATACTTAATCATTACAGTGTCCTCACTGTATAAAAACAAGGTAATGAAAGAAACTCATTAGACAGGTGTGCAGAACATCGGAATCGAGTGCTGATATGGCTGCAAAAGTGGTCGATATCGAGGAAGAGTAGTCGACGTTGACTACAGCTACTCGACATCGAGTACAGTGAAAGCCTTCAGGGTGATCCTCGTCGACCACAGGCTCATTTCCTCGTGATGGGTAGTCGACGTCGAGTAGAGTACTACAACAATTAAAGCTTTTAGTAGCGGTTCAAAACCGCCACATAAAGTCAAACAACTGCTGCCTAAGGCCTAATGTAGCGGTTTTTAGGCGTTTCATTTGCTCGCGTTGCATTTGACCTATTGTGGAGGTTATATAACCTAATGTGGTGGTTTTTTCCCTACACAAGCAGCCGCTACAATAGGTATGATAACCGCCACAAAAGAGTATCTATTGTGGCGGTTTTGTTTGAGCTATTGTAGCACTTTTTTTCCTCTAATGTAGCTGTTTATTATTTACAAAATAAAAAAAATACACGTTTTTAGCCCAGATGCAGCCAACCCAGGCTAAAAAGTCCCAACGTTTTAAAAAAAATAATAGAATGCACCCTATTCTTTGGTGCATTCGATTAGTAAGAAATGTGAGATTCTATTCATAGACCTGTATCTACCTACAATCTACCTACAATCAAAGCACATATTAAACATGAAAAATTCCCTCGATTCAAAGAAATCTTATAAAAACAACTGAGAATAAAAATGCCATAATAGTTCACAAGACTCTGGCTATTGGTAGATTGACCCCTTCTTGCTCTAACATGGATATAGTCTTTTGGAGGTTCAGTTGACATATTTTTTTTTCTCAGAAGGCCTGCCGCTGCTGGTTAACTTGCTTCTGTTCTAGATTTAGAAACTACGGACGCCAATAGTTTCATCTGCTTGGCAATAGCCTCTTTCTACAGAAAGCGAAATAATAGAAAATATCATTTTTTCCATAAAACACCAAATAGATTCAGAATCCGAACAGAAATCATAATTCCTATCCAAATCAGTATTAAATCTATGAGAAGTTAAAAGATATTAAAACACAATAGGAATATAAACTAATAAAATGAAACAACGTTATCTATCTACACCAATATAAACTTCTAAGCATGGCTACCAACTTGAATTGGAGTTCTTGTAGTAAAAAAATAAACAGCAGAGACTGAGATGAGCATTATGTTCCTAACCTTAAATTGCATCGAAAAAAAATGTTAAAGATATAAATGCAGCAACAAATCGGCGGGGGCTGAGATGAGCATTATGTTCCTAACCTTAAATTGCATCGAAAAAAATTGTCAAAGATATAAATGCAGCAATAAAACATGTTGAATAAGAAGGCAAATAAGGAATCATATCAAACTATGTTCCCACAAACGTACCAAGAAAATTCTTAACATTCAACTAAAGTTAGATGAACATGTTGAATAAGAAGGCAAATAAAGAATCATATCAAACTATGTTCCCACAAACCTACCAAGAAAATTCGTAACATTCAACTAAAGCTAGATGAACATCCATTCCATAAACCGACAAGGAAAATTCTTAACATTCAACTAAAGCTAGATGAACGTCCATTCCATAATGCCAAATAATAACTTTTTATCTATAATTTGGTTTACCTATTCTCATATTCTATTCCTCTTCAATGAAGAAGGATATTTCATAAATATTTCAAGTTTCCATCCTCAATTTGGTCTCAACACAATCACATGACAAACTGTTACATGTATATAACTCAAAAAAAAAAGATGATTGATTAGAAGTTGCTTACCACTGAAACCAGACAATGCTTATTCTTTGGATCTACGCCACAATAAAGCCCCACTGATTTCTATCTCAGTAGTTAATGCATATAAAGTTGCTGCTATGTCAACCACATTTTCGCTTGTTTCCTAATCTCCCTTCGAACCCACCAGCGGCCTTGTGGAATCCGAGGGGAGGGAAGTGGTAAAAGCTTCCGATTTGATCATTCATTTGTGGCCTCAACAGCTCCTTCTGGCTGCTTGACAAATCCTATACTTTCAGAAGCAATGAGTTGTAGCTTAGAGCCTTTTTTCAACTCTTGCACCATCATTTCAACAAATTGCAATAGCACGTCCTCTGTCAATGAGAAACGAGTTCATCACCACAAGACAACTCTAGAATTAATTCTTCAAGAGTAAGAAATCAGAAAATATAATCAATGCGTTTACTTATGTGATTCATTACGGTCATTGCCACCAGAATTAGCTTCCCATGAACCATTTGAATGAAAAATCAGATTCTTGACACCTTCATCAGCCTCTTGGAGGATCTGGACACAACCAAAATGAAGAAAGAGATTGAATAAATATAATGCTTTTACACTATTGTCATATTATATTTTTAACTTGCCTTGAACATTTTCTGATCAATCCGGATGTCAGGATAACAAACTGGTTGGTTGCATAGTGGACATCTCCACGAGGGTCTTTTTGAGTTAATCTCAGTGTAATTGTTGACATCAAAACACTACAACAGATTAAAAGAGGAGGCAAAAATTAGTCAAGGGTATGCCTCCTTAGAATACCAAACCCTCCTTCTTTGAAGGAGAAAATAAAAATAAACATAAGTAAATAAATAAAGAGAAATCTTCTAAACAACATGTGCTATCAAACCTTGCATTAGTTTCGTTCTAAAAGGACCTAAATCTGGTTCCATGGAAGCAACATCATTGTTGATCATAGAAACAAAACAATAATGATATAGAAACATTGACACCTTAGGTATATACATGTTGTAACTAATGAAGTATATCTACTCAACCAAAATGGACAATCAATCGGTTTAAATATAGCCTTTTTTTATGACACTTGCACCTTTATTTCAGCACCTTCCTTTCAGCAACAAGAGATTAAAATAGAAACATTGATTGCTTGTAGGGCTGGATTCTAAAGTTCAAACTAGTTGATATCCCAAAATTGTTTACACGGACACGGTAAGTTTACAACGATTGTGAAACACTAAGAACCTTCAATGCAATTTACCCTTTGATTATATATGTAGGTTGTTGGAAAGGTAGAAATGTTTTTAAAGACTGACTAGTAACAAAATCATACCTTGACCACTCAAACGAGACGCCATAAAAAGGATCTTCCCACCAAGAGCTGCACAACAATCAACTATTATATCACCGGGCTGGGCATCCACAACCGAAACCACCAGACCTGCAAAGATCAGATTTACCAAGGTTTTTAGATGCAGGTTTATGTAATTTTAGAGAGAGAGATTTGGTGGTAGGGAAAAACAAAAGAAATTCCATTGGTTCACATGAAAGAACTTATTCTATCTAAGCAAGCCTGGAAGGTTATTCTAACCAGTCAACACCAGAAATATGAATTTTTCTAGCATGGAAAAAGACAAGTAAAGCTTTGTTGGCAAAAAAAAAATTTGGCACAATTCACAGCTCTATCCATATCTTGTTAGTGGTAGTTAACTAAATATTAGGATAATTATCTCTTTTTTTATTTTGAATTGTTGTTGAGATATCCTGGTCATATCTTTAACTTTCTATCGTGTATATATGCAGTTCAGCTCATTAATAATAATAAAGTTATCCCTTTGAATGATCAATTCTCTACATATATCAGAGCATGGTTACAAATGAATACCACTGAGAAAGTACTACTTAATAAGCACCATTTATTCAAATCAAACTACTTCAAAACTTTTTCAGTGTTTACCTGCACTCTCATCCTAAACTGAGCAAAGACCTTCTCTCAGTAATCCAGGTTGTATGACATTCTGATTATAGCAGAGAGAGTTAAATCTATTATTGAAAATAACAATTCTTTATCAGTATAATATAAGTTCCTGTCATATTAATTGAAGTGACTAATCATTTATGAATCCCAGAAGGTAACCACTGGCCGAAAATAAACCATTTCAATCTACTATTTAATACTTGCATATATCCCATTTTTTATGCACACAAAATCATATACATACATACATATATATATATATATATATATATATATATATATATATATATATATATATATCATATGACTAATAGAAACTAGTTGCAAAGGACAACGTGCAAGTGATGATTTGACAATTCAACCTCTATAATCTATCCATATACATATACATATATATCATATTACATGTTCCAAGGTCCCAATTCCTATCACTGTATTACAAATTCAGATGTCAAAGATACCAAAGATTGAACCAAATGGAAGTAGAGTATATAGTTAAGCTACACATCTAAAGCAAGGTTTAAACATGATCTGTGATAATAAATTAAAGAAAGAAATTCACAGAAAACCTGTAGTTCCAACCTACCAAGTACCAAGGTTACAAAAAAAAATGGTAAAATAATTCCTACAACACAAGGGGAACCAAACGACCAAAGAACAGAAAACACAAAAGGAATTTCCAAACGAGAAGTAGTTCCTTCCAATCTCTTCCCTTTCCATCCAAGTAGAATTTGACATTAAGCACATCTACTTTCAAAAACTTATTAAAAACCCTACTTTACAACCTGATTTATTTTATAAAAATTATGTAATAATCTTTAATTAGTTTAGGAGATTCTCCAAGTGGTATAACTCAAAAATCATTAACGAGTAATTCATGAAAATTGTTCAAAGTAGATGCTGCAAAATCTGTGCACGGTTTCCATTAAATTCATCAAATATTACTGGGACCTTTAAAAATTAATAAACCAGTGCCATAAGTTTCTAAACTTCTGAAAATAACTTCTCTTAAAAGCCCTAATCCAGATTCGAATCCCACAATTCCCAGTATCCAAACAACACCATGTCCTGAAGTTGACAGATTTAGAACACTCTACAATTAGGTTTTAACAAAGACTTTAATAACTAATCAAGAAGAAAACACCCAACCTCAACCATCAAAGTTGTTCAAAAAAATCCTAAAACCCAGATTTTCACCTAATTAAATCTATAAAACACACATACGTCGCAATCCCAAGATCACCCTAACATAACATAAACAAGGTCGAGACTTTACCAAGAGGAGATTGATCGATCGATCTACGGCGTGTCTTCACTAGTATGTGGATTCTCCCAATAATTAATGGCGTGATAGAACTCCAGATGCAAGCTCAATGCAACCAATTTCTTTCCACCTGCAACATCGTCGAACCTGGTTAAACGGGCGCAAATCCTAAAAACCAGCAGAAACCCGAAAATCCAGACATGTGATAGAAAGAAGGAGAACATGAGAAGAAGAAGAAATGAATCCCTCACCCAATAGCCTAAACTCTGTAAGCTCTAGCCAAATTGCACAAGAGATCTCGTTGGCGGAAGGGAAGTAGATGCAAAAAAGCTTCAACTCATGAATGGAAGAATAGATCTTCAACATAAACCACTATGAGGAGAAGCTAGATTTGAGACTGAAGAGAGAAGAAAGAGCTGCGAAGCAGATATGGAGATTTGAATCAAGCGGAATAACAAAATCCCTTTCGCCCTCTTTCTTTGGGTTAGACCAATCTAGGGTTTTTTTAAACAAAGGAAAAAAATAAATGTAAAGTCGTGTGGGTGAAAATGTGTGCTATAAAAACCGCTCCAATAGGCTAAAAAACCGCCACAATAGGAATTATAGAAATCCACTATAAAACCGCCGTATGAACCGCCACAATAGACTAAACCGCTACACAAACCGCCACAATAGAGTAACCGCTGCAAGAAAGTGCAACAATCCTCCTATATCTTAAAGCTGAGTACTTTGGAGAGCAGTGAGGTTATCCACGTGGAGCATTCTTCAATTTTTTTCCTTCTTTCCATTTTTGCCCTTCTCTTCCTCTTTCTTTCTCCCGTTCTCTCCCCCGTTCTCTCTCCAATATTTTCCTTCTTTCCGTTCTCTCTCCCGATCTAGAGGTCGCGCCTGTCGCCGACGGACATGGCGAGGATTCTAGGGTTAGGGGTTCGATCTAGAGGCCGCGCCTGATGCCGACGGCCATGGCGAGGATTCTAGGGTTAGGGGTTCGATCTAGAGGCCGCGCCTGATGCCTCATCCATCTACAGGTATTTGTTTGATTTGAAGATGTCATTTTTTTTCCATTAAATTCTGTTTCTCATTGGTTGCTAATCAATTCAAAGTTTCGGCCCATCGTGTCGATGTATGTGTGTTTTGATATGGGAGTTGCTCAATTGCAAGTTCCAGCTATCTAATTAGGGTCTCGATGAATTCCAAGTTCCAACTATCTAATTAAGGATTCAATATTGTTCATTTTGATTTCTTACAAGGAGATGAAATTGAGATGATATGGAACCAAGTAATGAATATTGAAATTCCTACCTAACCCTAATTCAATTCAAAGTACCCTATGTATTTGTGAACTTGGAACCATATTCATTGTTGTGTTTTTAACAGCACACATCATGGGTGGTGGAAAATTCTACAGGTGCGAAATAAAAATAAAAACATCTACCCATGTTTCAAAATAATTTTAAGTTGGAATTTAAAATTAATTTGAAAGATATAGAGACTTAATTTGTTAGTAAAACATATCTAGTATCTACCCACGTTCATAAGTTTTTTTTTCTTTCTTTTTAACATTTTCATATATATTAGCAATATTAGCAATTTAAACGTAAATAGAATTTTTCCCACTAACTTCATGTACTTCCCACTAATTGAATTTGGTAGTTATTTTAGTATGGACATGAAAGTTATCCCACGTTTTTTTTTCACAAATCTTCCAAGATAGGGGAAATGATACCTGTAGTTGAGGTAGGTGATGCCTATGAAACTCAACAAACATAGGAACTACACCAGCCTTGATAACTTCATCAATGGGCTAGCAACACTCTAAACATGAATGAATACAGAATCACACTCCAAGGTTAAAAAACTAATTTGAACATGGAAGCAAATATAATAAAAGCATAAGCTTCACTCGTATAAATGAAAAATATATAAATAACTAAGGATAAGAAGTTTTTATTTACACCCTTTCAAAATAAATGGCCACTCAACACATAAATATAATTCAAACAGATGAACGTAAATGAAGAACAGAATCTAGCCAAGTTAACATGAAAAATAATTGATGAGGAGGGAAATGACTATTCTTTGGTCACTACTCTCTAGGAAAAGTGGTCCCATGAGCATTCTAAAAGAAAGTGGCCTGGGACTAGTCAAATGGGTTCTAAAATAAATATAGGAATATAAGATTTTTTTCAAGTATTTGCTTGTACTATTCTTAATGTAAAACTATAGCACAACGTACAAATACAACAAGAAAAAATCAACATACCTTACATATTCTGTACAGGAAATGGAGAAGGTTCTCTGGGCTGTTTAAGAGACACATGATGATTTTGAGGACCAGCGTCCATGTAAGGAAGAAGGTTCTCTCGTACTTTCCCATACATGCCGCTGACTCTTGCTTTCTGGAATCACTTCTACATCAGTGAGTGACTCTCCTTCAATTGCCTTCCCATTAAGAGCAAAAAAATCGATGTGTGGAAGTTCTAATGAATAACAATAAAAAAAATGCTCTTAGCGCACCAACTTCAATCCCTTCCTCAAGGAAAAAAGATTCAATGCAGCTTTGTTGCCCGAACAAGATTCGAAATATAACCCAAATCCATAATCTTTTCAAGGATTCTGTAATCAGATTCAGATTCTAAACTTCAAATTCATAGTAAGCAGAAGAAAAAAATTGCTGGCACTTCCTATTATATTTTCTTTCAGGTTTAAGAGAACTGGAAAACATGAGCATCTAGATTCCAATTTTTAGCTGTACAAATTACTTCTTCATCAATACAAAGAACATCAAACTAATAATGAAAAAGCACTACATGTGAAAAGGGGACAAGATACCCTACACTCTAAGCACGGAAGTAAAGCGTCCCCTAAACTAGAAAGAAGGAACATCAAACTAATAATGAAAAAGCAGTACATGATTTTTAGCTATACAAATTACTTCTTCTTCATCAATATAGAATTGAATATAATAGAGTTATTTTACAACTCCACATGCCTTAGGCAGAACAAAAATTGAGTGCCTAACAAATAGATAGATTTTAATAATCCTTTTAGTGTCTTGAAGATAAAATCATGTAGTCAAGTTTAGACAAAATTTAAAGTGTCTAGGGCACAAGATAAAATATAGTAGATAGATGATTTCATTGGCTTATTGATTAGCCTACATTAATCCATATGCCTTTGTAAAAGTAGTTAAATCATAAGCTAGTACACCAAAGCATTCAAATCTCAGCTTCGCGAAACACAATCCACTGGAATCGACGATTCGTAGACTCTATCGAAATTGAAAACATTCAAACGCTTGATTTTATATAGGTTTTTGTTGATCCAAGGATAAGGTTCTCAAATTGCTCAATCTTTGTCCCAAATTGAGCTACACCAAGCCCTAATTTCGGATTCAGGCTATATATAAGGACTCTATGTTTTGGTGTAATAGTTGTTCTATACATGTCAAGTTCTCTAAACAAAGGTATGTATGATGATGTATTTCATGTCAGTTTAGATATGTTTGCATAGGTTTTGTATGTTTGCTTTAATAGGAACAATGACCTAAATATTTTCCAAACCATCTCAATTACTCACACTCTTTTACTATTTTTTATTCCTTGTTGTGGTGACTGATGTTAATTCATTTGTCGTTTAGATTTCTGCTTCAGATTATAGTAGAGGATGCCATGGGGACTGCCAAGATGACATTGTTCAATCAAGCAACCATCCAGCTACTTAAAAAGGATGTTTCTACTTTACGTGCTCAGATGGTTAAGGTCACTGCCTCTAACGCATATTTGTATGTAATTATTGTGTTTTTAGTCTGCTTGGCATCATATCAATTGTGTTGTTTTGTTATGGTTTTTTTGTAGGGAGATTACAAGCTTACATTTCCCCCCGAATTCAACAAGCTTCTCTCTCGTAAGTATGTGTTCGTTGTTGATGTTGGACAATACAATATTGAGCATCCACGTGATGCGTATTCTATCAAGAGAGTCAGTTAGGATGAGACCTTGATTGAGAAGTTTGAAAATCACCTGATTTTTGCCAAGGTGGTTTTTTTTACCTATTACATGTGGTTGTTCCTTTTCTTTTATTCTATGGTTTAAAGAATACTAAGTGCATGAATATATCGTTCATGTGTGTCTGGTGTTACATGATTATGATTCAGATCATTTGTCTCATCAACCCGAAGCTCCTTCCAATGCTTCTTCAAGTATTGTCCTCACTCCATCAAAGCGAACCCATGAATCTGAAGATGAGTACACTTGCACTACGAGTGGTGAAGGTCAATCGTCATCAAGCAAGAAGATTGTTACCGAAGGCGACAGAATAGTGTGATTAGTAACATTTGACATCCTTTTAGCATAAACTAAATGTTTTCATGTGGGTTATGTATCATGTTAACTGTTTCTTTTGTTGGAATTTAGCAAACTTTCATCTCTTTAAGACGTGGTGTTTTGTGGAGTTTTATCTTATGTCCAATGTACTCTTTGGAGTTGTGTAATGTCAATGTCAATTTTTTTTTTATGAACGGTTTGTCCGTAATGGAAGGATAGGAATGATTTTATTTATTATTAAAATATTTACTACTACAGATGAGGGACTAGGGGCCTAATTCAATGATACACTAAGGACAAATATGTTAAAATAAAAACAACGAGGTCCCTACCTAGAGAGTGATACAGATACACTAGGGGTATATTTTAATTCTACACCAACATTTAAATTTGTACATGTGTAGTTAGAGAATTTTTTTTTAATGCAAATAAAACAAAGGTGCGTTTTTTCTGAACCGTTTTAAATTTTGAATTAAATTAATGTTATTTTTACAACCATATTAGTCAAATAAATTTCATTCAATTTTAATTTAATATTCAACCATAAGACATAGTTACTTTCATTTAGCATTTCAAACTGTTTACATTTTATAGTTGTAAACAAAATAGTAAATATATTATAATTAAGAGTTTATATTGAAATTATAAGTTATTTGATATAAATGTTTTTATTAATAATTATAGAAATTAAATATATCAAGTATGCTTTAATAAAGTTGAAATTATAAGTTATTTGATATTTGCCTCGGCTGGTGTTCAGTCATGGTCATTTATATGTTGCGGTCTCTCAGGTGACGTCTAGAAGAGGTTAGAAGATTGTAATATGTGATCAAGATTCTAACCTTTTAACCTCTACTACTAATGTAGTATATAAAGAGGTTTTTCACAACGTATAGTTTGTAGAAACTTGTGTTGAGGACATATGCATGCAGATGTTATGGCTCAGTTGATTATTATTTTCGTGGATTGTGGTTGATTATTTTACTTTATCAAACCATGTTAAAGTAATTTATGTGTCGCTCCTTGTATCATATTAGTCGAAGGTAAGGTTCAGTCGAGTACTATGTGTTATACATCATTACTATGTTAAAAATCCCGTGCGTAGCGCACGGGCTATAGGCTAGTATGCCTTAATTGTTGTAGTACTCGACATCTAGTACTTCTGCATCGTCTTTTACCTGCAAAACATGTTAGGAAGACAATATCCACAATAGAAAAATCCAAAAACAATATTTAAAACAAAAACCAACAGTATCTAAAACTCTGAGAAATAAGAAATAGCGGGTTGCCTCCCGTAAGCGCTAAATTTTAAGTCTTTAGTTTGACCTACTTCCCTTTAAGCATTAGCCTGGCTCATCTTTGTCCGGAGGTATATGTGGATCTGGTGGTTCCTTCGGTGGTGGGAAGCGTGGGATGTCATCCGGGGGCATCGTATGAAGAAGCTTGAATCTCCCCGAGTGAACGCTCCATGGCTCCACCCATTCATCTTCCCTGGCTCCAGCTAGCATATATAAAGGAAGATATAAAGAAAATTCAAATACCTCATAATGGTCTCTCTTCCGCTTCATTTGTTGACTTGGTTGTGTATCTCCACCACAGTAGAACGATGGAGCAGGAAGAGATATTTCCTCCTTATCCTGCGAAGCTTCATGCCCCTTTGCTAGGACCCCATACTTAAATATGAACATCGGTTGCTCAAAATTATCGGGGATGGCCTTCACCTTATAAGGTAAATGCGACCTTGGAACACAATGGGCAACAATGCCCGCTTTCTTCTCTTCTAGTGCTATTTCGTCTTGGGATCCTTCATATGGTTCATACACAATTGGTAAAAAAGTAGGAATGAAATTCGATGAAGGACATACCTGGCTGTCGATTTCGAGTGGGCCAATTGGCTCGTCGGGAGGAGGGCATGGTCCTTTAGACTGAATGGAAGCCTCAAGCCTTCTGATTTCGTCTTCTAGCCGGGCTATTTCCCTTAATCGTGCCTCCTCCATTGCAAGCCTATTTCTCCGTCTCAAATCTTGGAACCATTCTTCCCATTCGGGATTCCCTTCGACAAAGTCTTCCATCTTTGTACCTAAGCTTTGAAATCAAAATCAATAAAGCACAAATTAGTAGCAAAAGCTTGGCACCAAGTTGGTACCGGTGAGGCGGGTGGTTGTAGGGTATGTGATAGTAACAAGAAAAAGGGATGGGCTATCCCCGGCAACGGCGCCAATTTGACGAGAGGGTTTCTCGACCAAATAAATTTATAGTCAAGACCCCGCTATAGGATAGTGGAGTCGGGTTCGTTGTTGTGAGCGGAATCTGCCATGTTTTACAATAACTTTTATATCGATTTCTGTATACATTTCATTCATTTGGGTTTAAATAGTACAGAATCTATGTAGTTTATGCTTATTTGTCAAATTATGGAATCTACACCAGTTTCTGTTTAAATCGCAGAAATCGAGGCATTTACAGCAATTCTACAGAAGGTCGGAAAAGCTCGGAAAACCACTACAGAAGTCCAAGGTCAAAGCAGCGGAACAAGTCTGAGAGTCAAGTCTACTCGATCTCGAGTAGGCTTACTCGACCTAGACGAGCCATGGCCGAGCGGCCTTGGTCGAGCACACCATGATCGAGCGAGCCAGCCAAACCGAGCTCCGGACCCTACTCGACCTCGACAAGCCCTCGTCGAGGTCGACGAAGCCCAGACGCCCACGTCCGGAGTCGACGAGGAGAAGCTGTCCGAGGACGAAGCTGAGGACGACCAGGAGACTCGCTGCCGTGGAAAGGACCAGTCGCTGCCGCGGACCAAGCCACTCGCTACCAGCGGAAGAGCCAGCTCGAGAAGCCGAGTCACCTCTACTCGATCTCGACTAACCTTTGTCGAGATCGACGAGCCGCCCTGAGCCATGTCCGAGCAACCCGAGGAGGTCCAGTCAATGACTCAACTCTACTCGAGATCGACTAGGCTAACTCGAGATCGACAAGATCCCAGTGAGCCAACTCCGAGCCACATCGAGCAGAGTCAAGCCGAGCCGAGAAACCCTACTCGAGGTCGACGAGACCTTGTCGAGGTCGAGTAGACCCAGCTTCCAGAAGCTGCTCGACGAAGCCTTGTCCGAGTAGAATTGGAGTTCCTTGGGCGCGAAGTTGCTGAAATCTATCCGAAACTATCAAGTTCTATCCAAAGGAGACAAGATCTATCACATCATGAAGACCTACCTTATTTAGTTTTATCTTTTCCTAGTTGATTTAATTCCATTATGTCATTTATTTATCTTTTAAGCATTCTAGATATAGATAGATATCTTCTTTCCTAGATTAGCTAGGGAATGAAGGCTATAAATAAAGCCCATGGGGCTGGTTTTTCAGGAATTCCAGTTCAGATAATTTAAGACACAATTAGTTAGTTCCATTCAGAGCAGTTTAGGAGTTTAAGGTTTTTAGGGTTTTGGCTTACAGCGAAAGTTGATTGCCAAGATTGTAAAAGGCTTTGAATTTAGTTTATGCAAGTTAGTTCTTTTTTTAATCAATGTCTGCGATTGCAATGAGGCGTGAGTAGTCCACCCACTTCTGGGGCTGGGGTGAGCCCGACGGTGGCCATGTGAGGCGATGCGATAAAGGTCAGATCTTTTGTGCGATTCATCTTCTATCCCTATGAGCATGATTCTTTTGCGAGAGTTGAAGGTGATCCTTGTTTGTATTATTGAAGCGAAAGTGATCTTAATGCAACTTGGATTAATTATGTGAAAAAGGGTTAGTAACAATTAGGGTTTATGCGAGAGCCTCTATATGCCTATTTGTTAATGACGAAAGTTATTTGATGGAAAGCATGATCTTTTATGCCTTTATGTGTTGTTTTGCATGGTTATCGTTGCGGTGTTGAAACCCTGGCCTTGGAGGTCTTTTAGCATATTGAGTTAATTTCTGTCAAATTTCTGAATTCTGTCGAAAATCTGCGATTTTATGTTTTCTGTTTCTCATCGACCTAGACGAAGCTTTATCGACCTCGAGTAGCATCTTGTCGAGGTCGAGGAGGGGTGGTCTTAGTTGAGTTGTCTTTTCTTCTGTCTTTGGCGATTTTAATTTCTGTCTTTACTTTTCTACTCGAGATCGAGTTGATCTTGTCGAGATCGAGGAGAGTTTTTCATCGAGTTGCTTTGTTTTCAGTTTCTGAGTTACTGCTGTTGACTTGCTTTTGTCGACCTAGAGGACAGCTTGTCGAGATCGACTAGCTTCTGTGTCCTCGAGTTACTTTTTGTCTTTAGTTTACTTGTTCTTTGCTTTTTGTTTTTAGTTGCCCTTGCCGGGTTTATTTGTTTCTTTCCTTTCTGTGTTTTTGTGCTTTTCTGCTGCTGTTGTGAGAATCTGATAGCTACCTGAGAACTGCTGACGTGCTTCCTCGTGGATTCGATCCTGACTTTTCTCTTACTACAACGGGAGGAAGTCTTGTATTTATTTGCTGAGACAGGGAAGTCAATCTGAACTATATTTCATATCTATTTCAATACTCGACATACTCCTGCCTAGTCAACAAATTGGCGCCGTTGCCGGGGATGCAATCATTCGCGCCTTAGGTAGTTAGATCTCACTTTTCTTTTGAGTTACTTCGCAGGTGTATGCGCCGTTCTGGTCAACCACCTGAGTTTGACACCTTAGATGATCCGGAACATGTCCTACACATCCATTCTAAACTGAAAAGAGCCATGGCGGCCGCAGAAACACAAGAACAGCTGATTGCCAGACTTACAAGGGAGCTAGCCACTAGAGATGCTGCTATCGCCACTAAAGATGCTGCTCTCGCCGCTGAGAAAGCAGCAAGGGAACAAGCAGAAGCTGAGCTTGTGTTGCGTAGATGGGAACATTACCTGGACTCGACATATACACATTCTGGAGGAACTGATCCAGAAACACTAGCTGAAATCATCTGTACCACAGAAACCCAAGTGTGTCCTGCCTCTATTTCTATTTCACCATCTATCTTTGAAGAATCTTTGGAAGGATCCCAAGAAGAAGAAGAGCCACCAACGCAAAATCCAGACGTCATTGCCCATGGTGCTTCAAAGTCACCTTTGCCTTATAAGGTGAAGGTTATTCCTGACAATTTTGAGCAACCGATGTTCATATTCAAGTATGGGGTCCTCACAAAGTGGCATGAAGTTCCGCATGATGAGGTGGAAATATCTCTTCCCACTCCACCGTTTTGCTGTGGTGGAGACGCGCAAACAAATCAACCAATGGAGCGGAAGAGGTATGATGATGAGGTATGCAAATTTCCTTTATATATTCCTTTATGCATGCCAGCTGGAGCCCAGGAAGATGGATGGAAGGAGCCATGGAGCATCCACTCAGGGAGGCTCAAGCTTTTTCACATGATGTCTCCGGATGACATCCCACGCTTCCCACCACCGGAGGAACCACCAGATCCACCTATACCTCCGGACAAAGATAAGCCAGGCTAATGCTAAATGGAGAAAGTCGGCCTAGCGACTATAAAATCTAGAGCATGTACATAGACTTTTTAGGACATTTGAGACTTTGTTGTTTTTTTTCGTTGTTTTGGTTTTGAACATTGTTTTTTTTGGTTTTTTGTTTTTCTTTTGTGGGTATATGTCTTCTACTTTTCAGGTCAATGGATAGAACCAAGCTACATTAATACTCGGACTAGGAGGTGCTCCATTCGAAATTTTGCAGCTCTGCACTCATGTCTTGTGAGTTTCTTTCTTTACCCTTTACATTGTTTTTTATACAGTGAGGACACTGTAATGTATAAGTATGGGGTGGGGGAAGGGCTTACTTCATGCATATTGATCATATTTGACATTACTTGTGCATTATTTCCTTTGAATTGCTACATGGCTATTTTGGAATCCATTATTGATTTAGGTGCTTATATGCATGTTTTCCAAAAAGTTTTGAAAAATGACCCCCATTGAAAATTTTGAGTAATGTCATGGAAGCTTATATTGGACTCGACGATGCAAAATTGGATTCATTAGAGATATAGCATGAAATTGCCTAGTAAAGGGAAGTCACAATGAAGTGCATATTTTCTTTAAAACCATGAAAGGAGGTAAAATTTGATGTTGCTTTTGACATGTTGCATGATAAGATGATGAAGGACTTTATATTTCCATATAATGCTCATTGTTTATAATCCTAGCCATACCTATGCTTATGCATCACAAAAGCCATAATATGCCTTATTTCAAATATTGCTCCACATGATCAAAATATTGCCATTCTTTACCTTATCCGGGGATTATGTTGAGAATGATGTTATATTATGGAGATATCATATGGTGTTTGTGTTGTTATCATATTTGAAGTTTGGCGGGAAATTATTTGAAATATATGGAAAATTTAACGAGTGAAAGAAAATCCAATCACCTCAGGAGATAAAGGTAGATTGACCCTGCTCTCTGAGATAATAGTTTGGAGAGATGGGACACACTGTGAGGAGTCCAAAGCACTAAGTATCTGGGGCCATTCATGACACCCATGTTTGCGACTCGCGAGAAGGCAGTGCTGAGGTCAGAGAGGTAAAAGCATTATTATTGAAAAAAGCAATATGAAAGGTGATGAATCAAAGAAAGAAAGAATGTGGAATGAAACTCAAAATTCGAAAGTGATCCATTTCCCCGGATCAAAAGCACCACATTGCCAAAAATTGCCCACCTTTTAGCCTTTTACCAATCTACTCCTTCATGAGCTTAAATTAAAGTCTTCTTGATTATCAATGCTTTGTCACATAAAAATTATTTGTGCATAACCCTCCTTTTTTGAGTAGATGTTGCTTTGATATATTTGCACATGCATGGATTTGAGACACTAGTACCTTTTCGAGGATGGTAATTGATTGCAGGGTTATATGGCAATGAATCTAAGATGTTGAGAGTTTTAATTACTTCCCCTGAATGACAAATAAAAGTATTGCTTAAGGACAAGCAAGCTTAAGTATGGGGTGTTTGTTGTGAGCGGAATCTGCCATGTTTTACAATAACTTTTATATCGATTTCTGTATACATTTCATTCATTTGGGTTTAAATAGTACAGAATCTATGTAGTTTATGCTTATTTGTAAAATTATGGAATCTACACCAGTTTCTGTTTAAATCGCAGAAATCGAGGCATTTACAGCAATTCTACAGAAGGTAGGAAAAGCTCGGAAAACCACTACAGAAGTCCAAGGTCAAAGCAGCGGAACAAGTCTGAGAGTCAAGTCTACTCGATCTCGAGTAGGCTTACTCGTCCTAGACGAGCCATGGCCGAGCGGCCTTGGTCGAGCAGACCATGATCGAGCGAGCCAGCCAAACCGAGCTCCGGACCCTACTCGACCTCGACAAGCCCTCGTCGAGGTCGACGAAGCCCAGACGCCCACGTCCGGAGTCGACGAGGAGAAGTTGTCCGAGGACGAAGCTGAGGACGACCAGGACACTCGCTGCCGCGGAAAGGACCAGTCGCTGCCGCGGACCAAGCCACTCGCTACCAGCGGAAGAGCCAGCTCGAGAAGCCGAGTCACCTCTACTCGATCTCGACTAACCTTTGTCGAGATCGACGAGCCGCCCTGAGCCATGTCCGAGCAACCCGAGGAGGTCCAGTCGATGACTCAACTCTACTCGAGATCGACTAGGCTAACTCGAGATCGACAAGATCCCAGTGAGCCAACTCCGAGCCACATCGAGCAGAGTCAAGCCGAGCCAAGAAACCCTACTCGAGGTCGACGAGACCTTGTCGAGGTCGAGTAGACCCAGCTTCCAGAAGCTGCTCGACGAAGCCTTGTCCGAGTAGAATTGGAGTTCCTTGGGCGCGAAGTTGCTGAAATCTATCCGAAACTATCAAGTTCTATCCAAATGAGACAAGATCTATCACATTATGAAGACCTACCTTATTTAGTTTTATCTTTTCCTAGTTGATTTAATTCCATTATGTCATTTATTTATCTTTTAAGCATTCTAGATATAGATAGATATCTTCTTTCCTAGATTAGCTAGGGAATGAAGGCTATAAATAAAGCCCATGGGGATGGTTTTTCAGGAATTCCAGTTCAGATAATTTAAGACACAATTAGTTAGTTCCATTCAGAGCAGTTTAGGAGTTTACGGTTTTTACGGTTTTGGCTTACAGCGAAAGTTGATTGCCAAGATTGTAAAAGGCTTTGAATTTAGTTTATGCAAGTTAGTTCTTTTTTTAATCAATGTCTGCGATTGCAATGAGGCGTGAGTATTCCACCCACTTCTGGGGCTGGGGTGAGCCCGACGGTGGCCATGTGAGGCGATGCGATAAAGGTCAGATCTTTTGTGCGATTCATCTTCTATCCCTATGAGCATGATTCTTTTGCGAGAGTTGAAGGTGATCCTTGTTTGTATTATTGAAGCGAAAGTGATCTTAATGCAACTTGGATTAATTATGTGAAAAAGGGTTAGTAACAATTAGGGTTTATGCGAGAGCCTCTATATGCCTATTTGTTAATGACGAAAGTTATTTGATGGAAAGCATGATCTTTTATGCCTTTATGTGTTGTTTTGCATGGTTATCGTTGCGGTGTTGAAACCCTGGCCTTGGAGGTCTTTTAGCATATTGAGTTAATTTCTGTCAAATTTCTGAATTCTGTCGAAAATCTGCGATTTTGTGTTTTCTGTTTCTCATCGACCTAGACGAAGCTTTGTCGACCTCGAGTAGCATCTTGTCGAGGTCGAGGAGGGGTGGTCTTAGTCGAGTTGTCTTTTCTTCTGTCTTTGTCAATTTTAATTTCTGTCTTTACTTTTCTACTCGAGATCGAGTTGATCTTGTCGAGATCGAGGAGAGTTTTTCATCGAGTTGCTTTGTTTTCAGTTTCTGAGTTACTGCTGTTGACTTGCTTTTGTCGACCTAGAGGACAGCTTGTCGAGATCGACTAGCTTCTGTGTCCTCGAGTTACTTTTTGTCTTTAGTTTAATTGTTCTTTGCTTTTTGTTTTTAGTTGCCCTTGCCGGGTTTATTTGTTTCTTTCCTTTCTGTGTTTTTGTGCTTTTCTGCTGCTGTTGTGAGAATCTGATAGCTACCTGAGAACTGCTGACGTGCTTCCTCGTGGATTCGATCCTGACTTTTCTCTTACTACAACGGGAGGAAGTCTTGTATTTATTTGCTGAGACAGGGAAGTCAATCTGAACTATATTTCATATCTATTTCATACTTGACCATCCTCCTGCAACAACATTCGTCCTCAGGAGAGAAGTCATCGGTTCTAGGTTTAGTTGGTTTAGGGGTTCAGGAACAGCGGGAAAAGGTGATGAGGTTGCTATCGACGTCGGCTAAGAATGGGTCGATGTCGAGGGATGGATAGGGAATGGTGGTTGGTGTCGGGTAAAATCTGTGCAGAATGTAAATAAAGAAAGAAAGTAATAAAGGTGCAATCTTCCAAGGTAAGGGATTACCGCAACGATAATCAAACACACAAAAGATAAGATAGAATAGTTATGTAATCACATCAAAGGAGTAAGCTTTCGCCTTTTCCAACAATTAGATATCCCTTTAAAGTAACCATAATTGTATCTACCAATTTTATGTTTATAATCCAAGTTGTTAACATGAATCTCTATTCTTTCGAGCAGGGAATAAACATATAAAAGGCAGTGGATGATCAAAACATAATAAATATCAAAAATTTACCTCAAGTGTGCATGACTATCGTCGGGCTCACCCCGACCCTAGAAGAAGGAAATCAGAAAGCAAACATGATGAAAGAAAATAACTTTAACATTAAACTAAATCTAAAACTTACAAAACCTTCCAAACGTTCCTCCTCCTCTCTCTCTCCTCCTCCTTGCCTCCTCTCTCTCTACTCTACTTCTTCTCCTTGCGCCCGAAGACGACTTGGCTTGAATGAATGAAAATCAGCCCCCTAGGGCTTTATTTATAGGCTCCAATCCAAGCTATTCTAGGAATGAACTATCTATCTATATCTAAACTCTATCTAATAATATTAAGATAAAACTTGGAAATAAAATAATTATATCTAAAAGAAATCTAGGACTATTGTGGATAGATCTTCCTTCTCTTGATAGAACTTGACTTGACTTGATAGAATCCCACTAATCTTTGGCTTGCAAGTAACATCTCTAACCCGTAATTCTCCTCGATCTTGGACTCGGACAGCTTCCGGAATCTCTTCGACGTCGACCAAATTCCTCGACGTCGAGTAGAATTCTTCGTCTCGAGTGGTCCTATGCTCAGCTCGTGCTCGATCTCGTCCTCTGGAGCAAACATCGAGCAAAAGTTGGTCGACGTCGACCAGTTTGGTTGACTTCCAGTAACTCTGCCGGCTTTCAGCATTCTGCTCCGTTCTTGAAACACACTTTCCCGAGTCCTCGTTCGTCCGATTGATGCATATGAGTATGCGTTGGAAAGCTCTTTTCGAGGGCCGAAACTTTCATGAAGACATCAAACCTTGATTCCGAATGATGAATGGAGAAAAGTGGGCTTTACTCCAGCTGCACCATCCTTAGCTTCTTCACGACTTTCCTTTAAGCTCCAAAGTGCATCCGATTTCTGCGAAATTAAACAGAAACTAGTGTAGACCTCCATAATTGGAAACAATGCATAAACTACATAGATTCTATATTATTATAACCCCAATGATATGAAATGTATGCAGAAATCGATATAAAAGTAAGTGTAAAACATGGCAAATTAGGCTCACAACAGAAAAGCATAGATCTTCCTTCGCATTTCAGCTGTTTTATTTGGTGGGAAGAACTTTTTTTAAAACTCAGAAGACAATGTATCCCATGATGTTATAGAACCTTCAGGAATAGCATTGTACCATGCCTTAGCTCTATCCCTCAAAGAAAAAGAGAAGGCTCGCATCATAAGCTCATCCGGCTCAACTCCATGAATTTTAACTATTCCCATTAGTTCCTTGTAGGTAGCCATGTGTTGATGAGGATTCTCATAAGGAAGGACACCAAACTGATTTTGACGAATCATCTGAATCAAGGATGGTTTCAGCTCAAAATTATTGGGAGTCAAGTTCTAAAATACTACCCCAGGATTTGGAGTGTGTTGCGTCGGATCCATCCGCTAAGCAAGAGTAAGCGGACCAGCAGGATCCTGAAGAGCTAACTGATTTTGTAGTTGGAGACGTGCAACATTGTCCCCCATTTCTTTGACTTTGTGTTGTTCAGCAAGTCTCTTGTGAAAAGTCCTCTCAGGTTCAGAATCAAAAGGCAGAAGGTCTTTGCCTTTTCAGCCTTTTCGCATTCAACTTGCAAAATAGCTAAAACCAAAGCCAAAATGAAACCAAATAAAAAATAACGAACCGACTTAGAAAAAATAATTGAAAGGAATCAACTAATACTAGCTTAAGTCCCCGGCAACCGCGCCAAAAATTTGATAGGCTTGAAACCTACTCCCACAAGTGTATGGGATCGGTTGTAGTATATCAAGGTGTCGAACTCAGGGACTATAGAAGTATTAATCGAATCTTCGCAACCAGTTGACTAAGCCAAAATAGTAGAGATCGAAATTGAGGTTTTATGATATAACTAATAAAAATAAATTAAAACAAGCCAATGGTAGTTTTGAGCAAATATGGAGAAGACATTCTAGAATTGGAGATTAACCACCATGTGTCGTCGATAGACTAAAGAGATTTTTCTCGCTTGAATGAATTTGACTCAATTTGAAGGTAGGTTGTCTAAGTTCATTACTAATCTCCTCTCGGTCTCATAGTAAATTGTACCTAACCGGTTAACAATCACTCTCGTGCAAAGTTAAATTAAAGTTAGGTCCATTACGCTCTTAGAATATAAGCCAGTTCATTCAAATATCTCCTCTCGGTCTCAATTAGAATAAACAAACCTAGAATTTCTATGACAACCTATAAATCCTCAAGAGATCTTGAATCATGCTATTATGTCACTCATAAGCAAACATCAATGTCTCGGGTTCAATCTTATAGCTCCAATGATAACAATCACCTCTCGATCTCATGCAATCATCTATTTTCCTATTAGGGCTATCTCCTCTCGGTCTCAACCCCTAATTGGATCTAATCGATTATCAATTAGGTTATACGCTTAATATGATTAAATCAAACAAAAATCAAACTACATTCAAGCAATAGTAAGTATGGTCTATCTCAACATAGCGGAATCACCCCAATCCTAGAACGATCGAATTAGCTAAACATGATAAAAGAAAACAAATCAAAAGCAAAATAAGATGACATAGCAAAGAAGAGTAAGAGAAATACTTGATCTTCTATAGCGGAAATCGTCTATAAGCTTTCGATTGCAATCCTTTATCACCCAACAAAGAAGCCCCCTTTTCCCAAAACCTAAAATCTGAGTTTGTAGCCTCTTGTGGACAAGATGTAACCCCCCATAAACTTACCTCAATTCCTAGTATTTAAATAAGTTTAAATTAAACTAAAATAAATAAAAGAAACAGCCAGAAATCCCAAAGGCCTGGCCGGATCTGGCACTGTCACGAGTCGTGACATGTCTCACTAGCGCACAAAACACATGGGTTCACTCGTCACGACTCGTGAAGGTCTCCCACGAGTCGTGACAACTTGTTGTAGCTGAAAATTGCACAAACTCCCTTGTTCCGCGAGTCGTGCTACATCGTCTTAAGCTCCTATGAGTGATTCACTTGATATGCTTGCTTCTTGTCTAATATTTTCGCTCATATCTCGACCCCTCTAACTCGTCTTTGATGAATTATTTCCACATGGAAGTGCCCCTAATCACTCATTATCATTTAGCTCTTGAATTGGCTCCAAAACCGCTCAAAAGTACCTGAAATCACAACAAACTAGCGGTAGACACCGATTCCTTGAAATGGGACACTATGGGCTAACAAATAAGTAGAATACTCTAATAAAACGCCCTAAACTCTACACAAGAGTGCCCAAAGAACAATGCTTGAATAGACGCTATCATTACCCCAACATCGTCGTACCACCACCAGATGGCCTAAAATATCCCCGTCCAAATCAATCGTAACCCAAGGAAAAAGAAAGAGGAAAAAAGGGAATGAGACGCCAGGGAACACCCCGATCTCGGCCCCATAACCACCGTATCCCTCACCAGAGTAACGCGGTTCCGCCATTGAGGGTTTTTTCCTCTGCCCTAACAAGCCTAAATAAGTAGAAATCTAGAAATTAAACGAAACATAAAGACAATCAGGGAACACTTTTCTTGAGGAAAGTAGAAGAAAAACACCGGAAGCAAGAGAGAACTGAGAAATGAGCCGCCACCTAACTCCGGTATCGTCTTTCTGGATACAAAACCCCTCAAGTTCTCCCTCTTTCTCCCCCTCTTTCTTTTCTGTCTTTGAAAGTGTAAAATGAAACTACTAGAGATGAAATTCTCACTTATAGGTCTCCGTGGGGTCATTCCCAAATGGGACAAAAACATACTAGGCCCAGTTCAGGCCCATCTAATAATAAGTTTTTTGGCGGGAAGCATCGTGTTTGTCGAAACCTATCGCGGGCGACGTATCACTCGCGATCTGGTTACGAGGAGATATGACAATGCCATAGAAAATAGACCTACTAATTAACAAGGATATGGCGTCATAAATAGACCACCCAACGCAAAACACATCTAGCACTCTACAAGATTCGTCGCGAGTAGAGTATTTGGTCAGACCCTGGCCAAACTCAACACCCAAAGTATCCTCAGTCTAATAGCGTCGTGATCAATATAAACATACGTGGAATCCATAGCAGGGCCCACAAGTACCTCGTGGCCCTTCAGGATCCAAACAAGCAGTTCGCTGGTTAAGCACCTCTCCTCTAGCAGTACCACGTGTAACTCATGGTACCCTAAGCACGAGGGCATGCGCTATATGGGTCTTTTGTTTATCCATGAGGTCACCAGCAAGTTGCTCGCTTGGCCTCCCTATAAATACCCCCCTCCGGCCTCCGATTAAAGGATCCGATTTCAAGAGAGAAGAAGAAGAGCTCTGAATATCTCCCTGACTTAAAACCCTCGGAGTTGAGTTCTTAAGGTCTTTGATCGGATAAGATAGTTTTTGGAATAAGAACATCATCTAACTTGCTCTATAGACAATGATTGAACAGTAAATTATCTCATCGCGAGCCGAAAGCATTACCCAGATCGCTTGGACCAATAAGTATATAATCCGATCTCCACCCTTCTTGACTAAGGCTTGCAGGTATTTTAAGACATTTTGTCGTCACGATGAGGTAATAAGTATAGGTGAAATTCCACGATCGCGTTAGAAGGAGTCAACAATAATATTCAGGTATTTATGAACTTTTATAGTAGAATTTAATGATAATATTGATTCAATTCATGAAATTTGATTACTTTCAACAATATTTCAATTGTTTTCAGTTTGATAGAATGAACATTGTTGGATTCGATTATTCGCCTTGTTTTGCGAATAATTATTACTGGACGGATATAAAATCGATGTTAGAATGTGCTCGTCAGATTGCTTTTGTGAACAACTTTGTTCTCACAATTAGGGCTGATCAAAATCGGTTCAAACAGATTTTTTTGGCCGAACCGAACCGAAATAACCGGAACCAAACCGAACCGAGGGATTTCGGTTTAGGTTTTCGGTTTAGGAAATTTTAATTTTCGGTTTTAGGTTCAGTTTGTATTCGGTTTAGGTTAAACCGGAAAAAACCGGTATTTTTTCAAATTTTGATTTATCCCGGTAATTCCTTACGCAGTTACGCATAGGTTTAGATCTATGCACTTGTGCAGTGTGCCTCGCCTCCCATTGAGTCCCAGTTTGCCTTTTGTCCTCAATCCTCTATCTAATCTTCCATCTTTTCTTTCTTTCCATGTGGCTGTGTGTCCATGTGCTTATTGTGCTATGGTTTCTTGAGTGTTCTGCACAAATGAAAAAAAACAAAAACAAAAAACTACAGTTGTGTGAAATTATTTTTTTCATTGTGCCTTTTATTTATATATATTTAGGTTCGAGTAGGTTATAATCGAATCGAACCTAAATCAAACCGGCATAAAACTGTACCAAACCTATTAGTTTAGGTTCGGTTTTTGGTTTTCGTTTTTGAGAACTTCGGTTTTAGGTTCGGTTTAGTTTGGCCAGGTTCGGATTGGTTTTAGGCCTTTGACTAGCCTTACTCACAATTGTAAAATCTTGGAATAGCTCTGCAATCCGATATGGCTCAGTATATTTTGTATGTGAAAAATATGGAGAAAATAGAAATCGTAAGAAAAAAATCAGAGGTGCTGATGTACCAGTAATAGTCCCGCATGATGGAAGGTCTAAAAAAAAATTGTCCATTTTTGTTATATGGTTGGGAAGCCGAAAGAAATATATGGTGGCTGAGAGAGGAGTGTGGCATGCATAACCATAAACCGCCTCCTAGACTGCATGGTCATCAGATGGTGGGACAATTGACGAATGAGGAGATACAACTAGTGAAAGATTTGACAATCGTAGGGGTAAAGTCAATTCCCCTTCTCGTGACATTGAAAAATACTTTCAAGGAGAATTTGAGCACGATACGACAAATTTATAATCAAAGGGCGAGAATCAAGAAGAATGAGATGCAAGATATGACCCCAATGCAACACCTCCACAATATGCCCGCGTATCGAAAATTCACTTTCAGTCACAGGCTTCGTCCCGATGGGTCTTTGGAAGACTTAGCATTTGCTCATAAGGATTCACTAGAGTTGTGGAAGAAATTCTCATACGTGATAATTCTGGACACAACCTATAAGACCAATAGGTAAGATTAAGTTTTGGTAATGCATACATTATTCTAATTTTATTGTTTGTAAATGAATCATATAATTTAGAAAATGACTATGATGTAGGTACGATTTGCCGTTAATTGAGATAGTTGGACTAACAAGCGGTGAAATGACGTTTAATGTGGGATTTGCATTCTTGGGAGATGGAACTGAAAATACATACAATTGGGTGTTGAGACAAGTGGAAGGATGGTGTCACAAATCATTATATATGCTATTGTAAAGTATCACAAATCATTATCAAAATGTAACTAATTGAATTTTAAGGATTTTATTAAATTTTAGTTATTATTTATTTTCTATTATTATTTGATTTTTTTATTAATTATATTAACAAATTTTACTAAAAAAATCAAATATTTATAAAATATTATATTAAAGGATATCAACATGTAACTTATGCAATATATTTGATTATTTACTCTTTAGTGGATAAATAAGAAAAATAAAAAATATCAAATAGTATTTAAAGAAGAGTACTTACTCTTATATGATATACTAAAATATAATTTATTAACAAAACGCGCAAGGGCGTGGGTAACCGTTACAGTTTATTTATTAAAGTTATGTGTGTTTCCAAATTTTAAAAAAAAATTAAAATCAAACTCTCGTTTGTTTTTTTCGAAATACTTTAAAAAAATTTCATCAAAAAAAAACTTTAAAAATTGTACTCCCGTATTTAAAAAACGGGAGGCATAAAATAGTTGTACTCTCGTTTTTCAAACACGAGAGTTATACTTGCTTTTATACTCCCGTTTTTTAAAAACGAAAGGTATAACTAAATCTCCCAAACCTTTTAAAAAGGCTTTTGAAAATGTACTCACGTGTTTGAAAGAGAGGAGGCAAAATTAAAATTGTACTTCCGTTTTTGAAATACGAAAGTACAAACCCAGTTTTATAACTCCCCTTTTTTTTAAAACGGAAGGCAGAACTAAAACTTGTACTCTCATTTTTCAAAAAAAGAAGTACAACTTATATTTACAACTCCCGTTTTTCAAAAATGGAAGGCATAAATTTATCTTCCCCTTACACTTCCGTTTTCGGGGCACGGAAGTATAAAATCTTTTAGAGTGCCCACTCGAAATCTTTTGTGGTGGAATTAGGGGACGCGTTTTTGGAATTGATCGAATGGATTCATATGTCAAAATTTAGGGATTTTTGGGTTTTTTTTTGTTTCAGTTTGGTGATTGTAGCTTGAATTTGTTGATTGTGGGTCTGGCTTCTACCATCTAAAACCCTAAAGCATACCAATTGCTAACTAATAGGTTTGATACTGAATTCTTGACCTTCCCAATCTAATAAGCTTATTATGAATTGTTAGATTATATTCTAATTGAATTGTTATAGCTTAGTATGAAACTGAGGGCCTGCGTCTTGTGAGCATTCCCTAGCGATTGTAGCAGATGTATCCTAAATGTGAATTATGTGATGTATGGTGGTAGAAATTTTGTTAACTTTGTGATGCTGGAATTTAATGCAAAATAGGCATGGGTTAATATTTGGATTAGGTGCTCATTCTCCTTTTTGTGTAGGTTGAATGTGTGCAGGTGAATTGGCAACAAATTTGAATTTTGTGAATTGGAAAATTAACTATGTTTGACATGGGTTACTATTTGGTGATTTTTAGGAAGATTTTTGGGTTTCGCAAGTCTGAATTTGGTAATTTGTGGACTTGTTGGAATTGAAGATCATCATTTAATTGTTTTACATGAATACTGAATTTATTTAGATAAATGAGGAATTGTGAAGGGTTGTGCAATTTGTTTTGTGCTTTTTCTAGCTGTTTGAAGTGAGCCTTGTTACTAATGGAAATAACACTTGTAGGAACTTGAAAAGAGACAATAAATTGTGCAAATAACATTTCTTTTTCTCGGACCTTGGACCTTTTTTATGCAGGTTGTTACTCCAATTGCACCCTTGAGCCAACAGGTACACCATGTTCCTCCTTTTTGTTGTCTTTTATTTAGTATTCTGCTCTCGCAAGCTTCCTTAAATACAGTAGGGAGCATCACACTATTCTACAATGACCTACCTCATGTATTTAGAGTTTGTTGTTAAGCAGTAGGTTCTATCATATTTTTATGGTCTAATTCTATTGTAATAAAAATAATTTAAGCCTATTATCTCAAATGGTAGAGCTTTGTGCTCACGCATAAAGATGCGGGTTCAAATCCCGCATAGGATAATTTCTTAAAAATTGTTAATTGTGTCATAAATAGAAACTACCTAAGGTCCTAAGGCAATGTGATATGGCTGGTTTCTGAAATTTTTCTTTGCGATAACAATAAGTGACTAGTTTCGGGTAAATGCAAGGGATGATTATGCTCAGACACGAAATCGTGTATTTGATACTTTCCAGTTTCCTTGTTCAATTGTATCCCGATGCGAGCTTTGCAACTAGTTCTAGTTTCAGCCCTAAATCGTTGTAGCAAGTTCTCTGCCTTACCAATCACACGATGCCCTTCCTTTGCACACACATATTTTCTTGAACTTATCAATCCCTCCTTGTTCTTGTTTTCATACTGTCTTCGTACATTAAAACCCATTTTACCTCCATATGCTAGCCAAAACATCCAACTATCATCTATGGAATCAAACACCATACCTACTTGAGGGATCGATCCAAATCGCAGAAGCCTCCATATTGATTGAGTAGCTTCAACGACAACACTCCGAAAGGTAGATAATTGGTTATTGATTGATTAGCTTCAATCACAGATTTACACTACGAAGCCTCCATATAGATGCATAAAATGTTTTTGATTTGTAGTTGATTTGATTAATATGAGTTGATAAATTAATTGGAGGATAATGTGTAAAATTTGATTTTTGAAGATCATACGGTTATGGGTGAATCAAAATTGTTAACTTTTTTAAAATATTATGGGAGGAGGGCCCGGAGTTGGTGGGGTTGGGGATGAGTCAGACTTTTTTGTAAAAAAAAATCGAAATTAATCCCAACCATTGATGTAATCCAATGGTTGAAGATTGACAAACTGCACTACAGTTAATTTAGAACTGGACCGGAGCCGCATCCTAAGGCGATGGGTTTATATGTTTATGGCATAGTGATGGTGGATTGATGGTATATAGATATTAGATATTGGATATCAGCCACGATATCTGATATCTATTATTTGATATAGATAGATATCGATGTTACTTAATATACTTGATATTTGATGTCTAGTGTTTGATATTAACCGATGTCGATATCACTTGATATCTAGATACCGTATCTGAATCTATTTTATATATACCGATTTTGAGGGATATCACTTGATATCAAGATATGAACCAATATCGATATCTCAAAATCAGAACCTTATTTATTTACAAAAATAATATTCTAATTAATTAATTGGGTGGAGTGAAAAGAAATACTACTAACGATCACAACTAATGGTCCAATATTGTAATGATCAAATTATAGTTTTAAGTATCAATGCAAGATTCCCCGGTGCCTTCAAACCGATGGATCATGTAGCGAATTAATCAAATACGGAGTACATTATTAATTTGTGAGGCCTCCAAGCCTGAATAACTAAGCAAATGAACTCCATTAAATAAATAACGAAGATGGAACTAAGTTCTATCGGCGGGAGGAGGCAGCGTTGATGAGAGCGAGGGAGAGAAAGAGGAGGAAGGCCAAGTATGAGAGGCCGACGGAGACGGTGACGCGGTGGCAGAATCCTCCGAAGTAGCCGCAGATGGCCATCCAACCGGAGTGCGAGTTGCCGTGTCGCCCCAAGTTCCCCTCCGCTGTTGCCGCGGCGCTCCCCGCCACCACCACCGTCATCACCACCTGCATCCATTTTCACCCTTTTTAATTACCATTTTAATTACCATCATTCAATTAATCGGCCGGGCGATCTGTTATTTTATTATTTTATTAAATTAACAATAAAAACAGATCAATTACATGGAGTAGTAACAAACCAACTCGATCATTTTTGCTCGCATGGTATTGTTTAATACGAATGGAATTGACGGGATATAAGGAATTGCATTGGCTAATGTGCCACGAATCCCGGTTGGGATTTGAGACTGGCGTGGCGTAAATGGGCATTAATGTAGATATTTTTCCGATCCATCAATAAAGATAATATTGTTCCTACCAAAAAAAATAATAAAGATAATATTGTTATTACTGTACTCGTGTATTTTACGAATCAGCATATTGAAAAAGAGATACTCCACTCGTATGACTGTATGAGTAATTGATTTAAAATCAATTTTATGCTTTTAAAGGAAGGTTAAAATAGAAATAAGAATAATTAAATTATTAATAAATAAATTACGCAAGAAAGTGAAATACTACTTCCGATTCAAAATATACGTCGTTTAACTTTTCAACACGTATTTTAAAAAGATAAAAAACTATATAAAATATCAACTTTTTTAAAATTATTTTTTTACAACTTAATATTTGTTGGTAATAAGTATTAAATTGTAAAAAATAATAATAAAAAATTACTATATTATATAGTTTTAGCTACTTAAAATACGTGTTAAAAAATCAAACAACATGTATTTTGGATATGAGGGAGTAATAAATAAAGAAATATCTTAGATAACAAACATAATAACTCATTAAAATTAGAAAGTTTTTATCATTAATAGTATTTAATGAGTTAAATATCTCATCGGATTTTGTGTGTGTGTACACATTAGAAACCCACGTACAGTAGGAAAGAAAATCTTGCTTTTATGTGTCGGTCTTTCTATCCTATACCCTTAGGAGTTAGGACATAGGATAAGATCTAGTTCCAGCAAGATTCCTTACAAAAAAATAAGTGAACCCTAAGGATTTAATCTAAATTTAGCTAAAGCATTTTAATTATAGATATGTTTTTTTCTAAATCACGAGTGTTATCCTATGCACTTGGGGAATATGATAGAAAAATCGTTTATGTATTGACTTTAGAAATTAATAGGCTGAAACTAGAAAAATAATTTTTGTAAAAGAAATATTTCTTTTTTAGATTGTTTATTGTTTATCCATGGGCACACCTTTAACAAATATTATTTAATGAAGAAGGTAGAAAATCCAAATAGGATTAAAGTTGACAAAAAGATTATCTCAAAAATCAAAATTTTTCATAAATACATGAATTAGAAAGGAAAGTGCACTTTTAAGTTTTAAATAGGTGAACTTTTTTTTTTTGGCCCTTTTAAGTTCAGATTAATTTATTGGTCAGCTTTAAATCTAATTTGGACTGTGATTTAACTTGATCATTTTCCATATACAATGAAAATTTCCACTTGTTTACAACTTAACTTACTTTCATTATATATGTATACTTAAAAAGTCATGCAAATGGAAGCAAGCAGATCAGGAGACTAATTGACTAGTTAATTAGTTACCAGATCATGCAGGAAGAGGTAAAAATAGCCGTTGGAGGTCATCCTCTTAGTAGAGATCACCAGAGAAGCACACAGAGTCAGCAGTGCTAGCCCTCCTGCTACCGCATTTGCATATGCCATGAACCTGCATTTGTGATTTATTAGTTAAGTTCATCACCTGCAATCAGGTTCAATCCTTGTAACAGTATATATGAAGTGGCTTAGGAATACCACCAACTCCTTAAATAGATCATATAGTACTAACGTAATAAAAATGTAGATTGTAGAGCAGCTTTGGCTGGTCGAATTGGAGTAAGAGAAAGAAAATAAAAAAAAGCAAGGGGAGTAATAGATCGGAAAAATTATAAGATAGTTACTTGAAAGAAGAGACGTAGGCGTATTTAGCAACCATGGGGACACCGAAGACCTCGGCGGTTTGGTGGTTGGTGAACATGAGCCAAGCAGAAGCAACGGATGCGCCCACTGCAAGCACCCTAAGGAGAATGGAGATCCCAAATGCAAGCCTTTTGTGTTTACTTTGAGGGCTGTTGTAGTTGTTGGTTTCCTTTTCCATTTTTCCCTAAGGAAGTAAAATTGTTTGATGAAATTACAACTTACAAGCTACCAAAAGGGATATAAATGATGGAATGGCAAGAAATAAGAAGAAATGTATGTGAAGAATGTGGAATAATAAGAGGTGTGTTTAGCTTCTTATAATATAGCTGAGTGGTTGAGAGCGAGACAGAGAGGATTCACAATTGTCTTGTATACTTAATTTTCAAACTACCTTGAATCATTTACAATTTCCAAAAACCTTTCAAAACGAAAGAACAAGAATGAAGAAAAATAAATAATCTATAATCAAACTAATAATTGGGCTTTAAGAAGGTCATTATGATTTTTTTTTTCTTTCAAAATACCCCTTTTAAGTTTTTCATTTTTTTTTAATATTCACAAATATATTCTTTCTCTCTACTATCTTCTCCCAATTTACATAAATTAATTACCCTATCAAATAGAGTTATCACATATTCTAACATCTTAAAAAATATTCTATTATTACATATACTAAAATCGATGCATTGGTGCCTGCGTGGCGACATTTGAGTGAATTTGCCTACGTGGCAGCGTGTAAGCGCGTCTCGTAGAACTTCTCATGTCAAAAAGGAAATCTAATAAAAATAAGGGGAATTTGCTAAAATAACCCCTTTGGGTGAAACCCTTGCACGACTAACCCCATCCGGAAAAAATTTGCAGAATTCCGGATATCCGGTTTTTTGGTTCAACCGGTAGCAGGTTAGTGGGGGAGACTGGACAGTGTGAGTTTGACAGCTGGACAATTGAGAGAGGGAGAGAGAGAGAGAGAGAGACGGAAAAGCGAGGAAAAGACAGAGAGAGAGAGAGAGAGATAGAGTCTGCAAGAGAGAGAGGGGGAGAAAATCTTGAGCATTATTGACAAGACAGGTAGAAAGAGGGAAAGAGATGGAGCAGCTGGCTACAGTAAAGCCAAAGGGAACCAATTGTTCCCGCCCAGGGATGGCGCCAAAAAAAAGGGAAAAGGGAGGGAGGAGGGGGAGGGTATATAAGCATTGAAGAATTTCCGAGGGAAATCATTCGTCCCCATTAATGAATTGCAGGGGAAATGGAACTTGAAGAAGGAGAATGGCCGGCGTGTGATTTGAAGAGAGAGGGTAGATGTCCAATGATGTGTGGTCTATATAAGGAGATCAGAGAAATTATGGGCGTCACTTTTATTCACAAAATCTGAAGAAAGAGAGAGAATCCATTGAAGAAGAAGCAAGTGAGCCTGGGTTCAGTAAACGGTTTACTTGTACGAAGCCACTTTTCACTGGACAATTAAGTCATACCCACTGGACACGTGTTGAAAGTTACTGGACATTGCTCTGGTCGGACATAAAATGGGTAAGTGTTGTCTCTATGTATGGTGAGTGTTGTTCATATGTATTACTGCAGTACAAATTAATTTCTGGCTCCCTATGTAATGCAACAGGGGAAAAATCATCAGTTTGTATCACTGTATTGTTTGGAGGATGGTGGGCGTGTGAAGGCGGCACTTGGGTCTTCACGGGAACAAGGAGCCAGAAAGCCATGCTGGTGGACGAAAGGATTGACTATGTAAATCTGAAGAAACAGGTGATGGACAAGTTTAATGTCGATGGGAGGAGGAATGATGTGGAGCTCACATATGTAAAGCCAAAGAAGGAAGGGTCCAGGCCGTTTGCTATCGGGGATGACGAAGACTTGGAGGCCTACAAGTTTGTAAACGGGCTGTCTGGAGAACGAAATTGGCCTGTCGACCTCAATGTCTCCCTACGACGCAAGGTTGGTGGAGACGTGCCCAAAGCACAAGAATCGACAACGGATGACTCAAACGGTGGTGGTTTGTCTCCTGCATGCTTGGATGAAGTTGTAGTGCCGTTAACTGGTCCGCCCGTGACCCAAGAAGATCACCCAAATACAGATCTCCCCTTGAGGCTTGACGGAGAAGACGAAGATTTGGGAGAAAAAATTGTCGAGGTAAACCAAAAGGATGTCCAGTTGGAATCATCGGATGTCCAGTTAACCCAAACATTCGTCCAGTTACAAGAGACTTCTAACCAGTTAGGGATAAGTGAGGAGTTGGAGTTTGCGAAGTGGGAAAAGAATGCCGACGCAGTTAAACGTGGGAAGCAGGTCATATATGTCAGCAGTGACATGGAAGATGGAGCCATTGACCTTGGTAGCTCCTCCGACGAGGATGATGCAATCCCAAAAGTGGTTAAACCTAAACACGGTAGTTCTAGTCCGACGAAGTCTTGGTCATGGGATTATGAGGCGGAGCGAGCGGTGAGGGAAGTCAATGAAGCATACGAAAGACGAAAATGGAAGTCGACAACTTCTCCGAAGCCTGCTGGCATGAAAGTGAACCAATGGTGGCGGGGAACCCATTGGATCCCAGCCAGTGCGGTATTAAGCTTCGGGAGGGACAAACGTTTCGGAGGAAGGAGGATGTGCAGGAACTCGTAGCGTGGGCGGGTCTGACTCGCTGCTTCACGACGAAGGTGAAGAAGTCAACGACGATCTTGTATGTTGTAGGGTGCGCTACTCCCAAGTGCAAGTGGTCATGTCGGGCTTCGACTTACAAGGGAACGGGGTTATGGAAGATCCGAAAGCTTGTGGACGAGCACACGTGCTCGCTGAACGAGGCGGTCAGACAAAAACAGAGTGCGTCATACACGCAGCTGGGACGGCGCATTGTCGAAAGGTATATGACCCAATACGTAAAACTTAACTGGACTCTTGCCTAAATTCCACTGGACATATAGATATATAAACTGGACATACCTTTGTAGTAACTGGACACAAAACAATAGTAACTGGATAACAACCTATATACACTGACCATACGTTATTTAAACTGGATACACAACTATCTTAACTGGACACACAACTATCTTAACTGGACACACACTTGTTTGTGAATGGGCACGTGCAGTTTCGGACGGTCAAAGAAGCGCCTCGATCCAGACCAAGTGCAGAGGATGATGAAGTCGCAGCTGGGGGTCACATGCAGCTACTGGAAGGCGCGTCGAGCCGGGTTGAGTGCAAGGGACAATGTGTACGGAACGGACGAGGAAAGCTATCGGAGCATGTACTCGTACATGTACATGCTGGAGCAGGCCAACCCTAGAACGTACACGAGGATAGAACGCGACACGTAGGGGCGATTCAAGTATGCGTTTTTTAGCCTTGGAGTGTGGCAGAGGGCTATCCCCAACCTACGAAAGGTCAGTCCTTCCTTAAATGGAACATGACGCTCATTTACTCTAAACATGACGCCCATACTAATACGACATGACATATGTTTGATTTGACATGACAACTTTAACGCCTCAAGATGTTTATTCTCCCGGTTATATCGGTGGACGAGAGCTTCTTGAAGGGGAAATTTTGAGGGTGCTTGCTATTTGCAACCGCACAAGACGCTAACCACCGCATTTACCCCATCGGCTTCGCCATGGTTGACGGCGAGAATGATGGGTCTTGGGGGTTCTTTTTCAGGAAAATGTTGCGTGTCGTTGAAGACACGACTGATCTGGTGTGGGTATCTGACAGCCACATGAGCATCCTGAAGGACATACGGGATAGCTACACATTCGCGAAGCACGGCATACGCACATATCATTTATTTCAAAACGTCCGTTTCCGATTCAAGTGCGGGGGCTTGGAATACGAGTTCATGACGATGTGTAAAGCTTACACGTACGAGGAGTTCCAGGTGTTGTACGCGGAGTTCTGTGCACGGGTTCCCGGAGCGGGCCAATATCTGAAGGAGGCCGGGTTCAGCAACTGGGCAAGGGCTTTCTACGCTGGGAATAGGTACAACATCACAACCACTAATAACTCCGAGTGCTTGAACTCGGTGTTCAAATATCCTAGGGATTTGCCGCTAACAGCCCTTGTAGATGCCATCCTTGAGACCGTCGGCACCTGGTTCGCCAAACATAGGAAGACAAGCGCCGAGCAGGGGAAAGTCGTAAGCGACTGGGTTAGTAACGCCATGAGTTCAAGGTACTCAAGGGAACCTCCACCTGGCTTGTAAACCTAACAGGACGTTTATGCAGCTGCAGACGCTTCAACGTCGACCAGTACCCATGCGCGCACGCAATGACAGCATCCCAATTGCACGGGACGGATGTGTACTCGCTCGTCAACGACTTGTACAAGGTAGACGCGTGTCGTGCGTGCTACAAGGACGTGATCTACCCAGTCCCGTCGCTAGAGACTTGGAGGGTACCCGAGGCAATCGCCAATGAGACTTGCCTCCCCCCACATATCAAGGTACGCCCTGGTAGGCCGAAGACATCTAGGTACCCGTCTCAGTGGGAAATAAAGTTCCCGAAACGGCGCCGCACCTAGTTACCGGCCGCCCCATACTTGGTCGATCATAATGATATTACATGACGGGCACATATTTTGACATGACATATAATGGGTAAGACATGACGGGAACATATTTTGACATGACATATTATGGGTAAGACATGCCAGTAGGTATTTAACACGTTTTGTGATCAGGGCTAACTTATTCGGAAATGTTATCGCTCCCCCTTTTACATTGAAGTATGAACTTCGCCCGTGTTTTGTTATTAAGGCTTGTTGGGCCTGGGTGCAGCTATTTCAGTTTGTACATGACATGCAGTTATATTAACTTGCCAGGTGATATTTTGGACATGACATGTTCTAATTGTGCATTGTTCACTGGAAAAGAGGACGATGTAAATATATAAGTGTCAACCATCGTACGACCTACATGATAACAGAGTTTCAAAAACAACATGACATTATAGTTTCAAAACCTGAGCCCTAGGTTTCCCAAAACGACATTCCGTCGGTACCAAAGTCAACCAAATTAAATCCTACAAAAGCACAAATGTTCAACCCACAAATAACATGTCCAGACAACAGTACAACCAACAATGTTCTTGTAATTGGAGACGGAGGCAATGACTACTGAGGATCGGGGCTGGGTCGGAAGGCATCGTGGTAGATGGCTACACAGAGGACTAGACGGTAGGCATCGATAAAGGTTTCGTCCACCCCTTTGTATACGCGGTCGCCTGATGCGAGCATCTGCATGAAACGGATAGCGTAGGGGCCGGAGTCTCCTCTGCGTCGAAACAAGTATATGTGTCAAACATAATGCGCATCAATTACACTATAAATCACAAGATGGACAGCGACGACTTACGATTGCTTGTTCTGAGGGATCCCCTTCACACGGTTGTACTTGAACGGTTGGGGCAGTTTCCCTGCATGCTTGCCGTGCAGCTCTTGGTGGCCATCCATCAGCGAGGGCAGGGTGTGCGTGATGGGCTTCAGAAGGCCGGCCAAATGTCGCTCAGGAGTCAGACGAGTTTCCGAATCATACACCCTAACAGTCCACTCGGCCAGGTTGATCTCCAGCGCAACCCACTAGTTGTCCTTCAGATTCCAGGGGGCCAACACACGGTCGACGTTGGCCCAAGGCTTCGGACACCTCTCAGGCAACATACCGCTGAAGTATTACTCCAACTCCTCGGCGACGTTCGCGCCGGTATGTCTCTGCAGTAGTACCCCGAAGTAGGGGTCGACGACTGCGACGCCTGCGTACTTCGACTCGTTGGCTACCTCCTTTCGAAGGATGCCGCATGCGTCGTCGATATGTTGCAAACAAGGAACACGTGTCCAGTCAACAACAACATTGTCATGTTATCGGAGCACGGGTGGGCGGATTTTACCTCTGAGCCCACCATTTTCTTTGGCGTTTTCAGGTCACCGAAGAAATTAGGGTTGCTCAAAATCAGGCCCGACCCGAAAACCGAGTCGAAACCGAACCGAAAAAGTCGGTTTTGGGCCGGCCCAATATTTTTCGGTTCGGGCTTCGGTCCTTAAAAAATAAAAATTCGGTTTCGGGCCGAAAACCGCAACCGAACCGAAATTTTCGGTTTTGTCCCGAAAAAACCGAGTTTTAATTTTATTTTTTTTGAAACCCTAAAAGTCACTGGTTGGAGTGGCAGCTTTCTTTATTTCCTTCTCTCTTTCACACGTAGAGGCCGGTGAACACTCCAAACAGTAGAGACCATAGCCCAGCCGCTGAACTGCCACCGCCACACTCCAGTCGAGACTCGAGACCCTCTCCCGTCGCCGCCACACTCCAGCACAAACCCCTCTCGGCCTCTCGCTCTCTTGTAGTCTTCCTCTTCAGTCGCCCGCAAAAGAAGAAGCCCTATTGCCCGCCGTCGCCGTCGACCACTGGTGCTGGTGTTGCTCGCCTGCCCTCCGTCCCCTCTCCCACAGCCACTAACGAATCTCAATCCCTCGAATCTGAATCCCGTTGCTTGATCTCCCATTTCGATGGATTCAAAGACGACATCGATGGCTTGTACGAATGCTTCAAATGCGGTGCGGTGTCTCTCCTACTGGTACCCTCCCTCACACTTTTGATTGGATTTCGAAGGCTTATAGACTAGCTTGTGCATTTTCCGCTTGAAGTACCAACAATCATCGATCTATGTCGGATTTATATGACTGAATTTCAACAGTGGTAGTAATTGGAGGAAGAATAGTAGAAATTTGAACTTCAATTTGTAGAAACTAGATTTTTATTTCGCTTTGAATGAATGAACTAAGAGGTGGCGCTGAATATTGAGTGAAATTGAGGTTTCTTGAACAACGAAGGTGTATTTGGGATGAAAGCCGACATATTAGCCAACTCGATTTTTTCCGTGTTATTAGGCATCAAAAGTCGACATTGGTAGTAATTGCCTATTGTGACAATAGGCATCAAAAGTCTATTGTGGCAGATTTTTTCCGTGTTATTAGATCGCGTTGCATTTGGTCTATTGTGGCGGTTTTTCACCAAAGTGAAAAACCGCCACAATAGATTTTAAAACCGCCACAATAGATCAATCTAATGTTAGTTTTTACCTATTTTATGCAACAACTTGATGAGCAAAAGTAGCGGTTTCTAAAGCCTATTGCTATGATTTTATGATCAAATGCAGCGGTTTATAAAAGCCTTTTTGGCCAAAGGTGGCTGTTTATTTCGTGCTTATTTGATTTTGTTCATTTGAACGTACCTATTTTCCATGGTATTATATGATTATCCATAAAGAAGTAATTAACGTGACAGATACGTCACATCACATGACATTACCATTAACACGACCTACCTAAGGGGTTGTCTGTTTCGTGGGTGCTTCTGGCTCGGAGATGGTTGCCGAGGCCCCAGGCCATTTGCCCTCAGTCTTAGAGCCCTCAACTAATACCTCATCCACATTATCCCGGTTCTGCTACATGACAGCATATTATAGTTAACATGACAACTAACGTACATCACATGACACTCGACGTCAGATGGCTTACCTCGGCGGTTGTGACGGGGGTGGCTGATACTTGCTCAACACCGGTTGCTGTTACCATTTCCCCTTGTCCTGTGCTCTCAGTCTGACCCTTTTCCTTCAACACTTCATCACCCTACGCAAATATGCGAATGAACTTAGTGTCGACACCATTATGAACACTGACATCGCAATACGACAGGGATGACTTACCCATCTCCTTCATATTATGAGTTCGTGCCACCGTCATTCACAAAACTGACATCACGGTTTCAGTTAGAGTACTTACCTCAAAGGTTGTCTTGGTGGTTTCATCTCCATCTGCATCGTTACTCGATTTCTGGCCCATTTCCTTAACAATTTCCTCACCCTACCCAAATATGGGAAAGGTATGTTACCATGACGCCTATATTGTTATACATATATTGTTACACATGACGGTTATGGATACTGACATGAAAAATTGAACATCTTACCTCCTTCGACTGCAACGCAACATCTTCGGTTTCCTCCCCATAAGCTACATGCCTGTCCTGCGAGTGTGTCACCTCGTCCTCGCCTTGCTTCTTCCCCCTCACCTCGGATCTCAGCTCTTGCATCGCTGCCTCAACCCTTTGCATCCTCTCGTTAAACGTTGCCAATATGCTCGTCCCCAAATCATCCATCTTAGACAAAATCCTTGACACATTCACTTGGGTAGCCGTCGTACTTCCCTCACCCTGCGTGCCTGACCCGGATGCTTCCGTCGTGCTCAGCCCATGTTTCGCTTTATACTCCACCACGAGGTCGTCGAAGAACTTATTCGACTTCTCTCTCTCGAACATGACGACAAGGATAACCCCCTTCCTCACCTCCTCGACATCCGGGAGAAGGACTGTTCGAGCAGCGTCCACCTCGCCGAACATGTCCAACACGTCCTTCGACTGCTGGATGAGGGAGGCAAGAGTATCGTACATGATATAGTGCTCTTTCGCCTTATACCGCAGGCACCGAGGGTAGATTATGCCTTCACTAGTGGCAGCATGTTGTAGGAGGAAAATCGAGAATGCAAATAGATAATAGTAAGATAGGCAAACCAGATTCCGTCCCTTGCAAATGATTACAAGACTTCCTCCCGATAAAGTAGTGGGAAGTTAGGATCGATCCACGAGGAAACGTGTCAGCGGATCCTAGGCAGCGGTGGAATCTCACGGTAGATGTCGACTTCAGAGGTACTCGGCCTCGAGTTAGGTTACTCAACAGAAGGTCAGTACAGTCGCACAGTGCAGCAGCAGTCACGGGTTTTAGTCGATCTCGACCAAGCCCTACTCGAGATCGAGTAAGATTGTCGACGTCGATGAATCCTTTGTCGATCACCTGCACACAGAAGCTACAACGATTCTGGAATCGAAGATCAGTAACTCGAGATCGACCAAAGTTGGTCGAGATCGAGTAAGACATAAAGTAAAAACAAAACAAATTAAAGGCAAAGGCTTTGGGGCTCTCGAAATAAACCGTATGTAAAAGACTTCCAATATTGGGGTTTGCAACAACAATAACCAAACATGTATAAGGCAAGATTAAAAAAGATAATCATGCAATCGCATCGAAGGATCAAGCTTTCGCCTTTTCCAACAATTAGACAACCCTTTCGAGAAACCCTAATTATATCTACCGATTTTATGTGTATAATCCAAGTTGTTAACATAGATCTCCATTATATGGGAAATAAACACAAAAAAGTAGTAGATGCTCAAGACATGATAAAAGTCGGATCTTTACCTCAGACACGCATGGCTATCGTCGGGCTCGCCCCAACCCTAGAAGTTGGTGGACTACTCGCGCTTCATCACAACCTCAGACATTGATTGAAAGGAAATAACAACTTGCATTAAACTAAATTCAAAGCCTTTACAATCCCGGCACTCCAACTCTCGTTGAACGCCAAAACCCAAAAACCTTTGAACTCCTAAAACTTCTCTGTGAACTACTTCTCTAGCTGTGAATTGGATGATCCCTAAAATCAGCCCCATGGGCTTTATTTATAGCCTTCTACTCCTTGCTATTCAAGGATAGAATATCTCTATCTATATCTAAATATATATCTAAAAGCTTAATGATAAATAAATACCATAAAAGAATTAAATCTAAAGAGGAAATTTATATCTAAAAGTCTTCAAGTGGATAAATCTTCTCTTCCATGATGGATCTTGATAGAATTGGATAGAACTCGGCAATTTTCGGCTGCAAGGAATCCCAATCCGAGTAGGATAGCTCAAAACGCGTAACGCGCTCCCGGACAGCTTTCCTCGATCTCGAGTAGAATGGTGTCGTCGACTTCAGTGGCTCGGCGTCTCGGCTAGCAGGTCCTCGACATGTTCGGACATGTGACTTTGGGTTTGTCGATATCGAGGAGTTTCCTCGATATCGAGTAAAATTTGCTCGAGCCGTCTTCTTTTTCGTCATCTCGAGTTCTCCTCTCCTCGACAAGCTCAAATCGAGTTTCTGGTTTGGTCGATCTCGACCAATTTGGTCGATCTCGAGTAAACTGTCAGCTTTCAGCATTCTGCGTTGTTCTTGAAACGCACTTTCCTGAGTCCTTGTTCGTCGTATTGACGCATATGAGCATGCGTTGGAAAGCTCTTTTCGAGGGATACAGCTCTTATGAAGACATCAAAGCTTGATTCAGAATGATGGATGTCGAAATATAGTCTTCCCTTAAGCTGCACCATCCTTAGCTTCTCCATGAGTTTCCTTTAAGCTCCAAAAGTGCGCCCGATTTCTGCGAAATATAACAAAAACTAGTGTAGACTCCATAATTTGGTAAATAAGCATAAACTACATAGATTTTGTACTATCTTAACCCAAATGCATGAAATGCATACAAAAATCAATATAAAAGGTAATGTAAACATGGCATAAAACATGGACATCAAATCACCCCATACTTAAGCTTGCTTGTCCCCAAGCAATAACTTGGATGGTCATTCAGGGGAAGTAATTAAAATTCTCAACAACCTAGATTCATTCTTATATAACCCTGCAATCAATTATCATCCTTGAAAAGGTACTAGTGCCACAAATCCATGCATGTGCAAATTTAAAAGCAACGTCTACTCACAAAAGGAGGGCTATGCAAAACGATCTATGTGACAAAGCATTAATAATCAAGAGGACTTTAATTAAGCTTAAAAAGGAGTAGATTTGGTAAAAGGCTAAAGGTGGGCAATATTTGGTTATATGGTGCTAATGATCCGAGGAAATAGAGTATTTCCAAATTGAATTTCCACATTCCTTCTTTATAAGAATCATTACCTTTCATAATGCTTTTATCCATAATAATGCTTTTACCTCTCTAACCTCAGCACTGCCTTCTCGCGAGTCACAAACATGGGTGTCATGAATGGCCCCGGATACTTAGTGCTTCGGACTCCTCACTTTGTGTCCCATCTCGCCAAACTATTATTTCGACGAGCAGGGTCGATCTTTGATCGGATTTTCTTTCACTCATTAAATTTTCCATATATTTCAAACACTTCCGCCAAACTCCAATAATGATAATAAAAACACAAACACCATATGATAATCTCCATTATGTAACATCATTCTCAACATAATCCCAGATGAGGTAAAGAATGGGAAATTATTTAGAATACATGGAGCAATAATATGAAATAAGGCATAAATATGGCTTTGTGAAATGCATAAGCATAGGTAACGGCTAGGAATATAACAATATGAGCATTATATGGAAATATAAAGTCCTCCATCCTCTTATCATGCAACATGTCAAAAGCAACATCAAATTTTACCTACTTTCATGGTTTTCCATAAAAATATGCACTTTATTTTGACTTCCCTTTACTAGGCAATTTCATGCTATATCTCTAATGAATCTAATTTTGCATCGTCGAGTTAAATTAAATTCCATGACACTATTTCTTGAACAATTTACAAGCTATGGGAGATGTCTCATAATTTTTTAGTTTTAGCTTTATGCATAAAAATTTAAAATTTACCCAAAATTCACCATGTAAAACCAAAAACAAGAATAAAAATATATGATAATGATAATGAGCTCTTCCCCCAACCCATACTTAAAATATACAGTGTCCCCACTGTATAAAATTTAAATAAAAACAAGGATAAAGGAAGGAACTCACCGAATAACGCATCGAGGAAGGTAGATCAGTTCAGGTCGAGTAAACTGTTTGTCGATATCGAGTACAATACTCGATATCGAGGAGCTGTCGTCTGCGTCCAGTGGCTTCTGAAGTCGAGGAGCTTCTGGGTTCGGTCGATATCGAGTTGGCCTACTCGATATCGAGTAACTTCTGGGCTGCTCCTCTTAGTCGTTGTTGACTTGGCCTTGGTCGATTCCGACTGTTTTTCAGGGACTTCTTCATTCCACCTTTCGCAATCCTTTTATGCTTGCCAACCTAAAAAGTGTTAAATTGCACACAAAAGCAAGACTTTCCACATGAAGTATTCTAAACTAAACAAAAACCAAAAAAAAAAACCAAAAGTTTCAAAGTCCCAAAATTCATAAAGTCTTATATACATGCTCTAGATTTTAGAGTCGCTAGGCTGACTTCTCCGTTTGTGCTCAAGGACCATTAATGTGGGCCCCGCTTATTCATGACCCTTCTCCTGGATCGTCTAGGTCTTGATGGTAGTATGCAAGCTCAGCTGACAGGTGGTTGCTTGCATAATCCTCCTTTTCTTTCTTCTTTTTCTTCCCAGCTCTCAGTTTCTGCAGATTCTCACGCCACGGGGCCTTACCTCCCCTTAAATTATTGATAATTTTCTTAATGGACTGAGGAGGGGTAGGATGCATACCTGAACTTACCTTTTCGGGCCCAAAACAGAAATCTTCGGGCTTGGGGTTAGTCGATATCGAGGACGGCTGATCGATATCGAGTACAGGGACCCCATACTTAGGCTCCTGGCAAGTTTGTGGCTCAGCAGAGGAAGTCGATGTTGATGAAGGGTGGTCGAGATCGAATAACATCTTACTCGAGATCCAGGAGTCCTTGTCGATCTCGAGTTGGCTTCTGGCGTCTTCCTCCGTTGTTTGCTCGGTTCCATGGTTGCTGATGCTTTTCACCTTCAGCCATGAAATTTCCTCCTTTGTAGGGCCAAAGGAGAAATCGAAGACCTCATCGCCTATGGTGAAGGTGAGCGATCGCTGTTTGTCAGTAATCTTGGCATCTGCAGTAGCTAAGAATGGTCTACCAAGAATAATAGGGCTAGTAGGATCTTCAGCCCAGTCTATAATAAGGAAATCTACTGGAACAAAGAATTTACCAACCTGGACAGGGACATTTTCAACTATACTTGTAGGAATGACTACTATATTGTTTGCCATGTATAGTTTGGCATCCACAGGTTCTATGCATCCTATCTTTACCTTCCGCCAAATTGATAAGGGCATCATGCTCACACTTGCTCCTAAATCACATAAGGACTCATATTTATATTGGCCAAATACCACAGCAACAGAAAACTTACCAGGGTCAGGTCTCTTTTCAGGGAAGTGGAGTACTTTGCATTCGACGGCGATCTCTGAGATGGATCGCTTCTTACTCAGGATTTCTTTTAGGAATTTGACATATCTTGGCATCTCTTGCAGGGCTTCTGTAAAAGGAATAGAAACATTCAGTTCTCGAAGCATATTAACAAAACATTTAAACTTACCTGCAGTGGGATCTTTCAGTGCTTTGGATGGGAAAGGCAATGTCTTTTTCTGCTTTGGAGCCAGATCAGACGTCGGAGGTGTTGTAGAGTCGTCGACCTCGGCCTGCTTCTCCTCGATATCGACAAGAGCCTCCCTGATATCGACTAAGGTTGTTGATCTCGGGTTGTTGGGTTGTGCAGTGGAGTCCGAGCTGGGCTTCTGGTCTGTCTCGAGGAGATGTTGGTCGATATCGAGTAAAGGCTCCTCGATATCGAGTTGCTTCTGCTCGTTTTCGAGTTGCTGCTCTGCTTTGTCTTGGTGCTTCCCGACCTCTGGCTCGTGTAATTGGTGCCCACTCCTTAGTTTTATAGCAGCGACATGTCCGGTTTTCCCTTTAGGGTTTGGTTCTGTTTGCCCAGGGAGTTGTCCGGATGGTCGTGGAATTTGTGCCGCGAATTGACCCATTTGGGTCTCAATGTTTCTCTTCCAAATATCCAGCTCTCCAAATCATGTGCTGGAGCTGATTATTGATGGCGTTTGTAGACTGTTGCTGTTGCGCCTGATTCCGGCACATCTCTTCGAGGATTACCTGTAGCTGATCTTTTTGCTGATCCCTTTCAGGATGTCCTGGAGCTCTGAATGGTGGAGGGTTCCTAGGGGCACCATGGTTCCACTGTGGTTGATGGAACCTTTGATCCCTCATATAGCGATTGGGACCCCCTGCATAAGCTATCTCCTCATGTATTTCTGCTAGCCTTACATGTTCCGTGTGTGGGCACTCAGTAGTGGTATGCCGATGTGAACCACATTCAATGCAAGGTTGGTTAGCAGAAAGAAATTTGACTTGTTTAAAGAGCTTACGATTTTGATATCTGTAGAACTGCTCTTTGACATCTGGATCGATTTCTTTGGAAGGCTCGTAGAGAGGCATGGATGGGGCTGGCCTGGCGTAAGCGTTCTCCTCATAATTTGTAGGAGCCTAATACTTGTTGTCGTAATTAGTGAGTTTGTCCAGTATACCCCATGCGTCAGCTGGTTGCATCGTTAGAAACTCATAGCGCGTATACTGGTTGATCTTATCTTTAGTGATCAGATCAAGAGAATTGAAGAAGATTTCCTGAATCACATAGGGTGGTTGTCCATGGGTAGCGCATGATCGCAACAGGTCCTTATATCGTTCCCATGCTTTTGCCAGCGGCTCCCCAGGCTTCTGTTTGAAAGTTGTGATCTTTTGGCGGAGGAGTGCTGTCTTGGCAGGAGGAAACAATTTGTCGAGAAATTCCTGCTCCACTTGAGCCCATGTTGTGAGGGTTCGCGGTTTCAGTCCTTCTAGCCACTTCAATGCAGGACCAGCGAGAGACCATCAGAAGGCCTTCATCTTGACATATTCCAGAGTAGTACCTTCACAAAGAGTACGACACATTTCAGAAAAAGTGGTAATATGCTCAAGATGACATTCATTAAATCTTCCGTAGAAGGCATTATTTTTAAGCTCAAGAAGAAAAGGAGTGTGAATTTCAAAATTATTGTCAGGGATTAGAATGGCCGATTCAGGCACGACGAGAGTCGGATGCATGTAATCCTCTGCAGTGGTAGGGTATTGTGGAAGCTCAGCTTCTGCTTGCCTTCTTCGCTCCTCTTCATGTTGCCTTCCTGCTCTCTCAGCGGCGATAGTAGTATCCTTGGTGGCTAACTCCCTTTGGAGCCTTTCGATCAATTCCGCTTGTGTTTCAGCAGTTGCCATAGCTCTTTTCAGCCTAGAATGGACGTGTATAAGACGTTTCGGGTCGTCTAAGGCGTCAAACTCATGTGGTTGACCAAAACGGCGCATACACCTGTAAAATCAAAGCTCAAAGAGAAACGTGAGATCTGACTACCTAAGGCGCGAATAATAGCTTCCCCGGCAACGACGCCAATTTGTTGTAGGAGGAAAATCGAGAATGCAAATAGATAATAGTAAGATAGGCAAACCAGATTCCGTCCCTTGCAAATGATTACAAAAGTAGTGGGAAGTCAGGATCGATCCACGAGGAAGCGTGTCAGCGGATCCTAGGCAGCGGTGGAATCTCACGGTAGATGTCGACTTCAGAGGTACTCGACCTCGAGTTAGGTTACTCGACAGAAGGTCAGTACAGTCGCACAGTGCAGCAGCAGTCGCAGGTTTTAGTCGATCTCGACCAAGCCCTACTTGAGATCGAGTAAGCTTGTCAACGTCGATGAATCCTTTGTCGATCACCATGCACACAGAAGCTACAACGATTCTGGAATTGAAGATCAGTAACTCGAGATCGACCAAAGTTGGTCGAGATCGAGTAAGACAGAAAGTAAAAATGAAACAAATTAAAGGCAAAGGCTTTGGGGCTCTCGAAATAAACCGTATGTAAAAGACTTCCAAGATTGGGGTTTGCAACAACAATAACCAAACATGTATAAGGCAAGAGTAAAATAGATAATCATGCAATCGCATCGAAGGATCAAGCTTTCGCCTTTTCCAACAATTACACAACTCTTTCAAGAAACCCTAATTATATCTACCGATTTTATGTTTATAATCCAAGTTGTTAACATGGATCTCCATTATATGGGAAATAAACACATAACAAGTAGTAGATGCTCAAGACATGATAAAAGTCGGATCTTTACCTCAGACACGCATGGTTATCGTCGGGCTCGCCCCAACCCTAGAAGTAGGTGGACTACTCGCGCTTCATCACAACCTCAGACATTGATTGAAAGGAAATAACAACTTGCATTAAACTAAATTCAAAGCCTTTACAATCCCGGCACTCCAACTCTCGTTGAACGCCAAAACCCTAAAACCTTTAAACTTCTAAAACTTCTCTGTGAACTACTTCTCTAGCTGTGTATTGGATGATCCCTAAAATCAGCCCCATGGGCTTTATTTATAGCCTTCTACTCCTTGCTATTCAAGGATAGAATATCTCTATCTATATCTAAATCTATATCTAAAAGCTTAATGATAAATAAATGCCATAAAGGAATTAAATTTAAAAAGGAAATTATATCTAAAAGTCTTCAAGTGGATAAATCTTCTCTTCCATGATGGATCTTGATAGAATTGGATAGAACTCGGCAATTTTCGGCTCCAAGGAATCCCAATCCGAGTAGGATAGCTCAAAACGCGTAACGCGCTCCCGGACAGCTTTCCTCGATCTCGAGTAGGCTTATTCGATCTCGAGTAGAATGGTGTCGTCGACTTCAGTGGCTCGGCGTCTCGGCTAGCAGGTCCTCGACATGTTCGGACATGTGACTTCGGGTTTGTTGATATCGAGGAGTTTCCTCGATATCGAGTAAAAGTTGCTCAAGCCGTCTTCTTTTTCGTCATCTCGAGTTCTCCTCTCCTCGACAAGCTCAAATGGAGTTTCTGGTTTGGTTGATCTCGACCAATTTGGTCGATCTCGAGTAAACTGTCAGCTTTCAGCATTCTGCGCTGTTCTTGCAACGCATTTTCCCGAGTCCTCGTTCGTCGGATTGACGCATATGAGCATGCGTTGGAAAGCTCTTTTCGAAGGCTACAACTCTCATGAAGACATCAAAGCTTGACTCAGAATGATGGATGTCGAAATATAGCCTTTCCTTTAGCTGCACCATCCTTAGCTTCTCCATGAGTTTCCTTTAAGCTCCAAAAGTGCGCCCGATTTCTGCGAAATATAAAAAAAACTAGTGCAGACTCCATAATTTGGTAAATAAGCATAAACTACATAGATTTTTTACTATCTTAACCCAAATGCATGAAATGCATACATAAATCGATATAAAAGGTAATGTAAAACATGGCATAAAACATGGACATCATAGCAAATTGTCTTGCAACTAGGCGCAGAGCCTCGTACACCCACAACTACAAACAAACAAAAAAAGAAAAACAGGTGATTATATGTCAACACTTTGCATTTAATCGTGTTCAGTTTGCATTTTACAATGCACAGTTCCTATGTCTAGTTATCATGAGTCAGTGTCCAGTTTAAATCACTATTTGTCATGTGAGCTTTATGTACATACCTGGAATGCAAGGGGGAAGCCGGCTAACAAGTACGACGAGCGAGAGCTGCTAACCCTGTGCTGGACCTTGCGCTCAACAACCCGGTAGAGGAACTCGTGGATTCGTTCGTAGCACAGTCGCCCCCACGGGTAACGCAAGAACGCCTCAGTGTCAGACACCATGTTAACAACCCACCCTTGAATAAAGTTGCGGGGTTCCTTCGAAAAGACCACCGCCTCCACCAGCATTATGAGCGCGAACTTAAAGCGCTTGGCGACGGAACGCTCGAACTTCATCGCCACTTTGTACTCCGTCTCGAACTGCTCCATCCTCATCTTCTCCACCCGTAGGAACTCTAAGCAGGCAGCCTTGTCTGCCTCAGTGTCCACGGTCCGCATCACGTTTACCGAGCACTTCAGTCCGGTCACTAGCGCGAACTCCGCGATGGAGAACCGAACTATGGACCCCTGGATCATGTACCAGGTTTCATACTCCTTTTTCGACCGCAGCTACCGCTGCAGGACGTAGTGGACTAGTTGTGCTGAGAACTCAACTTTGGCATCGAGCCTCGCAATGCCGCCAAACTGGCTTTCACACAGACGCTTCCAGTCTGAGGCGCTCAGGTACTGGTCTAGCTTTGCAAGGACCTGGGGCTTGGCGTATTGGTTGCACCTACACTTGAAATGCTGTTCCTCAGGGACGGCATATATTGCCTGCACAATGGGGTGAAATGTTAGAGCGACTCATTTGTACAACACTCTACCCTTGATCAACACTACCCAAACCATACCTCGCCTGTTATCGGTGTCTGCGTTATCCTTCTTTCTCCTGAACCACCCATTTTCTTGTTTGATACCTTGCAGGTTAGGGAGCAATCGATACTTTAGCATTCTTCAAACAATTGCACATTTTCATCACACTAGTCACAATGCACATGACGGTTAGCTCATTTAACATGTCATGTGACCATTTTAACATGACAGACACCATATCTTACCCTATACTTATCACACTCCAAGTAAATTTCTAGCCTTACCATATCTTACCATATACTTATCACCTGAGCATTGTAACCATTTTATAGCTTCCAAAAAAATATACGTCGCGCAATTTTCCATTTAAACATTACAGGAAACCTATTAAACATGCCAACTAAATATTCAGAACATGACATGTTACAATGTAACAGCATTTACATTCAATAACTTGTTCCTGAATTTTTTTTACACACATAAAGGTTCCCCGATTTCCCTTTATCTATAAAAATCTATCCAATTTCCCCAATCTCCCCAATTTCCCCAATTCCCACATTTTCCCCAATTTCACCAATTTCCCAAAATTTCACACAATACATGTATCGATTTCCCCTAATTTGCTTCCCCATTCAAGGCCTTTACCATATCATCACCGCAATGGTACTTCCCTTCTCTCCCCGACTCGAACACCCCCCGTTCCCACATTTCCACCCATTGTTTTCATACTTGACGTCGGTTACATCCCACATGACAGGGGCGGATATTCCACCCGTTATTTCATCCAATTGCAAACCATGGCAAACAAATTAGGTTCTTCAATTGGTCCCTCATCCTTTCAATTTTTGCAATCAGTACTAACTCGGTAGAGTTAGGGTTTACTTACTTGAAGACCGTCGGTCGCTCTCTTGTAAACGCTGCCAGGGTCGTCTTCTACAGGTTGTCGGGTTTACTGGCTTGCAATCCGCCGACGTCTTCTCCTTCCTCCCAGGTTTGTCTTCTTCCTTGTCCTTCTTCTTCTCCTTTCTCCTATCTAGAATGGCGGTTTTGTGCCTTTTGCCCTCCCTGCTCTCTTTTTTAAACAGTTGGAAGTGACAGGTTTTTAAAAACTGCCCTCTCTCTCCTCCTCCATCCCACACTCTCTCCCTTCTTTCATTACTCCCAACAACTGGTTTCAACACCCTAATTTAACCGGCTACCTTGCAATTTTTTAGGGGGGGGGGGTCTAACCCTTGCAATTACAAACGGTTAGGGGGTTAGGCGTGCAAACCAAACCGGGGCAAAGGTTATTTCCTGTAAATCCCTCTAAAAATAATTGTTTTATTTTACCATTAACACATATAATTGGATAGGTGGAATATCTTATAAAAGAGTAAATATTATATAAGGAAAAAAACTATATCAATATAATTAAACATAATAGTAGTATTAATAAAACTAATTTTCATAGTCAAACTAACCAAAAATATTAATAGATAAATATGTAATATTTGATAGGTGCTATTTTATTTATATTTAGATAATTTTTTGATGGAAAGAATTATCTATATCAAAATCAATCATTTAATAATTGTTATTTTATATCTATCTATATTATTTTTTGAGGAAAAAATAAATAATTAAAACACTATATAACCATATAATGTAACCACAATTCATCCATACATAGATATTTTAGTAAACTAATGTAATAAATATATACTACATATTTAATAAAAAAAATATTAAAATATTTTTAAAAATCAACTATCTAATTAAATCATATGAGATTTAATTAACCATAGATTAGAAAAAAAAACTTTTACGTAGTAACTTATAAATGTGAATTTTATTTATATTTTAAGAGAATCTAATTAAAAGATATTTAGATTATATATAACATGTCGAACTAATTTTATTTATATTTATATTATTTTATGGAGGAAAAAATAATTTATAGTTAGATTAACGCATTCCCCGTACACGGGACAGGATCTCCGCTAGTAACCAATAATTCAATTCAAAATCTACTTTATATCGTTACGTTAACGTTACAGATTAAAAAATTTATGATTTTATTTATTTTTTATGATGAAACTAAAACCATCCTACCCTCTCAATATGTATTCTTTTATAAGGTAAATATTTGGATAAGGTCAGGTCCGGTTGAACCACCATCTAAGGGCATCCTTATGGATGAGGACACGTAGAGCAGAATCAGCAAGGAGGTCCCGCGTGAGCATTGTGTGAATAAGTCGCGCGATCCTGCCGGCAGTCGAATTGACCTCCCGAAAAGCGTGGCTGAATTGCACCCTTATTAAATGTTGGAGTAGGAACAGAGTGTCAGAAATCAGCATCTCGATCTCACACAGCAGCACCACATACCTCGCAAACAATTGATGACGGTCAAGATATCGCCTTCAATCATGATGCTAGGTAGCTGAAGCTCATTTGCTTTTGCGATGCCTCCTTTGATCGCCAGAGCCTCCGCAGCCAAAGCAGAGACATGCCCACATTTGAAGCCGTCGCAGTCAATGATTGCCCCGCTATGGTCCCTAATAAAGAAACTTGCAGAAGCTTCCACCGAAGGCAGTTTGGATCCGTCGAAATTAATTTTGAAAGATCCCTCATCTGGTTTGCTCCATCTCAAATTTCTTCTTCTCCATGGCTCAATTATTCGAGTTTTCTGATGGTGGTATGTGTGCTCCTCTTCAAAGGTCAATTTAGAGGCAACCCAGTTCTGTACGTATTTGTTGTTTGGTATAATTCTTGTTGATAGGAGGAAATCGAGATTGCAAATAAAATAAGAGTAAGATAGGCAAACCAGATTTCGTCCCTTGCAAATAATTACAAGACTTCCTCCCGATGCAGTAGTGGGAAGTCAGGATCAATCTACGAGGAAGCGTGTCATCGGATCCTAGGCAGCAGGAGAATCTCACGAACAGAAGTCGACCCCAGGTTGTCGATCTCGACCAGGGTTAGTCGACAGAAGATCGGACAAGCCGAACAGCGCAGCAGCTCCTAGAGTTTTTGGTCAATATCGAGGACACTCTACTCAATATCGAGTAAAGTCTTCGTCGACGTCGGGTACCTGCAGAGCACAGAAGCTACGACGATCTGGATCGAGAATCAGTAACTCGATATCGACAAGTGCTAGTCGATATCGAGGAAGACAGAAAGTGCAAATGAAACAAATTAAAGACAGAGGCTTTGGGACCCTCGAAAATAAACTATATGTGAAAGACTTCCAAGATTGGGGTTTGCGACAACAATAACCAAACATGTATAAGGGAAGAATAAAAAAGATAATCATGCAAATCGCATGGAAGGACCAAGCTTTCGCCTTTTCCAACAATTAGACAACTCTTTCGAGAAACCCTAATTGTATCTACCGATTTCATGTTTATAATCCAAGTTGTTAGCATGGATCTCCATTATATGGGAAATAAACACATAACAAGTAGTAGATGCTCAAAACATGATAATAGTCGGATCTTTACCTCAAACACGCATGGCTATCGTCGGGCTCGCCCCAACCCTAGAAGTGGGTGGACTACTCGCGCTTCATCGCAACCTCAGACATTGATTGGAAGGAAATAACAACTTGCATTAAACTAAATTCAAAGCCTTTACAATTTTGGCAATCCAACTTTCGTTGAACGCCAAAACCCTAAAACCTTCGAACTCCTAAAACTTCTCTGTGGAACTACTTCTCTAACTTCTGAATTGGATGATCCTTAAAATCAGCCCCATGGGCTTTATTTATAGCCTTCTACTCCTTGCTATTCAATGATAGAATATCTCTATCTATATCTAAAAGCATTAAAGATAAATAAATTTCATAACATAATTAAATCTAAAAAGGGAAATTATATCCAAAAGCCTAAAATATCTTCAAGTGGATAAATCTTCTCTTCCATGATGGATCTTGATAGAATCGGATAGAACTCGGCAATCTTCGGCTCCAAGGAATCCCAATCCGAGTAGGACAGCTCAAACCGTGTAACGCGGCCCCGGACAGCTTTCCTCGATCTTGAGTAAATCTACTCGATCTCGAGTAACTTGGACATCGACTTCAGCTTGGCTCGGCTTCTCGGGTAGCGGGTCCTCGACATGGCTCGGAAGTGTGCGCCTGGGTTTGTCGATATCGAGGAGGTTCCTTGATATCGAGTAAAAGTTGCTTGAGCTGTCTTCTTTTTCGTCATCTCGAGTTCTCCTCTCCTCGACAAGCTCAAATCGAGTTTCTGGTTTGGTCGATCTCGAGTAAACTGTCAGCTTTCAGCATTATGCGCTGTTCTTGAAACGCACTTTCGCGAGTCCTCGTTCGTCGGATTGACGCATATGAGCATGCATTGGAAAGCTCTTTTCGAGGGCTACAACTCTCATGAAGACATCAAAGCTTGATTCAGAATGATGGATGTCGAAATATAGTCTTTTCTCTAGCTGCACCATCCTTAGCTTCTCCATGAGTTTCCTTTAAGCTCCAAAGTGCGCTCGATTTCTGCAAAATATAACAAAAACTAGCGTAGACTCCATAATTTGGTAAATAAGCATAAACTACATAGAGTTTGTACTATCTTAACCCAAATGCATGAAATGCATACAGAAATCGATATAAAAGGTAATGTAAAACATGGCATAAAACATGGACATCAATTCTCCATTATATAGATGGATGTTGCATTGATGTTTTCAAATACTTTTCGATTCCTGCTAGTCCATAAACTTAACCATGTTGTCACAAGTCTTCCTTTTTGTTCAGGGTTGAGGTTAGTGAAAATTCCGCATACAATGTTTTTGATTGATGTGCTTCTAAAGTCGATGTCTCAGATTACTTTTTCAATGTTTGGGTCAATTTTGTGAATCAGTGGTAGTGTGTGGTTGCATTCGGTAAAGAGATGGATTGGGCTTTCATTTGTCTAATCACACAAAGCGCAAGTTAGTGGAGCATGAATGTTTTTGTTTGAACGCTCCGATTGGGAAGCGGAAGTCCGCTGAACATGCTCCGTTGGGGACGCAATTCGAGATCCCGAAGGGTTGAGTACCTTTGGGGACCTAGCGCTCATGAACTGCGCGAATTGCTTCCGAATCTGATCTATCTCGGTGTCTCGCTGCGCCTGAGCCGCATCTCGTTTCGCCTCCAGCGATTGAGCAACCTTGAAGGCCTCTTGCAGGCGTTCAAAGCGCTGGGCGACGTATTCAATCGTGACCTTCGCACGCATGTTCTCGTCCATGGAAATGAGGTCGGAGGACGGAAAGCTCTGATACCAATGATGCAGATTGATAGATTTGGGAAACCGATTAGGGACGAGAAGTCCGAAATCAGTTCTTCAGATGATAGTGGTGGATGTGTAGGGAGAAAACCCACCAGAAATTGAGAGAAGAGAGGAAAAGAGATAGATGTTGAAGAAGGGAATTGATTTCATTCGTTAAAATCTGCAACTGCAATTACAACCTTATATAGGAGAGTATAAATCGGTTTAACTAAAGCAAATATAATATATCGAACCGGGTTGGTTCACTAATAAAATGCATAACATGAAGAACACCCATTATCACCCTGTATCACATACCATCTCCATTCTCGAGCAGTCGCTACTCGACGACATCTTCATTCTTGAGCTCCAATCCGTCGCCGACCGGCACCGCCGCCTTTGCAACATGTCACTCCCGATTTTCGAAAGCCAAGCGTCCGACCCGAGCCCCATCTCAACTCATCTGTCGAATTCAAAGTGTCGAAAGGTAAGTTTTCTAATCTTAACTCATTTTTGAATTCACAAAATTATTGAAATTATTGCTTGAGAATTGAGTTTGATATTGAATTATAATCTGATTACAGTTTGCAATTTAAAGAATTTACTGTCAATTTTCGAATTGATATTGTTTAGCAATCCATTTAGTGTCAATTTTCGAATTATTATTGCTTGAGATTGATATTGAACTATAATTGCTTGGGATTGCTTGAAATTGGTTAGCATTTACAATTTACAAAATTTACAATCTGATTACAGAAATTGGTTAGCATTTCTTGTCAATAGTATGAAATGTAATTGTTATCTTTAACTATCAATATATATGGATGAAAATAGGAATAAGAAGATTGCAATCTTTTTGTTGGAAATAGATAAATATTTGAATTTCACAAATTATTCCAGCTTAGAGAAAACTTAAAATCGTTGGATTTGGTTTTATGAGAAAACAAAACCTGATTTAGTTTTAATTAAAAGAAACTTTAACTAAATAATCTAACACCCTCCTGTTTTTTTCAAGTCCAACCTGAACTCGGATATTGCCTTTGATGTCTGTTGGATTAAGCTCGTCGACGTATATGACATTCTTCATTGTTGCCTATTTAAAACAGGAAAGAAGAATAGATGATCAAATTCCTGCAATGTCTAAGGTTTAAAGATTATTAGTATTCGAAAAATAAAACATAAAAGATAGATGGTTGACAGAGAGGGAGAAATAGATAGGATACGATAGAAGAGGAAGGAGGAGAAGCGAGTTATTTGTGATATTCCATTTTGATTATATAGAGTAGTCTTGCTAGTTAGGTTAGGGTGAATGAGAGGTAAACGATTTAAACAAATCTCAGCAGATCTGATTAAATAAATTGTTTTAATTATTTTAACAAAAAGTAACAGAAATGAGATAAAGATTGGTTAAGTGGGTAATTGAATTAATTTTTTGATCCGAAATTGCTTCAAAAAAAACAGTAACAGACTTGGTTTAATTAAAATCTCTCCAGATCTGAATGTTTTAATTATTATAAATAAAAGTAACAGAATTGGTTTTAAAATCTCAGGAGATCTGTAGAGTTTAATAAGAGATCTGTAAAGTTTAATAATTTTAATTAAAACAGTTTAAAAAAAAATTTAAAAATCTCTGGAGATCTGAATTTAGGATAAAAGTGTAATCTTTTGGTTAAAAAAAAGAGATAAAGATTGGTTAATTGAAGCAATAACGGATGGAAATAAAAAAAAAAGTTACAGCGAATGGTTTGCAATTAATATAAAAATATATGCAGATCTATAAATTTTAATTATTTTAATTAAAACGGTTTTAGTTAGCTAGATATACAATCTTTTAGTTAAGAAAGATATAAGTGTTTCGTAATTCAAATGGTTTAAACAAAATTTTAGAGGATAATCGATCCTGAATATATATAAAGTCGATTATGAACAAATGTGTACAGTATTATTTTGGTTAAACAAAATCATTTGAACTGTTATGTTTATTTATTATTTATGGTTGCATATAGGAGATTTATCTTTGCAGATCTGATTTTGTTTTGTTGTTTTGATTTATTTTGGTGATTCATCTTCTCAAGTTTAAATTTCTTATGACTGAATTCAGAATGTTCGCGTGCAGAAGGAGAGGAAGATTTGATTCCCCATTCAGATGAGTATTCACCTACAGCAGTAACAAATTCTGAATTTGCAGAAGGAGATGGAGAAAGAGATTAAGAAGTTTCAGGATAAGAAGGAAATATTAAGAAACATATTCAGGGGATGCGGGATAATGATGAAAAGATGAAGAAAGAACTTCAGAAATCGCAAGATGAGGAGAAGCTTGGAGTGAATTGATCGGCTAAGTTTAGATGTTGCATTCATTAAGTTTTGAAGGTTTAAAAGATGAAGAAATAACTTCAGAAATCGCAGGATGAGGAGAAGCTTGGAGTGACTTGATTGGCTAAGTTTAGATGCTGCATTCATTCAGTTTTGAAGGTTTAGATGCTGCATTCAATGAGTTTTTAGAAGAAGAAAAAACCTTGAATGTGAGATACTAAACGTGAGAAGAATTTTAAACAATTCAGATTTGTTTTCAAAAAAACCTTAAACGTGAAAAGAATTTTAAACAATTTGAGAAGTAATTGGGGATTTATCCTAAATTTCCAACTTTAAGTATATGTCAACCACGTGTCCCAAAAATGCAAGTGTTTTAGTATTATATTAGATAGTTGATGGGTTGCATCCTAAACCTTTTTTCAAAAATTTTAATATTTTATTTCTCTTGTAATATTTTCTTCTCAATGTGACTACTGTGTCATCTATAGTCTAAATTTCCTTTATGATTTTCCTATTTCTCTTTCCTGATGCCATTCAGTGGAAATAACCCGAATTTGTGTCATTCAGTTTAAGATGTTTTTTTTCCTCGTTGGCTCCAATACATGTTATAGTATGATATGATTTTCTCTCGTTTATTTATAAGTCTATTCTGCTTTTGGTTATCATTTCCATTATGGGATATTCCATTTCTGTTTTGTAAATCGATGAGTGAATCATTAATTTCTTTTAATTGACGGAAGATATTTCCAAATGTTTTCTTATTCCATTTTTTAGTCAATCGATTAAGTATTTGTTTCTTTTTCACCAGATTGTACATATGTGATCTCGTAACATTTGACCTTCAAGCCTATTGGACCACGTGTCGGTAATCTTTTCACGTAGTCCACATTTTTTCAAATTTAAATTGTTGGACTTTGTATTGTTCTTGGTTATCTAAATCTGTTACAATAGGACAATGATCTGATGATGTCAATGCGTGATTTTTCGTTGTAATATTGGAGAACCAAGTGAGTATTTGCTCTTGTATTAAGGTTCTATCAAGTTTTTCCATGATGTTATTGTTATTGGGTCTATTTTTCCTCCATGTAAAAATGTTTCCAGTGGTAGGCACCTCCTGTAGGAAGCAATTGTCTTTGAATTCTGTTAATATTCTATATTTGTTCAGATGTGGTTCCACCCCTTCTTCTTTTTCTGAGCTATTTTGAATTTCATTTAGATCTCTCATGATCATGAATGGGCGATTGGACGTATCGTTGTAGTCCGGCCCAGAAGTTTGATTTTCCATTGTCATCCAGTGATTCGTATACGAATACGACGTTGATAGAAATATTTCTATGTTTATTTTCATATCTGGTTACTATGAATCTTTGATCTACATGTACCATTTCTAGTTATTCGTTCCGAAGATTATGACTTTTTCATAGAACACATAATCCTTCGGCCCTTCCTATTGTCGGGGCCCAAATCATATGATCAAACCCAACTTTTTTTTTCCAAACTGTCTTCTTTGGTTGTCGTTCAGTTTTTGTTTCTAGTAAATCAATTACTTGAATTTTCTCAATTTTACAAAAAGAGTCTATTTCCGTCCATAGGTTTTTGCAGCCTATCCCGCATATGTTCCATGAGCATAATCTCATATAACCTATTTGATTTGGGGGTTTCTGTTCCATAGTCTTTTTGTGGTTCGAAGTATTTATTCGTGATGCAAGTAAAACGCTTCGCACCAAATTTTTTTCCATGAGAGAAGAAGATAAAGTCAACCTAATCGATGGAAGAAGAGTTACAAACGTCGATCCGGCTAGCGGAATTCAGATCAAACCAATAACAGATAAATACATACAAAGTCTCTGAGATTTAATTTATATATGTTGCTATTTTTAATTTCCTTTTTTTTTCCAAAATCAGAATTGGATACAAAGATTCAAGGATCCTGTAAATCTTAGCACATTGGTTTCTCTCGAGATCATGGGTACTCTGTTTCAGAATGTGTTCAAAGAGGGCGAGTTTCTATTCTAGGATATTTCGCTATGCGTTTCTAGTGACGGTCGTTCTCTTTTCTTTGTTGTGGCTCATTCTATTCTTTTGAGCATCTTCTGGTCAGCTCATCGAATTCACAATCAATTCAGTTTTATGTGTCAGCACAGTTTCATACATAGATGATATAGAATAGACGATATGGATTCTAATCTTCAATTCTATCAAGCTTTTGAACAACAATAAGTCGATGACAGGCACACAATTTGTCATACCCAAATGTTTCAAATATGTCAATTCGCCTACTCTATCATCTTTTTCTTTCTGATTCATACATAGAAATTAATGCCCTCTTAATGTGTTACGAGCTACCAAGAGTTTTGGATCTTCCCATGCTATATATCTTCGCATTTGGGTGATTTTTATGGTTTTTTAGTTGAATAACTTGTATAGTACCATACTAGTAACCAGTGGCGGATCTAGAAATTTTACTAAGGAGGGGCTAAATTTTTTTTAAGTATATATATATATATATATATATATATATATATATATATATATATATATATATATATATATATATATAGAGAGAGAGAGAGAGAGAGAGAGAGAGAGAGAGAGAGAGAGAGAGAGAGAGAGAGAGGGGATAGATCATATGTACCCAGCTCTTAACGTGTATCATGTACACAAATCTGGGTCGTTGATTAGTTAAGATGGAGGGTGGAGATTAATTATCCCATTTGTGGTAAATTGCATGCATAGATGATTATTCGGTCGACTATAAATGATTATGCACTAGTATATGAAGGATTATTCAGTCGTATGAGTCTGTTTAGTATATTAGTCATTATTCGATCGTATTGACGGATTATGTGATAGTAATTTTTAGGTAAAAGTCAGGGGCGTTTTAATGGTGCTAGATATTAGAAAAATCTATTGATACCATCGCATAATCCGTCAATACGATCGAATAATATTGTAACATCATCGAATAATTAAGTTATACCATTGAATAATAAAGCAATAGCATCACATAACCCGTCAATACAATCGAATAATCCTTCATATACTAGTGCATAATCATTTATACTCGACCGAATAATCATCTATCCATACAATCAAACAAATGGGCTAATTAATCTCCACCCTCCCTCTCAACTAATCAACCGCCCAGATTTGTGTACATGATACACGTTAAGGGTTGAGTACACCGGAACTAACCCCTATATATAGGTTGGTTCCGGTGTACTCAACCCTTAACGTGTATCATGTACTCAGAAATTATTCGTCTATTTGTTCATGATTATTCGCCTGTTTTCACATAATTATTCATCTGTAAAAAGAGTGTAAAAAATGTAAATTTTATTCTAACGAATAATCGCCTAATACCACCGAATAATTTCATTCCACAGAATAATCTCCCAGTACCATCGAATAATCAGAACTTATTTTTAATCTCATCCGTTGATCGTCTTAATTCAATGACCCAGATTTGTTCACATGATACACGTTAAGGGCTGAGTACATATGATCTATTCTATATATATACATACATATGAAAATTATTTGTTTATTAAATATATTAGAAAAAATCTTAATTTTGTGATTTAAATAGTCATTTTTAGTAGGAAAAACAAAAAACATATTTTAAAAAATGAGATTTTTTTACATTTATATATATAAAAGAATATTTTTTTTAAAATATATTGGAGAAAATTTTAAATTTCTTATTAATTTAGACATTTTTAATAGAAGAAAACTAATAGAAACAAAAATTATTTTAAAAAAAGTGAGGCTAAAAGGATTTGAATAGTCATTTTTAGTTGGAAAAACAAAAAATATTACAAAAAGATATATATATATATAAACTAATGCTTTTATTTAAATTTATTAAAGAAAATTATAATTTTTTTATTTTATTAGGGATTTTTAATAGAAGAAAAGTAAGAAACAAAAATTATATAAAAAGTGAGGCTATAAGGATTTCAAACCATGGCCTCGTGGTAATAAATACCCCTTCTTACTAACTAAACTAAGCTATTTTTATGATTCATTACTCCTTTTATATTTTTTTATCCATAAAATTAGTAAAAATTACCAAAAAATCCAAAATAATTTTTTTTACGTTTTTCTTCTGGGCTAAGGGGGGCTTCGGCCATCCCAAGCCCCCCACAAATCCGGCACTGTTACTAACATTAGGAAATGTGTTGGCTTTGGTGATAAAAAGAAAAAAGGCATGCACGGGGCCATCCCAAGCCCCCCACAAATCCGGCACTGTTACTAACATTAGGAAATGTCAATGAAGATCTTCTACAACACTTTGTGTGACACTAGGTGTAACATAAAAATAGTTATGCTATAAATTTACAATAAAAAAAATTTTAAAAATTATATTTATGTTTTAAGCACTTGCTAGTATATATTTGTAAAAACATTTGATGAAAATTTATGTATTTAAATTTTATATAAATCAAATATGACTTATTTTGCCATAAGATTTTCTAAAAATTATAAAACGTGTATTTTCATCAATTTTTTTTATAAACATATACTAGCAAGTGTTTAAAACATAAATATATTTTTTGGAATTTTTTTATTGTAAATTTATAGCATAACTAATTTTGTGTTACACCTAGTGTCATACAAAGTGTTATAGAAAATCTTTGTTGGTTTGGGGTCCGTTTGTTTTTTTAGAAACCTACGTACTCGCCTTCTTCTATGTGAATTATTTCTTTTACAAAACGTTAGTCTTTATAAAAACTTTGATCTAGAAGTGAGAGCCAAGGAACTAAACATAGATAACGAACCTGTAGTTTTTTACCATACCAACTGACTACCGAACTGTACCAATGAGTTTTGGTAATCGATAAATCGATCGGTAACCAACGTTTAGATAACAAACTAGTGTTGGTAGATTTTAACTTTTAAGGTAGACGATCTTATAATATATACCACGGTAACTCAAGCTTGACTCGGCTGAAGTATGAGCACATTTTTCAAGCTTGATTTAAAGATCGGCTCAAGTCGAGTTAAACTTGAATTTTGTCCTTGAAGTCTGACAACATTTACTGTCTTTAATAAATTTGTGTGCATCTTTTGGTACATCTCTCTTAACTAAATAAGGATATCATAGCTACGCGTGTGACAATAGATGGTTACATGGTATAATTTTGATTTTAAAGAAAAGAAGTTAGAGATGGTCTGTTGACATTTTTAAGAAAATTGGTGTATATACATTTGGTAAGATTTTTAGAAACCATATTTTTATTCTTCTAAATGACAACATGTTGTTGCAGGAGGATGATCAAGTATGCAAATATAAATTAAATAAAAACAAACTAACTCCCTATCTCAGCAAATGAAATACAAGACTTCCTCCCGTTGCAGTAGAAGGTAGTCAGGATCATATCCACGAGGAAGCGTGTCAACGCCCGCCTTTTCAGTTTCTAGAAACTCACTGATTTCGACCGGAAAAGTGCTATCGACCACATTGTCGACAAATTGTAAAATGCAAAGAAAAGCAAAAACAGAACAGAAATAGCAAACCGGTCGATATCGACCAAAACTTATCGATATCGACCAAATATGTCGACCACAGTAACTCAAAATCGACTCCACGGAAACTTAAAACTCGAAACTTTTCGCACGGAAACGAATAAAAACACGAAATAAACTCAATAAACTAAAATACTTCCAAGATCAGGGTTTCAACACCGCAACGATAACCATGTAAAGTAACACATAGAGGCATAAAAAATCATGCTTTTCATCAAATAACTTTCGTTATTAACAAATATGAATATAGAGGTTTTCGCATAAACCCTAATTGTTACTAACCCTTTTTCACATATTAATCCAAGTTGCACAGAAAGATGCAACATATATCTGAGATTGCCTCTATGGCACGCTTAGTTCTTCACAAGAAGAAACAACAGTATCGTTCAACTGCACTTCAGTCATCCCAGTAGATTCGAGAAGACGATGGCCAGCATAGGAAAGCAAGTAAAATTCAGCAATTAATATCAGTTGATAAAGGTGTCACACATCCAACTAAGAATACATCTTCTGTCAAAGAGACCAAAAAACCACCATCAGGCATGTTTATCTCTCATTTTTGTTTAATGTTTTGAATTTGCTTCCACATGACTAAGCCCTTTTGATTTGATCTCCATTAAACTGCAGATATCGTAAAACTGCCTCCTAAGGTTGGTGATGAAGTGCATGTTCCTTCTCTTGGTATGAAGGCAAAAATTCTTAAAGTTTAACCATACAAGGATGAGATTGTTGTCCAAGTTGGAACTCTCAAATTGAAGGTAAAAGCATCGGATATCAAAACATGAAGCTAAGGTACAACACTGCTTTATCGAATCATCAAATTATTTATTTGAAAGATTTGGGCTGAATTTGCTTGTTTCCTTAGTAGTTAAATTGGGAAAATGTCAATCTAATAAGAATTCCATCAAATTGATACAAGATACAGATCACTTGTAAAATATTAATTTTCTCTATCTTCCAAGCCCCCTGAAAAGCCAAAAAATATAACTCATAGATAACTTTTCCATTTTGCAGGGTTTGTTTGAGTTCATCTTAAGCAGTTTCAAAATTGTCCCGTTTTTCATCTTTGTCATAAGAGGAGAAATTTTGCCTGTGCCGCATGAGCTCAGGCTGTTACTGACAGATGGAATGGATAGCAGAGTAGCAGTGAACGTTTTGATTCAGGGCTTGATCTAGCAGATTTGAGCAAAATAATGGTGGGATAAAAGTACATATTTGCTTGTTAAATAGGAAACATGAGGATCACTTGTGTTGAAGCCAATGCTGGGCATGGCCTTTTTCTATAGGTATGTTATGCGAACCTTTCCTTCTCTGACTTCGAGTTGTAGCGTTTCTATGCATAGTCAATGTCTTTAGCCGTCCAATAGATGAGTCTGTAATATCATAGGTGATCATGATTATAAAAAATATCTAAAAAACTTCGTTTGATGGCAGGGACTCAATTTGGACAGCTTTGGTTGCGAATAAATGTGATCTTTTTTTTTCATTGACAGTAGGAGTACGTGATTGACTGATTGCTAATAGCGAATAAATGTGATCCTTTTTTTTTTGTTCTAAAGTTCTCCTTTAGATTTGGTCAATGGATAATAGACTTTGTTTTTCAGTTGTACTCAGAGGTAGATGTGAATCTGGTTTTTAAAGAAGTTACATCAAAGTTTTTGCAGAAGCGAATTGTTGAGGTATGTTCTCCCTTATTTACCAGATGTATATAGTCTGGGCAAATGAAAGTTAGGAAAGGAAAATGAGCCGTTTCTCATGAAGCTGAGTAGAAGTCATTTCATTTTAACAGAAATAAAACCTTCATCTATTGTTTTCTGTTGGTTTGTTATATTTGTAGAGAAATAAAGCCTTCATCTATTATTTTCTATCGATTCCTCTGAAATATTTCTTTTTGTTATCTTGTATAAAATGTTTCCTTTGTTGCAGGGAGGAAGAAGAAGTGATGGACGAACCCCTGAAGCATTACGTCATATCAGCTCAAGTTGTGGGTTGCGTCCAAGGGCTCATGGTAGCGCTCTTTTCACACGCGGGGAGACTCAGGTTTGCTGCTTTCTAGGCTCAGTACTGTAAACATTAACTATCTCTTCTCATGTGCTCTCATGAATGCAACAGGCACTAGCAGTGGTGACACTTGGTGATAAACAAATGACTCAAAGAATAGATAACCTTGAGGGTGATGATGAGCTGAAGAGATTCTATCTTCAGGTATACTGGGAAATATTTTTACTTGATATTCATGCCCATACAGCCTGCATATAAACTCAATACAAAAGCCACCATGTTGTTAGAAGACAATAATGGATGGATTTGGAAAACTAACGTTCCCCCTAAGATCAAGAATTTCCTGTGGAAAGTTTGTCATAATGGACTCTCAACTGCTGCTCGACTATCTAGACGAGGCATCGTGATTCCACCTTACTGTGCTATGTGTAATCACCATGAGGAAGATGCCACTCACCTACTCTTCAAATGCAAATAATCATTCTGATATTCAAGCCTATCATCAAAAGTGAAATCGGAAGTTTCAAACTACATCCGGACATCAAGAAATGTTGAATCAATAATGGCAAAGCTGGATAAGTTACTAACCCCTCAACGAAAACAAAAGTTGGCTTTCCACTAGTGGACTATCTAGATAGTACGTAACAAATTAATTTTCCAACAACAAAAAGTGCCAAACAAAGAAAGGTTTGTGAAAATAGTCGATTCATACGTTAATGAATGGAACAAAGCACAAAAACATGACATAAGAGGTAACAATGAGTTAGATCACCAACTAAATACTCCTAAGAAAAATACCACCTGTAGGAAAATGGAGAAATGGAAGAAACCATCGAGCATGAAAATGAAATTTAAATTTCGATGAATCCGCATCAGAACAACGGTAAAGCTCGATTGGGTACATTATTCGTAATGACACAACACACTCGTTGACAATAGGGAGTAATCTAATTGGATTTTAGTCCCCTTTAATGTCTGAAGCCTTGACAGTAAGAGCAGGGATTATGAGAGCTCTAATAATGTCAGACATTAACTATCTAAAGTCCAAAATCATATGTCCATGGGAAATTGAGCTAATAATGTCAGACATTATCACTCTACTTACAGGCTTTTACGAAGTGTCGTTTTCTCATATCCTTCGTAAAGGCAACTTTTTGGCATATAAGGTTGCACACCTTGCTAATGTTGCCTCCAACCTTACTTTGCACACTGATCCAGGTCTTGTCGACCTCATCCGCAAGGATGCTATCGGATAGCGTTTTTTCGCATCCGAATTTTTACTCAATAAAAAATGCTATATTTAAGTAAAAAATAGATAAAATTAATTTACATAATAGATTATGGGTAGACAAAATGAATTAATAATTCCAGTTAATATTCAAAAAAATATTATTATAGTTTACAATAATTATTAATAAGAATTAACACTTCTTGACAAAGGGATTGAAATTTTATGTACCCCTCCTTAGCTTTTATCACATGCATTTCTAAACCCCACTCTGTCTTCTCTCTAGAACTTGTCCAAATTTCTATTGTAATCCCTGCTCATTGCCACCCTCTTCAAAAATCAATCTATCTCTTCAAAATAACTTTTTTTCGGTTCGTCTTCTTCGTAATCGACCTTTCCTTCCGGGGTGTGCAGAAAAACCCAAAACCGAAAACAGGACACGAAAAAACCCGAAACCGAAAAACACGACACGATAAAGACACGAACTGAGAAAACACGGCTGTAAACGATTCGTGTTCGGGTCGGGCAAATCGCCTTGTCGGGTACCTGACACGAACCGTTAATTTTTTTAAATTTTTTTTAAATTTTAGGTTGGGTAGTATAATACTAGTATAAATAGAATCACATATGTATCAATAAACTCCGCTAGACCAACTGGTTCCATGTAAGCGCATTTACTTAGGTCTTGCAAACAGGCCCGGGTTCGAGTCCTCATGCCTCCCCCTTTTTTTTTTTTTTGGTGAGTGTCTGAGGCTTTGAGCGAGACAGTCTTTCCTAAACCTAAACCCTATCTAATCTGGATCTTTTTTTTATCGCAACCTCTAGAACCATGCCTCTCTCTCTCATCTCTCCACCTTCCACCATTTTCTCCCTTCCAAACCTCCAGCGAGCCACCGCCGTAACCACCACAATCACCTTATCTTCTCTCCGGCTCCCCTCTTCCTCCCACTCCGATCCACCACCGCCAAAATCTTCGCCTCATCCACAAAATCCCTCCCGCAATTCGCCATTCGCCGGATTGCCGACAAGCTCTGATCGCTAGGGTTCGTCGAAGACCCTCTCGGTACTTCCTCAACTAGTGCCGCCACTTCACCAACCAAAACCCTAGCGGACAACCTCCAAATCGGTGAGATTTTCGTTCCTAATTCGAAGCTGATGCCGAAGTATCGCGTCGGCCACACGCTAGATGCGAGCTGGTCCACGCCGGACAATCCCGTGCCTGAGCCTGGCACTGGAGGTGCTATGTCGAATTTGAATGAGCTGATTGTGGAGGCAAAGAGGGAGAAGAAGGAACACAGTGAACACACGATTCAGAAAAAAAAAAAACATGGTTCGTTTCGGGTACCCGGGTATCCGACACGGAACCGAATACCCTAACCGTGTCGGGTACCCGCGTTTAGACGGTTCGGGTACAGTTCGGGGAATTTGGGTTTAACGGTTCCGGGTACCCGACACGATTAACCGGTTCGTGTCGGGTACCCAGTTGTGCACACCCCTACTTTCCTTCTTTCTTAGGGCTGGTTTTTTGTTGAAATATATCGGTGGTGGTGGTCCTCGTCCTGGCTGAGTAGGGTTGGATCTCTGGTCTGCCGTTGGCTCCTCAGCCCCTTGGGCGTTTTTTGGTGGGGTTGGTGTCGTCCCCCAGCTTTGCCCTCCTCCTCATCTACCGTCTGTCTTGGGGCTTTGTAATTTCGAATCTCTTCATCCCCAAATCACCTTCTCAACGACTCCGATCGACCCTGCTATTGGTGGTTCCGTGTCTCCGGTTCTCCGATCTCGCCTTGTGGTCCAATGATTTCGGATCTTTCGATGATTTCTAGAAACCAGTTCAAACCTTCGACTCTCTCTCTTTCAGCCTCATCTGTTCACTCGATGTTCCCCAAGGGTAGGGTGGTGTCTTCCGGCCACTATCGGTGACGATTGTGCTCCCTTGTTTTCATCGCCGACGTCGGTGGGCTTTGGCCACTGGTTGTCGGGGTTTGCATCGTTAGGTGTGACTGTGAATTGCTACTCAGTGCTACTCCTCTATGCTGTTTTTGGGCCCTTGGGTTTTCTTGGGCCCGAGGTGGCCCAATGGTGTTAGGTTAGGCCCGATCAGATTGTGCTTTGGGCCCATGAAAATTCCTTGGGCCCGAGGCAGCCTATGTATTAAAAAAAAAACCCGAAAGAATGAAAATCTTATCCCGAAAGGGCTTGATTAAAATCCCGAAAGAGTCTTGCTTAAATCCCGAAAGGTTTTTTTGGTGCGTCTTGCATGGTGGTTCTCGGCGGCGTTTTCGGTTGTTCTTGGCGGTCCTAGTCTGAGTTGGGGCTCTGGCGTCCGGTGTTGGATTAGGCTGGGGACGAGACGGTATGTATCGAGGCGACTCCGTGTTCCGGAAATATCCTTGGAGGTTCATCTTCATCGCCCACAGGGACAACTGTTGTATTGTTGGCCAGTGGTGTCATTGCTTGGATGCGCTTGGCTTCGGGTTTAGTCTACGCTTGGATTAGGCTCGTTTGTTCATCTGGTTTTATTTGCTTGCCACTTTTGTTTAGCGCTGGTTTTATTTTTCGTTCTATGTTTGACGGTTCGCCGTCTACCGATTTTGTCAGCCTCTTGAGGAGTTAGGCATGTCTAACCCTCGATTTCTTACTTAATAATAAAAAAGGGGATTGAAATTTTCATTATATATATCAGAAAGGTAGTGTTCATATCATATGTATAATTTACAAATTACATATAATAAAGCACTTGTTCAAGTAGCTAAAGTAAGAGGACCCAATTTTTTTTTTTATCTCTCCGGGTTGATAGCATATGGCGACTCCTGTAACGGTGGCGGTGACATCACACAAAAAGGAGGTGAGTTGTCGAAGCTTCATATAAAAAGGGAGATAGACCATAGGGGAAGATGAAAGAGAGGGGGAAATAACAAGACTTTAGCACATATCCCAAACAAAACTTAATTAGTTTTACCCCATAATGCATAATAATTATAAAACATAATTACTTGGCCATCCAAACGGAGCCTTAGTTATATCTTACTCCATACAGTATTATTTACAAAATAAATAAATGTGATTGAATTAGAGGCTTTGTAACAGAGTATGTATGACCAGTATCTCTCTCCCAAACCCCCCACCTCAACAAATAGGGGTGTGCATCGGTCTAAAACTGAACCGAACCGATCCGAACTGAATCGAAATTGAAAATCTCAAATTCTCAAATCGAAAGCCGAACCGAATGCATTAGGTTAGGTTCGGTTCGGTTATTTGTCGGTTCGGTTTTTGTTCGGTTCGATTTTAACATAATTAAACCGAATTTTCATAAAAAAAAATTAAGTATACAAATATATATATAATATAGTATATATACACATTCCAAAATGTGTATATATTCCAAAATATGTGTACATATTCCAAAATACTTTAAAGTATACAAAATTTAAAATTTTAACAAATACAGTATATATACATATACAATATATTATACATACACATGCAACTCTAGTGTATATGTTTGTATTTAAATATAATGTATGTATACACGTACATTATATAGCCACATTATGCAAATACAGTAAGTATGTGTGAATATATAAAATATTCAAAAACATATATATATAATATATTTATGTAGTGTATAAAAAAATTCGGTTTAACCCAAACCGAACCGAAACCGAACACAAACCGAACCGAAAAATGAAAATTCTCGAACCGAAAAACTTCGGTTCAGTTCGGTTCGGTTTGATTTGGTTTGTGTTGGTTCGGCCCAAAAATTCGGTTTGGACCGAATCATGCACACCCCTACCAACAAATCCCAATCTGCCCCAAACCCCTTCACCTTCTACGCAAGACACCGACGGTCGAGGTCAGGGAGTAGGTTTCCAAGCTGCTGCTTTTAAAAAATGGCCGACAATGTGGTAAGAATCGTTCTTCAGTAGCTTTTGTTATCGTAAATTTTATAGTTCCAACTCATCTAAGACGAACCGTTGGAAGTAATTTTGGAAAATGCTTGGTCACGAATCAGGGTTTTTGTCATGCGTATGCTGAATTGTTCAGTAATCTTGTTGCGTCATTTCTGCACGAATTAACTTGATAATGACCCCTGAAAATGATCTGCATTCTTGTTCAGTAATCTTGTTCCGTAATCTTGATTTTTTCTGCACGGATTAACTCATTGCCTTGTCTATGATGATGTTTACATGGACTTTGGAAAACGCTTGGTCAAGAATTAGGGTTTTTTGTCATCCGTCTGCTGAATTGTTCAGTAATCTTGTTGTGTCATTTTTGCACGGATTAACTTGATAATGACCCCTGAAAATGATCTGCAATCTTGTTCAGTAATCTTGTTTTTTCCTGCACGGATTAACTCATTGCCTTGTCTATGATGATGTTTACATGGACTAGGTTTTTTTTTCCTGCGGACTTAATGCGCTGGAGTTGATGTTCCTGATGATGTTACTCCTTTTTCCCAATTGAAGTGTTGCTACTCGTGCTATCTAATAATTCCTTGTATATGATCATGTACTATGCTTTCCAAGCAACTCTAGATAGGTCATGTGTTTTGTTGGACTTGATCTTCCTGATGGCGCTACTCCTTTTTTCCAATTCAAGTGTTGTTGCTGATGCTATTGAATAATTCCTTGTTGGTGATGCTGCGTTATGCTTTCTAAGCGACTCTAGATAGGTCATGTGTTATGTTGTACTTGATGTTCCTGAAGGTGATACTCCTTTGTTTTCCAACTGAAGTCCATGCTATTGAATAATGTGCTTTCATTATGACAAAGGAAATAGTATAAATGTATTTTCTCTCGCTTAATTCAATAGGGCCTAAACATCTCTAGATAGGTTATACTGATATACCCTTATCTATGAAGATAGATCCTTCATTTGGTAGAGTGCATGGACTTAAGCGTGATGGAATTGATGTTCTTGATGCTACTCCTTTCTTCCAATTGAAGTGCTGCTACTCATGCTATTGAATAATGTCTCGTCTATGATGGCATGTTATGCTCTCTAAGCAAATCTAGACATGTCATAGTACATGCCCTTGTGGTACGAGGTTAGATCCTTTGTTACATACGTAGTGCGCTGGACTTCATTTTCCTGACGACACTCTTTTTCCACAATTGAAGTGCTGCTACAAATGCTATTGAATAATGTACTTGAATTATGATGAAGAAGCTAGTACAGATGCACGATGCATGGAATCTATTGCCTATTTTCAATGCATGCCCCACCATTCACATTAGCACACAATTTCGCTATCCTATCCAAGGGCTTAGAATTTAGCCCAGGTGTAGCTTAACATACTCCTAAAATACCTATACTCTTGCATTATTAGTCACATCCAATACCCATAGTTTCTCTGTTATTAAAGCAGCACTTGTGTTTCTTCAAGTGTATTCGTGTTTGCCACTATCTGGGGAAGTATTATGATGCCTTTCAATTTTTGTTCTGTTGGCCTTCTCTGTTTAATTTTATTACCCTACCCACCCATCCCCTTAAGAACACCTCCATCTCCTCATGGATTTTGTTTTCTCACCTCCATACCTGGTTACTTTGCAGGTTCGTTGTGATGTTGCAATTGGTGTATCGGGTTTTCCTCAGGGCCCTAATAGGACTTACTATGGTTCAGCGATAATACGCTGTCGGTGCAATCCGTCTGGGGAGTTGGTAAATATTTGTATTTATTTTTTATTGTTGAATTTTTATTTTTGTTATTGTGCAATTTATGCATCCCTTTTAATGATGCACTTAATATTGTAGCGTATAATTGGTCGGGTAGGACATGGCCAGACTACTTTAGCTGTGTCCGGAGTATTGACACTCATCTATGCTCTTCAGCTCGCTCGGTTCATGCAATGTGCCAATATACGATTGTTAGGCCCACTTCCGAGACTCGCACTCCATAACCTGGTAAAAAAAAATTTGAAAAAAAAATTCCTTTTACCCTTGTTTATGAATTTTGAATTCATCAGTTTCCCAACAGATTGATCTCAGAGAACCAAGGGCTCCAGAGGCCGATAACAATGATCATCAACATCAAGGATATATGCGGGATTTAGACTCTGATGCGATTGCGTTGCTTAATTCTTTTGAATCCATAGTTTATGAAAATGGCGAGATATGGGGACCTAATGTCGCAGCCATGGAGGCATTTCATTTCAATTTAGGACAAGGGTATCAGTCGAACAATCTTTATATCAATCCCAACTAATGAAACTTCTTATCGCCAATCCTCTATCTTAAAATTAGTTCACTAACTGTTTTTTCCCCTCTCCACTGCAGTCATTTGTGCTATTCTGGATGTATCCTTTGCATTGAAAATGTGTTTCCATGTGCATTTACGAAATTATTTGTTTTACTTCTTTTCCTTCTCACATTACTTTACTCTGCCTTCCATCTGTCTCAACTTCTGAAATCTGATGCAAGGTTTGGCATTTGAAAGATGCCTAGTGATTGTTTCCTTAATATTACACAGATCTACCTATGACCATGTAGACATGGCCACGGGTCCGACCCGCTGGGTCGGCAACCTGGGGGCATGACCTTAACCCTGACCCGGGATTCACACGGGTCGGCGGGTTCGGGTCACCCGCTGGGTCGACGGGTTGGCGGGTCGGAGTCCCGGGTCGGCCACGTGGCAACGAAATGTGGAAATAGGCCGACCCGTCGGGTCAAGGCCGGGTCAACCCGTTGACCCGTCAAGTCACATTATTTTTAAAAAAAAAAATTAAAATTAACTATTAAAAATAAATAAATAAATGATATGTGAAGATATTATCGTTTTGATATGAAGTGTTAAAAATGTGGGAAGATTTTATATCTACATACCAAATCTTTCATCCACAATGATTTCAATGTGGGATGTAAGAGGAAAAAATATGAGGATATATTTTTTCTCAAACTTCATTTCCAATATAGGAAATGTAGGAAACAAGTGAAGTGAGAGAAAGAGGATAGTGGGATACATATATATAGCCTCATGACTTCTCATTCTAACTCCATATTTTCGATGTGGGATGTAGTGATTGTCCACATTGGAAATTAGGGGTGGAAGGAAGACTTCCAAGTCTATAAAAAGAGAAGAGAAGAATGACGATTATTTGTCTCACTTTGCCATTGCATATTAGTTTATGTAATATTATGAATTATTTTAAGAATAATTTATATAATTTACGTAATAATTAAAATTTTATTTTTTTTTAAAATAAATTTTTCAAAAAAAAAAAATTTGAAATGGAGGGTTGACCCGCCGGGTCGATCCGGGTTGTACCCCGCGGGTCAACCCGCCGGGTCACGGGTTCTAATTCCCTCGACCCTAACCCTGGCCATCAACCCGAGCCGACCCTCGGACCTGTGGACCTTGACCCGGCGTGTCACCGACCCGGCAGGTCACGGGTCGACCCATGTCTATGACCATGTGCATATATTCTTGGGAATTTTTGAAGTTTTGCTGGCAAGGAGAAAAGGGAAAGAAGGCACCTGGTGATTGTTTCCTTGATTGCTCTACTTTGTTTTTCATTTGCGGATGCTAAAACTGCCTATGACCATGTGCATATATTCTGAAGAAAATTTTAAAGTTTTGCTGGCAAGGAGAAAAGGGAAACAAGGGGATTGTTTCCTTGATTGATCTACTTTTTTTTTTTTTTTTCATTTGCGGATGGTAAAACTGCCTATGACCATATGCATATATTCTGAGGAAAATTTTAAAGTTTTTGCTGGCAAGGAGAAAAGGGAAACAAGGGGCTTGTTTCCTTGATTGATCTACTTTTTTTTTCATTTACGGATGGTAAAACTGCTGCGAAGGAGTTTTTTTTCCCCTTGAGAAAGAAAACATAGTAATAGTGAAACGTCTACTTTGGTCAAGTGTGAATATATCTTGATATACTAATCACTTTTTGTTTCTGTTGTGTGTGTATTTACTCTCTGTTTACTTCACTATTGTTTGAATATACACACTGGATGATTGCAGACAGCATGTTCAGTAGACAAAGGTCCTGGCTCGGGCTTCTGTAGGAAGAGGTGCAGACAGCAAAAAGGATTTTGATTGTAGTAGGTGGATTCGGGTACGACAAATCACTTTCATCAATCAGTATTGGGAAATGCTGGTGTTTAGCTGTGCTTGATGACAGCTTGTGGTTGGGTGTTTCATCTTTTTTGGATACTTTGAAAATTGAAACCTCGTATTTGTGATTTTTCGAGGGAGTTAGCATCAATACCTCTTCAAAAGCTACTGTTTGGTCATTGAATTTGAAACATTTTATAAGCATACTCTTCAAACCCCAGTTTGAAGAGGAAGTCAAGCTTACAAAGCCTTGCTTGCTTTCCTTGAAACAGGAAAACCAAACCCAAATTTAGTGCTCAAAACTAGCTACAACGCAATAGTCGGACTTTGATCCACCTTTCATCAAAAGCACACTTTCCTCGAAAACAAAACTGGCTGCCTCACTCGGAAGTCGGAAGTCGTAATCTCTCGAGCCTCTAACCGAATTCTTTGAAACCCCTCTATCCTAACTAAAATCCGAGCATATTGGAGATCCACCTTACATGTTAGTGCCTCTATATCATCTGTTTCTGTAATTTGTAATGGACGATTTAACTTGCTTGTGGCTCGTTAAAGTCTTGAAATTCAATTTATTAGAAACAACCAAATGCGCCAAACTCCTAAATTTGCGTTATACCAAAAAATTGAAAAACATTTTCAAACCACATCCACTGAATTTACATAGAGAGCACACAAATATTTGATCATAGAATGGTGTAAACATATAGAACACCTTCCGCCCCCTGATTTACGACAATTAGAAAGAGCATCATACTACGGTGCAACACGAATTCATCCTTTTAGCTTGCTTGTATAACACCTGTTAGGAAAAAAAAGTGCTTAGAACACATGCAATTCAGTATTAACAATGATCACAGAACTTAATTGATGAAGGAAACCCAAAACCGGCAAGAAAATGGAGAAAGACAAACCCGCTACATACACAAGGCATAAGCAGAACCGAACCAAGGAGTCAGGCAAACATGTAGTAAATGTACCTGTGATGTAGCACTAAGATCTAGCCAAATATACACTCGGAAATCATCCACCGTTTCGATTCCATCACCGATTCGGATCGAATCCGACTCGGATCGGTGGTATTCTATTTCCATGTCAATTCATACAATTTCATCTCTCAATTCATCAAAATCTCCATTTCAATTTTACATTTTATCTATATATAATTTACCATCAATTTAAATCAAGATCCGCATCAAAATTAACAATTAATTTATTGATCGTATCAATTTATGCAAGATGGCTCTGATACCAATTGAAGGATAATTAGATGCGTTTAGTGGAATTTCATATCATATCTAAACATCTAATCGTAGGATCTTCATGCATATTGACCGATCAATCATTGTTTAGAGGATATACCTTTGATGCGTGAACCGGATCGAATCTGGATGGAATCGGAAGAGATCGAAAGCCCCAAGTGTGACTTCTCTAATTAGTCCACACGAGCCCGGCGTCTGGATCTCCTTTTGCCTTCGACTGCTAGGACGAAGGTCAAAAGGCTAGCAATCGAATTGCCTCGGATGATAGTGGTCTGTACTCACGTACAACAATCAACTCCTTGATTTCATACGATTTGCACTTAACTCTGATCTATTGCTCTGAGTACGTGAACCTTTGTTTTGAATAGGCAAAAACTGATTTTTTTTGCACTTTCTCACAGCCATCTTGTAGGCTTTGCAATTTTAATTCCTTGTTCATCAGTCATCACGTGTGTAACCGGCAAAGCAATTAGGAGAATCTTAATTAGGGGATGTCAAAGGGTCTTGCACATCAAATGTCTTTGTAACTCCCTTAATTAATTTATATAATTATTTATTTTAAAAATAAATAATATTTATTATTAATAATATATATCATATATATATTACTAATCAACTATCAATTCCGTTGATCCAATCCGTCAACTCTAAGTGTGTGACCTCATAGGACCCGTTTATAATAGCTATGGAATTAAACCATTTAACCTCATTAATCGTAATTGGCTTCTAGCAAAGCATTACGACTCCTAAAATAATCGGATTGTATATCTCTATCAATCGTCCTATCCCATGTTTAGTCATTGCACATTAAATTAAAGGACACAATTCCTTCAATCTCCCACTTGTCCTTAAACAAGTGTGCAATATAAGATACTCGTGTCTCTTAATGTCTTATTTGATGATATGGTGACATTCACATCTATTATCAAATATGTTTCTTGAACTCCGAGTTTGAACTGTCAAATAAACAGATGATTACAAATAATCCATCTGAGCATGGCCATGCATTTTCAGTTCTCGCTCTTCAAGTGGCCTAGACACCATTCCTTTTCGATGCATCACAGTATGCATGAAGAAGGAGGACATCTCCAGTCTTGTATGACTATGACTCCCACTCAACTTTTGGCAATCCCAACTACGACCTTTATAACTCCCTGTTACGGAAAGCGTTTAGCCGTGTCAAAGAAATACCAATCATCAAGAGAGACCATAACATACTCATGTCTGAGGAATCTACTAATCATGGTTTAACTTAAAACTCTGCAATCCCTTTTGTAGACTCCTAAGGTGGGTCTGTCCTATATGTATCATCCATACATATATATGTAATTGACTAGACATCTCCATGTCCCTATAGCCCATGAAACATGGTGCTATCAGTCAACTTACAATATAGTCATTAATAAAATCACCTATGTCCAAGTTGATGATTTCAGACTACGGACTTGCAATAATTCATAACTGCATTTCACTTAATGGAGTTTCATTTACCAGAACACTTAAGATAAGCCCATTTGCGAACTACGAATTATTTGAACATTTTATTTATCATCGTTCAACACAATATATAAATAAAGATGAAATATCATATATCATAAAATCATCCAATTGAACATAAACTTAGTGTCTAACACTGTAAACATAAAATGTAATATAAAGCAATCTCAAAGCCATTCTCCAATGTGTTTGAGACCCTTAGCCCTAGTGTGACTATCATGCTTGGGCCTAGGCATAGGCTTTGTCAATGGATCTGCAATGTTGTCATCTGTATGCACCTTACACATCTTAATGTCACCCTCGGTGACTATGCGTCGAATAAGGTGATACTTCCTCATTACGTGTCTGGATTTGGAGCTTGAACTTGGTTCCTTGGCTTGGGCTATGGCACCATTGTTGTCACAATAGATGTCAATGGGCCCTGAAATGCTAGGAACAACACCGAGTTCATCTATCAACTTCCTCATCCAGACAGCCTCCTTCGCTGCTTCACTAGCGGCTATATACTCAGCTTCTGTCGTTGAATCGGCAACTGTGTCTAGTTTGGAGCTCTTCCAGCTCACAGCTCCTCCATTAAGGATGAAAACATATCCCGATTGAGACTCAAAGCCATCTCGATTAGTTTGGAAGCTCGCATCAGTATAGCCTTGCACGATCAACTTATCATCACCCCCATACACTAAGAAATCATCCTTGGTTCTTCTCAAGTACTTCAGGATGTTCTTAGCTGCACACCAGTGTGCCTCTCCTGGATTCGATTGGTATCTGCTACACATGCTCAAAGCATATGCAACATCAGGTCGTGTACACACCATAGCATACATGATAGATCCTATAGCAGAAGCATAAGGAATCTTACTCATCTTCTCTAGCTCAGTAGGTACCTTAGGACACTGCGTCTTGCTGAGATATACACCATGTTGCATAGGTAAAAACCCTTTCTTGGAATCTTGCATTTTGAATCTGTTGAGAATCTTATCTATATAAGTTCCCTGACTCAATCCAAGCAATCTCTTAGATCTATCTCTATAGATCTTTATTCCAAGTATATACTCTGCCTCTCCCAAGTCCTTCATTGAGAAACATTTCTTCAGCCACTCCTTAACGGACTCTAGCATCGGAATGTCATTCCCAATAAGTAGTATGTCATCCACATACAAGACTAGGAAGACCACTTTACTCCCACTAAACTTCTTGTATACACAAGGGTCCTCTTCACATCTGATGAAATCAAACTCTTTGATCTTTTCATCAAATCGAAAGTTCCAGCTCCTGGATGCTTGCTTAAGTCCATATATAGACCTCTTAAGCTTGCATACCTTCCATGTATCACTTGGATCTTCAAAACCCTCTGGTTGTGTCATGTACACATCCTCTTCCAAGAATCCATTCAGGAAGGCGGTTTTGACATCCATTTGCCAAATCTCATAATCATAATAGGCCGCAATAGCAAGGATTATCCTAATGGATCTTATCATGACAACTGGTGAAAAGGTCTCATCATAGTCTATACCATGAATCTGTTTAAAACCTTTGGCAACTAATCTTGCCTTGTATACAGATATCTTTCCATCCTTATCTGTCTTGAGTTTGAAAACCCATTTGCTCCCTATGGGTTTTAGCCCATCTGGCAAATCTATCAAGTCCCATACTTGATTTTCAAACATCGAATCCATTTCGGATCTCATGGCCTCAAGCCATTTCTTGGAGTCTAGACCCGTCGTTGCTTGCTTATAGGTATTAGGCTCATCATGTTCTAACAGAAGAACATCATGGTTTACATTCAAGATGAAATCATCATAACGTCTTGGTTGTACCCTTGGCCTATCTGATCTACGAGTGGGTTCAACTGGTTCAACAACTGGAGCTGGAACAGTTTCCACAACTGTTTGTGTATCCTCTTGTTCCGGTTCTTGGATGATTTGGGGCCCTTGGCCTTCCAAAACCATCAACTCATCCTCGACATCATCTATGTCATCTCGTTGCTGAGTTTGTTGCTCTTCATCATGAACTGGTTCAAGATGAATATTTCTCCCACTTGACTTATTGGAAATGAACTCTCTTTCCAAAAAGACACTATCCCTTGCAACAAACACCTTTTGTGCAGCGGGACTGTAGAAGTAATATCCAAAACTACCTTTTGGATACCCTATAAAATAGCATTTATCTGATTTAGGGGCAAGCTTATCCGTTTGTAAACGCTTTACATAAGCTTCACATCCCCATATCTTTATAAAAGACAATTTTGGAACCTTTCCAGTCCATATCTCATATGGAGTTTTGTCTACAGCTCTAGACGGAGTCCTGTTTAGTGTAAGTACGGCAGTTGTGAGGGCATATCCCCAGAAGGATACCGGAAGGTCGGCAAAACTCATCATTGATCGGACCATGTCTAACAGGGTCCTGTTTCTCCTTTCAGATACACCGTTAAGCTATGGTGTTCCCGGAGTAGACAACTGTGTTACAATCCCACAATTTTTCAAATGATGATCAAATTCATGGCTCAAGTACTCACCACCACGATCTGATCGAAGTGCTTTTATTTTCTTGCCAGTTTGAGTCCCTACCTCATTTTGAAATTCCTTGAACTTTTCAAAGGATTCCGATTTATGTGACATAAGGTAAATATATCCATATCTACTCATGTCATCAGTAAATGTGATGAAGTATCTATAACCACCTCTAGCTTCTGTACTCATTGGCCCACATACATCAGTATGTATAATGCCCAATAGCTCAGTAGCCCTTTCATTTGTTCCTTTGAAAGGTGACCTTGTCATCTTGCCCGTCAAACATGACTCACATGTATCAATGGATTCACAATCCACGTCTTTTAGAAGTCCATCTTTATGGAGCTTCTTCATGCGATCTAAACTGATGTGACCCAAACGACAGTGCCATAGGTAGGCTTCACTCAACTTACTTGATTTTTGCCTTTTTGTATTTATGTTATAAGATTCTGTTGTAAGGTCGAATACAAATATTCCATTAATATTTTGAGCACGAGCGTAGAAGATATCATTCTTGCGAATAATTATACCTTCATCTGTAGTGCTAAAATTAAAACCTTCAGAATAAACTACTGCAGCCGAAACAAGGTTCTTTGTAATGCTAGGAACAAAATAACAATTATTTAGTTCTAAGATTAAACCAGAAGGAAGAGATAAACTAAAATCTCCTACGACAAGTGCAGCAACACTTGCTCCATTTCCGACGCGTAGTTCTATCTCCCCTTTCTTCACTTGTCTCTTATTTCTTAGTCCCTGCACATTTGAAATAATGTGAGCACCACATGCGGTATCTAATACCCAAGTAGGACCATTATCTAATGTGAGGACATTGGTTGACAGTAATTCAATAACATAAATACCTGAAGTGTTGGAACTCAAAGTCCCATTCTTCTTGTCTTCCAGGTACTTGGGACAGTTTCATTTCCAGTGTCCCTTAGCCTTACAGTGGAAACAATCATGGTCTGCAGCCACCCTTGGCTTCTCACCACCCTTAGGTTTTGCAACTTCCTTGCCCTTCCCTTGGGTATTGTTCTTGTTCTTGGCTACCTTCTTGAACCCTTTCCCTCTGTTGACGTTAAGAACTTCCTTCTTGTTGTCAGTGGGAGTATTCTGCTCAGCAGCTTTGAGCATACCATGGAGTTCATTCAGATTTTTCTTAATACCATGCATATGGTAGTTCATCCTGAATGAGGCAAATCCATCATGTAAGGAGTGCAAGACGATATCCGTGGCCAACTCTTGGTCATATGGGGTACCCAGTGTCTCCATACGGCTAAAAAGACCGATCATGTTGAACACATGAGGACCTACTGGCTTTCCCTTCACAAGCTTGCTATCCAGTATAGCCTTGTGAGTTTCATATCGTTCAATCCTTGCATGTTCCTGAAACAGCATTTTCAGGTTGGAGATGATAGTGTAGGCATCCTGGTGTTCAAACCTCTTTTGAAGGTCAGGTTCCATGCCTGCTAGCATCAGACAAGTCACAGGCAAAGACTCACTCTTTAACTCCATTACTCTCGCCTTCTCCTCATCTGATGAGTCGTCGGTGATAGTAGGGATAGGGGTGTTCAGGACGTCCTCACGCCCTTCGGACCTGAGAACAATTCTCAGATTCCTTTCCCAATCGAGAAAGTTTGTTCCACTCAATTTGTTCTTCTCAACAATTGAGCGCAGGGTGAATTTCAAATTATCGTTCGACATAATGCCTATATATAAAAGGAAATGACATGCAAATCAGTATATGTTCGAAATGCAAATTACTTAAAATTAAACACCTTTAAACTAAGTAAATGCGCATTTTATTCAAGTTGTTATCGTTCCCTGTGAATAAAATGATTCCAAGATCCTATTCCAAACAAGCCCCAACGTACTTTTGCACTGCCTTAAGTCTTGTGTGTTCAAGGTAAGTAACAATTACTAATTATAACTCCTTATAATTCTTGGTTGATGATCCACATCCAATGTAAAATCATCCCCATGCCTCAAGATCCAAAACTTTGCCTTTTGGTCTCTTGTTGGGTACAACCATATCAAAGTTTATGAACCCCCGTATAGATTCACCCTCATTAGCCCAAGATTATGGAAAGACACCCTCACTTTTGTGAAGCCCATCCAACCAAAAATCCAGAACTTAATGGGTTATGATATGGAAAGGCATTGCCCCAATTTACCTTTGGAACTTAAGTCTTTTATTAGTCTTTTATTTATAAGTGAAAAAAATGTCATAAATAAAGACAATATAAAAACTTAAAATAAAGCATTCAAAATGCAATAATATATTGTGATCCTAGTATGGCCCCTACGATGCAAAATTTTAAAGATCTAATCTTCATGGGTCTCCACCCTCGCATCCTTCACGGATCTCCATCCTTGAACTTCTTATGCCTTCTTCTTCTTGTAATACAATATTTTCTAATAATCTAATTACTGAAGATTAAATACAAAAATACATAACGATACGCAGATCGTGTACAAAAAAACATAACGATGCGCAGATCGTATTTATGGGCCATACTAGTCACCTTATATATGCAAGCAATATATCATAATATAAAACAAGCACAATAATTAATCTCAATTTAAAATTTAAATCCTTATATGGCATTAATCAATATTAACCATAAAATGTAATAATTGGATTAAATTGTATGAAAAAAGATATAATATCAAATATTAATCTTAAGTGGGATTTCCTAACTTTTAGGAAATAATTAAAATAAACAATATCATAATATTATCCATCTTAATTTAATGGGCAAAATCTCAATTCACCGGCAAATATTTTACAACCAAATATTTTATGGCAAATATGTTATATCAAGTATATTTTGAGATCTAGCCAAATATACACTCGGAAATCATCCACCGTTTCGATTCCATCACCGATTCGGATCGAATCCGACTCGGATCGGTGGTATTCTATTTCCATGTCAATTCATACAATTTCATCTCTCAATTCATCAAAATCTCCATTTCAATTTTACATTTTATCCATATATAATTTACCATCAATTTAAATCAAGATCCGCATCAAAATTAACAATTAATTTATTGATCGTATCAATTTATGCAAGATGGCTCTGATACCAATTGAAGGATAATTAGATGCGTTTAGCGGAATTTCATATCATATCTAAACATCTAATCGTAGGATCTTCATGCATATTGACCGATCAATCATTGTTTAGAGGATATACCTTTGATGCGTGAACCGGATCGAATCTGGATGGAATCGGAAGAGATCGAAAGCCCCAAGTGTGACTTCTCTAATTAGTCCACACGAGCCCGACGTCTGGATCTCCTTTTGCCTTCGACTGCTAGGACGAAGGTCAAAAGGCTAGCAATCGAATTGCCTCGGATGATAGTGGTCTGCACTCACGTACAACAATCAACTCCTTGATTTCATACGATTTGCACTTAACTCTGATCTATTGCTCTGAGTACGTGAACCTTTGTTTTGAATAGGCAAAAACTGATTTTTTTTGCACTTTCTCACAGCCATCTTGTAGGCTTTGCAATTTTAATTCCTTGTTCATCAGTCATCACGTGTGTAACCGGCAAAGCAATTAGGAGAATCTTAATTAGGGGATGTCAAAGGGTCTTGCACATCAAATGTCTTTGTAACTCCCTTAATTAATTTATATAATTATTTATTTTAGAAATAAATAATATTTATTATTAATAATATATATCATATATATATTACTAATCAACTATCAATTCCGTTGATCCAATCCGTCAACTCTAAGTGTGTGACCTCATAGGACCCGTTTATAATAGCTATGGAATTAAACCATTTAACCTCATTAATCGTAATTGGCTTCTAGCAAAGCATTACGACTCCTAAAATAATCGGATTGTATATCTCTATCAATCGTCCTATCCCATGTTTAGTCATTGCACATTAAATTAAATAACACAATTCCTTCACTTCTGGTATTCATCTAACACCTGAGAATATATTATAGACTCTTTCTCTTATTCTACATGAAAAGGGAGACTAGCTCTGATAGGAGCTCAACTAGTGACACAAAATCAACAAGACAAACAATGTCTAAAGATTGATCATACCTGGTTCAGAACAGAAAATGTGCTACGAACTGGGTAGTGGTCATCCATAAATGCTATTGCACATATACCTCCCCTGTTGTACTCTATTTGTTACAATTGGAAAACAATTATTAGTCACTTCATCCTCTAAATATTCATTAGCAAATAGAGCACTAACAAAGATCCATGAAGCGGCTAGTTTGTGTTGGGATCGACAAGATCTATGTGCAGAAATGAATCGGGAACCTAGCAACTCAAGCTACAATCCCGCTGATAATCAAGTTCACAAATTTACGGAACCTCAAAAACAATCAAACCAAGCAACACAAGCACACAAACAAACACAAGCAAGAACACAACAATTTAAGTGGAAAACCCTCCCTAACCCGGAGGATCAAAAACCACCGTCGCTCGCCAGAGCACCAAAATCCACTAATCAACAAAATGGATACAAGTGTTCATCACTTACAAATCTCACACAAGGAGATACCACCAATTTCACTCAAATTGGTACAACACCATTTTCACCAAAGATTATGGATTCTAAACGAGGGAATAAAAGCCGACAAACACGAGTAGGCTTACCGAGAACTCGAGGTGAAAGAACCCGGATGAGACAAGGAAGATCCACTCACTTTCTCACCACTTTTCCCCTCTTTCTCCTTTCTCCCTCCTCATTTTTGTGCTCCTACAAATTGGGGATTTCACTTTCAGCTTTCAAGAGGAAAGCTACTGCTGCTTGCTTGAGGCTCTCGTACAGCACAAGCCAAAGGCAAGAGATGCCTTTTAAATCTTCCAACAAAAGTCAACAAATGTGACTTTTAAATTGGGCTGGAAACATGGGCTTGGGCCCAACAATCTCCCCCTCCGGCCCAAGGGGAAGACTCCCATGCTCGTCTCGGCATCAGTTGCGGATCAGCCCCGCCATCTTGGCGCAGAACTGATGCTTGTCGGCAGTCACCACCTTGGTCAACATGTCATCTCTCGGTTGCTCACCGCATCTCGAATCCAATGATACCTCACATCAATATGCTTGGTCCGACAATGGTATGTAGCGTTCTTGCTCAAATCAAGAGCACTCTGGCTATCACAGTTCACCACATACTCTCCTTGCTTCAACACCAGCTCTCGAAGAAACCTCTTCACCCAAAGCATCTCTTTTCCTGCTTCTGTCATAGCAATGTACGCTGCCTCTGTCGTGGACAAAGAAATAAACTTTTGCAACTTAGACTGCCATGAGACAACTCCCCCAGCAAAAGTGAACAAATACCCTGATGTATACTTCCTACCATCAAGGTCTCCTGCCATGTCTGAATCTGTGAAGCCTTCAAGAATGGGTTTGGAACCCCCATAGCATAAACACATCTTCGACATACCTTTTAAATATCTGAAGATCCATTTCACTGCCTCCCAATGATCTCTGCCTGGATTAGAGAGGAACCTGCTGACCAAACCAACTGCATGAGCAATGTCAGGCCGGGTGCACACCATAGCATACATCAAACTCCCAACTGCTGATGAGTAGGGAACGGTGTCCATCTTCTTCTTCTCTTCATTTGTAGATGGACATCCCTTCTTGCTCAACTTGAAGTGACTAGCAAGAAGTGTGCTAACTGGCTTAGCTTTCTCCATGTTGAACCTGCTCAGGACCTTCTCAACATACCTCTCTTGTGACAACCATATCGTTTTGGCCTTCCTGTCACGAGTAATCTGCATACCCAAAATCTGGCGTGCTGGTCCCAAGTCTTTCATATCAAAGGAAGTATACAACTTCTTCTTCAAATCATCAACCATAGATTTATCCGGTCCAACAATCAGCATATCATCTACATACAGAAGAAGAAACACAAACCTGCCATCTGAATGTCGCTTAAAGTAAACACAATGATCTGCACTTGTTCTGGTGTAGCCATGATCCACCATGAAGCAATCAAATTTCTTGTACCATTGTCTGGGAGCTTGCTTCAGCCCATACAAGCTCTTCTTCAGTTTGCAAACCAAGTGCTCTTTCCCTTTTACTTCAAACCCTTCCGGCTGCTCCATATATATCTCCTCCTCCAAATCACCATGGAGAAATGCAGTCTTCACATCTAACTGCTCAAGTTCCAAATCCATGCTTGCAGCTAAGCCAAGGATCACTCTTATGGAACTCATCTTCACAATAGGTGAGAAGATTTCATCGAAATCAACTCCCTTTTTCTGGCTGAAACCCTTCACAACTAGTCGGGCTTTGTACTTGACTAGTTTGTCTCCATCCATCTTCAGCTTGTACACCCACTTGTTCTTCAAGGCCTTTCTTCCTTTGGGAAGTTTAACAAGCTCATAAGTGTTGTTCTTCTTCAAAGAACTTATCTCTTCTTCCATGGCTTTTCTCCACTGAGCTTTCTCCTTGTGGGTTTGAGCTTCCTGAAAGCTCTCAGGCTCCCCCTCTTCAGTGACTGCAACATACTCAGAACTGGGGTATCTTGTGGATGGATGACGGTCTCTGCTTGATCTCCTGAGCTCAACTGTTTCCTCATCTTGTGTTAGCTCCCCCTGCTCAAAGCCCTCACCAAATTCAGCTTCAGCTTCTGGTAACACATCATCTGCAGTGGGAATCTCCTCATCATCTCCTGAGTGAGACTCACCACTTGTTCCAGTCTCTTCTGATTGAGAAGGGAAGTAGACTGGTAGCTCAGGATCTTCCTCTGGTGCAGGTGTATCTGCATATGATAGTGTCTTGTCCTCGTGAAAGATCACATCTCTGGATCTGAACACTTTCTTCTTCTCTGGATCCCACAACTTGTACCCAAAATCCGCATCTCCATAACCCAGAAACATGCAAGTGATTTCTCTGTCATCCAACTTCTATCTCTGCTCTTTAGGCACATGTACAAATGCCTTGCAACCAAAGACCCTCATGTGAGAGTAGGAAATGTCTCTGCCATACCACACTCTCTCAGGGATATCAAAATCCAAAGCTGACGATGGAGATCGATTCATCAAGTAGTAGGCAGTGCTCAAAGCTTCACCCCAAAATGGCTTCGGAAGCTTTTCCATTTTCAGCATGCATCTGACCTTCTCAAGCAAGGTTCTGTTTGTTCTTTCTGCAACGCCATTGTGCTGTAGAGTACCAGGAGTTGTCTTCTCATGCCTGATCCCATGCTGCAGACAATATCTCTGAAACTCCTTGGACGTGTACTCGCCTCCATTGTCACTACGGAGGCTCTTCAAGGAGCAACCCTTCTCCCTTTCCACCATGGCATGCCATTGCTTGAAGCAATCAAGCACCTGGTCTTTTGTCTTTAAAACAAACACCCAAACCTTCCGTGAAGCATCATCAATAAAGGTCATAAAATACCTACTACCTCCTAAGGAAGGTACATCAATGGGACCACAGACATCAGAGTACACCAACTCAAGCACATTTTTCTTCCTTTCAGAAGACTTACTGAATGACACTCTAGTAGTCTAGTTTGCTTTCCAAATAAGCAATTGTCACAGGGGTTTAGTGTCATACCTTTGGCAACATGAATGAGAGACTTCCGTGCCAAAATTTGCAGTCATTTGTCACTCATATGCGCGAGCCTCCTGTTGTAAGAGGAAATCGAGAATGCAAAACGGTAAGTAAACAAAGTAAAGCAAACCGATCAAGTCCCAGCAAATAATGTTCAAGACTCCCTCCAATGTAGTAAGAGAAAGTCAGGTTCGAATCCTCGAGGAAGCAGGTCAGCGGATCTTAGGTAGCAGTGTAATCTCACGGTCAGAAGTCGACAACAGGGTCCTCGATCTCGAATACAGCAACTCGACAGAAGATCGGACAGTCGAACACAGCGCAGCAGCTCGGCAAAGGGTGGTCGATATCGACTGGGGTCTACTCGAGATCGAGTACGGCTTGTCGAAGTCGAGTTGGTCTGGTCGAGAATCTGCACACAGTAAGCTACGGCGACTCTAGGTCGAGAATCAGTGTACTCGAGGTCGACTAAGGTAAGTCGAGATCGAGTAAGGGCAGGGAACAAAAACGAATAAAATAAAGAAAATAAAGAACAAGTGCTTTTTGGGAATTTCGACTTAAACTGAATGTAAAAAGACTTCCAAGATTGGGGTTTGCAACAACAATAACCAAGCATGCATAAGGTAAAATCAAACAGATAATCATAGAATTCGCATTAAAGGATCAGGCTTTCGCCTTTTCCAACAATTAGACAACTCTCTATAGAAACCCTAATTGTCTCTACCGATTTTATGTTTATAATCCAAGTTGTTAGCATGGATCTCCATTAAATGGGCAATAAACACATAAACAAGTAGGAAAATGCTCAAAACACGATAAAGGTCGGATTTTTACCTCAGATACGCATGGCTATCGTCGGGCTCGCCCCAACCCTAGAAGTGGGTTGACTACTCGCTCTTCATCGCAAACTCAGACATCATCGATTGAAAGAAAACAACTTGCATTAAACTAAAATTCAAAGACTTTACAATCCCGGCAATCCAACTCTCGTCGAATGCCAAAACCCTAAAACCTTCGAACTCCCTAAACTTCTCCTTGGAACTACTTGTCTTGCTCTCAAATTGAATCATGGAAAACCAGTCCCTAGGGCTTTATTTATAGGCTTCTAATCCTCGCTAATCAAGGATATAAATGTTTATCTAAATCTAAAACTATATCTAAAAGCTTAATGATAAATAAAAGGCATAAAATAATTAAATCTAAATCGGAATTATATCTAAAATGTCTTCTATGGATAGGACTTCTTCTCTTCATGATGGATCTTGATAGATTGGATAGAATTCAGCAACTTCGTGCCCAAGCAATCCCAATTCGAGTAGAGTTGATCAAACCGCGTCATACAGCTTTTGGAAGCTTCGTCGACCTCGAGTAGGGCGTACTCGATATCGAGTAGAAATCTTGGTCGACTGGCTCGGCTTCGTCGTCTCGGCTAGCTGGTGCTCGACAGACTCGGACTTGGTTCACGGTGCTCGTCGATCTCGATGAGCTCTCGTCGATGTCGAGTAGAGAGGATCTGTCGACTAGGTCTTCTCGGGTAGGTGTGCTCGACAAGCTCGGATCTGGGCTCCGGGGTCTGGTCGATATCGACCACGGCTACTCTGTATCGAGTAGAGGTGGTCTGCGTCTTCGTCCTCGGCTTGGCACAACTCGTCGACTCCGGACATGGCTCCTCGATCTCGACCAAGGCTACTCGACATCGAGTAGGATTCCGGGAGTCGGGTTGTCTCTGACTCAGTGTCCTCGATCAGCTCTGCTCGACAAAGTTGGTCGACAAAGTTGGTCGATATCGAGTAAGATGTACTCGATATCGAGTACACTTGGCTTCAGCTTTCTCCTCTGTTCTTGAAACGCACTTTCCCGAGTCCTCGTTTGTCGGATTGACGCATATGACCATGCGTTGGAAAGCTCTTTCCGAGGGATACAACTCTCATGAATACATCAAAGCTTGATTCAGAACGAAGAATGGTGAAAAATGGTCTTTTCTCCAGCTGTACCATTCTTAGCTTCTCCATGAGTTTCCTTTAAGCTCCAAAGTGCGTCCGATTTCTGCGAAATATAACCAAAATTTGTGTAGACCTCCATATATTGCCAATAAACATATATTACACAGATTTTGTATTATTCTAACCCAAATGTATGCAATGTATGCAGAAATCGATATAAAATTAAGTGTAAACATGGCAAAATAGGCTCACAACAAACACCCCATACTTAAGCTTGCTTGTCCTCAAGCAATACTTTTATTTGTCATTTAGGGGAAGAAATCAAAACTCTCAACATATTAGATTCATTCTTATATATCCCTACAGTCAATTACCATCATCGAAAAGGTACTAGTGTCACAATTCCATGCATGTGCAAATATACAAAAGCAACATCTACTCACAAAAGGAGGGTTATGAAAAAACATTCATTCGTGACAAAGCATTAATAATCAAAAGGTCTTTAATTTAAGCTCAAAATAAGGAGTAGATTGGTAAAATGCTAAAGGTTGGCAATTTTTGGCAATGTGGTGCTAATGATTCGGGGAAATGGAGTATTTCCAACTTGAATTTCCACATTCCTTCTCCCTTTGATTCATCACCTTTCGTATTGCTTTTTTCAATAATAATGCTTTTACCTCTCTAACCTCAGCACTGCCTTCTCGCGAGTCGCAAACATGGGTGTCATGAATGGCCCCGGATACTTAGTGCTTTGGACTCCTCACAATATGTCCCATCTCTCCAAACTATTATCTCAGAGTGCAGGGTCAATCTACCTTTATCTCCTGAGGTGATTGGATTTTCTTTCACTCATTAAATTTTCCATATATTTCAAATAATTTCCTTCCATACTCCAATAATGATAATAATCACAACAACCATATAACAATCTCCATATGTAACATCATTCTCAACATAATCCCCGGATAGGGTAAAGAATGGCAAATATTTAGATCATGTGGAGCAATATTTGAAATGAGGCATTTTATGGCTTTTGTGATGCATATAAGCATAGGTAAGGCTAGGATTTAAACAATGAGCATTATATGGAAATATAAAGTCCTCCATCATCTTATCATGCAACATGTCAAAAGCAACCTCAAATTTTACCTCCTTTCATGGTTTTCAAGAAAATATGCACTTCATTGTGACTTCCCTTTACTAGGCAATTTCATGCTATATCTCTAATTGATCCAATTTTGCATCGTCGAGTTCAATTTAAGCTTCCATGACATTATTTCAAAATTTCAATGGGGGTCATTTTTCTCAAATTTTTTTGGAAAACATGCATATAAGCACATAAATAAAATAATGCATTCCAAAATAGCCATGTAGCGATTTAAAGAAATAATGCACCAATAATGTCAAATATGATCAAATATGCACAAAGTAAGCCCTTCCCCCACCCCATATATACTTAAATATTATAGTGTCCCCACTGTATAAAATCTAAGGGTAAAGAAAGAAACTCACTAGACAGGTGTGCAGGATGTCAAAATCGAGTGTAATTGCTTGTGCCGAGTCCAAATTTAGCTTGCTTCTATCCCCATGGACCTGAAAAAATGCAGAAGATAAATACCCACAATAGAAAGACTAAAAGTTCAAAACCAAAAACAAACAAAAGCAACAATGTCCAAAAGTCCCAAAAATAAATGTCTATTTACAAGCTCTAGATTTTATAGTCGCTAGGCCGACTTTATCCATGAAGCATTAGCATGGCTCATCTTTGTCCGGAGGTATAGGTGGATCTGGTGGTTCCTCCGGTGGTGGGAAGCGTGGGATGTCATCCGGGGGCATCATGTGAAGAAGCTTAAATCTCCCCGAGTGAATGCTCCATGGCTTCACCCATCCATCTTCCTGGGCTCCTGCTGGCATGCAGAAAGGATTATATAAAGGAAATTTGCATACCTCATCATCATACCTTTTCCGCTTCATTGGTTGATTTGTTTGCACATCTCCACCGCAGCAAAACGGTGGAGTGGGAAGAGATATTTCCACCTCATCTTGTGGAGCTTCATGCCACTTTGCGAGGACCCCATACTTGAATATGATCATCGGTTGCTCAAAATCGTCGGGGATAGCCTTCACTTTATAAGGAAAAAGTGACTTTGAAACAACATGGGCAACGACGTCCAACTTCTTCTTTTCTGGCTCTTCTTCTTCTTGAGGTTCTTCAAATGGTTTTTCAAAGAAAGTGGGCAAAGTTGGAATTGAGATAGCGGAAGGACATACCTAGGTATCGACTAGAGATAGATCAATATCGATTGGAGATGGGTCGACATCGACTAGGTGTTGGTCAAGGTCGACCTCAGGTTCAGATTCTTCTTCTAGCAGGATTGGGGCTTCTGGCGATGATTTTGACGAATTCCGGAGCTTCCTAAATACGCGTACACCCTTAAGCCATGCCTCCTCATCAACGATGTATAGCCATCTCAAATATTCCAATTCTTTTGCATACTGTCTCGCTCTTTCCCTTTCGAAATACTCGAAGGTGTCCTGCATATACCTGTAGAAGAAAACTCAAGGGAAACGTGAGATCTAACTACATAAGGCGCGAATGATAGCTTCCCCGGCAACGGCGCCAATTTGTTGTATGAGGAAATCGAGAATGCAAAACAGTAAGTAAACAAAGTAAAGCAAACTGATCAAGTCCCAGCAAATAATGTTCAAGACTCCCTCCAATGTAGTAAGAGAAAGTCAGGTTCGAATCCTCGAGGAAGCAGGTCAGCGGATCCTAGGTAGCAGTGTAATCTCACGCTCAGAAGTCGACAACAGGGTCCTCGATCTCGAATACAGCAACTCGACAGAAGATCGGACAGTCGAACACAGCGCAGCAGCTCGGCAAAGGGTGGTCGATATCGACTGGGGTCTTCTCGAGATCGAGTACGGCTTGTCGAAGTCAAGTTGGTCTGGTCGAGAATCTGCACACAGTAAGCTACGGCGACTCTAGGTCGAGAATCAGTGTACTCGAGGTCGACTAAGGTAAGTCGAGATCGAGTAAGGGCAGGGAACAAAAACGAATAAAATAAAGAAAATAAAGAACAAGTGCTTTTTGTGAATTTCGACTTAAACTGAATGTAAAAAGACTTCCAAGATTGGGGTTTGCAACAACAATAACCAAGCATGCATAAGGTAAAATCAAACAGATAATCATAGAATTCGCATTAAAGGACCAGGCTTTCGCCTTTTCCAACAATTAGACAACTCTCTCAAGAAACCCTAATTGTCTCTACCGATTTTATGTTTATAATCCAAGTTGTTAGCATGGATCTCCATTAAATGGGCAATAAACACATAAACAAGTAGGAAAATGCTCAAAACACGATAAAGGTCGGATTTTTACCTCAGATACGCATGGCTATCGTCGGGCTCGCCCCAACCCTAGAACTGGGTTGACTACTCGCTCTTCATCGCAAACTCAGACATCATCGATTGAAAGAAAACAACTTGCATTAAACTAAAATTCAAAGACTTTACAATCCCGGCAATCCAACTCTCGTCGAATGCCAAAACCCTAAAACCTTCGAACTCCCTAAACTTCTCCTTGGAACTACTTGTCTTGCTCTCAAATTGAATCATGAAAAACCAGTCCCTAGGGCTTTATTTATAGGCTTCTAATCCTCGCTAATCAAGGATATAAATCTTTATCTAAATCTAAAAATATATAAAAGCTTAATGATAAATAAAAGGCATAACATAATTAAATCTAAATCGGAATTATATCTAAAATGTCTTCTATGGATAGGACTTCTTCTCTTCATGATGGATCTTGATAGATTTGATAGAATTCAACAACTTCGTGCCCAAGCAATCCCAATTCGAGTAGAGTTGATCAAACCACGTCATACAGCTTCTGGAAGCTTCGTCGACCTCGAGTAGGGCGTACTCGATATCGAGTAGAAATCTTGGTCGACTGGCTCGGCTTCGTCGTCTCGGCTAGCTGGTGCTCGACAGACTCGGACTTGGTTCACGGTGCTCGTCGATCTCGAGGAGCTCTCGTCGATGTCGAGTAGAGAGGATATGTCGACTAGGTCTTCTCGGGTAGGTGTGCTCAACAAGCTCGGATCTGGGCTCCGGGGTCTGGTCGATATCAACCACGGCTAGTCTGTATCGAGTAGAGGTGGTCTGCGTCTTCGTCCTCGGCTTGGCACAGCTCGTCAACTTCGGACATGGCTCCTCGATCTCGACCAAGGCTACTCGACATCGAGTAGGATTCCGGGAGTCGGGTTGTCTCTGACTCAGTGTCCTCGATCAGCTCTGCTCGACAAAGTTGGTCGACAAAGTTGGTCGATATCGAGTAAGATGTACTCGATATCGAGTACACTTGGATTCAGCTTTCTGCTCTGTTCTTGAAACGCACTTTCCCGAGTCCTCGTTTGTCGGATTGATGCATATGACCATGCGTTGGAAATCTCTTTCCGAGGGCTACAACTCTCATGAATACATCAAAGCTTGATTCAGAACGAAGAATGGTGAAAAATGGTCTTTTCTCCAGTTGTACCATTCTTAGCTTCTCCATGAGTTTCCTTTAAGCTCCAAAGTGCGTCCGATTTCTGCGAAATATAACCAAAATTTGTGTAGACCTCCATATATTGCCAATAAACATATATTACACAGATTTTGTATTATTCTAACCCAAATGTATGCAATGTATGCAGAAATCGATATAAAATTAAGTGTAAACATGGCAAAATAGGCTCAAAACACCGCCTATGCCACAAATCTGGTGATGCAACACCCTCAACTACATTCAGGCCACCTCTAACAACCTTCAGTTGAGTTCTGTAAAGAGTGTAGCTCAATCTTGCCTTAGCAATCACCATAGATCCTTTTGTCAGCTTCCACTTTCCATCACCAGTGCTACTATGATAACCTTCTCGGTCCAAGGCTTGTTGAGAAATCAAATTCAAGCGAAGATCTGGTACATGTCGCACATTCTTCAAGGTCATCGTGCAACCTACATTTGTCTGGACACAGATGTCACCAATACCAACAATCTTCGCAGAGCTGAAGTTCTCCATCTTCACTAATCCAAAGTCTCCAGCTTCATAGGTGGTGAAGATATCCTTCCTCGGTGTAGCATGATAGGATGCGGTTGAATCAACTATCCACTCTACACGAGTATCAAATTCCTAGTTGTGATCATCAACACAGGAGAGAACCACCATAGCTTCCTCATCTCCATAGACAGTTGCAGCAGTGTTCTTCTCATCATCTTTCTTATTTTTCTCTTACTTTTGCTTCCTCTTCAATGCATAACAATTCTTTCTTATATGCCCCTCTTTGCCACAATGATAACAGACAGACTTTTCTTTACCTTGGGAAGCATCTCTCTTCTGCGATTTCCCTTTGGATTTTCCACGACCTCTTCTGTCTCTGCTTCTTCCTCTGAACCTTTCTTCAGCCGTTGTGGCCAAAGCCTGTGAGGTGCTTGTGCCCATATCCTTTCTCCTAGTCTATTCGTTGTAGAGACTTTCCTTCACGGTCGATAAGGACACACCACCACTCGGTGCAGAGTTGCTAATGGTCACCACCAGAGTCTCCCAAGTGTCAGGCAAAGAGCTCAGAAGCAATAGGGCCTGCAACTCGTCATCTAGGACCAACTTCATAGTATTCAGCTGATTTACAAGCTCCTGAAACTCACTCAAGTGCTCGGCTTTAGGCTTTCCATCCTTGTACTTCAAATTTACAAGCTTCCTTATCACAAAGGTTTTGCTCTGCGCAGACTTCCTCTCATACATGGATTCCAACTTCTTCCACAAAACATGTGCATAAGTTTCGTTGCTTTTATGGTGATAGACATTGTTATCAACCCATTGTCTGACGGTTCCCACAGACTTTCGATGTAGCTTTTCCCAATCTCCTTCAGACATACCAGTCGGCTTGCTAGACCCAAGCTTAATCGGATCATACAAATCCCTGCAGTACAACAAATCCTCCATTCTCGATTTCCAAATCGAGTAGTTGGAAGATGTCAACTTGATCATCGTATCAGCAAAATCATTTGACTTGGTCGTCATTTCTGCTTCCAAACTAGCAACCAGGCTCTGATACCACTTGTTGGGATCGACAAGACCCAAGTGCAGAAATGAATCGGGAACCTAGCAACTCAAGCTACAATCCAGCTGATAACCAAGTTCACAAATTTACGGAACCTCAAACACAATCAAACCAAGCAACACAAGCACACAAACAAACACAAGCAAGAACACAACGATTTAAGTGGAAAACCCTCCCTAACCCGGAGGATCAAAAACCACTGTCGCCCGCCAGAGCACCAAAATCCACTAATCAACAAAATGGATACAAGTGTTCATCACTTACAAATCTCACACAAGGAGATACCACCAATTTCACTCAAATTGGTACAACACCATTTTCACCAAGATTATGGATTCTAAACGAGGGAATAAAAGCCGACAAACACGAGTAGGCTTACCGAGAACTCGAGGTGAAAGAACCCGGATGAGACAAGGAAGATCCACTCACTTTCTAACCACTTTTCCCCTCTTTCTCCTTTCTCCCTCCTCACTTTTGTGCTCCTACAAATTGGGGATTTCACTTTCAGCTTTCAAGAGGAAAGCTACTGCTGCTTGCTTGAGGCTCTCGTACAACACAAGCCAAAGGCAAGAGATGCCTTTTAAATCTTCCAACAAAAGTCAACAAATGTGACTTTTAAATTGGCCTGGAAACATGGGCTTGGGCCCAACAGTTTGGAGGCTTCCTACAAGAGATTGAGAGAAAACCTGAGTGTTGGAGAGATTGGCGTTGTCTAGGAGGAGTGCGTTTAACGACTGTGCGAGATACGAAGACGATCAACTCCTTAACGTTGTATCTCTCAAAGTAGCCGAAACGGCTCACATCGGAGACGTTTGCCAGGATCACTGGATCTTCTTGCTCGCCGGTTGTTATCTTCATCTTCTACCGATCCTGAGATACCAGACCGAATCAAATTCAGGAGGATCAATGGATCGAAGAATTCCTTTGGTGATAAATCCAACCCTAAGGTATATAGTATTAATTATTAAGTTCGTCGGCCTTTTTAACAATATAAAATTCTATTCTAAATGTTTCCAAAATCTTATACTCCGTAGCAGTGCACATACCAAACCGTACTTATAATTCTATCCTAAATTAAAATTATCTATATCTATATTCTATCTATACACATATACTAAAATCGATGCGCAGCGTGCTATGTGACGCGTTGTGATTAATTATATGGAAAAAAAATCCTAAGTGGGGCGTTGTGGTGATTCTAAAAAAAATTTAATAAAATAATATATTATCATAGTTTACAAAAACTTATATATATAAGCCACAATCTATCTATACATATATTTTAATTATTTGACAAAAATAAATAAAAAATATTTCATAGTCATACTTACCAAAAATATTACTATAAATTTGTAGTTTTTTATAAGTGCTATTTTTATTTATATTTAGATTATTTTTTGGTGGAAAAAATATTTATATCAAAATTAATTATTTAATAATTGTTATTTTATTTATATATATTATTTTTTGAGATCAAAACAATTTATCAAAATATTATGTAGCCACAATCCATCCGTGAATAGATATTTTAGTAAACTAACATATTTTGAGAGATTCAATTAATGGTAAATTAGGAAAAAAAATTAAAATATTTTTAAAAAACAGTTATCTATTAAATTACATGAGATTCAATTAATGATATATTATCATAATCTGTCAAACTAATTTTATTTATGTCCGTATTTTTTTTGGTGGAAAAATCATTTATATTATTTTTATTTTTATTTATTATAATCTATCTGAATTATTTATAATATTGGATTAATGTATTTTCCATACACGGGACATGACCTAAACTAGTATTACTGTATCTGATCCAGGAGCATAATTCTATCTCGTAAGAGCTAAAAGATAACTAGAGATTATTAAGATTTTATATATCTTTTCCTTTTTGACTTGATGGATACGCTTAGATAATTTAGGAAGTTCTTTCTTTTATCTTAGAATATATTTAGGAAGTTATATATTTTATCTTAGGTTAGTTTTCTTCTATTTAAGCATTTATAGGCATAGGCCATAATCAATCTTTCATATTATTAATCAAATATTGGTTTATAAAATTTTATCTTTTATCCCCCGGTGGATTCCAAGCCCCCATTCTAGTGGATTCCATATATATTTCCTAGGTAATGAAGCTGGTGGATTCCAAGCCCCTCACCCAAGCTGGTGGATTCCAAGCACTACTAGGTAATGAAGCTCTTTTGAATCCTTGCCTCCTCCCACCCAAGTTGTCGAACCCTCTCTTTCCTTGGCCATGGAAAATTCTGACATGCAATAACTAGTACATTTTCATATTTGCAAACAGGGAAGATCGGGCTATGGTGTGGATTAACAGGCCATACCATGTCCAAGGCTCCTTGCTTGCTCTGTACCCATGGGCAGACACCTTCAACCCTATGGAGGAGGACACCCTGACGGCTGACGTTAGGATCATAATCCCTGGTCTGCCTCATCAGTTCTACTTGGCTGAAGCCATTGCTTTCATCTTGGAAGCCGGTGGGGTAGACACCTTGATAATGATTGATCAAGTCTCTAACATTCGCAACAAGATGAGGTTTGCTCGTACTTGCATTAAAGTTTCTCTTCTCTCCAAGCTCACTACTTTCATTTGCATTAGAAAGAATGAGAATGAATCTGTTAGACTAGGTGTATGGTACGAGGATTTTTCTGATGGATGTGGTTGTTGTGGTGGCTTTGACCATATATATGAAGATTGTTCTCTTAATGGCCCTCTTCCTAGAAAATCCAGCTTGATCCTTGAAGAAAACCCTCAGATGGACCTCCTTGCTCACTCCCCGGTTGCTAATCTTAAAAGAAACCCCTCTGAAAACAGGCTTTTGGGTGGTGGGAGTGCCTTTATCCCTTACTCTAACCTTGAGGAACCGATGGTTTCCCAAACCATGCTCCCAAGGCAAGGTGATTTTGGCCTCCTACCTCTATCCAGCATGGCCCCGGCCAATGCTAATCTTCCACCCTTACCTACCTCAAATGCCAATTTCTCTAATGAGCTCATAAACCAACTGATCTCTTTGAATAATGCTCACGTGACTCAGCTCTCAACTGAGTGTAGCAACCCCCCCCCCCCCCCCCCCCCCCCCCATTTTGCTATAGCTCCCTCAACTCTACACACCCTCCTCTCCACCAGTAATGCAACTACTGGAAATGGTAACACTCTCATGGAAGGCACTCTGGATGAACTCATCAAAGCGCGCCAGAATGGTAAGATGATAGCAACCGGAGAAGAGACTGAAGAATCAAGGCCCTCGATCGGATCAGACAACTCAGTGGTAAGGAAGATGGGAAGTATAGTCATTAAGCAAACCGAAGAGGACATGTCTCAGAGTGAAGGTGAAGTGGCCAAACGCAAGGATGAGGAAGAAAACAATGAATCATCATCTCCAGCTATGAAGAAGTCTCACAAGAAGAAGAATTGATAATTAGTATCATCATAATATGTTGGTGTGGGGAGGAGTAGCACAAAGCTCATGTTTACCGTATTAATAATCCCCAGTTTGCTTGTTTCAAAAACTATGTTTTGTGGATTAACTTCTTGTTGTTAGATTATAGTTGTAATTTTTTGAACATCAAAGATCCTTGGGGTGATGGTTTTCCATATTTTTCTTTTGGAAACCATCACTGCCTCGATCCTTATGCGGCTATGATTTCTACTATGTCATCTTATTTCCATTTTAATCCCTTATACAGGAGCATCTATATGTATGTATTCCTATCATCCAATTCTAGGGATGAAAATGTACTTAGTGCAGGTGTACTATGAAGACAATAAAGAAGTGTGAAGAAGGAATGACAGGTATATCTCTTCCCCATTCTCAAATAAAAAACTACAAGCTGATCCCCACTGATATCTTTGGATATCAAGTGGTGGTAAGTGACGAGAGGGTTTCTAGACCAAATAAATTTATAGTCAAGACCCCCGCTATAGTATAGGGGAGTCAGGTTCGTCTTCGGGAAAGAAGTCAGCGGTTCTAGGTTTAGTGTGTTTTGGGGTTCAGGGATAGCGGGAAGAGGTGATGAGGGTGGTTTCGACAAAGAATAGAGGGGTCGATGTCGAGGGATGGAGAGAGAATGGTGGTTTGATATCGAGTAGAATATGTGCCGAATAAAAATAATAAAATAAAACAAATAAAGATGCAAACTTCCAAGGTTAGAGATCACCACAACAATAAACATATGTGCAGATCATAAATCACATAAAGATGCATGCTTTATATCAAAGAATCGACTTTTGCAAATTCCAACAATTTAGGTGATAGAGGCTCTCGCATAAAAACCTAATTTGTTTCTACCTTTTCTTTAATTAGGATTAACCAACTTTCGCAAGAAAACCCTAATTACTATCCAATTCATAATAAGATCACTTTCGCTTCAATATCATGAATAAGGAATTTCCTCAACTCTCGCAAAGGATTAAGCACATAGGTAGATGATGATAAAGACATATATATTCATGGATTTATAAATCAAACACACATATCTATGTTGGGATCACCCCAACCCTAGAAGAAAGAAATTAGAAACAAACCATAATGAAAGAAATTAACTTTAACATAAAATAAATTAAAACTTACAACCGTTCGTCTTCTTCCTCCTCCTCCTCCTCTCTCTCTCCTCTCTCCTTGCGCCCTAAGACGACTTGACTTGAATGAATGAAAATCAGCCACCTAGGGCCTTATTTATAGGCTTCATTCCCTAGCTATTCTAGGAAAGAAATTATATCTATATCTATATTTATCTATCTAATAACATTAAGATAAAACATGGAAATAAATAATTATATCTAAAAGGAAATATATCTAATGTGGATAAATATCTTCTCCAACTTGATAGATCTTGATGGAATTTGATCTCGAAAATATCTCTATCGAATTCGGGATAGAAACTTAACAAGATGTCGGTTAAGCTCGGAATCCGCTTCTGGGTCAACTCGATATCGAGTAGGATTGCTCGATATCGACTAGCACTTTTCTCGTCTTCTGCTCAGCAACTCGATTCCGGCCAACAGGAGCAAATTCCTCGACATCGAGTAAAATGTTCAGCTCCCAGCTCTGTTCTTGAAACACACTTTCCCGAATCCGACGAAGTTGGAAAGCTCTTTTTGAGGGCTACAACTCTCATGAAGACATCAAAGCTTGATTCAGAAAGACGAATACCGAAAAATGGTCTTTTCTCCGGCTGCACCATCCTTAGCTTCTTCATGACTTTCCTTTAAGCTCCAAAATGCGTCCGATTTCTACGAAATATAACAAAAACTTGTGTAGACCTCCATATATTGAAAATAAACATAAACTACACAAGTTATGTATTATTCTAACCCAAATGCATGAAATGCATGCAGAAATCGATATAAAAGTAGCTATAAAACATGGCGAATTCGGCTCACATAAGTAAGCTACCCCAACCCTACACTCAAACCTTTACAAACCAAAGCTACTGCAAAACTTGTCTATACAAAATCCAGTTACACAACAGGATCAAGAAACAAATTGTATGAGATGAAGAAATTTCACTTGATCAATCAACTAAGCAAGGCTGACTTTGGCAACTACATGAGGATCAAGACCATGGACCATGGTGGGATGAAATGTCTTGTGTTTCATCTCGCCAAAAATAATAACCCAAACTAACAACTTAACTAGTAAACTAGTATAGCGGATAAGTAAGGGGTCGAACCCATAGAGAAACAAGTATTTCAATGCAATGTGTATCTACCAATTATGACACTAACAATGGACTAGAGATATGAATGAAGAAAGACAACACAAATAAACTAAAACAAAGATGTGGATAGGAACAAAGAGAATACAAAAGGTAAGAGTGTGGTTTGCCTACAATTCGCAACATTGGTTGATTTATTGATCCTTGAGATGATTGCAATATTATTCCTAAGCCTATGTCGACTTGACTAAAGTTGAAGGATCCATAGAGATACAATCACCTTATTCAATATCACTAAAGAATAGCATTAATAACTCAAGTACTTAGACCAATTGGCACATTGATTTAATGTAATTAAGACAGATAGACGCATACCGAACTCAGCTCTAATCGAATCTACACAACATAGATCAATTGTTATCATCCACTACAAAGGCATAGAAATATCACTAAATCAATGACTTTGTTTGCTATCGAGAAACCAACAACGGATTCGTATTATAGATGCGAACTCTAACTAGATGTGCGTGAAGGTTCGATAATGTAAAGAAAATGTAATAAGAAATACTCTAGAAGGGGGGTTGAATAGAGTATGCCCGTTTTTCGCAACAAGTCTCAAGACTTTTGGAGCTCGTACCAAAAACTTTGAGATTAAACCTGAATCACAAAGTTAGACAATCGAACCAAGTGCGGAAATAAGGTAAAGCAAATAAGTAAAGAACACGAGTAATTGTTTACGAGGTTCAGCACAACTGGCCTACGTCCCCGCCTAGGGTTCTTCCACAACCCTAGGATTCAAAGGCTTTATTGATTGCTTAGCTTAGGATCCTAATAGCTCACCGAGAAGCCTCTCTCCTATACAATTGCAATCTAGTCAACTCACGTTCCCTTGGAGTCCTAGACCAATCTAGAAGAGCCCCACCTCTCTCAGCTATCTAGTACAATCCTCTAACTCTCGCAAATCAATAGCCTAGTGCAACTTCCCGAGTTGTAAACTCTCGAGTAACACTTGAAATAAATATATCCTATAAGCTCACAGTGACTCTCAAAGGCTTTGAAATAAACAACAAGCTCTTGAGCGCTTAGCAGAGAGACACTTGGAAGACAGATCGCTTGAATGAAAAAGCTCGTGTGTAGCACTTGTGTGTTCTGTCTTCTCCTTCCTTTCCTTTATAAAAGAGCATGGAGCGTGAGGATCTTCACCACCAGATCTCCAACGGCTCCTTCGAATCAGTTTGATCTTCAATCTTCTATTTATGGACACTTTGAACGCCATGATCTATTTTGAACTGATCTCCTCAACATGTATAAGGAAGGATGTAATCTCGAATATACTTCCTGAAATGGTTAGTCATATATATATATATATATAATGGAAGTATATAATAAGATAAAATAATATACGAATAATTAAGATAGGTTTTGTATTTCATCAACTGTTAATGCTCCAAGGCCTTTGACAAAAATCCTGTCAAAGCCTTTGAAACATCTATTCCGATTTTTCATCAAGGGAGGGAGTTATCAATCTCCCCCTTGATGAAAGACAAAACCTGTGCATCCCTGCAACTTAGTCAAAAATAGATAATACAATGGAATTCGGACTAAGTACCTGCAAGGGTTAGACAAATGTTGGATCAAAAATTTTAACGTAAGAAGACATCCAACCGAAAACCATAAAACAAAAACCAAGGTCTTCCAAGACCTTTAAGCAGAGGTTTTCAAAGTCTAACGATCATCTCCCCCTTTTTGTCTTTCAACAAAAGGAGGAGGTAAAAACAGTCACCAGAAATTCACCAAAAGTTTTGAAAAAGTTTCCAACAAACCAGCAAAGTATCAAGTTTTAGGGGTGGGATAGGGGTGGGTTAAGGTTTAGGCTTAGTCATCCGGAGCATCATCAGTGAGCCTCGTCCACAGTCCTTCCAGCATCTTTGAAACCAAGAGGAGGGCAAGGATTGATTTACCTGGATATAGGCCGGAGGGTCTGCATTCTTTCTGCGTGCAACTGTTGGAGCAGCTCTCTTGACAGGCGCTACAAGACCCTTGACAGTGCCCTTCCTGGTGCGCTTGGGAGATGGAGGCTTGACAGCAGCAGGGGCTTTCCGCTTCTTTGAAGACGGGGGAGGAGGAGAAGGAGATGTAGATTCTTCCTCCTCTTCCTCAGACCCCGAGTCCTCAGCGGACCCCGCGTCATCTCCTTCTGGTTCCTCGTCCTCTCCAGATCCCTCTTGCTCTTCTTCTTCATCTTCCTCGGGTTCCTCCTCCTCGGATGGAACCTCCTCGGCTTCGGCTTCCTTCTGAATCTGCTCAGCTTCTTCCTCGGCCAGTCTCTTAGCAAGCTCGGCCTCCTCAACAACCTTTTTCTTCCTTAAGGCCTCCTCCTCGGCTTCCTTGGCAGCATCTCGCTCCAGGAGGTCGTCGAGATCCTCTTCCTCCACATCATCATCCGGGTCCTCGGCTAAGACCTTTCTCTTCCCTTTTTGTTTAGAACTAAGGGGATTCTTAGCAGAGCGCTTTTGAGAGCCTTTGGGAGTCGTGGCCGTGCTCGCCGTAATGGTGCTCTCGACAACGGCTGGGATGATGGCTTGAGTAGCAGGTTCGGGTGTGGGAGAGGTAGCAGTGGCCTGGCGTCCCTTGGGGGTGGCGCCAAGTCTTTTGGGAGTGACAACTTTCTTGGTTTTGGGTGCCATGTAAGTAGTCGGTTAGGGTTTCTTGAGAGGCGATTGAGAGGTTGAAGATGAAGAAGTGGAAAGGGTTTGGATAATTTCTGAGTGTGGATTGTAATCGGGTACAGAATTGGGTTTAAGTAGAGAGAGAGGGTGATGGATTGATGGGACGGTTGTAGAGTTCCAATGGGGGAGAGGTAATGATACTTGCCAATTTAAAACCTTCCAAATTCAAATTTCAAATAATCCAAATATTTAGGAGGGGGATAACCGAAAAGATTTTGTTCCAAAATAAAATATCTCCAACGGTTCAAGGATGAAAACGGATTTTTGAAAAATAATAAAGATAATTGATTAAATATCTAGGAAGATATTAACCAAAAAAGTGTGATCCGATATATGTGCTCCATTGTTCAGTTTGCAGACCTTGACATAACTCTCAAAGGTTTTGACACTGAGTGGAGTTTATCTTTCGTAAAGGGAAAGCTCCCCCTACGAAAGTGCATCCTTGTTAAGCATCCCAATCTCTCGTCTAATGAATGTGAACCTGTCCTCTGCCAAAGGCTTAGTAAAGATGTCAGCCCATTGATAATCAGTAAAAATAAAAGATATGGACACATCACCTTTTTCAACATGATCTCTAATGAAATGATGCCTTACATCAATATGTTTGGTCCTTGAATGTTGAACAAGATTCTTAGTGATGGATATGGCACTAGTATTGTCACACTTAATTGGGATACCTTTGAGGTTGATGCCAAGATCTCGCATTTGTTGAGCTATCCAAAGGATTTGGGAGCAACTGGCTCCAGCTGCAATGTATTCGGCTTCTGTAGTGGATAGAGCAACTGAATTTTGTTTCTTTGAGTGCCAACTGGTCAAGGATGCTCCTAAGAATTGGCAACATCCTGATGTGCTCTTCCTATCCACCTTATAGCTTGTCAAATCTGCATCAGAATATCCAATTAAAGTGAAATCCTTTTGCTTTGGGTACCATAGTCCAAGCTCCTTAGTGCCATTGAGATATCGAAAGATCCTCTTCACAGCCACGAGGTGAGATTCTTTTGGATCAGCTTGAAACCTAGCACACATGCAAACACTAAACATGATGTCAGGTCTACTAGCCGTGAGATATAATAAAGATCCAATCATTCCTCGATACTCCTTTTGATTGACACTTGTTCCAGCCTTGTCTTGATCTAGAGACAATGTTGAGCTCATGGGAGTTTTGCCTGCCTTGGATTGATCCATCTTGAACTTCTTCAAGAGATCTTTAGTGTACTTGCTTTGGTTGACGAAGATCCCTTTCTTGGATTGATGAACTTGTAACCCCAAAAAGAAGTTGAGTTCACCCATCAAGCTCATCTCAAATTCACTGCACATGATGTCAGAAAATTCCATGCACAAAGATGTGTTAGTAGCACCAAATAATATATCATCAACATAAATTTGAATAACCAAAATGTCCTTTCCTTTGGTCTTGATAAAAAGAGTTTTGTCGATCAACCCCCTTTTAAAATCATTTTCTAAAAGATATTTAGACAAGCGCTCGTACCAAGCTCTTGGGGCTTGTTTCAAACCATAAAGCGCCTTGTCAAGTTTGTAAACATGATTGGGGAATTCTGAGCTTTCAAAACCTGGGGGTTGAGCAACATAAACTTCTTCCTCTAAGAAACCATTGAGAAAAGCACACTTGACATCCATTTGATATAACTTTATGCTCATAAAAGATGCAAATGCTAATAAAATGCGAATGGCTTCAAGCCTGGCTACGGGAGCAAAAGTCTCCTCGTAGTCAATACCTTCCTCTTGATTGTAGCCTTGGGCAACAAGCCTTGCCTTGTTTCTCACAATCTTACCATTCTCATCCAGCTTGTTTCGAAATACCCATCGAGTGTCAATGACTGATTGATGCTTTGGCCTAGGCTTCAAGGTCCAGACTTTGTTCCTTTCAAATTCGTTAAGCTCACTTTGCATAGCAATGATCCAGTCTGGCTCATGAAGTTCCTCATCTACTTTCTTTGGCTCAATAAGAGAAACAAACGCGTTAAAAGCACAAAGATCTTTAAGTTTAGAACGAGTTTGAACACTAGAAGTAGGGTCATAAATGATATCCTTTAATGAGTGTGATGAGGAGTATTTGAATTTCCTTTTGCTAGTCTCAGCTCCTTGGTTCGTCACACCATCAGCATTGATTTGTGGTATATCTGACTCCGTGGTCCTGTTGGGTTCAGTTACAGCAGTTTCTGACGTCTCAACACTGTTGGATTGGACACCAAGGGCTTTGGATGAATCTTCAACACCTTGGGCCAATTCTTCAGTGTTAAGAATCGGTTCCTGCATGTTCCTTTTCTCTCGTGTGCATGCATTGCACATCTCAATACCTTTGAAGTCCATCTCAGGTAGCCCTCTTACAAGCCCTTTGGACACAAGCTTCTGTAGTGTATGTGGACTCACATGACCGAGTCTCCTGTGCCAAAGCTTTGGATCATCCGTCAAAGCTTTTAAGCAGGTTAAGCTTCCTTGTGCCACTTGATCGGCATTTACGGCGTATATGTTGTTGTAACGATATGCAGTCAAAATAACTTCACCTGTATCATCTCTGCACACTATATATCTTTTCTTGTTAAATCTGACATTGTTACCACTATCACATAATTGAGAGATACTAAGCAGATTATAATTTAAACCATTAACAAGATAGACATTTTTAATACTATGGCTGGAATCACTTCCAACACTACCAATACCAACAATGACGCATTTCCCTTTGTCACCAAGAGTGATTGTTCCCGTGGATTGCTCCTTTAGATCATGAAAGAGAGAACTCTTCCCACTCATATGCCTCGAGCATCCACTATCAATAATCCATTTGTGTTCTTTCACCTTGGTGATCTCCTGCAAAACAAACATCAACCTTTGTGGCTAGACCAATAAGCAAATTTGGATCCATTGTTGGGGTAAACCATATTTGGTAAAATAGTGCCTTTTGGGACCCAAACTTGTGTTATCCGTTCTTTTCTCAAATGAACAGGAAATGTATTGCGAATAATATATGGATCCTTTCTTCTATAAGGACAGGTCTCTTTTACATGTCCCTTTCTCGCACAGTGGTGACATATAGGAGAGGTTCTGCTTCCTTTTGCCTTTACAAAAGTGGTAATGTGTTGCTTCTTTAAAAACTTTGGATTGTAACCAATACCACTTTTGTTTAGAGAGCTTTGTTGCTCACCCAACATCTTATCGAGAGTGCCTTTGGATTTGGTAAAACTTATGAGGGCTGTCTGTTGGTCTAGAATCTTATTATTCAGGGAGATCTTCTCGTTCTCTAAGTCATGATGCACATTTCTTAGAGAGGAGAGATCTTGCTTGAGTTCAGATTTCTATGAATCAAGCATCTTGACTTTAATGTCAAGACCTGAATAAGAAGCTTCAAGACCTTTGACCCTCATAGACAGATCCTCAATAGTTCTTTCCTGGTCCACAGTTCTCTTAATAAGAATGTTAGTTTGGGGAATAAGCTTCTCTTCATTGGCAATCATATTTGAAAGGAATTCCGATAATACCTCTTTTGGACTTTCCATAAGTTCTCTTACAGTAGCTTCAAGCTTTTCATCGTGGGATTCGTCTTCTGAGGCCATAAGACAAATGTTGGCCTTCTCATCATCGGAGTCAGAGTCGGAATCACTCCAAGTAGCCACCATGGCTTTCTTCTTCCATTTGTCACCTTTCTTGGGCTGGCTCTTTGTCTTTTGAGGGCAGTCCTTCACAAGATGATCTGTTTCACCACATTCAAAACAAGACAACGGTTTAGTCTTCTTTTCATACGTGTTGTATTGAGGCTTACCTCGAAACTTTGAAGACTCTGATCCATCCTTGTTGTTGAATTGTTTCTTCATTTTGAGAATTCTAGCAAGGCCTCTTGTGATAAGAGCAAAAGGATCATCCTCATCGTCATTCTCATCTTCGGAATCAGATCCATCCTTGGGCTCATCCTTCTTAGACTTGAGTGCCAAGTTCTTAGTGCTAGCTGGAAGTTCTCCATCGTCTTCATTAAGGATCATCTCATGCGTGATCAGCTTTCTAAGAAGGTCATCAAGGGGTAGAGTGGTGAGGTCCTGGGCTTCCTCTATGGCTGTTACTTTCGGACCCCATTTCTCCTTTGGAAGGCACCTCAGTATCTTCCTCACTTTCTCAACGTTGGTAAAGCTCTTGCCGAGAGAGTCAAGGTTGTTGGTGATTTCTGTGAATCGTGTGAACAAGGCCTTGATTGACTCATCAGACTTCATCTTGAAGAGCTCATACTTTCGAAGGAAGATGCTGATCTTGGTGTCTTTCACTTGGCTCGTTCCTTCATAGGTGACGACCAACTTGTCCCAAATCTCTTTAGCTGACCTACAAGAAGAAATACGGTTAAACTCATCAGTGCTAAGACCACAATAAAGTAAGTTAATAGCCCTGTAGTTTTTGGAGATGGTTTCAAGATCTGCTTGGTTGTATTCAGACTCCTTCTTTTCCACTTAGGTGTTATTTGGTCCATCTTTTTCTAGAATCTTCGGACCATTCTATATAATGTTCCAAAGCTCTAGATCTTGGTCTATGATGAACATCTTCATCAAAGATCTCCAGTGGACAAAGTTGTTTCCTACAAAGAGTGGCGGTCTGCTTGTGGACCTTGCCTATGCAAATCCTCCGCTTGCTTCACCAGACATGATCAAAAACTCACAAGATTGTTAGATCAAAAACAGTGAGTAAAGCTCTGATACTAATTGAAGGTTCGATAATGTAAAAACAATGTAATAAGAAATACTCTAGAAGGGTGGTTGAATAGAGTATGCCCGTTTTTCACAACAAGTCTCAAGACTTTTGGAGCTCGTACCAAAACCTTTGAGATTAAACCTGAATCACAAAGTTAGACAATCGAACCAAGTGCGGAAATAAGGTAAGGCAAATAAGTAAAGAACACGAGTAATTGTTTACGAGGTTCAGCACAACTGGCCTACGTCCCCGCCTAGGGTTCTTCCACAACCCTAGGATTCAAGGGCTTTATTGATTGCTTAGCTTAGGATCCTAATAGCTCACCGAGAAGCCTCTCTCCTATACAATTGCAATTTAGTCAACTCACGTTCCCTTGGAATCCTAGACCAATCTAGAAGAGCCCCACCTCTCTCAGCTATCTAGTACAATCCTCTAACTCTCGCAAATCAATAGCCTAGTGCAACTTCCCGAGTTGTAAACTCTTGAGTAACACTTGAAATAAATATATCCTATAAGCTCACAGTGACTCTCAAAGGCTTTGAAATAAACAACAAGCTCTTGAGCGCTTAGCAGAGAGACACTTGGAAGACAGATCGCTTGAATGAAAAAGCTCGTGTGTAGCACTTGTGTGTTCTGTCTTCTCCTTCCTTTCCTTTATAAAAGAGCATGGAGCGTGAGGATCTTCACCACCAGATCTCCAACGGCTCCTTCGAATCGGTTTGATCTTCAATCTTCTATTTATGGACACTTTGAACGCCATGATCTATTTTGAACTGATCTCCTCAACATGTATAAGGAAGGATGTAATCTCGAATATACTTCCTGAAATGGTTAGTCATATATATATAATATAATGGAAGTATATAATAAGATAAAATAATATACGAATAATTAAGATAGGTTTTGTATTTCATCAACTGTTAATGCTCCAAGGCCTTTGACAAAAATCATGTCAAAGCCTTTGAAACATCTATTCCGATTTTTCATCAAGGGAGGGAGTTATTAGTGCGGTTATAGAAAGAATCACAAATATAAACAATGAAGAACAAGATGATAAATAAACTCATGAATAATATAGAAATCAAGTCTCACAATCAACCAACCAAGTCTTAAATCATAGCAAAACCACAAGAATTCTAGGCAAGCATAACAAACATTGAATCTCTAAACTTAAATCCTCTCATTATAATGAGTTTATTAGAATGTTAGTTGATTGAATGAATGCTGGAAATATGTCTAATATAAGGCTCAAAGGCGTCGTCCAAAACCCTAGGAAAGATAGATAAGAGTTTCCATGAAGATAGATTGGGCCGAGTATCGCAAATCCGGGAACTGGCGAGGCGGCAGGCGCCGTGGAAAGGGCGGCGAGCGTCGTCCATACAGTGCTGACAGCTTCGGTACACTGAACTTGTAACGCACTTTGTGGAGTCATCCTTTGTTCGATTGACGCATATGAATATGCGTTGGAAAGTTCTTTCCAAGAACTACGATTCTCATGAAGACCTCAAAAGCTAATTCCAACTTCTCAGAACCTTAAAGATGAGATTTCTCCATGTTCCCCATTTCTGCTCTTGTTCCTTAGCTCTTATTTATCCATTTGCTCTATTCTTTCTCCACCTTTCGAGGCCGGATCTTATAATCTACAAATAAACACTAGAAATCGTAGATTCCAAACTTCGAATACCAAATGACCAAGAATATGAATAAGTTTATTAAACACTGAATATGAATACTTACTTCACCTAAGACTCCCTATAACTGACCATATAAAATATGCATCGTCAAACTCCCCCACACTTAAGCTTCGCTAGTCCTCTAGCGAACTAGATTATAGCATAGATATTGAGACTTCTTCATGTCTAAAACATATTTTTTTTATATACCATAACAAGCGCAAATTAAACATGAAAGAAGCACACAAATTGTCATAAGTCCAACTCCCTCCATACTTAAGTTTTGCTTGTCCTAAAAAATGAAGAACATATCAATAACCAACAATCCCACAAACATATTCATCAAGCATTCGCCTCATCAAAAGCAACATCTCAAATGTGTGCAAACATGAACAAGGTAGACAAACATCATAGCATGTATATAAATGACCAAGTAGTCCGCATGCCTATCCATCCAACTCACAGGGATAAATGTGTTTCACTCATGCTCTCATGTGTCTAGGCTTTAAAGAAAAACTCTCAACTCATTCATTATACAAAAAGCTACATAAGCATTGACATTTATATCACAATTTCTCCACCAAATAGGTCAAAGCAAATAAGCAACATCAAGAGGACTTTCGCTCAATGGAAACCTTCATAGAAGACTCCATTCGACTTGGTTGCAATGCGACTTTTGGTAGGAACATAAGGCATGAGAAACATATAGGCTTGTGGTGCTAAAAATCTGGGAAAAAGGGTTAGCAAACAACCAGAACAACACCCCAACCTCCATACTTCGTAAACCATTCCAATACAAAAACTCCAACACATAACAATAAGCTCTCATAACATAAGTATCATCTCTCAAAATAAAATAAGACTCTAAAAACATTCAAAAGATGACGACTCTCAATATCAAACTTCCAACCAAACGTTTATCCAACTCTCATATGCAAGAAATAACAAGGCTCTTATTCATCACTTTTTTTCCCCGATTTACTTTTTTTTTGTGAGCCAAAATGCATGAAATACAATATAAGAAAATTAAGCATATAACATTACATCTCTCTCAAAGCCTATCAACATAAGCACAAACCATAGCTTTTCTCTCTCAACTCAAAATAACATCCATAACCAACTCAAATCATAATTCCTGGATGGGTCAGGCTTATCATGGGCTAGGAAACATGAATTTTGTGGAGCTTCAAAGAAAAAGGCTAAAGACTCAAATTAACTTCAAGCAAAGATATGATGTAGGGTAGATATGGATAAAATGTGGCTAAAATGTGCCTCTATCACTTGAAACTTATAAACAATGTATATAATAGGTCTTAAAAATAGATAACCATGTTAATACTAAGAGGTAATTGCATAAGATGAGCAAATCACACAACAAAGAGAAGAAGGAATATAGATGTGATCCCTATAAGGCCAAATCTATCTCACTTGGACAAATATTTGTTGGATGTCAATCATGCCTAGAAACTTAAATCATACATGCTCAATTATATCCACCTAACATGTTTCACATGAAAACCAAATTTTATAGGACAAGGCTAAACAATCCAAACATGCTATGGAATTTATATAATCATGCCAAAATACATTTTATATAACAAATAACAAAAAATTCAAACATTGCAAGATGGGTAGTTGAATAACACATATTTATGCAATGCATTATTTTTATTTTTATTTTTTTGGGTTTTTGACATTTTTCAATTTTTTTTTCATTTTTGACATTTTATATAACAAATAACAAAAAATTCAAACATGAACTAACCTAGCCTAACTAATTCACTTCACTTCTCCCCCCACACTTAAACTTTTCATCATCTTTAAATGAAAATCAAATAAAGACAACAAAATATAAAATAAAAGCACAAGTCAGGGGAAAGGGGACCTACTTGATCATGGTAGTGGTGGCCACAATCGTTAGACAAGAAGCATTGGAGCACTAGGGCGGCGGCGGGTGCCAGGTATGGACCGGCAGGCGCCGTGTATGCAGAACTGTGAATCCGAGTTGCAACATCGATGTTCCGACGTCCAAACTCCTTCCAAATTGCTCTTTGAAGATCAGGACTTGGTTTCAAAGTCTTTCTTTTGTGGTAAGGATGGTGATGGTATGAAAAGAATCGAATTTGATGGATGAAGGGTATTGATGGATGTGGATGATGGATGGGAAAAGAAAAACTTTTGATTGAAACTCAAGGCTGGGGTTTTGGAATTTAGATTCAAGTGGAGAAATTAGGGTTCTTGCATTTTCTTGGATACAAAGGCTTGAATGATCAAATTTGGGAATAGGGATATATGATTAATTGGAATGGATCATTTATCAAAAAGAAAAAGAAAAATTAGAAATAGATAGAAATAATAAAAGAAAATAAAAAAAATCCAGTCCTAACAAAAATAGAAACTAATCCTAGATAGAAAATAAATCTAACCTAAAGATGGATAAAAATAATATATTCCTAAATAAAATATAAAGAAATAAATCTAATCCTAAAGATAGATAGAATAAAATCTACTCCTAAAATGGAAAATAGAAAACATCTAATTCTAAATATGATAGAAAATATAAACTAACCTAAAAATCGAAAATAATAAAAGGATAGAAAATACTCCCTTCCAATGTTACCAAAATCCTGAAACGTGTCACTGGCAACCACGCCGGGCGCCGTGTCCGCATAACGCCAACTTCGTCATTCAATCAAGCAAATTTCATGGTTAACTCAAGGCTCCTCCAAAAACACATATCTAAATGGAACTCTATCATTTTATTGAATTTGAAAGACTAAATGTCTAACTAGAAATTGAAAAAACTTGCAAACTAGAAAGCAAATCATGGGTTGCCTCCCAAAAAGCGTCATCGGTTAACGTCATAGACTCGACAATTTATTTTGTCCTTACCTTAAGACTCCTTCAGACATCGTTAACGCCATTAAAAGCAAATCAAATTCGTGTGCCCAACCAAAATTTGAATGAACACTAAACATGAAAAACTTTGCAATTGAGGATACCTGGTAGAGACTCTTTAACACTTTCCTACTTACCTGAGGTCGATCATCTCCAGAGGGAATGTAAGACCACCAACACAATTTCGCTGGCGTCTTGTAGAAGTAATGCTCCAAGGGATCCAGATATTCACCATAAATAAAAAAAGTGTTAGAAAGTATGTTCATTACCTTGCTCCAGAGCCACAAAAATCGGCTCTGGAATTGGTTCGTCAATAGGTGCGATTGAGATGACTTCTTCGGATGGATCAGTAGCCAAAACATATGGATCCCTATGCATGCACTCATGAGATTCCATTTCAATAGGCATTGGGCTTTCAACTTCACCGGATGATGGGTAAGAAGAGGTAATGGGTGATGGGAAGGAGGACATAATGGATGATAAAGGAGATGGCATCAAAGACAATGGAGAAGAAGACATAATAGATGAAACCTCACATGTCGACTCATGAGACTCCGTTTCAAGAAGTGTTGAAGGAGGAAATCGAGATTGCAAATAAAATAAGAATAAGATAAGCAAACCAATTCTGTTCCGAGCAAATAATGTTCAAGACTTTCTCCCGTTGTAGCAAAAGGAAGTCAGGTTCGATCATCGGGGAAGTTGGTTAGCGGATCTCAGATAGCTAAGTGAATCATGTCTAGAAGTCAACTCAAGGTACTTGAACTCGACTAGGTGGTAGTCGACAGGGGTCTTGTACAGTCAAATTTGAGTAGAAAACAGCAGCTGCAGGCAACAGGAGTGGTCGACGTCGACCAGGTCTCCTCGACGTCGAGTAGGTGGTCGAGGTCGAGTAGGTCTGGTTGTAGTCGAGTACCTGTAGAAACACAAACGCCAACGATCTTGCTTGATCGAGTGATTAGTGGTCGACGTCGACTAGGTTAATCGAAGTCACAACATTATATCAATACTTTCAAATATGATGCAAATCTGGACAACATACACATTGATAAAACATTATATAGTTTATATATATATATATATATATATATAAAATATAGTATATACACTAGCTAGTACACTGTTATCACTTCCTATCACTATGTATACACTAGCTAGTACACTATAATATATATGTATATAATATTGTATACGTACATGTACACTATATGTATAATATTGTATACGGACACTATATAGATATAACGGCATCTGGGACGGAATTTGCGGGATTTGTGCCCACACCTAGTGTTTATGATTGAGAATAGCTAGCACTTAGCAGTATTATGAAACCCGTAATATAGTTATAAATTATAAAAATTATGTATATGTTTTTATTATGTTAATAATATATATAATACTACATATAACTTATATATTTATAATTATATACATAATGTTAATATAAAATCGGGCCGGGTCTGTCGGCCCGCTTGGGCTTCGATCACCCTCTGCCCAAGCCCGACATTTTGGGCCTACCGAGTCAGGTCCGTCGGCCCGCTTGGACCAACTACTCTGTCCAAGCCCGCATATTTTCCCGGGCGGGTTGGGCGGGCCGGGCGGGTTGGCCCATGTTTGCTCAGGTCTAGGTGTCCGTCTGTTGGTTCGTGGTTAGTTTCGGTTGAGGAGCAATTCTACGATCCTGATTGATCGAAGTGATCGTTTTGGTGGTGTTCGTGGTCTCCGAAGATCCCTCATCTAGGTGAGGGAACGTCGTGTGATCCACACTTCCCTAGGAGTCGTCTTTGCCTTATGAGGATTTCTGCTTTCCGTCTTTCCGGCGGCGAGTCATCGTGTCAGCAGATATTGTCCCATGCGCTTGCTATCCACTCCACCACGTCGGGCTTCTTTCCACTCGATGTTGTGTCCGCTTGTTTGCTTAGGGTTTGGGGTTTTTCCGGGTTTGCTTTGGGTGGTTTTTTAATGTATTATGTGATTGTATTTCCTTTAGATCTTCGTGATCTCATCCTTTGGGGTACTCTCGGGTAGGCTAACCACCACCCAAATTTTTTCCTTATCAAAAAAATAAATAAAATAGGCGAACCTAGGTAGGAGCCCCCTTTTATCCAACGGATAACCTATATTAGTTCTACTCGTCGATAGCTTCGTTTTCATATATTATAAGCCTCAATCTGATAGCCGGGTAAAAAGTTATGAATGTTTGAAAGTTAAACACAAATTAATTATTTCCAATATCTTTTAATAAATCACAATGATTTTATTTTATTTTATTTGATTTTTTTGGCAATATAATTCAACTCAAGAGCTTCGAAACAATAGATTATATTACTAAATTTGATAATTATATAAGAAATTATGCAAGTTTAAAGTTTGTATATCTTGTTGCACGTTATTGCATGTTAAGAGAACAATAAGTTGCACATTGATATTGTAGGTTTCAAAAGAAATATTTTTAAACAAAAAGAATACTGTTATATATAGATTAAAATGATATCGTTTTTTCGTTTAAGGAGAAAAAAATATATAACAACTAATGACACGGTTTCTCCTCTACAAACACAAAACCTCAATCACCCAAGGAAAAAAAACAAGCTGTCTGACACAAATCTACTAGAAGAACTCTCAAAATAAATTTCGACAGGTCCATAATTGCAAACAACGTCAGCTTGGCTAGAATAATAATTCGGGATTGGGAAGGACGCTTTGTACACATAAGTTATCAAAAACTTGGTAATCAGAACCCTCTTAAAGCGGGCAAGCTCTTAAGATGACGGGGTCCTACATGGTCTAGAACTACGCTTTGACAAAATTCAAATTTGAGAGAAGTTTTTTTTTTTTCATATACTCCGTTTAGACAACAAAGTAACGGATAAAGTTGTACATCTTAATCACTCCACCGGCCGGTGGGTAGTCGACATCTACAATAATTCTGTCTTTTAGACATCATCCGAAATAATATAATTCGAGTATAATTCGTTCTTGATAATAAAGGGAAAATAAAAACACTTTCCATTCTGTATTTTTTTTTAAAAATTGTACCCAAAAGTCGGGACTCCGATCAAATCCCCCATAAACCGCTACAGTCTACAAGCATAAAGCATTTCTGTGTTCTTTCTGCCTCTTGCGTTTCCTTCAGTTCAGATCACCCACAAAGCCTGTACATTTCTTTCAAGCTCCAACCAAATCAAAGCAAGAAGGTGACTGATCTTTTCTTTTTTGAACATTTGGGGCTACGTTTATCACTCAATTTTTTAGTCTAAACAAAGCATCAAGTAAACCCTTTGTGTGGTGGGAATCTGGGTTGAAATGAATATCAAAGCAAAATGCATCAAATGGTTATCTTCATGCTTAAAGTTTCAATCTTTTTCTATATTTTTATTTTAAAGTGCCTTCATTTTCCATTTTTGCTTGATCTTGGTTTTGTCTGTACGGAGGAATAGGAAAACAACAGCGGCTTTATACATTAAGTTTATAAACTGAAGATGGTATTGGGGACGTTTTCAAATTTGCTTGATCTTGGTATTGTCAAGTGGAGTTGTACTCTTTTTTTGGTAACTTGGTATTATTTCTCCTAACTTGGGTTCCAAGGAGTAAAAATGAGGGCTCCACAAATTTTGACTTGTAGCAATGGCTTTCATAGTCCTCCCCCACAAATTTTAGGGCTAAAGATAATGGCTTTATATCTAGTTTTGGGATGTCTGAAAATTTATGGATTTTCACAGTTTCACTCCAATGTTCACTGCTTTTGGTTTAGCAATAATAATTGTTCCCTTCCTTTGGTGGGAAGGAAAAGGAGAACAAGGACAAAGACCAAGACCTTAAAAGGTTTTTTAGTGATTAGTCATAAAGACCTAAGACCTCCAAAAGATTCTGGTTTGTGGAAAAACTATTCTTGCATTTGTACTGGTTGCTTTTTTTAACCTTTCTTATGTTCCTTCCTAGCGAAGATTATGTCTGCCTTTCTTTCCCTCTGCAATTATATGTAGTACTGCTTGCTATTTTATTCTTTCTCTTGCCTGTGCTACACTGTAAGTTTGATCAAGTGATAGTGATCTACTGTGCTTTCAGTTTTGAGTTGTCGGTGACGATGGGTACGCCACGAGAACACATCGAGGAGATCAGGACAGTCAAATACCAGATTGGCGTTGGAAGGATCAGCGTTAGCCGAGACCTAAGGATGGCTGTGAAGTATCTTTCCACTGAGCTGTACTCCAAAGATGTTCACTTTCTTATGGAGCTCATTCAGGTCTTGAACAATAGTCCCATATTTTTTTTCCTCGTTTCTTGTTTGATTGAAATGGAATATGAAATATAATTTGAGTCTATGTATATGTAGAATGCTGAAGATAATGAATATGAGGAGGGAGTTGAGCCATCGCTGGAGTTTATGTTGACAGCTAAGGACATTACGGGGACAGGAGCTCCCATGACATTGCTAGTGTTCAACAATGAGAAGGGATTCTCCCGCAGGAATATGGATTCCATATGCAGTATTGGGGACTCCTCAAAGACTGGCTACAGGAGGCGTGGATATATTGGGGAAAAAGGTTTATTTTACTTTGTTCCTTTTGTTGAATATTATTTACTTGCTTACAAGGCAGCCTTTGAAGTGAAGTATAAAGTGGAGCCATATAAAGTGAAGTACAGAAAGTAGTTAAAAAATGCAGAATTGATCAAATTCTTCCTTGCCTAATTCCATACTTAATATTTAGCTCAAAATATTATCATTGTTTTCTATGATTTCTTTCCTTGAAATTCGCCGTCATTTATGTTTAGTGATAATGATATCATGATCAACCTGTTATCTCGGACAAACTGGTTTTACAATTTTATTCACTTTGTTCTATGAAAAAAAAAAATGCTTTAGTCATCTATGAACAGATTATTTTATCGTATATATTGCCTTTTGTTTTTCTTATTCTTTTCCGTGGCTGATCCATATTATTTGCTTTTATTCATTCTAAATATATAGTTGATATCTAAAATCTTGTTAGAGAACCCCAACTTGAAAACCTATATGAGGCTAATTGGCAACATATATATTTAGTTGGAACCTCAAACTTAGAGAACTCCAACAAATTTGACTAAACGAAAAATGGTTCGCGTTTTCGGAGCTATTTAAATTTAGTGTTAGTATAGAATACCCCTTTGATCCATAAAATTAAGTTTATATGACATGTGGTTGACGAAACTTGAAATCTGCTTGAATTAGACTCGCCTTCCAAAACCATTGTCGGGTCTAGATGTGTTCTGGCCTTCTGGGTATCTGATCATCATACTTCTTTATATTGTTTCCTTCTTACTTAGTTATCCTAGTTTCCCACATAGTTCTTTAAGTCTGCCATGGATTTGCTTATCCTATTTTTCTATATAATAGTCTTATAGAACCTATTTTGTCACACTCTCAACTATCTCACAAGTTTTTTTGAAATAATTTGTTTGTATAGACAAGTTGTCAGCCGTGTTCTCTTCTATTGTTTCCTTGAGATTCTGCTTTTTTCATTCCCTTTGGTAAATTTCTTTTACATTATTATATGATCGTATACAATGTGTATGGGACGCAACTTATCTCGCTTCTTCACTATCTCTTATGCCCATACATGACATTATTTTCACAAACTCACATCATGCACACACTTGACCTAGTTAAGTTGCCCTCTACTCCCCTTCATATCACAAGCCCATCATAGAGGCTTTGGCCAACTTTTTTTTTCTCCTACTACTTGGGTTATTATCTTTGGCTAAATGTATTGATATGGCATATTGAAAAACTAGACGTGCCTTATTGTGGTTTAAGGTTCATCTTTTTAGGATCGAGGGAAAACAACATGGAAAAGTAACCTTGGGATTATCATGGAACATCTTTATCATCTCTATATATCCATTCTTGATTCAGAAGTTTTGAATTTGTGTTTCAAGTTTCTAATGGTTTATATGTGTGATCTAGCAATGCCATATGCATGTGAACTCAACCTGTTGTAGATTTCTTTTGACTTTCTGCATTAGATATAGACATTGACTATAGTGAGCTAATATTATGTATACTTTGTTGTATAACTTAATAGGTATTGGGTTCAAGAGTGTGTTTCTTCTCACCTCACAGCCACACATATTCAGCAACGGATATCAAGTCCGTTTCAACGAGCAGCCATGTCCTGACTGTGAGATTGCTTACATTGTTCCAGAGTGGGTGGACGAAAAGCCAACTTTTTCTGACCTGCAACGAATCTATGGCCGCTCTCAACTTCCCACCACTACAATTATCTTACCTTTGAAGCGCGACAAGGTTGACAATGTGAAGAAGCAACTGTCAAGCATCCATCCTGAGCTGCTCTTGTTTCTCTCAAAGATCAGGAGGCTTGCGGTGAAGGAATCTGATGACGATCATTGCAATCCCAATTCTCTCCGTGCTATCTCTATTTCAAGTGAGAAAAATTTTGTCGCCAAGAAGAATATTGATGCTGAATCCTTTACATTGAACCTTACTTCTTCCGAGGAAGATGGAGAAGAGAAAAAATGTGACTACTATATGTGGAGGCAGAGGTTTCCGGTCAGAGAAGAGAATAGAGTGGAGAGGAGGATGGAGGTAGATGAATGGTCGATAACTCTCACATTTCCCTTGGGGCAACGTCTGAACCGAGGGATGATGGAAGCTGGAATTTATGCTTTTCTTCCGACCGAAATGGTCACGAATTTCCCTTTCATTATTCAAGCAGATTTCATCCTGCAGTCTTCGAGAGAGAAAATCGTGTTGGATGATGTCTGGAACAAGGGAATTCTTTCCTGTGTGCCTACTGCATTTATGGATGCATTTACGTGTCTGGTGAAGAGTGATGTAGGTGCTCCTTTAAGCACTATAGCCAGCTTTTTTTATTTTCTGCCAATTCAAGCCTCATCCTTTCCGGAGCTCGAAGATGTACGTGAGTCAATCAGGAAGAGAGTTGTCCAGGAGAGTATTCTTCCTTCCGAATCATTTACAAAGCAGTTGTTCTTCCACACACCCGCTGAAGTTGGTAGGATATCACGCGCTTTCTGGAAAATACTGTTGATGGCCAAGGATCAAGGGGTGACCTTCCATAATCTCTCATCCCATGGAAAGTATATCCTCAGCTCCTCTTTTGACAAAGATGAGTACAATGATGTTCTCAATTTTCTGGGCGTCCGTCATGTTGGCCTCGAGTGGTACTCGAAGTGCATCAGGAGTTGTGACCTTGTGTTAGGGGTGGAGAATGACGTTTATGTCAAACTCCTGGAGTTTATATCTCTGAACTGGAGTTCTCGCTTTGAAAGCACGTCGATCAAGAATATTCCACTGTTGAAGTATGTCGATGAGGATGGTGATTCATCTGTGTTGAGCATAGAGGAAGTAACAGACAGCAGCTGCCCCACATTGTGCCGATCAGAGGATTTTAAGTATGCTTCATGGCTGATCAAGTGGAGTGAGGAATTTAAGTGTGCAGCAAATTTGTATTTTTTGCCAGAGGATGTTCAGGTTTTATGTGGAAGAAGTGATTCAGTTCTGATATGGTTAAGAGACCACATTGGCATTACAACACTCACTGTCCATGGTTACACTTCTAAAATCTGTCAGAGTTCCATTCGCAGTGACCGCAAGCTTCTCTTGGCGTTTGTTCACTTTCTGTATCACTCTTTTTCTTCAGGATATCTGTCAATTGCAGAGGTTGAAAACCTATGCAGCCGAATGCCACTTATTAATAGCTATGGAGAAATAGTTGCTAGGAGGAGTGCAGTTCTTGTCCCAGCAAATGGAAGCTTATGGGTTCAGCTCGTTAGTTCAAATCCTTGGAAGGCCGAAAGCTATGTTGAGCTCCACGAGGATTATCTGCGTAAAGGCAATTTTGGCAGCAAACATTCTTCAAAAAAGGAGCTTGTTGAGTTTTTAAGGAAGTATGTCGGTGCGCGTGACATTCCAGAGATTACTCCTCCGGATTCAGCCCTTGCCTGTGTTTCTGCACCATTGACCAAGGAAAATGCCTTCCTCTTGTTGAGTTGGATTCAAAAGCTTCGGTCTAAGGGCATCACATTGCCAAGTAACTTCTTGAAATCCATTAAGGAGGGAAGCTGGCTGAGGGTCTCAATGAGTGGATGTACAGGGTATCGGCCTCCGTGTCAATCGTTCCTTCACAATTCATCATGGGGCAGTCTACTTCAAAATGCGTCTGTTATGATTGACATCCCGATAATTGATCAGGGCTACTATGATAATGAGTTGAGTAGCTATGAGGAGGAGTTGAAAGCTGTTGGGGTGATGTCTACTTATACAGAAGCATGTGAATTTATTGGGAATCGCCTTATGTCCTTGGCAGACACCTCTTGCTTATCGAAAAATCATGTGATAGCGATGCTTGGTCTGATCAAATATTTGAGGGACAGGCTCCTTTCTCCTGATAGATACATTGCCAGTATCAAAAAGGGAAATTGGATGAGGACTTCTCGAGGGGTCAGATCCCCAGTTGGATGTATTCTCTATGGAGAGAGCTGGAAGGTTGCATCTGAGGTAAGCGACATTCCTTTTATTGATCGGGAGTACTATGGAGATTACCTCCATGAATATAGCACAGAGCTTGGGCTTCTTGGCGTGGTGGCCAAGTTTATTGCTAACTATGATGTTGTCAAGGACAATCTGAAGTCCGCAAGGGACTTGAATTACTTGTCATCGGGTGCATTGATTTTGTTGCTGAAATGTCTTCAGAACAGCACCTCATCAGGGAAAGTTGTTGGTGCATTAAAAGATGCTAAGTGCATAAAGACTAACACCGGCTTTAAATATCCGTCTGAATGTTTCTTCCATGACCCTCAGTGGGGATCCATTCTACAGGTCTTTGATGGTTTTCCATGTATTGATGGTGACTACTATGGCCCTAATTTGATCCTTTATAAGGCTGAGCTGAAACAGATTGGCGTGGTGGTTGAACTTAATGATGCATTTAAGGCATTCTTGAAGGCTTTTAGGGAGAAAGCACGGTCATCCTTCAAAAAGGAGCATGTTTTCTCATTCCTCGCTTGTTACCGAGAGCTGATCAGGACAAGAGATTTTGTGTTTCCAGTTGAATTCAAAAAGTGCATCGCTGAAGAAAAATGGCTGCGAACAAGACTCACTACTAGCAAGCCACCGAAAGAATGCATTCTTTTTGGTCCAGAGTGGGAGCCTATCTCCAAGATCACAACGCTCCCTTTTGTTGATGACAGCGACAGATGTTATGGAAAGAAAATCCACGAGTTCAGAGATGAGCTTGTTAAAATGGGTGTGCTGGTTGATATCAAGAATGGTGCGAAATTTGTTCTCTCGCACATTTGCTTCCCGGGCAATGTGAATCAGATAACTCCTGCGAGTGTTTATTCCCTGTTAGACTTCATTCGCCAGATGAAAAAGACCTCCACTGCCTCCCTTGATGAATCATTCATGAAAAAGATTTCCGAGAGGGCATGGTTGAAGACCACGTTTGGCTATATGCCTCCGGCTGAGTGCATTCGTTTCAGCTGGGACTGGTCTGCTTTCTTGACGGTTAATGACGGTCCATGCATTGACGTAGAGCACTATGGACCATTGATTGCATCTTACAAAGAAGAGCTTCAAGCAATTGGAGTGACTGTTGATGTATCTGCTGGTGCTTCATTGCTTGCAAAACACCTCACGGTTCTCTCTGATTTTGAGTCAATCAAGAGAATCTATACCTACTTAGAGCATCATAAGTGGGAGCCGGAGGGAGAATCTTCTGCTATGATTTGGATACCGAATCGATCATGGGCTAGTCCTGGGGAATGTGTTCTTTACAACAAGGACAATCTGTTCAGTTCGAGACTGATAGTGCTGGAGAAGTACTACGAGTCCAAACTGCTTAGCTTTTTTGGGAGGGCTTTCAATGTGAGACAGCATCCTTCCATGGGTGACTATTGCCAGCTCTGGAAGGACTGGGAGTTTTCAGGTTACCGTCCTTCCTATACCGAGTGTTGCTCATTTTGGTTGCATGTTGTTAAGCACTGGAATACGAAGACTGAGAAGCTTCTCTCTGACAGCCTGTGGAAAGTCCCGGCTTTTTCTTCTTCAGCGGTTGGAATCCAGTTGATCGACAAACATGATGTGTTCCTTCCAGATGATCTGCTGTTGAAAGACCTTTTCTGGAACTCGTCTGATTCACCGGTGTTCGTTTGGACTCCTCAGCCAAACCATCCAGGCATTCCTCGCTCAAAGCTTCTTGAAATCTACAGAAGCATTGGTGTACGGACCATCTCAAGTGCTGTTGTTAAAGCCGAATCTCTCCCCTCGCTGGCTTCTCTCAGCATCAATGAAACCAGCCCGACCAATGTGTTCATCAGAAAGGGGCTGGTGATGCTCGTTCTCGGCTTCCTTGCTGATCCTGCACTGGACATTGATCCCAGCAGCAGACACGAGGTCGTGCAGCGCCTCCTGAATGTGTCTGTGCTCAAGACAACTGAGCCTATTACTATGAGATACAGCCTGACTTTGTCTTCAGGATCTGTCTTGAATGTTGATGCTAGCAGGATGATACACTGGGACCGCAACGAGAAGAAGCTATTCACACAGAAGCTGGACAAGTCCCAGGGCCGGAAGAAAGTAGTCGAATTCGCTACAAACTTTGCACAGGTCTTGTCAGAAGGGCTGTTGTGGGAGAAAGAAGACCACATCCCTAGATTGTCGGAGTTGATTAGGTTTGGATTCGTGGTGGGTTTTGACATAGATGCGGTCATCTACTACATGAAGTCAAAGAACTTGCAGTTGTTTGCTGAGGATGAGGAATTCCTTGCTTTGGTTTACCCCTCTGACTAGGTAAATTTCTTGCTTTCATCCGTCTTTCATGTCATTTTCCATTCGGGTCTTTCAATTGCATCATACATGTGTATTTAGCTCGCATTTCCTGTGAATTTTGGTGTAGATTCAGGCATCTACTACATGTCTACATGAAGACATTGAAGGATATTTCCTGCTTTCAACCATCACCTTTCCCTTTTTTGCGGCATATAAGTTATTGCAGGAAAGCTTTTGATTGTGCTATATATATCTCGGTTGAAGTTGTAATACGCCTAATGCGGCATATCTATGTAGCATATGTTTCAAGTAGGAGATCAACTCGGTGTTTTAGCATTAGCCTTTAGATGCTAAAACTTGTATTGTGGAATATGTTAATCTTGGTCCTGGTTTGAAATTAGCCAACTGCAGGCATATGTAACCTATGGTTGAAGATGAACTTATTTAGCTATGGCAAAATCCAACCATGGATTGTAGTTGCCATTGTAGCCAAGTGCAGGAGCCCCAAGAGTGACATGATGCCATGTTTCCATGGATTTCGGCCCTTTGTTATGCAACTGAGATCGATCAGCAAGTTCGATGACAAGTGTTTTGAGTTGAGCCGAGGAATGCACGAGGTAGAGGTTGTTTTAGGACACTTGACGTCGGTCTTTCGAGGTAAAAAAGATGATAATAAGAACTCTCTCAAAAAGAAAAGCGGTATCCACAACTCAACTTGGTAATCATATTTTTTTTTCACTTCGATAATCTTGATGGTTACTGTCCAGTAATTGTAGAGTTTCAAAAAAAATACAAATTGAAGTATGGTTACCAATATATGTGGTTATCACGATTGGTAGTGGGTAAGTGGTACAAAAACTAGTGTACCATAAAAATTAGGTCCTGTTAATAACAAAAAAAAAAGTTAGCATATATATATTATAATAATCTTAATTCTTATATATGGCATATTAAACATTTAGTTAAAACAACAAACAATTTACTTGAAATGTGTCATCCTTGTAACATTTTTTTGATGCAAAGTCTTCTATAAACTCTTCATAATCAACAAACAATTGATTAATTGAAGATTTTTCTAATTACCGTCTTTTAATAAAGGATTCGGTTTAAAAAATTAAAAAACAAAACTAAATATATGTATTATGTATATATACATATAAGACCATACTACGAGGCCCTAAAAATTTGGGGCCCTGTGCGGTCGACCCACCCGTGCCATCCTAGGGTCGGGCCGAGTTAGGATTATGAATGAAAAATACCTAATAAGAAATCATATATTGTTATGTATAAGAAGAGATGTTACCTAAACTTACAAATTTGGGAGCTGGAATTCGTGAGCGGAATGGGGGAGCTTGTTGCATAAGAAAACTAGTGGAGACCCGATATTGAGAGATGCGGACAATAGTCAGGGAGTGCCCGATTAATATTTAATTAATCAATCTTAGGTAGTGGACATTTAATTAATTAGGTTATATTATAGGGTTATTTTGACAACTAGCACCTTATGAACATCTAATTAACTAACTAGCACCCAAGCAAAATTAATTAACTAACCTAGCACCCTTCTCAAAATGACTATTGAAGTCAACGGTCAAACACGTTGACCGTTGACCGGTCAACGTTGACCATTGACCGACTATTCCGGATTTTTTTTTTTTTTAACGATGCCACTTTTTTTGATGCCATTTTTTACAATGATGTCATTTTTTGCTGTTTTGATGCCATTTTTTTATTACATTTTATTTTCGCTTTGATGCCTCTTTTCTAATAAAATTGATTGATGACATTTTTTTCAAAACCTTGATGACATTTTTTTGTTTGTTGTGATGTCACATTGACCATTGATGCCGATGCCATTTTTTTTTACTGATGACACTTTTTTCATGTCAATTTTTTGATGATATTTTTACCATGCTGCCAATTTCTTTTTCAAAGTAGTGTTTTGATGCCATTTTTTATTACATTTTATTTTCGCTTTGATGCCACTTTTCTAATGAAATGGTTTGATGACACCTTTTTAATGTTATTTTTTCCAAACCTTGATGACATTTTTTGTTTACTATGATGTTACGTTGACCATTAATGCCATTTTTTTTTATTGTTGACTACTGATGACACTTTTTTGTCAATTAGAAAAATGGCACCATTGATGCCATTTTTGTTTACTGTAGTGTTTTGATGACATTTTTTTTAATGTTTGTTTTGATTCCATTTTTCTAATGTAATTATTTGATGCAACTTTTTAAATCAAATCGTTTGATGCCACTTTTTTTTAATTTAATCAAGTGTATATCAATATATTTTCATCGATTCTACTTTTATTCACTGATGACACGTTTGTAATTACACTTCATTGATGCAATCACTTATGGTGAAATGTTTATTAGATTTTTATTATTGATGACACAAGAGCATAAAATGTGATTAAACTTCATTGATGACATCTTTTAATAATGACTTTTATTCATTGATGACATTTTTTTATTACAGTACTTCATTGATCTCAATTGTTTATGATAACATTTTTAAATAATTGATGAAATAGAAGTTTAAAGCGTGGAATCAAAATAATGTCACCTATTACACATAAAAACACAAGATCTTTGAAACTATGACATGACATCAACTCGGAAAAAAATGCATCAATGTAAGAATATAATGTGGAATCAATGAAATCAATATAAGGTGACATCGATGTAACCATCCGAGAATTATATAGAAAATAATATCAAAACGAACTCTTTTCATATCTCACAAGCAATACAAGGTGATTAGCTTTTAAAGATACATTTATATTATATCTATGTCATATCGTTACATCAATACTGTATAAACAAGTTTAGCTTTTTTCAATCACAAATATTTATTCAATCACATAAATAGATATAAATGTGAAATTTCCATGGAATAAGGCTTCACTACAAGCATCACACAAGTTCAGGTTGTGCAATAAACTCATCCGGGTCTTGACCAAACCTTAACTTGGGAGACCATCTCCCGAATATAGATAAGGTCAAGGTCCGGTGTCCAATCTAGCAACACACAGCAGCTCAGACCATCCAATTTACAATGATCAAAAGTTTTCTAAGAGAGTTTCTATAAACTACAAGTAAGGTATTGGTTTACAAGTTCTCTCATCAATCAAGCCAAAAACCTGGTAAAAAATCACGAGCAGGATCCTATGTTCTTGTGCTCATCACGATCCCTTGCTGAGTGTTGAATGAAAGCCTCTTCCCGAGGATTTTCCACGTTAGCCTCTTCATCATTGTGCTTGGAAATCTGATCGTCTCTATCCCCCTTGTGCAGATTCATACAAGATTTTTGTTATTTCAGCAAGGTATTCGTAAACTTCAACTATATAGAATGATAAAGTTACGCACCACACATATATGATAAGCCCAATCCCAACAGCAGCAAAAGCCAGACAGTACAGTTTGAATAAGATATAACAAAGCAAGTGCTTCATTTCATGACTTGTTTATCTCAAAGCAAAAAATGTGATATCAATGCAGTTGTATGAATTAAAAAGCATATTACGTACCAAACATGCCTTTGCAAGTTAGTGATAAAAAGGGATACATTTAGCAAGCACCAGCACTTTGCCTATATCAATCTATCCTACAATGAGATTTAGCTAGCAGCTAAAAATTCGTTCTAATATTTCTTCTTCTGTTTAAAAATCACTGGATAAACACCAATAGCAAATTGAACTGAGCTAAACATCACAATCACTCAATCTTAATACATAGAGAATATACAATTTCAACAAATCTAACTATACAAATCTCAATAAACAGGAAATTGCACATTTGGAATCTAATCTCAATCAATCATAGATCAACACCGATTCAACAAAAATCAGACAGTTCAATACATAGGGCTCAGAATCCTCAACTAACCACTATTTTGCTCTAAATCAAATTAGAAATCGTAGAGATTCACATCCCCTGTTTCGATCATAATTTCTCAGATTCCAAACAGCATTTCTCAGACTCCCACACACACAAGAGATTCAATCAGGGCAAAAGATAAACCACTTGTCATTCTCCATTCAAGGATTGTACCATAAAGGACACAATCTGTTCAAAACCAAACGATTAGCTACAAAGGAAGAAAGACGGAAGAGAAAGAGCGAAAAACCTGAGAGCGAAATCGACATCGAGGCCAGGGTTCCATTTGACCCGCCATCTCTCTCGGTCGCCCCCTCATCGATGGAGGCCCAATTGAAGGGGTGGAGCGGCGCCTTATGCAATTGGCGGCCGGAGAAGTCGAATCTGGGGGGCTTGTCCCTAAAATCCCTAAAATTGGAACCTGGAAGGTAGTAATTGGAGGCCAATCGCAAGAGTGGGGCGGCGCCTTGTGCAATTGGCGGCGGGAGAAGTTGAATCTGGGGGGCTTGGAGCGGCCGTAGAGGTCGGCGCCGAAGTAGGGGTCGACGGAGGCGGGGGAGGTGGGGGAGGGTAGACGAAGTTGCTCATCCTCGTCCAGGTGCCAGCAAATCGCCATTGGAGGCGAGAGATGGAGATCGGTGAGAATGAATGGGAAAGAGGAAGGAGAACGTAAAGGCCGTAAGTCGGGGGATGCTAATCATGCTATTAACCTAGTTAGTTTTAAAGGGGTGTTAGCCCTGCCAATTTAATAAATTAGGATGCTATTAACTTAATTAAATTAGGAAAAGGTGATATTTCACCAAATTTTCTCTTAATTTTTTATTTTTAAATTGAGTATACAATAGGTTTTAGGCGAGACAAGTGGTTTTTTTACTTAATTATGAAACTTCAATATGCTATTAACTTAATTAAATTAGGAAAAGTTGATATTTCACCAAATTTTCTCTATATTATACGGACAATTACTCTCTTTTTTTCTCCCAAATAGATATAGGTCATTGAATGAGGTAGACATATCAACATATAAAAACAAAATTCACTTGTATTATGCGAAGTATATGAGTGTGCTTTTCTCATTTTATATGGGGCAAATTGCATAAAATAGCACAAACTTTAGGGGTGGTTGCACTCAGTGGCACGAACTTAAGAAAATACAAAAATAATCACCAACTTTGGTGTTTAGTTGCTGTCAGTGGCACGTATACCCCCTATCTCACTAATGTGGACTAGTGGGGGTGCTTACATGAAATTTTTTTAATTAAAAAGACATATAGCGATATATGAATTAGTGGGAATGCTTACATGATTTTTTTTTTAATAAAAGACATAAAATATGTGCCAAAATTATGAAACTAGCTAGGTTCCAATTTTATTCGTTATTTCATGTAATTCCAAATCAAAGATAATTGTGACAAATATAACATTTGCAAATTAAAATAACTAGCTAGGTTCCAATTTTATTCGTTATTTCATGTAATTCCAAATCAAAGATAATTGTGACAAATATAACATTTGCAAATTAAAATAACTAGTACCAAATTTTAATTTGCAAATGTTATATTTGTCACAATTATCTTTGATTTGGAATTACATTAAATAAAAAATAAAATTGGAACCTAGCTAGTTTCATAATTTTGGCACATCTTTTATGTCTTTTAATTTTAAAAAAAACCATATAAGCATTCTCATTAATTCATATCTCGCTATATGTCTTTTTAATTAAAAAAAATTTCATGTAAGCACTCACCCTAGTCCACATTAGCGAGGTAGGGGGTATTCGTGCCACTGACCGCAACTAAACACCAAAGTTGGTGATTATTTTTGTATTTTCTTAAGTTCGTGCCACTGAGTGCAACCACCCCTAAAGTTCGTGCTATTTAATGCAATTTGCCCTTTTATATGTATATAAAAAAATCCATGGGTTAGGAATTTCGATTAATTTTCAGAATAATTTCATTTGAAGGGCATTGTCCATGTTTTTGGAGTCTTGATTCCCAATTATATTCCCCATTTCTCCAAAGATTTGCAAATCTCATTCAAAATTGATAAGGAATCTATGTTTGTCATGTTGGTACCAAAGGAACTTGAAATCTAATTCCGTGTGGTGGTTATAAGTTGATACTCAATCTAATTTCCTAGGGAGGTTATCACATAATGCATTTTGTTTATCACTATGTATTTTGTTTTATTTTATCTTCATTTGAACCCCTTTTTCTTTTCTTTTTTCTTTTATATTGAAACTTATGTATTTTATCTTAATACATTTCAGTACACGATGACGTACACTAGCTTACACTAGTTTTCTCGTATAAAACCTTTAGTAAAATAATGTAATCACCTTTTTATATTTCTGTAAACTCACCACCCCAAACTTGAAAATCATATAAAATTCTTTACTTTTTCTTGTTATTAAATGATGAAAATACAAGTCACTACCACCATGCATGAGGTCCGTGACAATTAAAATTAACTAATTTAGGCTTGGAAATATTAGAAGGGCATTTAGACAAGAACTTTAAATCTAGTAAGGGGGTTTGTGCAAATTGGCCAAAAGTAATGGGTCTTGAACCACTTGCTTGACTCTTCACCGCCTATGTAATAAGCACTGAAACGTTGTTCAATTCCATACAACTTGCAACACATATATAAACAATTAAGTTAGGAAATACCGATGGTGCTTGCAAAGATGGGTTTGGAGCGGCTGCAGGTGGAGCTGCGAGGGATGAGAAGGCTGAGTGGATTGGGGGCTATGTCGTTAACCTCGGTACGTGCTCGGCTCTTATGGCAGAAGGATGGGGCGTCCTTAAAGGTTTGGAGTGGCCTTGGGAAGCTGGTTTCAGAAGAGTGGCAATCGAGTCGGATTCGGAAGTCTTCGTGAGGCTTGTATCTAATCGGATCAAGCGCTCGCACCCTCTGTTCAGCCTGGTTGATCGTTGTCATGGCTTCCTTCGTAGAGATTGGGAGATCCAGTTTCGACACATCTACCGTGAAGCCAATTCGGTTGCTGACGCGATGGCTAAATTTGCTTTTAATTTACCTGTTGGTTTCCATAGCCTAGTGTTCCCCCCTGTGGGTGTGGGTGGCCTTGTTGTTAAAGACTCTGTTGGGGCTCTTTTTGACTCTTTGATAGATTACATAGGTTTCATATTGTATAGTGGGCTAAAAGCCCGTTAAGGCCCAATACCTGTGTAACCTATATATATGTTATATCAATGAATGGAAACCCTCGAGGAGGACTTTACATCAATTCCGCTATTCTGCATGGTATCACAGCCTTTTCTTCCTAACGGAACCCTAAATTGATCCTCCCTCTTCCTCCGACCTTCCTCCTCACCGCCGCCTCTCCGGCCCCTACTCTCGACAACATCGCGCACAGCGACACCGCCGCCTTCTCCCTCTCCAAGGCCACCGTCGCCGGATCCGCCATCCTCGGATCCCCTGCACCGCCACCCTTCCCCCTCCCTCTCTCGGCCCGCGTCGTCCCCAGGCGCGCGCCCGCGCCGTCACCAACGCGCCCGCGCCGTCCCCGCGCCTTCCCCAGCGCCCGCGCCGTCCCCAACGCGCCCGCGCAAGGCCACCCTCCCGCGTCGTCCCCATGCATCCATACTCTACCTCTCGACATGCCGGCCCTCACGCCTGTCTGACATCGCCTGATCCAGGCTATGTTCCGCCAGCTCTGCATCCCGCCGTCTCCTCTACGCAGCAGACATCTTCAGATTCTTCTTGGTACATGGACACTGGTGCCACCTCTCACATGACGAACTCCTCAGGTAACCTCTCCTCTATTTCTTTTAAGGGCCCTGCCCCCTCTATTATCGTCGGAAATGGTGGTCGTCTTGCTACTTCGGGTATTGGCCACGCCAATTTACAGACCCCAACCCACCCACTACACCTCAACAATGTCCTTATTGCCCCAAAGATTGTCAAAAACCTTATCTCTGTCCGTCGGTTCACTACTGACAACAACGTTTCCCTTACGTTTGATCCCTATGGTTTCTCTGTGAACGATCTTACTACGGGGGTTACTCGCATGAGATGTAACAGCACCGGGGAGCTCTACCCTGTCACACCACCTCCTGCGTCCCGTCAATCATGTCCGGTCGCCCTCTCGACATCGTCGTCCAGCCTCTGGCATGCACGCCTGGGTCATCCCAACGCTGCCGTTCTAGATGTCCTCCGTTCCCAGAACCTTGTCACATGTACTAAAGACCCACGCTCTGGCTTATGCTCTTCCTGCCAACTAGGCAAACATGCCAGACTGCCGTTTCAACGGTCTTTCACCTCTACTCTTGCTCCATTTGATATCATTCACAGCGACATTTGGACCTCTCCCGTGCCTAGCAAGGAGGGTCACAAGTACTACCTCTTGTTTCTGGATGATTACACTCATTACTTATGGGTCTTCCCGTTGCATTTCAAGTCCCAAGTGTTTCCTATTTTTGCCAGATTCCATACCTACATCAAAACACAATTCCACATGTCCATCAAATGTTTCCAATGTGACAATGGTCGTGAATTTGACAACAGAGACTTTCACTCCTTCTTTGCCGCAAATGGGATCTCATATCGCTTGTCTTGCCCCTATACTTCTCAGCAGAATGGCAAGGCAGAAAGAATCATCAGAACCATTACCAACATGATGCGCTCTCTCCTCTTCCACGCATCTATTCCCCTTCCCTATTGGCCTCACGCCTTATCCACCACATGTTATCTCCTAAACATTCTCCCTTCCACTACCCTGCAAAATCGCTCGCCAGCTCAGACTCTTTATTACGCCGAGCCTAGGTATGATCACCTTCGTACCTTTGGTTGCTTATGCTTCCCTAATCAGTCATCCACTGCCCCCCACAAGCTTCACCCTCGTTCCACCCCTTGTGTCTTTCTTGGCTACCCGTCTGATCATCGCGGTTACATTTGCCTCGATATCAAGACTCACAAGATCATTCTCTCTCGTCATGTCACCTTTGATGAGTCGCGATTTCCCTTCGCGTCTCCCACACCCCCTGTGTCGTCCACAGAGTCTGAGTCGCATTTCCCTCACTTCATTCTTCCCCAGAGCTCTCCCGGTGCTCCTGCGTCTCCCCCTCCCCCACCTCCCCCGCCACCATCCATCACCAGACCTCACACCCGCAGCGTCTCCGGTGTCTTTAGACCCCGCCATATCGTCTCCATGACCGCCGCCCATCACCCCGCTATACACCCCACCTCCCCTCCACCACCATCAGCGCCTCCCCTACGCCCGGCGCCCGCCGCAACCCACTTTGCAGCACCCGCCGCAATAACCTCGCCCCTGGCGGCTCCCCTACGCGCGCCCGCGCCACAGGTTGGCGCGCCCGCGTCCCAGGTTGGCGCGCCCGCGTCCCAGGTTGGCGCGCCCGCGCCCCAGGTTGGCGCGCCCGCGCCCTTAGCCTCTCCTACCCCCGTCTTTCCCGACTCCCTTTCACCCTCTGCCTCCACCCAGACCTCCCTCTCCCCCGTTCCCACCTCCCACAAAACCGCCCTCCTAGACCCGAATTGGCAGGCGGCTATGCTCGACGAATACAGGGCCCTTACGAAGAATGATACTTGGGTTCTTGTGCCTCGCCCTCCTGAGGCGAACGTCATTCGCTGTATGTGGCTCTTCCGTCACAAGTTCCGCTCTGATGGGACATTGGAGCGCTACAAGGCCCGTCTGGTGGTTAACGGTAGATCTCAACAGGCCGGTATTGATTGTGATGAGACCTTCAGCCCTGTGGTCAAGCCTGCCACTATCCGAGTGGTCCTGAGTCTGGCGCTGTCACGCAACTGGGGCATCCATCAGCTGGATGTCAAGAACGCCTTCCTACATGGTCATCTGAATGAGATGGTTTACATGTTTCAGCCTCCGGGGTTTGCTGATGCTGAGCGTCCAAAGCATGTCTGTCTCCTCAAGCGCTCTTTGTATGGTCTGAAACAGGCTCCACGGGCATGGTTCCAGCGGTTTGCCTCTCATCTGCTCCGCTTGGGTTTCACTGGCAGCCGATCGGATACGTCTCTGTTTATCTATCGCAGAGGCTCGGACTTGGCTTTCCTGCTGCTCTATGTCGACGACATCATTCTCACCGCCTCTTCTGATGCTCTTCGAACGTCCATCATCTCGAGGCTGAGTGCGGAATTCGCCATGTCTGATCTAGGTCCGCTGTCTTACTTCTTGGGAGTTGCTGTTCAGCGGCATGCGTCTGGTCTCTTTCTCTCACAGAGTAAGTATGCTGCTGAGATTGTTGCTCGGGCTAAGATGGTCAACTGTAATCCCGTCGCCACCCCAGTCGATACATCCAACAAGCTCAGTGCTCATTCTGGTCCTCTGGTTGACGATCCGACATTGTATAGGAGCCTCGCTGGTGCTCTTCAGTATCTCACTTTCACCAGGCCTGATATCAGTTATGCCGTTCAGCAGATATGCTTGTTCATGCATGCCCCTAGGGAACCTCACTTTCAGGCTTTGAAGCGGATCATTCGGTACATCAGCGGCACACTTGAGCTCGGCACCACCATCACTCCTTCCTCTAAGCTTGACCTTGTGGCTTACACGGATGCGGATTGGGGTGGTTGTCCGGACACCCGTCGCTCCACGTCTGGTTACTGTGTCTTCCTCAATGACACTCTTGTGTCCTGGTTAGCTAAGCGTCAGTCCGTCGTGTCTCGCTCCAGCACTGAAGCCGAGTACAGGGGCATTGCCAACGTCGTCTCCGAGTGCTCTTGGCTCCGCAATCTCCTGCTTGAGCTACGATGCCCCTTGCAGAAGGCCACTCTGGTCTACACTGATAACGTCTCCGCCGTCTACCTGGCTAGCAACCCAGTCCAGCATCAACGCACGAAGCACATTGAGCTTGATCTCCACTTCGTCCGGGACAAGGTTGCCATTGGACATGTCCGCGTTCTACATGTCCCGTCCTCCTATCAGTACGCTGATATATTCACCAAGGGTTTACCTAGACAATTGTTCATTGATTTTCGTTCCAGTCTCACTGTACGGACACCTCCCGTTTCGACTGCGGGGGTTTGATAGATTACATAGGTTTCATATTGTATAGTGGGCTAAAAGCCCGTTAAGGCCCAATACCTGTGTAACCTATATATATGTTATATCAATGAATGGAAACCCTCGAGGAGGACTTTACATCAATTCCGCTATTCTACACTCTTAACACCCTTTTTGCCGTGACATTTTTATGCTAAGGGGCCTTGCCCCCAATTGTTTCACCAAAAAAAAAAAATTAAGTTAGGAAATGCCCTAATAATTACAGATTTGATCAAAAGACAGAGAAGGTGACAGCAAGGGAAATACATGGTTTTTATCTTTTTGAAATTGAAATTGAAAGTTGAAGATGCATTAAATTAGATTCATGGAATTAGGTATTGGGCATTTGAAGAATCTATCTGCACCTTTCAACATACCAAATACGATTGATCATCATCACCATCATCTATCTCGCCCATTTGCTTTAATTTAGTGGTCCTCTCTTATCTACCCTAACCATTAAGCAATATCTTTTCTTATAGGTTGAGTAATACAACAAATCAGTACTTTGTATTCCTATAAAGTACTGATTGGTTGTATTACCCGGCCTATAAGAAAAGATGGTGCTAATAAATTTTACTTGGGGTCTAGAAATTTGGAGGTCCTTTTCCATTGGGCTTTTTGAATAGCCCATTGGACGGGCACGTGTACCATAATTTGGTGGTTCGCACGCAATACTTACTATTTGGTGATGGTTAACATATCATGTCAACCCGAACGAAGTTAACGAGGACGGTAAGGTAATTTTGCGAAAGTGTTTGTGTTGACCTGAACAATTTGTGTTGATTAGAACTTGAGATGCAATCCAAATCCTCTACAACACTTCTTACATCATAAAATTATATTTATGTGCAGTGGAGATTAAATAAATGTGAAAATAAATAAGTGATATAGGGATGGTTATAAGGAATGTTGTAGATGATTTGTATTGCTTAAGATGCGTTTTATTTTATGTGCAGTGGAGATCCTCTACTTCACTCCCTACATCACAAAAATATTTCAACATATATTTAATCTTAAAAAAATTATAAAAAATATATTTATATTACTAACATCTATTTTTATATATTCATAAAATTTTATTTTGACAAATCATGTTTTAAAATTTTTAATAATTGCAATTTGTTAAACACGATTTCTGTTTAGCGCAAGGTTAAATTTCCGTTTAGCCCATAACCAAGTGGTTCCAACGACCAAACCTCAAAATGGTCGCAACGACCAACTACAATATGGTCGCAACGACCATGGGTAAAGACGGTCGCACCGACCAACAACATATATGGTCGCAGTGACCATGTTCTATTTTGGTCGCAATGACCATGTTTTTAGCCCGGTTCTAAGTAGAACCGAGCTAAAAACTCAATTCCATTATAAAGAAAACACACTTTTAGTACGGTTCACCCAAGAACCGAGCTAAAATGTAAAAAAATAAAAAAAAAAGAAGAAGAAAGAAACAGTCCTTTCCCTCGTCATCGTACTTCGCGCAACAACACAGAACATGGCTCAAGTGCTCTACAATGGAAGATTCGTTTATTTTTTTTACTATTTCGCTCTATATCAACAAGATTGAATAGATTCCAACCTTTTCAATTCAATAACAACATCAATTGATGATTGTATGACCGAACTTAATTAGATTTATGAAACCCTAAAAAAATCAAACTCGACTGTTGGGAACGAATTGGACAAATTAAGGTGGTGGAGATATTCATACACCGATTATGAATTCAAAGGCACTCATAATTCATGCTTTTACTTGAAGAAATTTAAAGAAATGAAGCAAATTGGAGTGGGATTTGGGTTGTGCTGCTAAGGCTTCAGAACGAAAGTGAAGGAGAGAATAGCGTGAGATGTGGGTGGTTAGGGGTGTAATTTAATTCAATTAAAGGGGTATTCCTGTCATGCTCTAAAATAGAATTTTAGCATGTTCTAAAAAGTAGACCCCTTTGTTAAATATTGGATTTCAAGCTCTAACGCAAGTGAGAAGAATCTCCATAAATATTGGATTTCAAGGTGCTAAAAATGGAGCGTAAATAATCCCCCAAACCAAACCCCCCGTCTCAACCCTCCACCTGCACGAACACTCCCTGCTAAACATGCTTCCTCCAATGTCATTTTTTTGAAGAACTGTCCAACCGCCCAAAAACCTTCAGTCAGATAAACGAAAGAGACCCAAATTTCTGTATAGAGCGGAGTGGGGGTGGATTGGAGCAGCAAAAAAAAGAAGGAGCACCTATCCAATTTCATCCATGGGGACCCAAATAACACCCCATCTGATTCTGAATAGAGCCCTCTTGAAGAACTCCAATAATCCTTGTCTGGCATGGCAGATCTTCAACCGCGTTCTCTCCAACCCTTCTTTTTCCCCTCTATCCTCCTCCGTTCCCACCATCGCCCGCATTCTAATTCGCGCCAAAATGCTTCCCGAAATCGATACCCTCCACCACCATCTACTCCATCACTACCCCCTCGAGGAATCGTCAAAAGATCCCCTCTTCTCCCTTGTAACAATACTCGCCAAATCTGGTCTCATTGACCAGGCAATTGATCAGTTTCGATCGATTCGAGAGTCCTACTCTCAGAATCCCCCACCTATTCATTTATACAATGTGATTCTTGACTGTTTGATTCGGGGTAGCCGCGTTGATTTGGTTCCCTGGCTATACAAGGACATGATCTTGTCTAGGGTCTCCCCTGAGACTTACACTTTCAACCTTTTGATCCGTGGATTGTGTGATTCCGGTCAGTTACCAGTTGCAAGGAAGGTGCTCGATAAAATGCCTGAGAGAGGGTGTAGTCCCAATGAGTTTAGTTTTGGGATTTTGGTTCGTGGGTATTGCAGAGCTGGCCTTGTCAGTCAGGCATTGGATCTCCTGGATGAGATGCGGGGTTTCGGGATCGTTCCTAACAAGGTTGTGTACAATACAATAATTTCTAGCTTCTGTAGACAAGGTAAGACACAGGAAGCTGAGAATCTGGTGGACAGGATGAGAGAGGATGGCCTCTTTCCAGATGTGGTCACTTTCAATTCTAGGATTGCAGCTCTATGTAAATCAGGGAAGATGCTTGAAGCGTCTAGGATCTTCAGGGACATGCAGATAGATGAACAACTTGGACTTCCTCGGCCTAATATCATCACCTTCAATTTGATGCTCGATGGATTTTGTAGGACTGGTATGTTACAGGAAGCTGAGACCTTGATTGAGGCAATGAAAAAGAATGCTGCTTTTACAAAGTTGGAGAGCTGTAACATATGGTTGACAGGCTTGGTTAAGAATGGCAAGCTTTTGGAAGCACAGCAAGTAATCAAGGAGATGTCATCTTTGGGGTTGGAACCTGATAACTACTCGTACAACACTGTAATGGATGGCCTGTGTAAAAACGGGTTGCTCTCTGATGCAAGAACGTTGATGGGGGCCATGAAAAGGAGTGGCATCTCTCCAGACACAGTGAGTTACAGTACTTTGCTTCAAGGATATTGCAGGAAAGGGGAGACATTCTTTGCCAATAGATTGCTGGATGAGATGATAAATTCTGGTTGTTTCCCCAATACTCGTACTTGCAATATCTTGCTGCATAGTCTATGCAAGCAAGGCAGGATGTCAGAGGCAGAGAGCTTGCTGCAAAAGATGAATGAGCGAGGATATGACTTGGATACAGTGACTTGTAACATTGTGATTCATGGTCTATGTAGGAACGAAAAGCTAGATAAAGCAATTGAAATTGCTAATGGGATGTGGACTCATGGAAGGGCTGCTCTTGTTGATCTCGGAAACTTGTACATTGATCTTGTAGATAACAGTAATGATGTGAAGAAATGCATGCCTGATGTGATTACATATTCAATCATAATCAAGTCATTGTGCAACGCTGGCAGGCTTGAGGATGCTAAAAACAAGTTCATTGAGATGGTAGGAAGAAACTTGTTTCCTGATGCAGCCATATATAATATGTTTGTATTTAACTATTGTAAAATTGGAAAGATATCATCAGCATTTCGGGTTCTCAAGGACATGGAGAAGAAAGGTTGTAGTAAGAGTTTGCAGACATACAATTCACTAATCATGGGCTTGGGGGCCAAGAAGCAAATTTTTGAGATGCATGGGCTTCTGGATGAGATGAGAGAACGGGGAATTTCTCCTACTGTCTCCACCTACAATCACATTCTTAATTGTTTGTGCGAGGAAGGGAGAACAAATGATGCTATGTCTCTTTTAGATGAGATGTTACAGAAGGGTGTATCTCCTAACAGTTTTTCCTTTGGTGTTCTGATTAAGGCTTTTTGTGGTGATGGTGAGTTCACAGCAGCTCAGGAGGTATTTGAAATTGCAATTGGTGTATGTGCACATAAGAAATCACTTTACAGTGAGATGTTTAATGAGTTACTTTTGGGAGGGGAACTCTTAGAAGCCAAAAAATTGTTTGAAGTCGTATTGCATAGAGGTTTTGACATAGGAAGTTTTAACTACAAAGAGTTAATTGATAAGCTTTGCCAGGATGAGAAGTTGGAAGATGCAATTCATACTCTCCAAAATTTGATAGAGAAACGATACAGTTTTGACCCTGCATCAATGATGCCTGTGGTTGACGGATTACAAAAAAGTGGGAAGAAACGTGAAGCTCAGGAATTGGCAGACAGGATGTTAGAGATGGCATCAGGACAGGTGACTAATAAAATTTGTCATCACAAGAGAGTAGCAACACATGGGAGGTTGACTAAACGTAAGGAAAATGATTGGCAGAACATAATACACAGGTATTATTACTGAATGACCGTGTTTGCTTATTTGGCCTTTTCAGTTTCTTGTGTTATTTGGTGCCCAGGAAAATGTTCTATTGATTCGTTTTAGTAGTTAGGGTGACCTCCAGTCGAAGTGATCCGATTTTATATAGAATGGACTGTTTGCTATATTTGACTTCTAGAATGATAAAATAATATTCATAATCTGATTTGAGGAACCTGATATTTCTTTGTTAGGACATTTGCTAATGCTGTCCATATTTTCTAATATGCCAAAGTAGCAACTATCATGCACATCCATCCAATTACTTATAAAGCCTCTACAACAAAAACCAAGTTTCCAGTAGAGTTTTTTTAGTATTTTTGCTTAAATATTTTTCTCTTCCATGAACCTTGATTTTTATACCTCTATTGTTGGCAGATGCTTTTCATATGTATTTACGTGCTTACTGATTTCATAACTTGGGACTTATTATGCTGCTTCAACAGGGATGATGGAAGTGGAATTGCACTAAGATCTCTTAAACGTGTGCAGAAAGGCTGGGGCCAAGGAAGCATAGATCTGAAATCATCAAAGAATGACTTAATTGATTATTGGGCAGGCAATGGTTAAATGTCATATGTTCTGGCTTCTGATCCTATTCCTTCATTCTGAAACATGAGAGGAAGTTGATTATGGTATCATGGGATGTGAAGTTAAATATTACCCTCAGGGTAGTTTTATTGCTTCAATGTACGACATAGCTATTCAGAATGTAAATATGTAGCCCGTTGAACTCTGAATTTTTTTAGTTGGTCACTTATGGAGTGCTAGGTTTTAAGAATTAATTTTCTCAATCATGAAGATCTTGATAACGGTTACTCGAAGCTTTAGATTAGATAATAGCACAACTATAAAAGGTATCATTGAACGGCTGGGCTTGTAAAAGATACAAATCTGTTGCATTGCTACTGCTTTAGCCTGTGAACGGAGATCTTCTGTTCCTGGACTCACTATAGACTATTCTCAATTTTTACTTGGTACTGCACTGAAGTGAAATTCATGAAGGTCGCTAGTTGCCGACACATTTAGTCAAACAAATGAGCTAATGAAATCTGTCTGACCTGGAAAACTGGTTGGTTACTCTAGTTCTTGTTCTTCTTTACTTGGTTAAATTTCCAGTTCTATTATCTACTAGTGGAATGTTGATCTGCTTGGATGGAGGCATGTCCAATCTGTGTATTTGTTTCTTTAAGCCGTATCAGTGTCCACCAGCTTTAGCAGAAGTAATACTGCCCCGTAAGTTTTTTCTCACCTTTCCTCTTTTACGTGGACAGACAATTCTTCATATTACTTTCACCAGAGCTGAGCTGTCTGATTTGCACTGAAGTGAAATTCATGAAGGTTGCTAGTTGCTGACACATTTAGTCCAACAAATGAGCTACTGTAATCTGTCTAACCTGGAAAACTGGGTGTCTATTACTTTCACAAGAGCTGAGTTGTCCACTCTGCAAAAAATGTAAGGTCTAATGAGCTGTCTATAGATATTCAATTCTGGAGCATTTCGTGACCCTTCTTGAATTCATTCATCCAAGTGATTATATTTTCCAGAGGACTTCCTGTTATCAGATCATTTTCCTTTTCCGGCCAAAGGAAGCTTAGTTGATATCAGCATCTATATGATTGTGTGCGGTGTATCAAAAGAAAGATGTTTCTTCTTCATATTCTCCTCAGCTAACATGTGTTCACAACTTCCCATAATGTGCAGTTCCTGGTTCAGGTAAATTCTCTGGATTTCTAAGTTGCACACTAGCGCTTGTTTATTTTTATTTTTTTAGTTGATGTGTCTGAGCTGCCCTTAGCTTTCCTTGCGCTTGTGTGTGGTGTATTTGTGCCTTTCTATGGCATCGATGGAAATTTGGTATAATTCTAGAGTCTGTTTCTGAATATTTGAATGTTACTTAAATTTGATATAGCATGACATTGAACAAGTGTCCATTTTATCTCCCAACTAAAAGTTGAACCTACTAATGCCTAAATGGATTTTTTTTTTAGGATAAGGTAGGAAGTATATGGAATGTCAATTCTCTTCCTACTGTATTCACAAAAATTTATCCATCTAGGCAATTATAACCCTTGTTCTTGAGAATAATGCTGTTACCTTTCTTTTGTGTTGTTAGTACAATTTGCTATATAAACCTAGCTTATATATTTTTGTATGTATGGCGTAAATCTGAATAGGGTGAAATTGACCGTGTAACTGCCGCTGAATGATTTGGCAATCATTTAAAAGACAAGGTAGTCAGTGACTATTCAATTGCATCTTATGTATTGATGGTAGTTCTCATTCTATTCATATTCAATGCAGGATATTGACATCGTTGTGACGTACAGTGACCCTTCTGATGCTATTCGGGTTAGTTCTATGAGAGCTAGAGATCTCTCTACTTCTTGGGTTTGGAAAGGCCCTCTTGATGAAGATCATTACCCTATGAAGAGTTCCCAGGTACTTGTGTGTCAATGTTAGGATTTACTTCTATGTAGTCCGTTTAGATTTTAATAGTTTCTACAAGTTAGTCAAATACTCCCTCCAATCCAAATTAAGTGATGTTTACTAACCTTGTAAACCAATGAGTGAAGAATTTGAAAGAAAAATAATAATTATAACAATTTTCATTAACAGTTCTCTTAAACCATTCTTATTTAATTGCCTAGAAAACTTCAATCAACACTTATTTGGCTACATGTCCATTTTGCTAACCCTCTTTTGCAAAATATCCACTTAGACCATCCGCAACCATAAGGTTACCTCTTATCCAATTTTTTCCTCTCTCCCTATAATATTTTGACACCTCATTTATTTTTTCTTTTAAATAATTTTCTACTTTATCAACCTCTTTCTTTAAGGTTTTCATATTTTTACTCCACAACCATGAGTTTACCTCATTATTCTCTTTTTCCCATTTATTTATACCCACTATATGATTTCCACCAATCATAGTATTATTAGTTAAATATAAAAACATAAAAATAAATAAAGCATTATGCTTTTGCACATGGGTTCAATGCACTTCCTACCTCTCCACACCAAGGCAACTCCTTTCCTCTCTTTACCTTAAAGGTTTTGCCTACAATCATGGGATTACCTTTTAGCAACCTTAAGGTAAACAAAACTCATGGTTGCTCATGCTCTTAAAACCCCTTTTTGTTAAATGTCCAATTTTTTTTATAATACCAAGTTTACCCTTCCCCTTTTCAATCAGTTACCCTCGGCCTTCATCTTCTTCTTTCGCTCTGGAGACTCACGTCCATGGCGATGGCCGGCGTCTTCCTCTTCGTCGATGTCCGGGTCTGTGGAGTCCTTTCTTAGTCTCGTGCTTCAGATCTACAGATCCGACGCTCATTCCTCCTCTCTCTTACTCTCTCGTGCCGTCGCTCAGTCCTCTCGTCCTCTCTCATGCTCGCAGAGCGCCGACAGACCCGCTCGCAGCCAACCTCTCGCCGACTTGCCCTCTCTCATGCTTCTGGTTGTATTCGAAAACATGGAAGATGAGGCAATTCCACCTCTTGAGTTTCAGATTTGAAATTCAATTTCTTTTGCTCATCTGAATTGGAGATCTGTAGCTAAATCTCTATCTTCCCCTAGTTCTTAATCGACTGCGATTCATTTTATGTTTATGGATTTAATTTGCGATTTGCTTCAATTTGTGATGTTACAATGCTGATTATGACGAAGTTATTTGATCGAGACTTTTTAGATCCTTTTACATATCAATGGTCATGAAAATTTAGGGGTTCTTCACTTCTACATCCGAATAATCTTGATGTTACAGTGCTGAGCATGAATCGAGCGCTGTTGTGCTATTGCTATTGATTTGTTTATCTAGATTGCCTTCTTGGTACTCCATTATCAGTTGGTTGTGTGGCTTGCCCTATAATTTCTGTAAAACTCTGTGGATTTGATGAAGCTTCAATGGCTTGACATTATGAGTGGCAGTACAGCACAGAAAATCAGTTTTCTTATCTAAACCCAAGGCTGCCCTCAGGTGAAATCTTACCAACAACAATATAAAATTAGATGCCCCAATATTACACTTGTAGAGCTGATTTGGATTCTGAGTTTGCAGATATAGATTGCTCCAAAATTCTCATAGTTCAGAACTTTAGATGGAATACATTTCATGAAAACTAAGTGTGTTTGGAATGATCAGCCAATAATTTAGCTAAGGGCGTGCAATAGCTCAAGAAAACAGTGTAAAAATGGCTTAAAATGTATTGCTTTTTAAGTGTCACCAAGTGTAAAAAAAATTGTCACCACTAATAAGGGTGGTGAGTAGGTGACAGTGAACCTTGATAAAAAAATGTACAAACAAAGTTGTCACCAAACTGTGGTTACTTTTTTTTTATTGTGGTGACAGCACTAATAACACTTTCTCTTGTCCTAGATTTTTTCCTTTGGCGACAGTTGTGATGACGCTGTTTTTATAGTGGTTACACCAACGATTACATTTTGTTTATTGTGATGACACTACTAATAATATTTTCCTATGTCCTAGGTTTTTGTTGGTGACAATAGTTGTTTTGCTTAACATTAGCCCCTTTAGGGTTTGTGATTTCCTTGTCCAAGAGTTTTCCTTTGGTGACATTCTTGATTACACTGTTTTTACCTTTGGTGACACCACTAAGAACACTAGACCATTCTTTTACTTGGTACATTGGTGGTGCCACTACTTTTTACACTTGTGGTGACACTGTTTTTGTGTTGGTGACCCCGCTATTAACATACTTAGTCATTCATCTCTTAATGGAGTGTTGTCTTCCTTTGATGACAGAAGTGGTTAGATTTTTTTTTATTGTGGTGACACTACTAATAACACATTTTCGTGTCCTATAGTTTTCTTTTGGTGATAGTGTTTGTTACATTTATTTTTATTTTGGTGACACTGCTAATAACACTTTCTCTTGACCTAGGTTTTTTTTTCTTTTGATGACAATAGTTGTTACTTTTTTTTTAATTCTGATGACACTACTAATAACACTTTCGCTTGTCTTATATTTTTCCTTTGTTGACAGAAGTGGTGACAGAAGTGGTGACACTATTTTTCCTTGGTGACATCACTAATAAGACTTAACCATTCTTTTCCTTCTACACTGGTGGTGACACCACTTTGTACCTTTGTGGTGACACTGTTTTTATGGTGGTGACACCACTAATAACACTTTGTTATTCACCTCTTAATGTATCTTAAGACTTTCCTTTGATGACAACAATGATTACACTTTTTTTTATGATGGTGACAGTTATTTGAACTTTATCATGATTTTGTCTTGATGGTGACACTACTAATAACCTTTTACCTTGTTTTAGTTTTTTTTCTTCTTCTTTTGGTGACAATAGTAATTACTTTTTTTTTTAATTGTGGTGACACTGCTTATAACACTACGAATAACACTATCCATTGTCCTAGTGTTTTCTTTTAGTGACACTAGTGATTAATTTTTTTTTATTGTGGTAACATTACTATTAACACTTTCCATTGTTCTAGTGGTATCCTTTGGTGACAGTAGTGATTAAAGTCATTTTTCACTTGGTACACTGGTGGTGATAACACTTAATTTTTAGGTTGGTGACAACACTATTAATACTTGGTTATTCTTTTCCCTTGTCCTAGATTTTTTTCCTTTTGGTGACGGTAGTAGTTACAATAGTGATTACTTTTTTAACATTATCTTTTGTCCTAGAGTCTTTCTTTGATGATAATAGTGATTACATTTTTAATTTTTTGTTGTGGTGACACTACTAATCACATTTTCCATTGCCCTAGAGTTTTATTTCTTTTGGTGGCAGTAGTGATTTTTTTTTAATTGTGGTGACATTGTTGATAACACTTTCACTTGTCCTGGTTTTTTTTTTCTTTTGGTGATAGTGGTAGTTATTTTTTTTAATTGTGGTGACACTACTAATAACACTTTCCCTTGTCTTAGGGTTTTTCCTTTTGGTGACAACAGTGGTGACACTCTTTTTCATTGGTTACACCACTAATAACACTTGGTCATTCTTTCCCTTGTTACACTGGTGGTGACACAACTTTGTACGCTTGTGGTGACACCACCAAATTTTCTTTTGGCTAGCATTAGCCTCTATAAGGTTTTTCTCTCTCTTTGTCCTAGGGTTTTGCTCTGGTGACAGAAGTTGTTTCACAGTTTTTATGGTGATGACACCATTAATAACACTTTTGGAAGTGATTGAATTTGTTGATGAAAAGTTTTCACAAAAAAAAAATAATTGTAAAAAAAATTGGCAACAAAAAAAGTTGTCACATCTAATAAAAGTGGTGACACTAGCTCTTTTGCTTAGCATTAGCTCATCTAGGGTTTGGTGACACTGTTTTTACTTTGGTGGCACCACTAATAACACGTACTTGACCATTATTTTTATTGATACACTGATGGTGACACCACTTTGTATACTTGTGGTGAAAGTGTTTTTATATTGGTGACACAACTTTAACACACTCAATAATTCATTTCTAAACAATTACGGAGTATTGTTCTTTGACCACATCAATGGTTACATTTTTTAAACAATTATATTGGCTATTGAACCTGCTACGGTGTTCTAACCTTATACTCCACTCATTCTATCAAGCAATTAATTACATAAATTAATTGCTATGGTGGGGTGAAGCAATTAATTAAACAATTACTTCTTAAACTGTTGTATACTGCACTCATTTCTTAAACAATTATTGCTATGGTGATAGCAATTAATTAATTAAATTTTTTGGCGGAGTACTTCGGTTGTTGGTGTGATAAATGCATAGTTAGTTGTATATATATTCCTTTGCCAATTGAGGGATTGAAAGCAAGTTCGGTGAAGAGGAAGAAGTATAAACATCGAAACTGGGCAACGACGACACTGTACGGAGGATGAGTACAGGAGGAAAGAGGACGGAGGAGGATAAAAGGGGAGAAGAAGCTCAAGCTTCGAGGAGCATGAAAAAGGAAGTGCAGAATAGACATATAAAAGGCAAACAAATAGAAAGGGGGAAGAATATAGTATAACAACTTTTCGCAAATGCAGAAACTGGTAAGACCTTACCAGCGGAGATAAGACCTTATCTGAAACGCAGAAACAAGTTAAGAACGAAATAACAAATAATAAGTACGAAATAGATAAACAATAAAGATAAAGAGCGGAAAGTAAAGGACACGAGAATTGTTAACGAGATTCGGCACAACCGTCTACGTCACCGCCTAGGGTTATCCAACCCGTAGGATTCAACAACTTTATTTCACTTTATCTTATGAGCCCTAGATACAACCTCTAGAAGACCTTCCCTCTTATAGACTAACTTCCTATCTAGCAACCCTTGAATATGTAAATAAAGAGCGGCCATTCCTATCTAGCAACCTAAGCACACTAGTGAAACAAAGTCCTACCGATACCGAAGTATCTATACGTTTGGGTAGAGATGTACCCTTAGTATAATCCTAATGAATTGTACGATAAAGTTCAATGTAAATCTCACACACTCAAAGAAATAAAACGCTCAAGCTTGGAGAGATGTGAGATCGGTGCTGTAGAAGACAAAGGATTGCAGGAGAACTTGTATGCGCAGGGGGTGAAGCTTGTATAGACTGTTATCCTCTTCGTCACTTTATAAAGGCCGGCTCATGCAATTTGAACGTTTGAACTCTTCTCCATGATTTGTTGAGAACCGTTGCAGAATATCCGGCCTGGGAGCGCCTTCATTCATTCCAGAAGCTTCCCTTGGATTTTGATCAAAGACATGTTGAAAGGATTGAAGAATAGTTCAATCAAATCCCTGGAAAATCTCAACAAACAAACTAACATATATATTTGGTTAGAAGGATAAATCTTAAAATAATTGATCAAAATCTATATGTCGAAGACTTCAAAACTGGCCCAATAACATATTGGTCCAAGTAATGTAGAAAATATAAGCCCATTAAAATAGCCCCATTAAAACCGAGCTCATGTAAAACTTGAGTCACTGTCGGTAAGGTCTTACCAGCGTCGGTAAGGCCTTACCAAAACCTGGAAACCATAGTTTTAGCTTTCTTTTCAAACAGTAAGGCCTTCACACTGTTTTGGTATTGATGGTTTGTTTTAAAACGTTGAAGACAACTTGGAGATTGGTTCAACCAAATCTCTTGAAGATCTCAACAAACCAACAACCTTTTGAATTTGTAGATTGCTCCACAAAATCTTCAAAGAAATCCTCGTAAGGCAAAGACGACACCTGGGGAAGTGTGGATCACACGACGTTCCCCCACCTAGATGAGGGATCTTCGGAGACCACAAACACCACTAACACGATCACTTCGATCAACCAGGACCGCAGAACTGCTCCTCAACCGAAATTAACCACGAACCAACAGACGGGACACCCAAACAAACGAGGAAATGAAGCACGACCGCGAGAAGGGCGAAGAGCGAGAAAAGACTATGGAATTTATTTATAGCTAATAAATGCAATTTACGAATATATAAAGTTTTAATTAAACTTATTTAAAAGCCGGATGACATATAATATTATATATTTTAATTTATTTTTTTTAATAATTGAATTATGGGCTTCCTCGGGCCCAAGGAAAGGCCTTGGGCCCAAAGCAACCCTTGAGATGCCCAACCACTATCCACCAAATTGAAGCACACCAACGGCAAAAGCCGCCGAACCAGCGAAGGAGGAATAGCCGCCGGAAAGTAAGAGTCGCAGAGGGTAGCCGGACAGACCAACAGCAAAGGCCAGTGTAGGTACCGAGCCACCCAAGCGGAGGGGGCCAAAGACACACCGGTCATCAAGAAGCGAGAGGCCGAGGGAAGGCCTCAAGCACCCGACCGGCACGAGAGGTTGCAAACGGCGGCTCGAAAGCCACACCCAGACGCCCTTGGCGATGAGAAGGAAAGGGCGAGCGCCACCCAATAACACCGAGGGGACGAGCACCAATCCAACACCACCGAAGGGACAATACCACTTGAGGCCGACGAGAACAGACGGATCGAAAGGGTGAGGAGAAGCACAATCCAGATCGGGCAGATCGAAGGAAGGATTGCACAAACAAAATCAACCGTCTGCAACAATGGTGATGAGATGTTAGGGAACGAAATCCCCAAACCGATTCCGGAAGGAACAAACCTAGAATCGAAAGAAAAGGACTCATGTTTGTTAGATTGGGATTTGTAACCGGTAGTCCACCAGATCTTTGATTGTGACAGAGCCACATTGAATCGATGTCGGCCGGCGGCCGGGTTGAGTGGCCGAAGCCAGGGTAAGGTGGCCGAAGCCGTGGCTGCTCTCCGAAGAGAGGTTTGGGCTCTCCGAGGAGAGATTTGAGCTCTCTTCCTCTCCGAAGAGAGATTTAACCGAGGGTATTGTTCGGGCGCAGCAGAACTCCACCAAGGGAGGAAGAGGGAGTTTTCTCCAGCAGCAAGAAGAGACTACAATTGTTGGCGGCGCAAGCCATTGCTAGCGGCGGGGGGTGGAGGAGAAAGAATTAGGGGTTTTTCATTTTGAGAGCCTTTACTGGCTTCGGTTTTTTTTTTATATTTAGAGATTTATTCATTGCATAGGGACAAATACAATGAATAGAAACCCTTAAATGAAAGTTTCCTTTTATTTTTCATATATTTTCCTTTCTTTGTTTGAGTTAATCGATTTATATAACAACCTTTAGTTTTGAGAACTTATGATTCTTGTTGAGTAATAGAGGATTTATGGTCCGTTGAGTTATTGGAGGATTTGATAATTGATGAATTAATTGAGCAAATGTTTAAGAAAAATAGATGTTTTGAGTGATGATCGTGATGATCTTGGTAAGGCTATGAACTGAACTTCATACTTGATGTGAACAAGATTTATGGAGGGTGATTGTCCTGATGAGAGTGCTAGAGTACTTAACTAAAATATTATTCAGTCATGTGTTGACTTGAAAGTTTGTTTGTGTGTGATTAAATATATATTGATGAGTTACTCCTTGCTTATTACTTGCTAGTGTGATTGGATGATTCTCTGAATGGCTTGTTGCGGATGGATGATTCTTTGAGTGGCTTGTTTGCTGGTTAATTGTATGTGAAGACTCCATGTAAGTATCCTATGGGACTTACTCAGCAACCCGGACCTCCTGCCTGATGTGTCATATAGTGTGTGGGTGTTGCATATGCATATACGCATGTCATGTAGTATCATGCTTAGGTCTTGCACTTATGAATGAGCATCCCTATTCTTTATGCGTTTGAAAAAAGAACGACCGTTATTTGTGAGTCTTTAGGGTCGTTGCTAGGGTCATTGGGGCATTCGTGTTTCATGTCGTTTCGGTCCCAAGAAGAGTACAATTGTTGGTGGCGCAAGCCATTGCTAGCGGCGGGATGTGGAGGAAAAAAGAATTAGAGGTTTTTCATTTTGAGAGCCTTACTGGCTTCGATTTTTTTTATATTTAGAGATTTATTAATTGCATAGGGACAAATACAATGAATAGAAACCCTTAAATGGAAGTTTCCTTTTATTTTTCATATATTTTCCTTTCTTTGTTTGAGTTAATCGATTTATATAACAACCCTTAGTTTTGAGAACTTATGATTCTTGTTGAGTAATAGAGGATTTATGGTCCGTTGAGTTATTGGAGGATTTGATAATTGATGAATTAATTGAGCAAATGTTTAAGAAAACTAGATGTTTTGAGTGATGATCGCGATGATCTTGGTATGGCTATGAACTGAACTTCATACTTGATGTGAACAAGATTTATGGAGGGTGATTGTCCCGATGAGAATGCTATAGTACTTAACTAAAATATTATTCAGTCATGTGTTGACTTGAAAGTTTGTTTGTGTGTGATTAAATATATATTGATGAGTTACTCCTTGCTTATTACTTGCTAGTGTGATTGGATGATTCTCTGAATGGCTTGTTGCGGATGGATGATTCTTTGAGTGGCTTGTTTGCTGGCTAATTGTATGTGAAGACTCCATGTAAGTATCTTACGGGACTTAATCAGCAACCCGGACCTCCTGCCTGATATGTCATATAGTATGTAGGTGTTGCATATGCATATAAGCATGCCATGTAATATCATGCTTAGGACTTGCACTTATGAATGAGCATCCCTATTCTTTATGCGTTTGAAAAAAGAACGGCCGTTATTTGTGAGTCTTTAGAGTCGTTGCTAGGGTCATTGGGGCATTCGTGTTTCATATCGTTTCGGTCTCAGTCGAGTCTTATATATGATCTGGCTGCGGTGGTGACCGGGCATCCTACCTGGGCTGCTTCGGAGCGATGTACGGACAGATGGGCTGCGGCACCGACCGAGCATCCTACCTGGGCTGCTGCGGAGCGAGGTACGGACATATATGCCCCGGAGTGGGCACGAACCATGGGATATGCCACCTGGAATTCTTTGGGCGCCTTTACTATACTTCTGCACTTATAATTATATATATCCTAATAAGCATGCTTGTATGATTTAAATCCTGTACGGCATTAGATCATCCTTTATTTAGGTATATGCATGTTATATGGCCTTAGCGCGGTCAGATGACCCGCAGGCGATTACTGGGCTTGACTTCGTGGATAGTGTCAGGTACCCGCTCCCTTTTGCTTGATGATTGCTTCTATGACGGGGTTTCTCATGGGACGAGAGTGTTAAGAAGACTTTACAACTATTGCAACTTGGATTTACAAATGTTTTGGTTAAGGTTGTCATTTAGAAATGTTTTGTATTTATTTTGAGTTAAACTCGTATTGCTCCTTTATAAATTTTGACTAGTTGAGCTATTTTGAGAGTTGAGATCCCATTTTCTAGTGAATTATATCATTAAATTCTTAAGACTTAAACATGGTTATAACTTGAATAAAATAGATAAGCAACTTGTACTTAGATTGCAAGATCTAGCAGAGGGATAATTCTTTCCTCTAAACGTAACCCTGATTTCATACTCCGGGCCGTTACAATTTTGTTCTTTTGTTCTCTATTTTAGAGATTTTTTTAGAAAAGCTGTTGGGGATGCTCTTACGAGTTGTTGTTTTAGGTTTCATTTTCTAGTTGTTAGTGTATATTTCATACGCTCTTTTATGATAGTTATTAGCTAGATTTTGTCCTTTTGAAATACAACTAAAAGTATCTCTCATCCTCTGGTTACTCACTTGGCATTAGAGCTTTATGGTTCTTTCTCATCAAAAAATTCCTTTTTACTCCTTCATTGTTGCCTTTCAAGCATAGCCATCATTGCTAACCTTTTTTCTTGTAGCCTTCATTGATACATAGCCTTTGGTGGTGGTTTTCTTTCCTCCTATCATGTCTAACTCTGAGGTTACCTCACATGGTTCTACTCCCTCCTTCAAAGACCGATCTTATGAATATTCAGCGGGGTTGATATATACACCTCTAATTTTACCGCAGGATCATGCTGTAGCTTAATTAAGTTTAATTACAGGCCACCGTAACTATTTGCAGTAGATTATCATCGACATTATTTAAATATTTAAAATTAACACCCACAACAATAAGGTGCGGTGGGCAGCTGTTGCCCTTAAAGTTATCAGAGTACAAGGAAGATCCCCAAAGTAACATTAGTCCCATTCTTCAAGTGAATACTAATGTTTGAAATTTTAGATTTATTCCCAAAATTGACTTCTCATTGCATGGAAAATTGAGAACATTTCTCTTTTTTCAGTTATGTGATTGTTGCAACCTTTATAAATATATCAAACATTAGAACTTTGAGTATCTAGTCCTTTGGAAGCAAGAAACAAATTTTCTCCCGCTTCAGCTACGTTGGCATGACCTCCTTGTTCTACTTGCATCCTTGTTCGCCATTCAAATGCATAATACCCAAACCAGCCACATTTGTAACATTGTCGATTTGTCATGTGTAGAATTTACTCTTCTACCACCTCTTGTAGAACGATTTTCTCTATTTCCATCTCTATAAGAGGAATGAACATTTCATCCTCTTTCTCATCCATGATCTTGACCACTTTGATAACTCACATGATTAATCATGTTTGCTCTACTTTGCAAAACTTGTTATGAGGTAGAGGTATTGTTTCGTTGTTTCATTCTTTGTTTATGTGAGGACAATGAACCAAAAATCTCTCAAAGGTTAAATTTGAAAGATCTTTGTTTCCTTAACTGCAAATTTTGATTATTTGGTAGCTGGTAATGCTATTAAGGAAGGGGAAAATCTTTCAAAGTTAACCTTTGAGAGATTTTTGGTTCATCGTCCTTACATGAGGAAATAATAAACAAACGAAACAATACCTCTACCTCATAGCACTGCTATTCAAAGACCGAAAAGTTCTAGGGGGATCTCAGGTTCGATTCCCTTTGAATATACAATAATGTCTTTTGTTATACACATTCATCATATATATATATGAATAAACAAGGAGATGGGGAAAAAGCTTTAATTTCTCTAAAGAAATATTGTTCATTATCAAATCCGTGAATCAGAAGTTCATTCGCGGAAAGGCTGCAACGGTGGAGCGATGGGATACCCATTCGCGATCAGACGTCTCGATTCACCATCGGCGAAGAGGTTTGGCCTACAGCTGTAATCTATCATCATTTAGGAGGGGATCTAGGGTTAGGCAGATCGCAAGCATTGACCCGCCCCGTATTCGGGATACCTATGATTCACAATCAGAGTTGATAACCTGACTATTCACATAAGCAGCGCCATCTACTATGTGATCAGCGCAGACAACACCAAACCATTTCACCATAAAGGTTTGAGAAACTTGATGTCCCGTCCTTATCATGAAGAAAGAGCCCTTCGCTGGTTCGATAAAAGGGCAGAGTTTCATTCACAAATAGCTGTCAAGTAAAGGATGCAATTTGTAAACAAGTTCGGTCGTAAGGGAGTGCGATTCGTGAAGCAAACTGTAGAGAATACTGGGCCTGGGCCTCCAGCCCACTCATCCGTAAAGGGCTTTGAGCCCGTTTGTTGTAACACTAACAATAGAGATTTAGAGGTTGTTAGAGTTAGTTAAGCCGGTTGTTAGCTCTAGTTTTAGTTAGTGTTTACTAGTGCCTAATGGTGTGTATATATACAGCTTTATGTAGCTTTTCTGTTCAATTAAGCAATACAACCAGAAAATTCCCCAAATCAAAGTTCTTCATGGTATCAGAGCGAAGGAACTCGTAACTGATTTCGTCGAGTTTTTAGGCTTGGAGTGTGAGATCCGCGTGCAGATCTGGTGTGTTTGAATCAAAAATCAAACACAGAGATAGATCGATCTTTGTTCCTGAATCATGGACAACAGGAATGGAGGAAATGGTGATAATACAGAAGTGGTGGTCGAAAATCAGGTTGTAGCTGCTGCGTACAATCCTTATTTTCTTTCGAGATCTGATCATCCCGAAATGCAGCTGATAGCAACAAAATTCAATGGATCCAACTTCTCCAGCTGGAGTAGAGGGATCCGGATGGCGCTAGGAGCTAAGGTGAAGCTCGGATTTATCACAGGTGCGTGTATTAAGCCCTTAGATAATGCCGATGAACTCGAAAAATGGACTCGAGCAGACTATATGGTGATGTGTTGGATCTTAAACACTATGACGCCGGAATTAGCCGAGAATTTTATGTATGTTGGATCCGCAAAGGAACTGCGGGATGAGATCTGTGAGAGGTTTGCTGAATCTAATGATCCGCTGATCTATCAGCTTCATAGAGAACTGAGCAACATTAGGTAAGAAAATTCTAGTGTTGCTGCTTACTTTGGGAAACTTAAGAAGGTGTGGGATGAATTAGCTGCTTTAGAAGGAGTAATCAATTGTGAATGTGGGGCTATTGCTCGGTGTCGTTGTGCTGTCATTAGGAGAATCATAGAGAAAGAAGCTAAAGCGAAGCTCATGCAGTTTATGATGGGATTAAGTGATACCTTCGAGAATCTGAGGAACACAGTTCTGTCCACAGATCCTTTTCCAAGTGTGAACAAGGTCTTTCACATGGCAGTTCAGATAGAGAGGCAAAGGGAAATTATCTCGGGAATGAATGCTGGTGTTGAGTCTAGTGCACTTGCTGTTGGAAGAAAGTATCAGGGACAGAGGCAGACAGATATGTCTCAGTATGAGTTGATGAAGAAAGAACAAAAGCGCATTAAGTATGAAAGGATATGCTCTTATTGTGGTGCTCGTGGACACATCAAGGAAGGATGCTTTAAGCTCATAGGATACCCTGAGTGGTATACAGGACCACGTGATGATGATGCCTCCACCTCCAGAGCTCCTGCTAGGCCACAAACCACCAGGAATTTTGCTGCTCAGTTAGAGGAAGTTGTAGTTGGTGAGAGTCCTTTACATGAGAATGCTTAGAGAGGGAATCAGGATGTTGTGGCTGCAGTTTATCATGAGATACTTCGTATGATGAAAGGGAAAGGCATAGCAGATCCGAGTGACAATGATGCAGGCCATGCTATGGTAAACTTTGCAGGTAACATACATACTCCTATTGATATCTTAAGTCAACAAGGTAGTAAAAATTTCTATATTATTGACACTGGGGCTACAGACCATATAGCCTTTGATGCATCAATTTTTGTAGAGATTCATGCATTAAAGAAACTGGTCTTACTTGGGCTTCCAGATGGCACAATCAAGACAGTTAGACACACTGACACGGTGGTTGTTGATGATGGATTTGTGCTTCACAAAGTCCTATATGTGCCAGGGTTCAGTCATAACTTGCTCTCTGTGTCTCGGTTACTTCATGGTAGTAACTTGGAACTTCGCATTAATGATGTTGCATTTGTCATTCAGGACCTTACAACTAGAACTAATGTGGCTAGAGGAAAAGTAGAAGGAGGTTTATACAAGTTGCTGGCTAGAGAGTCTCTTCTCAGAAATGGAATTTCTGATTTGAATAAAAGAGTTGTCAACTCCTGTAAGACTTGTCTTGATGAAACTCCTTTACATGTTTTACATGCTAGACTTGGTCACTCATCGGTTTCTAAGATGAGACATTTGGTTTTCTGCAAATCACATGATTTAGATGGGTTTTTTTTTGTGAAGTATGTGCATTGTGCGTGCATCATAATTTGCCATTTTCTAAGAGCATGTCTAGAGCTAGTCATCCTTTTGATTTGGTACACATGGATCTTTGGGGTCCTTACAAAGTGCCTTCTCTGTCGGCTGCTAAGTATTTCTTGACTATATTGGATGACCACACTCGTTGTACATGGACCTATCTGATCAGGGATAAGCTTCAAGTCCCTTCTCTTATAGAAAGCTTTGTTGCTTTGATTGAGAATCGGTTCAGTATAACCATCAAATGTTTCAGAACAGACAATGGTACTGAATTTGTCCAAAGGAGATGTGCTGAATTCATGGCTTCCAAAGGGATACTTCATCAAAGATCTATTCCTGAGGTACCTCAACAAAATGGCCGTGTTGAGAGAGCACAGACATCTAGTTGAAACAGCTAGATCCATCAGGTTACATGCTCATATGCCTATCAGATTTTGGGGTGAATGCATCTTGAGTGCCACTCACCTCATAAATAAACTCCCTTCTTTTGTTTCTGGTGGGAAAACTCCTTATGAGTTACTGTATAAACAGGTGCCATCCTATGATGAATTGAGAGTCATTGGATGTTTATGATTTGCTAGTAAGAGCAAAGTATGCAAGGATAAATTTTCCCCTTCTGCTATTAAGGGAGTCCTTATAAGATATGCTCAAGGGCGGAAAGGTTATAGAATTTATGACCTTCAAACTCATTCTATTTTCTCTGCTAGACATGTTGTGTTTAAGGAAGATAGGTTTCCCTTTAAGGACTTAGAGACTGGCCAACCTATTTTTCAGAATGACAGCTTACCTATGATCAGGTTTGACTCTCCCACAGATGTTGTTGAGGGGTCTGGGATCTCTCCTCCTAGCACAGGATCAGACAATAATCTTAATGAGATTGATCATGGGACATCTAGAGTTGAGGATACTTCTAGCATTGGGATTGCAAGAGATCAGTTGAGTGATACTGCTGCTACTCAGGTTGCCTCCCCAGGAGATGCTGTGACTGGTTCAGATCATCCACACACTGAACCAGTTATTACCATGCCTAGACGCTCCTCTCGTCCTATTTCCATGCCAGCAAGACTCAATGATTTCATATGTTCTTCTCTTCCATCTCGACCCTTGCTGTCACCTGAGAGTTCCACCTCTCAGTCCTTTGCTGTGTTTACACAACAACAGATTTCTCATCTTCCCACATAATTCATATCCTCCCTTGCCTGTATGCTTAACACATTTGAACCACACAGTTTTGCTCAGGCTAGAGGTCATCATGACTCATGAGTGGGAAGAAGCCATGGCTAAAGAACTTCAGGCTCTGAAAGATAACCAGACTTGGCAATTGACATCTTTGCCTCCTGGGAAGAAGGCCATTGGTTCCAAATGGGTGTTCAAAGTCAAATATCGTGCTGATGGAACTATTGAGAGACACAAGGCTCGTCTGGTTGCCAAGGGTTTCAATCAAGTGAAAGATAGTGATTACAAGCATACGTTTTCCCCGGTTGCTAAGCTGCCAACAGTCCGGGTTGTTCTTGCACTTGCAGCTACTAGAAACTGGCCTCTTCATCAATTAGACGTGAACAATGCTTTCCTCCACGGTTCTCTTGATGAAGAAGTTTATATGATTCCCCCAGATGGCTATTCTGAAGCAGCTCCTGGCCAAGTTTGCAAGCTTACTCGCTCCCTCTATGGCCTGAAGCAGGCGAGCAGGCAATGGAACCTGACCCTTAAGACCTTTTTTTATTAAGAAAGGCTTTACTCAATCCCAGTTTGACCATTCTTTGTTCACTAAAGGTCGTCTTGGATGTCAAACCTTGGCCTTGGTCTATGTCGATGACATACTATTAACTAGTGATTCCTTGGTTGAGATTCTGGCACTCAAAGATGATATCCATAAGACCTTCACAATCAAGGATCTTGGGAATGCCAGATATTTCTTAGGAATGGAGATCTCTCGGACTGATAGAGGTTTGTTCATCAATCAACGAAAATTTATTCTTGACATCCTCTCCAACTCTGGTTTACTGGATTGCAAGCCAGCCTTGTTTCCAATGCAACATAGGCTTCAACTCACTCGTTCTGAGGGTGATCGGTTGCCTGATCCTGAGCTATACAGACGATTAGTGGGTCGTCTTCTATATTTGAGCCTCACCCGCCCGGACATCACATACTCTGTGTAGCAATTGAGTCAGTTTGTGTCAGAACCTCGGGTTCCCCATCTTCAGGCTGTGATCCATCTATTGAAGTATCTTAAGGGCTCGTTCAATTACACCCTCTTCTATCCTTCATCTTCCTCTCTACAGTTACGAGCTTACAGTGACGCCGATTGGGGCAGCTGTCCTTTCTCTGCTCGCTCACTCACAGGCTATTGCGTTTTTCTTGGGGATTCAATTATCTCCTGGAAGACCAAGAAACAGCGCACCGTCTCCAAATCCACTGCAGAGAGTGAATATCGTAGTATGTCAGCCACATCTAGTGAAGTTGTTTGGCTTCATGGTCTTCTCACTGATTTACAGGTCCTAGTACAGCTTCCAATTGCTTTGTTTTGTGATAACAAATCCGCTATTCAGCTATCCATCAATCCCGTTTTTCACGAGCGGACCAAACATATTCGGATTGATGTCCATTTTATTCGGGAGCTCATTGCTGATGGTTTCATCCTTCCTTCTTTTGTCCCCACTGATCTTCAGCTTGCAGACGTTTTCACAAAGGCACTTGGCGCTGCTCACCATCATTCGATGTGTCTCAAGCTCGGCTTAATGGTTCCCCTAAGTCCGGCTTGTGGGGGGTTGTAGAGAATACTGGGCCTGGGCCTCCAGCCCACTCATCCATAAAGGGCTTTGAGCCCGTTTCTTGTAACACTAACAATAGAGATTTAGAGGTTGTTAGAGTTAGTTAAGCCGGTTGTTAGCTCTAGTTTTAGTTAGTGTTTACTAGTGCCTAATGGTGTGTATATATACAGCTTTATGTAGCTTTTCTGTTCAATTAAGCAATACAACCATAAAATTCCCCAAATCAAAGTTCTTCACAAACTAATCGCGAAAGCACAATAAGCTCATCCAGCTCAGTTGATGAGCACGCGTACCAACTTCCAGAGCCTTGACTTCCTAGGTTGCAGGTTCTTTTTTCCTTTGAAATGCTTTCCTTCGTTTTTTCTTGGCCTTGGAAAATATCACAATTGGATGATTCATTCATAGGACTGCCTTACTGAGATTTGTTTTCTTGGGCCATAGAACGATTCATGCGTAAACTAAAATCAATTATCAGTTTTATCAAGATGTACAGGTGCTCTCTATCGTTCAAGGGAAGGAGGCAGAGGACGGTGTATCTGCGGCATATTCAACTCGCGGTCGAAAAGTTTAAATGGAAAAAATCCCCTTCGACAAATCACCCACTTAAAAACTGCGACTCCGCGAGGAGGAAGATAGACCCAGATGCTCGTGTATTCGCGAAGAGTAAGTGTAATCAACTTGGCAAAAATTAAAGGTGGGTTTGATTAGTCTTCGCGAACACTGAAAGGGGAGAAAGTTTGGGGAAATCCACCCGCGATGAGTGCTCATCAACAGGTTTTCATTTGAACGCGAAGAAGAGACTAAAGTCTGAGATCGCAATGATTAGCCTAGCTTATAAATCGCACATACAAGAATCCGAGATCGCGAGTCCAAGCGCTATAAGAGCCAACTTTCTCCTTTCCTTTCTATTATTATTCCTTTGATTAAAATTGAGGAGGAGCTATGAAGAGCTCTTGTAATAGTTACATTTTATATCTCTATCCGGCGGAAAGCCATCGGCTATCCACAACAGTGACTCGCGAGAGGAATTTACATCTTAAACCCCTATTTATTTTAGAGGTTTACGTCTCTCATATCGACTGAAACATGGGTCGTTGGAATCGGCGTTTAAACTTAAAAATCGCGTATTCAAGTAGTTGGGTTCGACACTTGATATTTTAAACGCCAAATTGAGCAGTCGGATTCGACGCTCTATCTTTAATCGTGTATCCAAGAAGTCGGATTCGACACTTGAAATTTGGAGCGTATAACGGTAGTCGGAGTTGACACCATCAATACCCTCGAGAAGTCGGACTTGACTCTCGAAATCCAGATCGCGTAAAATAAGAAGTTGGAATCGACACTATTTAGCAATCGCGTGTCTTCTATACACGGATGTGCAAATAAGCCTCTACGGAGAATAAATTTGGCATTCGCGTGGCTTCCAAAGCACGGAGTTGCATACAAGCCTCTACGGAGAATAAATCTAACATTCACGTGGCTTCCAAAGCACGGAGTTGCATACAAGCCTCTACGGAGAATAAATTTGGCATTCGCGTGGCTTCCAAAGCACGGAGTTGCATACAAGCCTCTACGGAGAATAAATCTAACATTCGCGTGGCTTCCATAGTACGGAGTTGCATACAAGCCTCTACGGAGAATAAATTTGGCATTCGCGTGGCTTCCAAAGCACGGAGTTGCATACAAGCCTCTACGGAGAATAAATTTGGCATTCATGTGACTTTCGAGCACGAAGTTACATATAAGCCTCTACGGAGAATAAAAACACACTTTCGAGCAGTCGGAATCGACCCTCAAAAGACTTGAGGGGTCGGAATCGACACTTAAGACATCATTCACACATGCATACATACATCATACGCATATACACTAGCTCGCATGGCTTGTCGAGCCTGTTTGAGCTTAGATTAGATTAGCTCGCGTGGCTCATTTAGCACGCTAGAGCTCGACTCAAAGTAACTCGCGTTGCTCGCCTTAGCACGCTGGAGTTCGAGTCAACTTAGTTCTCGTGTCCCATCGGGCACGATAGAACACGAAATAGCTCACATGGCTTGTCGAGCATGTTTGAGCTTAGATTAGATTAGCTCGTGTGGCTCATTTAGCATGCTAGAGCTCGACTCAAAGTAACTCGCGTTGTTCGCCTTAGCACGTTGGAGTTCGAGTCAAGTTAGTTCTCGTGTCCCATCGGGCACGATATAACACGAAATAGCTCGCATGGCTTGTCGAGCCTGCTTAAGCTTAGATCAGATTAGCTCGCGTGGATCATTTAGCACGCTAGAGCTCGACTCATAGTAACTCTCGTGTTGCTCGCCTTAGCACGCTGGAGTTTGAGTCAAGTATGCTCTAGTGCCCCGCTGGGCACGACAGAACTCGAAATAGCTCGCCTGGCTCATTCTAGCACACTAGAGCTCACAATAACAAACACGATCACCATCACCAGGCAAATCAAGATCACAGTACCATAACAACCTAAGTCTATAACAAATCCAGATCACAAATAAGAATAAGTAAAAGTATGAGTAAAATACATCATTTTTATGGTATTTCCATATCATTAATGAGATAGAATATATATGTAAATGCATCGTTTTGTCGAACCCCAATCGGTCGAGACGCGATTGAGGTCCGAGGAGTTATGAAGATGCCCTTAATTTAGGGCTAACTATTCAACACAGTGATTCGACCCAAAGAAGATTGTATGATCTTAGTGAATAATCAAATAGGGGTTTCCCGCTATATAAATTAAACCCCTAAAAAGATATTATATATATATATATATATCAACCAAACAAATATATGTATGATAATAACAAGGGGCATGATATATACGCAAAGAGTTTCCAAAACCATCAAAGAACATATATACTCTCCCACATCGATAGTGAATGTGCAAGCAAGTAGCTTATAAAGACATGATATCATATGTACACTCCCACATCGAAAGTAGATAGGAAAGCAATGAGGAGGCTTTCCTTATAAATAAAGGCAAAATGACAACATAATAGGGATCGGTTCGGAGTGTTGGGATCGGCTTAGGCTGGTCCCAATCAAGCGTTTTGGTCTTTCTCGGAGTGGGATTTGCACCGAATTGCATGCACCGAACCATGAAGAGCTGATAATCGATCGAGAGCGGATCGTACGAACGTTGCACATCTTCAATTATGGGCCGTTTTCGAAGGCTTATTAATTTAAAGTCTTCATATGATTAATTTTCAACAAATCTTATTCATACATAATTTAGGAATAATTCACATACTTTTGAGAAACCCTAAGAGAGAGCCTCCATGGCTATGGAGTATGGAGTGATGATAAACAACTCTTCTTTTGTTTGATTTATTGATGAAGCTTTATTCAATCTATCGCTAGGTTTATAGGGACGCTAGTTGATGATAGTTGATGAATTTTGATCTTAGTAGCAAGTTGTAATTATCCAAGGTCAATTGACTTTTTTAATTACATGAGGATTACTTTACAATTAGATAAGTGCTAGTTGCTTTAGTTGGATTGTTCCTATCGAATTTCTTTGTTCTTCATTGCTATTTTAGTTGAATCTGGATAGTTTTATTATTTGCACATTTTTTGTTTGATTGGTATACTGTATATGAAGATAAACAAGTTGTATGATAATAATGACAACAATTAAAATACACGACGTTAACTATCTGCAACTCCGACGAGTTGTTATCCTAGTCATGGATGAATGTCATTAAGTACATGTTGTCCTTGGATTCCCGAATTTGGATCCCTGGAAAGGAAGTAGGGCTCCCCTCCAAACTTTCTTTTTCTGTAGAGATACTTCTTCACCTCTCTCGATATCAAATCGACCTTTGCGAAACCCAAGACCTTCGGCCATGGCTCTGCGATTGTAAGGTGAATTGTGTCTTCCTTCCTAGCCTGTGCTTGTTCACCATCCCGACTTCCAAGTTGATTTGATCGTCCTTGTTCAGAGAAATCAGTCGCCAGATGGAGTCCCTTGTTTTTAAATTGGAATTTTTTCCAAAATATTTAGTGAAAAATAAATATTTATAGAAATATTTACATTTTAAAATATTTACTAAAATATTCATTATTCTCAGATTGAGCAGAAAAAAGTGGTCTCAAACAGCGTTTTATTCACAAAATCCAAATTTTAAAACTTGATGGGAAGTGAGAAAGAGTAAATTGAATAAACGCGGTATCAAATCGCGTTTGATTCACAATTCTTGATAAAAATCCGGGTTAAAACCACAATTCTTACTTTTTTATTTCTAAATTACTAAAAAAAAAAATAAAGTGCGGCTTACATTGATAAAAATAGGAAGCTCAATGACTCATCTTACGTGGCATCGACGTCAATGGTTCAGCCGATCGTTTGTTCTTCCCCTTGGACTAGGCAACCATAGGAGTGGGGGTGGATCGCCTTCCTCGCGATTCCCTTTAGACTAGGCCTTCGCGACACCGGTCCAAGGCTTTTTCCTACCTCGGCGACGAGACTAAAGAGATTTGGGGGTTTGCGGTGGGAGTAGGGGTGGGAAGGAGGTGTTATGGTGGTGGATTTGAACTCTCCCGAGGTTGTCTTCCCTACGTTTGTCGCTCGTTACAAGTGATGATGGTAGTTGGTGGTGGGTGGCGAGGGGGAAGTGTGCCGACACTACACTGGGGTGGCTTTATGCACCGAGCGCATGTGTTATATGCACTCCATATGGACGGATCATGAATCTGTTTCACCCATAACTAGACACATGTCCAATAGTCATTGCAAGTTGTAAAAAAAATAAACCGACGAATCCTAGATCTGTCCATATTCTAGGGTTTTATAAAACGGATCCATGATCTATCCTTGTATTTTATTTTATTTTTGTCTTTGTTTCTTTCCTGTCTTTTAATAGACAAAGGGTGGATCCGGGCAATTGGATAAACAATGAACCATTCAAAGGAAGACAATTACCAAATCAACAAATTGATACAAGCATTATAGTGTACCAATTTATTGATATACATCGGAAATGGGAAATTGATGAACTGGTAAGATATCTACCCACAAATATAGTCCAAAAATTTAAAAATGTATATATATATATATATATATATATATATATATATATACATACCTGATAACCCTTTTGAGGATAGATTATATTGGAAATATGCAATGAACGTACGGATGGTTCTCAATGGCCAACGCATTAAGATACATCACATACAGAAATGATAATGACCAAAACAACACCAAATGGATATGGAAACTGGAAACAACATCAAAAATAAATAAATAAACTTCTTGTGGAAACTTTATTTGAACAGAGTCCCAACCAAAACGAGATTAGCAAATAAGGGAGTTGCGATAGCGACTAGTTGTGAATTATATGACGCCAATCTGAAGAAACCCCAAACCAACTCTTCATTAAATGCCACTATACAATAACACTAATAAGAAAAATAGATTCAGAAATAGAAAAGGTATTACACGATGCCGACCCCTATAATGACAATATAAAGGAGAATATGATCCACATCTTCAGAAAACTAAACAAAATCCAAAGAGCAACACTCGCAACAACCTGATGGACTATATGGACGAACAACGACAGGAAAATATTTGATAATTGCAACTTTATAACAATCTAGCATGTGGAAAGATTTACAAAAACAAGCAATCGTAAGCTAGAATAAAAGGGAACTTGAGATGAGAAAAACCACATGTTGATACTCTTAAGCTGAACTTTGATGGAAGCGTCACCTCTTCGGGAGTGTCTTCTACAAGCTTCATTATTTGGAACCATCTGGGATCCCTGGTTGCAGTAGGTGAAGGTCCTCTTGGGCCTAGGAACTCGTTAGAGTTGGAAGCGCTTGCCTTTAGACTTGATCTATTGAAGGCGAAGGATCTAGGCTTTTCCCACATTATGGTGGAGGGTGACAAACTGGTAATTAATTATAAATTCCTTGAATGGCGGTTGGTAGTGCCCCTAGAAGATTGAAGTCATTCTCTCCGACATCCGTCATCTGCTACTGCAGTTCGAGGTCGTCTCCATTTCTCATGTCTTCAGGGAAATTAATCGGTGTGCGGACTGAGTTGTTCGTCTCTTCCTAACTTCGACTGTGGCATATCCGCTTCATGATAGAGAACTATTATATCTGCATCCATAAGGATGTCATTGGTTAGTGGACTAGTAGGGGCTAGTCTCTTTCAAATTATTACTTGTATCAAAAAAATAAATACATAGAGTGGATCCATTTTTTTTTTTCTATTTCTCGTTGTTGCTTTTTTAGTCCTACTCTATTTCTTTCTTTCATTTTTTTTTTCTCTTTTTTGTCTATTTCTTTCTTTCATTTTTTCTTTTTTTTTCATTATCTGCCTTTGAATTTTTTTTACAATGAAAGGATCGAGGACCCTATTGTGTATTTTTTTTACAATTTGCAATATTTACTGGATATATAGGTGTTATAATGTAGTTGAAGCAATTCCAGGATTCGTCCGTTGAAGTGCTTATAGCACATGTCTCCGGTGCATATAACACAATTCACACTATGCTGAGGAAGATGGAGTGGAGCCATGACCCTTCCCTTTTTTTCATGTAAAGCGTGACTTTTTTGGAATTTTTCTTTTTCAACCATTCCGGAATGGCTCACCGGAAAGGACTTGTGGGTAGTACCCATAAGTCCCCGGTTCGAACCCCGGAATGGCCGCTCTTTATTTACCAATTCAAGGAATTTTTCTTTTTCAAAATGGAAAAAAAATTGCGAAATATGCAAGAACCCAAACTTATTTGGAATTTAAACAAAGCAAGAGTTAAGTTGTTATTTCAAACAACGACTCTAGCCCAACTAGGAAAAAAATAATAAAATAACAAAGTCACTATTTCAAACAAGGACTTTGTATTTTTTTAAGTTTTCCTGCTAAAAAAAAAAGAGAAACTGGAAAAAAAATACATATAAATAAAGTCGATGTTTGAAACAGTGACTCTACCTAATTTTTTTTTATATAAAAAATGCCCACAGGAGACATTGCCCATTGAGCTTTTAGAAGAAAAAAAAGTAGAAACATTGTTTCAAATAACAACTCTATCTATATGTATTTTTTCCAGTTTCTTCTCTTAAATAAAAAATTTGTTGAAAAATTTAAAAAAAATACAAAATTGTTGTTTGAAACACTGACTTTGTTATTTTATTTTATTTTCCCTAGCTGGGCTAGAGTCGTTGTTTGAAATAGTGATTTATCCCTCGCTTTGGCGAAATCTCAAATAAGTTTGGAGTCTTAGTTATTTTGCAAAAAAAAAATCCATTTTGAAAAAAATTAAACTTTTTGCTAATTAAAAAAATGTAATTTTGAAATAAAAAAGCAAGAAATGCAGTTTTAACCCGTATTTTATCCCAAACTGTGAATAAAAACACAGATTAAAATCATGTTTCTTTCGTTTATTTTTGTCCACTTCCCCTCCCGTTTCAATTTTTGGATTTCGCGAATGAAACGCAATTTGAGACTGGCTTTTTCTATAAAATATAGAGGGTATGGAGGTAAATAACCCACTTTCTCACAAACCTGGCAAAAATAACCCCCTACCTGTGGATATTGCAAGACTAACCCATTGGTCACTTTTTTGCGAAACACAATTTGAGACTGGCTTTTTTTATAAAATATAGAGGGTATGGAGGTAAATAACCCACTTTCTCAAGTGACACGGCTAAACAAACAGGTGACATGCTTCATTTCGAAAATAAATTGAATGTGAAACTCTGTACTGTGACACAGTAATTCCTTTAGGTGACACGGCCATACAAATAGGTGACAAGGGTGATTTCCTTGACAAATCGGCAGACAATCAGAAATGTGAAACGTTAAAATCAAACAAGTGACACGGTAAATCCTTCAAGTGACGCAGCCATACAAACATGTGACATGATAAATTCATATTGTTGACATATACGATTTGCAAAATAAGTTATTATATTGTTATATTATTAATTGAATGCGAAACTCTGAACTATGACACGGTAATTCCTTCAGTTGACACGGCCATACAAACAGGTGACAGGGGTGATTTCCTTAATAAATTGGCAGACACTTAGAAATGTGAAACTTCCAAATCAAACAAGTGACACGGTAAATCTTTCTAGTGACACGACCATACAAACAGGTGACAGGGGTAATTTCCTCAACAAATTGGCAAACACTCGTAAATGTGAACCTTCAAAATCAAACAAGGGATACGATAAATCCTTCAAGTGACACGGCCATACAAACATGTGACATGCATAATTCATATCAGTGACATATACGATTTACAAAATAAGTGATTATATTGTTATATTATTAACTATTTAAAGTCTATTATCTCAAGGTCGAGCAATGAGTTAAATACACATAGATGTAGGTTTGAATCCTACATCGACTATTAACATCGCAACATATGTAACAGGAAGAAAACTAGTATTTGAACAAATGTCGAGAGAATCTAAACGTGTGACAAGAAAATAGTAGCAGGTGACACGCAAAATCCTTCAAGTGGCACCGAACTTTTAAAAATTTTAAACCCTATACAGGTCTTCAGGACTATTATTTATTCTTGATTTTTTTTGGAGGGAAATTTTTTGGCATGTGACTAGCAACCGGTGGGCCATTTGCATAACTAGACACTTTTTTTTTTGCAAAAATGTCACCGCTTTTGAGAGAATCGCAAATGTAGCATAGGGGTGTATTTGTGCAAAATAAAAAGGTGACTTGGCCAGCCGGTTGAAGGTGAAAAGTGAGCAGAGGAGAGAGAAACTCAGATTCTCCATGTCACTTTAAACTGGAACTCAGATTCCCCGTGTCACCCAAACTTAAACACCATGTCATTTAAACTTAAACACCATGTCAACCAAAATGAAACTGGAACCCAGATTCCCCTTCCTTTTTACACCCGCTTTCCTTTTTCTTTCCCAAGCTCTCGATCGTGTCACCGGAAGGATTTACCATGTCACTTGTTTTATTTTGAAATTTCACATTTCTGAGTGTGTCAGCTATTGTGCGTCTATTTTTTCATGTTTTATATTGACTTTTATATCGATTTTTGCATGCATTTCATATCATTGGTGATGCGGGACCATCTTCTACACCGTCATCTACACCTCCGGACGCGCCAATCATACTCGGAGACGGACCGATGACTAGAGCTCGAGCTAAGAAGCTCCAACGCGACTCATTCTTGTTTGTGAGTCACGCGTTATTCTCGAGCACGGTTCAACTCCCCGAGCCTTCACTGAAGACCTACATGTGCATCGGAATCAAGAGCGTCGAGCCATCTTGATCCCATGTTGGAGCCGATTTGCCTAAGGGTTTACCTTGTTTTATTTCCTATTTTAGCAACTTTCCTACTTAAGCTATTTTAGGAAACTTTTAGGGTTAATTAATTAATTTATTTAATTTATTTTTCAATTAGGAGAACCGGCCTTTCTAGGTTATATTAGCCGCCTCCTTCCTCTGTAGAAACTACGTTGAATTTTATGAAAGCTTTTCTCTTGTGTGAAACACATTGAGTGCTCAAGTCAATCGATTCGTAGCAAGGCTCATCGATTGCAAATTGGTTATAGATCCTGCTTGGTTTGCTTTGAGTTCGTCAACCTCGCGAGAGCTTGGTGATCCGGGTAATCACAAGTCCCCTCCTTGCGCCTCCAAGTTGTCCGCTTGGTTGTGTAAGGTTGTAGAGGCGGGCTTTATAGTCGTTGGTATTTGATTCCTACCCTCTACGGAGGTCTGGGGTCTTTGCCTCGTTCTATTTTAGTTCGAATCACCCATCTATCGGTCTTTCTATTGTTTTTAATCGAGTCTTTCATTGCTGCGTTTTATCCTTGTTCTTGAGTCTTTGATTCCGTTCTAGTCCTTGAGTCTTGATTGTCGAAGATCGGGCCATCCTACGGCTAACCCCGTATCAAATTGGCATCAGAGCTTTGGTTTACGACATCAAAGTTGTGTCTTTTTTTTTTCCTAAACACAAAACCTACCAAAAAAAAATAGAGTCTTTCTTGTTCTTGATTTTTACTTCTTGAATTTTTTTAATTTGATTGCATTAACCTTTGTTTGTGATCGTTTGTAGTTGCTAGCCTAAACACACTAGCCTAGCCGAGCCCTTACAGCCGACCCAACAACGAGTGCCACCCTTGTGAAGCACTTTGGTACTGTCGACAACATCACCCACAAAGTTTCATTGCACCAATTGTTGATTTCGGCCAAGGGGTGTTCCTAGCCCTAATTGTGTTGTTCTATCTTTGGCTACCTTAGTCTATCTTTGTTTTATCTAAATATTGCCTTATTTAATTTGTTGAAATTTGTGATAGATATATCTCATATTTTCTATCATAGATTATAAAAGGCATTAGATAGATATACTTACCATATTAGCCAAACCATCACCTATATATATTTCATTAGGGCTATACAAATTTTTATTTTCTTTCACCATAGTTTAAATTTTCAAGGGTCCTTTATTTCATTGTTAGTTTCTTGCATTAGTTTAAAAAAAAAAAAAACAAATTTGCATTCAAAGCTTAGTCCTAGGAGGATAAAATTCACTAGGGGCAAAAGTAAGCTTTCAACAAACAAAAAAAAAAAAAAAAAAAGAGGAATTGTCGAGTCTAGTGCAAGAACTTCAAGGACCAATTTCGGTGAAAATCTCATAGCCCTAATCGAAATTCTCAAACACATACCTCAAACACATACCTCCCAAACCATAATTTTTTTTTTTAAGCCCTACCTTGCAACTACAACATCCTTGCTAAGGGTTTGAATCAAAACAAGAGGTAACAGTCCAAGTTTGCTTGTGTGTCGAGTTGTTTACATAGCTGTGTCGAGTGATCTTTGCAAGTGTCGAGTGATCTTTGCAAGTGTCGAGTGCCTTTTACCCACATATCGAGTCGACATCCCACCTATCGAGTCGATACATACACATACCGAGTCGATACTTTTGGCTTTGTTGGATTTCTGCCGAGTGACATATCGAGTCGATACCCCAGGTACCGAGTCGATACTTCAACATACCGACTCGATACTTTTGCCACTGTTGGAAAATTTCGTGTCTTGTTTCTTGCTCCTTCTTTTGATCTCTTACCTTGTGTTGCTAAGTCTTTGCTTAAGTGTTGATTTGCCAAAGCGGATTGCCCCAACAAGCTTGTCATACCAATTAGAGAGAAGAGTGCGAGAGAAACACATCGTGAGATTGTTTTATTTTGCTAATCTTGACATAGTTATGTGTTTCTTTAGTTGCGATGTCTCAACAGGTTAACAACCCAAACAATGCCAACGATGGCAACAATGACAACACCTCCGAAGCAACTATATCCGCCGTGTTGTTCAACAACACAATGGACACTCGTAACGCCACGTTGGCGACGATGATGGATAAGCTGATGGCTTTGGAGGCTAGACCAACGGGTTCTAATAACCTTGGTGGTCATGGTGGTCAAAGGCGTAACGAGCAGCCTAATGATGAAAGGGAAGTCCCAAATCCTAACCTTCCTCCTAACCCTAATTTCAATAATCCTATTTTTGAAGAGAACCACTCTCCACGAGGGGAGAGAAATGGTCGAAATAATGGATTTGTTAATGCGCAGGGGCAAGGACGGGGAAGAGGTAGAGGTCGTGGCTTCCAGGAGGAGTTCTACTACTCGGAGCGTGAGGATGACTTCCAGGAGGGGGTCTATTGGGATCAAGGCCCGAGGCGGAACGACAGAGGAGGGTGTTACCAAGACCGTTACCAATACCGTGAGCATAGAGATCCTGATCAGGACGGCATAGGTAAGGTTAAGGTAAAAATTCCTTCCTTTGATGGCAAGACAGATCCAGATGCATATATAGACTGGGAAACTAAAATGGAACAAATCTGGAACCGTCACAATTTTTCTGAACCTAAGAAAGTTCAATTGGCTTCTTTAGAATTTCAAGGGTTTGCTCTTATATGGTGGGATAATTTGGTTAAGGAAAGAAGAAGAGCCCTTGATGCGCCTATCGCGTCTTGGAACCAATTGAAAGCTTTAATGAGAAATAGGTTTGTCCCTCAACACTATGCTAGAGAGCTTAGGCAACGCCTAGAGAACCTTAGGCAGGGAAATAAATCTGTTGAGGAAACCTTTAGGCCCCGTTTGGTATAAATGCAGTAATCGGAATGGGAATGGGAATCAAAACCCGGAATAAACCATTACCGAGACAAGTTGTTTGGTACGCTATCGGAATGAGGAATTCACAAATTCAATCTAAACATCCAAAGACTCAAAGTACCAAATTCAAGAGCAAACCAATTCAATCTCTCAAATTAAGAATGAAAATACACAAAATCAACTTCCAATTTCACAAATTCATCACAAAATTAAACCAATTTTAACAAATTATAGTCTGGAAGTAGAGATTGTGATTAAGGGAGAAAACCCTAATCCAACAGAGAAAGACACTGGCGGCCAGGGGTATGGGGGACGGGGAGTCGGGGACAACGGAGGACGGAGGAGGGAGGACGGACGCCGGAGACCGATGATGCCGAGCCCTAGATTTGGTCGGGCGGAGGGAGGGAGGGAGAGAGAGAGGGAGGGTGGCTGCCGAGGCCTAGATCTGCCGCATCTCGACAGGGCCTAGCTTCTAGTAGGTCGGCGACAGAGGGTGGCTGACGGAGACGGAGGGGTGACGCCGGCAACGGAGGAGGCCGCTGGTGATGGCGCCTGGAGGTTGGAGGGAGGGAGGGCGCCGGATCTGGATTCGACAGGGCTGGAAGACCATGGCTGCTGGTAGGTCGGCGACGGAGGGGCGACGACCGTCGAAGGTGGAGGAGCCGCAGTGGAGGAGCAGCGGCGGTCGTCGAAGATGGTGCAAGATGGAGACGGGAACTGTTGAATCTGGGTGGAAATTGGGAATGGGTTGATCCCCCTCCTTTTGCTGGGGAATGAAATGGGATAGAAATGGGGGATGATTTGATTACCGGTAATCAATTTAATTCCGGATTTTATCATACCAAACACTAAAACAGTAATCATCCATTCCGATTACCGATTTTTCATTCCCGGGAATCCATACCAAACAGGCCCTTAATATTATGCAAGAAACCATGGCACGAGCAAATGTTGTTGAACATCATGAGGATACTAATGCTAGGTTTCTTCGCATTTTGCATCCCGCCTTAGCTCAGGACATTGATTGCTTTCCTTACTCTACTCCTACTGAATTATTGCATTTGGCTATTAAAGTTGAACGTGGAGCTAGATACAGGAACCAACGCGGAAGATGGACGAGCGGCCAGCCCCAACCTTGGCGCCAAAACCGGCCACAACAGCCCCAAGGGCGGTCTGACGGCGGTTACACCTCTCGGCCAAACCAAGCCCCTGGGAGAGAAGATGGCCGAACCAACCCTATAGCTGCTGACAAGGGTAAGGCGCCTTGGACAGGACGAGAGTCGTCTGGGACATCTACTGGTCCCAAAGGGAGTAATCCTAACCCCTCTACTACTAGATCTAGGGACATTGTATGCTTTAAATGTCAGGGTAGAGGTCATACTATGAAGGATTGTCCCAATAGGAAAACTCTCATGATTAATCACTTAGGTGAATATGTGTCTGACAATTCTTGTGATGAAAATGAAGAGCATGATAATGATCAAAACCTTAATCTGCTTACCTATGATGAGGATGGTGATGGCATTGATTATGAACATGGAGAGTCACTGATTGTTAGGAGAGTCTTAAGTGTTGTTCCTGCACCATGTGATGACAATCAACGTGAGAATCTTTTTCATACTAGATGCTTAGTTAAGGTTAAAGTGGTTAATGTGATAATTGATGGGGGAAGTTGTTGTAACTTAGCTAGTCAAGAGATGATTGATAAATTACACCTTCCTACTATTCAGCATCCTAGGCCTTATAGATTGCATTGGATGAACGACTATGGTAATTTGAAAGTGAATAGGCAAGTCAAAGTACATATCAAATTAGGACATTATGAAGATGATGTGTTATGTGATATAGTACCTATGCAAGCCTGTCATATCTTGTTAGGTCGTCCTTGGCAGTTTGATCGTAAGGTCTTGCATGATGGCTTTACTAACAGATATTCCTTAACTTTTCAGGGCAAAAATGTAGTTCTCAAGCCTATGACGCCAACCCAGGTGGCTGATGAGATTGAGAAGCGGAAGGTAAGTAAAGGTGAGTTAGAAAAGGTGGCTCAGTCGAGCCATGTGTCTACCCCTACTCGGCCTAAGGGTGTATTTTTGGCTTCCAAGAGTACATTTTTAGACGAGTTTGCGGATGGGGAAACAACCCTCATGCTCCTATGCAAAGGGTTGAATATGTTGAGTGAGGAGCTTTGAGCTACCCTCCCTCCTCGCATCCTATCTCTTCTTGAAGAATATAAGGATGTTTTCCCCGAGGACATACCAGCAGGTCTACCCCCTGTCAGAGGAATTGAGCATCAAATCGATCTCATTCCAGGGGCTGCATTGCCTAATCGGCCTGCTTACAGAATGAATCCCACTGAAACCCAAGAGGTTCAATCCCAAGTCCAGGAACTGTTGGACAAGGGATACATTAGGGAAAGTATGAGTCCTAGTGCTGTGCCTGTGTTGTTAGTCCCTAAGAAAGATGGTTCATGGCGAATGTGTGTAGATTGTAGGGCCATTAACAACATAACTGTAAAATATCGCCATCCTATACCCCGCTTAGATGACATGTTAGATGAGTTGCATGGTTCTTCTATCTTCTCTAAAATTGATTTAAAAAGCGGTTACCATCAGATTAGGATGAAGAAAGGCGATGAATGGAAAACAACCTTCAAAACTAAATTTGGACTCTATGAATGGTTGGTTATGCCTTTTGGCTTGACTAACGCACCTAGTACTTTCATGAGACTAATGAATCATGTGCTTAGGAATTTCATAGGTAAATTTGTTGTTGTTTACTTTGATGACATTCTTATCTATAGTAAATCATCTGAGGAACATGAAGCACATTTGAGGGAAGTACTTTCTACTCTTAGATTAGAACACTTGTATGCCAATCTTAAGAAATGTGAGCTTTGTAATGATCAAGTGTCTTTTCTGGGTTTTGTAGTGAGTTCAAGCGGATTGCGAGTCGATGATGCCAAGATCAAGGCAATCCAGGATTGGCCGACACCTACCAATATCGGCCATGTGAGGAGTTTCCAAGGCCTAGCGAGCTTTTATCGGAGATTTGTGCGCGACTTCAGCTCCATCGCAGCCCCTCTCACAGAGCTCACAAGGAAGCGGTGTGAGTTCAAGTGGGGTCCAGCTCAGGAGGAGGCGTTTTGCAAGCTTAAGGAGAAGCTCACTCATGCGCCATTACTGGCTCTGCCTGATTTCACTCGGCCTTTCGAGGTTGAATGTGATGCTAGCGGAGTTGGGATTGGAGGCGTCCTCATGCAAGAAGGTAAGCCTATAGCCTTCTTTTCTGAGAAATTAAAAGGTGCATGTCTTAATTACTCTACGTATGACAAAGAACTTTATGCATTGTTTAGAGTCCTTAAGACATGGTCTCATTACCTTTGGCCTAGTGAGTTTATACTTAGGACTGATCATGAATCTCTAAAATATTTTAAGAGCCAAGATAAACTTGATAGGAGGCATGGTAGATGGATGGAATTTATTGAGACATTTCCTTATGTTATAAAGTATAAGAAAGGGAAAGACAATGTGGTTGCTGATGCTTTATCTAGGAGACATGTTCTTTTGACCACTTTGGATTCTAGAGTCTTAGGCTTTGTATACATTAAGGAATTGTATGCTAATGATGCTGATTTTGGGGAAGTTTTTGGGAAGTGCCTAGATAAGGGTCCTACCGACCAATTTTATATCTTTGATGGATTCTTGTTTAGGAAAGACCAAGTGTGTATACCTAGGTGTTCTCTTCGATTATTATTAGTGAATGAAGCCCATAGTGGAGGTTTGATGGGTCATTTTGGGAGAGATAAGACATACCACACACTTAAGTCTCACTTCTATTGGCCACATATGCTTAGGGATGTAGAACATTGCCTTAAGAGATGTATTGACTGCTTAAAGGCCAAGTCTAAGCTTATGCCCCATGGTTTGTATACCCCACTGCCGATTCCCTCTGCCCCTTGGGAAGATATTTCTATGGACTTTATTGTGGGATTGCCTAGAACTAAGAAGGGGAGGGATTCTATCTTTGTTGTGGTGGACAGATTTTCTAAGATGGCTCACTTCATAGCTTGCCATAAGACTGATGATGCTACCAATGTTGCGAATTTGTTCTTTAGAGAGGTAGTTAGGTTGCATGGAGTGCCGAAAACCATAGTGAGTGATAGGGATGTTAAGTTTTTGAGTCATTTTTGGCGGACTTTATGGAACAAATTGGGAACTAGATTGTTATTTTCTACCTCTAGTCACCCCCAGACAGATGGCCAAACTGAGGTGACCAATAGGACCTTAACTACTATCCTGAGAGCCATTTTAAGGAAAAACTTGAAGCTTTGGGAAGAAGTCTTACCTCATGTGGAGTTTGCTTACAATATGACTATGCATTCCTCAACTAAAATAACTCCTTTTGAATGTGTATACGGTGTTAATCCACTAACCCCCTTTGATCTTACTCCATATCCTATGAGAGAGAATGAGTCTTTTGACGCAGGTAAGCATGTTGAGTTCGTCAAGGAGCTACAGGAACGGACGCGTCAGCAGCTCATGCGGAAGGCTGAGTACAACGCCAACAAGGCCAACAAGGGCCGCAGATTGGTGACATTCCAGCCTGGGGATCTAGTGTGGGTGCACCTGAGGAAGGAGAGGTTTCCCAACTAGCGGAAGAGCAAGCTTGCACCGCGAGGGGATGGACCTTTCAGGGTTCAGGAGAAGGTGGGCGACAATGCCTACAAGCTGGAGCTTCCTAGAACATATGGCGTGAGTGCTACCTTCAACGTCGCGGATCTCATTCCATATCTTGCCGTGGACGAGGACTTGGATTCGTGGTCGAATCCTTTCCAAGAAGGGGAGGTTGATGTGGGACCATCTTCTACACCGTCATCTACACCTCCGGACGCGCCAATCATACTCGGAGACGGACCGATGACTAGAGCTCGAGCTAAGAAGCTCCAACGCGACTCATTCTTGTTTGTGAGTCACGCGTTATTCTCGAGCACGGTTCAACTCCCCGAGCCTTCACTAAAGACCTACATGTGCATCGGAATCAAGAGCGTTGAGCCATCTTGATCCCATGTTGGAGCCGATTTGCCTAAGGGTTTACCTTGTTTTATTTCCTATTTTAGCAACTTTCCTACTTAAGCTATTTTAGGAAACTTTTAGGGTTAATTAATTAATTTCTTTAATTTATTTTTCAATTAGGAGAACCGGCCTTTCTAGGTTATATTAGCCGCCTCCTTCCTCTGTAGAAACTACGTTGAATTTTATGAAAGCTTTTCTCTTGTGTGAAACACATTGAGTGCTCAAGTCAATCGATTCGTAGCAAGGCTCATCGATTGCAAATTGGTTATAGATCCTGCTTGGTTTGCTTTGAGTTCGTCAACCTCGCGAGAGCTTGGTGATCCGGGTAATCACAAGTCCCCTCCTTGTGCCTCCAAGTTGTCCGCTTGGTTGTGTAAGGTTGTAGAGGCGGGCTTTATAGTCGTTGGTATTTGATTCCTACCCTCTACGGAGGCCTGGGGTCTTTGCCTCGTTCTATTTTAGTTCGAATCACCCATCTATCGGTCTTTCTATTGTTTTTAATCGAGTCTTTCATTGCTGCGTTTTATCCTTGTTCTTGAGTCTTTGATTCCATTCTAGTCCTTGAGTCTTGATTGTCGAAGATCGGGCCATCCTACGGCTAACCCCGTATCAATTGGGTTAGAATTATACATAATCTATATAGTTTATGCTTATTTGCTGATTATAGAAGTTTACACTAGTTTCTGTTTAATTTTGCAGAAATCGATATATTTTACAGCAATTCGGAGAAGGAAGAAAACCATCAGAATGCTCGAGGTCAACTACAGGAAGTCCAAGGTCGAGTAGTAGCTGAACCAGAACACATTGAGCGAAAAAAAAGGAAGAGAAACTACTCGACAGGACTAGTCGATATCGACCAGACTGGTCGATATCGAGTACTACATGGTCGAACAGTACTTCATGGTCGAAATCCACCAATCGAGCAGAGGACCACTCGAGAGCACAGAAAGTCCTCGACGTCGAGTACCTTACTCGATGTCGAGTACTCGTCGAGCACCCAGTTCTAGCTGAGATCGAGTCCGAATCCGAGGAGCACAATTCTAATCGATATCGACCACTTTGGCCGATGTCGAGTACTTCCTGGCGCCAGTCCGAGTCGAATTCGAGTGAAGATTCGGATGTGTGGATTTCTTACCATGCAAGGAATGAAGATTCTATCAAGAGAATGCTGATTTATCCACAATAGTAACTTCTCATATTTACCCAAGGGAATTTATTTGTTTTATTTGAGTTATTTATCCAAGTTTTATCATTAAGCTTTTAGATAGATAGTTTTAGATATAAATAGATTATTCTTTCCTTGATTAGCCAGGATGGAACATTATGACTAAAGCCCTAGGGGCTAGTTTTTAGGATGATTCTATTCTCAAGCAATTGAGCAAACACTAGTTAGGCAATTTAGAGGTTTTATTTGGAGCTTTGGTTGAGTAGAAGGTAGAAAGGCGAGAGTGGATTTGGCTTCGATCGGTTGTAAGCTTTGTTTTAGTTTATTAATGCAATTTAATTCCCTTTTGTTATTGATGAGTTTTCTTATGATGAAGAGCGAGTAGTCACCCAACTCCATAATTTGGCAAATAAGCATAAACTACATAGATTCTGTATAATTCTAACCCAAATGAATAAAATGTAGACAGATATCGATATAAAAGTAAGCGTAAAACATGACAATTTAGGCTCACAACAAGAACCAGACTTCGGATCCAGGGCCCATGTTAACAGCTCTTCACCACAGAAATCTCCATCCACGAGTGTGCTGTGGTTTAAGAATCCGCTCCGACCGCCATAAGTAGTTTCACTCAACAAACGACCACGTATAATGAAAAGCATTTCATCTACAGGGTCGCCTTCTCAAACCATGAAAGTGTTTTCTGTGTATAAAATGGGCTTTAATCGCTCGCATATAGCATCTAGCAGCCTTTCATCCATGTTTTCAAACAAGGGAACCTGAGAAAAGTTCCAAAATGGCTAATGTGAATGTTGCTATGAAGAGCCGAAGAATAAACTCAGCAAAAATCTAGGGTAAAGATAACTGACAGAAAAAATAAGAGGCTCCTATGTACAACTTAAGAAAAATTAGTTCCTTGGCAAACACAATGGGAAGTGACAAAAAGAAGAAAAGGGTATTAATACTGTGGACAGCTCTCGCTTCCCACTCCCTCGGTTGAATGGGATGGATGTCTTTTTACCACGTCAACAATTTCAACATCCAGAGAAAATGCTACAGGGACAAAAGATTAACATAATGAGCCCATCCAGCTGATTTGCATGACTGCACACTATCCACAGCAATTCTATCAAAATTGAAGAGATAAAAGAACCTTACCCGCCTGACCAAAGCCAGACAAAGATGTCTCTTTATGTCCCTCCTGAGATCCTTGGGCAAAGTTCGGACCAAGCTATCCTCGTCTACTCCACGTGTTTCTAGCCACTTGTACTGATCATAGCGTCTAACACGCTCCCTGAGCTCTGCAGGAAGCAAACGATGATGCATCCATTGCTGAACAGGGTATATTCCATATACATATAAAAAGAAGCAGACCTCGTCGAGAACTATTTTTTATCGACATGAACTAGAACTTGCTTTTCGCTTATGATATGTAAACGAAACCTTTTTTTTTTTATTTTTCAGTTATGGGACGGGGATTCATACTTTCCCCATCAACCGATTGATCCCAATAAAAAAATGAAAGGGTTTTTCTATTGACGGAAGAACAAAAAAAATCCTTAGTCAAAAAGGGGCCATTAATAGAATGGATTCAATGAAAAACCTTCCCCCTTGATTGATTATGTCTCTGAATTGTTATATATCTTCTTATTTAATTTATTTGAAAATAGAAATGAAAAATCTCACCGCCTCTTAACTCTCATCTCTTCAAGTCTAATAGTAAGAGACTGCAAGTAAGTCTGAACACAACAGAACTTTTGGGTTAATATGACACCAAGCATTCAACCCTATTAAAAAAGAGGGGATTTAGAGAAGTCAGCAGGTCATTGGTGCATCTAAGTGTGTCACAATCTGATAATTATTGGATGAAAATGAAGCTCATAACATAAAACAAAGCCCCCTTATTGTCTCATCAAGAATTATGACCATGTAATTCCTTGTAATGGAGTAGAGATCATCATGGCATATAATGTTCCTCTATTTTAAATATACTAAGGGCTCGTTTGTTTAGATAACTAGGGAAAGGAAAGGTAAGGTAAGGTATTAAATTTTACACATAAAATGTATATGATCACCAATTTTTATGAGCTTGGAGGAGAGGATGGAGAGGAATATTAGCCCATCCTAGAGGTATTAGTTACCCTCCTCAAAATTAGGGAATAGAAGGGTAACACATTTGTATGGAAAATGGGAGAAAGAAGGGAATGATTAGAATAGTGATCAATGAATCTTAACTTAAATGTGGCCTATATTCATGAGGGTAATCATTACTTTTCCCTACCAAAAAACAAACGGGGGCTAAGAGTCACTTCATACGACTACATTACAGAACCTCAATCTTGGAATTCCATACATCATGAGTCAAATAATCATAGAATATGTAATATGTCTTATAGCCTTCTTTAAACATTTAATGAGACATGAATGAATGAACAGTGATGGATAATACAGTAAGGATTTATCTTCTTGCAACAGAGTGTATACAGGCCAAAATAGTACTCTTCAAAAAATTTAAACAAACTGAATGATATCACCCAATAATATTAATTTTATGTAATACCTTAAGTTTTGCAGCCCCCACCAAAGACAGTAGCAGTACTTTGATATGAAACTGGTGGAAGATGTAATGTTAGATGATAAAGCCTGAGAGAAGATTCCAAAATCAAATGGTGGATTATCACCATCAGTTGTACATTGTGTATCAAGAACAGAGCCACTGATGTTCTTCCATGCATTGTAAGTACCATTCATCCCTTGGAGGCTGCTACTACAGTACAAGAAGTTTGTACTGCAAGTTGTATTACTTTTACATGCTTTCTGCCAGCAAGTGTCAGTTCTCTCTATAGCTAGCAAGTACCAGAAAGCGCCGACAAGCTGCAAAGTTACCGTTCAGAGACCAGAAATTACATCAGGGGAAATGATTGGTCTGCTCTGATATACCAAAAAAAAAAATTTACTCCTAATTGCTTTCAAGTTCAATGCAATGTAAGGAGAAAAATATAAGTTGAAAAGTCTGGGAACACCTGTACGGACCATGATAGAGTGCCAAAAATATATATTTACAGTAGAAGAATCCAATAACTGAACAGTTGTTAATTGTCACTACAAAACTGCTCTAGTCTGGAGCTTTTGACAGGTGATATAAATTAAACATGGGCTCTCTCTTTTAATTAGCACTTGATATAAATGTAGCCATCCCAATTGAATACTACCTTCTTGTCTTATCTGGAATGGCCGCTCTTTATTTACCTGTTCCTTAGGCGAACTTGCTTTAGTTCTATGATTGAGATTACTTTAAGCCAGACACTGCAATGACACCAACAGGAGACATCTTACAGCCAATCTTAGAAATAAATTAAATATAATTCATGTAACATGACACCAGATAAGACAAGAAGCAGAAACAGACAGCTTTAATGGCCTTGCCACTGAGCAATGACATTAAAGGTATAACAGACAAGATCAACACAGAACCAATATATTTTGAAGCTGACCACAGAACAATTATATGTAAGAAATAAAAAAATAAAAATGATGTATGCCTACAATCAGAACCATAAACACATATCTTCATGAAGAATGATCCAATCATATTTTGAACAAGCATGTGAGGGCTTTGGGTGGACAATAAGAAGATTTGTTGAATGGATTTGATGAAGGTCAGCTCTTCATGCATTTACTAAAGTATCACAGACACAGAGTAATAAAAAAAATCTATAATCATGCCATACATAGAGGACTAGGACATAATAAGCGTCCCTAAATGCATGATTACAATCTAATATCAACTTATATGACTAGCAAGCATGTATAGCAAGAGGTAGTGCACGGCACCAGCCCAAGCAGTCTCCGCAAATACACCTGATGTCCTCTTTAATTCTGAGGTTAAAGGTAACATCCGAAGAAGCCTTGGTATGTACTGAAACAATACAATGAAGAGTAATGCTTGTTTTGTAGCTAATACATCCGAACCTTTTGATCTTTGCAAGTACCTCCAGACAACAATCTGTATCATTAAGATATGGGGAATATTACTTCCCAAAAATAAAATAAAGTGTCCCAGTGAATGGAACATAATTAAGAAAACAGCAGCAGGTTATGAAGTTGCCAATTTACCATTATAGGCATAATAATAATTACCTTTTCCATAAAATTTAGCAAACAATTTTTCCAATGACTCAAGGGGACATGTAGAAGTGAAATATTGATATATAACTAGCTTACATATAAAATGTTCACAGGACACCATCTTTGTTTCATAGAGCTAAATGGTTGTGGACTTCTGCAATTAAAAAGAAATGAGAATTACCACAAACTACACCTTTTCAACTTTATTTACCACTAGCAAACTCACATTTTTTTTTATACAACTAGCAAGGAAATCTACTGACCCAATAATACCAGTACCATTATTTGTAAATAAGTGTACTAGTAAAATCTTAATTTTTGGTCGTATAATACCAGTACCATTAGTCGTATAGGATCCAAGTTTGTTAGTGGTAAATGAAGTTGGAAAAGTGCAGTTTTTGGCAATTCACCCTAAAACCAAAACTTACAAGTAGAATTCCCTAGAATCTAGGTGAATCTTGTATATGGATTATAAAGAAGCATGAAGTCAACAAGAAAGAAGAAAATAAATAGCTGAAGGGGATTTCAGAAGACTGGTAGACTACAAGAAAGATGATAAAAAAATACATTTTTGTTTTAAAAACATCAGCATCTTTAAAAGAAATAAAGGCACATAAGCTCTTCCAAACCTGTGGCAGGGGCAGCACAGCTAGAAAATCAATGATAAAGTACCAGCGAAGATAGCGCTTAGCAATCTGTGCTGGATCAATCACAAGTTCACCTCGACCAAATACTCTTGAAGATGGAGCAATATATGCTGTACGAAACTGAAGAACCATGTGGATGAGATAAAATGCATCTATTATTGTCCTCAATGTTGTTGCTGCAGTTGCTAACTTCCTATCTATAGTGACACAATTGTCACCAGAGTTGACTACTGGAAGATAAAAGAACAAAGGATCCACAGATACTGACAGGATGCATGAAATAACAAAAAGTTTATTCCACAACTGCAGGAACTTGTCTTGAGGATCAAATATCTTTTTTTCAGACACCTTTAGATCTTCAGGGAATACAGCATGAGAAACCCCAAGTCCAAGTGTTTTACCAATGGATCACAATCCTTCAGCTTTCCTCATTCCTATCTTAAAGGAATTACTTTTTAGTTTATTAGAAGAAAACATATTGAAACCCCATTTCTTTGTCCCAGTAGTATCAGATGATAGAGACGCCTTTGAATCAAGGTCATCCGACCTGCACACCAAGTAGAAGATTCAATGATATGCTCAATAGCTACAAGGGGAAAAAAAATTGTATTGGATGTACATAGACTTACTGACTATGTATACAACATATCAAACATTATCATATTTTACAACAATTGGACATCAAAATAAGTGAATAAGATAGTATCGACTTTTTCAACAGGTTAAACACTAACATGAGACAATTTGCTTAACTTTACATTTCTGATTCATTGCAGAATAACAAAAGGAAAAATATACAGAGGGGTTAAAACCCTGTTTTACCTGTTTAACGTTCAGTTGGCAAAACTACGGAAGGTGCTGCGCTAGAATGAAAGAGGTCACCGGTTCGAACCCCCTATCCTTAACGTTTTCTATTTTAATTCACAATAAAACCCTGTTTGACGTTCTTTTTGTTTTAGCCTGTCTGTTCGATATTCCCGTCGCTCTCCACCGCGAGACTCAGGCCCTCCTCCCGGCTCTCCACCGCCAGCCTTCGACACCGCCCACTTGGCCAGTGCCGACCTTCGCCGCCACTGCTCGGACTCCGGCTTCGGAGGAATATCGAAACTTTCGATTCAAACTTCAAAGGTATTCTTTGCATTTCCTAATCAATTCCTATGTTAAAGTTTATACATTGTGAATTAGATTTTCTTCTCAAGTTGAAATTCATGAAAGTTAGAAGGTTAGATTTTCAATTTGAAGTGCAATTTGTAAATAGGGATAGTTAGGGTTCGTGGAATTTGAGAACCAATTGGGTCTGATTTTTGAGAACCAAATGGCATATCCGAACTGTTTTTTTGCCCCCTTTGTTAAGCTTCTGATGATCTGATTTCTGATTTCAGGAGTCTTCACACTCCTACTCTACAGTCTCTACAGATATAAGACGACGAAGAAGAACACGGTCGAAGCCTAACAAAATGGTAAAACCACTGTTCCGGGCTTTCCAATTCTGAATGTTTGCTTCATTTCTGAAATCCCGGCCACAGTAGCTACCGTGATCGTTCGTTGTTGGCATATCGAAAAATTGTTTCAATTGATTTTACCTTGGTTTATCTTCGACACTTCAAATCTGGGATTATGTGCATTGAATTTTGCTTTTGAGCTAAATTAATTGTCTGTAGCTTCCGAAATTAGGGTTTTTGGTAATGCTAGGGTATTGTGTAATCTTGAATTTTGCATTGGGTGAATTTCAACTTTATGTTGTGGCCGGGATTGTGAATTTTGAATGATTGTTTTTCTGTTTAAAATCTTTTGCACAGGCAATGTATATCCGTGTTAAGCGCCTTAAGACGACTTATTTCATACATTGCGATCCTACAGAGACAGCTTTGGACATAAAGCAGAAATTGGTTGTACTGACTGACCGCCCTGTTAATGATCAGAGGCTGGTCTTACTAGACGCGGGCGAGGTGCTCGAGGATTCGAAGACTTTGGCCGATCAGAAGGTACCTGGCTAGATATCTCGAATTCCCAACTGTTCTTCTTTAAGTTACATTTGGTTTTTGCTTGATGCTAGTTGTTATGGTTTGGAGTTTCTTTTGATCGGATCTGCTCTTCCTTTTTCTCAGGTAGAAAATGATGCTGTGGTGGCTTTGGCCTTGAGAAAAGGTTTACTATTAATTTACCTTTTAAAATAAAATTCCTTATCTTATTGTTTTATGGTACTTTTCTGTGTTAACAAAAATGATCAAGTTCTTCATATAGTAAGTCCACATTACTTGTATAGAAACAATTTGCCCTGTCAAATCAATTGTACATATTTGTAGGTAAACCTTGTAGGTTTAGGTTTAAGTTGCTAAAGATTGGGTTATGGATGCATTAGAAATAGTTTTAGAAGTTCAAAGTAAGTACATCAGAGACTGACTATCATATGTAGTACACCATATATAGTACTGTAGTATGGTACACAATAGAGTGAAATAAATTATCTTGAAATAATAAATCTAGAATAACAATTTATATTTAAAAGTGAAATACTGGTATGTATGGAGATGAGCGTCCAGAATTCACTAAATCTCTTGAACTATGTTCTTTATTTGCCCCTTCTTTGTACCATTTCCCCACTTTCTCGATTGGAGATTTCTTTTATGATCACCTCCTACAATTCCATCTCATTTGTTTCCCCACCACCCCCAATATTGCAGACAATTTCTTCTGTTTAATTCGATAAGAAAACCTTATTGTATTCTGTATGGTGAAGTCCTTAATGTAGTAATAGGAAGTTTAGTCTGGATCAGAGAATTTACTATCTGCTTTCTTTCGGTTCAATCTTGTGGAGATTCTGCATCAGCTTACTTACGACTCCCGGACTATTTTGCCCACTGCTGTTGATTCTGAAAATTTTCCACCTTCAACTAGGATAGCAGTAATTCATCTGAGTTCATTTTTTGGTAATATCCTTTTCTTCAACCTTCTAACAAAATTGGTACATGGTTCCATGTGAACCTCTATTCCCCTTTGTTGCTAAAGCCTTTTATAGTAAAAGAATAAACTGGAAGGTTTCATTTTTGTTAGTATGGGGACAAGCTATTGATAGATTCTTCTCTCATTTGAAAACAGTGTTGCTGCACAATATTGAATTTGTCAAAGAGATGAAATAGAGCCTAATTTTATCTTTCTTTATTTTAAGTATATCTTATCTTATATCATCTGAAACATAGAATTGTGACAAAATGCTGCCCCTCATGTTCATAATATCTCTATGTTTTTCTGAGGTTTCATGCTAGTTAGGCTCTTTTGATTTCCTCCTATTCTCAAAGCCTAAAGCATGAATAGATTGAGATTTATTTTCAAACCTATTTTGCTTTTGAATTTTATTTACATTCTTATACTCTATGTTTTTCTATACGTGTCGTTATAGGTTGATAAGATTGTTTCACTATATTTATCATTTAAATCACTTTAGCACATGAGCCTTCCAAATATATTCTAGCTCCTTTTACTATTATTTTCCACCCTTTTTTATTATTAATTTCTGTTTTCAAAGAAATTCTTCTTCCTAACTCATCAATCAAGTCTTTTTTACTAAAAAATTATATTAACTGCATCTCTTTTGGTATTGCATTGATTATAAAAACATGTTTTGGGGTGCTCAAATTTGTAAATTGGAAGTGTATATTTGACCACTCACTCCCCCCATTTGTAAAAACTTTCCCAACCTTTGAGAAAGTGGAAGAAAGCTTTATCCAATGAAAAGAGAAAGGGTATGATCTCATAGATGACTCCATCATTTTTTTTCATTTTATAACTAAATTTCCAACAATTATCATTTAAAAATTCTCATCTAACGGTAAAAATATTTGATTCAAATATTGGAGTTTAAATCCAATAGCTAAATTAAATTAATTTATTGATATAATTTTTTTTAAAAGAAACAATGGTCCAATTTTGTAGAGAACATTGAAAATTTGATTTTTCAAATGGAGGTCAAAATTATATTGTTTTACATCAAAATGTGCGTGATAAAAATTATACTCCATCCGTTAACCAAAACATGTCACTTTACTATTCATTTACTGTTTTTTAGGAGCTAAAAACTTTTATATATATATATATATATAAAGTTGATATTTAATTAGTTTTTATCATTCTAAAAAGGCGTGTGTGTATAGTAAATAACATGTTTTGGTTAACGGAGGGAGTAATAAGGAATACACATTTAACATTAAAAAAATATTAATCACAATCAAAATGTGAAGATAAAGATAAATTACTTGGTTATTCAAAAGGGATGCGCAAAAAATACACACTTACCAATGGAGCAAAATGGTAAAGGGGTTGTGCAAAAATGCACACCTTATGCAAATGTGCACATTTGAACACCCAACTACCGTGGATAGTCTTAATAGTGCAAATGTAAAGATGAGTTTTGGCTCTTTTCTTAACCTCTTAATTATTTCAATGTCTTGCTAATGACAAATTGACAATGAACTGGTACTGATTCAAAATTTGAAGAATGTCCAAAAAGCAGTGATGTTTCAACTCTTTCTTTGTGACTTTATTATATATTTTTGTTTTTTTTAATATCCTAAGATTTGTCATACTTCTTGAAAGCTGAAACCCCTTCCTCTCGGGCTTGGGTCTACGGGTCTACCTTTGTTTAATGGCCAACTTATGTAACTCCTACCTAGTCCCGTGGAACAAGATCTGTTGCATAATATTGCAACTGCAACATTTATGTTCTGTGTTCCTTACGTGCACAATTTTTTTTTTATTAGTTGTGATGTTGGTAGTCAAGATCTGTGAATTTATCCTAATATCTTCTCCATTGTGTATAGATGATGGTAATGAGTTCGAGGAAGTTAACATTGTGAAGCCAGACGACTTCTATCAAGCTCATGACACTGATGGGGGTTCCAACTGGTAAGACTGTCAGATGATTGACAAAACTAGAGAGCAATACATTGATTGATTAGATGCATTCCCTGACATTGCTCTTTTTCATACACTACCATTACAGATACTTGTTATTTTGTCAACATCATGGCTTCACACTACATCAGTTGTTATGATTAAATTTGATGTGTTGAAAGCTATTAGTTTGTGCTTGTATTGACATTCTATACTGGTGGCTGAATCTGAAGATGGTCTGTACGAAAATATGATACATGTACGTTTTTTATTATAGCGGTTTCAACCTATATCACATCTTAGTCAGATTAACTACACTATCAATTGTGCTTGCTGCAAAATTCCCCCCGTGTTTTTTCTTTTCACCACCCTTCTAGGATGAGCTATTTACACAAGGCAGAGAAGAAAGTAAACAATCATCTCGATTGCACTAGTGGCTATGTTCTTTGCTTTCTACTGATTCTTGGGGCTAAAAGCAAATATGGAGTAAAGTAGTTTTTTTCCTTGTTCATTTGAGCATTTGATTTCCTATTCCTTTGTGCATTTTGATGTTTCTTCCTCAGGTATCTATTGGTTTAGTTAACTAAACTCTAGTGAGTTGCAGGTGAAACTTCTGTTGCCAAAAAGGACAAGTTGGCTATTTATTTGAATTTTGAGTTCTAGTTGAAACAAATGGAGATATATATATATATATATATATATATATATATATATATATATATATATATAGGGAGTGGTTCAAGAGTGCACACCTCTTATAGTGTATCTTGTGCACAATTATTGGCCATTGATCAAAAGAAAATGAAAGGCTATGATTAAAAATGATTTTTTCTTTTCTTTTTTCCTATTAAATCGGTGGGTCCCACAAAACTCACCTTGCCATCCATTGTAGGCGCGTGTGAATGAAACTCACACCTCCTCATTTTTTTTTTTTTTTGATTGGGAAATAATTCGGGTGGGATGGCCCTACCCGGCAGCATCCTTACGGATGAGGTCAAGAAGACCCAAATTATTTTTAATATCGACTCCTCGGGCAGAATGGCTAAGGTGTGCAACCTTATCAGCCACTCTATTGCCCATTCGAGGAATGTGAAAGAAACTTGCTTCTTTCACCGTCGAGAGTAGAAGTTGAGTATCCGAAATGATTAGTTCGATTTCCCATGGACATGAAGATTTTCGGTTTAAATGGTCAATGATGATTTTACAGTCGCCGTCAATTTGGATACTTTCTATTTTTAGTTGCAGAACTTTTTGAACACCCAATTTTAGAGCTAAAGCCTCCGCTTTAAGGGGGGTTTTGTTTGCCAAGCAGCTGGTGGTGAATGGACGTTGGTTGTCCTTCCCAATCCCTTGTAATGACCCCTGCTGAACTGTCGCCATTAGCTAGAGAGGAACCATCAAAGTTTAGTTTGTACGTACCCCTAGGAGGTTTTCGCCAGCGAACGGAGCGTTGTTTGAAACTTTGTTTTGGCGTGTGTGGCCTGCGGGTGCGAAACTCCTCTTCGAATTCAGTTTCCTGCACAGAAGTTCTATTCCAGTTATCTATATGATTATTGATCACTCGTATAGCAGTATCTCTCCGTGGGATTGCAATTTGCTGGAATAGAAATTGGTTCCTAGTATACCATGTCGACCACCATGAGAAGGAAAGGTTAGTCACGGCAGAGGAGTTCAGGCTCTTCCCAAGAGCCGATAGAATAGGCCTGATATCCCGGGACTGGGCAATCAGGCAGGTAACCATTGATTGATCTTGGATCGGGAGCTGGTGTATTGATGTGATAAAGGGACATTCCAAAAACAAATGGACCTCGTCTTCAGTTGCTGAATTACAAAGAGAACAGGTGGAGGGTACCGCTGAACCCCTAGAAGACAACCTAGCGGCTGTGGGGAGACCATTCTGAGCCATTTTCCAAAGAAAGTTTTTAACTTTCGGAGGGATATTGATCTTCCAAATCCAGTCATTACTATCCGGGGCTGCAGAGACCTGAGATGTTATCAGTTTGTATGCACTGGCAGTAGTAAACCATCCTTCCCTATCTGGCCACCAGTACAGACGGTCTTGCAATTCTGATGCAGGTAGCGGGATATCTAAAATGTCTTGAACCAGATTGTTAGAAAGGTTCGGTTGTAGTTTCTCCTTCCACCACTGGCCCCCTAAAATATAGTCACTAACCGTTTCTTCATGGTTGTAATGTAAAGGGCAGTCCTCCCTAGCCCAAAGAGGGGAGGTAGAGATCCAATTATCTGTCCAGAATTTTATCGATTGTCCATTTCCTACCGACCAAATTAGTCCGGATTTAAATTTGTCTATTAGTTCCGATAGCTTGGACCACTGCCAAGAGCACGATCCCGATCTTCTGTATTCGAAAATATTAGTGGTACGCAAATATTTATGTCTGATCAAAGAAACCCACACATTATTAGGTTCCGCCATAATCTTCCACAATAGCTTCATCTGGAGAGCGATGTTCATATCACTTGATTTACGAATTCCTAAACCCCCGGCTTGTTTTGGTTTGCAGATTCTGTCCCAGCTAATTAGCGGCCGGTATTGGAGGTCCTTATTCCAGAAAAAAGAACGGTTTATCTGGTCAAGTTCTTTATGCATAGAAGCCGGGAGCATAAAGCTCTGCATCACATGAAGTGGCTTAGACGAGAGGTTGGAGTTTATTAGTATAGCTCGACCTTGCTGAGAGAGAGTATTCGCCCTCCATTTTGTCAGTTGTTGTTTAGATTTGCAGATGATATCTTCAAAAGTACTACTCGTGACTCTTCCATTGATAATAGGACATCCAAGATATTTTTCTCTTGAGTTTTCCTCAGTAATGTTGAGGCAACTACGCAACTGATGGATCCTTTGATTCGTAATCCCTCGAGTTGCTTGGAAACATGATTTGTGGTAATTTACCTTTTGACCAGATACTCTGCAGTATGAATCGATGATCGATCGTACTTTGGACCCTGCTTCAATGCTACCCTTTGAGAAGATGATGATATCATCAGCAAAGGAGAGGAACGGAACACGGGGCCCGTTACGTCCAATTGGGAAGCCCAGTTGAGATCTATCTAGGCTAGCTTCCGCCGTTAGTTTTCGGGCTAGAATCTCAGCCCCTAAAATGAATAGGAAGGGGGATAGCGGATCACCCTGGCGAATTCCACGTGATGGGAGAAACAGTTCCGTAGGCCCATTGTTAACTAAAACCGAGAAAGAGACGGTCGTAATACACTCCATGATCCACGCGACAAATCTATCATGGAATCCGAATTTGAGGAGCACACTTTTGAGGAAGAACCAGTCCACCCTATCATAGGCTTTCTCCATGTCTAACTTTATTGCCAACCATCCTTCCCGACCCCTCCGATTTTTGTAAGAGTGGAAGATTTCATGTGCTGTAAGGATGTTGTCCTGTATAGCCCTGTCTGAAACAAAGGCACCCTGAAGAGGATGTATTAGCTTACCGATAACTTTCTTCATTCTTTCTGTCAGAATTTTGGATATTATTTTGTAGATATTGGAACATAGACTGATGGGCCTGTAATGACTAGTAGTCGTGGGAGCATCTCTCTTGGGAAGCAGGGAAATAAAAGTATGGTTTATTTGTCGTAGCATTTTACCGGAGTGAAAAAACCCTTTTACCTCACATATTACCGATTTTCCGATTATATCCCAATATTTTGTATAGAATTCAGCTGTGAATCCATTAGGACCTGGGGACTTGTTTCGGCCTAGACTAAAAACAAAAGCTTTAATTTCTGAGTTAGTCGGGATTGCTGTAAGAAAACAATTTTCTTCTAGCGTGATGGACGGTTGTATAAGTTCTAGCATTTCGTTTAGTAGACCGTTATCAGTTGGCTCTTTCTTGAATCTCTTTTGGAAATCCCGTTTTATCTCAGTCCTGACGTTTTCTTCTCCCACAACCAAAGTACCAGTGGCGGAGAGGATGTTGCGTATATGTTTTCTATGTCGTCGTCCTGTGACTACTCGATGAAAATAAGCTGTGTTTGAATCTGAGAGTTTTAAATGCCTAGTTTTAGCCCTTTGGCTCCAAAAGGTTTTTTGGAATAGAAGGAGCTTATCCCTTTTTAGGTTAAGTTGCTTTTCCCTCTTTTGAACTGCTTGAGAATAAGAGGCAGGTCCTGCTGACTGAATATGTAGCAGCTCAGAGTCTACGTCCTTTAATTGACGAAAGATGTTGCCGAAGCTTGTCTTATTCCATTCTTTTGCCTTGTTCTTTAGCATTTTCTGTTTAAACATTAATTGAAACATAGCCGAGCCCGGGCATGATGCCCTCCAAGACTGCTTGACTAAGTTACGAAAATCTTTCCGAAGCAGCCAAGCGTTTTCAAATTTAAAGGGTGGGGCCTTGAAGATAGAGTTGACATCTAAAGAGATAGAAATTGGGCAGTGATCCGAACTGGAGAAGGCACCGTGATAGGTTATCATATTAGGGAATGATGCTTGAACCTGTTGATGGACAAGCATCCGGTCGAGTTTTTCGCGGATATTGAAGTCTTCCTCCGGGTTCTTCCTCCAAGTGAATGGGTTCCCAAATGTAGGAAGGTCAAAGAGAGAGCAATCGTTTTTAAAGGAGATTAGACGAGAGAACCTGGAGACCCGGGTAGATGCCCCGCCGAGTTTATCAGAGCTTCAAAGAATTTCATTTAGGTCCCCAAGAACAATGCACGGAATAGTGGACTCATTTACAGTTGTTCTTAACATTTCCCAGAAAATGTCTTTATCAGTCGGTGTCGGCGGTGCATATACAAACAGAACTAGGATCGGAAATCCATCCTGGGGGCTCTCTATTCGGAGGCCGATGATGCGAGGAGCATGGATAGCTACAGAAATAGAGAAGTTAAGCAACTGGTAAGATTTCCAGATGACTCCAATTCCCCCAGATCTTCCAATAGCCGGCGACCAAACCCCTTTGTCAAACCCAATATTTCTCCATAATTTGTCATCGGGTATATTTTGTGTTTTGGTTTCCGCTAACGACATAATTTGAATGTGATCGATTTTACACATAGAATCGATTTCTGTCCAAAAGGTTCGTTTTCCAATCCCTCGACAGTTCCAGAAACAAATCTTCATAAAAAACATATAAGGATAAAAGGACAAATTTTTCGAGTCCTTAAATCGAGCCGTCGTAGCGAATGTGATGATTGATTATTCATATTGAGCCTTGTTGTTTGAAGATGGTAAATTTTTCGAGTCCTTAAATATCGGGTCTTGTACGCAGTGAGGAAAGATGGTATATTTAGCCAATATCTTTTCCCCATATATTTGTAACTAAATTTTTCGAAGTTTCTAATGGATGGATAAACATCAATTAACCGTCTATGACAGTCTAAATCTTTTGACCAATGCCTAAACAAACCGACAAAAAATTGTATTTTAGTAGTAACCACATAATGCATATTGCTAGAGCTATGTAATGTTACGTGGGAGACCATGCTTGTATTTAGAAAAATAGTAAAGTTTAGGGAATGAAATGAATTTTGTTCTATGTAATGCACATAAACAAGGTTCCTCTGATTGATTTGTGCACCCCCTTGAGAGCAGATTAAGCAGCAGAAGAGGCGGGTATCATTCAACAAACAGGTGATATAACCACAAAACAAAAAATTATTCCACTTGACTATGTTGTGACCTGTGTAAGGAATCTTGAAAGGAAGATACAAAATAGCCTTTAAGCAAGCAGGACCACTAACTAATAACCAAACTAAACACGCATGACAGTATGTATGAACTAGAGGGTACCCAATAAGACTTTGCCAATTATAACAGTTTTGGAAATACATATTTGTCCTGCCATCAACAACGACACCACAAATTTCCACTCCAAAACTTTTAAGCAACCACAAAGTGATAGAAATGGGAGCAATTATGCTAAGGGACACCCAAAACCAATGGGTAGCACAAGCACTGTTTGCATTTTCAAAACATTCCCAAGTACCGATTCTTTGTACCTCTTTTAACCTGTTGTGCAGCCGCAACAGCGACCACCAGTAGCAATTGCGCGATGCATGAGTAACCTCACTATCTAATGCAAAAATGCAATCCCAACAACTGCACCATTCCACAAAAAGATAGATTGTGTAACTGATGTTCGAGGGAGCAAGGCAAAGGGGAAATGAGAGGATGGTATTTTTACCAAGTCCCCCAATATTCACCCACACTTGACGAAGAGCGGGAATTTTATCCACCAGAAGATGGTTAATACAGTGGAAACATCTCCTCAAGTACCACAACCGAAACCAATTACGACACTTGGGCTTAAATGGCCATATAGATGAAGGTAATTTGGCAATCGTAGGGAGTAAGCAAACCTCTAGTAACCATTGATGACAGAAGGAACAAACACCAAAGGATTTTTTAACCCACATAATTTTCATAAGCTTGCAGTCTTGCTGGCGTTGAGACCCCCAGGAGCAAACCTCCGGTAATCGGGATTTTGTTCGACCTATGTCTACTATCATCTTCTTCATCCCCGGAGCACGAGCAGTCTTGCTGGCGGTGAGACCCCCCTTTGCAGCAAAGGGGAGGAAGGATTCTTTGCTCGGGAGGGATTTGAGATGTTCAGATTGATAATCAATCTCCAAAAAATTGGGTTTGCTCTTGTCCTTGCTTGCCGCTTCCAAACAAACAATATTGTTGGAAAGACTTTTGGAGGTGGTTATTGCCTCAATTTGTGCTGAACCCTTTCGGGAGGTAAGGGTTGGAGAGGCATACACCTCATTCAACAGTTTGATCAGACACCAGTAGACGGTGTGATTCTTATTGAACTTCCTTTTAGCTGTCATCTGTTGGCTGTAACCTGCACCATGAAGTGAATCAACAACAAGTTGTTTTGCCTCATTACGAGGATTTGGGCCCTTGCGGGATTTGGGTGGGGAGAGAGAACGAATCTCTGACCCCGTTGAGTTTTTTACAGCCATCAAGGATGAGGAAACAAGCTCGCCCATACTTGATAGCGCACCAAACAAATAACGTTGACAGAAAAGAACAGAAAATATAGAAAAGGGAGAAAGAAAGAGGTGAACCAGAAATGTGAGATTTGAAAGTATTTGATGGGGGAAGAGGGGAAGAGCCATCACCACCCATCCACTATAGAGGCAACAAGGAAGAAAACGAACCAGGACACCCTCAAGAGAAGGACTCCCGACCCACATCGAGCCGCCACCACCAGCAACCCGTAATCGAACACCCCCAAACAGAAAGAAAGGATGCTTACTATCTCCAACAACACCTCCATTACGAACCCGTCCCAATAACCGACACCAGGCCAACGTCGCCTCACACCGAGGAACGCACGTCGACCGGAGACAGAAACCGCCCACCCACAACCCCATCCGACGCCAGCGTACGTCCTTCCTTAGAGATCGGAGGAGAAACGGACTATTACCGTCGAAGAATACCTCTACCTCCAGAACATTAGCTCTCAATTTCTTCAAAAAAACCTTGTCTTCAGAGGGGGTTGCACCTTTGATGGGGCACGAAGGAAGAACGACCTTCAAGGAGGCCGGAATCCTCGCGATTTGTCGACGGTGACAGATTACAGGGTTGGGGTTGCTTTCTAGGTAGGAGACGAATTGGGATTTTGGGGGCGCGTACACAAGCGCGTTCTCCACTCACACCTCCTCATTCTTCTTTCTTTTTTTTTTTTTTTTTTTTTTTTTGTGATTAGGAAAAGATTCGGGTGGGCAAGCCCTACCCGGCAACATCCTTGCGGATGAGGTCAATAAGACCTGGATTGTTGTGAATATCATTACCTCGGGCAGAGTGGCTAAGGTGTGCAACCTTATCGGCCACTCTATTGCCCATACGAGGTACATGAAAGTAACCTACTTCTTTTACAGTCGACAACATGACTTGAATATCGGAGAGGATTAGTTCAATCTCCCAAGGACATTTAGCCGTCTTGTTTAGATAGTCTATAATTATTTTACAGTCACCTTCTACCTGGATTTTTCAATGTGAAGTTGTAATACCTTCTGGATTCCCAGTTTGAGGGCGAGGGCTTCTGCCATGATGGCTTGCTGCTTTCCTAGTAATTTGTGCTCGATGGTGACGGGGCGGCCATTCGAGTCCCTAATAATGATACCTGCCGTACTGTCGCCATTGGCTAAAGACGAACCATCAAAATTAAGTTTGAACCACCTTAACGGAGGCTTGCGCCATTTAATTGGACGTTGTTTGTCGGTCTTTCTTGGATAGACTCTTGAGGAGGGATGCATATCGTCATCACCATCACCGTTGATCGCGGATGTTCTCTTCCAGTTATCTATGTGTGATCTGACCAGATGGACGGCGGTTTGGTGCTGGGGGATTGGTACTTGTTGAAACAAGTTTTGGTTCCTGATGTACCAGGTAGTCCACCAAGCGAAGGAGAGATCAGTCAGTGCGGCAGTCGTTAAGCTGGTTCCAAGACTAGAAATAATGGGTCTGAAATCCCGAGACTGGTTGATCAATCTTGTAATTGCTGTTTGTTCTTGACTCGGAAGTCGGTATATTTTCCGTATGAAAGGGCATTCCAGGAACAGGTGAGCCTCGTCCTCGGGTGCCGTATTGCATAGTGAACAAGTAGTTGGGACCGCCGACCCCCTGCACGATAGGCGCACAGCAGTGGCCAGTCCATTTTGTGCAATCTTCCATAGAAAATTCTTCACCTTAGGGGGAACATCAGTTTTCCAAATCCAAGTGTTCCTATCAGTCGGAGCTGAGGATTGTGCTGTTATCAGTTTGTAGGCGCTGGCTGTAGTGAACCATCCTTCCCTATCTGGCCACCAGTATAGGCGATCTTGCAGATTTGATTCCGGAATAGGAATGTCTAAAATTTCTTCTACAATGTTGTTTGGTAGTACCTTCTGCAGCTTTTCACTCCACCATTTCCCCCCCATAATGTAGTCACTAACGGTCTCATTCTGATCGTATCCCTGGATGTTACCCACCCGAGACTCTAAGGTGTTGGTAGAGATCCAATTATCTGTCCAGAATTTTATTGAGCGTCCGTTTCCTACCGACCAAATAAGGCCTGTTTTAAAAGTGTCAATTAAGTTAGCAAGCTTAGCCCATTGCCAAGAGCTGGATCCCGATCGTTTGTACTCGAAAATACTAGCAGAACGTAGGTATTTATGTCTGATTAATGTTACCCAGATATTGTTCGGTTCAGCCAATATTTTCCACAAAAGTTTCATCTGAAGAGCGACATTCATATCGCCCGATTTGCGAATTCCCAACCCGCCATGCTGCTTCGGTTTGCAAATCCTATCCCAACTAATTAACGGCCGATATTGTAAATCCTTATTCCAGAAGAAAGAACGGTTTATTTGGTCCAGTTCTTCATGTATAGCGACGGGGAGCATGAAATTCTGCATTACATGCAAAGGTTTAGCCGATAGGTTAGAATTGATAAGGGTTGCACGACCCTGCTGGAAAAGCGCATTGGCCCTCCATTTTGATAGTTGTTGTTTCGATTTGCAAACGATATCTTCAAATGTACTGCTGGTGACTCTACCATTAATAATTGGACAACCCAGATACTTTTCTATGGAGTTTTCGTTTGTAATGTTGAGGCAGTTACATAATTCAAGGATTCTATGGTTTGGAATCTCTAGCGACGCTTGAAAACTAGATTTATGGTAATTGACCTTCTGGCCCGACACCCTGCAATACGAATCAATTATCGATCTTACTTTACACCCTGCATCCACGCTTCCCTTGGAGAAGATGATGATGTCGTCTGCGAAGGACAGGAACGGAATACGCGGCCCGTGTTGTCCAATCGGAAAGCCAATTTGCGGTCTATCCAGGCTGGCTTCAGCTGCAAGTTACACCTCCTCATTCTTGCTTTCGCCTGTGTAATCTTTGACATCTTCTTTTCTTTTTTTATCTTTTTTTTTGTAAGCTTTTTTTTTTTTTTTTTTTTTTTTTTTTGATTGGGAAAATTTTCGGGTGGGCATGGCCCTACCCGGCAGCATCCTTGCGGATGAGGTCAAGAAGACCTGGGTCATTTTTAATATCGACTCCTCGGGCAGAGTGGCTAAGGTGTGCAACCTTATCCGCCACTCTATTGCCCATACGAGGAACATGAAAGAAATCTACTTCTTCCACAGTCGATAGCAGGACTTGAACATCCGAAAGTATTAGTTCGATCTCCCAAGGGCAGTTAGATGTTTTATTTAAGTGGTCAATGATTATCTTGCTATCTCCTTCAATTTGGATCTTATCTATATTGAGTTGTCGCACTTGTTGGATCCCAATTTTAAGAGCTAATGCTTCCGCTGTGAGTGGTGTTTGTTTGCCCAACCGCTGGTGGTGTACAGAAATTGGTTGGCCTACCCAGTCTCTAATGATGGCACCAGCAGAGCTGTCGCCATTAGAAAGGGTTGATCCATCGAAATTGAGTTTGAACGTGCCCCGGGGAGGCTTGCGCCATGAAATTGTTTTTTGTTTCTGACTTTTTCTAGTAGGATGCCGCCGAGGAGGGCGGAAGTCCTCCTCGAAGCCAGCCTCAACTGCAGAAGTTTTATTCCAGTTATCTATATGAGATTTAATTAGTCGTAAAACTTTATCTTTTCGCGGGATTGCAGCTTGCTGAAAAAGATATTGGTTCCTAATATACCACGTCGTCCACCAGGAAAAAGCGAGGTTGGTCAGAGCAGAAGAATTTAGGCTCCTCCCTAGAAGAGATAGAATAGGCTTAATATCCCGGGACTGTGCAATCAAGCCGTCAATATTTGATTGGACTTGGGACGGAAGCTGGTGGATCGCTTGGATAAAGGGACATTCCAGAAACAAATGAGCCTCATCCTCTGGTACCGTATTACACAGAGAGCAGGTGGAAGGGACAGATGTACCCCTGTTAGACAACCTAGTAGCAGTTGGGAGCCCATCCTGAGCTATTTTCCACAGAAAGTTTATGACTTTCGGGGGGATATTAGTCTTCCATATCCAAGCATTACTGTCCGGGAGTGATGCTGACTGAGCTGTTATCAATTTATATGCACTGGCAGTAGTAAACCAGCCTTCCCTATCCGGCCACCAGTATAAGCGATCTTGCAGAGTGGAAGCAGGAAGAGGGATGTCTGGGATCTCATTCACTATATCAATAGGAAGAACCTCTTGGAGTTTTTCTTTCCACCACTTCCCCCCCAAAATATAATCACTAACAATTTCATCCTGATTGTAATTTTGAGGGCATTCTTCTCTGGACGACAGAGAAGAGGTTGTGATCCAATTATCTGTCCAAAACTTAATTGATCGTCCGTTTCCTACAGACCAAATAAGCCCCTTTTTAAATTTATCAATTAAAGCAGACAACTTGGACCACTGCCAAGAGCTAGACCCCGTGTTTTTATAGTCAAAAATACTAGTAGAACGCAGGTATTTATGTCTAATCAATGACACCCAAACATTACTAGGCTCAGCCATAATTTTCCACAACAACTTCATTTGGAGAGCCACATTCATGTCGCTAGATTTTCGAATCTCCAGCCCCCCAAAAAGCTTCGGTTTACAAATCCTGTCCCAGCTAATTAGTGGACGGTACTGAAGATCCTTATTCCAGAAGAACGAGCGGTTTATCTGGTCGAGTTCTTTGTGCAAAGCAGCGGGGAGCATGAAATTCTGCATAACATATAGCGGCTTAGCGGAGAGATTGGAGTTGATAAGGGTGGCACGACCTTGTTGGGAGAGGGCATTAGCCCTCCACTTTGTCAATTGTTGTTTCGATTTACAGATGATATCTTCGAACGTGGTTTTGGTAACTCTTCCATTGATAATGGGAAAACCTAAATACATTTCTAAAGAACTGTCATTAGAGATATTGAGGCAGGTACGCAGCTCAAGGATCCTGTGGTTCGTAATACCTTTCGTGGCCTGGAAACTAGATTTATGGTAATTGACCTTTTGGCCCAACACTTTGCAGTATGAATCAACAATCGTCTTTACTTTGTTCCCTGCAACCAAGCTACCTTTCGAGAAGATTATGATATCGTCAGCAAAGGAAAGGAACGAGATCCGAGGGCCGTTATGTCCAATCGGGAACCCAATTTGTGTTTTATCTAGACTAGCTTCAGCAGCTAGTTTTCCAGCCAGAATCTCAGCCCCTAAAATAAATAGAAAGGGGGATAACGGATCCCCCTGGCGGAGACCCCGAGTGGGATAAATCAGATCCGTAGGACCATTGTTGACTAATACCGAGAAGGAAACCGTCGTGATACATTCCATTACCCAAGAGATAAACGTGTCGTGGAATCCAAACCTTTGGAGCACCTTTTTTATGAAATTCCAGTCGACTCTATCATATGCTTTTTCCATATCTAGTTTTATTGCTAGCCATCCTTCTTGGCCCTTCCGACTTTTGTAAGAGTGGAAAATTTCATGAGCTATCAGGACATTGTCTTGAATAGCCCTATCTGATACAAAGGCACCCTGAAGAGGATGTATAAGTTTACCAACAACTTTTTTCATTCTGTCAGTCAAGATTTTGGATATAATTTTGTAGACATTGGAGCATAAGCTGATAGGGCGGTAGTGACTGGTGGCCGTGGGATCGTCCCTTTTAGGGAGGAGGGAGATAAAGGTATGGTTTATTTGTTTAAGCATTTTTCCAGAGTGGAAAAACCCTTTGACCGCACAGATTACAGATTTACCTACAATATCCCAATATTTTTTATAAAATTCAGCTGTGAAACCATCAGGGCCCGGGGATTTGTTCCTCCCAAGGTTGAAAACTGCTGTTTTAATTTCCGTGTTTGATGGGAATTTTATGAGAAAATTGTTTTCCTCCGGCGAGATGGAATGTTGTATAAGGTCCAGCAACTCATTGAGGAGCCTGTCGTCTATTGGTTCTTTCTTGAATCTCTTCTCAAAATCCTTTTTTATCTCATTCTTAACATTCTCTTCGCCCACAACCACCGTGCCAGAGGAAGAGGTGATGTTGTGTATTTGTTTCCTGTGCCTTCGACCTGTCGCCACTCGGTGAAAATAAGTTGTGTTGGAATCCGATAGTTTGAGATGTTTGGTTTTTGCTCTTTGGCTCCAAAATGATTTTTGAAATAGTAGGAGCTTCTCTTTCTTAATGATGAGGCGCTTTTCCTTGCTTCGATTTGATTGAGGGTCAATCCCGAATCCAGAGGATTGAATATGTAGGAGCTCCGACTCCACCTCTTTCAATTGACGGAAGATGTTTCCGAAACTCGTTTTATTCCATTCCTTTGCCTTTTTCTTCAGGATTTTTTGTTTAAACATTAATTGGAACATGGCAGAGCCAGGGCAATTAGCCCGCCAGGATTGCTTAACTACATTACGGAAATCATTCCGAAGAAGCCATGCATTTTCGAACTTGAACGGTGGGGCTTTGAAGCTAGGATTAACCTCAAAGGATATGGAAATTGGGCAATGGTCCGAAGAGGAGAAAGCACCATTATATGTGATCATGTTAGGAAAAGCTTCAATGACCTGTTGGTGGACAAGCACCCGATCAAGCTTTTCACGGATGTTGAAATTTTCCTCCGGGTTCTTCCTCCATGTGAATGGATTACCAAAGGTGGGAAGGTCTAGAAGTGAGCATTCGTTTTTGAATGAGATAAGTCGAGAAAACCTGGATGTCCGGGGAGAGGCTCCGCCGAATTTGTCAGCACTGCAGAGGATCTCATTAAGATCACCCTGAACAATGCACGGAATAGGTGAGTCGTTGACAATTGTTTTTAACATTTCCCAAAATGGTTCTTTTTCACTTGGTGTCGGCGGTGCATAGACAAAAAGGACTAAGATCGGAAACCCAGCAAGCAGGCTTTCCAACCTAAGGCCGATTATACGCGGTAAGTGGACAACAATTGAGATACTAAAATTTAATAGCTGGTGAGATTTCCAAAGGACTCCTATTCCGCCGGATCGCCCGGTAGCTGGAGACCAAGCCCCTTCATCAAATCCAATATTTCTCCACATCTTGTCGTCCGGAATGTTTTCCGTCTTAGTTTCCGCTAGTGCCATGATTTGAATATGTTCATTTTTACACATTGAGTCAATTTCCGTCCAGAAGGTTCTTTTCCCTATCCCCCTACAGTTCCAAAAGCACATATTCATATATAACTGTCGATGATAAAAGGACTTATTTTCGGAGTCCTTAAACCAATAAGATTTTGATGTATTTTGAATTGCAAGTAGTTGGTGCTGATTCGAAGGGCCGGACCAGGCCAAAAGGCCCCACCGAAAGAAAGGGGCCAAAGAGAGGCTTGAAAGTATGTCACTTGATGTTTGATGGAGTTATTTTTCAAGCAACCATTTAAGCCTTGGACTATACTTGGATGGAAAGCAATCCATAAAGTGCAATGAAAATCATTTATGCCATAAACAAATATTGCACAACAAATATCCCACATGATTTGTCCAATAATAGTATATAAATAATGTTTCCATTACTGTGTACATTTTTGTATAGAAGCTCAAAGATATAAGAAGGTTTTAAAATGTGAATAAGCGACATTTTAAAGACCCAAACTCTTGTGCACCAAAGCAGCTGCAAGGATGCTATTAAAAAAATCAGGTGTAAAGCAACTTTCTTAGCAGCAAATTCAAGCCATCGTTTTAAGTTCATAATGCATATTGTTTGAGCCGGCAGACTAACAATAACTTGCTTAATAGCACTAAATAAATTACAGCTGCTAATCCACCACATGCACAAATAATTGACCATAACATTTGTTTTCACAAGGATTTCATTCCCAATGAATATAGCAATGTTCAAAGCAACCTGTAACAAGGTGTATTTGAGACAAGAGTTCATCAGAATTTGTTCGATAGTGTAACACCTAATCAACAGAGGATTTGTACAATAATTATAGTAAGGAGCAACGAACAAAACATGTTGGAAGTGAATGGTCCAAGTTTGTGCAGATTTCAGTCCCATCCGCAGGAGCAACAACTTTGCAGTTTCACCTGTGCACCCCAACCGGATGCGTAAAATAAAATTTGTCGTGGCCTCGACCACCCACCGAACAAACACATGCACAACCAGGGGGGCTGCACAAGGATCGACAGTGAAGGCAAGGAACAAACCAGCAATAGTCCACTGAAAGAATATGCTACAATAATTTTTGCAAAGGAGCTTAGCAATTAGAGAGAGATGGTAAATTGAGCTGAAATTGAACAAGCCAATCTTCACAACAGGGGGAAGATTAACCCACTCAGAGAGAGGAACCTCGAAAGGAGTTAACGGGCCCTTGCAGGATTTGGGGAGTGGGAGGACATAGTCCTCTACCACCATTTGTGTTGCACACAACATGTCAACCAGATCAAATCTTACTATGACACCAATGAACTTTCCATACCTGTTGCAATTTAACCGATCAAGATCCATGGTAAAACCCTCAAATATAGTGTTTCCAAGGCACCAATTAATCCAAAACAGACTGCAAACAATAGTATTATCATAGGCTTTACCAAAAAGGGTATTGAGTATTGCCTTAACAGTGGATGTTATAAGCACCGGATAGATGGTTTGTCTCATGATATTTTTTGGGCCCTTGAGAGGGGGGTATGTGTGACTAGAAGTCACTGTTTGAGATGATGTATATAGATGAGTATTAATCTTATCCTTTCCCATTCGGACAACATGTTCACAAGAACTATTTGGCCAACAATGGATGATAGTTTTACAAGTAAGGAGCATATAGGTTGCAATATTCAAATCAGTCCCTTTAGGGATATATTTCAAAGAAAAATTCAGAACAACTTGCTCAACCCTCTTCCTAAGGAAGAAACCATTTCCACGCTTAACAGACCATAGGGGTTGCTTTTCAGACATCAGTCTGCAAGAGACACTGAATTGTTGGCTAAAGAATGATTCAAGGTGTTGCTTTAAATGATACCTGTGTTTGTGACGCATCAAAGACAGCCTCCAATGGAAGATCCAACCCACATACGAACCTGGGCAACAGAAGGCAGACGAGTGCCTTTGTGATTCAGTAGCGTCCGAGGGGACAATGGGAGTCCCACAACCTGCAGCTTGTTTTAGGCCCGACAATCGGGGGGTAAGGGGTGCAGAGGAATCAACCTCTAACACGGTTCGTGATGAAATCAGCAAGTTATCCACATGAATCAAAAGATCAAATGATTTTATAAGCTTGATGAAAGAAAGAAGGGAAAGAGAAGGAAAGGGAATAGAGACACGAGATCTCATCCCCACCAACCAAGCCCTAAGCAGAAACCGAAAGAAGGAGAGAAGAAGAACGGGATCTGGAGAAGGAAACAAGTCAAACCTCCAGCCAGGGGCGAGCGAAGCGCCGCCGACAAAGGACCACAGTACTGCGCTGCACCACCCCAACCACCGGCGGTGACCTTTTTTTCTTTTTCTAAAATCCTTGCCCACCCTTACACTTCTTCGACTACCAGTGGTGTGACCATCAGAACTACGACCACCATTTTTGCCATCCAGGAAGGTGGGATTGAGACTCGAAACCACACCGAGATGGGATTCGAGGCTTGAAACAGATGGGGACTCGCCGGATTTCACCGTAGATTTAGGGATTTGGGGTTTGGATCTTGATATTGGGGGCGCGTGGACAGGAGTCGGCGCGCGTTCTTTTTGCCCTTGAAGTCTAGATAGGAGTGAAGAATTGAAGATTTCGCAGCGGGAAACGGGAGTGCTCGCCAGTGTAGCAGGTTGCGGTGGTGCGCCGCTGGTACCAGGTCGGCCGGAGGTGGTGCTGTCCGTGGCGTCGGCGACCTGCTTGGCTCGGTCGCTCGGAGATTCGTCTTCTCTCTTCGCTGCGCTGTGTGTGCGCAAAAGGAAGGGTTACTCTGTCTCTGTATAAAAAAAAAAAGGTTTTGATTTTAAGCTTTTTTTTTTTTAAAACCATGATTACATTTGTTTTAAAATTTTGTCAATTCAACCGAATAATAACTCATATGCTACCGAATAATATTATGTTATCATTTTTCATCCAGTTTAGATGATTAATAATTTGACAACATTACTTACGATTTATACGAATAATGTTTTATATTTAACCGAAGAATATTTTACATTTCACCGAAAAATGCTCGTACGATATTTTATTTTGTTTTAAACCATGATTTCATTTGTTTAAATTTTGTCAATTCAACCGAATAATAATTCATATGCTACAAAATAATATTATCTTATCATTTTTCATCCAGTTTAGATGAAAAATTATCAATTCCACATAATAATTTGACAACAATACTTACGATTTATACGAATAATGTTTTATATTTGACCGAATAATATTTTATATTTCACCGAAAAAACGGATAATGTTTTATATTTCACTGAATAATATTTTACATTTCACCAAAAAATGCTCGTACAATGGGGTTTTTATATTGTTTGTCAAACCAAAAACTCCATTACTGGCGAATAATAATCAGATTTCGCCGAATAATTAAACAATTAATTACCGCTAGTAACCGAAATTCAACACGTACGTCTACATAATTTACGACTAATTAATTAAAAGTAACTAATTCATTGAACTATGAGTGATGGTCAAACCCTCATCCAAGGCTCGTATTTGCAGATCTTCAACTCAATCTTAACCAAAAAGGAACCAACCACTGCTACAGCGTATAGTATTGAAACTCCGGTTACCTTGTTCTGTTGTATCGGAGGTACAACACCGCCAAACCCGCCACAAATAATCCGGCCGTGGCAGCTCCGGCCAAAAGAAACTGCCCATCCCCCAGTCCCCCACCAATAAAAAAAAAATAAAAATAAAAAACTTGACGCAGGGAGGAGCGATGCCTTCAATCGGAGGCAGTGATACCTGGTTCGGGATCGCCTCTCCCAATCGCCCTTCTAATCTCCGCCGCCGACCTTCCTCATCGCCCTCGATGTCCCTGTAGCCTCGCAATCGCCGCCGCCCTCCTGTGCTCCTCGATTCGACGTCGGCTTCAACCTCTCTTGCAATCGCTGCCGCCGCCGCCGCCGCCGCCGCTTTCTACCGCTTCTCGCTACCACCCTCCTGTGCTCCTCGATTCGACGCCGGCTTCAACCGCCTTCTACCGCCGACGCTGGCTCGCCTCCGCCTTGCCTCCCTTCCCAATTGTCTCCTGTCCGCCGCGTTCAAAATCGCCTTCGAGATCACCTTCCTGACTTCCTCAGTCTTCGGCCTTCGAGATACCCTTCCTCGGTCGTTGGCTTTGAGATCGCCTTCAAATCGGCTCCTCTGGCGGCTGGCGCTTTCAAAATTGAGATCCCCTTCCTCGATCCACCGGATGAATAAGAAGACGATGAATGATTTATTTCCCAAACCTAATCCACGCGCTAGGATAGAGATTAAGGATGATTTTCTTTAACATGTGTGTGGGACCCACTCGATTTGTATTTAAGAAAAAAAGAAAAACCTTTTAATCTAGACTATTCATTAGACCATGGTCAATGGTCTACACTTGTGCACAAAGTACACCATAAGGGATATATATATATATAAAAGGAATCATAAACCCTACCTATATTGGAATTGAAAATGCAACTTTACATATTCTTGCATTTTTTTTTAGACACTGAAACCTCTCATTTGGGGGTTGTCTTTTAAAGTCGGGGATGTGATTGTCATCATCAGTGTGGATTGCTGGTTCCTGAAAAGGGTTGGATATAGAGCATCTGTCTTGATCCATCTCATTTAAACTCAGATCCGACCGAAACCCGAAAATATAGTATCATGCACAACTCGAACCTGAGCCCAATCCATTTTTAGCCGATACCCAAATGAACACGAATATAGACAAACTCGATTCAATCCATATTCTACCTGTCCTTGACCCGACCCAAACAACATTTGACTCATCTTTATAATTATTTTAATTGTCTTATTTTTAAACATTCAAATATTGTGAATTACATATAATGAGACGTAATATAACTAAATAAATAATAGTCAATAATTAAGATAAACAAAAAAATAATCATCATTTTATAATAAAATTAAATGTGAACCAGCTTGGTCCAACCCGAACTCAACCCAACTCGAAATTCATTTTACTCGAACTCACCCGACCTGGAAAGTTACCTGACTTGAACCCGATCGAGCATATAATATACCCAACATATTACCGAATCTGAATGGGTATACCTGATCCGAATCTATTGTGTGATATACAACCCCTATATATACTAATGCTGCCGCATTATTAGCTTAGTGATTGACAGTAATTTATAATTTTGATTTTGAAACAAATTAACCAATCCATACTACCGCTTTCATTGAGTAATGTTTATTGAAGTCGTGTTTAATAATGGTCCAAAGTTGAAATGTTCTATCTAGCTTGCCAAATTATGTCAGTTTTTAGTTTCATCAAATCATTTAAACATTAATTGGAAAAATAGATTCATTAAACTTCAAGTTGTTCAAAGTAGATCACGTTTTGGGGGTGGAGAGAAGAGAGATCAATGTTGGTGGGGTGATATCAATGTTGTGGAGATCGCTAGTTGGCATGACAAAGAGGGGATGGATATTGTATCCTTTAAAGTTTCCGATTTAGTTGTTCTCCTCTTCTATTATTTTTCTTCATTCTCTTTAGTGACATTCTTGGTCTTTTTGTCATTGGTTTTTTTTTTTGTGTGTGTTGGCAGTGGTTGTTTTTGTCACTCTTGGATCATTCGAAAATACCTTCTTGAAATAGTCGGAAAATAGTTTTTACATAGCGACCGTGATCCACAACTGTTTTCAGTGAGATTTACAAGGGTTGTTGTAGTAGTATCATGTTTTGAGTCCCTCTTTCCTCCTTTTGGAGATTTATATATATTTACCAGTTTAGGGATATCATGTTTTGAGGTCAACCTAGCTTCTTGCAAATTTAATGAACTTGGTACATCATGCACTAGCTCGACCCAAAGAGGTGGTTGCTTATATATAAATATTTTTTTGATGTAAGGCGACAATTTTGGTGGTGTTGGACCCTCCTTGACCACCCCTAAGGGTGTTCTTTTGGACGAGAGTGTCAAGATCAACGTTGGAAACCAACGCAGCTGACTCCCATGCCATCCTAATGTGCATCGCTCGATTTTCCACTGCATTGCCTTCCTTTAAGATATGAGAGCATGAGGCAACCTCAAAGGATTGAAGGAATAAAGAACATCAGATAGCAACATCTCGATCTCCCAAGGGCTCTTTCAAACTTTATTCACTACATTGATAATAATGAGGCATCTCTTTCTACTCCAATCTTCCCAATTCCCAGACGACAAGCTTCAATAACGCCCAACTACAATTCAAAGGCTTCGGCATGAAGGGACGACATTGATTCTCAACATGAGCATCATATGTGACCATCCTCGCTTGATCATCACAAATCACATATCCTACACCAACAAAGCTAGAAATAGACAAAGCCACATCATAGTCGAGTTTAAAGAAACATTCATTTGACTTACTCCATCGTACGATTTTTTTTGTTCTAGTCAATGTTCTTACATCTTCTTAGTCCAATACATTTGTTATACCCACTTATACCCCCATTTTTCACATGTGCTCGGATTGCTCATACCTAGTGTTCCAATCTTTCTTCGAGTTGGTTTTCAAATAAGATTTTATTTCTCCTTGTCCAAACCTCCCATTAGGAAAACACCAAAACTATTTTTTTTGTTACAATATAATCTTCTAAATCTCAGTTGTTATATTTTTCATACTCTTTGCTATTTTTATCTCAAAATGTTGTATTCAAGTAGGCAGATTAATCTTAGTGTTTTTTTACATGTGGTAAATAGATGGGTTGAGTCTTCTTCCATATTGTTGCATAGTCCACATTCAACTGGTACATCTAATCGTTTGTCTCTTAGCCTCGTCTTAGTTGGGGTCATGTTCATAAGAACTTTCCAAAGAAAATTATTCATATTTGGGGGCAATTAATCTTCCATAACCAGTCAACATCGGTTGTTTCAAAAGGAGTAGTTTTTAGGGTCAATTTGGTAATTATACCTTTTGAAATGCCTAATTAGCTAATTAGACCTAGACCTGGGCAAACGCGGTACGGCCCGCCCGGCCCATCCCGCCCACGGAATTGGACAGGTTTGGGTAGAGGAAAAAGCCCACGTGGGCCGCTAAGTCCGGCCCGCGCTCGCAGCGGGTATGGGATTGAGTAAGCCAATCTATATATAATACTCCCTCTGTTAATTAAAACTTGTCGTTTACTATTCATGCACGCTTTTTTAGAACGATAAAAACTATATAAAATATTAACTTTTTTTAAAATTTGTTTTTATAAATTCATACTTAATACTATTAAGTATGAATTTATAAAAACAAAATTTAAAAAAAGTTAATATTTTATATAGTTTTTAACACCTAAAAATGCGTGCGTGAATAGTAAAACGTCAAGTTTTAATTAACGGAGGGAGTATATATTATGTAAATATAATATAATATATATTATTAATTATAAGAAAATAAAATAAAATATGATTAAATATCTATACAAACCTACAATATTTTTTTTTGGTGGGCTACTGCATATATCAGAGTATGGACTTTTTAGTGTTGTTGGACTTCAATCCTTTTATTATTTATTAGACTTTTTATTTTGCATGATTAACATTTAACGTGTACAACAACTACTAACAACAACTACTGTACTAACATCAGGTACAACAACTAGTATTGTATTTTTTTAACGAGTACAACAGTAAGGGGGGAAATTAAGCGGGTACCCACGGGCTGCTCGTAACCGCAATAGCGAACGAGATCGAAAAAGGTTTCAACCCGTTAAGCAGGCTTAGTCCGGCCCGCGCTCGCAACAACGGGATAAATTTTGGGCTAAAGCCTATCTCAAGTCCGGCCCACGCCTGCGTTTTCCCAGGTCTAATTAGACCCAAATAAATTTAGGGTGTCACTATATACACCGCAAATCCGGATTAAGGATTTGCACGTCCTTAAGAACGTGCTTCAACGTTCTTAAGGACGTGCAAGTCTGGGATTGTGCACGTCCACTAGCAGACCCCTTGCACGTCCTTAACAACGTGCAAGCACGTCCTTAAGGACGTGCAATACTTGCACGTTGTTAAGGACGTGAAAACCCTAGTTAGGGTTTCACGTTTAAGGTTTAGGGTTTAGGTTTTCCGACGGTTTTGTAATGTTAATTGATAAAATTGAAGTGTTTAGCTAGTGGATTTGAATGATTTAGGGTCAAATTAAATAGAAAACAATAATTGTCAAGGTTTTCATTCGGATAATATGCGAATAACGTTACAAGGAACGGAAAAAAAGGTTTACATCCATAATTTTAATAAAGTTGTGGAATACAATCTAGGAAAATAGTAAAGGGCGACCGGACTCGGCACGCAAGACTCGAAATCTCTCAATCTGAGCTTGAAACGGAGCATCCCATCATTCGACGGCCGGATGATGATGTTCGACCCATTCTAGTGGAGGCGGCGGAAGAGGAGCGTTAGGACGCAACCAGATCTATGAGAACACACACACACACACACACACACACACACACACACACACACACACACACACACACACACACACACATATATATATATATATATATATGAAAAGCATGAATAAGTAATAAAAAATGACGTTTGAAGTCGTACCGCGACAAAATGGTCTTGGTTTCCGATGCAGGCTACACCAAGAGCTGCTGATTGAGAGTTGTTAGCAGGTGTCGGCGAGGTCACGGGGAGACATGTGAACGGATGATGCCAAGCTAGGACGATGAGAGGAATCTGATATACCGTTGCAAATACTAAACCCATAATGGGTAGCTCTATCCACCGTCTCCTATCAGTCTATCACCATGCACAGCTCCCGCCCATCTCTGGTAGTCGACGAACTGCTGGAATGGGTACCTGCCCATCTCTCTCTCTCTCTCTCTCTCTCTCTCTCTCTCTCTCTCTCTCTCTCTCGCGATTTCTCTGTGACGAAGACGAGAAGACGAAGAGGCACGTCCTCTTCGCTATTAGAAGACGGGCTTGCACGTCCTTAAGGACGTGCAACACGTCGTCAGGGACGTGCAAGCACGTTTTTTAAAAAAAAAAACGTGCTTGCATGTCTCGTCTCGGGTGGTTGTCACCCCCCTTGAACGTCCTTAAGGACGTGGGGATTTGCGGTGTATATAGTCGAAACGTAAATTTATTTACGCGAGTGACCTTCACCACCCAATTAAAGTCTATGGTCAACAATTGACCGTTGATCGGTGAAAGTTTGACCAATTTCATTTTTTTTAAACGTTGATGACACTTTTAAAAAAAAACTTTGATGCCAATTTTATAATGTAATGGTTGTTGCCACTTTTTTAATGTAACTGATTGATGACACTCTTCTAATGCAATTGTTTCATGACACTTTTTAATCTAATGATTGAAGCCGTATTTTTTAATCTAATTGTTCGATACCAATTTTTTACTTCAGTCAATTGTATACCTGATAATATATATTTTTTATAATTTTTTTTGATATCTTATTTGTATATTGATAATAATATCTTATTAATGATAATAATTTATTGATAATGCTTTTATACAATTAATGACACTTTTATATACACATTAATAATACTTCATTGATGTCAATTTATTACATTTTATAATTACAAACACTCGATTATTTTTCATATTAACCTTTATATTTCTTTGTATTGTATATATTACTCCCTTCGATCGGTAATATTTGATTTTTTTTTATTTTTCAACACATTTTTAAAAAGCTAAAATAACTCTATAAAATAAAAAAGTTTTTAATTAAAATTTGGGCAAATTGCAAAAAATAACACGAACTTTAGGGACGGTTGTGTTAGGTGGCACCAACTTTTAAAAATTCTATAATAATCACCAACTTTGAAGGGTGGTTGTGGTAAGTAGCACAACCATTTTATTTTACAAGTACACCCCTTATTAACATTTTATTTACGAAAAAAGATCATATTTTTCCATTGTTTTTTCAAACCCACTCACAATTTTCTTGTTTTTAATTTGTTTTTCATGTTTATAAACTCAATTTCAATTTTTCGAAAAACATCATTTAAAAAAAATATAATTGTGATATTAATTGGTATCTTTTTAAGACACTCATTTTTCATTTTAAAGACATTACTTATTATTTATTTTTTTTGAAAAAAACTGAGTTTATGGGTTAAATAAAATTAGTTCTTTTTTTAACCGGATGTAAATAATGAGTGTATTCTTTTAAAAAAAAGGGTAAAAGTAGTGTTTATGAAATAAATTATATTTTTTTAAATTAAAAATGAAAATGGATTATTTTAAAAAATGAAATATGGGCATTTTTTTAAATTGAAAATTAGATTTTTTTTTTGTATACAAAGAATGTTAATGAGAGGTGATATTTCACAAAAAAAAAAAGATGTGCCACTTATTGCAACCAGAACCTAAGTTGATGATTATTTTTAAAATTTTAAAAATTCATGCCATTAAACACAATTACTCCTAAAGTTCATGCTATTTTCACAATTCGCCCTTAACTAAATTTTTATACTCATTAGTCATTACTAATCCATATGAAATAATTTCAAAAGGTTAATCAATATTTTGATATTTTATTGAGTTTTAAATTTTATTACATATAATGAGTAATAGTAAAAATCAATATTTTAGATCGGAGGTAGTATATAGTTACAAGCGTTCGAGCTTTAGATGATATCTTATAACAAGTATAGAGAACGGCTTACCATTCACATCTTTCAATTTACATTTTAAAGTTATTATAAAGTCATTAAAATACGAATTTTTATTAAAAAATAAAAAACTTGACAAACCCAAAATTGACCTTTAACCGGGCCGAACCCAATCTTAAGTTAACTGGGATCTACCCGACATCCGTTTATCCGAAATGACCCAACCCGAACCCGATCGGTATGATCCAATTGACCGGTCTAGTTGTGGGTGCTCTGAAAAGGCGGGTTGGGTACCTTTTTTACAAACACGCCATAAAAAGGCGAGTTGAGTTTAGTCCAGTGGGCAGTGGCCGAGTGATAAGCAAGACTCGGTGCTAACTGGGTGAGACCGATCAATCGCCATAAATCGCTACAAGCATAGACCATTCCTGTGTTCTTCTTCCTCTTCACTTTCAGTTCAGATCACCCACAAAGCTTTTACATTTCTTTCAAGTTCCAGCCAAATCAAAACAAAGCCAGAAGGTGACAAATCTTTTCTTTTATTTTCTCTCTTAACATTTTGGATTATATAACCACTCAAGATTTATCTTAAACAAATTGAAGCGCCCATCTTTTTTTGCGGTGGGAATTTGCGTTGACCCTCTAAGCAAAATGCATAAAGTTGAGGGCTCGTTTGGTATCCATATACGTATATCAGATATCAAATATGGATATGAGATATCGATATCAGGGATATGGGTATCAATCTGATATCTGATATCCCTGTTTGGTATGCTGAGTATATCAGAATAGTATATCAGAATAGGCTTCTTGAGTAAGTGAAAGAAGGGTGAGCTAATACAATGAGTAAGTGAAAGAAGTGCGATTGTTCTTATGACAATTCTTTGTCGTTCCGCCTTTCTCTTTATCGACCTAACAATGCAAGCGCCTAACCAAACAATCAACAAAATAATAATTCAACAAATCGAAGATCGAAAGGGCTGGTCGGAACTTTCTGTTGCTGTCGGAAAGGGCGGGTCTGTTAGTGGTCTGTTGGTGGTCAAAAAGGGCTGTTGGTGGTCGAAAAGGGCTGTTCGGAAAGGGCAGGACTGTTGGTGGTCGGAAAGGGGCTGTTGGTTGTCGGAAAGGGCTGGTCGGAAAGGGCGGGTCTGTTAGTGGTCGGAAAGGGGCTGTTGGTGGCCGGAAAGGGCTGTTGGTGGTCGGAAAGATCGAAAGGCTCACAAAGGCTAGACGGAGAATAGAAACCCTAACCCTAGATCTAGAAAATTTTGGAAATTATCAAAAAAGGGCTGTTGGTGGTCGGAAAGTGAAGAACATACCTTGATTGGGTTGAGAATCCAAGCTTAAGGAGAAATCCAAAGGCAATCCCTCTCCAGAGAGGCGTTGAGGAAGAAAGAGAAGAACGTATGTGTTGAGGAAGAAAGAAAAGAGCGTCTGTTTTGATATCCCATTAGATGGGTATATCAATATGGGTCAAAATACAAAGGAATGGAAAAATGGGTATATCGGATTGATATCCATATACCTATTTACCAAACACTAGGTATGGGTATGAGTGATACCCATACCCATATCCCATATAGGTATATGGATACCAAACGGGCCGTGAATGCTTTTTTTTCATTCTGTTTTTACGAAAGCGCCTTCATTTTCAATTTTTGCTTTGAAGTGAAATTGATCTTGGTTTTGTCTTTACGGAAATAAGATAAAAGCAGCGGCTTTATACCTTACAAGATCATAGAAAGGAGATGGATGAGGTTTTTAAATTTGTTCCATTTGGTAGTTTGGCATGTTGTATTTGGTAACTATGTTCTATTATGGATTCCTCGTTCCGAAGAGTAAAATCGAGGGCTCCACAAGTTTTGACCTGCCATTAATTTAATGGTTTTCAGTAGCTCTACTTGAGTTTTTTCGTTTTGATTTGGACATGGAGGTTTTGCATTTGGACACAATAAGCACTTAGGGTTTACACAAGTATAAAATGAGATACACAAGATTTGGGCTAAAAAAATCGTGGCTCTTATTTATTCAAATTTGGGATTTTTTTTCACTCCTTTGAATATGTCCTTTTCTTTGGTTGGGTAACAAGAATACTTTTATTCTGGCTTCCCTCCTTTGAATATGTCCTTTTCTTTAACCTTTCTTAAGTTCCTTGGTAGCCAGGATTTAAAATTTAATGGGGTTTCACAGTTTCACTCCTTTACATATGTCCTTATGATTTATGTGCACTGCTTTTGGTTTATTAGTGATTAGTCATAAAGACCAAGACCTCCAAACGATTCTGGTTTGTGGAAAAACTAAACAGTTTTTGGTTGGGTAACAAGGATCCCTGCATTCTTGCTTTTGTCGTGGTTGCTCTTTTAACCTTTCTTAACTTCCTTTGTAGTGAAGATTATGTCTGCCTTTCTTTCCCTCCGCAATTGAATGTAGTGCTGCTTGCTTTTGTATTCTTTCTCTTCCCTGTGCTGCGCTTTATGTTTGATCAACCGATAGTGATCTACGAGTTTTCAGATTCTTTACATTTATTGCTTGCAATTGCATTCATTAGTTCTCCTTGCTTATGCTGCATTCTAAGTTCATTCCATTGGTATCTAATCAACAGTATTATCAGCTTTGAACTGTGAGTTACAATGGGTACCCCGCGAGAACACATTGAGGAGATCAGGAGAAACAAATACCAGATTGGTATTGGTACGATCAGCGTCAGCAGAGATCTTCGCATGGCTGTCAAGTATCTCTCCACCGAGCTTTACTCAAAAGATCTGCATTTTCTTATGGAGCTCATCCAGGTTCTGGATAAGAATCACTTTTTTTAGTTTCTTTTGCACGACTTTCATTTTTCTATATACGAAGGGAATGTAAGTTGAATCTATGTATGTTAATGTAGAACGCGGAAGACAATGAGTATGAGGAAGGAGTCGAGCCTTCTCTGGAATTTCTGTTAACGTCGAAGGATATCACTGGGACTGGGGCTCCGATGACGTTGCTAGTGTTCAACAATGAGAAGGGGTTCTCACGCCGGAACATTGATTCCATTTGCAGCATCGGGGACTCCTCAAAGACTGGCTATAGGAAGCGTGGATATATTGGGGAGAAAGGTTAATTCCTTAACTATGGTCTTGTCATTTCCTAAATTCACTTGAATGAATGTTATTGTGGAGTATATTATCCATCTGTTTCCATCTTCTGAAAACAAAATAAATGCTAAACTGTAGATATGTGTTTAAAAAAACAATGGCAAAATGCACTGAACTGCGCCTTATTCAGTCTATTTTCACAAAACCACCCTTCATTAACAGAAATACATTCATTGGCCTCTTAACATGTTTTGTTTGCAAATCAATACCCTCGCCCATTTTATATCCTTGTTAAACTCAATGTATTTTTTAATTGAATGTCCAAAAGATCCCTTGTTATTGCTTTTGAAGTCTTATTAATAGATATTTAATGTTAATATGTATCATTTTTATTTTATACATTTTCTTAACCTTTTAATAGCGGTAAAATTAGTGTGAATGTTAAATTACTGATAAAATATGGATAAGATATGAATGATGTTCTGTTGATAAAGTATGATTTTGTTAAAAGTGACCCAAACTAGGTCTGTTTTTTTGCAGTTACCCTTAAAATAAACATATGAAAGTAGTGCTTATCTGTGACCATGATTGTATGTATTTCCTATATGCTATCTTTTCGTGAAGTTGACCATGAGTTAGTGACCTTCTTATCTTAGACAGTTTGATTTAACAAACTTAATCACTTTTTTCTGTAAACAAATATTCTTTGTTCTTCTGTGAAGTTGACCATGTTCATGTGTTTTTTCTATATACTTTATCTATGAACATGGTCTAACAAAGTATTTTAATTTTTACCATCAATGAGCATAATTTTTTAGTAACTATATCCATTGTACCTGTTCTTCTCATCTTTCTCTCTTTAATAATTCATCTCATTGCTTTTGTATTTTGTATTATTGCTTTTCTTTAAACATCTCTCTATATAATCTAGTTGGTTTAAGAAGTTTCAAAATGGGATATAGAGAGATAATCTGAGGTGGACTAACAAAAAAAACTTTTAACGATAACCAAAACCTTAGGAAACCCCATACAAACAACTAATAAAAAACACTATTTCAATTTATTTTCGGAAAATATGGTTCAATTGGGAAACTTTTAAAAATTAACATGTTCTCTATGTGATCTGGATTCTGGATCAATCTTTAAAAATAAGTGCAAGGATCAAGTGCCTTTTTTGATCCATGTATCGAACTAATATGACTTGTGATTGTGAATGATCTCCACTCAGATTCTTCTTGACTCATACTAGAGTTGTCCAAAGTCCAAACCATTGATTTGTCTAGTTGAATTTTAGATATCTGATTCCCATGGGGCTTTATATAGTTTTCATATAACATAGACTAAACATCTGTTCATCATTCTACAGATATGGTCATCATTGTATCTAAATTTCGGTAATAAGTTTGGCCTGACTAACCAAGAAAGAAATAGGAAAGACGCTTTAGGACAATATCAGAAATGCTATATGTACATCTAAACTCTCAAGTGTTGTAGTTTTGTTGGCATTGTCGTCATCTGATTCTAGAAAGGGACTATAGTGAGCTATAATATAAATTTTTCTTGTATGTCAAACAGGGATTGGCTTCAAGAGTGTGTTTCTCCTAACTTCTCAACCACACATATTCAGCAATGGCTACAGAGTCCGTTTCAATGAGCAGCCTTGTCCTGACTGTGATATTGCCTACATAGTCCCTGAATGGGTGGACGGGCGCCCTACTGCTTCTGACATAAGGCAAGTTTATGGTCACTCTCAATTTCCAGCAACAACCTTAATCTTGCCTTTGAAGCACGACAAGGTGGCCTCTGTAAAGAAGCAGCTGTCAAGCATCCACCCTGAACTGCTCTTGTTTCTCTCGAAGATCAGGAAGCTTACAGTGAAGGAAGCTGATGGTGATCACCTCAAGCCCAATTATCTCCATGCTATTTCTATCTCGAGTGAGAAGGACTTTGTTGCCAAGAAAAATATTGATGCCGAGTCCTTCACCCTACATCTTACTGCTTCTGAGGAAGAAGGTGAAGAAAGAGAATGCAGCTACTATATGTGGAGGCAGAGGTTTCCTGTGAGACAAGAAAATAGAGTGGAGAGGAGAATGGAGGTGGACGAGTGGTCCATAACCCTGGCGTTTCCATTTGGGCAACGTCTGAACAGAGGGATGATGGAGGCTGGAATTTATTCTTTCCTTCCAACTGAAATGGTGACCAATTTCCCATTTATAATTCAAGCAGATTTCATTCTACAATCTTCAAGGGAGAAAATTGTGCTGGATGATCGTTGGAATAAGGGAATGCTTTCCTGTGTGCCTACTGCATTTATGGCTGCTTTTACGTGTTTGGTGAAGAGTCAGGAAAGTGCTCCTTTATCCAGTATAGTCAGCTTTTTTAATTTTCTGCCCATCAATGATTCATCCTTCTGGGAGCTAAATGTTGTTCGTGAGTCAATCAAGCAGAAAGTTGTCCAAGAGAAAATTGTTCCATCGGAATCTTTCTCAACGCAGTTATTCTTCCACACACCTTCTGAAGTTGGTAGGATATCCTTCTGGAAGATACTGTTGAAGGCCAAGGAACAAGGTGTGCAATTTCACAATCTCTCATCACATGGTAAGTACATACTCAGCTCTTCATTTGACAAAGATGAGTACAATGACGTGCTCGCATTTTTGGGTGTGGATTATGTCGACCTTGAGTGGTATTCAAAGTGCATCAGAAGTTGCAACCTTGTGTTGGGGGTGGATAGTGGTCTTTATGTTGAACTCCTCGAGTTTATTGCTTTGAACTGGAGTTCTTGCTTTAAAAGCACAACCCTCAAGAATATCCCACTGCTAAAGTATGTTGACAAGGATGGTCGTTCATCTTTGCTGAGTGTAGAGCAAGTGACCAACAGCGGTGGCTCCACATTGTGCCGATCACAAGACTCTAGTTATGCTTCATGGCTGATTAAGTGGAGCAGTGAATTTAAATGCACAGGAGGAATGTATTTCATGCCAGAGGACATTCAGGTTTTGTGTTCAAGTAGTGATTTGCTGCTGAAATGGTTTAGAGACCACCTGAAAGCTCGAACACTCAGTGTATATACCTATGCTCAAGTGCTTTGTCAGAGTGCTGTATGCAGCGACCGCAGGCTGCTCTTGGCCTTTACTCATTTTCTATATCACTCTTTCAGCATGGGGTATTTGTCGCATTCTGAAGTTGAAAAGCTCTGTAATCAAATGCCACTGATAAATAACTATGGACAGATAGTTGGTCAGAGGAATGGTGTTCTTGTTCCTGCAAATGGAAGCAAATGGGTTCAACTCGTAAACTCAAACCCTTGGAATGATGAAGGCTATGTTGAACTCCACGAGGATTATTTGCACAGTGGCTATTTTGGTAGCCAATATTCTACGGAGAAGGAGCTTGTCAAGTTTTTAAGGAAGCATGTCGGTGCATCTGATATACCTGATATAACGCCTCCTAATGCAGCCCTTACCTGTGTGTTTGCTCCGTTGACTAAGGTAAATGCCCTCTGGCTGCTGCATTGGATTCGCAACCTTCGGTCAAAGGGCATCATGTTGCCAACAAACTTCTTGGAATCCATTAAGCAGGGTAGCTGGTTGAAGGTCTCGTTTAGTGGCTGTGTGGGGTATCGACCTCCGTCACAATCATTCCTTCACAGTTCATCATGGGGTAATCTGCTTCAGAGTGCATTGGTTATGATTGACATTCCTATAATCGATCAGCGCTTCTATGATTATAAGATAAGCAGCTATGAGGAGGAGTTGAAGACAATTGGAGTGATGTCTACCTATGGAGAAGCATGCAAATTCATTGGGGATCGCCTCATGTCCTTGGCAGGTACCTCATGTTTAACGAAAAATAATGTGATGGCGATGCTTGGTCTGATCAGATTTCTGAGGGAGAAGCTCCTTTCTCCTGACGAATTCATTGCCAGTATCAAGAAGGGAAATTGGATGGTGACTTCTCGAGGAGTCCGGTCCCCAGCTGGCTCTGTTCTGTATGGTGAGAGCTGGAAGGAAGCATCTCAGCTAAGCGACATTCCTTTCATTGATACGGAGTTCTATGGAAATGGTCTACTTGAGTACAAGACAGAGCTCCAGCTTCTTGATGTGCTTGTTGAATTTAACGACAATTATCAGATTGTCAAGGACCATTTCAAGTCTTCGAGTGACCTTGATTATCTGTCATCAGATGCGGTCATGCTGATGTTGAAATGCATAAAGCACTGTACTTTGTCAGGACAAATCGTTGCTGAAATTGTTGATGCTTTGAAAGCTGCTAAATGTATGAAAACAAACTATGGCTTCAGATATCCATCTCAATGTTTCCTCCATGACCCTATATGGGGGTGCATTCTACGTGTCTTTGATTGTTTTTGTTATATTGACGGCAACTTTTATGGAACTGATATCCTCCATTATAACGCTGAGCTGAGTCAGATTGGCGTGATGGTTGATCTTGATAACGCAGCGAAGGCATTCTTAAAGGTCTTTAAGGAGAAAACAACACGATCTTCCTTCACAAAGGAGGATTTGTTCTCATTTCTTGCTTGTTATAGAGAGCTCAGGAAGACAAGAGGGTTTGTGTTTCCTCTCGATTTCAGGAAGTGTATTACTGAAGAAAGATGGCTGCGTACTCGCCTTGCTGCTTACATGTCACCAAAAGACTGCATCCTGTTTGGTCAGGATTGGGAGCCTATTTCTAAGATCACAACTCTTCCATTCATTGATGATAGTGACAGGTTTTATGGAAAGGAAATCCACATGTACAAAGGCGAGCTGGCTAGTATGGGCGTCGTGACTGATATCAAGAACAGTGCGTTGTCTGTGCTCTCGTACGTTTACTTCCCTAGTGATGTGAATCAGATAGCTCCTGCTAGTGTCTTTGCCTTGTTAGACACCATTCGCCACGTTAACCTGGCCGAGAATGTCAGCCTTCCAGAGCCGTTCCTGAAAAAGGTTTCTGAGACGAGATGGTTGAAGACCACGTTTGGTTATGCTCCTCCAGACGAGTGTATCCTTTATGGTCCAAACTGGAAAGCTCTCTTTTTAGCAACGGACGGTCCATTCATAGATGAAGAGCATTATGGATCATCAATTGCTTCGTATGAAAAAGAGCTTCAAGCGATTGGAGTAACTACTGACATATCAGCTGGGGCTTCCTTGCTCGCCAGACACTTATCGCTTCTCTGTGATTCTGATTCGATTAAGAGAATTTATAGCTACTTAGAGATCTGTAACTGGGAGTCGGAGGGAGATGCTTCTGCTATGGTATGGATACCTGATGGGGCTGGTGGAAGTTATGATGGATCATGGGCTAGTCCTGCAGACTGTGTTCTTTACAACAAGAACAAGCTTTTCAGTTCGAGATTGATAGTGCTGGAGAAGTACTATGAGTCGAAACTGCTTACCTTTTTTGGAAGGGCTTTCGGAGTGAGGCCACAGCCTTCCCTGGACGACTACTGCCAGCTCTGGAAAGACTGGGAGAGTTCCAGGATCCAGCCTTTGTACAGTGAATGTTGCTCATTTTGGTCATATGCTGTTAAGCACGGGACTTCGAAGACCCTCTTGGATGGTGTGACGAGAGTTCCAGCTTCTTCTTTATCGGGTGAAATCCAGTTGATTGACAAGCGTGATGTTTTCATTCCAGACGATCTACTTCTGGTGGATCTTTTCTGCAAATCATCAGAACAGCCGCTGTTTGTGTGGACCCCGAAGCCAAATCATCTCGGCATCCCCAACTCAAAGCTCATCGAAACCTACACAAGGATAGGAGTACGAACCATCTCCAGCTCCGTGGTGAAAACTGAATCCATTGCCTCAGCAGTGGCCTCCCTCAATGTCAAGGAAACAAGCTTGGCTGATGCTTTCATCAGAAAGGGTTTGGCAATGCTTGTTCTTGGTTTCCTCGCTGACCCTGCACTCGAGATGAATCCCAAGAGCAGACGTGAGGCCATCCAGCGTCTCCTCAGCGTGCGTGCGCTCGAGACAGCCGAGCCTATTACTATGAGATATGGCCTAGTTTTGTCTTCAGGAGACACCCTGAATGTTGATGCCACCAGGATGATATACTGGGATCGGAACAACAACAAACTGTTCGTTCAGAAGCTGGAAAGGTCAAAGGGTCAGAAGAATGTTGCCGAATTTGCTACCAATTTTGCACAGGTCTTGTCCGAGGGACTGTTGTGGGAGAAAGAAGATCTCATTCCCAGATTGGCAGAGATGATCAAGTTTGGATTTCTCGTGGATTTCGATGTAGACGCCATCACCTACTACATGAAGTCGAAGAACTTGCAGATGTTTACTGAGGATGAGGCCTTCCTTGCTTCGGTTTACCCCTCGGATAGGTACAACTCTTGCTTTCAACCAGCTTTCTTGCTACTCTACCTTTTTATCAGTATGTTATTGCATAAATGCGTCTGATCATATTTGTCAAAGAGGGGGTGGTCATTAACTAATTAGTTCGATACTGGCCAAAGTCGTTATATATTGATTACGATCACGCCAACTAGTGTAGACTCGGATTGGGTTGAGATCTTGTTTACTGAATCGATCAATTTTTTAATTTTATTTTACCTGTCAACTTTGATGCAGATGCAATCTACAACATCAACTTGAAGGCTTGCAGATATCTTCTTAGGCCGGAATTACGCCTGATGCGGCATATATATGTTTCTAGTTGGTGATCAGTAGTTATTTATGTATGCATTTTAATTCCAAACTTATGTTTTATATATATGTATGGTTGTGTTTGTGCACATTACAGTTAGGGCATGAAGATGAAGTTATTTGTGTGCTTCTCCTGCTTTGCACTTGTATATATACTTGTGATATTTGCAGTGTACAAAGGTTTGAATCTTGCTTCTTGATTTTCAAGAACCAATGCAGCAGCTGCACATCGCAGTATGCTCACCTTCCTTGTGTGCTGAGGCGCTGATTGCCATCCTTTCAGCGTAATTGCACGAGGATCAGTTAGGAGTTTGTATAGAGTCGGATTTTTAGGTACTTGATTAAACAAGGACCGTAATAGTAAAGGAACTGATTGAAATTGCAAAAAGGTTGTATATAACTTATGAGTAAGGTTTTAAACTAGATTCCAAAATGACTATTGTCAAGACAATTTTAAGTAATTTATGGTCCAAAATTGAAAAAAAGTCCAAAATTCTCATCTACGAATATAGGGAATGAAAAAAACCTAACTTTGTCGAATGAAATGTTGTGCTAAAAAATTGGTTAAAATCGGTGAAATTTATTAAGGAATGAATTGATCGACGTACAAAAGTATCGAAGGACATTCAACGGTTATTTATAGTCCTCGTTTAAAAAATATGTCGAACCTCGGAGAGGACAAGCTAAATATGGGACCTCGGCAAATGATGTCGAGGGTACAAAGGAGGCTCGGTGACAGTAGCCGAGCATATATCGTTACCTCGTCGGATCCACACGAGCCTTTTGCATGACAGTAAGCCATGAAAAAACGTCAAAGAAACCAACTCCAATCGCAACAAAACGAGCAATTTCGTCTTTCGTTTTCGTTATAATTGCTACTCATAATTCACCTCAAACAACACCCAAATCAACAACAATCAAACAAAACACACAAATAACAACTAATTTTATCAATTTTAATTAGACCTGTCAAACGGGTCATTCGGTTTGGGTTCAGGTCGGGTCACTTCAGGTCTCGGGTAAAACGGGTTCTGGGTTTTTCGGGTTGACTAAAACCCGGGTTTGACCGAGTTTCGGGTCGATTTCGGGTTTGTCAATTTTTTCTTTTTTAAATTAAAAAAATCATAATTTGATAATTTTGCGATAAATTTTAATTAAAAATAAAAAATTTAATTATAAATCAACCGGGTCAATCACGTCACCAAGTCAATCGGGTAAATCGGGTCAAAATTACCGGGTCGATCGGGTCACCGAGTCGAAACCCAGATTGCCCGGAAAATTTTCGGGTTTTCGGGTTCGGGGTCGGAAAAAAATTCCGGGTCAAAATTTCCGGGTCTTGACCCAAAAAAATTCGGGCGGTCGGGTCAGGTTTTCGGGTCGGGTTATGTTTTGACATGTCTAATTTTAATTTTAATTCTAATTTCAAACCCTAAAACACACAATTTCTTCAAATAAAAGTCATTAAAATCAATTGTAAATGAAACTTCTTACCTTAAATTTGGTAGATCTGTTGAAAGCCCTCACAAATCTACTGCAATGAACAAGGTATGAGTGATTTCTCTTTGCCGTGTGTGGCTCGTCCAAGTGAAATGAGGTTGAATAGCGGTAATTTTCAATTCTTCTCTCGGACAGATTTGTAATTATTTTTTTAGAAGGCTAATTGGCATAGATATACCAAAAAAGAATCAAGTTTGCAAAAATAACAATAGGGTGCAGAATTTGCATATGGGTAGGAAAATGTTAGTTTTGCAAAAAAATTGGCCACTTGCTTACCCGGTAGCCGGTAGAATAGGAGGATGGTGTGGTGCAATGTGAGAGGGTGGGTGACATGTGTCGAAATGTGAGAGGGGAGGGGGTGAATTTTGATTGGTAAAAAAAAAAAAAAAAAGAGAGAAAAAGTTACTGCAATTGGGAAGAGAGAAGACTGACTAGGACATGCATTTAATGCAAAGGGGCATGTGACATCACAGACATTAAATGCAAGGGGAGCTTTTCACATGGTTTATTCCCGCCTAGGCAAAATGGAGGGAAATCATGTGGTGAAAAAAGACGAATTGCAGACAGAGATGGGTCATGGGTGGTCTCGACAGGTGGATATATATAAAAGAGAAAAACAAAGGATTGTCTACTGGCTATCATTAACGTGATGTTCGAAGAAGAAAACCCAGCAATTTAGTTACTAGCCAGCCAAAAGCAAATCTTAGTCACCAACAAAATATTTATTGACATACACAGGAATACATGTAGCAATTGCGTAAAATATATATTAAAGATCATGGGTAAGTATGATTTTCGTTTTCGATTTACAAATATGGATTCTATACGTCCTCTTCTTACCCCCAACCGATAATGAGAAGACTAGCTTATTCTCTTTCTTTCGCATGGGAGAAAAGAGTGGTCTTACTTACTATCGTGTGCAATGGTCAGTGGAAACATAGAGGAGAGCATGCCGTTTGGGTCCGTCAGGAATAAGATAATGGAGACAAGCAGGTACCCGTCTCGGGGAGAGTTCCTTCGTCGGAAGCGTCGGAGGACATAAGCAAGTGTGGCGTGGCAAAGTGGTGAAATCGATGTCTAGTGGGATAACTCTTCTTTTGCGTAGTCGAATGTAGTATTTTTTTAGTTTGCTTGTTAACTCACTGACACTTTGGGGGGTTTTTGTGGTTTTGAATGTACATAACTGTCCGTTTAGTTTGTCGACAATGCAAAGGACAAATGTTTGCGAATTTTTTAGTTACTAGCCAGTATATGATTTTTCCTTGCCAATAAAATTAAAGTCTATGCCAATAAGATAATAACCCCTGACATATCTTATCAATCCCAGAAACTTCCCATCCTAAGTATATCGACCATTAAACCCAAACGAAATGCGTCATATATAACACAGAATTCACAACAACCATATATCCATAGAACATATAAACAAGTATCCACAACATACCTTATCAGTCATCAAACACAAGTCATCCAAAAGGTGAAAACGATTAAACATTTAAGACCTAAACCAAACCCAACGAAGTACTAAAGTTCCTAACCAATAAAGCCCATAACAAGTTAAGTACAAAACAACATAAGTAGTGGATAAGAGCGCGGCAATACGTCACATTGCTTCCGATCATTACAATGCCCCCTAGCCCGTTGTCCTTCAACATTTTCCAATCTGCAGCAGTTAGGACCTCGTCCATTCCTTTAAGCAAGCCCATCTTGGAGAAGTGGTTCGACCTCCCTCTGAAATACTTTTCCGGAGAAAGTGCTAGTGTCGGCTACACAAATATCACACGATACGACACAGTTAACATCACCAACACAAAAAAGAGAGGCCTGAATCCGTCCGAGAAGTGATTACATTTAATACCTTCTTGCTCGATGGCGTCACACCGTTTTTTCCTTTTATTTTTCTCATATTGTCCTTAATCTGTCATACAAGTTTTCACATAATACCCATTTTAGCAATAATCCTTGCCAGTATATCCAAATTTCCTGCCAGTCAAAATAATTTTTATGCCACTACATATAACATTACACTCATGACACAAATACACAAATGCCACGAATACACAAGTTCACATATTCATAAGTCCCACAAATACACATGTTCATATAAACTCAAAATGGTAACTGAAACAAGTAACGAATGACACAAACAACACAACTACACAATAATGTCAACTATCATAAACTTTTGTAATACACAAATGACAACCCTACATTACTCTCAAATGACATCAAATTCATCCAGTGTAACATCAATGATTTCAATCACAACATACTTCAACACATAGAAACAAACTTACAACAATGTACAAGTATCACCCATTGCTAGCATTATATTTTCAAGGCAACTAGTTACCAAACACCTCCGATCTCAAAATCCACCAAAAGTTCTCATTTTCCAAACTCATATACACCCATTTTGTATACCATTCACCTCCCCTTTTACCATATCCAACATCATTCAAAACTCATCTCTCCCATACTTTCCCAATTCGAAGCCAACACAGAAATTACTAAACCTAGCCATTCAACCATTTCCCCAATCCAAACAAACGACTCTGCTCGCCCTTAACAATTTTTCGAAATCCATTTTTCATTCGTTCATGGGGGTTTTCATTTCGTTTCTCCCCTATTTGGACCTTTAATTTCATCATCAACTAAGCATCAGTGGCTAATCCCCACCCTATCCCCAAACCGCCCACCACCCATAAGGTTAGGGTTTGTATATTCAAACATTTTCAACCCCATTTACCCCATTCTTCCCAAGGACCCCAAATAGAAATTCCATAAATTGAAACCCCAAAATGCCATAAAAGGAGGTAGAATAGAGATAGAGAATGGGAGATAACCTCTCTTCAACGGCGGTTTGGGCATCAGTTGTCATCCCTCTTCAATGGTGGTTCGTCCCTCCCTTCAATGGTGGTCTCTCTCTCTCTCTCTCTCTCTCTCTCTCTCTCTCTCTCTCTCTCTCTCTCTCTCTCTGTGCGAGGCGCTCACCATCTCCCCCCTCGAAGCTTTGTCAATGGCAGTCTTCTTCTCCCTCTCCAACGAACGCCTTTTGAACTCTAGGGTTTATACTTGATGTGATGTCCACTTTTTAAATGTAATAATACAGTTAACCCGAAAATGTGGGTTGGAGCAACCGGCTATTTGTGCAAATATTTGGACCTCTTTGTCACTTTTGCAAATTGGGTTGGGAGAGTGTTATTTTTGCAAGAGGCCCAATTTTTTGGTATACTCACTGCAATATTCTCTTTTTAGAATGGGAAGGACTTGTGTGCAATTTTGTAAAAATAGTCCTGCCAATAGCCTTTTTCCCATCTTGCCTGAAGCCCTTGTGATAACGTATTAGCGAAATTGCAAATATTAATTTTTATAGAGGAAATTTGGTAAAATAGACCTTTAAGAAAACTTCATTAGGTAGTTAGACCCCAACAAAAAAGAATTAGTCGCGTTGTACCACGTAGGAAAAAAAAAGGTTGTTGTACCCCACCCCTGCCCCTGGATCGCTCTCCACTATCTTGCTCCCTCGTTCTCCTCCATCCGTCTCTCATTCTCTCTCTCTCTCTCTCTCTCTCTCTCTCTCTCTCTCTCTCACTCTCTGATATCCCTCTCTCCGTTCTTACCATGCTCGCCTCACCGGGTCCGAATCTTCTATCCCCGACCCTGTCCCCCTCTCATGTCCCCTCTCACAAAACCTCTCCATTTTTTAATTTTTTAATCTAATTTTTTATTTGTATTTTCTTTTTGGGCAAGGCTTGTGAGGGGGTGGTGGTTGGGGGATAGGAGGGGGGGACATATTTGAGGACAGGTGATTTGGAGCCCGCCTCACCCTCTTCATTCTCCTCATGCTCCCATGGCGCCTTGCTCTCTCTTTTCCGACCTGAGACCTCTCATCCGTTCCAGTCTGTCCCCTCTCCGACTAGATTTTGGGGATATCCACAATTTGTATGTGATGTAGGAGGAAATCGAGTTTAAAATATAAAATATAAATCAAACCAGATTCGTGCTCACGCAAATGATTACAAGACCTCCTCCTGATGTAGCAGCGGGAAGTTAGGATCGATCCTCGAGGAAGCGTGGCAGCGGATCCTAGGCAGCGGATAAATCTCACTCGATTTCGACCTCAAAAGACCAACTCGATATCGACTGGTGGTAGTCGATATCGACCTAATCAAGTCGATTTTGGGCAACTTGCAGAAGGTAGTCGATTTCGGCCTGGGGCACTCGATATCGACTGGATGTCCTCGATATTTACTTGTTCTTCCTCGAAATCGACCAAACCTGCAGAGACACAAACGAGCAGCGATCTTTCTGGATCAAAAGTCAGAAGTCGATATCGACCTGTAGGAGGTCAATATCGAGTAGAATGCAGTAACGTAAATAAAAGACAAAAGCTTGTAAATTTCGGAACAAACTCTATGTAAAAGAAAACTTCCAAGATCGGGGTTTGCAACAACGATAACCAAACATGCATAAGACAAGATAAATAACGATAATCATGCAAATCGCATCGAAGGATCAAGCTTTCGCCTTTTCCAACAATTAGACAACTCTTTCAAGAAATCCTAATTGTATCTACCAATTTTTTGTTTATAATCCAAGTTGTTAACATTGATCTCTATTGAATAGGTAATAAACACATAAAAGGTAGTAGATGCTCAAAACATAATAAAGGTCGGATCTTTTACCTCAAACATGCATGGCTATCGTCGGGCTCACCCCAACCCTAGAAGTGGGTGGACTACTCGCTCTTCATTGCAATCGCAGACATTGTTGATTGAAAAGAAACTACTTGCATTAAACAAAACTGAAGAAAGTACAAACCAAACAAAGTCAGATCACTTTCGCTCCCCTTGCTCCACTCGACCTCTCTCTCTCTTTCTCTACTCTCTACTTACTTCTCTCCTTCTGAAATTGAATGAATAAAAACTAGCCCAATTGGCTTTATTTATAGGCTTCCAATCCTTGCTAATCAAGGAAGGAAACTCTATCTATATCTATATCTATCTATCTAATAACATAAGATAAAAACTTGGAAATAAATCAACTAGGACTATATCTATTGTAGGTAAATATCTTCTCTTGACTTGATAGATCTTGATATAATTTGCTCTTGTGGATATCACCATTGGATTCGGGATAGAAACTTAATAAGAACTCGGACTAGCTCGATTTCGGCCGTTGTGGTCCAGTCAATATCGACTACAGTCACTCGATATCGACCTGACATGGCATTTTTCCGTCTCTTCTTCCCTTGACTCGATCTTGGCTCCCTTGGTGAAAATCAACTGATTTGTACTCAATATCGACTTGAGGTAGTCGATATCGACTTACACCTTCTTGCTCTCAGCTTCTCGGGTCGACTTCTGGGTATTGACTCGATATGGCCCACTCGATATTGACTAAGACGTGTCGATATCGGCCTCTCCTTTTCTTCCTTGGCCGATTTTTGGCTTTTTGGGTGGAAATCGAGTGGATTACTCGATATCGACTAAAGGTGCTCGATATCGACTTGTGATTTTCGACTCGATTTTCTTGCTTTCGGCTCGATTTATCCTGGTTCCGCTACTCCTTGACCTTGGACTCTCTGCAGTTGACTTCGAGCTTCCCCCCCTTTCTCTGAACTGTTGTAAATTGCATCGATTTCTGCGAAATTAAACAGAAACTGGTGTAGATTTCATAATTTGGCAAATAAACATAAACTATATAGATTATGTACCATTCTAGCCCAAATGTATGAAATGCATGCAGAAATCGATATTAAAGTAAGTATAAAACATGGCACAAAACATGGACATCAGTATGTCAAATCTTCTTTTTCTTTGCTTGCACTTCCTACGATCTGGATCTTAGTGTCTGATCTCTTAATTGTGTGGCATTGACCTAATTTGTTGCTTTATAAGGTGTTTTTGGACTGATTTTTTCAAATTAGGGTTACTGTGTTTTGAATTTTGTAGATTTTAGGGGATGGAGAACAGTGAAGGTAAACCCTCGATGCAAGGTGAGTCTATATATAACCTTTCTTATTGAAGCTTTACCTGTTAGAGATTGTCTCGTTTTTGCTAGGGATTGGGCCATTGGGGTATTCATCAGTTTTCTTTCATCAAACTTAGTGGAAATTGAAATTTTGAAGTTGCACTCTTTGTTGTGATTTTGATGCAAAACTTAGACCTGCTCTATTAATTAGAATGGGCGTTATTTGTTTGTAGATTTGATAATCGCATCAACAATTCTAGAGCTAGGTTGTTTTGTGTTGAGCTAATCTCAATTCTATATATTGTGAATGTTGTATCCTTGGATTATCTTACCTGGTGGGTGATGACAGTTAGGTTAACAACGAGTTCTTTTGATTATTTGTCCAGGGAAAAGAAGAAGGTAGAAGAGAGGACTTCTCAAAAGGCTAATGAGGCCATTACGAAATGCTTGGGAGAGTTTGTTCATATCTAGAGTGCCAGTGCTACTACTGCAGATATCGAAACCTATATTTCAGTGTAATTTTGTTCCCCTTTACGTTCTTCAAGATAATCTTGAGGTGCAGAGTCCTTCAATTTGTGATGTCATTGAACATGATGAAAAATTATGCATTAAGTTTGAAAGACTTGTTAGTTGGATACTTCTATGGTTTTGTCTTTCATCGGAACTTGTTCGGTTGTTCCTATTATTAATATTGTTCACGAATGAATTGAATGTTGGCCTTGCAGCATTCATAGACAATGTGCCATCATCATGTTTGACATTACTGCTCGTTTGACATACAAAAACGTCCCAATACGGCACCGTGATCTTTGTAGGTATTTTTGCTCTCTTCGACTTAACTCACAAAACTATATTGTTGTGCTTATTGGCCCGTCTAATAATTGCCTGGTTTTTTGGGTCTCTGAGAAGATTCCTGTTGTGTTGTACGTGTGGGAACAAAGTTGATGTGAAGAACAGACAAGCAAAGGCAAAGTAGGTGTCCTTCCACATAAAGAAAATTTTGCAGTACTATGAGATATCTGCTAAGAGTAACTATGACTTTGAGATATCCGGTTTGGCTCGTCACTTGGCTGGTTTGTCCACCGGTATGGCCATTGGCATCGTTGGTGATGTTGGTGTCAGGTAATCGCATCTAATCTTTGTTGTTTCTTCAGTGTTGTGAAAGATGCGTTTGATTTGGTTTCATGAGTGAAGCTCGCTTGGATATGTTGAGATTTGATTCTTTGTCAAGTGTTTGTTAGACTCAATTATTAGTTTTTGCTTGTACATTCAGAATTGATGTGTTTATAGATCTCTTTGCCTTTGATCAGATTATAGTGCAATGATTCTTTTGAGATTTAAGCTTAGTTAACTATGAAGCTTCCAAGTTCAACATGTTTTTAACTAGGTGATCTATCCCTTTGTTTATTACTTAGTGTGATGCTTGCCTAGGTGCCTATGTGCTCTTGTCCAGGAAAAAAAATGACAGCTCTCAATCTTGACTTGATTCTCTTGGTAAGTATTTGTGTAGTTTTATAACTACACTCAGAGATGCATTATAAGTTGCTTTTAGTTCCAAGGAGAATTTGTTGATCTCACATTCTCTTACAATATCTACATTCTACTGTTTAGATTCTTCTTGTTTCTAACATGAATCTTTTCTTTTCTTCTTCCCCTTCCACCCTCCAGTTGGATTGAATAATGGTTTTACTGCCAAATGAAGTGCCATCTCTGAGTGTAGTTACAAAACTACCTTTTGTTGATCCGACGTTCTCTCTCTTTCTTTGAGGCTATATTTCTGTTAGCTCCCTTTTGCTGTCTACAGTAGTGTCTATAGTAGTGTGCTATCACTTTCATGACACTGAAATCTTCAATGGCACAGTGAAGTTATTTGAGTCCTTTTGTAACTTTATTCAACTTGCTTATTACTTGTCATGTTTCCTGTCACATTTGTGTTTCTAGCTTTATTCATGGACACTAGTAGTTTGAAATCAACTTGTTTATTACTTGTATTTGCTAACTAAACCCGTTCACTTGTTTTATTATTGCTAACTTAAAGCCTATTAGCTCAAATTGGTAGAGCGTTGTGCTCAAGCACATAGATGTGGGTTCAAATCCCGCATAGGCTATTTTTTAACCCTTCACCTATTTTCGCGACAAAATTTGTCTTTTCGCGATGAAAGTTTTAGTGGCCAGTAAAATAGAAACAATTTGTTGTCATCATTAACTCCTGAACTTTTGATTTTAAGAGATCGTATTGCCTTTTTTTGGTGACACTGTTTTGATTCCACATTTCATACTTCAATGTCACCAATTTTATAAAAATATCATCACAAATGATTGAGATCAATTAATTGCACTTACAAATGTGTCATCAATGAATAAAAGTCGTCAATAAAATTGTCATCAATGAAGTGTAATTACGTATTAAGCTCATATGTCATCAATTGTATAAAAATATCATCAACAAAGAATGTCATCACAAGTGTGTCATCACTCATCAGTGAATAAAAATAGAATCAATGAAAAGATATCGATATACAATTTACTAAATTACAAAAGTGACATCAAGCGATTTGATTAAAAAAGTGGCATCGAATAATTACATTCGAGTTACTTTAAAAAAGTGGCATTAAAAAATTGTCATCCAATCATTTCATTAGGAAAGTGGCATTAAAGTGAAAATAAAATATAATAAAATTTTGGCATCAAAACGGTAAAATATGACATCACTAAAAAAATTCCAAATGAGTTGGTTATCATTGACCGGTCAATGGTCAAACAGTTGACCATTAACCACTATTTGGATGAGGTCTACCAAAGCTAATTAAATTCGTTTGGGGTCTAAGTACCCAATTAAACATTCAAAAAAGGTCTATGTACCAAAATCACCCATTTTTATATTCTTTTTTTTTTATAATTACTATTATATATACTTATTACTTTTAAGTATAAAATTATATAAAAAAAAATTATATTGTTTTTATTATTTAAAAATATATATAACAGTATTTTTATTAATGGAGAGTAATTTTTCTCTAGCAAGCTTAAACAAGAAAATTGTTCAAACAATTTAGTCAAATAAAAAGTGAATCCAACCCTCGACAAAGAGAAACGGGAAATACGGAAAGATACCCATGACTTGATGAGTATTGATCAAAGCTCCAACGAACCATAGAAGAAAACTAGAAGAGAATCGAATAGCCTTTGTGATGAGAGATCAGAGATGTGAAGATCAAAGTGTTCTACGTTGATAAGAGCACTTTTATCGGACCTTTACTGTACAAGGATACTAGGCATTTTATTGTTAAAAAATGGGAACAGTGGAAGAAGGGGTACTAGGGCGATACGCTTTGAGTATCGATGTTAGGGGTCATCACGTGTGAAAAGTAACACTAACCACAAAGACAAGCGGAAAGTCAGAGAGAGAAACTCTCAAGGAGGGAAACCCCATCCTGGTCCTCCCCTTGTGCTGTCGGCTCTTTCCCATAGAACCAACATGGTTTCCGGCGGCCCTTACCTCCCTTGGTGACTGGCGGCCCCATAGACCCATATCTCATCCTTCTGGATTATCGTTTCCCTCATTGTCGCACATAAACCAGAAAAGCAACGCCTAAAAAAAACCGTCCTCCGTTCGATATTCTGCTAGTGCTGAAAGGAAAACCAGATTCGCGCCGCCTCAGGCGGTGATCGGAGACTGATCTTCCCCATCGACGTCTCTCCCACTACCCTCCATCTTCCTCTTCCCGCATATTGCCCCAAACACTGTGCTCCAACCTCCCATCCACCCCATTCTCCAAACCTGCAACTGTTCTCTTGTGCATTTTGTTTTCGGATCCAGAGCTCGCCGAAGCTTATCTGGAGACGCCACCACCTTCTTTTGCCTTCCTATTGCTGTATCTATCAGATCCCTAAGGTTACACGCAAGATCTGGTTCCCCATCTGACAAAAGCCCCTTCTTTGGTTCCTCGCCTGAATGGGTATGTCTTCCGTTGACCTGAACCTCTCTCTTTCGCTTCCCTTCGTTGTTTCACAGATCACGTACGTTGCCTAAAAGCCCCTCAAAAGTCCAGGTTCCGCCCTCCACTCTCCTTCTTCCCCCTTCCCCTTCCCTTGATCTGATTGATCTGTTTGTCGGTTTGAGAGTCGGACTCGTGCACCGAGCTCTTGTCCCTAACCTGTTTGTCCCCTTCCTTCTACTGATCTATTGAAAAGGGCTAGCTTCTATTTCACCCCTTCTCTAAGGTTTCTGGTTGTTTTCGGCCTCCCAGTTGTTTTGAGAGTCTTCTTGTGTTCTTCCTCCCCTCTCAGCCCTCTACATGGTTTCTTTTTCCTGTTCCCGGCCTTTCTCCGGTGACGTCCATCGTTTCCATTTTGAGAGTCGATCGTAGCACAAGTCGTTGAAGGGTGTTTCATATTAGCCCCTCCACCCATCGTTTGTTGTCCCAAGCATACTGTTCTGAGTGTCGTCCTTTGCTCCTAGCTGCTATTTTCTCTACTTGTTCCTCGTTAAAGGTGCAGTTTTGAGAGTCGTCGGCGTCCTCGACCCCTCCTGATCTCCTTAGGAGGCACTCCCCTTCCCACTTCCCTTTTCCGTTCATTGTCTGTGTAAGTTGTTAGTGCTAATTGCAGCTCTCTTGAACAACCTTTAATTCGTCTCCATCCTTCCCAATTTGTGTGTTTGAATAACCATTTGATCGAGTAAGGATCTTACTATCTAAGCTTGAGCTCGATTTGCTACATCTCTACTGATCGACTCTGGTGATCCTCATTCCTAGCGGGGAGCTACATTACATCTTGGCTCCCCGTCAGGCCATCGTATAAGTGTGAAGACAAGGTGCCACATGATTGCCCTCCAGCCCTGCTACTACAAAGTCTGCTGATGGTATTAGCTTATACGTTAATTATGATCAGCCTCTACCACGTCCAAGTTCTCACCACGCCGCCCCTTGCCGCACCGGCAACTTATTGCCTTGAATGGTCGTATTAGATGATATCTAGGCCTATGGTATTAGCTTAAGATTTAATTATTTCGGTTATGATTTTGGATGTCACATGGTGTTCTTGCAAGCCTTGCATGCATCTTTGCTTTGTAGTTGGTTACATTTTGGTTATGGAGTACGTTGGTTGGTGGTTAGGAGTAGTTCATAGTTTGTGTCATCTTTAGGATAACTGCTATGTAATTTGGATGGTGGTTATACGGGGCTTGCACGCCTCGGTTTAGTGCTTCTGTCCTTACTCCGGGGTTTACAACCCTTGGGTAGGACTTATTGTACGGTCCCCCTAGTTTATGTCTCCGACTAAGCTAGAGGTGCTCTTCCCCTCCCCCTCTTAGTCCTCTCTTATGTAAAAATTATATTAAATTAATACAATTTACCTTTAAAATAAAAAAAAAAGTAACATTGACCACAAATTGCAAAGGGGGATGGCAAGGACACATGTCGCGAGCAGAAGCATCCGCAGGAGGGACGGCCAGATCTGCGCCATCTGTGGGATGCGGACGGTGGAGATGGGTTGCTGGAAAAAGGTATTTTCACCCATTAAAATCAATTTTCCGGAAAAAAAAATTACCATAATACTATATTTATTTTTACCTACATTTTGACTTCAACTTTGAATATATTTGACTATATTTAAAAAAACAATTCTCTTTGATTATAAATATGAAAAATATTATAAGAAAAATTGAATTATAATTATGGAATAATTTAAAATAATAAATAAAATAAATAATTAAAAATATATCTCTTTCATTATAAATATGCAAAATATTATCCGAAAAATTGAATTATAATTATAGAAGAATTTGAAATAATAAATAATGTAAGAAATGAAATACATAATAATAAATGAATATAATTATATAATCGAGAATGGAAATAATTGTTGGGGAATGGTATATTTGTAAATTTAGTAGGTATGAAAAGATGAGTTTTGGGATACTAGAGATGTTATTGATAAAGTGAGAAAAATGAGAATGGGATGTTAGGATGATGTGGCAGAGAGAGAGAAGAATAAAATATTAGTATTTCTAGTATCCCTTGATAAACATGGCCTAATATGAAAAAATAAACCTTAGTATATAAGTTAGTGGCATGGGCTTAATTTTTGGATGGAATCTCACTCGACTTATGTGCTAGTATCATGGGTTGACACACATGAAACCCGTGCGGCGCCCCTGTCCCCGAGGGCAAGGCCGGACCTGAGTTTTTTATGGTTTGAGGCAAATTTTGAAATTGGGCCCCCACTACTATATAGTATGTATATACATAAGCTATGGTAGGATAAATGGTTTTTGAAATAGTTTTCTAATATCAAAAACCATTTAAATGAAAGTTAAAATTTAAAAAAAAATCAACTAGGCCTCGTCTAACCAATTGGGGGTTGTCAAATAAAAAAATTCAAACGCAAAAAAAAAAACACAGGAATTTAAATTAAAAAATCAACAAAAGTTAAAATTATTGGGGGAAAAGTTAAATAAAAAAATAAAACGAAAATTACTGGGGCAATTTTTTTTTAAAAAAAACACAGGAATTTAAATTAAAAAAAATCAACAGAAGTTAAAATTATTGGGGGAAAAGTTAAATAAAAAAATCAAACGTGAATTACTGGGACGAAATGTTTTTTAGAAAAATTCAAACGCAAAAAATCAACGAAAGTAATTACTGGGGAAAAGTTAAAAAACGTAGAAAAATAAAACAAAGGAAGTTAAAATTACTGGGGGAAAGTTTAAATAAAATTACTGGGGGAAAGTTTAAAAAAACGTAGAAAAATAAAACATAGGGAGTGTCGATCCCTAGACTTAATGGTCAAATAAGAAACTCACCTGCTTCCTTAACCAATTGGGATACTATACTTTCATGTAATATTAGAGATCATCTAATACTAATATAACAAAAACTAATTTTATGGGCCCCTTATGCAAATTGGGTATGAGGTGACGGTTTGTTGTGCCTCGCCTCATGTCCGGCCCTGCCCGAGGGGCCAGCCTTATGCGACCGGCGCAAATGGTTTCGCCCTGCTTTAGGCCTACCAGGAGAGCAACTTCAGCCCCCAACCAATTGGGCTGAGGCGAACTACATTCTCGCCCCCATAAACCTCCGGAAGAAGTACTGGGTGGCTTTGGAGGTATGTCTCCACGAGTGGACGGTTATATTGTACGATTTCGATATCCATAGGGAAAGACATTAATCTCCTCAAGGGCTTGTGATTTGTACGATGTTAGCTGATCACCTTTAGATAAAACAATGTTAGCTTATCAAAACAAATTTGACAAACAACCAGCTTAAAGCTTAGTGATTTGAACGATTGAACATGGTAGGAAATAACCTATTAGCTCAATTGGTAGAGCATTGTGTATGCACACAAGGATGTGAGTTCGACTCTAACATAGGCTAATGCGGAGTATGTGTTTATATCTCTCTGGACTTATATGATTGAACATGGTAGGAAATATATACATTAGTGGCAGGACAAATTCGTGAACATGGTAAGACAAATTCATAAATCTCTCCAGATTTGTACAATTATGAACCTGGTAAGAAATATATACACTAGTGGTAGGATGAATTTGTGAATCTGGTAGGGATAAATTTATGAATATATGGTAGGATAAATTGGTGAATCTGGTAGGATAAATTGGTGAGGATGGAACAACTCGCAGTAAGCATGAATGTGAATATAACAATCTGTATCACATTAGTCCTGAAAAACAGATAGATATGCGACATACTGACTTGGTAGTTTGATAGGCTAAAAACATACACCCACAAGTGTATGGGGTTCAGCTGTAGTAATCAAGTGTCGTATCCACAAGGACCGGAGGAGTATCGACGATAATTTCGAGCTAGTTCGACCAAGTTCAAAAGTAACAAGCAGATTTGAGAGTTTATCTTTAAAGTACCAACGAAAATAGATCAAGTGTAGAGAAATATATATGGGGAAGGCGTTTTAGGACAAGGGATTACCAACAATGCATCATCGATAGACCAAAAATATTTTCTTGCTTGAATGATATCTAATTCAAATGTGAAAGTAGATCGTCCAAGGTAATCGCAAAGCTCCTCTCGGAATCAAAGCGAATGTGTCTAAATTGGTTAATGGTCACCTCTCGGTCTCAACCAACCAATTCAGACCCTTTGCGTGCTTAGAATTCTAGGTAATAATCGTGCAAACATAACCATCTCGGTGTCAATCTATACAATTATCACCTAAAATATCTATGACGATCTAGAGATCCACAAGAAGTTCAATTTCTCTTTTGATCAACTAAACTTCAGCCATAATCCTATGGTTCCAATAGCCTCTCGACCTAAATTCACCATCTAGGTTCCAATTCGGGGTCTTAGTCTCTCGATTTCAAACCCCAAAATCAGTTCTAATCGACTCTCGTCAACTAGGGCTGGCGCGATAGGATTAAATCACCAAATAGAATCGAATATCATTCAAACAATACTAAGAACGAGTCTATTTCCGCATCGCCGGGATCACCCCGACCCTAGAACAAGAGATCTATCCACTCATGGAAAAGTACATGCTTGATTCAATCAAATTCGACAAGACAAACATAGAACAACGGAGATGGAAACGGAATTACCAGAATTTGATTAATCGACCAAGTTTTTCTTCCCCAAAAATCTCTAGTCTCCAAAGCTTCAAAAAGCTCTCTCCAGCCCCCTTGGAATGTCTGAGTTCTGGCCTCCAAAAACCGATCTCCCCTCCTAACCTTTCGAATCCCCCCTTTTGTTTAGAAAAGAAAACGAATTTAATTCGGAACACAGGAAACACTCGGCCGAGTGGTTTTTGCACTCGATCGAGTGGACTCTAAAAAGCTATATGTGAAGCACTCGACCAGAGTGAGTCTCGAGTGGTTTCTGCACTCGGTCGAGTGCCTTCTGACTTGTTCATCTTGACTTCACTCTGGCACCACTCGGCCGAGTGGTTTCTGGAGCTTAACTTTGCCGAGCTTGCTTCGATTCTTTTGGCACGTTTCCTTGACCCCGTGCCTCCTAGATCGTCTTTGATGACTAATTAGTTTACTAAAGATCATTGAACCACCCCTTTCTTCTTAAGCTCTTGAATCAGCTCCAAAACCGCTCCATAACACCTGAAATCACAATAAATTAGCGGTAGACACCGATTCCTCGAAATGGAACACTAAGAGCTAAGAAATAGGCAAATACTCGAGTAAAACGCCCTAAAATCTAACCAATAGTGTCCTATAAACATGACTAAATAGACGCTATCATAGTTGGTATTGTTGACGTGGAGAGAAAAAACCTTGTAATGAATAACAAAGGGTTAGATATGATCCCTAGTATAGCCTGTGGTGATGATCTGATGATGCAACCACTGCACCCAAGAAATTCAGATGATACTATATCGCAATAGGTAAAACATATGTATGTGTCTTTCACATCTATTTTATTTGATATATTTTGTATGTTTCCTTGAAGTTCCATAATATTTTGTACTTTTATTTTCTTCGAGAGGCATTCCATAATATTTTGTACTTTTATTTTCCAATCCAACTTTGGCATTTCAAACTAACAAGGCACATGTTTGATCAACAAATCAATCCTAAATGCAAACAGGTTAAACAGATGCAATCATATCCTCCCAAAATGATCAAGTCTATCCTACCAACTGAAAAAACCTATCCACCCCAAAATTAGTATCCCTATCCTACCAGCATAAAAAACATATCATGCCAACTGACCATAACTATCCTACCAAATTAACCCCCTCGGGACAGATTCAAATGACGTGTCAGTTTCTTTAAAGGAGATAGATTGGGATGACAGAGGAGAAATGAAGGGCACGAATTGTCTAGCATTAGGAGGTCTAGGCATTAGCCTATGTGAGAATCGAACTCACATATTTGTGTGCAAACACAACACTCTACCAATTTATACTCTCTCCTTTTGATCAATTACAGAACGTGCAAATTAAGATTACAAATTTATACTCTCTCTTTTTGATCAATTGCAGAACGTGCAAATTAAGATAACAAATTTATACTTTTTTTTTTATCAATTGCAGAACTTGCAAATTAAGATTAAAAATTCAAGTGCTATTTTTGTTTCCTGCAAAATTATCACTTCTTGATGCCTCGATGATCATAAGGACCCATTGAAAATAGTGTATGACAAATTTATGAATATCTCTGAACTTATAAAATTCATGACACTGTGGCCAAAATATGACATCCATTACAAGTCTTCCTGCGTGTTGGGAGGCCCGGTTAGAAGTATTTCCCCTGGGGTGGGAGACGAGAGGTCGTCAGACCCTTCAGAGTCTTTCAACTGATGTTCACGGAAGGGTGTGGAAGGGCCTGTCGTTTTCATCCGTAAGGTGACGTGCAGTGCGATTGGCCAAGCTCGTGCACCAGATTCAGTGTTGTAGAACTTGTAGGCTTCTAGGTCATCGTCGTCCCGGACCCGAATCGAAGTGGCCCGCCCCATCGAATGAGGGAGGCAGGTGAGTTCAATGTCGTACAAGACCATGTCCACATCGAATTTGGAAACTATCTTCTCCTTCAGTTGTTTGTAGCAAATATTATGTGGCACTACCATAGCTGTAGTACGTGACTCTCCCTTGAACACCAAGCTCCCACTCCCGGGAGCCCACCAACCGCCGAACACGACATTGATACATACCCTATCACCTGAGGTACGCCACGGGAAAAGAGTATCTGCCTGGGGGGTAGTTCTGATATAGTAAAGGGGAACAACTACAAAGGAAAGGTACAAGATGACTTATCCATCGCTGTCATTGCCACCAACAAACTTCTTGCACTTTTCCGGGAATGGCAAGACAGTTGAACACTATTGGCAGGCCACAGTTGTACTGTTGGTAATATGGGTACTGTATCGTTTCCTCGGATGCATGTGTGACTTTTCCCTCGTCCTTTCCGCTTCTCTCATGCTATGCCTCACTTTTTTGCATAACATATTGTGGTGTTTCAGATCCTCCTCTCAAGCTTATATATGTGCTTGGAGAACACCCATTAATACAATGATTGCAAATTCCCCTCATAAATGCTTCCCCTTCCCCCAATGAAGAACCCCGTTTTGGCGCCAAAATTACACTGACAGCGCGCCAAAACAGCTACCGTCAATCCCGTCCTTGTTATCTCCAAAATCGTCAAGTATGGTAGGCCATGTTTAGCCTATTGGTAAGACAAATGTATCATATTGGTAAGACAAATGCTCCCCTCTTTCCCCCAATGAAGAACCATGTTTTGGCGCCAAAATTACACTAACAGCCCGCCTACGGTCAATCCCCTCCATATTATCTCCAAAATCTCCGGGTATGGTAAGACATGTTTGGCCTATTGGTAAGACAAATGTCTTCAGTAAGCCAAAAAGTGTCCAGTTTTCAGAAATGAAGGGGATGTTTTTGCCATTACCTTTCTACCTGTCTCCTATGCTACCTCTCTTTGTGCTGAGCATTTAATTAGGAATGACACCCGACCATCAATCAAGCTTCTATAAGTGTTTATTGATACACTTAATTCCAATCATTTTATTTTCCCATCGTAAATGCCCCTTTTTCCCTATTTTCTTGGCGCCACTTCCCCAATTCCTCTGACATGTACATTTCCTCCCCCTCCAAATCTCTCTCTTCCAGAGGTGGTGTTACATTGCCGTCCCTCCTCTTCACCTGCAACTTCTTCATTCGGTTGCATTTTTTTGCAAAACTATACTACATTCTACCTTTAGTCAGTTTCTATGCACTAGTCTAGGTTTGTAAAGATTTTTTTTTTCTACTTTTGCAAATTGGCCTAAAAATAAATACTCTCCGTCCAAAAATACATTGCTTTTTAGTATTTTGCACAAGTTTTAATAAAACACCTTACTTTTAAAAAAACATCATTATTGCACTACCTTTTTCATAAATTTTATTATTTTTTAACACCCACTACACATTTTAACCAATAAAATTATTTTAAAAATTGAACAACACACAAACCAATACAAATCATTACAACTTTTTACCTAGAAAACCTAAAAAACCATCTATTGTTGGACAAAAATTTACATCTAAAAGTCCAGGTATGGTTGGACGGAGGTAGTAATAAAGAACACCCGGTAACTTCCTTGGTACCCTTTCTCTGGCAATACAACCTTCTAGAAAAAGTGAAAAACCATTGATGCTGCAGAGTGCAGAAGTTGTAAGTTGATGGAGGGAGTCCGATTATCGCCACAGGACTCGCATATCCCGTCATTCCCAGTGCATGTTCTCTTCTTTATCTAGCTTTTGGCTCAGATTACCCAAAGAACACTGCTTGCTTAACTGCCCTCAAATTTACGCATTCTTCCGAGTTCAAACCAAGCAAAAAAGGTGAGACCTTTTTTTCTCTAAATACCTTTTTTGGGTTCTAATTTTAGGTTTCGGATTGTTTGTATCTAAACAACGTATCAAATGGACCATCCGTTACGGTGGGTATGTTATCGGCGCTGAACCTCGAAGCTAACTGTAATAGCTCTTTCTTGAATCTCACCTGTCAATGAAAAGTGTCTTCCTTTTTGTTTTTGTGTTTTTGTAGGTCTAGGTTGAATTCGAACTTCAGTTTTGGGTTTGTGCAAAAATAGTTCTGTAGATTCTATTTTCAATCTTCGCGCTCTGGGGTTAGGGTTGATATGAACCTGGACTTTGTCTGTCATGGAAACTTAGTGCATTTCTTTAGTTGAATTAGTTTGACTTTCATTCGGATTGTGATACTTCCATAGCATGATAACACGCACTTAGGCCCGGTTTGGTATGTTTCAGATAGCAAATGGTGATCAAGAATCGAAATGGAATGAGAGATGATTGAAAACCATTCATGAAACTTTGTGTTTAGTGCTTACAACAAGAATGGGCTGGACCACATTTCGGTGAAAGATGAAAATCCAACAGCTATTATATCATAGGGCGAAATTGCCGAATACTCCTCTTAAAATAGCTGCAATTGCATAAATTCACTCTTTTAGCGTTTTAGGGCCAGCCAGACCACGGACCTACAACAACAACAACAACCCAATCAATCGCGTGATAAAGCAGGGTATGGGGGGTCAGGTTGTATGCACTCTTTCCCCGAACAAGTCGGGAGAGTGTTTCCGATAGACCCAAAATAAAAAGTCACAGAAATCACAATGAGCAAGATAGACACTAGAAAAGGAGGCAAAAGGTAACAGGAAGCCCACAGACCTACAAAATATATTTATAATGATTTTTTTTTTCCTTCTCATTTTGACCTCTTGGCTCTTGCCTTGTCAATTGTGAATAGCTGCCTGCATCCTGCTGTGGCTTTGTTTAGTTCCGGGTGTCCATCTGTTGGTCTTTCTGTCTATCAGACCTTGTTGCTGCTGCACATTGTGCTTAGTAGTTCCCAGTCTGTCCTCAAGGCTCAACCTTGCGTGACTTCCATGTTCGATCATCGTCAGCACTTTCCTTTTTTCGGGTGGATACACTGTGAATTGTGGTGGTAGTAAGTAGTAGGCCAGTAGCCAGTGGGCTCAGGTTAATAGTCATCTTTATTACAACAAAGAAGTTTAGTTATTGAATTTGTAAACTGTTAATTTCTTATCACTGTAGCAATTAAGTGATTTAGTATACATATACTATAGAATTTGAAGATCTTGATTCGAGAATCCAGTCATCATGTGGCTCAAAGTTGGTTACTGGTGTAGATATCAAGGTTCTACTCATGAATTAATTAATTGCTATTATTATACACTGTACAATCTTTCTTTCAACGAATTTAGAATATTTATTTTGTTGGAAAAGTTGGTAATTAATCGTGGAATATTTCCTATATGCTTTTGTACATATATGGAACCCATATAGAAAACTAATAAATATACAGTTTTTGCTGTACATTTGATTTGATGACAAAATTAATTGTTTATTTTGTTGTATTGGATTAGATGTCGACCTCCGAATCCAAAGGAGGCGATGGGATTCCTCCCAGTACTCTGCTAGGATCTAATACACCTGGAGTAGTAGAAAAGGCTCGAGTTAATGTTCAGAAGCGTGGAGGTTCCGGTGAAGAGTATAGGAATGACTTCAGTTATTATGAGGACAAGAATAAACGTAGAAGAGCCAGGTGTAAGTTCTGCAAAAAGACGTATGCAGCTGTTTCACTTAAAAGTGTGAGCAATCATTGGCAAACTTGCAAGGAAAACCCGGCCAACAAAAGCAAAGGTAAACAAACTCTACTGGTCTTGGAAAAAAGTGGATGATGCCTTTAGAATGCAAAAGGAAGGATTTGAATTATTGTTCTCTTTTTCTTGCCCTGCATTCCGCATGCCTTCTCATATCACCGGTGCACATGATTGTTCCACTATTTGGGAAAGAAAGGGAAATGTTGAAAGATCTTCCCGATTCTTAACAAAGGGTGTAAGTCACCACCAATACATGGACATTTATATGACTATACAAAGGATAAAGTATGTGTGTCACTACTCATAGTATAGATGATTGTTAGAACTTGGAACCTACAAAAGAGGTTTTTGAATTTATTCCATTTCTAGCCTAAAGGGAGAGGCTATTGGTATGATACTTGAAGATTGTATCAGCTGTTGGGTTTGTCTATGAACCTTCTAGCTCTGACAGTTGATAACACATCTTCTAAATTTTAGTTATGTTGCTTGTAAGCTTACACATGAGATGCGTGTCGTACTCGCACATAATGATTCTGTCACTAAAGTTTGAGCTCCTGTCAAGTATATTAGAAATTCTCCTGCTTGGTATCTCATGTAATGAATTTGCTAAACTGATTAGTTGCCAGCAATGCTGACTTTGGTTTTCAAACTATGACGATTCCCATGAAAAACTAGTGTGAAAAGTTTGGGAGATTGAGAGAACGGTGTTCATTGCTTCACTTCTTGATCCCCATGCTTCATGGTTTGGGTGCTGCTTTGTAAACGGAGTACATGTTGTGCGTAGAATTTGGTAATTCTTGTTCGTTGGCTGTACCCAATTCTGCCTATTTAACTGGGAAGTCCAGTATTTCATCCTATATATATATATATATATTCTGTTTCTTTGCTTCTCTGAAAATTTCTGGGGTTCATCACTCATTTGCGTACATGTGTGATTTTATCTGCTAACTGTGCACTGAACACAAAAATAAATATCACATGCAGGCAAAGAGTAACTATATTTATAAGTAAAATTGATCAAATTTATAATTAATTAACCTCTTTAGTCTATAGACGGAATATATGAACCGATTTACTGTTAAGAACTTAAAGACATCAACTCAGCTGCAGAATTACATAGCTATTCTTTGCAGAGGGAAGGGAATGGAAATCTGCATCTTCTGTGATTAATGGGAAAGAAAAGGAGAACTAGAGCCAACATCAAGACCTCTAAAAGAGTCTAGCTTTTTGCAATAATTCTAGCTTTAGGTGTGCTGGTTTTTGTCTGCAGTTATAGCTACTGCTTTTAATTGTATTCTTTCTCTTGGTTGTCCTGTGCATTTTATCTCTGCTTCATTAATATTGATAAACTGTGTTATTAGTTTTGACCTGTTCAGCTACAATGGGTACACCACAACAACACATAGAGGAGATCAGGAGAAACAAGTACCAGATTGGTGTTGGAACAATCAGTGTCAGCAGGGACCTCCGTATGGCTGTCAAGTACCTTTCCACTGAGCTTTACTCCAAGGATGTGCACTTTCTTATGGAGCTCATTCAGGTTCTGAACAAGAATCACTTTCTTTTTACCTCTACGTATTACCCGTATCTTTGAATTAATAAGTCTGACTCTTTTTTGAGAAACCGTAAGTTTGACTTGAATCTGTGTATTATATGTAGAATGCTGAAGATAACGAGTATGAGGAAGGAGTCGAGCCATCTCTGGAGTTTCTGTTAACATCGAAGGATATTACGGGGACTGGAGCTCCGATGACATTGCTGGTGTTCAATAATGAGAAGGGGTTCTCACGCCAGAACATCGATTCCGTATGCAGTATTGGGGACTCCTCAAAGACTGGCCTTAGGAGGCGTGGATATATTGGGGAGAAAGGTAATTTTTTCCCTGTTATTTATGTTGAATATTCCTAATTTTTTTATCATGGTTGTGTCATTATTAGCATTCAAATGGTAATATTGTTGTTTTGGAATTTTGTTATGTTCGTTCTCTTTTCTATTTGTCTATGAATAGATCATGATTATATGCAAATGTCATGTATACTTTCGCAAACTTTTTTGACAAGTTTTTTTTTTTTATTTTCACATGATCTATTTCTGCCTTCTATTTTCTATGTAGTTTTTCGAAAGTCCTTTTTTGTATATTGATAAAATACATAATGCTGTTATACACTTTTATATGAAAAAGCAGAAATTAAACAAGGATATCCCATACAATCTTTTTCCAAAGCATTTGAGGCCTAATATTTTGTAGTCTTTAGTTGCAAAATGCACAGTAGGATTTTGTGGTAAGCGAAAGAATTTAAATGATATCATCAATCTATTATTACAAAAAAATTGGAATAATTATTCTTTTCCTTTTCCCCTCTTTTTGAAATAACTAGAACTTTTGCAGTTTTGCTTATTCAGTTTCACTAATATGATCACAAAGTATTAGATGCCTTTTTGGCTACACAAATAAGAATTTGATTTCATAAAGAAATATAGTATAATTTAACACTTATAATCAGTCAATGTTTTTATTTATAACATGGGTTTGCTAGTTAACTCCAACAAAAAAAATAATGAGGAATTTGCTATTGATTGATTTCAATTAGGATGACATGGTGTAAAGCTTTCTTTGTCATTTACGTATATTATAAAACCTAGTTCTTTATTCAAGTTTTATTTACTGAAAATGCTGTGTCTAGGAAATGATGGCAGCATGAGGACGATCACTAGAAACCCAATTGTTGTTTCAAATGTTTGGTTTTTTTTTTTTATCTTATATGTTCCTCTCAGCTCTCTTTCTTGTAGATTTCTTGTGATTTTCTGCATTAGTTAATAGAAATTGACTGTAGGGTGCTAATATTAAGTATGCTATGTTGTATGACTTCATAGGTATTGGGTTCAAGAGTGTGTTTCTTCTAACCTCCCAGCCACACATTTTCAGTAATGGTTACAAAGTTCGTTTCAATGAGCAGCCTTGTCCTGACTGTGAGATTGCTTATATCGTTCCTGAATGGGTGGATGAAAAGCCAACTGTGTCTGACATACAACAAATCTATGGTTGCTCTCAGCTTCCGTCGACAACCATAATCTTGCCTTTGAAGCGTGACAAGGTTGACTCTGTCAAGAAGCAGCTGTCAAGCATTCATCCAGAGCTGCTTTTGTTTCTTTCGAAGATCAGGAGGTTTACTGTGAAGGAAACTGATGACAATTGCAAACCCAATTCTATCCGTGCTATCTCTATCTCGAGTGAGAAGAATTTTGTTTCTAAGAAGAATATTGATGCTGAATCATTCACTTTACATCTATGTTCTTCTGAGGAAAAGGGTGAAGAAAGAGAGTGCAGCTACTACATGTGGCGGCAAAGATTTCCTGTGAGGCAAGAGAATAGAGTTAGTAGGAGGATGGAGGTGGATGATTGGTCAATAACATTGGCCTTTCCCTTCGGGCGACGTCTGAATAGAGGGATGACGGAGGCAGGAATTTATGCTTTCCTTCCAACTGAGATGGTCACCAATTTCCCTTTCATAATTCAAGCAGATTTCATCCTGCAATCTTCAAGGGAGAAGATTGTGCTGGATGATGTATGGAATAAAGGGATTCTTTCTTGTGTGCCTACCGCATTTATGGAAGCATTTATGTCTCTAGTGAAGAGTGATGAAAATGCTCCTATATCCACCACAGCCACTTTTTTCCAGTTTTTACCAGTCAAAGCTTCATCCTTTGCAGAGCTCAATACTGTCCGTGAGTCAATCAGGCTGAAAACTATCCAGGAGAATATTATTCCATCAGAATCTTTCTCGAACCAGAAGTTCTTCCATAAACCTTCGGAAGTTGGTCGAATATTACACACTTTCCGGAATATACTGCTGAAGGCCAAGGAACAAGGGGTTAGATTTCATAATCTCTCATCCCATGGAAAGTACATACTCAGCTTTCCATTTGACAAAGAGGTGTACAATGAGATACTCAGTTTTTTGGGTGTGCTTTATGTTGACTACGAATGGTACTCGAAGTGCATCAGGAGTTGTAACCTTTTGTCAGGTGTAGATAATGATGGTTATTTTGAACTCCTTAAGTTTATCTCTGATAACTGGAGTTCTTGCTTTAAAAGCACAACCCTTAAGAATATCCCACTGCTCAAGTATGTTGACAAGGATGGTGGTTCATCTTTGCTGAGCATAGAGCAAGTGACCAACAGTGGTGGCCTCACATTGTGTCGTTCACAGGAATCTAGGTATGCTTCATGGTTGATTAAAGGGAGCAAGGAATTTAAATGTGCAGCAGGACTGTATTTTATGCCAGAGGACATTCAGGTTTCATGTTCAAAAAGTGATTCTCTACTGACATGGTTAAGAGACCATGTCAAAGTTTCAACTCTTACTGTCTATGCCTATGCTTTAAAACTTTGTCACAGCTCTCTACGCAGCGATTGCACACTGCTTTTGGCGTTTACTCATTTTCTATATCAATCTCTCTGCACTGGGTGTTTGTCGCTTTCAGAAGTTGACATCCTCTGCAAAAAAATGCCACTGATAAATAACTATGGAGAAATAATTGTTTATAGGAAGGGTGTCCTTGTTCCTGCAAATGGAAGCTTATGGGTTCAACTTGTTAACTCAAATCCTTGGAGCAGTATGGGTTATGTTGAGCTCCATGAGGATTATCTGCACAAGTGCTATTTTGGCAGCCAATACTCGAAGGAGCTTGTCATGTTTTTAAAGAAGCATGTTGGTGCATCTGATATACCTGATTTAATTCCTCCTAATGCACCCCTTAACTGTGTTTTTGCTCCGTTGACTAAGGTAAATGCCTTGTGGCTGCTGCAATGGATCCGCAAGCTTCGTTCTAAGGGCATTACGTTGCCAAGTAACTTCTTGACATCCATTAAGGAGGGTAGCTGGTTGAAGGTCTTGATGAATGGCCATCCAGGGTTCCGGCCGCCTTCTCAATCATTCATTCAAAGTTCATCTTGGGGTAGTCTGCTTCAAAATGCAGCGGTCATGATTGATATTCCTATAATCGATCAGGGCTACTACGATAACAAGTTAAGCAGCTATCAGGAAGAGTTGAAGGCTATTGGGGTAATGTCTACGTATGGAGAAGCGTGTGAATTCATTGGGAACCGCCTCATTACCTTGGCAAACAGCTCGTGCTTATCGAGAAATGTTGTTAGAGCGATGCTGGGTCTAATCAGATTTTTGAGAGACAAGTACCTTTCCCCTGATAATTTAATTGCGAGTATCAAGAAGGGTAGCTGGATGAGGACTACTCAAGGAGTCAGGCCCCCGGTTGGTTCTGTTCTGTATGGACCGAGCTGGAAGGTTGCATCTGAGGTAAGCGACATTCCTTTCATTGATGAGGAGTACTATGGAAAGGATCTACTTGAATATAAGGTGGAACTCCAGCTTCTTGATGTGGTCGTCGAGTTCAATCATAATTATCAGCTTCTCCAGCAATATCTGAAGCCTTCAGATTGCTTAAATTACCTGAAATCGGATGCGTTAATTCTGATACTGAGATGCATACGGCTTTGTACTTCAGATCAAATTGTAGCTGCTGCTTTGAAAAGTGCTAAATGTATGAAAACAGATGATGGCTACAGATATCCGTCTGAATGTTTCCTCCATGACCCTATATGGGGATGCATTCTACGGGTTTTTGATGGTTTTCCATATATTGATGGCGACTTCTATGGCACCCATATTTTCCATTATAAGGCCGAGCTGAGTCAGATTGGTGTGATGGTTGAGCTTGATGACACATCCAATGCATTCTTGAAGGTTTTCAAGGAGAAAATATCGCAGTCATCCTTTACAAAGGAGCAAGTTTTCTCATTTCTTGCTTGTTATAGAGAGCTCTGTAAGACAAGAGGGTGGTTCGTCTTTCCTGTTGATTTCAGAAACTGTATTATTGAAGAAAGATGGCTGCGTACTCGTCTTGCTGCATTCATGTCACCAAAGGACTGCATCTTGTTTAGTCAGGATTGGGGGCCTATTTCTAAGATCACGACTCTCCCTTTCATTGATGATAGTAGCAAATATTATGGAAAGGAAATCCACGAGTACAGAGACGAGCTGGCTAGTATGGGCGTCGTGATTGATATCAAGGAAAATGCGTTGTCTGTGCTCTCGCATGTTCATTTCCCTAGCGATGTGAATCAGATAGCTCCTGTTAGTGTCTTTGCCTTGTTAGACACCATTCGTGGCGTTAAGCTGGCAGAGAATGACAGCCTTCCGGAGTCTTTCCTGAAAAAGGTTTCTGAGTCCGGATGGTTGAAGACCAAATTTGGCTATAGGGCTCCGGCTGAGTGCATTCTTTTTGGATCCAACTGGGGAGATTTCTTATCGGTTGTTGATGGTCCTTTCATTGATGAAGAGCACTACGGACCATTAATTGCTTCGTATGAAAAAGAGCTTCAAGCAATAGGAGTTACTGTTGACACGTCAGCTGTGGCTTCCTTGCTTGCCCAAAACCTCCCGCTCCTCTCTAGTTTTGATTCGATCAAGAGAATCTATGACTACTTGGACCGACATAACTGGGAGTTGAAGGAAGAAACTTCTGCGGTGATATGGAAACCAAATGGTGCTGGTGGAAGTGATGACGGAGCATGGATTAGTCCTGCAGACTGTGTTCTGTACAACATAGACAATCTGTTCAGTTCCAGATTGATAGTGCTGGAGAAGTACTATGATTCGAAACTGCTTAGCTTTTTTGGAAGGGCTTTCGGAGTGAGATCTTATCCTTCCATGGACGACTATTGCCAGCTCTGGAAAGAGTGGGAGAGTTCTGGAATCCAGCCTTTGTATAGTGACTGTTGCACATTCTGGTCATATGTTGTTCAGCACTGGAGTAAGAATACCGAGAAGATCCTCTCAGAAGGAATGTCAAGAGTCCCAGCTTCTTCATCAATGTTTGAAATCCATTTGATTGACAAACGTGACGTTTTCATTCCAGACGACCTATTACTGAGGGACCTTTTCTTGAATTCGTCGGAACTGCCTTTGTTTGTTTGGATCCCAAAGTCAAATAATCTGCACATTCCCCGCCCAAAGCTGATCGAAATCTACAAAAGCATTGGCGTGCGAACAATCTCAAGCTCTGCGGTGAAAGCTGAATCTGTTGCTTCAGTCGCCTCTCTCAATGTCAGGGAAACTACCCTGACGGATGCTTTCATCAGAAAGGGGCTAGTAGTGCTTCTGCTCGGCTTCCTTTCTGACCCTGCGCTCGAGATGAATCCCAAGAGTAGACATGAAACCATCCAGCGTCTCCTCAGTGTGGATGTTCTTGAGACAGTGGAGCCTATTACTATGAGATATGATTTAATTTTGTCTTCAGGAGATGCCCTTACTGTTGATGCCAGTAGGATACTGCACTGGGACCATAACGATAACAAGCTATTCGTTGAAAAGCTGGACAGGTCAAAGGGGCAGAAGAATGTCATCGAATTCGCTACAAGTTTTGGACAGGTCTTGTCAGAGGGGCTGCTTCGGGAGAAAGAAGAACACATCCCCAGATTGGCGGAGTTGATCAAGGTCGGATTTCTTGTGGATTTCGACGTAGATGCTGTCATATACTACATGAAGACGAACAACTTGCAGGTGTTTGCGGAGGATGAGGGCTTCCTTGCTTCGGCTTTCCCCTTGGATAGGTGCGTTTTTTGCTTTCAACCTGCTTTCTTGCTACATTCTCTTTTTTGCCATTACGTTATTGCATAAATGCATACCTTATTATAAGAATGAGGTCGTTTCAGGTTTCGGGTTGATACATGTGAAATGTTTATAGATTGAGTAGTCAACTCAATGAATTGAGGAGCTAGAAATTTGCATTTCATTTCAGTTTTCGGGTTGACAGTTTTTGCATTGGAAGCATAGCATTTCATGTTCGAGGTTACATATTCCGGGTCAAAACCCTCTCAGATTGGGTCGAGTCGTTGTCTGAGTCATGTTTTGATAGCTCGACCTGCGATCTTGTTTCTGGAGTTGACAATGTTTGATTTTGTTGTGAAATTTTGATGCAGACGCAGTGATCTACAACAACCGGAGTTGCAGATATTTGGTGATGATGATGAGGGACAAATTTACCCCTTCGGATAGGTACATTTCCTCCCCTTTAGCGGCTTTTTAAGTTATTGCAGGAATCATGCCCTAGTAGGATATATGCTTGAATCTGGTGATCAAACTTTTGCCTTTTGCTCTGTGATATATTGTAAAGTGTTAGGAAACCTAATCAGCTTAGTTGGTTTCAAGTCGGGTGCTCATGTATGGCCGTGTGTATAAATGCATCGCGACTTGACAGTGTTTATGAAGAATACGAACTTATATTTTGTGCTAATGTCGCAGATTATGTATATTCGGCATTCTCATCTTGTCATGGTTACATTTCGAATTCTCGAACCATATTGCATGAATCTTTTTTTTTTTTTTGAGGGGGCACTCTTTAAATCCTTGTGAGTGTGGCGGTCTATGTTCCGGTGTGTATGATCTTGTGCACAAACTATGGCGATGTGTTCTTGTTGTGTGGGCAAGAAACTACATAAGAGTACAAAGTGATCTCTAAATAGCAGTTGCCTTGAGATCATTAACCAAATGAAATTCAGTGTGAACAACATCATCATTATGGTCTCTAATGACATACCCGTATGTGCTTTCATTTGTGGGTGATAGAGCTTCATCGAAGTTGATTTTATACCAATTGAAGGGTATTTTTTCCATCTAACCATTAGTCTTTCTACGTGGGGGTGCATGGTTTGGTTTTAATGTTATGTTGTTTCAACTCTTGATTCTGAGACTCTGAGTCAAGATCTAGTAGCTTAGCCTTATGCTGGTTTTCAATTTTTTTTTTTTGGTATACGAAGCGATTACCTTTGGATCGGGTTTGGTTTTGTCAAAGAGAGATTTATTGCGGAAATATCAAATGCTTCCTGGTTACAAGGGATGTGAAGTCTCGACACCCAATATTTTGTTTTATTGGATTTATGGCATCTTTGAAAATTGTTGTATGTTGTTGATACTTCTAATATCCTGGCTATCTTTGGAGATAGCAACTGTAGGGTCGTACGTATAATTGGACAGTCCAAGAAAACGTGTTTCGCATCTTCATGGTGCTGATCACAAAGATGATAGTCTGTTGGTATCCTAAGTTCTCTGCTAGCAAGTTTGGCTAAAGTGGTATTCCTTCTTTAGATAGGAGGTAGAGGAATCCTTTTATTTTTAGAACGGTACTGGAGGGTTGATGACCTTCTCCTTCAACGTATTCGGTTATTCTTCCCCGATTTAAGCATACATGACCACGTTGACGTAGCTCAACAGACAGGGATACTTGTGAGGGAAGCAAATATGGAGGCCCGAAGCTTTGCATTCAACGAGTTAAAGATTGAACTCATTCCAAAGACGAATTAAGTAGAGCCTAGTCGATTGTTAAAAAAAATTATGTTATTCGTGTTGTATTTGTTTGTTTTTAGTAACCTTGATGTGTTATCTAATTGTTATCTATGAAGAGAATGTTTGTTTTTGTCAATATGTAGAAACCATCAAAAACAAGAATGCAGACAAAATGAACTACAAAATAAAGTATAACCACCAAATACGGACATTATGTCATAAACAAAACAAAATATATTGTATCTAATGAAAAGAACCAATGTAGTTCACGATGTGCTCGTACATCTGGTCAAATTGAGGATGTCCAACAAATGTCAGAATACCCTGGGTCATCTCGTCAACGCGGCCCTGTCGCTCAGTAACCTCATCTAGTCTGATCACGTCGTTTGAGTGCATAGGCGTAGTCGGTGGATCATCATCTCGTATCATTGTCTTGGGCAACACATGACCTTAACTTTGGGACGGGAACCAGGCGAGGTAGTCAGCTCAGACCCTGACAGCTCTCGTGCGTCCTTTGGTGACCAGTGACAGGGTAGAATATGACAGTGTCCTCTGATGTCTAACGATCGTGTTGTAGGGCAAACTTCACGAGGTAACACTTCTTCAGCCGCTACGGTGGCTGCGATACGGTGGGAGGGATGACGTCCAATGGGAGCTCCTCCACGCGACCGAACTATCGGAGCACCCTATTTGGCATGTACGGCTCATGGACACGCACATAATCTGATGGTGCCTCGATAGGTGGAGGAGTGAAATTGACCTGCAACATCCATATCTCTGCCAAAAGGCATTCACGCGACCTATGTTGTAAAAATGATATTAGAGAAATAATGGAATCGACACATGTAGTTAAAATCATAGAAACTGATAAACACGTTACCTCAATGGTCATGTGCTCAAGCTGTGCCCGAAGCTTGCCCTTACGGGCGCGGCTCGTCCTATCGTTCCCCATCTTCGCTGCCTTCGATGGGTCAAATTGTGTGCCATGTATCGAGGATCAGCCTATGCATCCTTGTCCGGATGAAGCGGACCCCGGAAATAAGGGAAGTACGACTATACCCATGCCTAAATAGTTTAAACCATTAGAGCACTTATTATATGTACGCAAATACATCAACATATTTACCGTATTAAACACTAACCTGCAGCAGCGCAGCACACCCCCGTAGACCTGCAGCCTCGCCTCTCGTGGAATCCCATAATCCCTGGTAGAGGAAGGTAAGCACTCCTGCTCCCCAAGCTAGTGTCCCAGCGTGCGTTAAGTCCCAAACTAGCTCGAACGACGAAAAGTGTACGTGGCTCTAGGAATTGTCGATGAAGAGGGTCGCACCCAGCAGCGTAGCCAAGAACCCAACAACGAGATAATGGCGGCGCTATCTCACATCGTCGGTGAGCCCAACGAACTAATCCCCACGATTGTCGTGCCTCGCCCGCCACCCATCCCTCTATCCGATGGTCACTCCCACCGTGTCCCGTTCTTCTTCAACTCGGTCGCGGTCCAACCATACATCTTCCGTAATAGAGGCTTTACCTGTAGTGGCTGATACGCAGGGGCAGGGGTGCAAGGCAGGTCGTCAATCGGCAACCCAATCAAACAAGCGACATTGTGGAGTGTGATGGTCATCTCACCCCATGAAAAGTGGAAAGAGCTCGTCTCCGACTACCAGTGCTCAATGAACACAGTCAACAACTGGGCATCCACTCCGTCCCAGTTCAAATCAAGCAGCCCCAATAAACTAGACCGAGCCGCATCCTGCACCCATGTCATCAGACCCTCGTAGATGAAGCGGAGGAACACCGCCAGGTGTGTAGCCCGATGATGAACCTTCAACTCGCTTTGCTGAAAGGTAGGATCCGTCCACAACTAGTGAACCCTATGATGCCTATATGAGATCAAAAGATCTTCTGGAGGCAACTCGCCACCGGGGAGCTCCTCTCCCCCATGATCAGTCTGCTCCGCCGCCTCATCCTCCTGACCACCCCCTCTGCCTCCTGCCCGCCACCTCCTCCTTCTGTGCCACATCCTGGCCCCCCCTCTTGTATCACCTCATCCCCCCCCCCCTCTCCCGTTGTCCGACCTCCTCTATCAACCCCTCCTCCTCTTCACTGTCATCTCTGAGCTCCTCCTGCTCGAACTGAACATTCTCTCCCCTCTCCTGAATTGTCTCCTCTCCCTCTGGGACTGTGTTTCCGGCAGTCGCTAGGGAGATCGCATCTCGCACAGCTGGAGGTATAAAGCACGAACCTCTGTTTCTTGCAAATAAACTCAAACTACACAAATTCACTATATTTTCAACCCAGAATATGTAAAATAGCTAGAATAAGGAGCGAAAATAAGTACAAAAACATGGTCTAACACATGGACATCAGTGAGAGGGAGGGAGATACCTAGGCACCTAGGTAGGAGACGAGACTGAACAAGGATAGAAGGGACCAAACATCGGTGAGAACAGGCCGAAACAGCCAAGTCAAGGCGGCGCCGACCAGTGTGAAGCAAGGACAACAACGGGAGCCACGTGAATGCCAAACCACCAAATTGACAGCCGAAATGGAGATAACGGAGAACGAGAAATCCAAATCAACATAAAACAAGGCCGATTGGATAACGAAGAGGGTGAATTGAAAATGATGGATCCGACAGTAAGGACTAGGGTTCTCAAATGGGGGATTTTGTAAAGAGAGCTTCTCTATAAGGAGAGATAAACGTTCTTGATTCCAAAATAATTCAAGCTATGAATAACCCCATAAAAATGTTGAGCGAAACCCAAGAACACTCAAAATCAATTAATCGAATGAATCACCACATAAATTGCAATTCTAACACACCCAATCATTTTTCCACCCACCAGCCCAACAAATAACATCAAAATATTTGAATTAAGCATAACGCTAGATTTTCGAGTTCGATCAAATATGAATTAGGTGGGCAGAGTCAGCTTCTCGGATCGGATCAAGTTTATGCAGCTCTACTTGCAATAGCTTGAAATCTTAAATTTGGAGTTGTACTCGGTGTTTTGAAGAGGGTTCCTGTGAGAGCTTGGAAAACCCAAGTGGGGGTAGGAACAACTCCACCAAACTCCACCACCACCACCACCACCGTCAAACACCTCCTCGGAGGTCGATAACCACCTCTTCGGAGGCCGGATACTACCGTGGAATCACCCATCTTCCCTCTCCTTTTCTTCCTGTGGAAGGTTGAGCGAATACCCATGAGGAAAAACCCCAAATTATTTATTGATCTGGGTTTAAATCTCCCGGATAATTCCGACTTACTCACGGGATGTCGATCTCGCTTTCCTCAACCCATCGGTGTTCCATTTCTTCTTCGGTTCATCAAAATCAACCTCTGATTTCAACTCAGATCTACCAACCGACCGATTTCCCTAATCTCCATCCAGCATGGATTCGCCGTCGTCAGGTTGTGGTGGTGGTCCTCTCTTGGGCTAAAAAACCCTGTTCTCGTGGGGCTTTTGTTGATTCGTGGTCTCAAATCTCCTTTTTGTTACCCATTTAATCCAAGTTGAACAACTGGCCTCCGATTTCCAGATTTCCTGATTTCCTGGATCGAATCGGCCTGAATCCTTTGGCACGTCTCCGGTCGTGTTCTTTGGGTTGAGGTTGTGTTTGTCTTGTTATGACCTTGCCACCCCAGTTGTTCACCTTCGATTGTCTTCTGCGATGCCGACGTTGGCCTGTGGTGGAGCCTCTCGCCGCTGATTGCCTGGGTTGCTTACGGTCTGAACACCCTCGCGCTAGGACGCAGTTAATCTACTAGCATCGTTGGCTCCCAGTGGGCTTGGGCTGCCCGAAGCTAGCCCGTTTCCCTTGCTTTGGGCTCAAGGGAATTCCTTGGGCCCAAAGTTGTCTCGACTAAATATTGAAAAAATGTTAATAGTAAGGAAAATTGGTTTATATATATTTATATTTATATATAGATTTATTAAAATCTCGTACAGATATTAAACCCCGCTCGTTTTGGCTTGTACTAAATTCCGTTAGGGTAGACCAAATTTCGATTGGTTTTCTGGGTGCACTTTACCCAGGCAGTGTGCAACTCTACGTTTGGTGTGACTTTGTGTTCTTCTCTGTGGATTTGGATCTGAATGTCGAAGTTGGGACAGGTTGGGATCGTGGCAGGCAGGGTGTATCGTGGCGTCTCCACTACTCGGGTTGACTGCTTCCTTGGAGTTTCGTCCTCACTGCCCACAGGATGACCGAGTCCTAATGTATCACTGGCCTACGATTCTGGTTCAGAGTGGGACTTGACTTCGTTTTTCATTTTCGCCCATATCCAGTTTGATTTTGATCTACTAGGTTTCATTTTTTGTAGTGTGAGTTTGTTTGAGTCTGCACCTTTCTGTATTGTTGTTCTTACACAGTTCTTACGTCTGTCGATTTAACCGACCCTCAAATTTTAGATACGTCTAAACTCGAATCATTACCTAATAAAAAAAAGAAGAAGATGAGGGTTCCCGTAACATCTCAGAAAGAGCTAAACACTTGTTGGGCTGCTCCTTGGGCTGAATGGCTACGGGCTTGGGCTTGTGCGTGGGCTACTGACGTTTCTCCATCCATCCATTGTTCGTACAGTTTCTCCTTAGCCAAATTCGCAGTTTCGTGTTCCAATTTTCAGAGTAGGGTTTTTGTGTCTCTGAAAACGGCGGTCAGGGTTTAAGCCATTTCCTCTCTCTATCTCCCTCTCCTCTTATCGAATTTCTCTGATCTGAAAATTAGCAGCCGGCAATGGATCCGTCCTTCAGCTCCCCCGAATTGCAAAATCTTTTGCAGGTATTCATCACTCTTCCTTTCTGCCCCTTTTTCTGCTTCAAGGTTTCTTCTTTTTTCAGTTCATCCTCGGTTCCGGTTGCCTCTGATTGTGTTTGCCAATGCAAATCGTTTCTGTTTTGTTTTTGTTGTTCTGTTCATAATAAATTGTGTAGTTTCGAAATGGAAAAGGAGACCTTTTCTCAGCTTGGTGGAGCAAACCAAATTTCATCACTTTTTCGGACATTACGAATTTACGATCGATATCTAATGTCTGATTTATGGCGATTCATCGTTTATACTGCATGTGTCCATACAATTCAAATCCTTGTAATTGCTATTGAACTCGAAAATTAGGCCTCTTGGATATCAAATCAATGTAATACGGTACACGTTACTGCCTTTCATCAGAGGTAGTTAGTTGCTTTAATACCTTACAGTGTATGCTTCAGATTAGGCTTTATCCTTTGCCTTTCTTTTCGACTTGCGATTGTTGGTGGTAGAACTTGTGCTTGTCACACGGTCATGGTGGAATCTTTTCCCCGGTTGCCACCACTACATATCAGTTGGAAGACATGACATGATCTGTATGTATGCTCTTGGGAAGTAGCCCGGGGCTAAGAGTGTCTACCATTGAAAGCCCACTCTCTCTCGAGTTCTATCCCTAGCTGACCTATTATTAAACTCTATTTGCTAAGTTTATTATCTAAGCATAAGAAAAAGGATTAGTTTTAATGATCTTTAAATTGTCCATTGTCATCCAACCTCATGTTTGTAATGCTTTTCACCTGTTTGTATGGAGTTAAATGAGGTTATGGCAACACGGTTTCTGTAATATGGGCCCTTATATACTGGGTTGGTTAGTAGTTATGAAGTGTTAAATGGTGAGGTTTTATGAAAAATTTAACTCACCTTTATCTCTATTTCTCCCCGTCATTGTCCTTCTCAGGACATGAAATGTGCTCTTGTCTGTCTACGTTTCTGAATAGTACTTCTGCAGCATTTAATAAAATGCGGTTACTGGCTAACCATCGCAAGTTGCACGTATGGATAGAGTCTGATGTGTTCACGATAGCGTGATTGGGATATCTTGGTGGTTTAGACGTCTTATACGTGTTATAAGCTGATTTGTTTCCTCTCTGTTGTTTTGTGTGGCAGCAAGAGCAGCAAAAGGCTATGATTAATGAGATGGTAGCAAAGATGACGAGCGTATGCTGGGACAAGTGCATCACTGGTACCCCAGGAAGTAAGTTTAGTTCCAGCGAATCAGCCTGCCTCTCCAACTGCGCCCAAAGGTATATGGATATGAGCATGATGCTCGTGAAGCGCTTGCAGTCTATGCAGTGACATGACGAACACCAGAGGAGTGACTTCCGTAGCGATTAATTTACCTCAGCGTTTTTTTTCATCTTTCAGGGACAGGTGTTTATGTAATACTTAAATGATGATTTGGTGGAAACCCCATATGTTGCGTCATGTAATGCTTGAATGAATTGAATTCTTCGATTAACAGGGTAAAGCTGGATGAATTTGAACTTCCATATGTTTGCAATTGTTATGAATGACCACAACCTCTGTGCTTTCGGTTTGCCGAGGGAGCACCACTTGATGTCGAAACCTAAACCTTATTTTCTCACTCAAATTACAATAGATTTGGAAAATGTTAGTATGTAGTTAGTGCTATGTAAGACGGGATATCAATTCATAAAAATAGGACCCTTGTATACATAATCAGTTGGACAATTTCATAATACAGATTTACATTTCATCTCTTTCTTTTCTGTTCGTTTTCTGTTTGTCTACACATCAACAGAAAAATACAGTACCCTTAGGGTTGGAAATGGGTCGGGTGATGGATGGGTGGAACCATTTTTTCACCCGACTCGTCACAAAAAAATTTCACTCAACCCATCATCCGTCCGTCTAATATTTCACCCATCACTCGATTTGTCGGGTGAATAGGGTTAATCGGGTGGGTAATCGGGTGAAGTAAATTAAAAGAAAAAAATTCATAGGTCATACTTAGAAATCGATCATATTTGATATTTTCACAAACCACGTAAACGTGGAAATCTTAATAATTGTATAAAAGGTTTATTCATACATTATATCATTATCCTCATCTTACAAAGTTAGCATTAAAAGTTTAATATCAAATCAAATGAGATGAATTTTAGCCCTTTGCTAAATCGTAGTTAAAAAAAAGAAAAATAATTTGGCTAAATCATGTCTTAAATTTGGCTAAATCATGTCTTAACACACTAAATGCTAAGTCGTTGAAATGAGTGAATTTGTTAACATTCTACTAGTGTATGCAAAACAAATAAAATAACTTTTTTTAAAAGATGTGATATGAGGTTAAATAAACATAAGTTTATATTCTAATAGACTTTTTTTGCACAAAAAACAATTAAAGAATAGAGAAGATAGAATTAGAAAAAAAAAATGTAGTTATGTTAGGCTATATTTTTTTATAAACTAAGATTTTTTTTAAATAATCGGGTAGTTAAGCGGGTCGGGTGATGGGTCGGGTAATGGGTGAAAAACATATCACCCATCACCCATTTCACCCACCCATCACCCATCCATCACCCGGTTTTTTTCGGGTTTTCACCCGTATAATCGGGTCGGGTGGGTCGGGTGAATCGGTCACCCACGGGTGATTTCCAGCCCTAAGTACCCTCATTGCATTAAGCCACCTGTTAAAAATGCAGAAAAAAAGAGATAAAAAATGATTCAGTTCTACTAGGACGTTCATTCGAGTCAAAAGAGCCGAGTATTGCTGATTTATATTCAGTTCATTTAGGAGATGAGCGAGCTCGAACCTAGCCTAAATTTTGACTCGAGCTTAAAAATGTGCTCATAGAAAATGAACGAGCTTGAGTCGAGCTTTTTTCGAATTCTAAGCAATTTTACTTGCTCATTATATTATACAATAACTTAAAGAAAATTTTAGAAATTTCATAAAATTCGAGCTAATCAAGCTTAATTTGAATGAACCGAGCTTTGGATTGAGTTTCAAAATTTGCTCTTACTCGGCTTGTTTAAAAAATGAACGAGCTCGAGCGGAGTTTTTATAGAGCGAATACGAGTCGAATTCGAGCTACTCGTGTTCACATAACACCCCTAAATTCTACAAGTTGATTGGCATAGATACCAAATGGGATGTCAAAACCAAGCATAGGTTGTGAATTTTATTTGAACCTAGACATCTATGTGGATTGAAACCAATGTAAGATAGGATCAAACTTAATTTTGATGGATCTTTAGGAGAGTTGTTCTGATTCGTCGTTTGGGACCAATGTAGTTTGGACTTTGGATGAAGGTAGGTGTATATCCACTTAAATATATACTCCCTCCGTTAATTAAAACTTGACGTTTTACTATTCACGCACGCTTTTTGAGGTGTTAAAAACTATATAAAATATTAACTTTTTTTAAATATTTTTTAAACAATTTTATACTTGTTACTATTAATTATGAGTTTATAAAAACAAATTTTAAAAAATGTTAATATTTCATATAGTTTTTATCATTATAAAAAAACGTGCATGAATAGTAAACGACAAGTTTTAATTAACAGAGGGAGTATGTTATTGAAGTCTAAGGTTATGCTCTTGGGTAGGAGTTTAAAGTGGTTCGTTATCCTAACATCTCTTTATCCTCTCTCTAAAAGATTGAGATGATTATCTCTAACCCCCAACCGAGTGACTTATATTTTTGCAACATTCTCGCATGTTTTAAGGGGAATGAATCTTGTAGTTGATTGTCAGATTAAGAAGGATCACTCTTCTCCTATAGTGGACATTTTTTTAAATTTAGAATTACAAGTTTTCATCTGCAACGATGCTACTGGTTAGACTACTTCTCGAGCTTAGTTATTCTAAATTTATTTTATGTTAAAAAATGGGAAATAAAAACCAAAAAAAGAAACCTTACCTTCACGTCTTTGTGACTAATCCCATTATACCATACATCTCAACTGGGACTGAACGTATTTATGTTTTCAGTGATATAAATTGAAATTTTGTTGCTTAGAAATCACAAATCTAGCAACTTGTGTCGAATTGGCAAATGGTTAATTCCCTCAACTACACGTCAATGTATCAATAATTTTATAAAATTTGAATATTATATTTAGATTTATTAATTGGTTGGTGGGAACAAATCATTTTGTTTCATGTTACGTATATATGTTAACTATTTCGCCTCCAACATTAAGATACTAATTTGAAAAGACATCTATAAACCTTTATCTAGCTCCTAATTTTGTTCTTTTCTAATCTTACCAACATGATATACAACAAGAATATATTCATGGAATAACTATTTTTTGATATTTAATTACTTTTCTAATGAACAAAAACTCCTTTCCCCACCTACAACACATTTTTGGGAAATAAATTAGCTAATAAAAACTATATCAAATGTATTTTTTTTTAATAATTTAATTCTTATTATGAAATTAAAAAAAAAATTAAAAAGTTAATATTCGATATAGTTTTGATGAACATAAAATATTTATAAAAAAGACTGGAAAGAATAGTGTATATTGTAACTGGCCAGTCCAGTCCAGGAGGCCACCACAAGTTGGTTTTTGATGGGGAAAATATAATAAAAATTCATAACTTGTGGCAACAAAAATATTATTGCACATGTAAAAACAAAATAAAAAACGTTTGATCTAAATTGATCAGAGATCGAGTTTATTAATTTATTTAAGATTTTGTTTAGAGAGATAGGAGAGTCGTTGTCTATATAAGTCACTATCACCATCCGTGAGTTTGTGAATTGTGAATAAATGTAGCCGACATATCAGATATGCCAAATATCGACTGATCAATTACAATTAGGTAGTTATGATAGCTTATAATAATATTATAATAATAACTACAAGTATTATTTACAATTATTATATTAGTTTCTTGTTTCATTTTGTGGCAGCCATATATATAAGATTGATGGAGTAAAGTATATATAGTCACCAGTTTCCCAGTTTGTGGAGAGAATTGCAACTCCATTTAATGTGAGGATCTTCAAATTTACATCATACTTATTTCAACATATATTTGGATAAATTGAATAAAAAAAAAACATATATTTGGATAAGGGTTCTGGACCTCTGGTGATACCTTCAAATGGTGATAGAATTAATATTGTGTTATAACTTTATAATACATATACTCATTTCGTCTCAAATTAAATGTCGTTTGACATTTTGTACACATGTAATTTTTATATATATATAATATTATTTTTTATTTAATAAATTCATACTTGTTAGTAATAAATATGACATTATAAAAAAATCATTAAACATAATATTATAGAGAGTTTTTATTTTCTTAAAATACGCGCTGAAAAGTAAAATTACTTTTATTATGAAACAGAGGGAGTAAATAATATTCTGCCGGTTAACAAAAATATATTATTTATTATTTATATATTTTTTATGAGGATAGAAATTATATTAAATATTATTTTTAGGTTTTTAAAAAAAGTGCATGAAAAATAAAAGGAAATGTTTTTGTTAATAGAAATAGTATTATATCAATTAGGCTCCAATAAAACAACAATTATAGAGGGAATCCTTTCAAATTTGAAAAAACTTGGACCATTGGATGAACTTGAATAGATAAATAAAGAGTAGCCATTCATAAAACCACACGAACATTATTAAATAAGCATGAAAAACAACTACTACGTGATCCCATATGTTGACACGATCCTATATGTTTAGAATATTGATCCATAAGACGAAAAGTACTAAACAACTCACTAAAGAGTAGTGGAAGAAAAAGACCTATATAAACATCTTTAGACAACTAAAACAATTACTCCAAATCTAATGAAAGAAAATGCTCTTAAAATATATATATATATATATATATACACACACACACAATTGGGTAACCAAGGTGATCGGGTAAGGTCATGCTAAGAATTAAATACTCTTAAAAAAAAAGAAAATGCTAAATACCATAAGATATATTGAAAAGTAAGAACAAAAATAAATCACCTTAAGCTAGCATAAACAAACTGAAGATATTTCATAGAATTGTGATTGGAAGAAGGAATAGAAAAATCATTAAGGAAATATATACAACTGAAGGTACAAGCATAGAAGTTAAACATAGAAAAGAAATAAAAAAAATGACTTTGAGAAACAATTAAAAAAAGAACATAAACATGGGGCGATTTAACAAGCAACTTAAATTAATCTCAATAGAAATAACGGAAGAAAAATAATGAAAATGTCACTAAAATATATAGTAACCAAAAGTGAAAATAAGCAAGCCACATTCTCTATTGGAAAAAGCAAATTAATCGCATAGACTTGATGGAATGATAACTGAATTCTATCAGAAATACTATGATATATCTAGGACTTGATCTTATAATAGCAATTAAAGGATTTTTTGAATCAAGAAAAATGTTAAAGCATATAAACAACACATTTATATCAAGAATACCAAAGTGGACTTGATGGCATTGTTTTGATTCATATTGTGCTCTTACCAATCGGGTTCATTATTGGAGTAGGGAGAAAGAGGATGTTACAATAGTCGACTAGAAAGGGAAATGAATTCTCGAACCTCGTTTAGGTGGAAAATTAAATTAAAGAGAAAATTGGAGGATTAAGACCCTCTTTGATAACTTTTTTAGTTAATAGACCCCTTAATAAAAAATTTAAGTATATAGACCCTTTTATTGGTGTTATTACTTGTTTATCCTCAAATGTTTTAGTTTAATAAAAAGTTAATATACTTTAATAAGAAAATGGAAAATTATTTTTAAAAATCCTTAAAGATAATTACAATATTCTTTTAAATCTATATTAATATAATACGAGCATGCACTAATTTATAGCATAATATATATAATGACATTAGCTTTGTTTTTTTATATATATTTACATACGAGATTATAATTAATAACCAATTACAATACATTTACCATAACAATTGTATTTATTCTAATACATGAATAATCACACTAAATTATTTATTGTATTACAATATGGAATCTCTTTATGGTAGTAATATTGTATTACAATAAAAGAGAAATATTATATCACAACAAACAAGTTATTGTGTTACATTAATATTGAGATGTGTTACAATAATAATGTTAATTATAATGTACTTAATTAGATATTTTATTAGGGATTTAAATATAATAAACTGTTAATTTTTCCTCATAATATATATTATCTTTGAATATTTTTTTGTACCCATTTTTCAAATTTATTATTAACTTTTTTTTTTAAAATAAAAAGCATTGAAGGGTATAAATGGAAGAATATATATGAAAAAGTTTATATAATTAAAGAATTTATAATGGGGTCTATAAACTTAAAAAAATAATGAAAAGAGTCTAAAAACCCCATTACCTCAAAATTAAACTATTTCACTGAATAATGTTTCACATTTTTTGAATAATGTCTATACCATTTTTGAGTATACACACGCGCCTCACCTTGGGTGTGATCAATTCCTATGGTATGTTTATATAAGCAATTATTCATTTACTGAATTGTGTTGGTTATAAGATATTGTTCGTATGTATGGAATTGATTGTTCATACTTATAAAATTGATTTTATAACTATTTATTGAATACTTTAACATTTTTATAAATCCCTTCAACAAATCGAATTCATTGGTGATTTTGTTGGTAAAAAAGATTCATTGTTGTTTTAGTTTAAATTCGGTCACCAGTCACCACAAGCAATGGATTTTCTCTTGAAACGGTAAATATAAAGATAAGGTGTTTAACCCAATTACAAAAATAAGATCAAACCAAGGGTCTTATAAGAAAGAATCAACGCCACAAAAGGATTTCTCTATAACCACCAAATATGCTAATCCTACTATCCATTCCCCTAATTCTCGTACATTCCATCTCCCAATAAAGAAACTACCATAGTTCCTGGTTCCCAATTTAGCTTTCGCTCCAACCTTTGCACAAGTGACTTGCACTTCCACTTTGCGGAAAGCCAGGAGCGACAACTAGCTATTATGTGCATCACACAATTCATTGGGTGAAAAGATTCATTACAAAATATTAACTTGTTTCTATACAACTGAGTGAAATAAATTGTAGCTTCAACCGCCAATAACTTGGCTTGGTAGAGTTGTGACTTTTGAATTTTCAAGGGCTCTTGCGCAAACCATTCAAGTCATTCCCCAATGGTATTAAACCGGCATGAAATACCAATCCAACGGAAGAAAGATTCTACACTTCACAAATGTATGGACATTCAAACCACAAATGATCCTCACTTTCCTCCTCGTCGTTGCACAACTTGCATGAAGCTGCCTCAATCCCTTTCCAATGTTTTAACCTTTCTACCTATACTCAGCCTTTGACAACAAAAGCCAACTTCTTGCATTATAAATTCTACATAAAATTGTCAATATACATCATCTTTGATTTAAAAAAAAAAAATTATAAATATGTTTCAAAATAAATTTAACATTGAATTTTTGGGCCCCACCAATGCTATCCAAGTGTATGACTTAGGAGTTTGATTCATTTGAATATATGGATCGAAAACGAATGCACCACATGAAGAATACGAGAGTGGGTTGATTGTGTCATGGGCCCCAATATTATTTTTTTTTACTGAAAAAAATGTGAAATTAAAGTTGCATCCACAACATCCGTTCTAACATTTGAAGAGCTTAGAGTTATTCGGATCATGTACAAATCCTTACAACGGTTTTTTTAATCTATGTCCAAGGGCATAGAATAAGAGGCTAAAAGTAGTAATATTTTTTAAATTTAAATAATTTTAGTCATTTTTAATAATGATTTTCTAGGGTCTATACATAAATATGGAGAATCTTTCTCAATATGGGTTGTTTATCCTATGCCCTTACGGTATAGGATAGAAAGACTGTAGTTACAATATTGCGTCTTTGGCTTTACGAGAGAGCCGGAGAAAAGAAATTATTTTATAGATGAAATTACTTTATTATGTTGTACGTAGCAACGTCGAATCCAACGTTGCTACAACATCCCAAATATTAAAATAATCTAAATCGATCTGACTTAAAAAAACTTCTAAAAAATTTAATAAACCGAGGGACTCCGACTCATCTACATACATTGGAAAAATTCATTTTGTTGTTAACAGCAAGGAGATAGAAAATAACTCAAAGAGAAAGAAAATCAATTAGTTATTTAACAAAGTTTCATTTATTCAATGACCAGAGTTAGACAGCAGAAAAGTCGTTTTCAAGTTCAAGATGTTTCTTTTGTCCAGTGTAGGCGGCCGGAAAAGAAAGGTCCCCTTAATTAATAAAAAAAATAAAATTTTCAAAATTTGATGGATTGCGGATTTTGCTTTTCTGGTTTATTACGAAGGCACCTGGAAGAAAGATATAATTTTCTTAGTCCAATTAGTGATAGAACAAGCACAATCAGAAATCAAATAGAAAGAATTACAAAAGACAAGACAAATGGATTTCGAACTCTAAAGATAAATATGAGTCCTAACAAAACAAGTTATGGTACTAAAAAATGAGCATCACTAAAAAATGTTTTTCGATATTCAAAAGAAGAAATGATCGATTAATCCATAAATCACATTATTTTTAAAAATGGATCGTGGAAAGGATATACACGGATATCCTTCTAGAGAGCTTTCCATATATCATTAATCGTCTTACTAATAGTCTTTATAGACCCATGATCATTATAAAACTTTATCGTAAATTTTTTTTTAAAATTGATACAAAAGAGAAAAAGATAATTGAGCGTCTTTCAACTATACAAAAAAAACTTTCATCTTCGCGTATTCGTCATAAGATTCAGACGAAGTCGGGGGTTTCTTTTAAATTATCCCTCCTCATTCTTCGAGAATTAGAAAGATACTTTTCAAGTTTGAATTTTGTTTCGTTTTGAATCGGCCTGCACTATTCCGTAGAGTTTTTTGGTTCGTCATTCCTATTTATGAATCCTTAATTCTAACCGACATTCCATTTGATTCGAGGCGAGCAATCTTCGATATGCTCATATTGGTGACATTATTGTTGCTGTAATAAAAGAAGCAATCCTCTCAATGCTCTAACACCCACACAGGATATGGACCGAACTGTCTCACGACGTTCTAAACCCAGCTCACGTACTGCTTTAATGGGCGAACTGCTCGGAATGGTTTGTTGATTCTGAACAGCTATGGCGGGCAGGACAGGCAGACGGAAATGGAACGAATAGAAAGGACACGAGAAAGAGTATCAGACCTCTATGATATCCTTATTTATGCTCATGGAATAAGAACTTTGATTTTACTAATTCAGTCGAGGCTTAGACAATCTGTTGTATTACCTTCGTTGATACTAGTTAAAAATATTGTCCGTTTCTTATTATGCCAAGAGTCCACTCTAGCAACTTTAACTATAACCTCAACTATATTTATTGGTCTGAGCAAGATACGACTTATTTGAAATCAATTGAATCAACAATTCAGAATCATAAAAAGAAATCTTTCTGTAGGATTGCATGTATTTGATTTTGGAAGTTCTTTTTTTTTAGCTCTTTATCGCCACATTTTTCTGCTTTCATTGATATTCATGGACAATTAGGATTAATATTTAGGGATAGATATTACCTCCCCCCTTTCCTGTCAAACAAATTGAAATGATTGAAGTACTTCTATTTGGAATCGTCTTAGGTTTGATTCCTATTACTTTGGTCACAGCGAGACTAGCCGTTTATCATTACAATAGGTGTCATGTGGAAGTGCAATGATGTATGCAGCTGAGGCATCCTAACAGACCGATAGACTTGAACCTTGGGGCGAATGGAATCCGATACATAAGTTGGTTAATAAAAGAATAGAAAATGCTTATATTGTGTCGTTTAGGTTATATAGGAATTCCTGAACCCAAGAGTTAAGAATAATAAGTTGTTCATTACCTATAAAAGAATAACCACTTAGAAAAACGAAACAGATTAGATTGGTCGAGAAGGACAAAATTGTATGTATACAATCTTTGCTGTGTAGCTTGATCAATTGAATCGTTTCTTTATGGATTCCTAGATTAAGCTTTTTTCCATGGTTCCTTACTTTCTATATTCTATTTCAATTAAAGTGTCAACAATGAAAATTTCAATGATATTTGTATAAAATGAAAATTGTATTTGTATTGATTTATCAGGCCCATTATTCCAAAAGCGAGAGAAACCCCATCCCTCTCTTTCTTTTTTACGTCCCCATGTCCCCCCATCCCATCCGACGTTGTATTTGCTGTTGTGTTTTCCTTGGGGAAAATGAATCCCACGTTGCAGCCTGGAGCCCCAACGAGTCTTGTCGGGCTTAGCAACATCCATTTGGACGTTGTAATAACATCGAATCCAACGTTGTTACTACGTCCAAATTTCCTTCCAACTTTCCAAGGCAAAATAAGGGATTGAGCACAACATTGCATCGAACGTTGTTATAAGATCAATGTCGAAGTTGTAAGCCCACTAAGGTCAGCAACCCTTATAAAAGGGGATGAGGACCGCATTTGAAAATGCAACACAACAATTCCATATTTTCTTTCCTTCCACGGAGCCCGTTACAATAGAACATCGCGGATCAACCCCCCGCATTGATTTTGTAATCAAATGGGTTTGATACCCAATGCCTCCAGAGGAGTCCGGTTGTGCTTGCCGCAATCCATAATACAGTGACATTCATCCTTGCGCGCTGTTTTGGGTCGAGTCTGAAAATGAGACTCACATTTCCGCACCCTTGCAGTTCGGGTGTGTGTACTGCAATTGTTTTCATTAGGGCATTCCAAACGCGTATTACTGGAGGGTTGGAGACCTTTTCCTTCAACGTATTCGGCCATTCTTCCCCGATTTAAGCAGACATGACCACGTTGACGTAGCTCAACATGCATGGATACTTGTGAGGGAAGCAAATATGGAGGTACGAAGCTTCGCATTCAACGAGTTAAAGATTGAACTCATTCCGAAGATGAATTAAGTAGAACCTAGTCAATTGTTAAAAGAAAAATTATGTTGTTATCCGTGATGTATTTGTTTGTTTTAGTAACCTTGATGTGTTATCTAATCGTTATCTATAAGTGAAGCGTTTGCATGTGAACGTTTGTTGTTGTCAATAGGTAAAAACAATAATGCAAGCAAAACGAACTACACAAATAAAGTATAACCACCAAATACGAACTGTATGTCATAAACAAACAAAATATACTATATCTAATGAAAAGATCTAATGTAGCTCATAATATGCTCGTACATCTAGTCTAGTTGGGGATGTCTGACCAATGGCTAAATACCCTCAGTCATCTCGTCGACCCGGGCCTGGGTGCATGTTGTGAGCGGAATCTGCCATGTTTTACAGCAACTTTTATATCGATTTCTGTATACATTTCATACAATCAGGCTAAGATAGTACAGAATCTGTGTAATTAATGTTTATTTGCCAACATTATGGAATCTACACCAGTTTCTGTTTAATTCGCAGAAATCGAGGCGTTTTACAGCAATTCTACAGAAGGTCGGAAAAGCTCGGAAAAACTACAGAAGTCCAAGGTCAAAGCAGCGGAACAAGGCTGAAAGCCAAGTCTACTCGAGCTCGAGTGGGCCCTACTCGACATAGACAAGACATGTCCGAGCAACATTAGTCGAGCAGAGCCTGATCGAGCAAGCCAGCAACCTGAGCTCCGGACCCTACTCGACCTCGACAAACCCTGGTCGAGGTCGACGAAGTCCAGACGCCATGTCCGGAGTCGACGAAATGAGCTGGCCGAGGACGACCAGGCGAGACTCGCTGCCAGCGACTCCACTCGCTGCCGCGGAAAGAAGAACTCGCTGCCGCGGACCAAGCCATTCGCTGCCAGCGGATGGAGCAGCTCGAGAAGACCTAGTCGGCCAACCTTACTCGAGGTCAGATTGTCGGACTGTCGTGGGAACTCGCTGTCCTTCCTTTGGTTCTGGTTGTTGATGGTGCCCTGATTTCGTCGCATCTCCTCAAGAATCAGCTGCAGATCATCCTTCCTTTGATCCCTCTCTGGATGTCCTGGAGCTCTGTAGGGTGGGGGATTCCTAGGGGGACCTTGATTCCATTGCTGTTAATAAGGCCTTTGATCCCCCATATAGCGATTAGGACCCCCAGCATATGCTGCTTCCTCATGTGTTTCTGCCATCCTGACTTGCTCTGTATGTGGGCACTCAGTAGTGGTGTGCCTCTGTGATCCGCATTCGATGCAAGGCTGATTGACAGACATATATTTGACTTGCTTGAGGAGCTTGCGATTCTGATCTCTGTAGAACTGCTCCCTGACACCTGGGTCGATCTCCTTAGCTGGCTCATAGAGTGGCATAGATGGCGCTGGCCTGGTGTAGGAGTTCTCCTCATAGTTTGAAGTAGACCCATATTTGTTGTCGTAGTTAGTGAGCTTTTCCAGCACACCCCATGCGTCACTTGGCGGCATTGTCAGGTACTCATAGTGAGTATAATTGTTGATTCTGTCCTTAGTGATTTGATCAAGAGAATTGAAGAAGATCCCCTGAATGATGTAGGGTGGCTGTCCATGAGTAGGGCAAGATCGCATAAGTTCCTTGTAGCGCTCCCATGCCTTCGCCAGCGGTTCCCCTTTCTGCTGTTTAAAGGCGGTGATCTTCTGGCGGAGAAGTGCTGTCTTGGCAGGTGGGAAGAATTTGTTGAGGAACTCTTGCTCTACTTGGGCCCATGTGGTCAGTGATTTTGGTTTCAACCCTTCTAGCCATTTCAGTGCAGGTCCAGCCAGCGACCAGCGAAAAGCTTTCATCTTGACATATTCCAGGGTTGTACCTTGAGCAAGAGTACGGCACATATCATGGAAGTTAGTAATATGTTCAAGAGGACACTCATTAAATCTGCCATAGAAGGCATTATTTTTAAGCTCTATAAGAAATTGAGTGCGAATTTCAAAAGAGTTTTCAGGGATTAGAATCGCCGATTCAGGCACGATGAGAGTCGGATGCATATAATCCTCAACAGTGGTTGGATATTGGGCAAGCTCAGCTTCTGCTTGCCTTGCGCGCTCAGCTGCTTGTTCCCTCGCTGTCCTTTCATTGGCGATAGTGGCATCCTTAGCGGCGAGTTCCCTGGTAAGTCTGGCAATCAGCTGCTCCTGTGTTTCAGCGGCTGACATGATGCTTTTGAGCTTAGAGTGGATGTGTAGGTAGCGTTCCGGTTCGTCTAAGGCGTCAAACTCTTTTGATGCTGCCGCGGACCAAGCCATTCGCTGCCAGCGGATGGAGCAACTCCAGGACATCCAGAGAGGGATCAAAGGAAGGACAGATCGCTGCACAGATCCCACGACAGTCCGGCAAGCTCCCTGGGCAAACAGAACCAAATCCTAAGGGGACAACCGGACACGTCGCAACTATCAAACTCAGGAGCGGGCATCAATTACACGAGCCAGAGGTCGGAAAACAGCCAGGCAACGTAGAGCAGCAACTCGAGAAAGAGCAGAGCCAACTCGATCTCGAGGACCCAACTCGACCTCGACAAGGACTGTACTCGACCAAGATCAGAAGCTGAGCTCGGACTCCACAGCGCAACCCAGCAACCCGGAGTCGACGAGCCAACTCGAGGTCGACAAGACTTTGGTCGATCTCGACAAGCCTTTACTCGATGTCGAGGAGCCTCAGGCCGAAGTCGACGACTCTGCAACACCTCCGACACCTGATCTGGCTTCGAAACAGAAAAAGCCACTTCCTTTCCCTTCTAAATCTCTTAAAGACCCCACTGCGGGCAGATTTAATAGATTTGTCAATATGTTGCAAGAGCTAAACTTTTCTATTCCTTTTACAGAAGCTCTGCAAGAGATGCCTGGCTATGTCAAATTCCTCAAGGATATACTCAGCAAGAAGCGATCCATCTCGGAGATCGCAGGCGAATGCAAAGTACTCCACTTCCCTGAAAAAAGGCCGGACCCAGGTAAGTTTTCTGTTACAGTGGGCTTTGGTCAATTTAAATATGATTCTTTATGTGATTTAGGAGCAAGTGTAAGCATCATGCCTTTATCAATTTGGAGGAAAGTTAAAATAAGATGCATAGAACCTGTGGATGCTAAATTATATATGGAAAATAATACAGTAGTCATCCCTACAGGAATAGTTGAAAATGTTCCAGTCCAGGTTGGAAAATTCTTTGTGCCGGCTGATTTCCTTATTATTGATTGTGCTGAAGATCCTACTAGTCCTATTATTCTTGGTAGACCATTCTTAGATACTGCAGATGCCAGGATTAGTGTTAAGAATCGATCGCTCACCTTCACCATAGGCGATGAGGTTTTGGATTTCTCTTTTGGCCCTGCAAAAGAGGAGATTTCTTGGCTGGAGGTGAAAAGCATCAGCATCGACGAGACTAAGCAAACAGCGGAGGAGGGAGCGAGAACCCAACTCGAGATCGACAAGCCCTCGTCGATCTCGACAAGCACCCTCCTCGACATCGACGAGTCTTCGTCGACCTCGACCACCGTTGCTGAGCCTGAGACTTGCCAGGAGTGTAAGTATGGGGTCCCTGTACTCGACCTCGACCACCAGTACTCGACATCGAGTAGCCCTAAGCCCGAAAACTTCTGTTTTGGGTCCGAACAGGTAAGTTCAGGTATGAATTCTACTCCCCCTCAGTCCATAAATAAAAATTTTAATGATTTGAAGGGAGCTAAAACATCGTGGCGAGAAAATTTGCAAAAACTGAAGGCTACAAGGAAGAAAAAAAAGGAGAAGGGAGATGATGCAAGCAACCCCCTGTCTGCTGAGCTTGCATACTACCATCAGGACCTAGATGATCCAGGAGAAGGGCCAAGCATGAGCGGGCCCCACAAAAATGGTCCTTAAGCGCAAACGGAGAAGTCGGCCTAGCGACTCTAAAATCTAGAGCATGTATATAGACTTTATGAACTTTTTGGGACTTTTGGACTTTTCGGTTTTTGGTTTTTTTTTTTTTGTTTTTGTTTTTGGGTTTTATGTCTTTTTTTATATGGATAGTCTTGCTTTTGGTATGAAATCTAACACTTATAGGTCGGCAAGCATAAGGATCGCGAAAAGTGGAAAAGGAAGTCCCTGAAAACAGTCGGAATCGACGAAGGCCAAGTCGACGACGACGAAGAGGAGAAACCCAGAACTAGTCAATCTCGAGTAGGCCAGCTCGATGTCGACAAGCACCAGACACTCCTCGACTTCTGATTTCACTGGACGCAGAGCAAAGCCAACTCGAGATCGAGTAAGCCGCACTCGATGTCGACCAGCCACCTACTCGACCTAGACCAGTCTGCTCCTCGACATGATTCTGTGAGTTCCTTCCTTTACTCTTGTTTTTGATATTTTTACAGTGGGGACACTGTAATGTTTAAGTATGGGGTGGGGGAAGGGCTTACTTTGTGCATATTTGATTTATTTGATCATATCTTACATATATGCATTATTTCTTAGAATTGCTACATGGCTATTTTGGAATGCATTATTTGATTTATGTGCTTATATGCATGTTTTCCAAAAATTTGAGAAAAATGACCCCCATTGAAATTTTTTGAAATAATGTCATGGAAGCTTATGTTGAACTCGACGATGCAAAATTGGATTCATTAGAGATATAGCAAGAAATTGCCTAGTAAAGGGAAGTCACAATAAAGTGCATTATTTTATTGAAAACCATGAAAGGAGGTAAAATTTGAAGTTGCTTTTGACATGTTGCATGATAAGATGATGGAGGACTTTATATTTCCATATAATGCTCATTGTTATAATTCCTAGCCTTACCTATGCTTATGCATCACAAAAGCCATTATATGCCTTATTTCATATATTGCTCCACGTGATCTAAATATTTGCCATTCTTTACCTTATCCGGTGATTATGTTGAGAATGATGTTACATTATGGAGATTGTCATATGGCGTTTTGTGATTGTTATCATCATTTGGAGTTTGGAAGGAAATTGTTTGAAATATATGGAAAATTTAATGAGTGAAAGAAAATCCAATCACCTTAGGAGATAAAGGTAGATTGACCCTGCTCTCTGAGATAATAGTTTGGAGAGATGGGACACATTGTGAGGAGTCCGACGCACTAAGTATCCGGGGCCATTCATGACACCCATGTTTGCGACTCGCGAGAAGGCAGTGCTAAGGTCAGAGAGGTAAAAACATTATTATTGAGAAAAGCAATATGAAAGGTGATGACTGTTATAAAAAGGAATGTGGAACGAAACTCAAGTTTGGAAAATACTCCATTTCCCCGGATCATTAGCACCACATTGCCAGAAATTGCCCCCCTTTTTAGCCTTTTTACCAATCTACTCCTTCATGAGCTTAATTAAAGTCTTCTTGATTATCAATGCTTTGTCACGTATGAATTGTTTGTGCATAACCCTCCTTTTATGAGTAGATATTGCTTTTTACATATTTGCACATGCATGAATCTGTGACACTAGTACCTTTTCGAGGATGGTAATCGATTGTGGGGACATATAAAAATGAATCTAAGATGTTGAGAGTTTTGATTTCTTCCCCTGAATGACAAATAAAAGTATTGCTTGAGGACAAGCAAGCTTAAGTATGGGGTGTTTGTTGTGAGCGGAATCTGCCATGTTATACAACAACTTTTATATCGATTTCTGTATACATTTCATACAATCAGGCTAAGATAGTACAGAATCTGTGTAATTAATGTTTATTTGCCAACATTATGGAATCTACACCAGTTTCTGTTTAATTCGCAGAAATCAAGGCGTTTTACAGCAATTCTACAGAAGGTCGGAAAAGCTCGGAAAAACTAAAGAAGTCCAAGGTCAAAGCAGCGGAACAAGGCTGAAAGCCAAGTCTACTCGAGCTCGAGTGGGCCCTACTCGACATAGACAAGACATGTCCGAGCAACATTAGTCGAGCAGAGCCTGATCGAGCAAGCCAGCAACCTGAGCTCCGGACCCTACTCGACCTCGACAAACCCTGGTCGAGGTCGACGAAGCCCAGACGCCATGTCCGGAGTCGACGAGAAGAGCTGGCCGAGGACGACCAGGCGAGACTCGCTGCCAGCGACTCCACTCGCTGCCGCGGAAAGAAGAACTCGCTGTCGCGGACCAAGCCATTCGCTGCCAGCGGATGGAGCAGCTCGAGAAGACCTAGTCGGCCAACCTTACTCGAGGTCGACCTAGTCGGCCAACCTTACTCGGATATGCTCGGACAAGGACTCAGGTGCTCGTCGATCTCGACGAGCACCTGAGTCCTTGTCCGAGCATATCCGAGCAACCCGAGGAGAGCCACCCGAGGAGGCTTAGTCGATGACTCACCCCTACTCGAGGTCGACTAGGCTAACTCGAAGTCGACGAGCACCAGTAAGCCAGAGTCCGAGCCACATCGAGCAGAGTCAAGCCAAGCCGAGTCACCCAACTCGAGGTCGAGGAGACCTACTCGAGGTCAACTATACCCAGCGTCCAGAACTTCTCGACTTGACTTGTCCGAGTAGAGTTGGAGTTCCTTGGGCGCAAAGGAAGTCGACTTAGCCGAGAAGATCTATCCAAATCCATCCGATCTATCAAGTTCTATCTATGGAAGGCGGAATCTATCAACATCATGAAGACATACTACCTTATTTAGTTTTATCTTTTCCTTATGGATTTATTTCCTTAAAACATTTATTTATCTTTTAGCAATTTAGATATAGATTTAGATATAGAGATATATATCTTCTTTCCTAGAATAGCTAGGGAATGAAGGCTATAAATAAAGCCCTAGGGGCTCAGTTTTATTGATTCAATTGGAGGGAAAGACAAGAAGTTCCAAGGAGGAGTTTAGGGAGTTCGAAGGTTTTAGGGTTTTGGCAGTTTGCGAAAGTTGATTGCCGGGATTGTAAAATCGTTGAATATAGTTTAATGCAATTTGTTTTCTTTCAATCAATGATGTCTGAGTTTGCAATGAAGAGCGAGTAGTCCACCCACTTCTAGGGTTGGGGCGAGCCCGACGATAGCCATGCATAATTGAGGTAAAGATCCGACCTTTATCAGATTTTGAGCATTTTCCTACTTGTTGATGTGTTTATTGCCCATCTAATGGAGATCCATGCTAACAACTTGGATTATAAACATAAAATTGGTAGAGACAATTAGGGTTTCTTGAGAGAGTTGTCTAATTGTTGGAAAAGGCGAAAGCTTAATCCTTTAATGCGAATTATATGATAATCTGTTTGGTTCTACCTTATGCATGCTTGGTTATTGTCGTTGCAAACCCCAATCTTGGAAGTCTTTTACATTCAGTTTAGTTCGAAACCCAAAAAGCAATTGTTCTTTATTTTTCCTTGTTTTTATTTCGTTTTCATCCCCTGCCTTACTCGATCTCGACTACCTTAGTCGACCTCGAGTACACTGATCTTCGACCTAGAGTCGCTGTTGCTTACCTGTGCAGGAGATCGACAAGCCTAACTCGACTTCGACGAGGACAACTCGATCTCGAGTAGACCTCTTGTCGAGATCGACCAACCTTACTCGACCTGTGCTGCTGTGATCGACTGTCTGAGCTTCTGTCGACAAGCCCTTTGTCGAGCTCGAGGACCCCTGTAGTCGACTTCTGTCCGTGAGATTACACCGCTACCTAGGATCCGCTGACACGCTTCCTCGTGGATCGATCCTGACTTCCCGCTGCTACATCAGGAGGAGGTCTTGTATTTATTTTGCGTAGGCATAGTCTGGTTTGAATTATATTTTATATTTTGAACTCGATTTCCTCCTACAACAGTGCATAGGCGTAACCGGTGGATCATCATGTCGTACCACTGTCGTGGGCAACACATGAGCTCGACTCTGGGACTAGAACCAGACGAGTTAGTGAGCTGAGATGCCTCTCTGATAGCTCTCGTATGTCCTCCGGTGACCAGTGATAGGTTAGAATCTGTTAGGGTCTCGTGATGCCAACGATCGTGTTGTAGGCCGAACGTCACGATGTAGCGCTTCTTCAGGTGAAACGATCGCTATGCCATGGTGGGAGGGATGACGTCCAATGGGATCTCCTGCACGGGGCCAAACTATCAGAGCACCCTATCTGGCATGTACGACTCATAGACACCACCGAATCTAATGGTGACTCGATAAGTGGAGGAGTGAAACTGACCTGCATAATCCAGGTCTCTTCCAAACGGCATCCATGCGACCTATGTTGTAAAAATGATATTAGGGAAACAATCTTACTCGATATATGTAGTTAAAATCAAAGAAAATGAGAAACCCATTACCTGATCTATGGTCAAGCGCTCAAGCTGTGCCTGAAGCTTCTCCTCACGATTGCGTATCTCTCTATTGTTCCCCCTCTTCGCCGCCTTTGATGGGTCAAATTGTGCCATGTATCGGGGATCAGCATGTGCATCCTTGCAGTTCGGGTGTGTGTACTGCAATTGTTTTCATTAGGGCATTCCAAACGCGTATTACTGGAGGGTTGGAGACCTTTTCCTTCAACGTATTCGGTCATTCTTCCCCGATTTAAGCAGACATGACCACGTTGACGTAGCTCAACATGCATGGATACTTGTGAGGGAAGCAAATATGGAGGTACGAAGCTTTGCATTCAACGAGTTAAAGATTGAACTCATTCCGAAGATGAATTAAGTAGAGCCTAGTCAATTGTTAAAAGAAAAATTATGTTGTTATCCGTGATGTATTTGTTTGTTTTAGTAACCTTGATGTGTTATCTAATCGTTATCTATAAGTGAAGCGTTTGCATGTGAACGTTTGTTGTTGTCAATAGGTAAAAACAATAATGCAAGCAAAACGAACTACACAAATAAAGTATAACCACCAAATACGAACTGTATGTCATAAACAAACAAAATATACTATATCTAATGAAAAGATCTAATGTAGCTCATAATATGCTCGTACATCTAGTCTAGTTGGGGATGTCTGACCAATGGCTAAATACCCTTAGTCATCTCGTCGACCCAGACCTGGGTGCATAGGCGTAACCGGTGGATTATCATGTCGTACCACTGTCGTGGGCAACACATGAGCTCGACTCTGGGACTAGAACCAGACGAGTTAGTGAGCTGAGATGCCTCCCTGATAGCTCTCGTCTGTCCTCCGGTGACCAGTGACAAGTTAGAATCTGTTAGGGTCCCGTGATGCCAACGATCGTGTTGTAGGCCGAACGTCACGATGTAGCGCTTCTTCAGGTGAAACGATCGCTATGCCATGGTGGGAGGGATGACGTCCAATGGGATCTCCTGCACGGGGCCAAACTATCGGAGCACCCTATCTGGCATGTACGGCTCATAGACACCACCGAATCTAATGGTGACTCCATAAGTGGAGGAGCGAAACTGACCTGCATAATCCAGGTCTCTGCCAAACGGCATCCATGCGACCTATGTTGTAAAAATGATATTAAAATCAAAGAAAGTGAGAAACCCGTTACTTGATCTATGGTCAAGCGCTCAAGCTGTGCCTGAAGCTTCTCCTCACGATTGCGTATCTCTCTATTGTTCCCCCTCTTCGCCGCCTTTGATGAGTCAAATTGTGCCATGTTTCGGGGATCAGCACGTGCATCCTTGTCCGGGTGAAGCGGACCCGCAAAACAAGGAAAGTACGACCAGATCCATGCCTAAACAGTATAAACCATTAGAGCACTTTTGTGATGGGTCGGGTGAAAAAATGGATCCACCCATCCATTACCCGACCCATTTCCACCCCTAATTAAGATGCATCTAATTTATAATAGAATTGTGGCACATTTTATATCAATTAATAAAATAATATCATACACTAAATATATAAATTATTAACATTATGGTTTGAAAGATGATGTTAGGAATTTGATTTTTTTGAATATATAAATGAGATACAGTTTTTTTAAAGAATTTCTTAGAAAAACATTAAATGTTTGATTTAACGAGTTATTTTAAGTTTGAAATGATAAGAGGAAAAAAATTCTAGAAAATAAAACTATTGAGAATTGAACTAAAAAATTCATATTGAAATTTCCATCCAATACCAACTATGTTAAGGAGACTTTATAATTTATTACTTTTTTCAAACTCTTTTAATCTTTAAATCCAAAAATTACGAAAAAAGCACACACACGTAAACATACATATAATTTGTTTCCTTCGAGGAGCCAGGGGCTTGAGCCACCATGCCCCCTGGTTCTGTATGCCTAGGGCTGTTCAAAATTCAGTTCAAATCGATTTTTTGGACTGAACCGAGCCAAGCAAACCGAACCTAAGAGATTAGATTCGGTTCTCGGTTCGTAAGGTCTAAAATTCGGTTTTAGGTTCGGTTCGGTTCAATTCCACTACAAGAAATTATGCTAAAAAGCGACGCTATGCTCTCGACGCTTTGTAAAAGCGTCGATCAGTACATTCCATTTTCTACACTTTTATATGTCGGGAACATTCTCGACATCAAGGGGCGTCGAGAATGGCTTAATAAGGAAAAGAGCCTCAATATTAGGGTTTCTTCTTGAAACCAGCCGCCACTTTCCTTCCCCTCCCATCTCGCATATTTTCTGTCAATGGCTCTCCTCCTACCTCATCGGTGACCCCGACCTCCTCCTGGATGTCGTGTCCGCCGTTCCCGAGCAATGGACCTCAAACAACTCTACGAAATCGCCATTCGCCTGCTTCAAATCCCGACCTCCTCCTAGATGTCGTAACCCTAACAATCCCATCTCCGATCTCTGACTTCGAATCGCCATTCGCCTGCTTCAAATCGTTTGTCTTTGGCTTCGAGAGTAGATCTTCGGCTTCGACGATCTCCATCTTTGAAGAAATTTGCAGTTTGTTAGCAAGAGAAATTTCAAGTGATCGAAAGAGAGATCTGGCAGTTGTACTCCTGTCGCCGGCTTCGAATCGTCGTTCTACAGGTTTGAAATCATCACTCTTCGGCTTCGAGTGTAAACCTCCATCTCTCACCCTCTCCCTTCCCTGATTTTTCTAGATCCGAACGGAGTTTTCTCCGAATGGAGTGCAGTCCTCGATTTTTTACAGATCTGACATCGAAACCGATTTCACTTTCAATTTTTGTGCATTTATCTGATGGATTTCGAGTTGGAAGGTTGCAAATCCATGTCTAATCCCCAATATGGCAGCAAGTGAGTTTTGTTTTGTATTTTTTTTTCGATTTCGGAAAACCAGATCTGTCAATTTGTTATAAGGTTTGTGTTTAAAGTTTAAACATTTGTTTTTATCCTCTTTCAGCTGAAAATTTAATCATACATGTTCTTTATTATTAGATTGGTCTTAGTGGAGAGTCATTAAATCTTCATTCTCTTGCCGGGAGCTCATGTGTTGAGTGGAGTGGATGGAAGGAGCATTTGTCCACGAAAATCAGCCACTTGGTACAAGGTGTGTAATCTTTGCCTATGCCAAAGGTTATGGTTTTGTGAATATTACTTTGTGTTTTCACATCTTTTCTTGTAGTCCGACGGTTTTGTGTCTGTATATCCTGTTTTAGTAGTTATGCTATACATGTTTCGGATGGTTTTCAAATTATTGGGATCATGTTTCCATTATTCCATTGTTGCATCTTCTGAGCTAATGTGTTCTCTGTTAAATATATTTTGTTGCTTCCCTTAGCTTCCGAGTAATCATTTCAAGTATAAACAGTAAGCACATTCTTTTCTGATTGGGGTGGAGATAGGGATGAACTCCTTTTTTTTTAACTTTCTTGCTTCTGTTGTCTTAATTGGGTAGCCATGATCAATAACCTTAACCTTAGTGTTAGATGTGGAAGTTCTGCATGGGGATTTCTTAGCCATTGATGTTAAGGATCCTGCATACTCAAATGTACTCTCTTTTCTCCATTTATTGTTTATCATTTTTCATATTTATATCACAATCCCGGTTTAATGTTCTATACATTGTTTTTATATCTTGAACAATATTTGCAGATTAATGCAATACTTTTAGATCCTTCATGCTCTGGATCAGGAACTGTTGCAGAGAGACTTGATCATTTACTCCCATCATATGCAGAAAGTAAATTATTCTATATTCTCATGTTCTTTATAATACCATTGTTATGCTATAACATATTTTGGATCATTTTGTTGCAATCTCTCTTCTAGTTTCTAAGTTTTAAACTAAAGGATGAAAGGAATAATTGATGCAATGTGCATGTATTTTTAACCAGATGATAGTGAAAGACCCAAACTACTTCTATGCTGCTATTATTTCTTACATTATCAGTTTGTTCTGTTGTATGTCTGATCCGTTGTTTGTACTAATTATTGTGAACCTAGTTTGTTTGTTGCTGGGTGAAACATGTAAATATGGATGTTCTGAGTAGAAGTCGGAGTAATAAAGAATGTCCAGAGATTTTTGTGAAAGTTCTAATTGTGGTTTGGTTTTGCAGGTCAAACAGCATATGTTAATAAAACAAGGTTGACAAAACTAGCAGCATTCCAGAGGAAAGCTTTCTGCTGCTACAGAGGAGGTATATATGCTAAATGTGATTCTACTGTGTTATTGAAGTAGCTAGCTAGATGTTAGGCATTTTAGAGAAAGGTGAAAAAAACAAATGGTGAGAGGAGGGTAAACCTCCCGTTAACAAGCTCAAAGATAAAAGGGTAAACCTCTAGACTACTAGCTTGGTTGACACATATTGATGACATGTTGCCTGTCATTCCTTCTCTTCTGCTGGTTTTCATTTTATTTTTTATAATCTGTTTCTTGTTTGTTTTTTTTTTCGAATTGCAACTGATTGGGTTTCCTAGCTACTAACAAGGAATTAAAGAGCAATGTTGTTTTGATGAATTAGGGTTCATATCACTCTTGATGGCAATGCCTTTATTTGACTTGATTTTGATGAATTAGGGTTCATATCACAGGTAAAGTAAGTCTTCTATATATGATTAAATAAAATACAGTGCTTCCACATTCAGTGTATACTAAAGATACTAAGATTTTTCAGTGGATTTCAAGGAGACAACTTGTTTACATTTTCCAGCTTGATTTTGCCTTAATCTAATGAATATACATTTGAGACATACCATGTGTTTGCCTCTAACATAATCTAAGACATTTGCTTTTATTTTCCTTCCGTGACTGAAAAGCATGGAATTGTCAATATAAGATAATTTCTCTACCTTATTTATATTTATAAGCTTATCTCAGATCTTGCGCTATGTGCCAGTATTGAACATTCATTAATCTAGTGCTTTTGTAATTCCAAGCTGTGTGTTTTTATTGAGCATGAGGATTTGCTGAATCTCAGTCCTACATTTATTAAAGGTTAGAAACTTGCTTGAATGCTTTGTGAATGTCTTCCATAAACATATATAGCTTAACTGCATATATATTCTACAACAATCTTGCTAAAATGGAGCGAATAAGACTATTATACTATATTATTTCAGACTCTACAGTGTGCAGCTACCTATTTTGGAACAAAGGTTTGTTATATTGTGTTGTGTCTCATGTGAATGACTGTATATCTGCCCTTAACTAATGAATCAAAATGACTGTTTTCCCCACTGTAATGCAGATATATTTCGTCTATGTGATTGGCTACGTTGAAAAGGATGGATAGACGTTCCTCTGGGTCGGGAAAAGAAGCCTTGTGAAACAGTCTTTTCCAGGGATGCTGGATTATCTAGTAGCTGGAGGATTGGTTTGTTACTTAGCAATGAAAGTTTGCCAAATCTTGTTCTGTGCATATTTTGACATGACTTTGTCTGTTTCACTATTCTTCATTGCAGCCTCATGCAATCAGCCCTACCGAAAACATATTGAAGGAATGCGAGGAGGAGGCAGCAATACCGCATTCCATCTTGAAAGAGTAGGCCATCTTTCTAGCAATCATCTTCCTATAAATAAAACTGTCTTTACTTTAATCCATTTATGATCTATTTCTTCAGGGTTAAATCAGCAGGTGTTGTCTCTTATGCCGACATTGATGGATAGTGAAACTGCCCGAAGGATTTATCCCTAAGAATCTCGGTAAGCCAGCTGCAGCAATGCCTTTCAAGCTCCTTCACTATGACAGTTGCACTTACCAAAGTGTCTTATGTGAATGACTCAAAATTCTCCAAAAATATTTCCTTCAATTATTCTTCATTATTGTATTACAAGTGGACAACAGTGAGTATATATATAGCTTAATAACCTATTTTAGGAAATTATTTATGGATTCTTGAAGTCCACTGAGCTGAAAACCCGAAAAAGATGTTTCCAAAAATCTGCTTTTATAGTTTTGTAGAAAGCTCATAGGTGGTAACTGAAATCTAAACCGATTGAGCTCTAAATTTTCCGGTTTTATTTTTTTTGCCACTACAGATGTTCTGTAGGAGTTGCATTGCTTGTGTACACGACATTTAAAGCAATTGAAAGAAAAGACCATGAGGAGTAGCAACAACGTCTCTTGTACTGGGCAGGTCAGCATTCCCTTGAGTAGTGCTATTGACTACTTTCATCTTCAAGTGAATTTAATCAACTTGCTTATTATGTGTATCCAGTAGTTCAACATTGAAATGATGTAGGTGTAAAGAAGAAGAAATTGTACATTTTATTGTTGTTGATCCTCTCATTTTAGCTGTCAATGTGTCATGTATATTATTTTTAATTCACTCAAGTATGATCTTGATTCATTTGACTAATCCTTTATTGGATTTGTGTTTATGTTTTTTTTGTTAATTAAAGGATTTTAATTAATGTGTAATGAAAGGGGATGTAAGAAGAAAAATACACATTTTTTTTTTTGAAAAATAACGTGCCAATTTCGACGCTTTAGGGTATCGAAAATGGCATGTCATTTTCGACGCCCAATGGCGTCGGAAATGACATGCCAATTTCGACGCTTTAGGACGTCGAGATTGGTTGCGACGGAATTCTGCGTCGAAAATAGCACTTGCCATTCGTGACGCAAGAATTTTCAACGCTTTTTAAAAGCGTCGAAATTGAAATTTTCAACGTTTTAAAGCGGCGAGATTGGTCATTAAAAGCGTCGAAATTTACACTGTTTTCTTGTAGTGTTCGGTTTAAGTTTTATTCGGTTCAAACCTAACTTTTATTTATTTAAATAAAAACATTATACGACACTAGTTTAAGTTGAATCAATTCTAATAAAATAAGAATTTATAACATATAATAATTTATTGTGTGTATTTTAAAGAATTTTTCTATAACATATTTGTTTTAAATTTCACATTTTATTTTTTATAATTAATTGCCAATTAGGTTCATTTAGGTTCAAAACCTGAACTAAATTAAGCTAATTAAACCGAACTGATCCTAACATGTTAGGTTCAGTTTTCAGTTCGCAATTTCTAAAATTTCGGTTTCATGTTCGATTCGATTTGACCTGGTTCGGTCCGGTTTTGAACCGATGGACGGCCCTAGCTTTGCCCCTATATAGCTAATATATTATCCCTTAATTTCATATAGCTATTTTAGAAAATAATTTTTCTATTTTGCTAGAACATAATTTTTATTTATGATAAAATTTTATAAACATTTTCACGATATATAGGTTGAATAATTAATTTTTCAACATTTTTTTATAATAATTTTTTTTACTGTGTACCATTGGGTATACTATATATATATACCCTATAGAAGATCCCCACGTTGTTTGCATATAAATGAGCGAGGAAGCCCCATATTTAATCAACAAATCATTCGTGAATTAGGTGACTCCTACGTACATATACAGTAGGAATATATACGACTGGCCTGTATTCATTATAGCCTCAAGTAATGAATGCATTGAGTTAACTTCTGGTTATCAAACAAGGAGCGATCGCAATCGAATCACCGCTATTGTCCTATTTGCGTGTACTTTGGGGAATTCATGTCCTCACCTACACACAATCAATTCTCCACGTGTCTCTGACGTTCGCCCTTGTAGATCCAACTAGAAAATTTTCAATGATATCTACGGTGTCATTTTGGATTAAATCGATAAAAACAACTTTACTATATAATATGATAAAAAAAATAGATGTTATTTTAGGATAAAATACCGTAAAAAATCTTGTCCTTTTCTTTTTGGTTAAAAAAGTATAAATAAATACAATATACTATAAAATAGTCTATGAACAAAATAGCAACAAAATAAGGATAAAAAAGGGAATACAACTCTACAAAAAAAAGAAGAAGAAAAAGGAATACAATAAACACATTGAGCCCATATATAACTCGTTTTTATTCTTAACATGTAATAATGTATAACCAGATAAAATAAATTTAAACATGTGTAACTTTTTGTCTAATTGTCGAAATAAGTAATATAACATCTCGTGATGAATTATACTATTTGAATGTCAATCTAAGAAAAATCTAAAAACACTAATATGTGCGTGTCCTTTTTTTTTGAAAAGGAAATAATTCGAGATCTCAGACGACAATAGTAATGTATGTGTCCTATCCCATGCATGAGAATATATATCTATTATCTATAAAAGAAATCTATTAATTAAACATATGTCAGAAACAATATTAAATCTGAATTGTAATGTGAGATTAAACTACTAATGATAAAATCGAGCAAAAAGCATAAAAGAAAAATTAATCTGGATATAAATAATTTCATCTACTAAAAAATAATATAGATATAAACAACATAATATCTATTAAATAATTAATTTTGATATAAATAATTATTTTCACCAAAGAATAATATAGATATAAATATAAGTAAGGAGCAACGCATACGCATTGACTGTTATATGCGAGTGAAGGGTCCGAAGATGCATGTAACTACAGACTACTACATTCCATTATAGCTAGCTATTGGAATGGAATGTTTTTAGTTTTTACGAATACTTGCTATATTCCCTTCAAGAGCTACTAATTCCCCTTAGTATATGTTAGATCGGTACTCTTTCCCACATTTTATACCTGCTGTGAATGACATTTAATGACATTTAGGGTTATGACTATGAGAAAGCAGGGACATTCTATAATAAAGTGAAGATGATAAAGTAAAGACACGTTATACTATCTATCCATGCCTCCATGGTATATAGGTTGCCTTTTCTTGCTCGTTAGTGCCCTTGCTCTATTAGATTTGACTAGTCGGAAGCTCAATCTTCACGTTTTGACAACCTTACCAAAAGGGCGACTAAGCATCTTTTTAAATTTTTTTTTTAACGGAAAGCAATTAGGAAAAACTTGCGTACGATAAGTGGTCCAACTTAAAGCATCCTTTCAGTATCTGTAGTTCTAAATATGTGATAGGGTTGATGGTAGTGGTTGTGTGACCTAGAAAAGCCAATATATCAGCTAAACTATTAATTTCCTTAAACACGTGACGAATTTGGACAGTTTGAAATCGACAAAGGTCCACTAGGGAATCGGAAGGCAACCTATCAACGACATTTCCAAATGTCTTGAAGCGCATTAATAATGCAGAGATTGTCATCTTCTATTTCGATATTTTGGATGTTAAGTTATAAAGGTTTACGAATTCCATCTCTCAGTGTTGTAGCCTCGGCTCCAATAACTGATAATGACGGGATACTGGCCCCCTTCATAGAGACCAAATTAGCTTTATGATTGCATATGATAAAAACCAATCGCGGAAGTTCTGTTGTCTTGTAAGGAACCATCAAATTAAGTTAAGTTTGAAGCTAGGGATTTTTGGTTTCTCCCATTTGATCATTTTTTCTGTCTATTTTTACTGCCATGCGAGTTGTTAGGATGGTTTGGTGTTGGTGTTATGTTTGTTTCTGCCTAAGCATGCCCTTGGCATGCCTTAAAAATTGTTCGATAAATATTTTGATAAGTATTTCTAGCTATAAAATATTTTCTTATATATTTACCAATTAACTAATATATATATATATATATATATATATCAAACAATTATGTTAAAATAATTGAATAATATTCATATGAAAAAACTATTCACACATATGAATAGTTATATTACTCCAAATAAATAATTATAGCAGTAACTATGAATATATATAATCGATCGGTTTTTTCACAGTTCACACCGTAAAAGGTGTTCACATCGAATCCATCATGTGTGTGTGTGTGCAGAGAGGTATCAAATTGTCTATTGATGACGAGGATTTGCTTCCAAATGTTGAGAAGTACATACGGCTAGTTGGTCGCCTTTTATTTCTTAATAAGACTAGGCCAGACATCTTCTTCGTTGTTCAACATCTCAGCAAATTCATGGCTTCTCCTCGAGTTCATCATTGCCAAGCAAGCCTTCATGTGGTTCACTACCTTTAAATTTGTGGTACTCCAGATTTGGGGTTGTTGTGTCCTCTTCATAATGATGTATCTTTCACTTCATTCTGTGACGCAGATTGGGGGAATTGTGTGTTCAGTGGACAATCAATCACTTGGTTTTGTGTGTTCCTTGGGAATGCTCTTGTTTCTTAGAAGTCTAAGAAACAAGTGACACTGTGTCGAAATCGTCTGCTGAAGCCGAATATCGCAGCACGTCCAAGATATCAAGGGAGCTAGTTTGGTTAGACTCTCCGGCTTCGTGTTTGCATTGTGAGATTCCAAACCAATGGCTCTGGATTGTGACAATAAGGCCAGAATTCACATAGCTGAAAATCTTGTTTTTCATGAACGGACTAAGCACTTGAAGCTGGATTGTCATTATGTCCGAGAGCATTTGTAGGATGGGTTTCTAAACCCTTTCTTTGTTCGTTCTCAGCATCAGCTAGTAGACATTTTCACAAAGCCATTGGGTGAAGTTCAGCACCAATTTCTTGCTTCCAAGTTAGGCCTAGTTTCCATCACTAGTCCAACTTGAAGGAGGGATATAGAAGTATACATGGGTATTTTATTCATTTGCATAATCAGGGTTAATGGCTATATAAGCCGGGTTGGATTGATCTGTAATGAAGGCTTAACAGAAATCAAGAAGAGTACGTCATAACAAACCTTTCCTGACTTTCTCTCCATCTTCCTCAGACCTCCTTTCATGGAGGTCTAAGTGTGAATTGAGTGATATTAATTCACTCGTTTTCAATTAGTAATGAATCTTTAATTCATTCGACTCGAATAACAACCATTATCGTTTTTTTTTTTATCTTAGTCCGGCCAATTCGATCAACCCAGTCACTCTACATCTGGATCGGGTACTGTGTGACAATTATCGTTTCTTTTACCATGATTTCGTGGTTAAGTTAGAACCATATTAAATGAGCAGAATCACCAAAATATAGCGTACTTAATTATTACGATAGATGTAAAATGATTTAGCACTAAAATTTAAGAGAGTGAATCAAAATAAACAGACTACAACGTACAGAATGATAAACGGAAGTGGTGGCCTGGATTTGAAAATCAAGCAGAATGGGGACCCACGCCATTCTGTGACGTCCCTCCCTTGTAGGATGTATACAAATGCATAACCTTACCTTCCTCCCATGCCAACCCATCTAACCAGGGAAAACGCCATAATTAGGGTTTTAGTACCTTCACATCTATATTACTATATATATACTTATAGAATTCCCCAATAGATCATCAAGGAGAGCAAGTGCAGATTAAAGAGAGTGGTTTCAATTCGGAGTACGTTGAACTCAACAGTACTAATTACGTAGGGTTCAAATAAAAGAAATGGCACCAACTAACCACCTTTGGGTCTTCATTTTCGGTGTTCTTGGTATATATATTCATGCTTTCTTAATTAATTTCATTCAATTGACTATTTAATTATATATATCACAACATCTGTTTCTAGATTTTTGTTTTTTTACCCAAAATTTTCCTTTATTACACATTAAGAGAATCACATACACTATTGACTATTGTGTAAGTAACAATGCAGTACTCGATATGATATATATATATATATATATATATATATATATATATATATATATATATATATATATATATATATATATATTCATGCCTTCTAAACTATATATCTATATGGATGTTTTATTGACACATAATTTATAGGGTTGATCGATGTTTATAGTTCAATTATTAAGGCTAGCTAATTAATCATAACGTACGGATCGGAAATTCAGATCCTGACAAAAAAAAAAAAGCCCTAAAATATATAAGGCATTGTTTTATTTTATTTAAAAAAAAATACTAATTCTTCTTTTATTGTCCTTGTTTTCATTTTACCAGATCAATTATGAAAATACTCAAATTCAGTGTTTTGTATTTCTCATGTACTTTTGTATTGTTGCAGGCAACGCCATCTCCTTCATGGTCTACTTCGCACCAGTGTGAGTGTACAAATATAGTTTTATAAGTTTGTTAACTAGTTTCGATTTAGAAATTATAAGTTTGTTAATTAGTTTTGAATTGATTAATTTAGAAAGATTTCTTTTATTTTTTGTCATTGTTTGTTATACGTTTAATTTGTGCATATATCTTTTGTGTTCTCAGCCACCACTGAACCACCCTTTTTCCATCACAGTTATTTCTCCAAAACAGGAAAACAAAATACATATTTTTTAAATTATTTTTCTTTATATCGTTCCAATTTTATCATATGTCTCCAAAGAGACTCTTCAAATTATTTTTACTTCAACTTCAATAGCTTCCCCATTTATAAGATTTGGAGAATAATTTTACTTTTGGAGAATGGTACAAATTTAGGGAACCTTCTCTATTTTTTTTTCTACTGCTTCAATTGTCCATTTTGGAGAATGAGATAGATAATCCGTTGGATAAAAAAAACACTTTAAAATTCTCCAATATCTCCAAAGTAGAGAATCTATTGGAGATTCTCCAATATCTCCAAAGTAGACAAATTCTCTATAATTTCTCAAAAATGGGAATCAAAATCCATATTTTTTGAGTTATTTTTGCTTCAACTCCAACAACTTCCCTATTTCTAAAATTTAGATAATGATTTACATTTGGAGATTGTTGCAGATTTAGAGAATCCTCTTTATTTTTTCTGTTACTTCTCCATTTTGGAGAATGAGATAGAGAATCTGTTGGACACTAAAATGTCTTAAAATTCTTTAAAAACTCCAAAATCCTCAAAATGGACAATATGTTGGAGATGTTCTTAGACCATCTCCAATAGCTTCCATAATATTTTCCCAAAATGGGAAAAAAAAAATACACATTCTTCAAATTATTTTTCCTTTAACTCCAGCTTCTCCATTTCGAAGATTTGGAGAATTATTTAGTTTGAAAAATGCTGCAGATTTAGAGAATCCTTTCCATTTTTTCTACTGCTTCTTCATTTTGGAGGATGTGATGGAGAATCCGTTGGATAAAAAAATACCTTAAAATTCTCCAAAATTTCCAAAATCCTCAAAATGGGGAAACTATTGGAGATGCTTATGGAAAAGTTGGTTAACTTGAGCAAAAATCAGGATAAAAAACCACAAAAAAACCACTTACTATCATCCAAAAACTACCCAAAACCGCCTAAAAACCACTCAATAATTAATCACCTATACATCCACTCACCTCTCAGAGCATCTCCCACCATAGGGTAAAAAATGGGTTTTAGCCTTTTTTTTTCTCCCATCATAGGCCAAAATGGGTTTTGGCCAAATTTTTTTTGGCCTATTTCTAAAATGAAAGCCAAATTTGACTTTGCATTTTGGAATGCCAAATGTGAATTCAACCTTTTATTTATTTATTTTTAATTGTTCATTATTAATATAAATTTATAAATCACACAATTAATTGTATATAAACTATATAATTATAATTTTTTTTTATCAAAACTAAAAGTTATAGTCTGTAAAGATATTGATGAGTTCTTTGATATGACTATAATATTTAATATGTTTGGATTATATTTGCATAAATAATTAACATCTTTAGAAAAACATATTCATTTTATATTATTACATCTTCATCGAAATCATATCTCATAAATAAATAACGAGTTGCATAAATTACTATATTTGAAAATAATAATAAAAATTCTCAGAACACATCAAAACCATAATATGAAGTAATTTTATAAATAATACAATTATAAATCTATATATATTATATAGTTAGGATTTCCAATTAAAAATAATATTTGTAGTATTGTTAAGATATTCAAGAGTTCTTCGATATGACAATAATATTTGACATATTTGAATTATTATTGCATAAATAATATTTTTAGAACATCATCTTCTTCATTGTTGATATATTCCGCCATGAGTAGATTGTTATTAGCATACATACGATGTAAGACATTTTGATCCTGTTCAAATGAATCAAAGATTGAATTAGAAATCTCAATAGTTTCATTTGAAGAGTGAGATGATGATGATGATATTTGAGAAGAATTCATTATTGATTCAAATCGAAAGGATAACGATAGAATCGAGTAACGGAAAGGAGTATGAAAGTTCTAAATTACATGAGTTTATATAGAAAATTTGCCAGCCAAATTTAGCCTACGGTGGGAACAATAAAAATATTTAATAGGCCAAAAGAGAATATTCTATAGAATATTCTCTTTTGATAGGCTATTTCCCTTGGCTATTCTAGCCTACGGGGGAAGATGCTATCAATCACTTTCTCGATCCACTTTCCACTTAATTCTATTTACCGAATTTGGATTCGAATCGGGCGATCGAACTTCTTCCTTAAACCATTCACATTGCACTAAAACAATTTTTTTTTAAAAAAAAAAAAATTGAAAGAAGAAAGATGAGGCTCGACACATGACCAAATTTCTTTACATAAATAATGCCTTAGCTCTGCTGTAAGTATTTAATATATAGAATATAGAGTAGTAATGGTAGAAATGAATGAATTTGCAGGCCAACGTTCTGGAGGATATACAAGAAGAAATCAACAGAGGGGTTCCAAGCATTGCCCTACATTTGCGCCATCTTCAGTGCAATGCTTTGGATTTACTACGCACTCCTCAAAACCAATTCTTTTCTCCTCATCACCATCAACAGCTTCGGCTGTGTTATCGAGACCATCTACGTCGCCATCTTCCTTGTTTATGCTTCTAGACAAGCCAAGGTATATATTTATCTATTTAACTTTCTTTTAATTTGTTTCGATCTCTGCTCATTGCTAATCATCAAGAGATCGATTTGTGTTGTTATCTTTAATTTCTTAGGTGGCGACTTTTAAGATCCTCGTTCTGTTGAATTTGTTCGGGTTCTCCTTGATCATTCTTGCTTGTAGCTACTTGGCAAAGCCATCCATTCGAGTTCACCTCTTGGGTTGGATTTGCGTCGCTTTCTCTGTTGTCGTCTTCGCCGCTCCTTTAAGTGTAATTGTAAGTAACAAATTAAACAGATCTTTGAATCGTAACTAAAGATTTATTTAATTTATACCTAAATCTCATTTTACTCGAAAGTATTAGACTTTAATTTCTATTAAGATTAAAAAAAAATGGGCGATTTTGGTAGAGGGTCTATTTTGAATATTCAATTAGCCACCTAGCCCATAAATTAATTTAATTAGTTTTGCCCTAGCCCCTTCCCAATATGGTAGGTTGGTCAATGGTCAACCGTTTGACCATTGACCGGTCAACCCATTTTGATTCCAAATTTATTTATTTATTTATTTATTTTTTTGATGCCAACTTTTTTTTTTTTTTTGATGCCAAAATTTTACTTTATTTTATTTTCACTTTGATGCCACTTTTTTATGTCAATTTTTTGATAATATTTTTTTACCGTGATGCCATATTTTTGATGATATTTTTTCAAAGTAGTATTTTTGATTACATTTTTTTCTTTAATGTGATACAAAATTTTCAAAATGGCATCAATGGTCAACGTGACATTAGAGTAAACAAAAAATGTCATCAAAGTTTAAAAAGTGTCATCAAATAATTTAATTAGAAAAGTGGCATCAGAGTGAAAATAAAATGTAATAAAATTTTGGCATCAAAACGGTAAAATATGACATCACAAAAAATGTCATCAATGTTTTAAAAAAGTGGCATTAAAAAAAAGTCATCCAATCATTTCATTAGAAAAGTGACAATAAGGTGACAATATTTTGATTCCACGTTTTAAGCTCTTATGCCATCAATTATATAAAATTGTCACCACAAAATGTTGGCATCAAAACGGTAAAATATGGCATCACTAAAAAAAAAAAAAAGTTGGCATCAAACAAAAAAAAAAAAAAGTTGGCATCAAAAAAAAAAAAAAAAAAAGTTGGCATCAAAATGGGTTGACCGGTAAAATATGACATCACTAAAAAAAAAAAAAGTTGGCATCAAAAAAAAAGAAAAAGAAAAAAGTTGGCATCAAAATGGGTTGACCGGTCAACGTTGACCGGTCAACGGTCGGTCAACGGCCGGTCAACGTTGACCGTTGACCGGTCAAGAGGGCTAAGCAAGCTAAAAAAACAATTAATGGGCTAAGCATACTAAAAAAACAATTAATGGGCTTATCTAGCTAACCAAATATGCTAAAAAGGGCTTTTTCACCAAATTCCCCAAAAAAAAATGCCTTCTATTTTTTGAAAAGCATAAAATTATCATAGAATAGGAAAATCCAAATGAAAAGTTTATTTGAAATTAATTAATATATTTGGTTAATAATGTATAATGCAGAGGATGGTGATACGGACCAAGAGTGTGGAATTCATGCCTTTCCCACTCTCTCTCTCCCTCACCATAAGTGCTGTTATGTGGTTCATGTTCGGCATCCTCCAAAGGGACTTGTACATAACGGTACTAAATTCAATTTAATTAGCTTTCTATTTTTTTTTTAAACTTTAACATGTTAAATAACCATATATGTATATACATTTGGGGTTTGGGTTAATTAATTTTGCCTATATTTTGGCAGCTTCCAAATGTATTTGGATTCACATTTGGGATAGCCCAGATGGGTTTGTACGCCTTCTATCGGAACCATTCGGGTATCAAACCCAATGATATCGAGGGTGAGCTACAAGAGAAAACCCCTTGTGACACTCGTGCAAGGGTTAACACAGCTTGTAAGTCGGAGGTGCACCCGGTATGCTCTCCTCCAAGGCCTGAAGAGATTGCGGAGGCGGCATCGGTGGTGCTCGAAAATGAGGAGAGTGATGGTAACAATGCTATGCGCGCCATTTCGATGGTTGTGATTGCTTGTGAAACAACTCCTTCGGTAGATTGTGTTGCTTGAAAGTACACTGCAGCTTGTGCATTGTTTCGGGAGACTTGTCGAGGTTTTATTAATTTGTATTTGAAAGTCGAATTGTTTTAGTTTCTTAGATTGGAATTATTATCATTTCGGTTAACTAATATAGTACTTCTTAATTGTGATCTACTTTGACACTAGCGGTATAATAAGATTAGAATTACAGAAGGGCTATTGTGACTGAAATCCAAGGATTGTAATTGGTCGATCTACTTGATCTATTATCATAAAATATATACAGATTGTTTGACCTCTTATTGAAGGTGTTATTTTAATTTTTTTTTTAAGGAAATTCATAAATCGAGACCAAACATGTCTGATTCTCAATATATAGCTAGGTCGGTAAAATCAGCCGATAGAAACATTGTCACAAACAAAGACCATCCAAAAAAAAAACCAACAAAATCGATGATTCGTAGTAGACTGAGGCTGGATGAAAGAGAGGATTGAAGACCATGGGGAGTCAGATGTCAACACTTCATGTAAAGACCCCTGTGGAAGGCGAGCCAAACACCTATAGCATAGCTGGAGAGGAGGTACAATAGGGCATGATTATCCCTGGTGGCGTGAAGACATAACTCCAAGGAAGCGCCTCCCAAACAATGGAGTTGTCGTGATGACACGACCACGACCCCGACCAGCCGATACACACTCAACACACCAACAACAAACGAAGAACTAGATACCAAAGGCCCGCCAAAATCATAACTAATCCCAACCCACAAACCAAAAAAAAAAAAAAAAACTGAATCGACGGAGAGTGGAGCGGAGTTTGTTCCAACTAATCTGAAACAATTTTGTAGTTAAATTTCCTAGACGTGCTTTTAGAAAATGCATTACCTAAAACCTATTGGGCTGAAGCTGTTAACACAACTAACTATATTTTGAATCGTTGCCTTATTCGTTAATTCCATCTTAAGGAAAACTCCTTATGAACTTTTCAAAGGTTGAAAACCCCTTGTATCGTATTTTAAACCCTTTGGTTGTACTTGTTTTGTTCATAACAATGGAAAAGATAACATTGGGAAATTTGATGCGCGTAGTGATGAAGGTATATTTCTTGGCTTTTGTTGACCAAGATGGTTGAGAAAAGTATACATGTTGTATTTGATGAATGCAATGACGGTTCTTTAAGTGAAAGTGTTGCAGATCTAGATCTTAACAGCCATACAGAGAATGAGGATGGTGATGATATTGCTACCAAGAACACAAAGAAGAGGAACATGCAGGATCAGATTCTCAACACTGAGGAATTGGCCCAAGGTCTTGAAGCTCAGTCCAAAGCCCTTGGCGACCAAACCAAAAGTGTTGAGACTTCAGAAACTGCTATAACTGAGCCTAACATATCCATGGAGTCGGATGTACCACAAATCAATCCTGTTGATGTGACAAACCAGGGAGCTGAGACTAGCAAGAAAAGTTCAAATACTCCTCATCACACTCGTTAAAGGATATCATCTCTGACCCTACATCTAGTGTTCAAACTTGTTTTAAACTTAAAGATCTCTGTGCTTTTCACGCTTTTGTTTCACTTGTAGAACCAAAGAAAGGAGATGAGGCCCTTCAAGAGCCAGACTGGATCATTGCTATGCAAAGTGAGCTTAACGAATTTGAAAGGAACAAAGTCTGGACCTTGAAGCCTAGGCCAAAGCATCAATCAGTCATTGGCACACATTGGTTATTTCGGAACAAGCTAGATGAGAATGGTACGACCGTGAGGAACAAAGCAAGGCTTGTTGCTCAAGGCTACAATCAAGAGGAAGGTATCGACTACGAGGAGACTTTTGCTCCCGTAGCCAGGCTTGAAGCCATTCACATCTTATTAGCATTTGCATCGTTTATGGGCATTAAATTATATCCAATGGATGTGAAGTGTGCATTTCTTAATGGTTTCTTAGAAGAAGAAGTTTATGTGGCTCAACCCCCAGATTTTGAAAGTTCGGAATTTCCTAATCATGTTTACAAACTAGACAAAGCGCTATATGGTTTGAAACAAGCCCCAAGAGCTTGGTATGAGCGCTTGTCAAAATATCTTTTAGAAAATGATTTTAAAAGGGGGTTGATCGACAAGACTCTTTTTATCAAGACCAAAGGAAAGGACATATTGGTTATCCAAATATATGTTGATGATATATTGGTTGGGGCTACTAACACATCTTTGTGCAAGGAATTTTCCGATATATATATATATATATATATATTATGTACTAGCCTTGCAGTATAGATTTCGAGAATATCTCCTTCCTTGAGCTGAAATACGCGAGGAATCAAATCGAAGATCATGCACTCACGAGTTTCCCAGAATAGAAGATTGTGAAGATTGCATCTAAGCCATGATCTGATTTAGCCGTTGGGCAAAGATTCTTCTTTCAAAGTAGGCGCCGATTTGATCTAGTATAAAAATGAGATGAAGAAGAGAGGACAAGAACAAGTGTTGAACACAAACCTCATTGAACTACATCGCACACAAGCCCTCAAGTCAATCTGTCTTCTTCGTGTACTCTCTGCTAAGTGTTAAGAGTAGTATCTTTTGTTTCAAAGCATTTGAGAGTTACAAAGTGAGCTTATAGGATATATTCTGAGAGAGTGTTATACTCGAGAGTTTATAACTCAGGAAGTGAGCACTAGGCGATTGATTCACAAAGTGTAAGAGGATTGTACTAGATAGCTGAGAGAGGTGGGGCTCTTCTAGTTTGGTCTAGGACTCCAAGGGAATGCGAGTTGCAATTATATAGGAGAGAGGCTTCTCGGTGAGCTATTAGGATACTAAGTCTTGTGAATCAATAAAGCCGGTTGAATCCTAAGGTTGTGGAAGAACCCTAGGCGGGGACTAAGCCTTTAATGAGCCGAACCTCATTAACAATTCGTTGTGTTATTTATTTATTGCTTTACCAATATTTCCGCACTTGTTTCGAATAGTAAAACTCTTCTGTGATTCAGGTTTCCCAATCGAAAGAATTGAGTTTACTCTCAAAGGGTTTTGCAAGCTTTTCAAAAGTCTTGAGATTGACAGCGAAAAGTTGGCATACTCTATTCAAGACCCCTTCTAGAGTATCTTTATTCTACTTTGTTATACATTATCGAACCTTCAGTCTTCAATGAAGACCTTGGGCATTCAGATGTCAACACTTCAGCTAAAGACGCTAGTGGAAGGTGAGCCAAACACCTATAGCATAGCTGGATAGAAGGTATAATAGGGCATGATCACTGGTGGCGTGAAGACATAACTCTAAGGAAGCACCTCACAAACAATGGAGTTGTCGTGAAGACACGGCCACGACCCCGACCAGCCGAGACTCACTCAACACACCGAAAACGAACGAAGAACCAGATACCAAAGGCCCGCAATAAACATAACTAATCCCAACCCACAAACAATAAAAAAAAAGAAAAGAAAGCGAATCGACGGAGAGTGGAGCGAAGTTTGTTCCAACTAATCCGAAACAGCTTTGTAGTTAAATTTCTTGGACATGTATTCGTTGCATGCTTTTCAAAAAACATGTTGCTAGGGCGTTAGGAATAACCGGTAAACAGAGTTTTATTTATTATATTTATGTTTTTTTAAGACCACCTTCGACCCAAAGGATCTAAACATTGGATCCAAAGGAACTAATAGTTGGGCCCAAAGGAAAAATTGATATTTTTGCTTATTATTTTAATTAATTTAATTTTAATTTTCTATAATGGAGAATGCATTCAAATCCTAGAAGATTGAAGTATGATCAGGGCAAGGAGGCGGCGACGCTTAACATCGGAGGCTGAGCAAGAACCACACAGATGTCAGATCGGTTATGGATCATGGATGGTGGTGAGAGGGGGTATCGGCCAAAAGATGTCGTTAATTTTGGGGGGTTGTATCTACATACACGTCATTCTTCTAGCATTTCTCATGCTTCTCATTTTAGTTCTAAACGTACTCAGACACTAGGCCTTGGTTATACTAAGCCTGATGTTTCATATTCTTCAGTTTGTGATGTCTCTAGTGTTTCTGATTGTACTAAGTCTGCTACTAAGCAGTTTGCTTGTAATGTTCAGAAGACTATTATTTGGGATGATCGTCTTGGACATTTGCCTTTGAATAAAATGAGAAGTTTACATGGTTTTAATGCTTAGATTATGGACTTGGCTTGCGATGTTTGTCATAGAGCAAAGCACGATAAATTACCATTCCTAAAGGTTCTATTACAACTACAAGTGTTTTTGATCTTATCCACATTGATGTATAGGGACCTTATTCATTATCTACTTACAATGGTTTTAAGTACTTCTTAACTATAGTAGATGATTTTTCAAGGTGTACACCTTGAAAAATCATCTACTATAGTTGGTCCATGGTTAAGCTTTGAACAATACTTGGTCCATGGTTAAGCTTCCTAAAGGAAAGAAACCAATCTCAGGTAAGTGGGTTTATAAGTTCAAACTTAGACATGATGGTACTGTAGAGAGGTGTATAACTAGTTTATTAATTATTAAAGGACGTACACAAAAGGCTCGAATTGACTACAATGAAACTTTTTCACTTGTATCCAAATTCACCACAATCAGGGCACTTATTAGTTATCACAATTCTTGTGAAGAAAGGATGGAGTGTTTCACAACTAGATGTGAACAATGCTTTTCATGGTGATTTGGATGAGGATGTGTACATGAAAACTCCTAAGGGTTTTCTTGTTACTAGCTATTCTTTGGTTTGCAAGTTAAATAAGTCCTTGTATGGTCTTAAGCAAGCCTCAAGGCAATGATATGCTAAGCTCTCTTCTTTCTTAAGAGACCAAGGCTACAAATCTTCAAAAGATGATTATTCATTGTTTACAAAATGTTCTGTTGATGCCTATTTAGTTGTTTATGTGGATGATCATAATGACTGGTGATGATCTTGATGATATTTCAAGAGTGAAAACTGAATTGGACAATAAATTCAGAAATAAAGATCTTGTTCAATTGCATTATTTCTTGGGCATGGAATTTCTTAAGTCTCCTACAGGTTTGGTCATTTCTCAATGGAAGATCTTTCAAGTTTTTCTCAAAGATTTCATGTGTGAAAACAACACTCCAGTAGTAGCTCCATTGGATATTCAGACCAAACTTTTTTCCTTTAGGTTCTTTGTCAAAGCTAGGAGATGCAAATTTGTATAGAAAATTGGTGGGCATGTTGAACTTTCTGACAAACACAAGACCAGATATTTGTTTCACAGTACAGCACCTATCCCAGTTCATGCATTCTCCTTCTGAAAATCATTTTCAAGCAACTACTCATACTCTCAGATATCTTTAAGGAAAGCCAAATCTGGGTCTTCGACATATCAATGCATGAAATGATTTTTCGCTCCAAGCATATTGTAACTCCGATTGTGCTTCATGTCCTCACACCAAACGTTATGTATTAGGCTATTTCATTGCTTTGGGAGGTCGTCCAATCTCTTAGAAGTCAAAGAAACAAAGTGTGGTTTCCCTATCCTCTGCTGAAGCAGGATATAGGAGCATGAGGAGAGTAACTAGTAGCACTACAACAAAAAGTGTTATTAGCGACCAAAGTTTTAGTGACAAATTATTCTTCCTCGACAAATGTAGTCTTTTGCGACAAACATAACCACTCCTCATAAAATGGCACGAGAACATTAACGAGGAATCTAAATTCCTCGCTAAAAACGATAATCAACGACAAAATTTTCAATGCATCGCTAATTGCTACCATATTGTAGTCGTCTGAAGTGTAGGAGTAATGGCGACAAATTTGAAGTTTTTAATGAGGAATATTTTCATCGCGAAAAATACCTTTATCGAGAAAATTTCAATTTTGTCGTTATATATTTGGTGGAAATTATGCAAACCCGCCAAATTTATTAGCGATAAATATTTGAATTTCTCGCTAAAAGTATGTGTTTCTAGAGAAAATAATTTGTCACTAAAAACATCAATTAGTGAGGATATTCCATTTTTGTCGTTATTTGTTTGTATGAAAATTGAGAAAATGCCCCAAATTCAATTGTGAGAAAATTTTAAATTCCTCACCAAAAGTTTATATTTTACGAGGAAGATTTTTCTCCTTGAAACAACCATTCAGCAAGGAATATTAATTCCGTCACTAGTGGTATGGAGAAAACTACGACACAAGTGCATAATTGTAAGACGACAAAAGTATATTTTCATTACAAAAAATGTTTGATGAAAAACTACTTGCCGAGAAAGTATTAATTTCGTCGTTAATAGTATGAGGAAAAACTATGACCCAAGGGCAAAATTCGAAGGTTACAAAAGTATAAGTACATCGCAAAATATACATATTTGGTGTATTAATAAGGGGAAAAATAATTTTTTTTTAAAAACCTGAAAAATCAAAGGCGATGAAAGTGTACATTCCTTGGTGTTTTTGCTACTTTGTTTATGTAAGAAAGTTGCCCATTACCTTTTTGAAGGAATGATAATTTAATTTAAGTTAATATTTGCCTATGCGGGATTTGAACCTGCATATTTGTGCGTGAGCACATCACTCTACCAGTTGAGCTAATAGGCAATAGCACCCTACTAGTAGATCATGCTATCCAGATCCATCCAACCCTTATAGCATAGGCTGTTCGAGAATATATAGGTGCATAGAGGACTCAAGAAGTTGGTTATCTGATTGTTAATGACCCTTGTCACAAGCTTCTATTCCCGAAAATAATTGTATGCTTTCTTATTTGATTCTCGTAAGCTAGAGCAATTGTTGTTTTGTCTACAATTGATCTTTAGATTATGTTACTTTGAAGCTAAAATAAAATAAAACAAAACTATTCGGATTTCCTCATATTTGGACAGTTTATGAGAACCACGATTTTCATTTCATGTGTCTAAACAAGTTTAAACAATCTTTTTTCATACATTGCTTGCGATAAAAAATTAAATGATTCTTTTCACAGCGAGCATAGCTGCAACAATCAAGAGCAAAGCCAAAATATGCTTGCCCAGTGTTTTTCTTCATTCTTTCTACAAAGTAAAACAAACTATGCAGAGGATCTAGGTTCAAGCAAATCCTACACAATAATCACCTTACTAAACCATTCATAAAAATGTCTAGTTAAGCGTACCTACTTTTAGACCTGGTGTTCTTCAACAATCAAAATGCTAGTTCTGCTTGCATGTCAGCTTCCACACTTCTCGTAAATTTGACGAGCCATCTGCCACTTCAGCAATCAAGCTAGCAGCCATAACACCTAAAGAGAATGTCGAATTAAATTAGTTTATGCCCTTGCTTGATTATAATAGATTAACAGACTATTAAGCAGCCTGTATCAAGAAATAGAGGGAGATTACCATCCTTGTCCACAATAGAAACGAGCTGCCTTGATCCTGCACCTACTCCAAAATAATGCTTCTTTGCAGCCACGTACACAGTACCATGAGGATGGCTGATGGACTGTAGCAAACAAAGATCGGTTGAGTTCTGATTATCACAGCTTCGTCTTTCTCATATTGCAGATTGACCAATGCAGGTTTTCAGATTCAGATTACAGATTACAATTTTTTAGATTACAGATTTCAGACATTTCATGAAGAAAACTTCATTGCTAAAAGTTACAATAAGACATATTCACATAGCCTATTGATAATAATAATAATAATAATAATAATAATACGGAGTAATAAAAAAGGCCTTCAATAGAGCTCATGACACCTCGTAAAACCTCAAAAAAATGGTAATTGACATAAAAATACACAATTCTACCCTCCAAACATTTTTTAACATACTTACATTCCCAGGAAAAAAAAACAAGTAGCCATGCCAAGAATAACACCACAATTTTGACCCTCTCTTCCAATAATGGTGAAGCAAAATCAACAATTGCCTCAAACTTTAAACACAAATCTTTTCTCATCAGTAAATAAATAGTAGCACATTCCTAATGTGAGTATTGCTTGCCTTTATTTTCATCTGGTGTTGTTCCTTTAACTACATTGAAGAATCAAACAGAAGCTAAAACACAAGGTAAAGAAGAAATTAAAGATATATGATGATGCTAATCGAGCTGTAAATTACCTTCTCTTCTTCCATGGACATATGCTGATTAATAGATGTTTTAAGGGCCCCGGTACGAGATCAAAACGCTCTCCTGTAGTTTTCTTCATTTTGTGTATTTGAATTTAGTAACTCAAACAACGGTTCAAAAAGCAAACTTTCTACTTCATGCTCAAGTGAGTAACTGAGTAAGTTCAAGCTACAATCTTCACACGATTATCAAGAGCAGGAAAGATGACCTGACAATAAAATCAGAAGTTTCTATGAACAAATGTTATTATTAAACAAGTGGACGCAGAGTGTGACACGATAAAGACGACATGATTCGTTTGTATTACCTCAATAATTCTTTCCGACAAGGAAGCAATAAAAAAATGGCATCTAACCTACCACTTAAAATGACCACTGAAGAAGCAATTTAGGATTCTACTAGTAGCAATTAGTATTCATATTGCTTTGAATTCATTCATGATTTGTAGGGAATAGTTTTTAGAAAACAGTAACATAGTTTGATTGGGAAAAAAAAAAGTTTTTATAAGCATTTTAGTAAATTATAGTAAAACCAGCTTGTATATGAGAGGATAATGCTCTATTTCAGTGGAAATTAAGAAAGAATTCATAGCCTAAAGTCCACTTCACCTTTATAAACATCAGCAGTGTAAAAGAATGTACCTGTACCTCCTATAACTTGTATACAGGTAGAACTATTAATCAGGTTGAGTTGGTTAGATAGCTTTAGTGTTGGAATTGTTTGGGTTGGTTATTTCAGGTTACGAGTTGAAAGATTTTCGATCATAACCCTAATAGTAACATAGTGTTCTTTGGGTTTCGATCTGTGAATCATTTCATCGCTGCAATGGAGCTTCTATGACCTTCTTATAACCAGGGAAAAGCATAGCATAGTTCTTCCCCCTAAATTGTTCACTAGCATTACCTGGCAGAAAAACACTCACGGTTTTCTATATTCTCGGTGAAGGGTAAAGAAAACTTCTTAGATCTTTGGCTTGATGTCTAGCATATAGGAAATCAGTCATAAATTCTTCTACTTGTATTTTGTGAAAACAAAACTGAGAAACTATCCCCATGATTTTTAGCTCTCGAATTTTATTGTTTTTGCTTATCTTGATACCTCTAGCTTTGTGAACAGATAATTTGAGATATCTGTATGTTTACAGTGACAGGGTTACACTATTTCATGTGTTGGTAAATTAGTCTATTGTCATGTTTTTCTCTTCCCGACTATGCTTACTTGACATACAAAGGCAGCCTTATAGTCTCTTATCAAAAATCAAAGCATTCTACAAGAGTAGATGAAATTAAGATCAACTCAAGTGTTCAAACCAAAGATCAAATCCAGTCGTTATAGCTCAGCCCAATTGAACAAAGGAGAGAACTATAAATTCAAGAATTTCAGCAGTACAACCATCCATTAATCATGGGTGGTAAGATCAAATTGCACAAACTCTCAATTAATCTGCCATTTCAGATCAGGGCAACAACAATCAATCAACCAACCCATGAAAAAGAACAACGAATTAAGCAACAATCCGGCAACACAAATTAAACCCTCCACCTACTAAAACTCAATTTTCATAAAATTCAGCTAAATGGACGACACTTCGAAGGGGGAGACGAGGGAAAGAGGTCGAACCTGCATATACCTCTTCGGATTTTAAGTCGAGGCGGCTATGAAAATGAATCGGTCGTGGGCGAGGGGAAGAGCACATGGCCGACGCTGGAGAAAGAGAAGAGGCGAAGGCCAAGGTGCTGCTGTCGGCAGCGGACAGAGGCGATTAGGGTTCAGGTGCGGGTGAAGGGGAAGAGATCTGAGAGTGAGGTAGAGGGAAGAGTGAAGGAGGCGAGAGGAGTTATTTTACCGGTCTAGGGTGTCGCCGATGGTGGTGGCCGGGCTGCTGCAGGCCGAAGCGTCCGGCTGGGTGGAAACGGAGAAACGAGATTGGGAGATAGTGGGGAGGGAAGAGGTTTATCACAGCAAAGCTGCAAAGGGATATAAAAAAAATAGGAAAAATGACTAAAAAAAATACAATATCAACTATCACATATAACAAAAAATAATACGAACTAAAAAAAGTCTCAAAATAATACTATATCCATTCAGAAATAAGTGACGTTTGACTTTTTGACACGTTTTTGAAGGTGTTAAAAACTATATAAAATATAAAGTTTTTAATTGATTTTTTTAATAATTTGATACATATTAGTTATAAGTTTAAAATTATTTAAAAAAATTAATAAAAATTTAATATTTTATATAGTTTTTAGCTCCTTAAAAAACGTGTCGAAAAGTCAAACGACACTTATTAATGAACGAAGGGAGTACAAACTATCTACATATAAACCAAAAAATAATACAAACTTTAAAATCAGCTAAAGATAATACAAACTATGAACTTTTAACTCAAAATAATACAAACTTTTGAAATTGGACTAGGGGAAGAATCAAAACAAAACATTATTTACCAAAATTACAAAAATATGTGTATATAGTCACACTTTGCACAAATGCATCCCCTTTTATTTTTAAATACACTAAAACCACTATTTATTTACTCAACTTTACAAAAAACCACTTTTTATTTTGAAATTAAATAAAATCACATCCACTTTATCTATAATTATTCAAAAAAAAAAAAAGAACCATATCATAGAATTCATGTATTTTTTTTTTGTAATTTCTAAAAATTGGGATTGTATTATACAAAGTTGGACAGCCAAATAGTAAGTTTGATGTATTTAAAATATAAAAGGTGGATTTGTGCAAAGTATGAATAATTATAGATTTTTTTTAAATTTTGATAAATAAAATTTTATTTTGGATCTTATCAAAATTTCATTGATTGTATTATTTTTGGTTGATTTTAAAGTTTGTATAATTTTTTGTTTATAGGTGGATAGTTTGTACATATTATTTTGAGACTTTTTTTAGTTCGTATTATTTTTTGTTCATATCTCATAGTTGGTATTATTTTGAGCCATTTTTTCTAAAAAATATTATCCAATTAAAAAAAGACATAGTATGACAGTAAAAGGTTTATGACAGCAAAGGTTTAAGACTTTAAATACACTATATTGTATAAAGCAAATGGTGGTGTATTTATGTTTTTTGGGTCTGCTGATCATAATGGTATTATATGGGGTTTGTCTTCGATTTTAAATTTAGTGAAATTTGGCTGTTTTAGCTGCTGGTTTGGGGCTGCTAGCTGTTACTGTTGTTGTTTCCGGTTGTTTATGCATTTTTTGTGATTCTTTATTCATTTAAACCGTTTTATATAAAAAAATTAGTAAAAATTATCAAAAAAATTCAGGTAAAAAAAACTTTTTATCTTTTAATTTTTAACGTTTGTGAAATAACATTAATAATATAATAAACTATTTATATATATGTCAAAATCTAAAAATCTATTAAATTTACAGAAAACCACCCGCTAAATATAGCCTTTTACACTTAACCACCCGTTAAATACAAAATTACAGAAAACCACCCATTAAATGGGTTTTGTTTTCAAATCACCACCCACCACATATTTCTATTAGAGTTTGTCAAATATATATGATATTACAATATTTTAAGTTTTATATTTAAATTAAAATCTCAAATAGATTTAAAAATCTATTTGAATAATTTTTTTAAAAAATAGTTTTTAAAAAAATTGATGTATATATGAACAAATTTGTTCTATTTTATTCCAAAAAATGGTTATATTTTATAGATTTCTTTTTAATCAAAATTAAAATAAGTTTATAAGTTATTAGCATTGTTTAAATTTAATAATATTTTTTATAATAATAATTAATGTCTCATTTTACTTTCATATTTGTAAACCCCTACACTATACTAAAAATGAAAAAAATATCTAAATATTTGTTTAAAAAATATTTTCCAGGCTTAAATATATTTTTCTTAAAAATATTTTTTTTATATAATGTATATTTATTAAAGTTTATTTGAATTTTTAAATAAAATTAAATAATATTTTCCACATTTAGAAACTCCGCCATCCAAATGATTTTAAATTTTTTTACACGCTTTTCCCCCTAATATATTAATATAATTTTTTTTATCTCTACCATAAATATAATTTAAATATATTCAAGCTTAAACTTTAAATTTTAAGTATAAAATATTAAAATATGTTATATTTAATGAAATTCTAATGGAAATATGTGGTGGGTGGTGATTTGAAAACAAAACCCATTTAATGGGTGGTTTTATGTAATTTTGTATTTAACGGGTGGTTAAGTGTAAAAGGGTATATTTAACGGGTGGTTTTCTGTAAATTTCCCTTGTAATTATATATGTATAAAATCCATAAAATATATCTCATAAATATATCAATACCTTCAAGATAGAAAAAATTTATTTCTTTATCCGCAAATGTGATAGATCGTCTTTCATAAAAAATTGTGATAAAGTTATTTAACAAAAATTATATCCATATATAAAATAATTGGGGAAAATATATTAACAAAAATTGAATTACATGAGTTGATAACCTTTACATGACTCAATATTATTTCAATCTACTCATAACCTTTTATCTTCTTCATATTAGTAAAGTTATTGATAAAGTTATTTAATTAGTATGACATGCTAAGTATTATTTCAATTTCGTCAATACTTTTTATCTTTTAAAAACATGTTCATATTGATGAATTTATTGATAAAGTTATTTAATTATTATGACCGTGTAATATATTGATAAAATCGTTATCTTCTAAAAATATGTTCATATATAGCGAACATAGACAAAATCTTATCGTATATAAAAGTCTTTAAATTTAGTTTATATATATATTCCAAAATTATATCTATATCTAATCAAATTGAGTCAAATATTATCCTGGCATATATAGATATATTGATTAAATAGAATTATCTTCTGAAAATATGTTCATATATAGCGAAAATAGATAAAATCTCATATTATATAATAGTCTTTAAAATTATCTAATATCTTCTAAATATATATCCATATCTAATCAATTGGGTCAAATTTTATCTTATGCATATATAGATATACTTATTAAATAGAGTTATAATAAAATTTTATCTTATGCTTATATAGATATATTGATTAAATAGAGTTAGGATAAAATTTTATCTTATACATATATTGATTATTTAAAAAATTTGTGATTGGTTAATACGACTACGATTAAGGAGAAACCGACATGTGTGTTAGATAACTTCTCCTTTATTATACGGAGTATACTAGTGTTTTGACCTGCGACCTTTCGCGGTTTCTTAATAAGTTGTATTTTATTACATCATTTATAGTTCAATTATTATTTTGTATTAAATTATGAAGATTAAAATTATTTCAATGAACCTTTACAGTGTAAAGAATTATGTCATTTAACATCAGACGATTAATATTAGTTAGAAAAACACTAGATATTAAATAGATTTTATACATCGGTTTGTAAATTTGCGATGTTGCTATTTTTTTTTACCGATGTTACAAAATTTATTTGGGAAAAAATTCAAGCACACGGGATTGTAATTGAACGATGTGAAATCCCGTCCATCTCAAATACGCGCGGGCTGATCTAACACTTACAAATTTTTTGAGAAATTAAACCCTCCCTCCTCTCTCCCGATTCTTGGCTCCTCATTCCCGATCGACTGGTTCCTCTTTCACTCTCTCCTTCCATGGAAGCCATGGCGGGCAGGTAAGTTGTCCAGCGCTCTTGCGAACTCGAGGTTCTTCCCACTCCTATCTCTGGCGGCTTCTCTTCATCGATTTTCAATCTCCACCGTCTCCGCTAGCTCTTCCCTCAGTTCGACTAGTAAAGGACGTCTCCAGGTATTTGGTCGTCACTCTTCTTTGCTCACCAGTCTTCACTTCTCTCACACCGCCTCCCTCATCGCCTCTCTGAAAATTGCTGTCTCCGGTACGAATTTCTCTCTTCATTGTTCAATATTTTTGATCTAGGGTTTATGTTAACTGGTTCTGATTCACTGTATCTTGATAAAAATGATTTTTAGTTTCGATTTAGGGTTTCTTTAGGGATTTCGATTTGTTTGTTGAAGAAACTAATTTGAGGGTTTCTTCCTTATCACCGGATGTTCTCTAATTTTGGGGTTTCTTTAGGGATTTTCAGTTTCGATTTTTGTGGGCGTACCATAAGGAATTCTTTCCAAGGTGTCGTTGCTTTGTAGTTGGGTATCTTATCAAATCTTAGAAAGCACCCCTTTAGGAGCAGCGATTTCTGTTTGTCGAGGCACATAAGTTTCATGTTTGAAATTGATGTGATCCTTGCAGGGGCAACAAAGAATCTGCCACATTACTGCACTAGCCATCTTGATTGAACTTTGGTAATCCTTTCCTCCAAGCTATCCTTGGATTCTTGTGTACGTGACCGTTATATGAGCAAAACCAAACATAGGATAGTCCACAATCACATCTTAGCTTCAGTTGTGTCTTTCAAGCTCACGGCTACACCTTCTGTTGGTTTGCATTGCTTTTAGGAAAATGTTGAAAGTACAAATGAGGATAAAAGGAAGTATATGCATCTTTTGGTTTGCATTACTTTTTCATGATAATCCATACATTTTCCTAAAGAGTAAGACAATTTTATTTGTCAATGATGAGACAAGAAAACCAGTCGGCTCCGCTAAACACTAGAGGTTGTGCTTTAACTTCTTTGTTTGTTTCAGTTAAAAGGAGAGTTGGTGCAAAGGTGATATCTGAAGCAAGTGATGCCAAGAGCAAACTATGGAAGGACCGATTCAGTGATGGTTGTCTACTTCTAGCAATGTGAGTTCATATTTGGCATCCATGTGTAAGACTTCAAGTATTCAAATACTATATTTAGATGCAAGTGTTTTGATGTGTTGCACAACTTTAAAAAACTTGTATGGATTATATAGGGATTCAAGGGGTCAAAGCAAGGCTAATGCTTGACAAAAGGTAAAAAAATCTGTAAAGGTATGTATCTCATACTATCCATACAGTTTCCTTAAGTTCCTTTAAGTGAACCTTGAATTTTAGTTCAAGAGGCCCAAGGAAGATGCACATTGCAAATCTTGAAATTTATCTTGGGTTAATTCTTTTTTAAAAGGAAAATGTGGAGCTTAACCTACCTGCTTCTATATAGAAGAGATTTTTTAAACAAATGCTTTGAGTTTTATGGAAAAATAGAATAAGGGAAACTACCTAGCTAGATCCTGCAAATCCCCATTGCTAACCTTGAATTTCTGGGTATTTTAACAATTTTTTCTATAATATAAATTGATGGTTATCGACCATTTTCAGATACATAAAACAACCAAAATTAAATTTCTAGAAATTCCCTCCATGAAAATTTTGAGTTTTTTTTCAGTGAAAGGGTGGTTAAATTTTTACTCTTCTATTATTATACCTTCTAATTATTCTACGGCTTAAACACTTAACCCTTCTAATATATTATTATTATCCAAACCGCACTCAAACCCTATTCCCAAATTTCAACTCCATTGCCGACACATCTCAACTAGTGAGAGGGGGTGATAGTTCATCTCATTCTTGTTTTGCATAATCCAGGTATGAGTCTTCTCCTTGTTTTGCACAATTTAGGAACGAGTCCTCTCCTTGTTTTGCACAATTCATCTCATTCTTTTTCAACTGGTGATTGACGAATCAATTATCTGCCATTAAGATCGACTTTCATTCAATTTCTGAATCTGTGTTGCCCAATTTTGTTTTGCATAATTCATCTCATTCTGTTGCCCAATTTACAACTTCCATTTGCCTACGCTGTTTATTGATTCTGTTTTGCCCAATTTTGTTTGAATCTGTATCTTACGTTTGCTGGGACAGATTTACTGGGACTATATCATATGAATCTGTTTGTCAGGACTATTTCTTTTGTTGGGACTGTTTTATGAATTTGTATTATTGAATTTATGCATCTTACGCTTTCTGGATTGATTTGCTGGGACTGATTCAACTTTCATTCAGTTTCTTTTGCTGGGGCTGTATTACAGAATTTATTGAATTTGTATTATTGAACTGATTTGTCGGGGATTGATTCAACTTTCATTCAGTTTTTGAATCATATCAATTTCTTTTGCTGGGACTGTTTTATGAATTTATATTGCTGAATTATGCATTTTACATTTCCCAAACTGTTAAGTGAATCTGTATGACATTTTTGTCATTGTTTATGGGAACTGCTGTACTTATATGCATTTTTGTCACCTTTTAATCATCATCATCATCATCATCATAGGAGTTTTCAACTTTTCATGATCGAATTGTTTGCTTTGCAGTGCATCATGTACCCCTTAATTAATCGTAAATATAATATTCATGATTTATTTGCCTGAATTGTTTCCCCAAATGTTAAGTGAATCTGTATGACATGAATCTGCTGTACTTATATGCGTTTTTTGGATCTACTGTACTTAATCTGTATGCATTGGATTCAACTGTTTATTGATATTTTATTTTCTAGGAAAAAAATATTGTTATGGAGTGTGAGAGATTTCTTATATTTTATATATGTAACATCAATGTTTTTTTTATAGACCACTGTAATGAACAAGACATCAAGCCAAGACCAAGCCGCCCCAGAAGACCATGGAAAATAAAGCTACAATAAATGGAAACAAAAAAACGTTCGCGTTCTTTCATATCCAATACAACTAAGGCCATCGATGCTACTACTCATTCATACACACACACACACACTAATTATTTTGCATTAAGCACTAATCAATTACTAAAGTTTATGTGCTTATACAGGTGCTATTTGCCAAAAAGAATGCACATTCAACTAACCGCACCTGGATCTACAAATCTCCCAAGATCAGATGGAATGAGTGAAAGTAAAGATTCTCAATCCTTCACCTATACTTTTTTTGCTTTTAATTAAATAAACAGCCACAAGATCAGTCAACGAATGACTTTACATATTCATCAAATCAGTCTACGCATGTCCAAGTTAACACCCAACCTTCAAGCCTTCAAATGATTTCTTAAAACTTTACAAATGACTTTTTATTACAAATGACCCAATATTTTTATTACAAGTGACTTTACATATTCATGAAATCTTCAAACGATTTCTTATTTTTCCTTATTATTTATTTTTTATGTTCTAGGCAGCAAATAGAGGTTTGCCAATAGATGCAATTGAGCAATTTGAGATTCAATACAGGAGTTTGGAAAATGGCTGAGATTTGGGAGGAAAAGAGAAATGGTTATGTACTTATTTTGTCTATTCTATTTTAGTTAAAAATAAATGAGATTCGTAGAGTTTCAAGAAATAAAATCAAATTTGATTTCCCTATTCTATTCATCAAAATGGGCTCTTTATATTGACAAGAATTAGTTATTGAATATGATATGCTCAACTGTGGAAATTAAGTTGTTAACTTTGACCATTGTGTTCGATTCTTTATATTGTTCATTATTGAAGGTTGATGTTAGTTAGGGTATGATTTGATGCAAATTGTTTTTAATTTTTTTTAAAAAAACGTCCAATATTATACATGTTTTTTAGATTTTGATATGAATATGTATGCGCATTCATTTGTAGGATGAAATGGTGTTGATTCGTTATGAGGCAACTAATGAAGACAGAACTTGTTCCATGAGTGAGGAAGAGATCGTTAGAAAGGTTCTTGGGACAAAATCGGGCTACATCAAAGGTTTCAGTTTTGGACCTCAACCTACAACCACAAGAGTTTTCGAATCTGCAATGCACAAGGTCTGTGAGAAAAATCAAGAGATGGAACATACAATGCAAGCTCAAAGTCAAGAGATAAGTGTTCTAAATGAAAAAGCTGCGAAATTTGAAGAATTTATGGCCAAATTCAAGGACCAAAATGCTTCATATTTAGTATATTTTTATTTTAGAACTTCTACTTAGTAAGATTCTTATCTCATATTTATTTCTTTAATTTACTACTCTAGGGAGTTGGAACATTATATTTTTTTTCTAATTGATATGAGCTGAAATTATGAGGGGAAAGTAATTTCATCCCAAAAAATACATCTTCTATAACGATAACTTGATATGGTCGTTGATAATTGCATTTAGCGAGTAAGCTTTTTGTCGCTTTATCCATATATATATAGCGATGAATACTATATTCCCTCGCTAATGAATGATTCATTCGCCATATCCTACGTTATTTGATGACAAAAATTTCATCGCTAAAAAGATTCTTATAATGACAACTAAAATAATATCTACAATGATGGATTCAAGCTCCTCGCGATAGCAAGTTTATGGTAACAAACAATTTCCTCGCTAACTAATATTAGCGATGAATTTTATGTTATCACTAAATATGTTTAGCGACTATTATCGATTCCATCAACTTTTTGCCGATGAAATTCTTATTTTTTTAGTGACGAAATTATAAGTCGCAAAATAATATCAGTCCGACTTGATATCATCATTAACGAGGAAATATACAATTTTGCGAGGAATTAAATTTTATCGCCAAGTGCATTCAACGACTATTATGAAATCCTTTGACTTATTTGGCGACGAATATAATCTCCTTTTATGATGAATTTAATAGTCGCTAATGACCTATAGCGACAATATTGACTTCATCGCCAAATGTTTTTTTTGTGACGATTTCATTTTTCCACGTTAGACTCTTTTGTGAGGAGCTTTCAACGACCATTTAAAAAGGAAGCATATTTCCTCGCTAATTAGCTTTAGTGACGAAATATCAATTTTCAGCGAGGAAAAATTTCCTCGCAAAAAAAGACTTATGTTGTAGTGTAGGGCCAGAAATGGAGCTCGGATATCCAACTCACCTGCTCCACCCGCACCATTTTTGTGGGTGGAAATCCCCAAAAAGCGGGTGATGGGCGATGCGGACAACGACTAAAGTGGGTGACGGGGGGGGGGGGGTATGGATGATGATTTTTCATCCAATACCCGCTCCAATAACCCGTCCAATTAACCCACACCAATAATAACCCAATAACTCAATTAAACATATGATTTTACTTTTCTGTCCCTTAAAAAAACCATAAATTTAATTATTTTGCTATCATTTTCTCACGTTGATTTTATATTGTGCTTTTATATTTGGGTTTATATTGTTAGTAGATTCCGTAGTTAATTTGAAAACTAGATCATGTAGTTAATCAAAAAATGTTTCTATATTGTGTTTATATTGTTATTAGCTAATCCGAAAATGATTCTATATTGTTATCGTATTGAAGATATTCTCGTCTTTTTTATTTATTTTCTAAGTTATGTATTTTCACGTATTGTTGGACTAGATCTCGGAATATTGTTTTATTTTACAAGCCGTATATTTTCTACGTATTGTTGAACTTAAACTTGATGAACTAGTATGTGTTTCTAAGATATATAATATTTGAAAATAAAAATGTTTGGCTTGTATTATTGGATATCCAATATCACCCGCTCCACATGCACGGGTTGGATGCGGGTGAAGGATTTGCGGGTGATAGAGCAGGGCGGGTGAAGGCTTATACTCGCGGGGTGGGTGATGGCTTGAAGATTTTCACCCATAACCCACCCCATTTCCACCCATATTCTTGGTTATCAAGGATACTCACGAGCTGGGCATCACCTCTATTCTTCCAATTTCTCTGAAATGTGACAACTTAGCAACAATCCATATAGCAAAGAACCTTGTTTTTCACATGAGGACCAAGAACATCGATTTGGATTGTCATTTTGTTTGATCCAAGTTGCTTGAGGGTCTCATTTCCATTTCTCATGTTCCCACTCACCTTCAACTGGCTGATGTCTTAACTAAAACATTGCTTGGGCAGATTTATAACTCTTTGGACAAGATGGGCATGGTGTCCCACCCCCCATCTTGAGGGGGTGTGTAGGAGTTATAGTTTGTTAGGTCATGTGCACCCGTGAACACTTACCTGTGCCCTTAACTAACTTTTTCTCCGCCACATCAGCATAAGAATACTCTTTCAACCTTTTATCAATTTCACTCACATCCGTGCACTCGACACTCCAACCCTTCACCTACTTTTTAATCATTTTCTTTTTATTTTATTAAAAAAATTATAAATTCATTTGCTTATTCACTTCTTATTAATAATTATTCCAGGGTACGAAATTATTATTATTTAAATATTAGTGAAAAAATAAAATTGTCAACAATTATTTTAATCGCATACATTAATTTTATGACTTTTTTTAATCAAACATATATATAATAGGTGTCTATAGGGAGATAACATTAAATGCTATTCAAATATATTTATACATTTTTAAAATAATAATTTTTAAAACACTAATCTGGATTTTTTAGATCATTAAAGGATAGAGGAGATGCACTTGTTGTGCACGTGACCTCTTTTTTCTTTGTTTGCGTGTTGGAAAGTCTCAAGAGAGTTAGGGGTGGAAATTGGTCGGGTGATGGATGAGTGAACCCATTTTTTCACCCGACTCGTCACAAAAAAATTTCACCTGACTCATCACCCACCCGTTTAATGTTTCACCCATCACCCGACCCGTCAGGTGAATTGGGTGGGTCGGGTGGTTAATCGGGTGAAAGAATTAAAACAAAAAAAAAGAGTCACAAGACATATATATCTAAAAATCATTTATATTCGACAATTTTATAAACCATGCCAACGTATGAATCTTATTAAATTAATAAAAGACTTATTCATACATTATATCACTATCCTTAACTTACAAAATTAGTATTAGAAGTTTAATATCAAACTGAATGATATGAATTTAACTCGGTTACTAGGCTCAATATGAAAAATGGTATAGAAAAACTATGTCTTTAGAAAACAGACTCGTGTGTCATTTCATTAAAATCTTGATTTGGTAATTTCTTTAATATCTTAATTTACATTAAGAGGATTATTGTTACGAGTCTTATGACAAATTGGAAAAATATGATTTGATTAATCATGTATTAATATAGTAAATGCTAACAAAGCCGTTGGAAAGAGCCAAATTGCTTACACGCTATTGGTATATGCAAAACAAACAAAAGAAATTTTATTATTTTAAAAAGAGATGGAGTTAAATAATGCAAGTTTTTTTAGACCTTTTTAACAAGAACACTTGGAAAATGGAGAAAGTAAAGGTAGAAAAGGAGAAATATGTTAGTTATGTTAAATTATACGTAGTATTATTTATATACTAACCTTTTTTTTTTTATAATAATCGGGTGGGCTAACGGGTAGTTAAGTGTGTCGGGTAATGGGTCGGGTGATGAGTCAGGTAATGGGTGGAAAATATATCACTCATTACCTGACCCATCACCCATCCGTCACCCGGATTTTTTTGGGTTTTCACTCTAGTAATCGGATCGGGTAGGTCAGGTAAGTCGGTCACCCACGGGTGATTTCCCGCCCTACATAGAGCTGCCGCTTCATCAGTTCGTTTAGCCGCTCTTGCAAGAACTAATTTGATCTGCCGCTTGCCATTTCTTTTTTTTTTTCAATTTTTCCATCCAACGTGGCTTGGAAGCGGCAGCCTATTGCCACTCCGATGCCCATGCTCTTAGGTTATTTCTTGTATTCTAGATAAATAATAGGTTGATTTCTGTAATTTCCCTATATGTTGTAACAAACCCAACCGAACCTTTCTATATAAAGGGTTCTCTGTATTGTGTTCAGATCAATAAGAATTCAAGCTATTTTCCGCTCTCAGTCTCTCTTTTTCTTCCTTGTTACAACAATGGTGGATCTCAACACGTCGATGTCAGGTAATTCATCTGCCAACACTTGAGTTTTGCCATTTATCGATTATGGAGAAAATCGATTTCTAAAAATTGATTTCCCGATGTTTAAGGAGAAGAAGCCAATAAGCTTGATATGGAAGTGTTAAAAATACTTATCGATCTTCAATATTCAATACTCTCTGCTGGACACAAATGTAAAGGGCAAATAGCTAATTGTGTGACAGTGACGGAATTAGAACAACAAGAAGTACATGTCATGAATTGTATGAGGACACCAACGAATTTGCAGTAACAGAGGGTTGAAGAAGAGCCGGAAGTGTTCGTCTATGCCTTGATTAGGAGCGGGTCTGAGAGCTCGATCAAGGTTAATGGCAAAGTCGGTCCCCCGGGCAATTCCCTCCCAGCCCCACCTCATATCATAATCTACAACATTTCCAAAGAAACAAGGAAAGAAAAAGACCCTTTCCTCTCCAAAGTTATAGCATTATTTCTCCTTCCAAGTAGGCAGTGACTCCGTTCCCACTTCCAACCGTCCCTACACACTGCCACCGACTCCCCTTTGTGCTTTCAGAGACCCAACACCACGCCAGCACTCGCACTGATTCCTGATATTTCCAGGAGAGATTCTCAGTGTTTTGGTCCTCGTTCAGAAATACTGTCTTTCCTAGTTCAAAGCCAAGAAAATGTAATTTGTACCCAATCTACAGAACTAGAATAAAATCCCCATTCCTTTATTGCTCGAAAGGTTCCGCAGTCACTGAGTATGCAGTTTAAGGGGAAACTGAAAACCCTAGAGAGAAAGGGGATCTGAAATTCCAATTTGAAGATCAGGATCAGGCAATCACAAACACAAAAATAAAATAAAATTGATTGTTCTTTCTTCAATCAACAGTAGTCACTACCAAATCAACAAGCATGCCATCGATCCATAACCAAACGGAACTAATTACAACAAATCCAGATCGAGATGGACATATCAAGATAAATCAGCAAACAAAATCAGTTCAAATTTTCAACTAAATACCACAACTACTGAACTACAGGTACAACAATCGAAAAAGAAACAGAGGGAGGAGGAGGAAATATGAGATGAAGAAACTAGCCAGTGTAGACATGGACGCCGATAGCTACGAGGAAGATGGTGATGAGGCCGAAGTAGATGATGGCGTGGACGAGAATGGAGGCGCCGCTGGTCTGCATATTGCCGAACTCCAGCACCTTGTGCCTCCCCGGTATCTGAAGCAGCAAACCCGGAGTCAAGAGCACGAACAGCACCACAGCTACTAGCACAGGCCCCCAATCCGCCATTTTTGCTCTCCTCCCTCACTCGAAACTTCTCTGGAAAGTGAAGTGAAGCTGGACTTATTGGGGGCAGTCTTTGATTTTAGGACAATTTTATTTTCCCGAAATTTAGTTAGAAAAGCATTTTCGTGGGATAAACACTATTTTTAATTATTTCGCGTGTTAGTCTTAAGCTTCGTCTGGTATCGATATTTAGGCCAATGGGAATGGGAATGGGAATGGGAATGGGAATGGATGATTCCCATTTTGATGTTTGATATGTCAAAATTTGAATCGGAATTATTTCCGGTAATTATCTCATTCCCAATTTTGTAGCAACTTTTATCCCTCCCAAAATACCAAAGGAATCATTCATTACCAATTTCACACAAACCCCCTTATTCACCCATCTCCTCTTGGATCTCCGCCTCCACCAGTGTTCCTCGTCTCCACCGTCGTCCAGAACCGCCGCCATCGTCACCACCACCATCGTCCAGATCTAACGCCGCCGCCGCCACCTAGGGCCTAGGGGTGTGCAGAAAAACACGACACGATTGACACGACACGAAAACACGGCAACACGACATGAAAAAACATGAAACCAAAAAGACACGACACGAAAAAACACGAAACCAAAAAGACACGACACGAAAATGTCACGAACCGAGAAAATACGGCATTAAAAGGTTCGTGTTCGGATCAGGCATATCCAGTTGTCGGATACCCGACACGAGCCGCTTAATTTTTTTTTAATTTATATTACAGTGATATATAGTACTACTATAAACAGAGTCCCTAAAATACCAAAGAACTCTACTAGCTTAGATGGTATCGGCCCTATGCACGTCACCTGTATCCAATTCAACCCAAGTTCGATGCTTACCACCTGCTATTTCCAAACTACCATTCTTGGTCCTTTTTTCATTTCCAATCTCAGCCTTTTTTTAACTTTCAAATCGAGCCTTTTATTTTCATTCCCAATTCAAGCCCTGTTTTCTTTTCATTCCCAAAGTAAGCAAGCCCTAAATACTCTCAATCTCTTCTTCTTCTCCACTTCTCTTCGCCGAAAGGCCACATCCACTCTCTTATACGGATCTGGTTGCATACTTTTACTAGCAAGGAGTTTTAGTCGCCATAATCGCCCCTTCGACCAGCAATCAGACATCCCCAACTAATCCCCTTATTTTTGTTTTGATTTCATCTCTTTGGCCCTCATTTGCTTTTATTCTTCACATCTGCTCCTTCTTCTTTCTTTTTATGGTTGAGCAGAAGAATTTTGATTTTATTTCGGGGTGCAATTGCTGTGGGATGTTGTAGATCTATTAGATGTAGGGGCTTAGTCTTTAGATTTGGATGGTTTTTGTCTTGATTTTCATTTCCAGTGCCGGAATCGGATTTAGATTGGGAAGGATGAAGGAGTCCAATGGTGGCGGCATGTTTTGGTTTAGGGTTAAGCTCCCACAATGTGCCCACTGGACAAGGCTTTTTAAAAAAACAAATAGATGGTTCGTGTCGGATAACCCGGTTATCCAACACGAACCGATTAACTTTACCGTGTCGGATACCCGGTTGTTAGCGGTTCGTGTGCGGTTCGGCAGTTTGAGTCTAAACGGTTTCGGTTATTCGACACAGTTACCCGGTTCATGTCAGATACCCTGATATGCCCACACCTACCACCACCGTCTACTGTCCTCCGTCATCGGCCTCCATCCTCTGTCATCGGCCTACTGCGCCCTCTTTTTATCTCCCCGTCCGGATATGGTGAGCTCGATCTCTCTCTCTCTCTCCTCTGTTATCAACATCCTTCCCCCGTCACCGGCCTGGTGCAGGCTCTCTCTCTCTCTCTCTCTCTCTCTCTCTCTCTCTCTCTCTCTCTCTCTCTCTCTCTCCCCGTCCTACATATCTGTACTTTGAATCCAGATCTAGCCTCCCCTGTCATTCTCCGTCACCGTCCTGGTGGAAGCTCGCGCTCTCTCCATCCAGGTCCCTCGTCACCGGCCTGGTGCAAGCCCACCGGCCTGGTTCACGGTCGAATCAAAATCTGTACTTCGAATCCAGATCTAGCCGCCCCTGTCATTCTCCTTCTTTGGGTGGATTAGGGTTTTCTCTCAACAACCATCCAATTTCATACTATAGTTTGTTAAAATTTTTTTATTTTTGTGATGAATTTATGAAATTGTATGTTGATTTTGCGTATTTTTATCTTTAATTTGAAAGATTGAATTGGTTTGCTCTTGAATTTGATAGTTTGAAAGATTGAATTTTTAGATGCACTACTAGAATTTTGTTCATAGACATCATCGGGTATAAACCGATGTTAATTAAAAAAAAAATTCGACGTGTTAGTGGGTGGTGTTAAAGATCTCAACTTTACCACATCGGTTTATAACCGGTGTCTTTAATAATTTATAACATCGTTTTTCATTTTAATAATGACTTAAATGCATGAATATAATTACTTTTTGTTTTATTCATCTAATGTTAAACCATTATTATTTTTCATTTCTAACCATTTGGAGGTATGTAGGGTAATACAAAATTTCAAATTAACATCGCTATTTTTTATAAACCCGATGTCTTATATTGCTACACACATTGGTTATTTATTATTCAATATGTGAATACTCTTTTTTCATTTGTAATTTATGATATTATTTTATATAAATATAATATACCATATTTAATATTTTTAAAATCAATCTTATTTATATTTTTTTCAAATCAGTTTTTTCTTTAAATATGATGTTTTGATTATTTACAACATCATATTATATATATTTTAACGATGTAAGTGTTACATATACACATCTGTTTTTTATTATAATTTTCATATATGCTGAGTTTAGAAATCGATCTGTATCATAATGGTCGACATATTTACAAACATAGACATCAATTTTCGCTCTCAATTTCGATGTGTTTCATCAAATAAAACTACTAATAGAAAATTAAACAATGCAAAAAACCATAACCAATACATTAAATAATAACCATAGAGTCAAATACAAGATGACAACATGGCTAAATACAAAACAAAATACATCTATAGTCCGATTCTAAGCTAGACATAATATCACTTAAAAATAAAGTGAAACATATCATTATCAAAGGCAAAACTATCCTTTATAAGCTATACTAGTTATAAAGACTGCTCCAATCCCTCACCGTTTTATGGTCTAGATGCAAGATGCACAACCCATTTAAGCATTAAACACTCTGACCAGAGGTGTTGCTCTCCCACTGAATTCCAGCATCATGTAAATAATCCAGAGTTGTTGTTCTGATCAAGTTTGCCTAGTAGAAATATAGAGAAGTACAAGGTGAACACAATCCATTCAAGCATCAAAATCCTGAGATAAAGAAAATCAAAATTGTTCAGGCAAAATAGTTAGAACTTTTCAAACACGCTCCATTGGTAAAGATTAAATAACAAAATTAGAACTGCAAAGGAAGTGTGAATGAAATAAATAGAAGGCAAGCAACATGAGAGTTTGTCAAGCACAACAAAGAGCACACTCAAATCTCTTCATCCAAATCCCCACAACTCATGAGGTACACTAGCTGAAAATTTTTCATCAACAAATCCTCCCTAGCGGCAAAAGTCACAGAAGCTTAGGAAGGGCTTCATCTCATGCTCAATCTCACTTGATAAAAATATAAGACAAGGGAAGAGCTTCATCTAATAAACTCATTGATTTCACTTTCACCAAGACAACACAATGATGACAAACAAAAGGCCTATAAAAAATTCAGTTTTATCTCTCACTCGGGTACAAATCTTATATAACTACATCAAACATATCTAGGAATACCCATAAGAAATTTATCTAACAAGTATTTTGATAGAAGTAGTAACTTACATTGAAGGTGCTTGTAGCAAATAGTAAGAAAGACATCAATCATTGCCTAGACACCCCTACACATTAGGAGGATTTGATAAGCAGTTCTTCAAGTTCAAATAAGCTAAAAAACCCCATAAATGCCAATATATATGTCTGACGAAAGAATAGCATACCTCTTAACTGATGTCTCTATAGCACCACTTGAAGTGTTTTCTGGATTAAGAACTCCACTAGCCCGACTAGGAAAGTGTGAGACATAAACAAGAAAGCATCACCAAACTGAATGCACAAGGATTTCAAAAATTAAAAACATATTATGTAATATTTACTATTGGTTTCACAAAAGCATCCCATACTTTTCTTAGTAGATGACACTACGAGTCTAAGAGGCTATTATTGAATAATTCTGTATGGTTAAAGATCATCTAGAGTAGATTATCACTGGTTTCTCAATGGTTACGTCCAAGTTTTTAAAATTATATACTGGCAGTGTCTATACATTTCTACTGATCTGAAAAAAATCACTCTAGTTACACATTACTTGAAAAGATTTACAATGTCAAAGGGAACAAGCAAAGCATGTATAATAAGATCATAGTTAATACCTACCTTGACTCAAAGTAGTGAAAGTACACATAAAATATTTTATCCTAGAGTATTCTCTTTAATCCATTTCCCAAGTATATTCCTCATTTAAGACAACTTTCAGTTCACATTGCAAAAATGTCCTTCATTAAATTAATTTGATATATTGATCCATTTTAAGAGTAAAGGAATCATATAAGAATAGATGTACTCAATTCACAGCCAGAAATATAATTTGGGGATCAATAGAGAAGGATCCAACTCTATAAAGAACGCAGGGACCCCATAAAAAAAAATGTAGGGAATCAAATCAACCCTAATATGGACACTAATGCAGATCAACAAACTTAGCAAAGGAGACAAACCCAATAAATGCTATTCAAGCTACTCTACTGCACCAAAATAAGTGAAGGTTAGTAACTCACATTAGAAGACATGCACCAACAAGTAAGAGGGTAATAGTACGGGGCATGTATGCCCAAGCTGTCCAAGGGTCAAGTTCATCATCGACATCCGATGATTTGGAATAACCGTTTTCATGGTGTAGAGCCTTCATCTTTACTCTCCTGCTACCATATTAGGCTCCATAAACCTAATGCTAGAAAGCCAAATCACAAGAAAACATAAGTAGGGCTAACTAATAGCAATAAATCAATATCAAAATATTTTACTGAACTTCACAAGTGATAGAGTATATTTTAGTCATGTTTTAAGTATAGATTTGCATATTAGTTTAGATCATTTTTACATATTTTATAGTTTAATTTATATTATTTGGTTTGCGGAGTCTACACTAGTATTTTTATATATTTCAGGTATTTTTGGCTGGATCGTATAAAATTGGAGGTTGATGATAGCTTATGGGATTATTTTGCAATTTGAAAGACAAGATGGACTAGCTATGGGCTGATGACCGAATGTGAAGGAGATGCGGCTCCGGACGGCAAGACGAGTGTTCAACAAATCAAATTGGGCCGAGTGCGGCTACGCTCCACGCTACTTTTATTATTATCATCTCATGATATTTAACTCACATGTGATAGATAATTAGATAGCATTATATTAATATTATATATTTATAATAGGATATACTCCGTATTAAATTAGATAGATAGATTAGGATAGATGGAATATATACATTCCTACATTCATACGGCAGAGGGGAAGCGGAACATACATTCATACGGCCGACTACCGTTTCCAACCATTAACCCTAAGTATGTTTTGTTTTATTTTTATGGAGACCTAAACTCTCCCGTTCTATCTACGATTTGAAGCTTTGTTTGGATTAATTGTGAGTATTCTACTCTTGTTCGTCCTTTGTTAATTGTTTCGATCTCCTGAGTTTATTGCTTGATTGCTTATTATTGGTTAATCTGGATTGATCACCTAGGTTTATCGATACTAGTCATACTGCTAGGGTTTCCAATTCCAGGTTTGGAGTTGTAGATTCACTGTAGCGAACACAATCACCATACGCGGGTTGCTTGTGGTAGATTGTGAAGGAGATTCGATTACAGACTATTTTAACGGGTTGTTAGAATCGCTTGTATCTCATTATAATTCATGTTTGAATGCTATTGCTTTATTATTTGGTGAAGGTTTTCCCTTGTAATTTGGTGATAAGTGCTTTTAGGACTGGTAGGACTAAAAGCTTTTACACGATCTGAATTGAGAATAATTACTGGACATTAGAACTTGAGATTCATTACAATATCAATTCAACCAAATAAAGTGGATAGTTGTAGGTAGAACGATTTTCTCTAAATTGCTTTGCATTAATTTGTTTATAGTTTATTTTATTTTCTTTTTTATGTCAATCACTCAAAACCCCCTGTTTCCTATTAATTGGTAAATAAACTTAACTTAGGAATAACTTGATTCTCTGTGGGATCGACTCGTGCTTACCACGCTACATTAGTTAGGTAGGTTCGAATATATTTTGATACGGTTAACGCGACTAAAAACCGCTCATCAAATTGGCGCCGTTGCCGGGGAATCAAAGTTTATTTCTTTGTTTTGTGTGTTTGCCAATTATTGTATATAATTAACTTTGTTGTGAGCCTATCTTACGGTTCATAACACCAGTGCTACTAACTGTTTGTGTCGTGTGTCTAGGTGTGTGCCTCTAAAGATGACTCATGATTTATTTTGTGATTTTTGCGGACTTTCTAATCATATATTTAAAGATTGTCCGGTGTTTAGGGTTCCGATTGGAAAGGTTAAGGAAGTATATCAATTGTGCAAAACTCAACTTTCTCGTGAGGTGGATATCATACATGAGATTGCACAATTAGAGCTCCAAATCGGACAACTAGAGCCTCCATGTCTGGCTCCGCAAACATCACAAGAATCGTCCATGTTGCCCCGTATGGAAGAGCACTTTGCTGCAATGGAGTCCCAACTTATAATGATCCAAACTGATTTCAATAATGAGATGAGGCGGATCCAAGTGGTTCAACAAATTACAATTCCAATTATTTCAGAGATTTTTCCTAGGCAGACGGAGGTGGTGGTTAGTGACGACTACGCTATCATCTCTCTTGACGAGGAGATCTTAAGAGATTGGATAGATGAGCAAGATGAGGAAAATTTGACAAAGAGGATTCTATTGTTTGAATTTAATGAGGGTGCAAACGGACAAAAAGCTAAGAGATGGCAAAAGAGGAGCGCATATTTTGAGAAGCCACCAATGGAACTGAATTGGTGGTATTACATATCCTCTGCAGAAAGTCATGCTCGTTTATGTGGAATATGTGCTCAAGAGTATGACAAGTTATTGAGGGCTTTGACAATGTCTGAATCGATCTTAGACAAAACCAAGGTATGTTTTTAATTATTATTTTTTATTTAGGATTAATTTTCAGATTTTTTTTTTATTTTTTTTCGTAAAAAAAAAAAAATGCCGAGATCCCGTAGTTTTAGATTTTTTTGTTAGGTTATAGATTACTGTTTATATTTTTTTATTTTTGTTAAAAAAAAAAAAAAAAAAAAAACAAGAAACTCCTTCCGTCTCCCTCGTTCATCTCGAGCCCGCTTGAGCGCCGCCTCCCGGATTCCACCGGCATCATCGCCGGCGCATAACCTCCGGCCTTCCTCTCCTTCCCTCGCCTACCGCTGCTAGTCACCACCAGATTTCCCGTCTCTTTCGGTCCGTATTCGTCTCTTTTCTCTCTACCGACCCTGGCCGTCTGAAACCTGCTGAGCGCCGCCCCCGCTTCCGACCACCCGTCTCTCTCTCGGCCCTGTTCTCAAACTCAGCGGTTTAGCCTTCATCCCCGGCCGTCTACAATCGAACACTCCGGCCGGTCTGAAACTCAGCGCCTCCGATTTCGCCGCCGCGTTTCCCCCCCGCTACCGGTGCCCCGCGTCGCAGTCGAAACCCCAGCCTCCCACCGCTGCATCGCCTCTCCGCGCCGGACTTCCGCCAGCCACCAGATCCCTCTCGCTACCTTCACCCAAGTCCCCTCTCGCTGGGATCCCTCTCCCTGCCAGCTAATTCAAATTGGCCCTGAGTATCCTTCGGATTCCATAGCCCCGTCAATTTCTGATCAGTACAGCCGTACAGGTATGTTTTTTTTAACTTACCCAGTTATGCGACTTGTGATTCCTGGTCAGTACATGTGATTTTGGGTTGTGTTTTACACCTCTTTGAAAGCTTTTTGTTGCTTGATTGTGAAATACTCTACTAATGCTAGACTAATTTATGTTGAGAGGTGATTGTGTACAGTCTTATGCTGCCCTTGCTTGTCTAGTGCTCCCTGGAATCACTAGAATTTAATGTTTTTCAATTGTCATAAGTGATTGCGCATGACTTGCAAGGGCTGATTTGGTTTGGCTGGTATTTGTTATTTCTTTTATTTGGATAATATTATTATTCTTGGAAAGTTGGACTGCTTTGTTGTGTTGTGTTTTCTTTGTTTTGTGTCTTGGCCAGACATTTTGCAAAGAGGATAGGTCTATATTTTTCCAACTCTAAGAAGGTTCACAAAAGCCAATTACATCCAAGTTGCTGCTGGAACACCTAGGATCTTATAACTACAAGGGATGTTGAATTTTATGGTCGGTTCAGAGAAAACACCACCACCTCTTCTTGAGCTCAATGATTTGTCTCGAATGCATGACTACTTTGTGAGTTTCCTCTACCTTTCTTTCATTCTATTTTATTTACTTTGAGGACAAAGTAAGATTTTAAGCATGGGGTGGGGAAGTCAAGTGTAGCTCCGATTTTATATATATATATTTTTTTTTTGTTTTTTTTCAATTTTTTGTTATGCATTTCATTGCATTTAGGTGTTATTAACGATACCCATCTTGGTTTAGTTTGTCCTCTAATTCATTTTTTATGATCTAATTGCATAAATCCCATGATTTGATTAAAGTGTTTGAAAATGATTTTGGAGCATGATTTGAGAATATAATTGAGCAAGTATGGTTCATAGTTGAGGTTAAATTGAAATCTAGCAAAAACATAACCCTTGTGAGTTTGTTTTGGCCGTATAGGGACTATTCATAATTATTTCCCTTTTGCTTTTATTGTGTGATTATACTCTCCATATGCTTTTTATTTCAATACCATATTTCACATGTTGTTGCTTGTGAATTTCAAATGATTGAGGCATGTTTTCTTTAGCCATATTATACTCTATCTACCTTACATATTATCCTTTGCTTGAAGCCAATCTGAGCCTTAAAGCCTATTCTTTTTTATCGCTCCACAAAAATATATCATAGCCAATGATTAGCCTGACCCTATCCGGGAATTAGGAGGAGAATTGGTGAAAAATCTTTATGTTGGAGTTGCTTTGAGTGGAGATGATGTATGTATGGTTGTGCATTGCGAGAGGCATAGCCAAAATAAGGTAACCCTTCTTGCATAATAGAAATGACTTATTACTAGGGGCCTAAGGAGGATAAAATTCACTTAGGAGTAAAAGTCTAGTAAGCTTGGACCTAGGGAGGATAAAATTCACCTAGGGGCAAAAGTAAGCATAAAAGAAAAGAAGTCATCATCCAAATGAAAAAAAATATGCATAAGTTGTATGGCTATTGAAATCGAAGAGTGCTTATTGAAATGTATTGGAGTTTATGTTATTGGAATGATTTGCGAAGTATGGAAGTTTTGATGTTGTTCTGGTTGATTGTTGTTCCTTTTTCCCGGATTTTTAGCATCACAAGCCTAAAAATTTCTCATGCCTTATGTTCCTACCAAAGCCCCATTACAACCCTATAAAAGTCCTCATGATGTTGTTTGCAAGTGATAACTTCCACGGTGTATAGAGCATTTTGGATTGAGTTGAGAGTTGGACTTTAAAGCCTAAACACATGAGAATTTGAGTGAAACACATTATCCCGGTGAGGTTGGATTAAATTTGTCTTTACTATTGGATCACTCATATACTTGCTAGGATGTTTGTTCTCTTATTCATGGCTCCTACTACGTGATGTTGCTTTTCTAAAACTATAGCATGAAGATCTTATTCGTGGGATGATTAATTATATATTTGTTTTTCATTGCTTGAGGACAAGCAAAAGTCTAAGCATGGGGTAGTTTGATAGAGTATATTTTAGTCATGTTTTAAGTATAGATTTGCATATTAGTTTAGATCATTTTTACATATTTTATAGTTTAATTTATATTATTTGGTTTGCGGAGTCTACACTAGTATTTTTATATATTTCAGGTATTTTTGGCTGGATCGTATAAAATTGGAGGTTGATGATAGCTTATGGGATTATTTTGCAATTTGAAAGACAAGATGGACTAGCTATGGGCTGATGACCGAATGTGAAGGAGATGCGGCTCCGGACGGCAAGACGAGTGTTCAACAAATCAAATTGGGCCGAGTGCGGCTACGCTCCACGCTACTTTTATTATTATCATCTCATGATATTTAACTCACATGTGATAGATAATTAGATAGCATTATATTAATATTATATATTTATAATAGGATATACTCCGTATTAAATTAGATAGATAGATTAGGATAGATGGAATATATACATTCCTACATTCATACGGCAGAGGGGAAGCGGAACATACATTCATACGGCCGACTACCGTTTCCAACCATTAACCCTAAGTATGTTTTGTTTTATTTTTATGGAGACCTAAACTCTCCCGTTCTATCTACGATTTGAAGCTTTGTTTGGATTAATTGTGAGTATTCTACTCTTGTTCGTCCTTTGTTAATTGTTTCGATCTCCTGAGTTTATTGCTTGATTGCTTATTATTGGTTAATCTGGATTGATCACCTAGGTTTATCGATACTAGTCATACTGCTAGGGTTTCCAATTCCAGGTTTGGAGTTGTAGATTCACTGTAGCGAACACAATCACCATACGCGGGTTGCTTGTGGTAGATTGTGAAGGAGATTCGATTACAGACTATTTTAACGGGTTGTTAGAATCGCTTGTATCTCATTATAATTCATGTTTGAATGCTATTGCTTTATTATTTGGTGAAGGTTTTCCCTTGTAATTTGGTGATAAGTGCTTTTAGGACTGGTAGGACTAAAAGCTATTACACGATCTGAATTGAGAATAATTACTGGACATTAGAACTTGAGATTCATTACAATATCAATTCAACCAAATAAAGTGGATAGTTGTAGGTAGAACGATTTTCTCTAAATTGCTTTGCATTAATTTGTTTATAGTTTATTTTATTTTCTTTTTTATGTCAATCACTCAAAACCCCCTGTTTCCTATTAATTGGTAAATAAACTTAACTTAGGAATAACTTGATTCTCTGTGGGATCGACTCGTGCTTACCACGCTACATTAGTTAGGTAGGTTCGAATATATTTTGATACGGTTAACGCGACTAAAAACCGCTCATCAACAAGGAACTATATTACATAAAAACTATATTCAAATGATATGCATTATGTAAACTTGCCTTCATTCCATTATACTATCCAAATATGTTTCCAAAGGTATCATAGACCCTATAGAACCATGACCCATATAGGCCATCACACGTTAATTCCTGATAAAACAATTTCCCAATCAGTAACATCATGCACCTACAAAGTTCATGAGCACCAGAAAAGGAAGAACAAAGCCCCCAATAAAAATGCTCAACCTCAAAATCAACACATAATCACTTCAAACACATAATTGCCAAATAATTGCCAAGTGATCAATTTTTTAAAAAATAAAATAAAGATGCTTAGAGAGGCTTTTTACACATCTACCTGTGACATCCTTATTCATTGTTCGAGTCTTTGAGATGGTTAAGCAAAAACCACTTCTTAACTACAAGTACATAAATAGTTCTGGTGGAGAAAATGTGATGTTTGATGGGGAGAATGAGAGCTTTCCAAGAAGGGTAATGAGAAGTGAATGTGTAGTGTTGGCAGAGCACGTTTTGATAGGAAATTTCAGACCCCGGAAGGCCAGCAATTGCAACACCTGTTGTAACCTGCATTTTAGTTCAACAACGCTCCAATGGTTAAAAAGAAAATAAAACCTAAAGTGTACTAATAGATGATCCAAGGACAAAAGTTGTAATCTTAAACAAGCATTAAGGTTAAGGTAAAATCAGCACAACCTTAGTTAGCAAAAGGTTGTTACCTATATATCATCGTTAAACATTCTATAGTTATACCTATAGTGTTCAAGCAACTTGCATGCCCATTTGCTTTGGAAATCTTCAAACTGCACTGCATATATTAATTATCTATAGTAAAAGCTCAAAAATACTTATGTGGTTAGTAAGGAATAGCACAAGTAATAGCACTAACCTGTACAATAACATGTGGCCATCGTGTATAAAATGCCTCCTAAATTCATCAATAACTGCAAGGTACTCCTCACCATCAAGACGGGGATCTTGCAATCCCAAATCTGTCAAAAATAGGATGATATTACGTGTAACTTTATGGTGATACATACATATCTTCAGTTAGTTTAGTCATGTGGCATGGAGTAAGATAAAGCTGATGATAACACAATCATTGTTTCTTTCAATTGCAACTTTTATTTTTATGCTCTAATGATTAAAATCTATGACCATTAAATATAATGCAGTTGGTAAGTTCAGAAGTATCAAAAATTACATGGAAGATCGAAAAATATCAATTGTACTGAAAAAGAAAAATTTACCATCTTCGATTAATTTTCTGGAACTTGTAGAAGCTACCCATGTGAGAAAATCAAGTTTTATGAAAGTAAGAGTCAAATTTACCTTCATAGTTGACCCCTTTGAGTGAAAGCAAGCCATTAGCGGTTAGCACAAACCCACAAGCAAACTAGACAAAAAAAAATCAGAGCTTTTGTTTGTGAGGAATAAAAAACACCAATAAACATGCTACACAAGAAACTCTAGTCCACTAATTTCACCATTAAACAAACACTGCTAAAAAAATTTCACTTCAACCACCAAAAAGAATAGAAACTAGACAGTTCAATAACAAGGAGGAAATCAATAACAAGGAGGAAACGAGCTTGGACGGTTAATCCTAATGTTCATGGGCTAATCAAGAGAGCAATAATACATACGCATAGAAACGAGACAATTCAATAACAAGGAGGAAACCAAAATTGCATGAAAACCTAAGGAAATTGAAAAGCTCAGCAGCTTAAAGTAGAAGCCGGTATACTCGAAATATTTGTATTGGCTGACCTTTCGTTCTCCCGAACTAGAAACCCTAACGACGTATTCAATCGGCTTCGCCGCCCCTACATCCTCGTCTCCTTCCTCTTCTTCATCCTCGTTGCCCTCGGAATTAGCATATTCTCCTTCGTCATGCTCTACTCCCACCTCAGTCTCCTCGCCGTCGTCATCTTCTAGAACCTGCCTTCTCCGGTTATGCACAGACTTGTTGAAATGGTGGAAGTCGTCATCGTATTCGTCACTTGACGAGCTTGAAGCTCTCTTTGGATTCACTGGTAGCTTGCCATGGTTGTAGATATGAACAGAGATTTAGGAAGAGAAAGACAAGGCGCCAGATCTAAGGCCAATGAATCTTCTTCTTCACTGTCTGGAGGGACGGGAGCATAAACAAGGGGTCGGGATTCTTCATGGCTGAGAGGAGGACAGGAAGGAGATCGGCCATGGTGTGGGGAGTTCTCAAATTGAGAGAAAGTTGAGGATAAGAGACCAAAGAAACTGAATGAGGGGAATGGAGGAGAGCTAGGGATTTGAAATTTCAATTTGGGGAATTTTGAGTTTTTGGGTGAAATTTTATCAAGTGTTGGTGGGAAGTGGGAACTTTTTGGGTGAATTTTTTTTTTGTAAGGGTTGGGAAAAGGCGCTTGGAACTAATTCTTTTACCGCTTTAAATTTTGACTAAGTGTTATACGCGCTCTTTAATTTTTTTTAAAACGTACTTTTAACATTGTCCATAAAGTATGACCGAAGTGTCAAATCTCAATAACATCGATAATTTTCAAAACGATGTTATAACTATTTTTAACATCGGGCATTTTTCTAACCGATATTCAAGACCCGATGTCTATTAACACAATTCTAGTAGTGATGTTTAGAGGTTGGATTTAGGAATTTCTCATTCCCGATATTATACCAAACAACACGCCTTGGTAATCACTCATTCCGACTTTTGATTCCGATTCTGATTTCCATTCCCATTCCGATTACTACAATTAAACCAAACGGGGCCTTAGATATAATGACACCGACATCGGTATCCAGAAATCGATATCTGAGTGATATCGATATCAAGTGATACGTCCATAAAAATCAGTATATTAAATAAGATGAAATCTGATATCTATATATCAAGCGATATTGATATCTAGCGATACCAAACACGGATATCAAATATCGCTTAATATACGGCGATACGAAACACTAGAAGTGATATCGATATCTAGACATGCCAAATACTAGATCTCCCCGGTGACTTCCTCATTATCTCCTTTTCTATCTCCAAACCACCTTAAATTCAATCATATTATTGTCTACTCCGAGTTAGGGATTTCATTGATTCTAAAGTATTGTTCTCAAATCCATCGACCCTTATTCCTAATTCAAATAAAAATACTCAAATTATATAGATTTAGGTATGTTACAACTAAACATGAAGAATCCTAACCATAGTTATAACAAAATCGAAAACCAAAAGCAGCTATTGAGACATCATAAATCACTTACATAATGTTATTGACAAGACATCATAATAATTATTGACAATATGTGTGAGGTTAGATCCGATTTGAAGACATGCAAGTCGATAAAACAACAGATCTAAATGTAGCAATGCGAAAACGTAAAGGACACAAGAGATTGTTGACGCGGTTTGGCGAACCTACTCCGCGGTGTCTCAAGAAGGAGAGACTCGAGCCCGGTCCACTAAGCAAAGCAGTTTTTTACACGGTAACAAACACCAAATGTAAGCAGCAAGCAAGATCGAGGCAACAACTCAGAATATAGGAAGAAATAACAAAGGAACACGAAGCAAGGAACAAAAAAACCCCTTGGAATCGCATATCTTGGATCTGAGACGGAGTTGGTGAAGACAATGGAATCAGGCTTAGAGATGAAGCTCCGATTGTGTCTTCTTCCTTCTTCTGCACATGACCTTCGTCTTTAGATCGCAAATGGAGGAAGATCGGATCTACCTCAGTTATGGCATTTTCTCCAAATCGCCTATTCGCTTTCTCACACTCTTTTTTTTTTTTTTCTGATTAGGGTTTTACCTTTAGTTGTCGATGCCAATTAGTATGTCTGAGTTTCCAAGCTTTTCGATTCAGCCCACTTAGCTTGCCTAAGGTTATGTTTACACTTGTATAATATAAAGTACTGGATATTACATGCATTACAATTCTCCCCCATAATACTCAAGATTTGTCAGGAACTGCTCCAGTAGTAGCAAACCATGAGCCCGGGTGAGCATTGTATCCATCTGTTGTGAGCTGAATCTGTCATGTTTTACAGTAACTTTTATACCGATTTCTGCACGCATTTCATACATTTCGGTTAGAACAATACAGAATCTGCGTAGTTTACACTTATTTGCAATATATGGAGGTCTACACAAGTTTTGGTTATATTTCGCAGAAATCGGACGCACTTTGGAGCTTAAAGGAAACTCATGGAGAAGCCAAGAATGGTGCAGCTGGAGAAAAGGCCATTTTTCATCATTCTTCGTTCTGAATCAAGCTTTGATGTCTTCATGAGAGTTGTAGCCCTCGGAAAGAGCTTTCCAACGCATGGTCATATGCGTCAATCCGACGAACGAGGACTCGGGAAAGTGCGTTTCAAGAACAGAGCAGAAAGCTGAGAGAACTCTACTCGAGATCGACTAGCATCTACTCGATCTCGACGAGCCCTGGTCGAGCACACCTGGTCGAGTAGGGCTGATTGAGGACACCAGAGACAACCCGACTCCCGGAATCCTACTCGATGTCGAGTAGCCTTGGTCGAGATCGAGGAGCCATGTCCGGAGTCGACGAGCTGTGCCAAGCCGAGGACGAAGACGCAGACCACCTCTACTCGATCTCGAGGAGGCTTAGTCGAGATCGACCAGACCTCCGAGCCATGTCCGAGGCTTGTCAAGCACACCTACCCGAGAAGACCTAGTCGACGGATGAATCCTACTCGAGGTCGACGAGCACCAACATCGAGCAGAGCTAGCCAGGAAGTCCAGTCGACGATGAACCCTACTCGAGGTCGACGAGCCCTTGTCGAGGTCGAGTAGCCCAGTGTCCAGAAACGCATCGACGAGTGCCTGTCCGAGTAGAGTTGGGATTCCTTGGGGCCGAAGGAGGAAGATTCTATCCAAATCCATCAAGTTCTATCCATGGAAGACGCAATCTATCAAGACATGAAGACTTACCTTAGTTAGATTTATCTTTTCCCTTATTGATTTATTTCCTTAAAAACAATTTATTTATCTTTAAGCGTTAGATATAGATTTAGATATAGAGATAGATGATTATTTCGTTGATTAGCAAGGTTTGATCACTATAAATAAGGCCCATGGGGCTCAGTTTCATTCCAATTCCAATTCAGAGACACAATTACACATAGAGTTTATGAGTTCTAAGGTTTTTAGGGTTTTGGCTTTCTGCGAAAGTTGATTGCCAGGATTGTAAAGGCTTTGAATTTAGTTTTAATGCAAGTTAGTTCTTTTCATTCAATGTCTGCAATTGCAATGAGGTGTGAGTAGTCCACCCACTTCTGGGGCTGGGGTGAGCCCGACGGTGGCCATGTGAGGCGATGCGATAAATGTAAGATCTTTTTGTGCAATTCATCTTCTATCCCTATGAGCATGATTCTTTTGCGAGAGTTGAAGGTGATCCTTGTTTGTGTTATTGAAGCGAAAGTGATCATAATGCAACTAGGATTAATTATGTGAAAAAGGGTTAGTAACAATTAGGGTTTATGCGAGAGCCTCTATATGCCTATTTGTTAATGACGAAAGTTATTTGATGGAAAGCATGATCTTTTATGCCTTTATGTGTTACTTTGCATGGTTATCGTTGTGGTGTTGAAACCCTGGCTTTGGAAGTCTTTTATTATATTGATTTATTTCGTCGAAGACCTGAGTTTTAGTTTTGAATTTGCAATTTATATTTTCTGTCAATTCTTGTCGATACAGAGGAGATCTTGTCGATCTCGAGTTGGTTGTACTCGATCTTGAGTACGCTTCGTCTAGGTCGAGTTGAGTTCTGTTCTGTTGTCGATTTCTGAAGTTTCTGTCTTGACTTGCCCTTTTCGATCTCGAGTGGACTTGGTCGAGATCGAGTTGCCCTTGCCGGGTTTGCCTGTCTGCTGTGATTTCTGAGTTTCTGTTGTCGACTGTTGTGGTCGATCTCGAGTAGCTGTTTGTCGAGATCGACGAGCCCTTTGCTTTGCTTTTAGTTTCTTCTTTGCTTTGTCTTTTCTGTTTTGCTTTGTTCTTTGCTTTTGTTTGTTACTTTCTGCTTTTATTTCTGTTTCTTTTGTTGTTTCTGTCTTTCTGCTGCTTTGTCTGTGAGATCTACAACTACCTGAGAACTGCTGACGTGCTTCCTCGTGGATTCGATCCTGACTTTTCTCTTACTACAACGGGAGGAAGTCTTGTATTTATTTGCTGAGACAGGGAATTCAATCTGAACTATATTTCATATTTATTTCATACTTGACCATCCTCCTGCAACAACACCATCCTTGACCCAGGTACCTGCAAGTTAAATGGAAGTTATATTAAGATAATCCCTACAAAAACAAAATTTGTTAGCAGGAACAATCTTAGTCCCAAAATCTACTGGGTTTAACTCTCCCTTAATCTTCTTCATCTCAAGTACTTTCTCTTCCAACTTTTCTCTAATAAAGTGGAACCTGACATCAATATGTTTTGGTTTTTCATGGTACATTAGATCCTTGCAAAGATACAATGCTCTTTGAGAATCCATGTAGATCACAAGCATCATAGATTTCTTCTCAAAAACTTCCTTTAGTTACCCTTTTAACCATATGGCTTCCTTAGCTGCTTATGTTACTGCAATATACTCAAACTCAGTGGACGTGAGGGCCACCAAAGGTTGTAGCTTAGACTTCCATGAAATGCAATTTCCTGCCCAAGTGAAGTAAAAAAGCAGTAGTAGATTTACTGTTGTCTTTGTTACCGACATAATTCGAGGCCACAAAAACCTCCAAGTCTGGAGGAGTCTTATGAGCACCAAATACGAAGTAATGGTCCTTGGTACCACAAAAGTACCTCAACCCATTTGTAATCAATCAGTCTAACCCTATCAGGTTTAGGAACTAACACCCAAGTTTTATTTTCATGCATAGATATTATCTCATCAGACATAGCATGCTTTCTGAAGGTTCGATAATGTAAAACAAAGTAATATAAAGATACTCTAGAAGAGGGCTTGAATAGAGTATGCCGGTTTTTCGCAGAAAGTCTCAAGACTTTTGAAGCTCGTGCAAAACCCTTTGAGATTGGACTTAGTCTTTTCTCTGAAAACCTGAATCACAAAGTTAAACAATTCGAACCAAGTGCGGAAATAAGGTAAAGCAATAAATAAAGGACGCAATGAGTTGTTTACGACGTTCGGCACGAACTTGGCCTACGTCCCTGCCTAGGGTTCTTCCACAACCCTAGGATTCAACCAGATTTTATTGATTCACAAGACTTATGATCCTAATAGCTCACAGAGAAGCCTCTCTCCTATACAATTGCAATCTAGTCAACTCACGTTCCCTTGGAGTCCTAGACCAATCTAGAAGAGCCTCACCTCTCTATGCTATCTAGTACAATCCTCTTACACTTAGTGAATCAATCACCTAGTGTCCACTTCCTGAGTTACAAAACTCTCGAGTATAACACTCACTCAAAATATATCATATAAGCTCACTGTGTAACTCTCAAATGCTTTGAAATAAAATAACAGACTCTTAAGGACTAGCAGAGAGCACACGAAGAAGACAGATCTAGCTCGAGGGCTTGAATGTATGAATGCTTGTGTTCAACGAATGTGTAGATGTCTTCTCTTCTTCCTTTTTCTTTATAAAGAACAAATCGACGCCAAGGATCTCCACCAACTGCTATATCAGATCATGGCCTAAGATGGACTCTTCACAATCTTCTATCTTTGGAAACTTCTGAAGCCATGATCCCGATTTGATTCTTGTCAGCTTTGATCGCTTAAGGAAGGATATATAATTCAAAAAAGCTTCCTGAAAAGTTAGTGAATATATAATAATATCTGGAAGTATATAATAACATATAATATTATTCGAGCATATATTATAGACAAACGGGTTTTGTTTTTCATCAACACGGCTGTAGTTTCAAAACCTTTGACACAAACAGACTCTCAAGGCCTTTGAAATTCATTCCGATTTTTCATCAAGGGAGTGGAGTTATTAATATCCCCCTTGATGAAAGACAAAACCCGTGCATCCCTAAAACTTAGTCAAACGTATAAAATAAGCAACATCGGACTAAGTACCTGCATGGGTTAGACGAATGTTGGATCAAAGTTTTAAAACATGAAAGACATCCAACTAAAAAAAAAAACCAAGGTCTTCCAAGAACTTTGAGTAGAAACAGTTTAAAAAGTTTAAACACCACAAATCATCTCCCCCTTTTTGTCTTTCAACATAGGGAGGAGGTAAAACAGTCACCAAAAGTTTTGAAGCAGTTTCCAAAAACTAGCAATGTTTCATATTTGGGGTAAGGGTAGGGTAGGATAAGGCTAAGTTTCATCGTCCGGATTTTCGTAGGAGGAAATTGAGACTTGCAATAAAATATAAATAAATCAAAGCAAACCAGATTTCGTCCCTTGCAAATGATTACAAGACTCCCTCCCTATGCAGTAGTGGGAAGTCAGGATCAATCCACGAGGAAGCGTGTCAGTGGATCTCAGGTAGCTGTAAATCTCACAGACAGAAAAGCAGAAAGCCAGAAAGAAAGACAGAAATAACAAAGCAAAAGCAGAAAATAAAGCAAGTAACAGAATCAACTCGATATCGACTAAAGCTATGTCGACAACAGAAACAGAAATCGACCAACAGCAATAGAAACTAGGCAAAGACAAGTATCGAGTAAATCCCTCCTCGATATCGAGTAAAGCCAACTCGATATCGACAAGAACTTTCCCGAGATCGACATAGACAGAAACTTTAAATCACAAATTCTCGAACACAGAACTCAGATTTTCAACGAAATAAATAAATATACTAAAAGACTTCCAAAGCCAGGGTATCAACACCACAACGATAACCATGCAAAGTAACACATAAAGGCATAAAAGATCATGATTTCCATCAAATAACTTTCGTTATTAACAAATAGGCATATAGAGGCTTTCACATAAACCCTAATTGTTACTAACCCTTTTTCACAGAATTAACCCAAGTTGCATTAAGATCACTTTCGCTTCAATAACACAAATAAGGATCACCTTCAACTCTCGCAAAAGAATCATGCTCATAGGGATAAAAGACGAATTGCATAAAAAGATCGTACCTTTACCGCATCACCTTACATGGCTACCGTCGGGCTCACCCCGACCCTAGAAGTGGGTGGACTACTCGCTCTTCATCGCAATAGCAGACATCTTTGATGAAAAAGAACTAACTTGCATTAATAAACTCAAACTTACAACCTCTTCTCCTTCTCTCTCTATGTGACTAATTGTCTCTGAAATTGAATGAATAAAAACCAGCCCCTAAGGCTTTATTTATAGTGCTCAAACCCCGCTAATCAAGGAAAGAACAACTATATCTATATATATATATATATATATATATATATATATATCTAAATATCTAAAGGTTTAAAGATAAATAAATGGAATAAAGGAATTAAATCCATAAAGGAAATTATATCTAAAGTAGCAAAATATCTTCTTGCGTGGGTAGATCTTCTCTCCATTGATAGAACTTGATAGATGTGGATAGATATGGATAGAATCGGATAATCTTCGGCTCCAAGCAAAGCCAGCTCGATATGGACAGCACACCGCGTAACGCGGCTCGAGATGGCGCTCCTCGATATCGAGTAAACTACTCGATATCGAGTAAAGTGTGTTGTCGACTACGGTTGGCTCGGCATGTCGGGTAGCTGGTGCTCGATCTAGCTCGGACAGGCGCTGCTAGGGTCCTCGATATCGACTAGAGTCCTCGATATCGAGTAACCATGTCGACTTCTGCGTTTCTTGGTGTTGTCGAGAAACTGCTCCCCGATCTGGCTTGGAAATGTGGCGCTGAAATTATCGATATCGAGTAAGATCCTCGATATCGAGTAGATGCTGCTGTCGATATCGAGTAGCTTACTCGATATCGAGTAAAGCTCTGGAGTCGGGTTGCCTTCGTCTTCAGCTTCCTCGATCAGCTCCTACTCGATCAGCCTGTGCTCGGACATACTTTGTCGATATCGAGTAAAGGAACTCGATATCGAGTAACTTCTGGGCTCCATCTTGATTCATCCTGGTTCTATAGTTCTTTGACCTTGGACTTCTGTAGCTGATTTCTGATCTTTTTCAGCTTTTCCCAGGACTGCTGTAAATTGCCTTGAATTATGCGAATTTAAACAGAAACTGGTGTAGATTCCATAATTTGGCAAATAAACATAAACTACATAGATTATTACTATTCTAGCCTAAATGTATGAAATATATGCAGAAAACGATATAAAAGTTACTATAAAACATGGCAAATTAAGCTCACAACAAACACCCCATACTTAAGATTGTATGTCTTCAAGCAATACTTTTAATTGTTATACAGGGGAAGAAATTAAAACTCTCAACATATTAGATTCATTCTCATATATCCTTGCAATCAATTACCATCCTCGAAAAGGTACTAGTGTCACAAATCCATGCATGTGCAAATATACAAAAGCAACATCTACACACAAAAGGAGGGTTATGTAAAAACATTCATAAGTGACAAAGCATTAATAATCAAGAGGACTTTAATTTAAGCTCATGAAGGAGTAGATTGGTAAAAGGCTAAAGGTTGGCAATTTTTGGCAATGTGGTGCTAAATGATCTGAGGAAATGGAGTATTTCCAAACTGAATTTCCACATTCCTTCTTCCTTTGATTTCTCACCTTTCATAATGCTTTTATCAATAATAATGCTTTTACCTCACTAACCTCAGCACTGACTTCTCGTGAGTCACAAACATGGGTGTCATGAATGGCCCTGGATACTTAGTGCGTCGGCCTCCTCACATTGGTGTCCCATCTCGCCAAACTATTATCTTAGCGAGCAGGGTCGATCTACCTTTTATCTCCTGAGGTGATCGGATTTTTTCTCACTCATTAAATTTTCCATAATTTTCAAACTTTTCTACCAAACTCCAATAATGATATATAACAATACAAACACCATATAATAATCTCCATAATGTAACATCATTCTCAACATAATCCCCGGATAGGAAATAAGGTGAAGAATGGCAATATTTAGAACATGTGGAGCAATAATTGAAATAAGGCATAATATGGCTTTTGTGATGCATAAGCATAGATATGGCTAGGATTATAACAATATGAGCATTATATGGAAATATAAAGTCCTCCATCATCTTATCATGCAACATGTCAAAAGCAACTTCAAATTTTACCTCCTTTCATGGTCTTCATAGAAAATATTCATTTCATTGTGACTTCCCTTTACTAGGCAATTTTCATGCTATATCTCTAATGAATCCAATTTTGCATCGTCGAGTTCAATAAAGCTTCCATGACATTTATCAAAATTTTCAATGGGGGTGATTTTTTTCAAACTTTTGGAAAACATGCATATAAGCCTATAAATCAAATATGAATTCCAAAATAGCCATGCATAAGTAATTCAAGAACTAAACTTTAAAAATGCACACAAAATGTCAAATAAAACCAAATATGCACAAAGTAAGCCCTTCCCCCACCCCATACTTAAACATTACAGTGTCCTTGCTGTATAAAAACAAGGGTAAAGAAAGAAACTCACTAGACAGGTGTGCTGGGCTTCATAATATCGAATGCTAGATGCTTGGGCCGAGTCCAATTTAGCTTGCTCCTATCCCCATAGACCTAAAAAATATAGAAGACATATACCCACAATAGAAAAACCAAAACCAAAAACAAACAAAAGCAACAATGTCCAAAAGTCTCAAAAAGTAAATGTCTATGTACAAGCTCTAGATTTTATAGTCGCTAGGCCGACTTTCTCCTATTAAGCTCAAGATGGCAACTGCAAGGCCCATGTAGCTTGGGCTTCAAATAGGACTCCATTCTTGTCCATTAGATGCAATCCTCCAAAATGGATCTTGTTCACCACGAAAGGTCCCATCCTTTTCTTGTTGAATTTGTTAGGAAACCAATGATCTTTTGATTTGGAAACATAGAGTTTGTCTCCAACTTCATACTCTTTGTGCTCATCATTGGAAATCATACATAAGCGCACATACCACGGAAAACCTCTCCCATGTATAGATAGATCTTTAATTGAAATAGGAGAAGAAAGATCAATACCTTGGCGTACCTTCACAGAAACGGATTCGGGGGCCGCTATGTTTGGTCGATCTCGAGGAACAGTACTCGATATCGACGAGGATTCAGCTTTTGGTGGCCTGCTGCTCGAGGATGCTGGAATCGAGAAAGCCAGATGTTGGTCGATATCGACCAGTTTTTTCGATATCGAGGACCTTTGCTCATCTGGTGGAATCAGCATCGAGGAAGGTGAAGTTGATGTAGCGGAGTGTTGGTCGATATCGAGTAGCTTACTCGATATCGAGGGGTGCTTGGCTTCGGTTTGGCTGCTCGACGACGCTGGTGCTGGTGGAGGCTTCTGATTTTGGTCGATATCGACTAAATTACTCGATGTCGAGGAATTTTGTCCGACTTCGACCCCATATTTGCTTCCTGTCAAGGCATCCAAAAAATAGTTAGTCCAAATCAACGTACCTTGGTTTGTGTCGAGTGGATTCTCTGTTTCTTCGTTCAGGATGGCCATGATCTTCTCCACTTGGGCTTCCATATATATCCCTCTTTTCCAGCTCTTTAGGGGTCATATTCCTTACCTTAGGCTCCCCGCAAGTGATGTAACCAGCTGAGATAGATTTTACCTCTTCCATTGGACCTGTATGCCTTTCAGTTTTATTAAAAGAATACTCAATTACCTCATCACTGATGTTGAAAGTGAGCACTTCTTTCCTCACGCTTATGTTGGCATCCACCGTCGCCAAGAAGGGTCTTCCTAGAATAATTGGACAAGCAGGGTCCTCTGGCATATCAATACCTAAGAAATCAGCAGGGACCAAGAATGTACCTACTTGTACTGGCACATTGTCCACCATGCCTGTTGGAATGACCACCGTGTTGTTGGCCATATACAACTTAACATCCACAGGCTCTAGGGCACCTATCTTAATCTTGGACCATATTGTTAAAGGTGATAACTCCCTCCCTTGATGAAAATCGGAATAGATGTTTCAAAGGCTTTGACAGGATATTTGTGTCAAAGGCCTTGGAGCGTTAACAGTTGATGAAATACAAAACCTACCTTTATTATTCGTATATTATTTTATGTTATTATATACTTCCATTATATTATATATATATGTATGACTAACCATCTCAGGAAGTATATTCGAAGATTGCATCCTTCCTTTTACATGTTGAGGAGATCAGCTCAAAATAGATCATGGCTTCGAAGTATCCTTAAATAGAAGATCCAAGATCGAACTGATTCCAAAGAGCCGTTGGAGATCTGGTGATGAAGATCCTCACGCTCCATGCTATCTCCATGCTATTATATAAAGGAAAGGAATGAGAAGACAGAACACACAAGTGCTACACACGAGCTTCAATTCTTTCAAGCGATCTGTCTTCCAAGTGTCTCTCTGCAAAGCGCTCAAATAGTTTGTTGTTTATTTCAAAGCCTTTGAGAGTCACTGTGAGCTTATAGGATATATTTATTTCAAGTGTTACGCGAGAGTTTATAACTCGGGAAGTTGCACTAGGCTATTGATTTGCGAGAGTTAGAGGATTGTACTAGATAGCTGAGAGAGGTGGGGCTCTTCTAGATTGGTCTAGGACTCCAAGAGAACGTGAGTTGACTAGATTGCAATTGTATAGGAGAGAGGCTTCTCGGTGAGCTATTAGGATCCTAAGCTAAGCAATCAATAAAGCCTTTGAATCCTAGGGTTGTGGAAGAACCCTAGGCGGGGACGTAGGCCAGTTGTGCTGAACCTCGTAAACAATTACTTGTGTTCTTTACTTATTTGCTTTACCATTTTTCCGCACTTGGTTCGAATTGTTTAACTTTGTGATTCAGGTTCCTCTCAAAGGTTTTGGTACAAGCTCCAAAAGTCTTGAGACTTTCTGCGAAAAACGGGCATACTCTATTCAACCCCCCTTCTAGAGTATTTATATATTACTTTGTTTTACATTATCGAACCTTCAATTGGTATCAGAGCTTTACTCACTGTTTTGATCTAACAATCTTGTGAGTTTTCGATCATGTCTGGTGAAGCAAGCGGAGGATTTGCACAGGGAAGGTCCACAAGCAGACCGCCACTCTTTGTAGGAAACAACTTTGTCCACTGGAGATCTTTGATGAAGATGTTCATCATAGACCAAGATCTAGAGCTTTGGAACATTATAGAGAATGGTCAGAAGATTCCAGAGAAGGAAGGACCAAACGATACCAAAGTGGCAAAGAAGGAGTCTGAATAAAACCAAGCAGATCTTGAAACCATCTCCAAAAACTACAGGGCTATTAACTTACTTTATTGTGGTCTTAGCACTGATGAGTTTAACCGTATTTCCTCTTGTAGGTCAGCTAAAGAGATTTGGGACAAGTTGGTCGTCACCTATGAAGGAACGAGCCAAGTGAAAGACACCAAGATCAGCATCTTCCTTCGAAAGTATGAGCTCTTCAAGATGAAGTCCGATGAGTCAATCAAAGCCATGTTCACACGATTCACAGAAATCACCAACAACCTTGACTCTCTCGGCAAGAGCTTTACCAACGTTGAGAAAGTGAGGAAGATACTAAGGTGCCTTCCAAAGGAGAAATGGGGTCCAAAAGTAACAGCTATAGAAGAAGCCCAAGACCTCACCACTCTACCCCTTGATGACCTCCTTGGGAAACTGATCACGCATGAGATGATCCTTAATGAAGACGATGGAGAACTTGCAGCTAGCACCAAGAACTTGGCACTCAAGTCTAAGAAGGATGAGTCCAAGGATGGATCTGATTCTGAATATGAGGATGACGATGAGGATGATCCTTTTGCTCTCATCACAAGAGGCCTTGCTAGAATTCTCAAAATGAAGAAGCAATTCAACAACAAGGATGGATCAGAATCTTCAAAATTTCGAGGTAAGCCTCAATACAACAAGTTTGAAAAGAAGACTAAACCGTTGTCTTGTTTTGAATGTGATGAAACAGATCATCTTGTAAAGGACTGCCCTCAAAAGACAAAGAGCCAGCCCAAGAAAGGTGACAAATGGAAGAAGAAAGCTATGGTGGCTACTTGGAGTGATTCCGACTCTGATTCTGACGATGAGAAGGCCAACATTTGTCTTATGGCCTCAGAAGATGAATCCCACGATAAAAAGCTTGAAGCTACTGTAAGAGAACTTATGGAAAGTCCAAAAGAGGTATTATCGGAATTCCTTTCTAATATGATTGCTAATGAAGAGAAGCTTATTGCCCAAACTAACATTCTTATTAAGAGAACTGTGGACCAGGAAAAGACTATTGAGGATCTGTCTATGAGGGTCAAAGGTCTTGAAGCTTCTTATTCAGGTCTTAACATTAAAGTCAAGACTCTTGATTCGGAGAAATCTGAACTCAAGCAAGATCTCTCCTCTCTAAGAAATGTGCATCATGACTTAGAGAACGAGAAGATCTCCCTGAATAATAAGATTCTAGACCAACAGACAACCCTCATAAGTTTTACCAAATCCAAAGGCACTCTCGATAAGATGTTAGGTGAGCAACAAAACTCTCTAAACAAAAGTGGTATTGGTTACAACCCAAAGTTTTTAAAGAAGCAACACATTACCACTTTTGTAGAGGCTAAAGGAAGCAGAACCTCTCCTATATGTCACCATTGTGCTAGGAAGGGACATGTAAAAGAGACATGCCCTTATAGAAGAAAGGATCCTTATATTATTCGCAATACATTTCCTGTTCATTTGAGAAAAGAACGGATAACACAAGTTTGGGTCCCAAAAGGCACTATTTTACCAAACATGGTTTACCCCAACAATGGATCCAAATTTGCTTATTGGTCTAGCCACAAAGGTTGATGTTTGTTTTGCAGGAGATCACCAAGGTGAAAGAACACAAATGGATTATTGATAGTGGTTGCTCAAGGCATATGAGTGGGAAGAGTTCTCTCTTTCATGATCTAAAGGAGCAATCCACGGGAACAATCACTCTTGGTGACAAAGGGAAGTGCGACATTGTTGGTATTGGTAGTGTTGGAAGTGATTCCAGCCATAGTATTAAAAATGTCTATCTAGTTGATGGTTTAAAGTATAACCTGCTTAGTGTTTCTCAATTATGTGATAGTGGTAAAAATGTCAGATTTAACAAGAAAAGATGTATAGTGTGCAGTGATGATACAGGTGAAGTTATATTGACTGCATCTCGTTACAACAACATATACGCTGTAAACGCTGATCAAGTGGCACAAGGAAGCTTAACCTGTTTAAAGGCCTTGACGGACGATCCAAAGCTTTGGCACAGGAGACTCGGTCATGTGAGTCCACATACACTACAGAAGCTTGTGTCCAAAGGGCTTGTAAGAGGGCTACTTGAGATGGACTTCAAAGGTATTGACATGTGCAATGCATGCACACGAGGTAAACAAACACGTAGCTCATTCAAACCCAAAAAGGTTGTAAGTTCTTCTAGACCCCTTGAACTTTTACATATGGATTTATGTGGTCCTATGCGAGTCAAATCTCCCAATGGTAAAAAGTACATGCTAGTTGTTGTTGATGATTTTTCTAGATATACTTGGGTTGCATTTTTGAAAGAAAAATCAGAGGCCTTATTTGAGTTTTCAAAACTTTGTAAGGAGTTGCAAACTTTAAGAAATGAGCCCATAGTGTCTATCCGGAGTGATCATGGTAGGGAGTTTGATCAACTTCAATTTGATTTGTTTTGTGCTAAATATGTCATCTCCCATAACTTTTCTGCTCCTAGGACACCTCAACAAAACGGAGTTGTGGAACGCAAGAACTGCACCTTAGAGGATCTGGCCAGGACTATGCTTTTAGAAAATGCATTACCTAAAACCTATTGGGCTGAAGCTGTTAACACAGCTAACTACATTTTAAATCGTTGTCTTATTCGTTCCATCTTAAAGAAAACTCCTTATGAACTTTTCAAAGGCCGCAAACCACTTATATCTTATTATAAACCCTTTGGCTGTACTTGTTTTGTTCATAACAATGGAAAAGATAACCTTGGGAAATTTGATGCGCGTAGTGATGAAGGTATATTTCTTGGCTATTCCACGAGTAGCAAAGCTTATAGAATCTTCAATAAAAGGACCCAGGTAGTTGAAGAAAGTATACATGTTATTTTTGATGAATGCAATGATGGTGCTTTGAGTGAAAGTGTTGCAGATATAGATCTTAATATCCATGAAGAGAACGAGGAAGGTGATGATGCTGCTACCATGAACACAGAGAAAAGGAACATGTAGGAACCGATTCTCAACACTGAAGAATTGGCCCAAGGTGTTGAAGATGCGTCCAAAGCCCTTGGTGTCCAATCCAACAGTGTTGAGATGTCAGAGACTGCTGTAACTGAACCTAACAGGACCTCGGAGTTAGATGTACCACAAATCGATCCTGATGGTGTGACGAATCAAGGAGCTGAGACTAGCAAAAGGAAATTCAAATACTCCTCATCACACTCATTAAAGGATATCATTTCTGACCCTACTTCTAGTGTTCAAACTCGTTCTAAACTTAAAGATCTTTGTGCTTTTAACGCATTTGTTTCTCTTATTGAGCCAAAGAAGGTAAATGAGGCACTTCAGGAGCCAGATTGGATTATAGCTATGCAAAGTGAACTTAATGAATTTGAGAGGAACAAAGTCTGGACTTTGAAGCCTAGACCAAAGCATCAATCAGTCATCGGCACTCGATGGGTGTTTCGAAACAAGTTAGATGAGAATGGAAAGATTGTGAGGAACAAGGCACAACTTGTTGCTCAAGGCTACAATCAAGAGGAAGGTATTGACTACGAGGAGACCTTTTCTCCCGTAGCCAGGCTTGAAGCCATTCGCATTTTATTAGCATTTGCATCTTTTATGAGTATAAAGTTATATCAAATGGATGTCAAGTGTGCTTTCCTTAATGGTTTCTTAGAAGAAGAAGTTTATGTTGCTCAACCCCCAGGCTTTGAAAGCTCAGAATTTCCCAATCATGTTTACAAACTTGACAAAGCGCTTTATGGTTTGAAACAAGCCCCAAGAGCTTGGTACGAGCGCTTGTCAAAATATCTTTTAGAAAATGATTTCAAAAGAGGGTTGATCGACAAGACTCTTTTTATCAAGACCAAAGGAAAGGACATTTTGGTTATTCAAATTTATGTTGATGATATATTATTTGGTGCTACTAACACATCTTTGTGCAAGGAATTTTCTGACATTATGTGAAGTGAATTTGAGATGAGCTTGATGGGTGAACTCAACTTCTTTTTGGGGTTACAAGTTCATCAATCCAAGAAAGGGATCTTCGTCAACCAAAGCAAGTACACTAAGGATCTCTTGAAGAAGTTCAAGATGGATCAATCCAAAGCAGCCAATACACCCATGAGCTCAACGTTGTCTCTAGATCAAGAGAAGACTGGAACTAGTGTCAATCAAAAGGAGTATCGAGGAATGATTGGATCTTTACTATATCTCACGGCTAGTAGACCTGACATCATGTTTAGTGTTTGCATGTGTGCTAGGTTTCAAGCCGATCCAAAAGAATCTCACCTCGTGGTTGTGAAGAGGATCTTTCGATATCTCAATGGCACTAAGGAACTTGGACTATGGTACCCAAAGCAAAAGGATTTCACTTTAATTGGATATTCTGATGCAGATTTTGCAGGCTACAAGGTGGATAGAAAGAGCACATCAGGATGTTGCCAATTCTTAGGAGCATCTTTGATCAGTTGGCACTCAAAGAAGCAAAACTCAGTTGCTCTATCCACTGCAGAAGCCGAATACATTGCAGCTGGAGCTTGCTGCTCCCAAATCCTTTGGATAGCTCAACAAATGCGAGATCTCGGCATCAACCTCAGGGGTATCCCAATTAAGTGTGACAATACAAGTGCCATATCCATCACTAAGAATCCTGTTCAACATTCAAGGACCAAGCATATTGATGTAAGACATCATTTCATTAGAGATCATGTTGAAAAAGGTGATGTGTCCATATCTTTTATTTCTACTGATTATCAATGGGCTGACATTTTTACTAAGCCTTTGGCAGAAGACAGGTTCACCTTCATTAGACGAGAGATAGGGATGCTTGACAAGGATGCACTTTCGTAGGGGGAGCTTTTCCTTTACGAAAGATAAACTCCACTCAATGTCAAGACCTTTGAGAGTTATGTCAAGGTCTGCAAACTGAACAACGGAGTACATATATCGGATCATATATTTTTGGTTAATATCTTTTTAGATATTTAATCAATTATATTTGTTTTAATCAGATTTCAAAAATTGCCTATTTCTATGATTTCCTTAACCGTTAAGATATTTTATTTTTGGAAATATTTTTTTTAGTTACCTTGTCCGATTTTAATGGGTATTTGAATTTGAATTTGAAATTGAAAACCTTTCAAATCTTAGCAATGTAATGATTTCTTTCCTTGGAACCCTAAACCCATCCCATCAATCCGTCACCCTATCTCTCTACTTAAACCAATCCTGTACCCGATTACAACCTACACTCAGAGTTTTCCAAACCCTTTCCACTCCTTCATCTTCAACCTCTCAAAGAAACCCTATCCGACTACTTCCATGGAACCCAAAACCAAGAAAGCTGTCACTCCCAAAAGACTTGGCGCCACCCCCAAGGGACGCTAGGCCACTGCTACCTCTCCCACACCCGAACCTGCTACTCAAGCCATCATCCCAGCAGTTGTCCAGAGCACCATTAAGGCGAGCACGACCACGGCTCCCAAAGGCTCTCAGAAGCGCGCTGCTAAGAAACCCTTGAGTGCTAAACAAAAAGGGAAGAGAAAGATTCTGGCTGAGGAAGAGGACGAGGAAGAAGAGGAAGATGACCTTGATGCCGCCCTGGAGCGAGATGCTGCCAAGGAAGCCGAGGAGGAGGTCTTGAGGCAGAAAAAGGCCGACGAGGAGGCTGAGCTTGCTAAGAGACTGGCCGAGGAGGAAGCCGAGCGACTTCGGAAGGATGCTGAAGCTGAAGAGGTTCCATCCGAGGTGGAGCCTGAGGAAGAAGAAGAGGAAGAGGAAGAGCATGAGGGATCCGGAGAGGACGAGGAACCTGAAGGTGATGAAGCGGGGTCCGCTGAGGACTCGGGGTCTGAGGAAGAGGAGGAAGAATCTCCTTCTCCTTCTCCTCCTCCTCCCCCGTCTCCGAAGAAGAGGAAAGGCCCTGCTTCAGTCAATCCTCCATCCCCTAAGCGTACCAGGAAAGGCCCTGTCAAGAGTCTTGTAGCACCTGTCAAGAGAGCTGCTCCAACAGTTGCGCGTAGAAAGAACGCAGACCCCCCGGCCTATATCCAGGTAAATCAATCCTTGCCCTCCTCTTGGTTTTTAGATGCTGAGACTGCTGGTAAGTGGGTAGACGAGTTTCGTACTCGTAAGATTAGTTGTTCTGATTTTTTAGATGTTGAGTTCTTTGAAGCTTTGAAGTTACCTTGCATTGAGCTCCTCAAAAATTCCCCTGCCTGGAACCTTATTAATCTTGAGACTGTTTACTACCCCGAGCTTACCCGACTTTTCTACATAAACCTAAAAGCCAAACACGACAGTGATGGTTGGTCTTTGGAGTCTGTCGTCAAAGGGGTTAGAATCTCTCTCAACTCCAATGACTTTGCAGATTCTCTAGGCTTACCTACCCCTGTTCCACCTGCTCAAGTAAACCCCTCAAAAGAAAATTGCATCATCCTAGCCCGAGCCAAATATCTCCTACCTGAAGCATCCAACAGCACCTCAAAGCAACTCACCCACTCATCCCTAACCCTTGAGGCGAAAATAATTTTTAACATCATTGTTAGATGCCTCTTACCCCGGCTTAACTCTGGCTCACTCCTTACCGACAATGCCATGGTCCTGCTCTACCGCATTCTAAATGGCCTTGATCCTGATCTGGCCAACACCATCCTTGGAACCATGGCCCATTCCAGAAAAGCTCGAAAAGGCTCTCCCCTCCCCTTTGCTACCCTTTTGACCCTTATCTTCAAAGCTTCTGGAATTCATGTCCAAAATGAAGAGCAGCTGCGTCATACGGGTATGTTCGACTCCAAAGGCCTTGAAAAGATTGGCATCACTCGGTCTCCCCAAGGGACCTTGAGTCTTGCCACTCCTTCAAAAGCCTTTCCCACTGCTCCAGCTTTCGATGAACGCATGGACAACCTAGAGTTGGGCTTGGAGGAAGTTCGCCTGGATATTAAGGAGCTGCAGAAGGAGTTGATGACGACGTTGAGCGGGATTTCAACGATGCTGGAAGGACTGTGGACGAGGCTCACTGATGATGCTCTGGATTGACTTAGCCCTAAACCTATCCCACCCTATCCCACCCCTAGAGGATATTTCAAAGGCTCGTTGAAAATCGGAATAGATGTTTCAAAGGCTTTGACAGGATATTTGTGTCAAAGGCCTTGGAGCGTTAACAGTTGATGAAATACAAAACCCACCTTTATTATTCGTATATTATTTTATCTTATTATATACTTCCATTATATTATATATATATATGTATGACTAACCATTTCAGGAAGTATATTCGAAGATTGCATCCTTCCTTTTACATGTTGAGGAGATCAGCTCAAAATAGATCATGGCTTCGAAGTATCCTTAAATAGAAGATCCAAGATCGAACTGATTCCAAAGAGCCGTTGGAGATCTGGTGATGAAGATCCTCACGCTCCTTGTTATCTCCATGCTATTATATAAAGGAAAGGAATGAGAAGACAGAACACACAAGTGCTACACACGAGCTTCAATTCTTTCAAGCGATCTGTCTTCCAAGTGTCTCTCTGCAAAGCGCTCAAATAGTTTGTTGTTTACTTCAAAGCCTTTGAGAGTCACTGTGAGCTTATAGGATATATTTATTTCAAGTGTTACTCGAGAGTTTATAACTCGGGAAGTTTCACTAGGCTATTGATTTGCGAGAGTTAGAGGATTGTACTAGATAGCTGAGAGAGGTGGGGCTCTTCTAGATTGGTCGAGGACTCCAAGGGAACGTGAGTTGACTAGATTGCAATTGTATAGGAGAGAGGCTTCTCGGTGAGCTATTAGGATCCTAAGCTAAGCAATCAATAAAGCCTTTAAATCCTAGGGTTGTGGAAGAACCCTAGGCGGGGACGTAGGCCAGTTGTGCTGAACCTCGTAAACAATTACTTGTGTTCTTTACTTATTTGCTTTACCATTTTTCCGCACTTGGTTCGAATTGTTTAACTTTGTGATTCAAGTTCCTCTCAAAGGTTTTGGTACAAGCTCCAAAAGTCTTGAGACTTTCTGCGAAAAACGGGCATACTCTATTCAACCCCCCTTCTAGAGTATTTATATATTACTTTGTTTTACATTATCGAACCTTCAAAAGGCATTATACTCACACTTGCTCCAAGATCACATAAAGCATTAAATTTATATTGACCAAATCCAGTGGTTATAGAAAACTTACCTGGATCTGGCCTCTTCTCAAGGATGTCCATATGGCTGCACTCCTCTGTAATCTCGGCCATTGATCTCTTCTTGCTTAGAATTTCTTTAAGGAACTTGACATAGGATGACATTTCATTGAGAGCTTATGTGAAGGGAATGGTGACATTGAGCTTCTGAAGCATCTTGATGAAGCGCTGAAATTTCTTCTCTGCTGGGTCCTTTGGAGATTTTGTGGGGAAAGGCAGCTTCTTTTTCTTATTCAGAGCTAGAACAGATGTCGGAGGTGCTGCTGCTTTCTCGATCTCGACTTGTGTCTCCTCGATATCAATCAGTTCTTCCTCGATATCGACTAGCTTCCTCAGTTTCGAGTTGTTGTGCTCTACAGACGAAGGTTGGCCCACTTTGTCGTCGATATCGAGTAAACCTTCCTCGATATCGACTTGCTGTTCTCCTCCGTCCCGCTGCTTTCCGACCTCTGGCTCTTGTAGTTGATGGCCGCTTTTGAGTTTTACAATAGCGATGTGTCCAGTCTCCCCCATAGGATTTGGTTCTGAAGATCCAGGGAGAGAACCTGTCTGTCTGGGGACTCCTGCTGCTAGCTGGTCAATCTCTGTATCAACCGATTTCCTCCAGACATCGATCTCCCCAAGCCTAGAGTTAACACCTTGTATCTGAGTGTAGACTGAGTTGAAGGACTGCTTGATGTCTGAATGATTCATCCGGATTTCCTCTAGGACAGTTTGTAGATCATCCCTCTTCTGGTCCCTTTCCGGATGTCCTGGAGCTTTGTAGGGCAGGGGGTTCTTAGGGGCACCTTGGTTCCATTGTGGTTGTTGGAACCTTTGGTCCCCCATGTAGCGATTGGGACCCCCTGCGTAAGCTGCCTCTTCATGGTACTCTGCCAGCCTGACTTGTTCTGTGTGTGGGCACTCAGTAGTGGTGTGCCGCTGTGATCCGCATTCGATGCAAGGCTAGTTGACAGAAAGATACTTTACTTGTTTGAGGAACTTGCGATTCTGATCTTTGTAGTACTACTCTTTGACATCTGGGTCAATCTCCTTAGAGGGCTCATAGAGGGTCATCGATGGAGCTGGCCAAGCATAGGGATTCTCCTCATAGTTGGTTGGAGTCCCATACTTGTTATCATAGTTGGTCAGCTTATCGAGAGTAGCCCATGCGTTAGCAGGCGGCATTGTCAGGTACTCATAGTGAGTATATGTGTTGATCCAATCCTTTGCAGCCAAGTCCAGAGAATTGAAGAAGATCTTTTGAACTACGCAGGGTTGTTCTCCATGTGTAGGGCATGATCGCAGCAGATCCTTATATCTTTCCCAGACCTTTGCCAGCGGATCCCCAGGCTTCTGTTTGAAAGCTGTGATCTTCTGGCGAAGGAATGCTGTCTTGGCAGGAGGGAAGAACTTGTTGAGGATTTCCTGCTTTACTTCAGCCAATGCCGTGAGGGATCACAGTTTCAGCCCTTCAAGCCACTTCAGCGCTGGACCAGATAGGGACCAACGAAAGGCCTTCATCAAGATGTACTCCAAGGTAGTACCTTCAGCAAGAGTACGATACATGTCAGTAAAGTTTGTAATATGCTGAAGATGGCATTCTTTAAATCTACCAAAGAAAGCATTATTTTTTATTTCAATAAGGAAAGGAGTGCGAATTTCATAGTTTTTTTCAGGGATTAGAATGGCCGATTTAGACACTATGAGAGTCGGGTGCATGTAATCCTCTGCAGTTGTTGGGTATTGGGAAAGCTCATCTTCCAATAGCCTCGCACGTTCAGCTTCCCTTGTAGTGCGTGCTCTCGCAGCGGTGAGAGCAGTATCTTTAGTAGCTAGTTCCCTCGTAAGCCTCTCAATCAGCTGTTCTTGTGTCTCTGCAGCCGCCATGGCTCTTTTCAGTTAAGCTTGGTGTATAAGGCGCTCTGGTTCGTCTAAGGCGTCAAACTCAGGTGTTCGACCAGAACGGCGAATATACCTGCAAAGTAACTCAAGAGAAAAGTGAGATTTGACTACCTAAGGCGCGAATGATTGCTTCCCCGGCAACAGCGCCAATTTGTTGTAGGAGGAAATTGAGACTTGCAATAAAATATAAATATATCAAAGCAAACCAGATTTTGTCCCTTGCAAATGATTACAAGACTCCCTCCCTATGCAGTAGTGGGAAGTCAGGATCAATCAACGAGGAAGCGTGTCAGCGGATCTCAGGTAGCTGTAAATCTCACAGACAGAAAAGCAGAAAGACAGAAAGAAAGACAGAAATAACAAAGCAAAAGCAAAAAATAAAGAAACTAACAGAATCAACTCGATATCGACAACAACTATATCGACAACAGAAACAGAAATCGACCAACAACAATAGAAACTCAGCAAACGCAAGTATCGAGTAAATCCCTCTTCGATATCGAGTAAATCCCTCCTCGATATCGAGTAAATCCCTCCTCGATATCGAGTAAAGCCAGCTCGATATCGACAAGAACTTTCCCGAGATCGACAAAGACAGAAACTTTAAATTGCAAATTCTCGAACACAGAACTCAGATTTTCAACGAAATAAATCAATATACTAAAAGACTTCCAAATCCAGGGTATCAACACCACAACGATAACCATACAAAGTAACACATAAAGGCATAAAAGATCATGCTTTCCATCAAATAACTTTCGTTATTAACAAATAGGCATATAGAGGCTTTCGCATAAACTCTAATTGTTACTAACCCTTTTTCACATAATTAACCCAAGTTGCTTTAAGATCACTTTCTCTTCAATAATACAAACAAGGATCACCTTCAACTCTCTCAAAAGAATCATGCTCATAGGGATAGAAGAGGAATTGCATAAAAAGATCGTACCTTTACCGCATCACCTTACATGGCTACCGTTGGGCTCACCCCGACCCTAGAAGTGGGTGGAATACTCGCTCTTCATCGCAATAGTAGACATCTTTGATGAAAAAGAACTAACTTGCATTAATAAACCCAAACTTACAACCTCTTCTCCTTCTCTCTCTATGTGACTAATTGTCTCTAAAATTGAATGAATAAAAACCAGCCCCTATGGCTTTATTTATAGTGCTCAAACCCCGCTACTCAAGGAAAGAACAACTATATCTATATCTATATCTAAATATCTAAACTCTTATAGATAAATAAATGGAATAAAAGTATTAAATCCATAAAGGAAATTATATCTAAAGTAGCAAAATATCTTCTTGTGTGGGTAGATCTTCTCTCCATAGATAGAACTTAATAGATGTGGATAGATGTGGATAGAATCGGACAATCTTCGGCTCCAAGCAAAGCCAGCTCGACACGGATAACACACCGCGTAACGCGGCTCCGGATGGCGCTCCTCGATATCGAGTAAAGTGTGTTTTCGACTACGGCTGGCTCGGCATGTTGGGTAGCTGGTGCTCGATCTAGCTCGGACAGGCGTTGTTGGGGTCCTCGATATCGACTAGAGTCCTCGATATCGAGTAACCATGTCGACTTTTGCGTGGCCTAGTGTTGTCGAGGAACTGCTCCCCGATCTGGCTCGGAAATGTGGCGCTGAAGTTGTCGATATTGAGTAAGATCCTCGATATCGAGTAGATGCTGCTCGGCGTCTCCAGGTCTTCGGCTTCTCGACTTGGCACAACTCCTCGACTTGCCTTCGTCTTCAGCTTCCTCGATCGGCTCCTACTCGATCAGCCTGTGCTCGAATATCCTTTGTCGATATCGAGTAAAGGAACTTGATATCGAGTAACTTCTGGGCTCCAGCTTGATTCATCCTGGTTCTGTAGTTCTTTGACCTTGGACTTCTGTAGCTGATTTCCGAGCTTTTCCAACTTTTCCCAGAACTGCTGTAAATTGCCTTGAATTCTGGCAATTTAAACAGAAACTGGTGTAGATTCCATAATTTGGCAAATAAACATAAACTACATAGATTCTGTACTATTCTAGCCTAAATGTATGAAATGTATGCAGAAAACGATATAAAAGTTACTGTAAAATATGGCAAATTCAGCTCACAACACGGAGCATCATCAGTAATCAGCGACCCCAGACCTTGCAGCAGCTTGGACACCCCGCTCATCTCCATCATAAACTCCTTGTGCAGCTCCTTAATATCCAGGCGAACTTCCTCCAAGCCCAACTCTGGCTTGTCCATGCGTTCATCAATGGTTGAGGCACTGGGAAGAGCTTTTGAGGGAGAGGCAAGACTCCAAGTCCCTTGGGGGGACCGAGTGATGTCTATCTTCTCAAAGCTCTTGGAGTCGAACTTTCCCATATGACGATGTTGTTCTTCATTTTTGAAATCGATTCCAGAAGCTTTGAAGATATGGGTCAAAAGGGTTGCAAAGAGGAAGGGAGTTCCTTTTCTGGCTTTTCGAGTGTGAGCCATGGATCCAAGGATAGTGTTGGCCAGATCAAGATCAAGGCCGTTTAAGATGCGATATGGAAGGATCATGACATTATCGGTAAGGAGAGAGCCAGAGTTTAGACGGGGTAAGAGGCAACGCACAATGATGTTAAAAATAATCTTTGCCTCTAGGGTAAGGGATGAGTGGGTGAGCTGCTTTGAGGTGCTGTTGGATGCTTCGGGTAGGAGATATTTGGATCGGGCAAGGGCTAGGCACTGTTTTTTCGTGGGGTTCTCGGGAGAGGTGGACAAGGTCTAGGTAGGCCATGGAAATCTGCAAAGTCAATGGAGTTAAAAGAGATTCTAACTCCCTTGACAACGAATTCCAAAGACCAACCGTCGGCATTGTGTTTGGCTTTTAGGTTTATGTAGAACAGGCGGGTAAGTTGGAGATAGTAGATAGCTTCAAGATTGAGAAGGGTCCAGGTAGGGGATTGTTTGAGTAGAGAGATGCATGGTAAATTCAAAGCTTCAAAGAACGCAAGATCTAGAAAATCAGAACACCAAATCCTACGAGTTCGAAACTCATCTACCCACTTTCCAGCCATCTCAACATTTTCAAACCATGAAGAGGGCAAGGATTGATTTACCTGAATGAGGGCAGGTGGATCGGCAATCTTCCTGCGTGCTTGTGTGGGAGCAGATCTCTTGGTAGGTGCCTCAAGGCTTCTTAGAGTGCCCTTCCTGATACGCTTGGGAGATGGAGGCTTGGCAGCTGTTGGGGCTTTCCGCTTCCTTGGAGACGAGGGAGGAGGAGGAGGAGGAGAAGGAGAGGGAATAGGTTCGGGCTCCTCGTCCTCTTCGTCCTCAGACCCCGAGTCCTCATCGGACCCTTCAGCATCCTCGTTGTCTCCTTCATCATCCTCGTCATCGCCGGTCTCATCTTCCTCTTCGTCTTCTTCCTCTGGTTCCTCCTCAGGGAGAACCTCCTTCTCAACCTCTTTTCGAACTCTCTCGGCCTCCTCCTTGGCTAACTTCCGTTCCTGCTCGGCCTCTTCCTCAGTCTTTTTCTTCCTTAAAGCTTCTTCTTCAGCTTCCTTGGCGGCATCCCGTTCTAGAATAGCGTCGAGATCCTCCTCTTCCTCCTCATCATCCACCTCCTCAACGATGATTTTCTTTTTCCCTTTCTGCTTCGCACTGAGAGGTTGCTTCGCTGAGCATTTTTTAGAGCCCTTGATTACTGTAGTCGTGCTCTCATCGATGGTGCTCTGGACAGTAGCTGGGACGATTGCTTGTGGAGTGGGTTCGGGTGGAGGGGAAGTAGCAGTGACCTGGCGTCCCTTGGGGGTGGCGCCAAGTCTTTTGGGCGTGGAGGTTTTCTTTGATTTGTGAGCCATGGATGTAATCGGCTAGGGTTTAAGAACAGTTTGAGAGGTTGAAGAATGACAAGTGGAAGGGTTTTAGGTAGTTATGAAGTTATGAGGTAATCGAGTGGGGTTTGGGTTTTAAATAGGAGAGTTTTGAGTGATGGGACGGGTTTAGGGTTCCAATGTGGGTAATGATAACATTACCTATTTGAAAATATTTCCATTCAAAATTCAAATCTACTTCTTAAACATTTAAAAAGGAGGGAAGAATCCGAAAATATTTTGTTCCAAAAATAAAACATGTACTCGGATGGGGAAAAAAATATGTAACATATATAGAATTTTGAAATCCGTTAAAAATTATACTTGATCAAATATTTAAAAAGATATTAACCAAATATAAATGTTCCGATATCTGTACTTTACCATTCAGTTCACAAACCTTGACATAGTTCACAAAGGTCTTGACACTGGGTAGAATTTATCTTTCGTAAAGGGAAAGCCCCCCCCTACGAAAGTGCATCCTTGTTATGCATTCCAATCTCTTGCCTAATGAAGGTGAACATGTCCTCTGCCAAAGGCTTAGTGAAAATGTCAGCCCATTGATAATCAGTAGAAATAAAAGATATGGACACATCACCTTTTTCGACATGGTCTCTAATGAAGTGATGCCTTACATCAATAGGTTTGGTTCTTGAATGCTGAACATGATTCTTCGTGATTGATATGGCACTTGTGTTGTCACACTTAATGGGAATACCTTTGAGGTTAATGCCAATTCAGATCTCTCATTTGTTGAGCTATCCAAAGGATTAGGGAGCAACAAGCTCCAGCTGCTATGTATTCGGCTTCGGCAGTGGATAGAGCAACTGAGTTTTGTTTCTTTGAATGCCAACTGATCAAGGATGCTCCTAAGAATTGGCAACATCCTGATGTGCTCTTCCTATCCACCTTATAGCCTGTAAAATCTGCATCAGAATACCCGATTAATGTGAAATCTTTTTGCTTTGGGTACCATAAGCCAAGCTCCTTAGTGCCATTGAGATATCGAAAGATCCTCTTCACAACCACAAGGTGAGATTCTTTAGGATCAGCTTGAAACCTAGCACACATGCAAACACTAAACATGATGTCAGGTCTACTAGCTGTAAGATATAGTAAAGATCCAATCATCCCTCGATACTCCTTTTAATTGACACTCTTCCCAGTCTTGTCTTGATCTAGAGATAATGTTGAGCTCATGGGTGTCTTGGCTGCTTTGGATTGATCCATCTTGAATTTCTTCAAGAGATCCTTAGTGTACTTGCTTTGGTTGACAATGATCCATTTCTTGGATTGATGAACTTGTAGTCCCAAAAAGATGTTGAGTTCACCCATCAAGCTCATCTCAAATTCGCTGCACATAACGTTAGAAAATTCCTGGCACAAAGATGTGTTAGTAGCACCAAATAGTATATCATCAACATAAATTTGAATAACCAAAATGTCCTTTCCTTAGGTCTTGATAAAAAGAGTCTTGTCGATCAACCCGCTTTTAAAATCATTTTCTAAAAGATATTTTGACAAGCGCTCATACCAAGCTCTTGGGTCTTGTTTCAAACCATAAAGCATTTTGTCTAGTTTATAAACATGATTGGGAAATTCGAAACTTTCAAAACCTGGGGGTTGAGCCACATAAACTTCTTCCTCTAAGAAACCATTAAGAAAAGCACACTTGACATCCATTTGATATAACTTTATGCTCATAAAAGATGCAAATGCTAATAAAATGCGAATAGCTTCAAGCCTGGCTACGGGAGCAAAGGTCTCCTCGTAGGCAATACCTTCCTCTTGATTGTAGCCTTGGGCAACAAGCCTTGCTTTGTTCCTGACGATCTTACCATTCTCATCTAGCTTGTTCCGAAATACCCATCTTGTGCCAATGACTGATTGATCCTTTGGCCTAGGCTTCAAGGTCCAGACTTTGTTCCTTTCAAATTCGTTAAGCTCACTTTGCATAGCAATGATCCAATCTGACTCTTGAAGGGCCTCATCTACCTTCTTTGGTTCTATAAGAGACACAAACGCGTGAAAAACACAAAGATCTTTAAGTATAGAATGAGTTTGAACACTAGATGTAGGGTCAAAGATAATATCCTTTAATGAGTGTGATGAGGAGTATTTGAATTTTCTTTTGCTGGTCTCAGCTCCTTGATTCGTCACACTAGCAGGATTGATTTGTGGTACATCTGACTCCGTGGTCCTGTTAGGTTCAGTTACCGCGGTTTCCGACGTTTCAACACTGTTGGATTGGATACCAAGGGCTTTGGATGGATCTTCAACACCTTGGGCCAATTCTTCAGTGTTCAGAATCTGTTCTTGCATGTTCCTCTTCTCTGTGTTCTTGGTGGCAGCATCATCACCTTCCTCGTTCTCTGCATGAATGTTAAGATCTATATTTGAAACACTTTCACTCAAAGAACCATCATTGCACTCATCAAATATAACATGTATGCTTTCTTCAACTAACTGGGTCCTTTAGTTGAAGATTCTGTAAGCTTTGCTACTAGTGGAGTAGCCAAGAAATATACCTTCATCACTACGCGCATCAAATTTCCCAAGGTTATCTTTTCCATTATTATGAACAAAACAAGTACAACCATAGGGTTTAAAGTAAGATATAAGTGGTTTGCGGCCTTTGAAAAGTTCATAAGGAGTTTTTTTTTAAGATGGAACGAATAAGACAACGCTTCAAAATATAGTTAGCTGTGTTAACAGCTTCAACCCAATAGGTTTTAGGTAATTCAGTTTCTAAAAGCATAGTCCTGGCCATATCCTCTAGGGTGCGGTTCTTTCATTCTACAACCCCATTTTGTTGAGGTGTCCTAGGAGTAGAAAAGTTATGGGAGATGCCATATTTAGCACCAAAAAAAATCAAACGGAAGTTGATCAAACTCCCTACCATGATCACTTTGAATGGACACTATGGGCTCGTTTCTTAAAGTTTGCAACTCCTTACAAAGTTTTGAAAACTGAAATAAGGCCTATGGTTTTTCTTTTAAAAAAGCAACCCAAGTATATCTAGAAAAATCTTCAACAACAACAAGCATGTACTTTTTACCATTGGGAGATTTGACTCGCATAGGACCACATAAATCCATATGTAAAAGTTCAAGGGGTCTGGAAGAACTTACAACCTTTTTGGGTTTGAAAGAGCTACGTGTTTGTTTACCTCGTGTGCATGCATTGCACATATCAATACCTTTGAAGTCCATCTCAGGTAGTCCTCTTACAAGCCATTTGGACACAAGCTTTTGTAGTGTATGTGGACTCACATGACCGAGTCTCCTGTGTCAGAGCTTTGGATCATCCGTCAAATCCTTTAGACAGGTTAAGCTGCCTTGTGCCACTTGATCAGCATTCACATCGTATATATTGTTGTAACGATATGTAGTCAGTATAACTTCACGTGTATCTTCTCTGCACACTAGACATCTTTTCTTGTTAAATCTGACATTATTGCCACTATCACATAATTGATAAACACTAAGCAAATTATACTTTAAACCATTCACAAGATAGACATTTTTAATAATATGGTTGGAATCACTTCCAACACTACCAATACCAATGATGTCACATTTTCCTTTATCACCAAGAGTGATTGTTCCAGTGGATTGCTTCTTTAGATCATGAAAAAGAGCACTCTTTCCACTCATATGCCTCGAGCATCCACTATCAATAATCCATTTTTGCTCTTTCACCTTGGTGATCTCCTACAAAACAAACATCAACCATTGTGGCTAGACCAATAAGCAAATTTAGATCCATTATTGGGATAAACCATATTTGGTAAAATAGTGCCTTTGGGGATCCAAACTTGTGTTATCCGTTCTTTTCTCAAGTGAACAGGAAATGTATTGCGAATGATGTATGGATCCTTTCTTCTATAGGGGCAGGTCTCTTTTACATGTCCCTTTCTAACACAGTGGTGACATATAGAAGAGGTTCTGCTTCCTTTTGCCTTCACAAAAGTGGTAATGTGTTGCTTCTTTAAAAACCTCGGGTTGTAACCAATACCACTTCTGTTTAGAGAAATTTGTTGCTCACCCAACATCCTATCAAGAGTGCCTATGGATTTGGTAAAACTTATGAGGGATGTCTGTTGGTCTTGAATCTTATTATTCAGGGAGATCTTCTCGTTCTCTAAGTCATGATGTTCACTTCTTAGAGAGGAGAGATCTTGCTTGAGTTCAGATTTCTCTGAGTCAAGAGTCTTGACTTTAATGTCAAGACCTGAATAAGAAGCTTCAAGACTTTTGACCCTCATAGACAGATCCTTAATAGTTCTTTCCTAGTCCATAGTTTTCTTAATAAGAGTGTTAGTTTAGGCAATAAGTTTCTCTTCATTGGCAATCATATTAGAAAGGAATTCCGATAATACCTCTTTTGGACTTGCCATAAGTTCTCTTACAGTTACCTCAAGCTTTTCATCGTGGGATTCATCACCTGAGGCCATAAGGCAGACATTTTCCTTCTCATCATCGGAGTCAGAGTCAGAATCACTCCAAGTTGCCACCATGGCTTTCTTTTTCCATCTATCACCCTTCTTGGACCGGCTCTTCATCTTTTGAGGGCAGTCTTTTACAAGATGATCTGATTCACCACATTCAAAACAAGACAAAGGTTTAGTCTTCTTATCATATTTGTTGTATTGAGACTTACCTCGAGATTTCGAAGACTCTGATCCATCCCTGTTGTTGAATTGTTTCTTCATTTTGAGGATTCGTGCGAGGCCTCTTGTGATAAGAGCAAAAGGATCATCCTCATCGTCATCCTCATATTCGGAATCAGATCCATCTTTGGGCTCATTCTTCTTAGACTTGAGCGCAGAGTTCTTAGTGCTTGTTGGAAGTTCTCCAACGTCTTCATTAAGGATCATCTCATGAGTGATCAGCTTCCCAAGCAAGTCATCAAGGGGCAGAGTGGTGAGATCTTGAGCTTCTTCTATGGCTGTTACTTTAGGACCCCACTTGTCTTTTGGGAGGCACCTCAATATCTTCCTTACTTTCTCAACGTTTGTAAAGCTCTTGCCAAGAGAGTCAAGGTTGTTGGTGATTTCTGTGAATCGTGTGAACATGGCCTTGATTGACTCATCAGACTTCATATTGAAGAGCTCATACTTTCGAAGGAAGATACTGATCTTGGTGTCCTTTACTTGGCTGGTTCCTTCATAGGTGACGACCAGCTTGTCCCAAATCTCTTTAGCTGACCTACAAGATGAAATACGATTAAACTCATCAGTGCTAAGACCACAATAAAGTAAGTTAATAGCCCCTGTAGTTTTTGGAGACAAGTTCAAGATCCGCTTGAATGTATTCAGACTCCTTCTTTGCAATTTGGTTCCATTTCGTCCGTCTTTCTCTGGAACCTTCGGACCATTCTCTACGATGTTCCAAAGTTCCAGATCTTGATCTATAATGAACATCTTCATCAATGATCTCCAGTGGACAAAGTTGTTTCCTACAAAGAGTGGTGGTCTATTGGTAGACCTTCCCTGTGCAAATCCTCCGCTTGCTTCACTAGACATGATCAAAAAGTCACGAGATTGTTAGATCAAAAGTAGTGAGTATAGCTCTGATACCAATTGAAGGTTCGATAATGTAAAACAAAGTAATATAAAGATACTCTAGAAGGGGGGTTGAATAGAGTATGCCGGTTTTTCGCAAATAGTCTCAAGACTTTTGAAGCTCGTGCAAAACCCTTTGAGATTAGACTTAGTCTTTTCTCTGAAAATCTGAATCACAAAGTTAAACAATTCGAACCAAGTGTAGAAATAAGGTAAAGCAGTAAATAAAGGACGCAATGAGTTGTTTACGAGGTTCGGCACGAACTTGGCCTACGTCCCCGCCTAGGATTCTTCCACAACCCTAGGATTCAACCGGCTTTTATTGATTCACAAGACATAGGATCCTAATATCTCACCGAGAAGCCTCTCTCCTATATAATTGTAATCTAGTCAACTCACGTTCCCTTGGAGTGCAAGACCAATCTAGAAGAGCCCCACTTCTCTATGCTATCTAGTACAATCCTCTTACAAATAGTAAATCAATCGCCTAGTGTCCACTTACTGAGTTAAAAAACTCTCGAGTATAACACTCACTCAAAATATATCCTATAAGCTCACTGTGTAACTCTCAAATGCTTTGAAATAAAATAACAGACTCTTAAGGACTAGCAGAGAGCACACGAAGAAGACATATCTAGCTTGATGGCTTGAATGTATGAATGCTTGTGTTCAACGAATGTGTAGATGTCTTCTCTTCTTCCTTTTTCTTTATAGAGAACAAATCGACGCCAAGAATCTCCACCAACGGCTATATCAGATCATGGCCTAAGATGGACTCTTCACAATCTTCTATCTTTGGAAACTTCTGAAGCCATGATCACGATTTGATTCTTCTCAGCTTTGAGCGCTTAAGGAAGGATATATAATTCAAAAAAGCTTCCTGAAAAGTTAGTGAATATATAATAATATCTTGAAGTATATAATAACTTATAATATTATTCGAGCATATATTATAGACAAACAGGTTTTGTGTTTCATCAACACAGTTGTAGTTTCAAAACCCTTGACACAAACAAACTGTCAAGGCCTTTGAAACTCATTCCGATTTTCATCAAGGGAGTGGAGTTATCACTTCTAATTATTATATTGTTGGCTATGTATAGCAAATTCATAAGTATAAGGTGTGGGTAATTTAACAACTTCAGCAGCAATCATAGCATACTCAACCAAATTGAAGTATATTTCTTATTAGGAATCTTAATCCTAGGACTTCTCCAAATCACCTCTCTCTCTCTCTCTCTCTCTCTCTCTCTCTCTCTCTCTCTCTCTCTCTCCCTCCCTCCCCCTCCCTCTCCCCCTTCTGATTAGGGTTTTACCTTTAGTTGCTGATGCCAAATCCATCTGCTAGGGTTAGGAGGTTAAGTGTATACATATAGCTAGGATTAGCTAAAACACAGAGTTTCATCTAAACGCTTCTCAACTTCCACAAGTAGCAGCAATCTTGGTCGAGGAGATAGCTGAGCTGGATATTGGACTTCAATTTTGGACTTATAGGCCCAAGTATGTTCTTTCTTTGTTTGAGCTCCCAAGCCTTTCGATTCAGCCTACCTAGGTTGGGTAAGGTTATGTTTACCCTTGTATAATACAAAGTATTGGGTATTACATGCATTACAATATGATTTTTTTTGAAAACAAAAAAAAAGAAAGATGCCCCTCTTATTATCACAAATTGACTTCATGACAATGAACACAAATTAATTAAAACCCAAATTCGAACGTTAAAACCCTAATTCGACATACTTGATGGCTCGCGCCTCTGACGGTTGCCTTGGTTGTCGCAGATTCAAGGTCGAACTCTCCTTCTCCTCTTGGTCGAGTGTCGGACTCTCCTTCTCTAGTTTTCTTCTCTCTTTTTTCATTTCTTTGTTTCTCTATTTTGATTAAATTGAACAAACGAGGATGTGAGGGAGGGTTGTTAGTTTTAACTAAGCATGGTCACGAGCTGAATTTTATATAAATCTCAAGGGTATCGACCAAATTTAGTTAATTTTTGTACACCAATACTTCATGGGTACCAAGCACAATTTCCCTTAAAAAATTATAGATCTGCCTTGGAGAATAAATCTCTAACCATTCCACACAAAGAAAGGCTCGATCAAATCCGTCGAGGTACATTGATTAACAATCGAATAATCTACCCATTTCTTGATTTTTTTGGCAGGCTTGTGAGGGATTTCAAATGATCTATCAAGTTTAAGGTGAAAATTCAATATTACAATTGATTTTTAAGATTTTTTTATACGAATCTAGGGTGTAGTTGTTGAAATTAGATTTGAAATGGTGAAATTTGTGGTTGTTTGCGATTTGGGTTGTGTGGCTTCAAAACTGTCAAGAGAGGGGCTCGGGTGGATCCACCAAGGAGATGATGTAACCCTCAACAATTTCAGTCGAGGCAAAAAGGTAGCCTCGGTAACTTGAACCGAGGCAAAGTAGTCACCTCATCAGTAGTAGCCGAGGTGAAGAGGTAACGTCAATGAAAAAATCTTAACAGGAAATGGAAGCAAGTAGGCCAAAATTGTGGCCTATTTGCAAAACTAGACCACCAGGCCCCTTATTTGCTAAACTCGCAGGGGCCCAATTTTTTTTGCAAAAAATAACTGGTTTTCTTGATAGTTAGGACCTGACAGAATAGGTCACCAGGGGGCTCATAATTGTTGCTGTTGGGAGGGGTTTTAAAATCTCCATGGGAGGAGGGGAAGGGCTATGCACTGGTTGAAAGCGGGAGAAAGGAGAGCGAAATCCAGCGGAGAAAAGGAAGGAGCGAAGGACAAGAAGGCTGCAGCGAAGAGAAATCTCGTCCAAGGAGGAACCCAGATCGAAGAGTAAGTCATTAATAGTCCCTGCATGTCTAATTTTCACTGTGAAATTGGGAACTTAGGGGTGCAATTTGTGGCGGTTTTGGAAGAAATGCAAATGGAGGGTGGTTGCATAGCAGTAGAGGAAGAAAATAGGTTTCAGAATTCGGGGGTAGAGCATGGGGCAATCGGAGAAGAGAAATAAAATGGAGGGCCTTCGGATGGATTAGGGTTAGTGGGTGTTGAGGAAGAAATTGGAGGGAAATCGAATGGGTTAGGTGTAGTGGATGTTGGGGAAGAAATTGGGGACAAATGGGCAAGGGGGGGTTTAGAGATAGGGAGAGATACTAAGTAATGCAGAAATTGAGGGACTTTTAGTAAGGGAAGTGATGGCATGCATTTAGGTAGGCATAATAGGTTGCATTTAGCTTAGTTAAGATGCATATCATGCATGGTTTAAGTACAATTTGCATATTTTCTTTCTATGTTGGTGGAGTCGGAATCAACATGTTTTTATTGATTATTTCAAGTAACTATGGATCTGAGAAGGAGAAATTGGTTAATGATACATTAGATGAGGAATTCTAGTTGATCGAAGAAGTTTAAATGAAGATCTAAAGATGTCATGAGAAGAAGAAGCGAGCCTAAACGAAGAACAAGTATGCAGAAGTTGTCGCCAGACATGCTGACCTTGTTTTGCACTTTCTGCACGCATCGGTTGTCCGATCGACTACTATGACCATACATTGGAAAGCTCTTTCAATGATCTACAACTTTCATGTTGACGTCGAGAGCCGATTCAAAGTCGATTTTCCGTTAAAGACCGATGCAGCGGCCACCGCATGTTCCAGCATCGACGCGTTTAGAGTTCAGCGACAATTTTTATCCAAACCCCTATTTTATCTAATGGCCGACTTTGACATTACATAGGGGGGATTAGCCCTAATTCTATGGATCTAACATTCATTAGTTTCCACTTTCATCAGACAATTAGAGATTTGAGGGATGTTCGCCATGGGCGACTCAACTCTCTTCGTTATATTTGCAATTTGAAGCTTTGTTTGGATTGAGTTGTGACTTTCTGAATCTTGTTCCTTATTTTCTATATTGAATGTCTCAACCCCTTTGTCCTTGAATGTTTGATTGTTTTGTTCTATCTTACCTGATCAACTTGGTACAATCAATTCAATTGCTAGAGTTTTGTAGATTCCTTGTTGCGAACCTTAACCCAAGTAGCAAACTTATCCCTTTAGAGCTGGTTGAACTAATTGGATGGGTAAGAAGTTGAATGTGTTGTTAAATCCCTCTTTAAGGATTACAAATACTTTGGTTAATCTTTGAACTTGAAACTATTAATTGAGTTAAATCCTTTTCTAGGGAGTGTTCAATTGATAAGGGTTTTTAGGACTGGTTGGACTAGTAACTATATTAGGTCGGGACAAGGGCATTCATAGGAAAACTAAAAGGACAATAGGAAGTTACAATATCAATTCAACCACATAAAGTGGATATTTTAGGTAGAGTGATCTTCTCTAAATTGTTTTGCATCAACTTGTTTATAGTTTATTTTGTTTTCTTTGTTATTTCAATCACCATAAAAAACCCCTTTCACTAATTGGTAAATACGTACACATTGCAAAGGAATACTTGATTCTCTGTGGGATCGACGTCTTACTTACTTGCTATACTAGTTTGTAGGTTTAAGTTTACTTTTGATATGGTTTACGCGACTAAAAACCGTTCACCAGGAAGACTGCACATGTGGTAGGAGGGAAGAAAGGCCTAGGTTTGTTGAGTTAATGCAGCATTGGTAGGACAATAATTTTATGAAATTGGTAGGATAGTTTTTTTACAATTGGTATGCCAATTTAGGTGACATAAATGTCTAAAAGTCTTTGTTGGTAGTGATTCTCATGCAAGTACCTGTTGTGTAATCACAAAAATAATGGCCAAGACAGGGAAGAAGAAAGCTCGCACGGGACCTAGCAGTCTGAGGTAAGGAAACTCATATTGTTACATGGTTATGCTAAGGTGGTTGGCAAAGAAAAGGGTACTAACATGGTTCGTGCATGTATTACAAGTTGTTCTAGCGATCGCTGAAGACGACCACTACAACGGGCGCAGTGTGTCGCATGCCACTTATGAGCTGTTGGACGGGATAGACTGTGTGCTTGCCCGGGGTGATTATAAGGCACTGGCGAAAAGCCAGGTGGGGGGCATAGTGAGGATGGGGTCGAGAAACAAGTTTGTTGCACAGTTGGTGCACTTTTGCCTGTAGTGACAGCTGAAGAAAAGGAAGCAGCACGAGACGTGGTACTCCCTGCAGGGGCATCATGTGCGGTTCTCTTTGAAAGAATTCACGGTAATCACAGGCCTAAACTGCTCACCACCCCGAAGAAACCTCATGGAAGGTGACCACAAGGACGTTGTGTATCGGAGGGAGAATGTGACATTAAAGGATGTGGAGAATTCTTGGTGAAGGGAAAAGGAAACTCACGGGGGCTCATTAATGCGCAAGTACAAGTATGCTCTCTTAGTCATAGTGGAGGGCATTCTTTTTGGGATGGAGAAGAAGATACGGATACGGGGGTGGGTGGTGAACCTTCTACTCGAGGACACGACCCGTTTTCTCGACTTCCCCTAGGGTTGACTGTTGTATGAAAAGGTGTTGTAGGAGGAAATCGAGTTTAAAATATAATAAAATAAATCAAACCATATTCGTGCCCACACAAATAATTACAAAGACCTCCTCCTGATGTAGCAGCGGGAAGTCGAGTAGGTTGACGTCGACAATCCCTACTCGACGTCGAGTACGGTGGTCATAGTCGAGTAAGCTCTGGTCAACTTCGGGTTCATGCAGAGACAGAAGCAACAGCGATATTTGCTCGATCAAGAATCAGTAGTCGACTTCGACCAAGGGGTGGTCGAAGTCGAGTAGGAACAGTAACGAAAATAAAAGACAAATCTTTTCGGACTCGGAATAAACTATGTAAAAGAAAACTTCCAAGATCGGGGCTTGCAACAACGATAACCAAACATGCATATATAAGGCAAGATAAATAACGATAACCATGCAAATCGCATCGAAGGATCAAGCTTTCACCTTTTCCAACAATTAAGAAACACTTTCAAGAAACCCTAATTATATCTACCGATTTTATGTTTATTAATCCAAGTTGTTAGCATGGATTTCTATTAAATAGAGAATAAACACATAAAAGGTAGTAGATGCTCAAAACATGATAAAGGTCGGATCTTTACCTCAAACACGCATGGCTATCGTCGGACTCGCCCCGACCCTAGAACTGGGTGGACTACTCGCTCTTCATTGCAATCGCAGATATCATTGATGGAAAAGAAACTACTTGCATTAAATTAAACCAAACAGAGCTTACAACCAAAGGAATCCAATTCCGTGTTCGCTTCACAAACTCCTCTTGGCCTCCACTCTCTCTCTCTCTCTATACCTCTCTCTCCTTCCCTTCCTTCTCTAGATTAAATGAATAAAAACTAGCCCCATTGACTTTATTTATAGGCTTCCAATCCTTGTTAATCAAGGAAGGAAATTATATCTACTTTCTAAAGATAAAACTTAAATAAAAGGGAACACTTATCTAAAAGGAAAACTATCTAAATATCTTCAAGTGGATAAAATCCTTCTTCCATAGATAGATCTTGATAGAACATGATGGATCCAGCCTTGCTTCGTGCCCAAGTACGCTCGGAATGGCCCAACAGTCTCGCGGCCCAAAATCACGTAGTCGACCTCGACAAAGCCTGGTCGACTTCGAGTAGTGTGTACTCGACTTCGAGTAATCCTCAGCTTGTCGATCTGGTTCTCTTCATCGAGCTCGAGCCAGGTTCAATTCTGGTCGACGTCGAGTAGGGTGTATTCGACGTCGAGTACGGCTCGTGCTCAATCTCGTCCTCTGGAGAAAACGTCGAGCAAAAGTTGGTCGACATCGACCAGCTTGGTCGACTTCGAGTAATTCTGCTGGCTTTCAGCATTCTGCTCCGTTCTTGAAACGCACTTTCCCGAGTCCTCGTTTGTCGTATTGACGCATGTGAGCACGAAATGGAAAGCTCTTTTCGAGGGCTAAAAATTTCATGAAGACATCAAAGCTTGATTCAGAATTATTGATGTCGAAATATGGCGTTTTCTCCAGATTCACCATCCTTGGCTTCTCCATGAGTTTCCTTTAAGCTCCAAAGTGCGTCCGATTTCTGCGAAATTAAACAGAAACTAGTGTAGACTCCATAATTTGGCAAATAAGTGTAAACTACATAGATTATGTACTAGTCTAACCCAAATGCATGAAATGTATACATAAATCAATATAAGAGTCAATGCAAAACATGGCACAAAACATGGACATCAAATCACCCCATACTTAAGCTTGCTTGTCCCCAAGCGATAACTTGGATGGTCATTCAGAGGAAGAATTCAAACTCTCAACATCATAGATTCATTCTTATATAACTCTGCAATCAATTACCATTATCGAAAAGGTACTTGTGCCACAAATCTATGCATGTGCAAATAAAAAGCCACGTCTACTCACAAAAGCAGGGTTACACAAAAACATTCATAAGTGACAAAGCATTAATAATCAAGAGGACTTTAATTTAAGCTCAATAAGGAGTAGATTGGTAAAAGGCTTAAGGTGGGTAATATTTGGCAATGTGGTGCTAATAATCCGGGGAAATGGAGTACTTTCCAAATTGAATTTTCACATTCCTTCTTCATAAGATTCATCACCTTTCACTCATTGCTCAATGCTTTTTTTTTTCAATATATTGCTTTTACCTCTCTAACCTCAGCACTGCCTTCTCGCGAGTCGCAAACATGGGTGTCATGAATGACCCCAGATACTTAGTGCTTTGGACTCCTCACATGTGCGTCCCATCTCACCAAACTATTATCTCAGCGAGCAGGGTCGATCTACCTTTATCTTCTGAGGTGACCGAATTTTTTTCACTCATTAAATTTTACATATATTTCAAACAATTTTCTACCAAACTCCAAATATAATAACAACAACACAAACACCATATGATAATCTCCATAATGTAACATCATTCTTAAGATAATCCCCGGATATGAAATAAGGCAAAGAATGGCAATATTTAGAACATGTGGAGCAAAATATGAAATAAGGCTCAATATGGCTTTTTGTGATGCATATAAGCATATGTAAGGCTAGGATATAACAATGTGAGCATTATATGGAACTATAAAGTCCTCCATCCTCTTATTATGCAACATGTCAAAAGCAATATCAAAATTTACCTCCTTTCATGGTTTTCACTAAAATATGCACTTCATTGTGACTTCCCTTTACTATGCAATTTCATGCTATATCTCTAATGAATCCAATTTTGCATCGTCGAGTTCAATATAAGCTTCCATGACACTAATTGTTTAGACAATTTACAAGCTTTGGGAGACGTCTCATAGAACTTTGAGTTTAGCAATTAAGCACAAAAATTTAAAATTTTACTCAAAATTCACCATGTTAAACCAAAAACAAGAATAAAACATAAATAAATAATAATGAGCTCTTCCCCCACCCCATACTTAAAATATACAGTGTCCCAACTGTATAAAACAATATAAAAACAGAGGTAAAGGAAGGAACTCACCGAATAACGCACTGAGGAATCAAAAACAGGGCCGTCGAGTAACTGAGGTAGTCGACGTCGAGTAGGCGTGGTCGACGTCGAGTACAGATTTGTTGCATCGAGTGAAAGATGAAGTCGAGGAAGCCTCCTGGCTGGTCGATGTCGAGTTGGCCTACTCGATGTCAAGTAAAACTGGGCTGCTCCTATTGGTCGATCTCGACTGGCCTAGTCGATTTCCACTAACTTTCAGGGACTTCTTTTTCTACCCTTCGCGATCCTTTTATGCATCTCGACCTAAAAATGTTAGGTTCCACACGAAGACAAGACTTTCCACATGAAGTATTCTAAACTAAAGAACAAAAACCAAAACCAAAATCAAAAGTTCAAAGTCTAAAATTCAAAAGTTTTATGTACATGCTCTAGATTTTAGATTCGCTAGGCCGACTTTCTCCATTAAGCATTAGCCTGGCTCATCTTTGTCCGGAGGTATAGGTGGATCTGGTGGTTCCTCCGTTGGTGGGAAGCGTGGGATGTCATCCGGGGGCATCATGTGAAGAAGTTTGAACCTCCCTGAGTGAACGCTCCATGGCTTCACCCATTCATCTTCCTGGGCTCCAGTTGGTATGCATAAAGGAAGATATAAAGAAAATATACATACCTCATCATCATACCTCTTCTGCTTCATTGGTTGATTTGTTTTCACATCTCTACCACACCAAAACGGTGGAGTGGGAAGAGATATTTCCACCTCATCCTGTGGAGCTTCATGCCACTTTGCGAAGACCCCATACTTGAACACAAACATCGGTTGCCCAAAATCGTCGAGGATGGACTTGACCTTGTAAGGTAAAAGCGACTTTGAAACACAATGGGCAACGACGTCTGGATTTTGCATTGTTAGCTCTTCTTCTTCTTGGGATCCTTCAAAAGATTCTTCAAAGATAGATAGCGAAGTAGATATTGAAATAGAGGAAGGACGTACCTGGATTTCTGTGGTACATATGATTTCGGCTGATGTTTCTGGATCAGTTCCTCCAGAATGTGTATGTGTCGAGTCTAGGTAGTCGATGTCGACTGGCTCATAGAAGGGGACGTTGTCGAACCAACTTGTAATTGTCGGTTTGGACGATTCAGTGTGATGCTCCCTTCTACATCAGACATCCAATTGCTCCCTGATCCGGTGGGTTTCGGCGGCATCGGCATCCGAGCGACGGGTTAATTCCGCCTTCTCTTGTTCTATCTCCGCTATCTGTTAGCGAAGCTCCGCTATCTTAGCCTCCATATCATATACGCCTTGCTTTCCAGAACATCGCATGCACCTCCAAAGTAACTCAAAAGAAACGTTAGATCTGACTAACTAAGGCGCGAATGATTGCTTCCCCGGCAACGACGCCAATTTGTTGTAGGAGGAAATCGAGTTTAAAATATAATAAAATAAATCAAATCAGATTCGTGCCCACACAAATAATTACAAGACCTCCTCCTGATGTAGCAGCGGGAAGTCAGGATCGATCCTCGAGGAAGCGAGTCAGCGGATCCTAGGTAGCGGAAGAATCTCATGTGTAGAAATCGACTTCAAGGGTACTCGACCTCGACTAATGTTAGTCGACAGGGGGTCAAGCACAGTCGAATTCGAGCAACAAAAGACACGGGTGGTGGTCGACGTTGACAAGCCCTACTCGACGTCGAGTACGGTTTTCATAGTCGAGTAAGCTATGTCGACTTCGGGTTCCTGCAGAGAAAGAAGCAACAACGATCTTTGCTCGATCGAGAATCAGTAGTCGACGTCAACCAAGGGGTGGTCGAAGTCGAGTAGGAACATTAACGAAAATAAAAGACAAATCTTTTCGGACTCGGAATAAACTATGTGAAAGGAAACTTCCAAGATCGGGGTTTGCAACAATGATAACCAAACATGCATAAGGCAAGATAAATAACGATAATCATGCAAATCGCATCGAAGGATCAAGCTTTCGCCTTTTTCCAACAATTAAGAAACTATTTCAAGAAACCCTAATTGTATCTACCGATTTTATATTTATTAATCCAAGTTGTTAGCATGGATTTCTATTAAATAGAGAATAAACACATAAAAGGTAGTAGATGCTCAAAACATGATAAAGGTCAGATCTTTACCTCAAACACGCATGGCTATCATCGGGCTCGCCCCGACCCTAGAAGTGGGTGGACTACTCGCTCTTCATTGCAATCGCAGACATCATTGATGGAAAAGAAATGTTGTAAGAGAAAATCGAGACTTGCAAAAAAATATAAATAAATCAAAGCAGATTCGTGCCCTAGCAAATAATTACAAGACTCCCTCCCTATGCAGCAGTGGGAAGTCAGGATCGATCCACGAGGAAGCGTGTCAGCGAATCCTAGGTAGCTGTAAATCTCACAGAAAAGCAAATAGAAAGACAGAAAGAAAGAAACAAAGACAGAAATAACAAACGAAAGCAGAAACAAAAGCAAAGACAGAAGCTTGTCGATCTCGACTAACACCTACTCGAGATCGACTAAAGACAGCGACGACAGAAAACTCAGAATCACGATAGAAACTCGATCTCGCCTAACTCTACTCGAGATCGACTAAAGCCAACTCGAGATCGACTACCACTGCTCTTCGAGATCGAAAACAAAACAGAAACTTGTAAACGCAACCTTCGAACACAGAATTCAGATTCCCAACGAAATAAATCAATATATAAAAAGACTTCCAAAGCCAGGGTATCAACGCCACAACAATAACCATGCAAAGTAACACATAAAGGCATAAAAGATCATGTTTTCCATCAAAATAACTTTCGTTATTAACAAATAGGAATATAGAGGCTTTCGCATAAACCCTAATTGTTACTAACCCCTTTTCACATAATTAACCCAAGTTGCATTAAGATCACTTTCAATTCAATAATACAAACAAGGATCACCTTCAACTCTCGCAAAAGAATCATGCTCATAGGGATAGAAAACGAATTGCATAACAAGATTGTACCTTTACCGCATCACCTCACATGGCCACCGTTTGCCCTAGAAGTAGGTGGACTACTCGCTCTTCATCGCAATAACAGACATCGATGTATGAAAAGAAACTTGCATTAAACTAAATTCAAAGTCTTTACAATCCCGGCACTCCAACTTTCGTTGAACGCCAAAACCCTAAAACCTTCGAACTCCTAAACCGTCTTTGTGGAACTACTTCTCTAACTTGTGAATTGAATGATTCCTAAAATCAGCCCCATGGGCTTTATTTATAGCCTTCATTCCCTAGCTATTCTAGGTAAGAAAGTCTATCTATATCTATATCTAAATATCTAAAGACTTAAAGATAAATAAATGCAATAAAGGAATTAAATCAAAAAGGGAAATTATATCTAAAATAGGTAAATCTTCCATGTGTTGATAGGTCTTCTCTCCATAGATAGATGTTGATAGATCTCGGCCAAACTCGGATTCCTTCGGCTCCAAGGATTCCCAAACCGCGTAGGACAGCAAACCGCGTAACGCGGCTTCGGACACGGTTTCCTCGATCTCGACCAACTCTACTCGAGATCGAGTAAGAGTGACGTCGACTTCGGCTTGGCTGGGCGTCTCGGGTAGCTGGTACTCGATCAAGCTCGGACAGGCGCTGCTGGGGTCCTCGAGATCGAGTAACGTGGTGTTCGACGTCTTCAGTCCTCGGCTTCTCGACTTGGCACAACTCCTCGACTCCGGACATGGCATTAGGGTTCGTCGATCTCGACTAGTTTACTCGAGATCGAGTAAGGCTCCGGAGTCGGGTTGATCTGGCTCTCATCTTCCTCGATCATGCTCTGCTCGACCAGGTGTGCTCGGATATCTTTTGTCGAGATCGAGTAGATTAACTTGAGATCGAGTAAAGTTGGGCTCCTGCCTGATTCGTCCTGGTTCCGCTGCTTCTTGACCTTGGACTTCTATAGTTGATTTCCGAGCTTTTCCAGCCTTTCTCATAACTGTTGTAATTTGCCTCGAATTCTGCGAAATTAAACAGAAACTGGTGTACATTCTATAATTTGGCAAATAAGCATAAACTACATAGATTCTGTACTATCTTAGCCCAAATGCATGAAATGTATGCAGAAAACGATATAAAAGAAACTGTAAAGCATGGCAGATTCAGCTCTCAACAAAAAACTACTTGCATTAAATTAAACCAAACAGAGCTTGCAACCAAAGGAAGCCAATTCCGTTCTCGCTTCACAAACTCCTCTTGGCCTCCACTCTCTCTCTCTCCTTCCCTTCCTTCTCTAGATTGAATGAATAAAAACTAGTCCCATGGGCTTTATTTATAGGCTTCCAATCCTTGTTAATCAAGGAATGAAATTATATCTACTTTCTAAAGATAAAACTTAATTAAAAGGGAACATTTATCTAAAAGGAAAACTATCTAAATATCTTCAAGTGGATAAAATCCTTCTTCCATAGATAGATCTTGATAGAACATGGTGGATCCAGCCTTGCTTCGTGCCCAAGTATGCTCGGATTGGCCCAACAGTCTCACGGCCCAAAATCGCATAGTCGACCTCGACAAAGTCTGGTCGACTTCGAGTAGTGTACTCGACTTCGAGTAGTGTGTACTCGACTTCGAGTAATCCTCAGCTTGTCGATCTGCTCCTCTTCGTCGAGCTCGGGCCAGGTTCAATTCTGGGCGACGTCGACCAGCTTGGTCGACTTCGAGTAACTCTGCTAGCTTTCAGCATTCTGCTCCGTTCTTGAAACGCACTTTCCTGAGTCCTCGTTTGTCGGATTGACGCATATGAGCATGCGTTGGAAAGCTCTTTTCGAGGGTTACAATTTTCATGGAGACATCAAAGCTTGATCAGAATGATGGATGTCGAAATATGGCGTTTTCTCCAGCTGCACCATCCTTAGCTTCTCCATGAGTTTCCTTTAAGCTCCAAAGTGTGTCCGATTTCTGTGAAATTAAATAGAAACTAGTGTAGACTCCATAATTTGCAAATAAGTGTAAACTACATAGATTCTGTACTATTCCAACCCAAATGCATGAAATGTATACATAAATCGATATAAGAGTCAATATAAAACATGGCACAAAACATGGACATCAGAAGACCCATGAAAGCCTCGCAGGGACATTACAGAAGATGGTTGATGCTGGGAAGAACAAAGGGGAGAGGCATACATACACATTGTACGAGTTCCCAATGGCCTTCCGGGTGAGTGAAAAGTTAAAAGGTGTTAAAAACCATTGATAAAAATGTCTTTAAAAGTTGTCAATTGTGAATATTTATGTTGGTCTGTCATGCCAAATGTCGAATGTTGTCTTGCCAATTGAGAGTTTTGATTTGGCCAATTGTGGTTAGTTTGGGATGCATCACAAGTCAATAGTACTGACCTCCTAAATTTACAATGTTATTCTACCAAATGTTTTAAACAATCATGCCAACAATGTATTTTTATCCTGTCAAAATGTATGTTTGTTTAAAAGGTTCTCTTGGTTAACTGTCATCCAACCTATTGATTTTGGTGTGCGTTGCTAATGGTCCCCTTGTTTTGTCATGCATTTATGGCTTTATGAGGCATTTCCTGAGATAGGGAATAAGTTTGGGTATAAGATCGACAAGACTATAACCCCGAGGTGTCTCTAATGGGAAACATGGGACTCATATATAAGATATGAGATTGTAAAAGCATACTTGGACCAGCACGCCGACGACGAAGAGAAACACGTCCTCCTCGCCAAGCCAAACTCCATCCTGCACCCTAGTCCTAAAGAGAAAGAGCCCATGTGCATAATTTCGTACATGAGAGAGCATCCGGACACATTCTTTGATAGACTTGTGAATGAACACCTCAGGTCTTGCTGGGCCAAGCGACGGGAAGAGGATGTTATGGTTGCACTATGTGCCTCTCCCGTGAACACCAAACTTTCACTCCTAGGAGCCCACCAACGACCAAAAACGACCTTCAGACATACCCTGTCACATGTGGCATGAGACGGGAACTGAACATCAGCCTGGGGGGGGAGGTTCTGTTATAACAAAAAGGAACAACTACGCGAAATAAGTAAAAGATCACTTACTCATCGCTGCAACTGCCACCGAACAAACTGCTAATGCCAATTGGAGACCTGCCACTTCCCCAGCCGGCACAAAATTTCAAGAGTAACCCATGTACTGCTTTTGCAAAAATCACACCTTGTGTTCTAGTTTTGCAAAAGTTGCCAAAAAAATTGGTCTACTTGTGCAAATTGGCCAAAACTTAGCGTACCCTACTAACTTACTTTTTTGTATACATGTAAGGATTTGGGTGAGGCTAGTCCCTACTAGACCACAACCCAAGAGCGTCCTTAAAGTTGAGAATACAAAGGTGTCTATCTAGCTAAGCATCTGGAGAGGCGAAAGATGCGGTCGACACATTTGTTAATCTCCGAAAGCAATGTGAGAGGCTAACATACTCAAAGGACCGAAGCCGTAGGAGAATGTGTGTTGTGAGCATCTCAATTTTCCATGGGTGGGACCAACATATCTTGATTATGTTGATCACAGTTATAGGCTATCGCTATCAATGTGGATTCTAGACAAACTTAACTCCTTCTCCATCTGGATGCCTAATGGAAGTCTCATTACTTCAGTCATGAGCGGCGACCTGAGTGTAAGTTTTCTGCCTCCGTGACCAATCGATGAACCCATGTAGTCACACCCTTCTAACTTATTATTTACTAATATTGGATTATCTAAATTTTGAATTTATTTAATTTTTTGACAATATATATTTGCAAAGCTTACCTATATGTACATAAAAAATTACAAACACCCACTATAGAGATATATTACAAACACCCATTAAGCTCGGCAATATGAATCGAGCATATTGATTAATGAGCCAAACTTAAGGCAATATGAGCCAAGCTTAATTACTTAGTTTAGTGAAATATGTCGAGCTTATCTCTAAACGGCTAAACCTTAGCACAACTATTCGACTTTAGTTTTGACATATATTGCAATCGAAAATCATATTAATTAAAAGTGTCAAAAATTCATCAAAAGCAACAAAAAAACAATCAAAACAATGGAATACTCTTACCAATTCCTTATAAATATTTTTTACAAATATTGTAAAGGATTGGTGTACAGTTTATCGAATTTGAAGCAACGTGCTCCTAAGCTTGGTAAAAAAAAACATGGTTTGCCTCTCGTTCCATGCCAACCCCAGCATGAGAGGGCTCAAATCTTAAAACTTTATATATACATATATGCGCATTTGTGACATAAAATTTGAATGATATATATATATATATATATATATATATATATATATATATATATATATATATATATATATATATATATATATATATATATATATATATCATTTATTTATTTATTTTACCCCTTGTTGTGGCAAGGTGTTGATCCTTGTTGTTCGGGTTGCTCTGTGTTAGTGTTTTTGGTGGGCTTTGGTGTTTTTTCCAATCTGTTGTAGGTGTAACGGTCTAAGTTGGAACTGGTTGAAGTCGTGGTAATGTGTTCATGACGATTCCGTTTTAGTAGGATCTTCCTCAGAGCTTCGTCTTCACTGCCCATATGAGCTCGAGTCCTACTATACTGTTGACTAGTGGTGCTACTATTTTAGTGCTTGGTTGCTTGGCTTATTCCACATCGGCTCTTTCACAGAAGGATTTCCAGTTTGATCATAGAGTCAACTATTAGTACTATTTGCTTAGCTTGTTGATGCGTTTTTTATTTTTGGTTGTGTTGTATTGCGTTTTGTGTTCTTGTGTTATCTTGTTGCATGATGGTTTGTCCGTCTACCAATTCATTGGGACCTTGATCTACCAGACTTTACTGGTATTTAAAATTATTTCCAGTATAAAAAAAAGATTGATGGATGAATTTAACTGCACAAAGTGGTTTAGCATGTGTTTTAGATAGACGTACACAATACACACTAGTTATTGGTTACACACACCAAAATTGACTGGGTGGTGAAATTGATCAGTCAAAATGTATTCACTATTTACTAAGTTTGTTTGTGACCAAAAAAAATTCGGAGATTCGGAAATCGTTGTTGCAAAATTTTAGAGGTTTCATTCATTTCAAACACCCTTCAAATTCAAACCATCTCCTCTTTCTCTTACATCTCTCTATTTTTCTTCGAATTCATTGTGTCGATTAGATTCCTAATTCGGTCATTGGTTGGCCATTTTTTTTGGAGGAAGATCCTTCCTCTTCTTCATTATTTGATCTTAATTTCTAGCTTTCGTCGTTGTTTGATGTATATCGCCTTTAGTTTGGTTTCTATTTACATTTCAAAATTTACTTCATTTGATTCATGATAGTAAATTGGGATACATCTTAAGGTTAGTTTCCGAGTATTTCACCAATTTTTTTTAAAATGATTTCAATTACAATGATTGGATTCACGAGATTTCGATATACAATTGACGATGAATCTAGATTGTTTGAAGATTTGTAATTTAATGAGTGCTTTCGATATTATTGAAATTGAAATTTGTTACGACGATCTAAGTTGTCAAGGTTCAATCCTAATAAATTTGGCTTGATTTTTTGGTTTTGTTTTTGACGAATGGAGAAGGTTGAAGGTTGAATGTTGGTGATCTATGAAGAATGTCGAGTCCAAGATATAGGAAATCCAACTTGAGAAAGAAGGGTCTTGAGAGTGGAGGTTGCCATGAGCTCCCCCGTGCACCACAAAATCGAGCATCATCACATTCTGTGTATGAATTAAACATGATCAAAACATATACCACCTATGCTTGTCAAATTATATTTTATGGCTTAGCTAATTTTACACCTCGGTTAGTTGTTAGTATGGATCTTGATTATTAAAATCTGATTTTTCATTGCAGTTAAGATAGTGAGCCATTAAGTATGAAATTCAGAATGTGTTGAATAGAAAAATATCATTTTATATAACTAACTTGCACAAAGTTGAGTGACATCTCAATGCAATGACAGCCTCTCCGTTACTAGGGGAGTAAATGCGGAACGGACGGTGAGGAAATTACGACTATCAAAGGCCCTTACGGTTCCTGACACCACAAGTGTCTTTGAAGCTTGCCAACGAATGACTGTTCGGAGAGTAGATGCTCTATTGTTGACTGATTCAAATGCATTACTTTGTGGAATACTCACGGACAAGGTTTGAAGTCATGCATTCAAAAGCGGAAGACGCGTTGAGATTATTAGGTGAACCAATTTCTTATCGATCTTGATAATTGTTCGATATCCCTTTCATCCAGGATATTGCTACAAGGGTGATAGCTCGTGAATTAAATCTTCGGGAGACACTTGTTTCCAAGGTTATGACCAGAAACCCTATTATTGTTCTCTCAGATACTCTGGCTGAGGAAGCTTTGCAAAAGATGATCCAAGGTTCATGATTGACTTATTTTCCAATATTAATGTAATGTCTAAGCAAGCTGATATTTATTTGACTCCTTAAATTAAACATCGTAGGCAAATTTAGGCACTTGCCAGTTGTAGAAAATGGAGAGGTTGTTGCTCTACTTGAAATAGCAAAGTGTTTGTATGATGCCATTGCACGTATGGAAAGGGCAGCTGAGAAGGGTAAAGCCATTTCTGCAGCTGTTGAAGGTGTCGAGAAAAGTTGGAGGCCATCAATTACTGGTTAGTGTACATTTTAGAACTAAAAGGTTGTACATCATCCTGGTTAGCTTGTAACATCAAGGTAGATAGTCTTTGTAACAACTTAACTTTATAATGTAGCACAGGTCCTAATGCCTTGAACTACGCACTACGAGAACGCATTTTCAAGCCATCATTGTCAACTGTTATTTCTGAGCATTCAAAGTAGGTAATATCTCTAATGTGGAATTTTACTTTGTGAATATATGACCTAAGATAGTTTCTTATATCATTGGGGAATTTTTCAGGCTCATAACAGTTTCACCTATTGATACTATTTTCATGACTGCATTGAAGATGAATGAATTTAACTTGGGATGTGCAGTTGTAACCGTGGAGAACAAACCAATTGGAATTCTAACGTAAGTTTTTTTCACTACTTCCAACTCTTAAAAGAAATCTCATTTAAAGGTGGGCTTATCCATAAGTATATAAGTATCATAATTGTAATCTAATGTGGCTATAAAATCAATTTTTTATTTTATATTATCTTGGTTTGGACATTTACCTTTGATTCTTTCTATTGTCAGATGTAAGGACATTTTGACCCGAGTAATTGCTACAGATCTTCCTCTAGATTCGACTTTTGTGGAGAAGGTACTCACCTTTCTTATACTCAAACTATTCAATTTAAATTGTTGTAGTTTCTACTTTTTTGGACATTATAATAACCCATACTAATGATTTATAAAACTCCTTTTTGATAAATTAAAATTTGTTGTATAATTTAGAAAGACTTGTAATTAGAGGATTGTGTTTTCTTGAGGAGTGCACATTTTGAAGGGTAATCTCTAGTTGGTCAGACATTTTATTTATAGTTCCTTTCCAAATTACTTTAATGGAAAACAACAATGCTATTTAATCACTTATCTTTCACCTCGTTCGAATAACAGGTCATGACACCAAGCCCTGAATGTGCAACATTAGATACACCTATTCTTGACTCATTGCACATAATGCATGATGGGAAATTCTTACACCTACCAGTTATCGACAAGGGTATATAACTTAAGTTTTAAACAATCATGTACTTTTTTTTAAAGGAATGTACTTTCTAATACTGGAATCCAATTTGTTTGTTACACGAAACAGATGGTTGCGTTGTTGCTATTGTCGATGTGATTAATGTAACTCATGCAGCTGTATCCACTGTGAGTTAGTTGTATTGTTCCATTTTTTAAAATTTTAATCATTTGTGATTGCATCTTGGACTTCCTAAAAGAAGTTGGATTCCTAGTGTTCATCAACTAGAAATTACGATTTTTACAAAATGGTATATTTTTGAAAATTTTTGATGTCAAGTATCAAGTTTTTCAACAAATTCAAGATATGCTTTTTGTTATAAGACATTTACTAGATATACATACATCCGAAAGTATTGTCAATACTTCAGGAAGTACATATTTGAGATGCTTTGTTGCTAACATTTTTATCATACACTTCTTTTATGAGAAAGAAAGCTCATTTGCATCCATCTTAACATTAATAGTTTTAGAGAAGAGAAGGATGATGTCAGCATGGATCCTCTACATGCACCTATATATGATTAAAGGGCATTTTATATGGCTATATGATTTGAATGTGCTTTATATACTTCTAATGGTGTCTTTCTGTACTCATTTGTCAATACTAATCGAACTTGAATCATGGCATTTCTGTTTCATCATTAGTTTGGGACTGGTGAGACCAACAACGAGGCATCAACTAGCATGATGCAAAGTTTCTTGGATTCATCCATACATTTGGGGCCTAGTATAGATGATGATGAAGACATTAAAAGGTCAGGTTTAGATTTTTTTGAATTATCCTAGTATGCACTATGAGAATTTTCTTACTACTCGCACATTTGTTTCCCTTGACCAGTGAGGATTTTTCTAATCCTATACACGAAGATATTGAAGTGAGGAGATCTTTTCCAAGCATGCATCAACCACGCACATTTGCTTTCAAAATTGAAGATAGAAGAGGCATAATGCATCGTTTTATTTGTGGTAGTTTACTATACTCCGTCTTTGTCTTTGTTTTTTAGTTTACCTTGATTGGAATCGTTAGTTTATGATGTTCATGAGATCTAGTTATGTCATTTTGTCTAAATTCAGATACGCATAGCTTGACTGATCTCATTACTTGTATACTTCAAAGGATTGGAGACTACATTGATCGCAAAAATCCACCTCTTATTTTGGTGAATCCTGTCATCTTCGCCCTCTAATTCTACAATCTCTACGAGAAATAAAAACATATCACAACGTCTACTAATATTTATGTTCATTGGTCAATTCATGTTGCAGTATGTAGATGAAGACCATGACAAGGTTTTACTTTCTTCAGATAGTGATCTTGTTGTGGCTGTTGATCATGCCAAGGCAGTTGGTTTGAAGGTAAATAACTAGCACTCAATTTTTAATCACGATGTTAGAACTTTTATGTTTATTTGTAATACATTATATGCTTTATAAGAATTGCTTTGCCTCTGATTAAGAAACAAGAAAGTTGTGATCATAGTAACTAGAACTCTTATCTCAATCTTACTATTGTAACAATTCTACCATTGGAAGGGTAAAAGATTTGCTTTTAGGATAAGATTTAAGTTTGATGGTATCTTAATATGATCTAAATATATAATTTCAATTCTACTTATATATATGATTTGAAGTTTCAAACAATCCAACATGTGTTAAGTTAATATTTATACATTGAACTTAAAACATATTAAATTTTTTATTTATCAATCTATAATATGCTTCACCTATCCTCACAAGTTGCAAATTACAACTACAAAATTGTGGCAAACATAACACTTCTATCAATTGTTCTTGGTTGTAGTATTGGTGGTTCCGTAATTTCTTGTGAGATTCCTATCAAGTATGTGACAAATTTGTGTTGTTGTAAGCAATAGTATGTTGGTTGTATACTAGTTGCTTTTGTTATTTTGTTGAATTTTATAGTCCAACCTTGAGGATATTTCACAATCTAGTCTTATAATCCTAGTTCTTATAAGATTAGCTTCATCTGTTACAATTCTTTTACCGTATTTTTATATGATTTTATGCAATCAAATTTTCACAAATTTATAAAACTTTTGTTCCTGTTATGTTACCATCAAAGATTCAAAAAAACTTCATACCTAGAATCACCTTCTAATATAATTGCATTCCTAATAAGCAATTTAAGTTTTACTTAGGAATGGTTATACGGTATAAGCTAATTTTCATCGTCTGATTAAGTGACTTAGATTGGGTCTTTTTTCCCTCTTCTGTAGGGACTAAGGTTGCATTTAGACTATTCAGGATCAAAGGGAAAAAGAAGGTCTCCTGTAGTAGGAACCCTTTGCTATACACCAGAAGCTCACATTTGGGGGGCGATCTATAATGCAGTTGCAGCTGGTGGTGTTCTAGCTGCTGGGTTGGGTGTGTATGCATTTTATGCAAAACGAAATGGTTGACCATAATATTATGATACTTCATCTGGTGAAGCCTCTATATTTGCATAATGTGCAATTTTGTAAATGTTGAAGGGTGGAGTTTCCCTAGATGATGACTAACATCTAATTGCTGATTGATGCATGTGTATATTGTATATTTTAGGGAAAGAATTTTCTTCTCCCTAGTGATGGCGAATCTCACGCCTAAGGGTGCCCAATCTCTTCGAATAGGTAGTCGAATTGGATATGCGGAAGAACTCGAATCTCACGAATCCTCCTTTAGATCGATGAGGTCTCAATCTACTTGAATCTTGATCACAAGCAAATCAATATCTTAGCGCCGCTTCTCATAGTCCTTAGTTTCTTCGAATCTCACGAAGAAGATGAACGCTTCTCACGTCCGTTAGGGTATCTCAATAAAATTGTTTTGAGGAAAATAATAATTGAGCGTTATTTCATTGATGTTGAATAACTATTTAAACAAAGTATTTTGTCGAGAATAAAAGCTAAATGAGGAAATTAAATCCTAAAAATAATAGCATAAAACGCAGAGTATCAAATCCAGAATTCGTGTTGAAAAACATTGTCGTGCACGGCCGCGCCAAGGGGGGCGCACGCCCGCGCGCTAGGGGTGCACGTCTGCGCACCTCGCTTCTGTTGGCACTTAGCTTTGCGGTCCGTGGTACACGCCCGTGCGGCCTTGGTGCACGCATGTGCATCCAGCTGTTGGATGGGCCCATTGGCTCGAGTCTTCTTGGACTAATAAGGTTACTAACCTGGGATCCCTCGCCTCTAACCTGGGATCCCTCGCCTCTAACTCGGCCTTCTTGGACTAATACTGGTTCTATGAGAAAATTGTTATTGGAATGCGGCTTTCCTGAGTTTTAATCTAGAAGAAAACATATTCCTATTTTTTGAACTCTTCTTTTAATTAGATGTTTCCATTATTATAATTAATTGTTGCTGAATAATATAGCTCTATTGTTTGATCTTTGCAATCCTATTTTAAAGATTGTTTTATTAAAAAAAACTATCTAGCTAATTTTTTTGATCATGATGATGAGTGAGTACAGTATCTTATTTTGAAGTTGGGGTGACCCCAACTATGGTTATATGCCCGTATTATTGATAAATTATTGAGAACAACGGCTTACTAGTTTAATTTCATTAAAGAATGCTTAATACCTTAACTTGGACGGCTGTTACAAGACACTTTTATTTCACAATTTGAATTGAAATAGGATAATTGTTGATTGAGTAGTAATTTAAGGATTACAGTGAAAGTGGAATTTCTTAATGTGAATAGTTTTGGTTGAATGTTTAATTGAATTTGTGAATGTTGATTATATTAATCGATAGATTTGATGACAGTTGAATCTGTAGTTGTAGTAGCTAGAGGCCATGTTTGTTGCAACTTTGAGATAATCTGCGTGTATAATTATAGTTATGGGGATCCATGATCACTTTGGAATTTTTGGGCAAAGGGCCTTCAAGCAGTTCACCTTTGCATTGATCTTTGAGTTCAATTGATTTAACGTCTCCTTGGGTTTCATTTTAAGCTCCCCGATTTCATTATGACATGTGTTGACTCGGGTGTTTATGAGGTTGTCGAAACCCTCATTTAGATCCTTGAGTGCGTCCCAAATTTCCTTCACGGTCTTCAAGTTCCCCACCTTGGTAATGTTGTCTTGAGACAAGGTCCTCATTAAGAGTTGATTTGCTTTCTCATTTTTTCTTGGGTCTTTACATCCTCAATCGAGAGATCCGTCCAGTTAATCGTACTAGACCCCTCCTTTGGTGTTTCTGTAATGGGAGTGTCTATTTCTTGGATTTTCATTTGTTTATAGTGCTCTAGTAGCATGATATATAATGTGCAATGACTCAGATTTTCATTTGTTCAACCTTAAGTAGTGGAGGCTTGTTGCTAAACGTTTATTTCCGAAGTTTTCTCTTTGAAGCTCCTCTTCCAACCTGGCAACAATTAAATGCACAGAAATCTAGAGTAACTAAGGCTTTAATAACAATTGTAGGTCCCTTTTTGTGTTAGAGTTTATAAAAATGTTAGACATGAGTAAACACAAAAGATAAGTTATTTATGGTGAATATTGTCAACAAACCAGACGTTAGTCGTGCAATATTTAACTACTAGCACCTCCCTTTCCATTGGGGAGGATTTCGAATATGTATATTTCTTTTATTAAATGAAAAACCTAACACTTTACTAGTACAACTCGACACACTAGTGATAGCTCCTTTGCTTCTCCTTGATGAAATACATTTGCTATAATACTAACACCTTTGCAGGATTGATAAAAGACAAAAATATAAGGTATTGTAGCTTATACAAATTGGATACATTGTTTTGCAGATTATCTATTTTCGGACTTAAGTTAAAGATTGTGTTTAAGTTAAATTATTTTAAATCTATCTTATATCTTTTCCTAACACAATATCTTTTAGTTATAGAATTTCGGTTGAGGTTAAATTGGATAAAGATCTTGTGTTGGTCAAGAATTAATATTGCAAGATGTGTTTGAATTTAAATTGGAGATAAACAAAGATCTCGGCAAAAACAGAAAATCCCAACAACAAGATCTCGGCAAGAAAACCTCAGCAACAAGAACACATATCTCGGCAGCAGAATCTCGGTGATATCCCCAGCGATTTCAAAGTTCAAAAAGTTGTTTAAACTGATCGGATATTCGGGGATCAAATTAGCGGAATAACAAGGAGCTCTCGACTATAAGAAGAGAAGGAAGAAGCGACTCAAGCACAGATGTTCACGAAGCCTTTTCCGCGAATCAAGAGCTCTCAAGTTTCCATCGCCATTGCCGATTTGTTTTCTTTCCTTCTCTCTATTTTGTATTCGATTTATTGCTTTCGAGAGTGAGGAATATTAGAGCTTCATAGTATAAGTTAATCTCTGTTATACTAAGAGTATTACATACTCAAACGTATCACACTTATGTATGTGACAAAGAGGACTTTTATTTCTCTGTATCTTGGGTTTACTAGATAGAAGCGAGGTAGGCTTCGGGATATAGAAGAGAGGAAGTTCTTCTAGGTTGTATCTAGGACTCATAAGGAAAGAGGAATAAAAGTTGTTGAATCCTACGGGTTGGATAACCTTAGGCGGGGACGTAGGCTAGTTAAGAACCAAACCTCGTTAACAAGTCAAGTGTTATTTATTTCTCTATTAGTATTTAACGTTTTAATTGTTGCAGACTATTCAAGACACGAAAAGTTCAGTTCAAGACTTTGAGATCAAGTTCAAGACAATGAGATTCGATATCAAGCTCTTGACGTTGCTGGTTCTTAAGACTTTGCGAAAAGCGTTCATACTCCATTCAACCCCCCTTCTAGAATACTTGTCTATTAATGTTATTTACTTTAAGTACTCGATTTTTCAACTAGCATACTAGCATACTCATTGTTAACCAATAACAAAATCCAAGTAAACTGATTAGCTTATTAGATCCGAAAATTCTTATAAGTATGTATATTTTCACCTTAATTTTCTTCTTGACGATATTATAATAGAGAATTGATTTATTTTTCTTAAAATATTGTTTATGCAAATATAATTCAAATATATCAAACATTTATACTTATATATGTTTAAAATGATATCTTTTGTTTGGTAAGGGGAAGAGTCATATGTGTAGGTATGATATACATTAATTACGATTATTTACATATATTGTATTGTTAAATGGTGATAAATAAAAAGGGAAAGTTGATGGGAATCACATTTGGCCTTCCAAATATAGAATTAAAATTTGACGTTTAATTTAGAAAACTCGGTAGCTTTGTGCGTTTACATATATATAAAGAGACCATGAATAATCAAAATTGACAGCAGAGTACGTAAATTCGCTAAACTGATCGATGAAATAGCTTAATTAGAAATAGATCCTTTTTTTTTTGTAGAGCACCATCAAAGCTACTTATTTTATTTTCAATTTTTGTTTAGGATCTTACGATCCGATCCTACACCCTTGTCTCGATCCCACACTAGTAGTCCGATTCTAAAAACCATGCTATGGACCCCTGAGCTGATTGGGCCCGAGGCGAGCGCCTGTTGGGCCTCGCCTCAGGTCCGACCCTGGATCTATGGATGAGATTTAAAGTAATAAAAATATGAACACCGCACAAGTCATTGTATGAATAACAACCTACTTATTTGTATGTAAATCGTATGAATAATCATGTCGCTACGTACACATGAATAATTTTGCAAAACAAAAAAATCATTTCTATAAATAAAAAATTATATTTTTATATACAAACAATCTTATTATTAGATATATCCATCATTCTCTGCCAATTATAATTTGCAACAAAACAAAAGTATCTCGAGATAACATTTTCTAAAAATCAATTACAAAACACGATGTACGTACGTACGATGCTATATAAGGACTTTAGTATACATAAACTAGCATACGTTGAGAGAATGAAAGGTGTGAAAAGATCAAAGAGTATCAGAACTCAGCAATGAGAGCTAAGATCTGATCTAGAAGAAAGAATCGGTTGTGATCAATTTGATAGGAAGAGTTTGGGAATTTTCTGTTTCATTTCATCATGCTCTGTAACAACCTGATTCCTCAATATATATACAACAATAACAACCTAACCTTACTCGGTTACCACTAGCTAACTAAGGTTACAATAGGAGGACTAAACCAAGACTTAACACCTAACCATGCTAGCCAAGCTGCACATATGCACCTAGTAGTCTCCATAATATCCCCCCTTAAGGTGGGCGTGTGGGATGAAACACAAGACCCATCTTGCAAGCCAATGTAAAGTGTTGGGTAAACCCAAGTGCTTTAGTAAAAATATCGGCAATTTGCAAATGAGATGGGACAAAAACTGTGGAAATGAAGCCTTCAGCGACCAGATCACATATATAATGGTCATCCATCCTGAGGTGCTTTGTTCGTTCATGATAGACTGGATTGATAGCAAGCTACTGAGCTGACTTGTTGTCACAACACAAAGGAATTGGAAGTGAAGGACTAATACACAGATTTGCAAGGATGCCTGCAACCCACTCGACTTCACTTCCTGCAGCCGACATGCTCTGATATTCGCTTTTTGTTGATGATTTCGAAACCGTCTTTTGCTTCTTAGTCTTCCAACTCACCAAACAGTCACCCAGAAATATGCAATAGCCTATTAACGAGCGACTTGTGTCTATGCAGCTACCCCGATCGGCATCTGAGTATGCCCGGACTTCCAATTGACTGGCACTGGGATAGAACAATGCATAATTGACAGTGCCTTTCAAGTATCTGAGGAGGAACAAAGCTTCTCTCATGTGAGGAGCTCGAGGTAAAGATATGAATTGAGTGAGCTGTTGCACTATGTACGCTATGTCTGGGCGGGTCATGGTCAGATACAACAACCTCCCAACTAATCGCCGATATGATTCAGGGTCAGATACATACTTAGATGCAGGTTCCTTTGCATTTGAAATTTTGCAGGTTTGCAATTTGCCATAGCAGAATTTGACAAAAGGTCCACAACGTATTTCCTTTGATTGAGCATGATTCCGGTATCGACCTTGATATTTCCATGCCCAAAAAATAGCGAGCCAAGCCCATGTGTTTGATGGTGAACGCTTTGTGAATTGAAGCTTTGATGTGGGCAATTGTAGACTCGTCATTGCATGTGATCAACATATGATCGACGTATACTAGCGCTACCACCATGATTGAGCCCTTTTTCAATGTGAATAATGAATAATCATGTCTTGACTGAAGGAAACCCAAAGAAGTGAGGTGTTTCGTGAGTTCAAAGTTCCATTGGCGACTGACTTGTTTTAAGCCATACAAGGATTGATGGAGTCGACATACTTGTCCAGCAGCAGCCTTATTATAGCCAGGATCAGAGGAGGTGACATATAGACCTCTTCATCCAAATAACCGTGTAGAAACACGTTATTAACATCCAGTTGGTGCAAGGGCCATTTTCGGACTGAAGCAACAACTAGCAACATTCTGACTGTAGCATACTTAGTCACGGGAGAAAGCGTTTCCTTGTAGTCCTTATCTTTGATTTGATTGAACCCCTTAGCCACCAAACGTGCCTTGTATCTCTCCACTGATCCATCAGCACGAAATTTGATCTGAAATATCCATTTGCAACCAATAGAATGATGTCCGGAAGGCAATGAAGTGACAGTCCAGGTATGATTGTTTTCTAATGCCTGCAGTTCTTGAGCCATGGCTTCTCTCCACTCAGGAATCTTCTGAGCTTGGGAGAATGAAGATGGTTCCACTATAGACAATGTGTTGAACAAAGAATGCACATAATCTGGAGAATGGTGAACCAAATCTTGAGGTTTCACCACAAGGAACACTGATGAAGAAGAACTGTCACTGACACAAGGCTGTCGGGTTGGCAAGTCTTTGTACACAAAATCTTGGAGTTTAGCAGGTCGGACAACACGTCTAGCAGGTCTGGTCACAACCTCTGGATCATGATTCAGGCTTGGTTCAGGGATCTGGGAAGTCAATTCAATGACAGGTGCATCATCATACCTGAGACTCTGAACTGGAGATCCTACAACACCAGATGCTGTAGTTGGAGAAGGCTGTAGATCAACTACAGGACTCGAAGTAGATCCGGTATGATCTAAAGGAGGAGGAGGAGTCACTGAGCCATCATCATCAAAGTTAATCCAAGGCATGGAGTTAGATTCCTTTTCATCCACATTTGCACCAGTGCTTGAATCCTTAAAAGGAAATATCCACTCCTTAAACACAACATCCCTACTCACAAACACTTTGTGAGTACTCAAGTCATATAATTTGTATGCTTTGTAGCCCGGGGGGGTATCCTAGAAGGATGCATCTCCGTCCTGAGGCATCTAGTTTGGTTCTATGAACACTAGGAATGTGGGCAAAAAACGGGCATCATATGACCCTTAGGTGAGTGTAATCAGGCATCCTTTTGAACAACAATTCATAAGGAGTCTTGGAATCTATGACGGTAGATGGCAATAGATTGATGATGTGAGTAGCACCTAACACACATTCCCCCCAGAAACGCATAGGCAACCCTGCATTGACGCGAATAGCACGAGCCATTTCCACCAAATGCCTATGTTTGCGCTCTACCCGTCCATTTTGCTCATGGATATAAGGAACACATCTTTGATGTGCAATCCCTTTGGAAAGAAGCAAAGCTTCCATTTTCGAGTTTACAAACTCAGACCCGTTATCTGTTCGAATAACCTTGACACGAGTCTCAAACTGAGTCTCAACATGAGCTAGGAACCCAGTTATAATCCCATACACTTGACCCTTGTCACACAACAAGAAGGTCCAAACTGACCTGGAGAAATCATCCAACACAGTTAAAAAGAGCTTGGCTCCACAAACTGATGTCACCCTATAGGGTCCCCACACATCCATGTGAACCAAATCAAATGGTTTAGAAGCAATAGAAGCACTCAATGCAAATGGCAGCTTATGCAGTTTGGCCATTTGACAAACATCACAATTAAAATCCTTCATAGCAAGTCCCTTACCCCAATCAAACATTTTAATCTTTGACAAAGAGGCATGTCCCAATCTAGCATGCTGAACATTTATTAATTTTGTCTTCACATGAGCAACAAGACAACTCACATTGAATTGGTGCTTGGTGATTTTAGGGAAAGCAGAAGCAGGACCACCTAGACGTCTGATCCCAGTGGCTGCAGGAAATACTAAAGAACCTCCATCAACTTTGTAAAGGCCTCCATCTCTTACTCTAGAAGCAATAACAGATTCAGTGGAAATGTCCTGCAACCAGCAATGTTGTTTGGAGAAAATGAACAAATGTTTATCCTCCTCCAAAAGTTTAGACACATATAGCAAATTATATCTAAAAGATGGCATATACAACACATCCTGCAGTAAAATATTCTGATTGAAGAGCACATCACCAGAGTATTTTACTGTCTGTGTAATTCCATCCGGAAATCCAATGACAATAGGCTTGGATAGCAGATTCAGGTTGGAGAACAATTATCAGTGCACACTCTGTGGTCCGATGCTCCAGAATCTACAATCCATGTCCTATTAGAGACATCAACTCCTTATACGGATAAAGATGGAACAACTATACTTGCAAAGTTTATAGATCCATTGCCAGGACCTCCATCTTCCATAGGAGCTTTTCCCTTCATGGCACGCAGCACCTCAGCCACAACAGCATTGACAAGAGACATGTCTGGTGCTCCATTAGAACCTGCAATGAATTGAGAAGATTGTCCGTTCTCACAGGTGAGAGGACAATCCACATTCGTGATATCCTGTTGCACATTAGCCACAATTTTGTCAGAATGAGGACGTTTCGGACCATTATACCACTCTGGGAACCCAACCAGCTTGAAGCAAGTCTCCTTAACATGCCCACGCTCTTTGCAGTAGTTGCAAAACAGCTCGAGCTTCGCCTTTTTCAATTCTTCCTTTGACATCTTGGGACGCTGATCTTGAAGATCCAGATGACTGGATTTGAGAATTGTTGCCAGTCTTCGAGGAACTTCCACCATGATTGTAAAATCGAGTGGACAGGACCTCATGATGCTGAGAAGGACCACCAGTGATTCCTATCTGTCTCTCAATTTACAACACCATGTGGAAAGCTCGATTAACTTAGGGGAGGGGGTCTATGGACAGTGTGTGGCTTCGAATTCCTTCATAAGCATCAGATAACCCCATTAGAAATTCCATCAGACGAGTTGTTCCACCACCATCCACCAAGGTCTTCAGAATAGCGCAAGAGCAATGTTTCAGGCCTCTATATTTGCAGATCGGAACAGATTGAACCTCATGAAGTTCGTCCCACACCTTTTTACGCTTGTTGTAATATTCAGCGACGCTGAGGTTGTTTTGTTGGAATTGATAAATTTCCTTCTTGATCTAGTACACCAGAGGAGCATTTGATTCAGTGAAACTCTCTTGAATCTCATCCCACAAGCTTTTGGCCGACGTTGTGTAAACGAAATTTTCTGCCAATTCCGGTTTCATCGAGTTGATTATCCAGCTGGACACCATGTAGTCGCAACGTAGCCATCTATCATAATCATCCGAGATCTGAGATGGACGCTCAACCTTGCCATTGATGAAACCGAGTTTCATCTTGGCTCCCAGCGCCATTCGCACAGATCGGCTCGAACTGTGGAAATTGGTGCCGGTGAACGGAGCTGAGACGAGGACCATTCCTGGATGGTCAGAATTAGAGAGGAACAGCGGATCTGCGTGGTTCGCTCCGAAATTCCGACACTGTTGCCAGACGACGAACCTCCTTGCTCGCCATTGCCATCAGTTTCTGAATTTGCCATGATCAGAGTAACCAAAAGAGTAAGAGTTTCAACACTTCTCGATCTAGTGTTTGTAGTGCTCTGATACCATATCAAAACTCAACAACTAGAGCTAAGATCTGATCTAGAAGAAAGAATCGGTTGTGATCAATTTGAGAGGAAGAGTTTGGGAATTTTCTGTTTTATTTCATCATGCTCTGTAGCAACCTGATTCCTCTATATATATACAGCAATAACAACCAAACCTTACTCGGTTACCACTAGCTAACTAAGGTTACAATATGAGGACTAAACCAAGACTTAACACCTAACCATGATAGCCAAGTTGCACATATGCGCCTAGTAGTCTCCATAAAGACTCCCACATTTTTTATATGAACAAAGGAGTCTTAGTATATAAGCTAGTGGATTACTCCTCTTATTGTCAATTGGTTTTAGGATTCTAGCCGATATTTAATTTATTCATCTTACTTAAAATCTATAAATAGCCATATATGGCATAGCTCTGCATACAAAGCCAAACAACATCACTAATTAAAACGCGTACAAGTCGGCCTAGCTAGATAATCAATTCAACAGCTTAATCAAATATGGCATCTCAATTTGTTGCTAGTTTCACTCTCTTGATTGCAATGGCTTCCTTGATGGCATCCGCTACTGATCCTAACCAGCTCGAGGACTTCTGCGTTGCCCCTAAAGATATCCCCAGCGCCGGTACGTAGCTATAGCTTTAGTCGATTACTGTGTTAAGTTTGATCGATCCTTTTAATTATATATATATATTTAATTAATTTAACTAATTGTATAATAAATATAAATAAACAGTGTTGGTGCAAGGACAGCTGTGCAAAAATCCAGCGGATGTAACCGCAGAAGACTTCACGTTTAGAGGACTGAACGGACCCGCTCAAATACTGGATCCAGTCGGCACCGGAATCACGCGAGCACTCATGCCAGGCCTCAACACTTTGGGGATATCCCTCTCCCGTGTCACCTATGTCGCCTCAGGCGGCCTAGCTCCTCCTCACATCCACCCACGCGCTACCGAGGTGATGACCATCCTCGAGGGAAGCATCTACGCAGGTAGAGCTGGATCTCTTTGAAGTTTGAATTGAGGCCGGAATAAAATTCAATCAACTAACAGTTTCAGGATCCGCTATATATATATATATATATATATATATATATTGTACGCAGGATTCGTACGCTTTAACGAATCTGACAACTCGGCCAGGGTGTTCGCAACGGTTCTGTACCCAGGAGACGTATTCGTGTGCCCACAAAATCTTATCCATTTCGCGATCAACACTGAAGACAAACCCGCAGGCGTGCTTGTGGCATTCAGTAGCCAAAATCCGGGCCTCCATAGTGTTCCCCAATCGACCTTCGCCACAAAGCCGCCCATCTCTGTTGACCTTCTCTCCAAGACCTTCAAGCTCGATCCCGAAATCATCGAGAATATCATGTCCAAGTTTTAATTTGAGTACCTCCCTACCTGCTAATTAAGATCGTTTAATTGCAGTTCATCGATCTCCTTTGCATCACCCGTAGATGTATGCTTCATCCCTTCTTTTAACAATACAGGACGTATATGAATGACGAAATAAGTGATGCAAGTCCTGTGAGGAAATAAATTTATTGAAATATATTACGTTTTTTTCTTTGATAAAGCAAATAATTCGAGATCACATATGAAAATCATCGAACTTACAACATAATACAAAAAAATTGCGTAATAAAACAGGTAGCAATTGAAATATTAGAAGGCCAATTAGTAGTAAGGAAATAAATTGAAATATACCCTAATTTTAGCAATGTGGATTTTTTTTTATAGAATAAATAGACGGGTCTGATTCTCGACACGTTGCTAAAATTGACAAATGTTGGGACACTTGTGAATCCCACATCGGAAGTGAGGGGATTCTGAACCTAACATATAAGTGGATGAGCTACTCCACCTAACGCCAATTGGTTTTGGGAGGGTGTCCCAGTCCGGCTTATATGTTGGACTTTCTGGTCGGGCCCAACAAGATTTCCCCATAACAAATTGGTATCAGAGCCGGGTTAGGCGGTTGGGCCGGTTAGTCGAACCCATTGCGCGGGGATCTTAATTCCAACTGTGATGAATTCGCAAATGAGAGGAGGATTTGTGTATGGTGCTTCAGTCCGGCTTATATGTTGAGCTTTCTGAGATCTCCCCATGCACCACTTTCAGAATTCAGGATTCGAATTCTTTGATTTAGAACGAGATCAAGCAAGACAGGAAGCCATGAACAAACAATTGAAGCTTTTGATTTCTGGAGCCTCAAACTTGAGGTGGGACTTCAAGGTGGATCCCTAGTTTGCCGATCAACTCCTTGTGATGCGCCACCGGGAGGATTTTTGTCAATACAGCTGCTAGCTGATTCTGGGTCGGTAAGTATGTGAGTTGAAGCAGACCGTCCCCCTTGTGGAATAACAGTCGATTTCTATGTGTTTCGTTCTTTCGTGGAAGACAAGATTTTTGCCAATTTGTATTGCGGATTTGTTGTCACAATGTAAGGTCACCGGCTTCAAATCTATCTCTCCAAGTTCTTGTAGAACATTGACAAGCCAAGTAACCTCAGCTGCATCTTAGCTCATCCTCTGTATTCGGCTTCAAAAGAACTCCGAGATATTGTCGGTTGCTTCTTAGATTTTCAAGTGATGGGGTTGTCACCATATAGGACAACATACCCGGTGACCGACTTTCTCGAAATTGGACAAGAGGCCCAGTCAGAATCTGAAAATGCTTGTAATTTGATAGAAGCCCCTTTCTGCAATCGAATGCCATAGTGCATTGTCCCTTTGACATATCTCAGCAAATGATGTAGCGCCTCTTGGTATTTATTGTCTGGATCCTTGAGGAATTGACTCAAAACCTGGACAGAAAATGATATATCTGGTCGAGTATTCGTTAAGTAACTCAATTTACCAACAATGCTTCTATATGCAGTAGGATCAGATAACAAATTATGCATATTAGATGAATGAAGCTTAAAATTTAAAGGCAAAGGTGTGACACAAGGTCTTTGATCTTCAATGCTTGCTTCTTTGATAATCTCTTGGCAGAACTTTCTCTGACATAGAATGAGAGAGTCTTTGGAATGAATTACTTCTATGCCTAAGAATTAGTTCAATTTCTCTAAGTCCTTGATGCTGAAAAGCTCATGAAGATGCTGCTTCAGACCTGTGACTTGTGTTAAGTCTGAACCTGTAACAATAATGTCATCTACATACACTCCAACACCTGTTAGATGATTCTCTTTATGAGATATGAACAAAGATGGATCAAATTTTGACTGAACAAAACCAAATTCAATCAAAGTTGTATACAACTTGTTGAACCACTGTCTTGACGCTTGTTTTAAACCAAATAAAGATTTTTTCAACAAACAAACCTTATTATCAGGATTAGGCACACCTTGAGGCATAGTCATATATACTTCTTCATGTAAATCACCATGTAAGAAAGCATTATTGACATCTAATTGGTAAATATCCCAACCTTTATTCAAAGCAAGGGAAAGTATAACTCTTACAGTAGAAATTTTTACCACATGTGAGAAGGTTTCCTCGTAGTCGATCCCATATTGTTGAGTGTATCCCATGGCAACTAGTCTTGCTTTGAATCTTTCAATCGATCCATCTGCCTTTAATTTGATTTTGTATACCCATTTGCATCCTATTGCCTTTTTACTTGCAGGAAGATCAGCTAAAACCCATGTATGGTTAGACTGTAAGGCATCTACCTCTTTGTTCATTGCCTCAATCCGTTTTGGATTTTTGGAAGCTTTGGCAAATGATTTGGGTTCAACCAAATCAAATGAATCTTGAATAGAGACTGAATTACACAGAAACTGAGAATGGTTAGTAGTTAATAAAGAATATGTGAAACCATTAAGTAAAGGAAATAACTCAAAATTGGAGCCAAAATTACATATGTAATCCTGCAGATGATGAGGTTGTCTAGGAATTCTGGATGATCTTCTGAGGACAGGCATGACAACCTTCCACAGTCACATTCGAAGCAAACCTTTTAGACTAATCTCCTTTGAAGTTAGGAGGGTACCCATGAAGCTTAAAACACCTACTGATCGAGTGGCCAGCAACCTTGCAATGCTCATAAAAATAATTTCCTTTCCCTTTAGGACCATTCTAAGATTGTTGAATACCACCTTGATTGCTCGAATTACCTCTCTGGCTATTGTTCTTGCCAAACTGAGAATTACCAGCTTGATTCCCATTCTGATTTCCATTTCTTTGAAATGCATTGAAAGCAGTAGTACCATCACCAATCACACTTGAATTGTTCAAACCTCTTTGAGCCTCTTCATCAATCAACATCTGATACACATTAGCAATATTAGGAGTAGGCTTCATCAATAATATGTTGGTCCGAACACTGTTATAAGTGTCAGCTAACCCCATAAGAAATTGAATAACTTGTTGATTGGCAAAAGAACAAGAAATTGGATTCAAAGAACCACAAGAAACACACACTGGTGCATCAACCAAATCCATATACTCATCCCACAGTTTCTTAAATCTTGAGAAATAAGAAGTAATGGATGAACCATTTAAAGAAATGTTGAACATCTCCTTTTGTACTTGATACAATCGAGTACTATTTGGTGAACCAAAACGCATCTTTAGCTCATCCCAGATCTCTTTCGCAATTCGAAAATACACTAGAGTCTCAGCGATCTCCTTTTACACCTAATGTAATAACCAGGCAACAACCATCCTGTTGCACCTCCTCCATTGCGCATACCTCGGCGTCGTTTCAATCGGAATCTGAAACGTACCATCAACCAGACTGATTTTGTTCTTAGCAACCAAGGAAACCTCAACATCACGCCTCCAATATATGGTTGTAATTGGTTTCGTTTAGCAGATGAGTTGACAGATTGTAACTCGGATGATCCGAGTGATGCAAATATAGAACATCACCGGCATTGATTTGATTCATTTCGCATCTTGATTATCCATTATTAACCAACAAATTCAAAAGAAACGCAGTAAAATCACAACAAAACAAATTCGAGATAGAGAACGAAACCTGAGCGCGAAATCAAACGAGCTCTAGTAGCTCTGATACCATTTCATAATTCAGGAATCGAATTCTTTGATTTAGAACGATATCAAGCAAGACAGGAAGCCATGAACAAACAATTGATGCTTTCGATTTCTGGAGAATTCATTACAACCGAATCGGACAAGTTGTCCGAGTGTGAGGAAGAAGAAGGCTTATATAGCCGATGGTGAACACGTGCTAATCACGTGAGGTTATAAACCAACAATCAGGAAACCAAGTTTTGTGTAATTGAAATAAAATGAAACCCAAAACCCGGTTCACACACCATCAACCACCGAATCGGGCATCATCACATTTGTTCTTCAAAATTAGGCATCAATTGTTTTTCTCTGACTCCATATTTAAACAAAACACCTAATTAAGCAATGTATACACATACGCCTAGCTAAAATCCAAACTCAAAAGGGAATTAAATATCCTTGTTTCTTTTTGGATAAAATATATGCTAATAAGTATCTTCACTATCTTAACTTTCCTTTTTTCTAAGAACTCAGTGCGCTTTTTGGTTGATTTGTTCCAATCTCTTCTTCCTTTGGTGGATGTAGTCCTGTGACCTTTTCTCAAACATTAATTAGCCTGTTTTGTTCTTCAACAAGAACTCAATATCTCACCAAGTACAGTACATACATAGTTTGTTCTTAATAACTAGATAATGTGAAGGTCATGAGGACCTTCCATATATATTGAAAACGATCGGCTTGTATATTGAATCCAAAAATTCTTATAACTATGTAGTATATTTTTACCTTTTCGTATTCACGATGTTATAATAGAGAATTAATTTATTTTTCTTAAAATATTATTTATGCAAATATAATTCAAATAAAACAAACAATTATGGTTTTATTGAAGAATTTGTTAACCTTAAAATGATATCTTTTGTGTTGGTAAGGGTAAGAGTCACATGTAGGTATATGATACATATATATAGAGTTAATTATTTACATATTGTATTGTTAGGTGATGACAAATAAAAAGGAAAGTTGATGGGATCCGCATTTGGTTTTCCAAATTTAGAATTAAAATTTGACGTTTAATTTAGAAATAGGCAAAAAAAAAATCTTATAAAAAAAACTAAAACAGCTTACGATGGGAAAACTCGGTAGCTTTGATGGTACTCTACATGATCCATTTGTAAAAAAAAAACTATTTCATCAGTTTAGCGCTTTTAATCTGCTGTCAATTTTGATTATACTATTCATGGTCTCTTTATGTATATGTAAAACACAATCACGCCACTTTTAGGCACAACTATTTCATCAGTTTAGCGTATTTACATACTTTATACTTTAACGTATGTACGTACACCATACTATGGAGTATCAGTTTTAATTTTATTGTGCTATTCATGTTCTGTACTTTTTCAGTTTTTACGTCATTAATTTTAAAATGTTTTTATAAGAAATTAAAAACTTTATAAAATGTTAGTTTTTTAAAATAATTAATTTTATACATATTAGTTTTTTTTTTTTTTATTAGAAAAAAAAATCAAAGAGGGGAAAATCCTACCCGATAAATTAATGAGATGAATTGATAAAACGGAAATTTCGCCAGATATGTAAAGACCGGGAAATTTTATAATATCAAATTATTAAAATAATGATTTATAATCATCTCGCTTTCTAAGATTCGGGAAGTTCGAAAATATATGTCCTCGAGCAATTTAGTTTATTTAAAATCATTCGAAGTAAATTCAGGCATAATTCTAAATTGGATTTTGGGAGGGATTTTATTCCGCTTTTATGTTCCGAGGTTGGGAAAAATTACTTATTAAAAGTTTATTAATTTATTTCGGTTCCAAGATTTCGATTTAGAATTTACATGAGTCGGAATTGGGTCAAGTGAGCGGGTTGCGAGGTTTAGATTCCAGGTATTTTGAATTTTGATCTTGGGGACCACACATATATTCCTTTATTTTCCTTTTTTTTTCTTTCTCCTCTCCCCCTCTCTCATTTCAGACGGCGGCCTCAACAACCTGAAGATTCCTCTACCTCAATTGCATTGACAAGCTTGCATATTTTGTCCCTTTGCTGAATACCCACAACCCCTCATGTATAGGCTCCCTCTTGCCTCATTCTTCCCCATTCACAGAAGTTCCCAAAACCCACAACCCTATCTCCATTCCCTTGGTTTCACCTCAGATTTGGAGCGTCGCCACAGCTCCTCTGCGTCTCCGAGCCACCACTGTCACCTCCACACCACCACTCTCTCCACTCTCCACCATTCCGAACATCACCAGCCACCACAAGTCCTGTTCATTTCAGCCACCTCTGTTTCCCCTTTCTTGTGTCCCTCCTCCTGTCCGTGAGCAGCGGCGGCATCCCAGGATTCCGAGAAGCAGCCGAAGCCCTTGTTGTTGCTCTCCTATTTCATCCGAGCAGCCTTCCTCCTTCGACGATCAGAAGTAGCACTCCTCACAACTCCCTCGACGTCCTAGGAAAGCCCAGATCCGCCAAGGAGCAGCCGGCGCCGCCGAGCCGCCACATTCTCCCTCTCTTCCTCTCGCACTGGTTCCGAATAGGTAAATCCTCGATTTCCTTCGTTCTTGGCTTGAATCTGAGCAAAGGCAATCTTTTACATCATCTCCTATCGCCCTAGGCCCTGATAAAGGTTCTGCCCTCGCCGATCGAAGCCAGGCGCCGCCCTGAGCACCCTCGTCGGAGCTACCCTTCGGAATCGGTAAATCCCCCTCCTCTTCCTTCTTTCCCTCGCTTCATTCTTTCTGTGATGAGTGTGGTCGGGATCTCCTTGTGGGTTGCTGGGTGAAATTCCGAGCCAAACGGCCACCGGCGGCCTGAGCTCTTCCCCTTTCCTTCTTCCGTTTTCTGCGTCGCCGAGCTCGGTCAGTTTCAGAGGAGGGAGACCGGTGCTCCTCTTCTTTTCTCTGTTGGGCTGAGCCGGGTTCTTTTTCTGGATCCGGGTTCCTTTACCGGTTTTAATTACATCCGGGTTGGGTCAGACATTTTGGTCTCCAATTTTCCTTTTTGTTGGGCCTTTCATCCGGATTTGGCCTATTTTCCGGGTTAAAACCCTTGGGCCTGATCCTATCCCTCCTTTGGGTTATGGTGTTGTTGTGGTTATTTTATGAGGGTTATTATGATTTTATTTATACATTTATATTTTACAGTTTATATTTCTATCCTAATCTGATTTTATAAAATAATATACCTTCTGAAATATTATATCTTATAAATCTGGGTTCAAAATAGTAATATTTGGGAACATGTTATTATGTAATGTTTTATATTATGGTTTAGAAGAGAGTTAATGAACTTTGGTTAAAAATTATGATTGGAAATTTTGAAATGATTTATTGGCTTAGTTTTGTTCACACGATTTGAAAAGAGGAGTTAATTGTGATGGTTTATTTTAGCTAAGTATTGTTGGTAAACTATTTTAAAGGGGTTTTCAAGTTATCCGAAATTATTTCTTAAATGATTTATTGTTTGAAAACCGAAATGCCAGAATATTTCTATAATTGGATTTCGAGAGATTTATTTTAACGTTTAAATGTTTAATGTTGGGATTCCTTGTCTTGGTTTAATGATATTGGTTTTGAGAAAGAAATTGGATGTAAATGATTTTGGTTGATGTTGATCGTATCGGAAAGGTTTTCGAAATGGTTTTACTATCGGTTGATTTTGAGTATGTTGAGAACTTGGGTTTTGTGCGTATGAATGTTGGTCCGGTGGCTTATGGAAATGGCTTGATGATAGGTGTGTATTGCTTTTGGATTGCTTTGGACTTGCAATTGGGCCCTTGCTTGCGTTATTTTGTTGTTCCGCATCTTCAGGTAAGTTCCCTAGGGGGCTCACTCAGGTTGGACATTCATGCATGTTGTTGTATTTTATGTTAGGTATTGCATATGCATAAAAGCATGCCATGTAGTATCCTATTTAGGTTGCACTAATTAAATGAGCATCTGCTTACTTTATGCGTTTGAAACAGAACGATCGTTATCTGTGATAGTCCTAGAGTCTTTGCTAGGGTTATAGGACGACCTAGTCCCATCGGGTCCCGTCCTGAGTCAATCGAGTCATGAAACTTCCTTATATTATGAGATGCATGCGGGCTTTATTGTGGAGCGGGTTGGGCATGCGTGTCGCCCGATTATAATGGAATGCATTCACGAGCTGGCCAGTCTCCGCCCTATCGGAAGGGGGTGGATTTAGGAGAGGGATATGCCACTAGGCATTGTCTTGGGCCCTTTACAATATTTTTTACACATTATTATAACTAGGAGCATGCTAGTGTGTTTGACTTTCGTACTGCATTAGAGCGTCTTTATTAGGTATAGCACATATTGTGTGGCCTCACCGAGGATTGCCGGTCCCGCATGAGTGGCTCGATCTGACTCCTTTCCCCGTTCTTTTTTTAAGGTATTTTCTACAGATTTTGAGTTCTCGATGTCTATATGGCGGGGTTCCCTTTTTGCGAATCGAAAAACCTTGCTAATTCTCTAACTCGTTATAATTGGTAATCACCCACTTATGATTTGGTTTTGACCCGACTCTGTCGTGACACCTTGTATCTTAATTTTGTTTCCACCTTACTTCCGTTTGGATTTATTTTCGCGATATAGTCCCTAGGACAGGTTAAGGGTACCCAACGACCCTACGATACTTTTAGGGTTCGAAATCCCTCTTTATTACTAACCCTAAAAAATGAGTTTGAAACCTCAACCCGTACCTGGATTGCAAGATCCGAACAAGGGGTTTCATCCCTTGAAACGTAACCCGGAAATCATAATTCTGGGCCGTTACAAAGATGGTATTAGAGCTGAGGTTGTGCAATTCGGGTACGCAAGGATCGAGTGTATGTTTTGGAAAACCGCCCATGAATTTCAAAGGATTTGAAAGGATTTTAAGAAGGGAAAATGAACTTAATCTGCCTAACATAAATTGGACTAAGTAATGAACTTGACTTATTATAAAAGATGGAAAACCGACTAAAGAGGGGATCGAGTGGGTAGAAAGACGTTAGACCATCCCTATTGGATGTAGTTGGGAATGGGTAGGCGAAATATTAGCTTGTTCTCTACAAATGGGTCTGGAAGACTCCAAGGAGGTCATTATGAGTGTCACTAACTGATTCTATGTTGAGTGCTGCTATGCTAGATATCTGATTGGTATGCATAACAATTAAATGTGTATTGACTAAACTATGCAAATGGGATAGTGGGAGTACCCATGTTCATGTGTGGTCAAACACAGCTTGTGTGGAACAACCCCTTCCACTATGTTAACCCCTTGACGGTTCTTTCTAGCCTTTTCCTGGATGTCAGTGTCTTCTACGGGGAATTGGGTTGGTAACCACTTTGTGTCGGGAACCATGTATAGATATGAAGGTTGTCTGAGTGCGTATTGGAAGGTGGTTCTTGATGGCCTTTTGAGTCAAAAGTAAGGTGTCATGGGGCTCTCTTTCTTCATCCTTATGATGATCAGCAGTGTTTTCTTACCACAAAGAGTCGTACCAAAGTTCCACGGGAAAGAAGGGTACGTGATGAGTAAGTTGGGGAAGGTCAATGGTTGCCCTTAGGGATCTCTGTCCGGTTGTAATGGTGACTCTCTCTGAATTAAATGACATGATTTTGTAATATCCCACATATACCTTGTAAATGATCATTAGTAAGAAGTTGCTCATGTTATGCCTTGCTTTCTGTCATAATTTTATTGTGTAAGATCATGTTGTGGTCATTGCTCAAGTCTCGTGTTATGTCTTGCCTTCTATCATGAATGTATGTTGTTATAGCATGTTTACTTGGCTTATTGATCGTATGAATGACTAGAAGCATGGACCATATGATATGAACCTACATGATCGTTATTTCCTCCTGGATTAGGTTCATGATAGTGTGATCAACTCCTCTTTGCAGGAATGCTTGTAGATAATCGCTTTAGCATGTTGGATGGCGACATGTCGGTGCTTATAAACCTTTTTTGTGACAAGAATCCATATCATGCCCATCTATTTTGTATTTGCCAGATTAGCTATTGCTGATTATTTTGCACATAATACTGTTGTGTGTTACTTGGGTTGAATGGAGAATATGTGGTATAATTGAGTCTTGGAAAATGCATGTTTCATCCCAGTATGTGTTGATATGCACTCATGCCCCGTATTCTAATCATATTGCCCATTACTTAGACTCATATTATGCATCCTTTAACTTTTCTTATGCTTCTATATCGTGTAATATGATTGACTGATTTCTTACACGTCGTCATGATTAGTTGCATGCATGTATCGTACGTTATATTGAGCTTTTAACATCATGTAGGATCCTCGGTTGTGACTTGTGCGAACTTGTATCTTGCCTACGTTGTTGCTGATTTTCTCTTGAGCTAGGTCCCTGATAGTGTGATTCTTCTCTTTCATATCATCTTAGGTGTTTTACTCATGATTAGACTGATGTTGAATTCGATGAGCGACTTGCTTTTCGTGATGGTTATCTTAGCATGCTTACATGTTACCTCTCGGTAGTGTTTCCCTATTACTCTGTTTTATCATCTCGCACTTGCATGAATGTAAGACTTGGCACATCGCATGATCACACACCACGCTATAACATGATTGTACATACGCATAACACATGAATGTTAGGATGAATCTGGTCGAATTACCTTGATTGTGCTCCTGTTCGATATATGCCAGTAGTGTCCTGTAGGGCTTATGATTTCCAATGTGACCCGCTAAATAATCATGTGTTGTACTTGTTCTATGATGTGATAACTATCGTATCATTACATGTGTCCTATGATGGTTCATTCCTAGCATGATTATGATTTTTCGCTCATGATGTCATTCTTGTTACTCTGTGATTTTCCTCTTGTTATCCTAAATATTATGTTGAACTCTTTAAATGACTCATGACTATGCTTGTATCACATCATGTATTGCTAGCATCATGTAGGACCTATACTTTCTAAATGTATCTCGACATATGATTATGTTCCATTCTTAACCTATTATATGATCATTGTGTCAGGTGTGATAATTATGAAATACCCCAAAGTATTTTTGGGTATTTCTGTTTGAAGTTAAGTAAATGAATAAGGTTAAAATTTTAAAATAAATGAAATTATAAGATTTTTTAATGAAATATATGTCTTATATTTCAGTTATTATTATTTAGAACGTAAAATTTGATTGACGTTATCATTGTGAAATTTATTATTATTATTATTATTATTATTATTATTATTATTATTTTTTATTTTATTATTATCAGCAGCAATGTAATTACAAATTACAAGAAATTAGTGGGTAGCCGAGACACTATCTGGGCACCCACTCCTTTAGCGATAGCAAAGCTGAGTCTAGTGAAAATATAAGCTGCAGCACGAGCCCCTGCATCCTGAGATACCGAGAATTTCTGGATCCGCTTCAGCAAGGCAACCGCATCTGTATCCAGCTCCCCCAACGAAGAGAAGGAGAAGGGTAGGAAACCATATCCAGCCGTCGTGCACAAATCTCTATACTTGACACACTTACGTTGAGCAGCATCAAAAACAACACGGCCAGGGACAAAGTCAGACACTCCCGATTGAGTCAAAGGGGAGGATCCCGTCAGATCAACACACACATCTCGTCCCCTATCCCATGAATAAAGAAGCAAATCTGCCGGACGAAGAGGCTTATCATGCCTGTCAAACAAACCAATATCAACTTCCTTACCGGCAGAAATCCCAGCCCTATAGCAGATATCCGATAAGGTGTCACGCACCAGGTTGTGTCGATGTTTCATGCCCACAGTACCAGCGCAGGAGACAGCATGATCTCCATAGACATCACCATCAAAGACCCTAGAACAAGCCGAACAGGGCCTAGGCACTGTGAACAATGGAACACCCAATCGATAACTAAGCACACTACGATAGGTCCTTCCATTCATAGTTTGTCCCAACCCAGAAATAGGAACTGCACGCAACCAATCGGAGGAGTGAGCACCCTGCTGAGACTTCCACAATGCCACCTGTCGCGGAGTCAAAGAGAAAACGGAGTCCGATGTAGCAGCAACCTTCGTGAAATATATATCTGCCAATTTCTTCATAAGTTTGGGGGCAGCGATTTCACTAGGATTGCGTAGAAGATCAGAACTTGTGGTCTCATTAAAAGCCCGACAAGCATCATCAAAAATAGGACCACTAGCAGTAATACCAGAAGGGCGTAGGAGCTTAGCCTGCAACTCAGCAGACTGCAAACGAGACGCCAGAAAAGCATAATGTAGAACATCACCAGCAGCATACACTCCGAGCCCACCAAAATGAAAGGGGAAGGTGGCAAGCCGCCACTGCCAATCTCCAAAGCCAGGCCCAGACGCAGTGACAATACGTTCCAAGCTAGAACGAAGTGCTGCATCGAATGAGAGTTGGGCTGGGCCAAAGACGCGCGGAGAACAAGTACGTAAAGCAAAGTAAAGTTTAGAAATACCCGTACAAGCCCGAAGCAAAAGCAACTCGCACTGTGGATCCTCAATCCTCGCGACAGAATCCATAAGCTTTATGGTCTTAGTCACTCTCTTCGCCACAAGGTCGATGCCGAAAGCAGGGCACGTGCTAACAGGCCCCCCGAGAACTTTGACACCACGTGAAGGCCGAGCAATAGAGGGGGGGAAAACACCAAGAAGCCGACTTCTGGGGTCTTCTGTAGGCCAAACAACCTCGGTCTTATCAATATTAAGATGAAGACCAAAGCGGGGACCATCTGCCATAATCAGTTCTAAGACCTTCCCCACCACCAAAGTGTCCCCAACAACAGTGCCATCATCTAAGTACCAAGCCTGCATACTCAAGGTGAAAGAATCCCTGATCTTGCACACCAAAGGATGCAACACCAAAGCAAAAAGTAGAGGCCCTAAGGGATCCCCTTGCTGAACACCCCGACAAGACCATAAGTTATGTTCCCCATAATACAGTCGGGCAGGAGTAGAGTAACAAAACTCCACCCACCGGGATAGAACCGGGCAGTGACGACGAACCTCCTGTAACATGGTCACACGATCAACTAGGTTGAAAGCATTCTGAAAGTCAACCAGCAACATAGAAAGACCCTCCTCACTACCACGAGCCTCAACAAGCCGATTCAAGGCATGCAAAATAGCCTCTCCGCCACCGGAAACCCCGACCCCAAACTGAAGACCGGCAAAATAGTCAAACAAAGAGGGACCAACTAAATATGCACCAACCTTAGAGACAAGGCGTCTCCAAATAGTGCCAACAGCAATGGGACGAATGCCTCCACCTGGTTTAACAAGCGGCGTGAGCGGAGCACTAGCAATATACTCACCCAGATCCTGCGGACAACGGCCTTCTAGGAAAAGATTAACCACCCGAGTAATAGAGGAGATCAAATCATCAGAAATAGCAACAGCAGCTCCACCCAAACAATCAAAAAGATGCTGAGCACGAAACCCATCCCTCCCACACGACGTGCCCCGCGGAAAACTTCGAATCATATCCAAAACAACAGTCGAAGAGGCAACTAAAGGATGGTGATCAACAGGCAAATGCGGCAATTCGGGAGACGGGGCAGTAGGGTGCTTATCCCGCAGGGCCTCAAAAGTGGCATCAGAATAAGGAGCAATACCTGATGAAGAAAGCACCCGAACAGCGGCAGTGTAATGACCATCACAAATCTTCCTTCGACACTATCGAAGGTTAAGCTCACTCACATCAAGGTCCTCCTCCACACTAAAAGGAGGCGGAATCTCAGCTAAGGTCTCCTGAACAAGTTGCAAACTGCCGCCAGGCACGCCCCAAGCACGAATAGCACTAGCAATACTCTCCTCTTGACGTTGACGTTTGACAGCAGTCCTACACTCAAGATTACTCCGGGGAGAAAAGGTCTTAAGTATACAAAGAGGCATCACAAGCAAGCGAATCCAGCATGAGAGGTCACCAGGAGAGTCAACCACACCATCTAACGCCCCTTTCAAGACCCGTGAAAATCCCAAACGACACTTAGGAGGGATGGATCTCACGGTACGTAACCCCAAAGAGAGCAAACGGTCTAACAAAGATATAGACCAACCAAGAGGAACGACCCCACCATCAGACAAGGGAACCGACAGAGATGGAGCTGAAGGTCGGGGAATATCATAAATAACAAAACGAACAAGCCCATCACCACAGTCTGGAGGCGCCACAAAATCATCTTGACTATGCCGACATCGAGCACGAAAGGTATGTGTTTTAAGACATACCCCACATAACCAAACCCCCATACGCTTGAAAGTCATCTCAGCATCAGAATAAATAGTCGAACTCTCAGATAGAGTTTGACGGGTAAGCACCTGAGCATCACCACTGCAATGTCGATCACGAAGATGTCTAAGCATAGCGGTTTTAACAAGACCTCGACCTCCACCATCTAGACACCCACAAAGGCCCACAAAAGGACAATGATACCGAACAAGATCGGGCATCCCACACCCGATCACAATTAGATACAAAGCACTCAAATCTAAATAATAATAATAATAATAATAATAAAACTTAAACCTCCAACAAATTAAAGCTCTGCAAGCAACCGGCCGAGCAATGATCAATTGGGAAAACTCAAATCTTCAACAAAGCACTGCAAGCAACCGGTTGATGATCAATTGGAGTTGACCACAACGCCGATCAACAACCCAACAAGTCGACGATGCCGCTCCAAAAACCAACAACACGTCAGCAACCGGCCGGGAGAAGACCGCCGACCAATAACTTGACAACGTCGACTAGCAGCCGGAGGAGATAGCCGGAGAAGAACAACGACACAGCAACAACAACAAAACAACCGCGATCGAAACGAAACGACAAGCCAGTGAAGAAGCAACAGCGATCGGAACGAAAGTAAACCCGATCAAACACGCAGACACCGTACCAAGAGGAAGAAATCAAACCTGAAGAGACGTCCGGCATCGAGACGCCATCCCGGACAGCCTAATTACCAGTACCGAGAGGAGGCGCAGCAGAGAGGAAGTGGCCTAGGCACCGGGATGAGCCGGAGAGGACCACATCGCCGATTATTATTATTATTATTATTATTATTATTATTATTATTATTATTATTATTATTATTATTATTATTATTATTATTATTATTATTATTATTATTATTAATTTTAAAATAATGACTTTTATAAATGTAAAGGTTGATTTGAATTGCATTATTTTATTTAAAAGATGTCTTACATAAATTATTTCAAGACTTAATGTTAATATCATTTTACGCAAATAACTGTGATTTGTGACCCGACTTATTATATTTCACATATCTTATAATTAAATGGTTAGAATGAATTTATATTTCTAATGATATGGATTATAAACTTTGAAATTTGATTCTAGTAAATAACTATGTTGTAAAAACTATTTTTGAAATAATTATTTAAATAGAAGCACATATCATGCATAATGTAGCTATTTATTTATTTGTATGTTCAATTCCTTTCTTTATTTTCAAAGGATATATATATACTCCGTAGATGATTTTATCTGTTACAGAATTGATTTATTTTTCATCTTTATATTATGTCACACACCTAGTATTTAAAATAAGACATAATTCTAATTAAGATCAAATTAAATAAATAGATGTATAAGTAATTAAACATTTGGTTTTGTTAAACCGGTTGAACCGGACCAAACCAAGAAAAGTAAATAAAATGGAGAGCCGGTTTAGGTGAACCGCTCCTCCTTCCTCCTCATCTGCACGTACAGTCCAACTCCCATTGATGGCGGTTTTCATTGTTTCGTCGTCTCACCTCACAACTCACTCCTAAGTGAATCTAGACGGGATTCTAAACCTATTGGATGCAGTAATTGGAAGAATCACATTCAAATCGATCCCGAAGAATATCCCCTCTCATCAATTCGTTCACACTCAAATTCGCCAATAACACGTCATGTTTTGACCAAATTAAATGATATAACCGATTAACACAATAAATTAGAAGATAAAAACGCATTCAATTTGATGATTCGGCCTTGAATCATTCCGATCCTAAAAAGGGGATTTCGGACACTTTCGGACTAAAACCGCCATTAGAGAAGAAATTGGAGCTTGAGATGTGTCCCATTGGGTTCTAAATCCTCCAAGGAACCTTCCCCTTCAAAATTTTCTTACAAATTCATCACAAATCAAAAAGCCCCAATTTGGAGTTTTTGGTCTTCGCCAAAATCACCGCCGGCAACCGCCGCCGCTGGAGGGTCACCGGACCGCCGCCGCCGGATGCTCTGCCGCCGTCTCCGTTGTCGTTGCCTCCGGGCGCCACCGAGCCGTGTCGAACCGCTGCAGCCGCGCCACCAGTTGTGGAGCTGTGTGTAACGGTGTACAGTAGCCACAGATTGGGGGAAGAATAAGGCTTAATTACGAGACTCCTCCCAAACTTTCTGTTTTGGTAAAATATGCCCCTAGTTCAATTCGAAAATTATCAAGATTAGCCCCCAGTTTTAGAATGTATCTAACTCGCGATAAATCTTAAAAATTCGCAGCAGCCATCTCAAAATCCGACACCCAGATTTCGAGGAGGTCCTAAAGAGGATCATATTGGTATTATTTTCTGACTATTAATTAATTGGATAATTCTTTGAATTAAATAAGTCAATTATTAAAATACCAATTAATTAATTTATTATTCGCGTCTCGTAAATCATGTATGTAGATCCGTTGCCAATTTATTCAAATATGTCACCAAGTCTTTGAAGTCCATAGTTGGTATCGAAATCCAACAAGGCGAAAAAGGCAAGTGACTTTCCGAGCCTTTCTGCTCACTTTGGTGCTTTCGTGTCTAGTTGTTTTCTTTCATTTGGTTGCTTGCCAAGTTAAATAAAATAAATTACAATTCACCTGTTTTGTGTAATTTATTTAACAATCAGTTTGAATTTGGCAAGTAAAATTGGGTAAAGTTATTATTTGACCTTAATATAAAATAATAACATGGTTTACCCACCATTTCTTTAAAGCATGATTTATTATTGTTCTTTCATGCTAAAATAGTTAGGTATGGAACATGTTATTTCGTTGATGTTTCCATCCGTTATTTTATTTTATTTTATTTGGTATCCATGTTACCTTTAAATAATATGGATTACTTTTGTATTGTGTGATCACTTAAGATATGTCATTAATCAATAGTGAAAAGGTGAGGATTGCGTGTTACGATCGAAACTCAATTGAATCAAGATCAGTGCAAGTAAAATGTATCAAGCAATGCAAAGCAAAGTGAAAGTAATGTGTGAAGTAAAGTGAAAGTGATATGGTAGAGTCAGGTCGGAGCCGTTATTCTCCGATCTTAAAGTTTCATGAAACTAACACATTCCGAACGCGCATATATTATCTATCGGAATGTTACACTACCAAATAAAAAGGTTTTAGCTCGTTATCCGCTATTGAGAGCGGGACCGGTATCCTATGATTGTTAATTAATTAAGAGTTGTGTGTTGAATGAAATGTGTAACACTGTAACCTATCAAAGTGTTAAAATGTGTAACATTATATAAAGTTGTGCTCAAGCTATTCAATGTGAGGAAAGTGAAGTTGTGTACGTTCAAGCTATTCAACGTGAGAAAAGTGAAGTTGTGTTCAAGCTATTCAACGTGAGGAAAGTGAAGTTGTGTACGTTCAAGCTATTCAACGTGAGAAAAGTGAAGTTGTGTTCAAGCTATTCAACGTGAGGAAAGTGAGTGAAGTGTGTGATAGACATTTGTTTCATAGTGATCACAATTAATTCAAGCTATATCATATCTCATCTGTACTCAGGATATGGTTCCTAAGGGTGCTTGTCGCCCACTTTTTATGTTATTCAATCATTCGGGATTATCCGTGTCATAATAAGTGTGTTGTCAAAAAACAAATTTAGCCCCTCTAAAATATTCTAATTAATAATCGCATTCGGGTTTAAATTCATACCATTAAAGGTCAATGAGTATAAATCTGAAGAAGTCCCAGTTTTCGAGCCGTCACTTGCTAGTTCTCGCGAACTAACCGTCCTTTGTTAATTTGGACGGCTAGGGGTTCATTGTCTTCATACAATACCCCAGTCTCCGGTTCGCAGGTTAAGGTCAAGTCTCCGAAGAGAAGTTTAAGAAGAGTAAGAAGACATTTTATTTTCAAGATTTAATTATTTAAATTTGTTAGAAAATATTGTATAAAGATTTAAGTGTTTATTTTTACCAAGTCTTCCGCTGTAATGTTTTAGTGTATTGAATATTGTAATTTGAATTATACGTTTAATAAAAAAATATTTTATGTATTTTAAGACTTCCGCTATTTATATTTAATTTTATTATCATCTTGTTTATGGGAGCATGGTAGCATGTCCCTATAAGCCTAAGGTGGTTACGAAGACATTAAAGTCCGAGTAATCACTGGCGCTGCAACATTCCCTCGTTTACAAAAGGGGGTGTTACAAATTACTATACCCCTCTTATGTGTTCCTCTATGACATTTAGTCTCACTATTATGATATACCTTGCCATGCATGACCTCACATGTGATACGTATACCATGCTTGTGCATTCGTTCATATATATAACACTTGTCATTCTCATTAAATTTCACATGAACTCGGACCCTGTATGATCATTACTAGCTTCGCATAACTTGTTTGAAGTTGCTAAGCCTATCCGTTTCGTGGAATAATATGCTACTAGCCTGTCTCACATGCATGTTGTAGTACTCGATTGTACCTTTGAAAATGAATACGGACATTGTTCCCCTTTAGATAGGTACATGTTAGTGTGGATTAGTGCAATTGATACGTTCCATGATGAATTCGTGTTACTTGTCGCGATTATAACCTAATAGACCTTTATAAGGGCATCGTTGCTATTCCCGTGTCGAAGTCTTGTCTTTAGTCTTGTCGTTCTTAGCCTTGGTCTATGTTTGGTTCCAAAAGGAACATTGGGTTGTCCGCTCTTGTCACTCCTCTATCTTTGTTATCTTGAAGTCGTGCGCGATACATTGGGTGAGCGACTGCTTGAAAGAGAAAGGAAGTTGCATAGTGATAGAGCAGTGTGGCGGAAGCGTGGGCCCATAACCCACAAGCCTCATGATCGACGGTGTTGGTGGGACAGGTATGTTTCGAGGATTGTGGCTATCGAGTACGATATGACTTGCAGGCGGGAGTGTCCTTCGTTTGAATTGCTAACCTTTATGAATTTGTTAATAACTATGTTGCACTGCTTTGATGGTGACATTTATGTGTTCATGTGCTGACTTGGTAATAATTGTTGTCCGATTGTCTGTTGTTTACGATGATATGATTTGGTGCCTTACAGTTCTAATGTACATGATGTCTTGATGCGTTGATGCTTGAGTTGCTAAGCATGATCTAAATTCGTTACCTATAAAATGTGAACTGCAATTGCTGAGAAACCTGAACTGTCTATTAGATAAGGTTATGATGAAACTTGCTAGCTAGACTTGATTATGTGCATATATGATGATTGTAATAATGATTGAGCATGACGGTAAATTGAGATTTATCGACGCAGTTGCAATGTTTAATGCTGAACTAATGATGTTATTGATGTAAATGCTAGTTGATATGATGTGGTCCTTACGTGTAATAATGTCCATGATTGCTTCTTCTTTGAACTTGTGGGTGAGGGTTCTCTTATGGGGTGGTTGATGAGTGGTAAAAGACTTCTAGGCGGTTAGGATGATCGATGGTATTACGAGGTAAGACGCGAGAGAGGGATCCATGTGGTTAGCATGGTATGATGCTTGTGATGTGTTGAGTAGTATCTGAAGTGTGGGGAATGACTTTTGAGAGTAGTGAGGATATAGTATGAGAGCGTTCTCAGGTGTGAAGTTAGAGATAGGAGTTGGGTTCTTAGAGGTGGATGGTGTGTGGGAGTGCTTGATGGAATGAGGGGTGAGATTGGAGTATCAAAATGAATTGGGATTTTTTTTTATTTTTACTGGTATGATGTGAGGAATTTTCTTGATTTTGTGATTTATTTATATCTGTTGGCATGATGTTAGATAACGACCATGATGAACCTGATATGGAATTACAAGTTGATATGCAATATTAAAATCTAGTTGGTAGTGACAAGTGTTACAATGATATACTGATACTTTGATATCCTGTTATATTGGTTTAGAAGCATGTTAGGACGTGCTGTGATATGATATATGAAATAATGATGAGTATGAACTATGGGATAATGATGTGCTATTATTTGGAAGCATGATGTTTTATTATGTGGTAGTAAGCATGATGTGTACTATATGGTTGACAAGCATGATTATTGGTTATGTAAATGATGAATATGACTTGAAGTATAATCATGATTAGTATATATGAGATAATAGAGCATGATTTCTAAATGATTGTCATTCGATATTGTGATGAGTTAAGGTGATGTCTTTCAGAGCATGCTGACATTTTGGTGATTTCTATAATGCTTGATCTTCCTTTTTCTGAATCTTAATGGCATGAGTTTGTTGTGTTGATATGTTAACGTGATGAATCTGTTCTACTTGTGTTGCAATATCGATATGCGATAGTGAGATTTGATGTGTACTGACGTATTAACCCCATAACATCTAACCCGTTGATTTCTGGACATGTGTGCTTACGTGATGAATGATGAGGATTCGATTATGCACTTGTGATGCCTTCAGTATAATGTAGATATACCTTATGATTTGTAGTATGTTGAGGTTTGTTGTTCCTTTGTTACTTGAGACTTGTTGGCATGTTTATGTTATGTGGGACTTGCCATGTGTGAGATGAATTATGGTATTATGCTTATGTAAGAGTTGATGAGACTTTTGGTTAGGGTACTTGTTGAGTTGTGAATGATGCTGCATGATCTGGAAACTAGGAAGAGAATATGGGATTAGCCCTTAGAGGTGGATGATTCCACCTCCGAGCTTCTGAATTTGATTGATTGTTATGCGGGAAACTAACTTGGTTTTGGAGGATTTTGACGAAATTTTGATCGAAAAGATTTTACTTATTTTGGTGTATAGTTGCTTGGTTAAACGTCTTATTTGAAGATTTCGAACGGCTTTGGAAAGGGCTAGCTTTGATTTTAAAAGAATAAATGTACATTATCGAGAATTTGAACGATTTTGAGGCTAATTTTTTCCAATTGCGGAATCCCTTTCGAAACTTTTAAAACCGGTATTATATTATAACGCCTCACTAAGTGGATACAAGCATTTTATAGGGGTGCATATAGAATGCTAGCTAAGGCCCAGTAGAGACGCTATTATTGCTTTTCGAGTTATGATGTTACTGAAAGGTCGGAGTAAGGGTGTGATAGGGGCTCATATCACATACATGCTACGACCAATTGGAAATATTATGATCACGTCAATGGTGTTGTAAGGGTCTCATACGGGCCCTATGAGATGCTTACAGAATCAATGGCATGATCCTTGAACTCACCAATTCCAAACTTCATCCCCTTGTTTTAGAGTGATTTTAGTCTCGAGGACGAGAGTTGTTTTTAGAGGTGGATGATGTAAAGACCGGGAAATTTTATAATATCAAATTATTAAAATAATGATTTATAATCATATCGCTTTCTAAGATTCGGGATGTTCGAAAATATATGTCCTCAAGCAATTTAGTTTATTTAAAATCATTCAAAGTAAATTCAGGCATAATTCTAAATTGGATTTTCGGAGGGATTTTATTCCGCTTTTATGTTCTGAGGTTGGGAAAAATTACTTATTAAAAGTTTATTAATTTATTTCGGTTCCAAGATTTCGATTTAGAATTTACATGAGTCGGAATTGGGTCAAGTGAGCGGGTTGCGAGGTTTAGATTCCACGTATTTTGAATTTTGATCTTGGGGACCACACATATATTCCTTTATTTTCCTTTTTTTTTTCTTTCTCCTCTCTCCCTCTCTCATTTCAGACGGCGGCCTCAACAGCCTGAAGATTCCTCTACCTCAATTGCATTGACAAGCTTGCATATTTTGTCCCTTTGCTGAATAACCACAACCCCTCATGTATAGGCTCCCTCTTGCCTCATTCTTCCCCCAATCACAGAAGTTCCCAAAACTCACAGCCCTATCTCCATTCCCTTGGTTTCACCTCAGGTTTGGAGCGCCGCCACAGCTCCTCTGCGTCTCCGAGCCACCACCGTCACCTCCACACCACCACTCTCCTCCATTCCGAGCATCACCAGCCACCACAAGTCCTGTTCGTATCATCCACCTCTATTTCCCCTTTCTTGTGTCCCTCCTCCTGTCCGTGAGCAGCAGCGGCATCCCAGGATTCCGAGCAGCAGCCGAAGCCCTTGCCGTTGCTCCCTTGTATCATCCGAGCAACCTTCCTCCTTTGACGATCAGAAGTAGCACTCCTCACAACTCCCTCGACGTCCCAGGATAGCCCAGATCCGCCAAGGAGCAGCCTGTGCCGCCGAGCCGCCACCTTCTTCCTCTTTTCCTCTCGCACTGGTTCCGAATAGGTAAATCCTCGATTTCCTTCGTTCTTGGCTTGAATCTGATAAAGGTTCTCCCCTCGCCGATCGAAGCCGGGCGCCGCCCTCACTTCATTCTTTCTGTGATGAGTGTGGTCGAGATCTCCTTGTGGGTCGCTGGGTGAAATTCCGAGCCAAACGGCCACCGACGTCCTGAGCTCTTCCCCTTTCCTTCTTCCGTTTTCTGCGTCGCCGAGCTCGGTCAGTTTCAGAGGAGGGAGACCGGTGCTCCTCTTCTTTTCTCTGTTGGGCTGAGCCGAGTTCTTTTTCTGGATCCGGGTTCCTTTATCGGTTTTAATTACATCCGGGTTGGGTCAGACATTTTGGTCTCCAATTTTCCTTTTTGCTGGGCCTTTCATCCGGATTGGGCCTATTTTCCGGGTTAAAACCCTTGGGCCTGATCCTATCCCTCCTTTGGGTTATTGGTGTTGTTGTGGTTATTTTATGAGGGTTATTGTGATGTTATTTATACATTTATATTTTATGTTTTATATTTCTATCCTAATCTGATTTTATAAAACCATATACCTTCTGAAATACTATATCTTATAAATCTGGCTTCAAAATAGTAATATTTGGGAACATGTTATTATGTAATGTTTTATGATATGGTTTAGAAGAGAGTTAATGAACTTTGGTTAAAAATTAGGATTGGAAATTTTGAAATGATTTATTGGCTTAGTTTTGTTCACACGATTTGAAAAGAGGAGTTCATTGTGATGGTTTATTTTAGCTAAGTATTGTTGGTAAACTATTTTAAAGGGGTTTTCAAGTTACCCGAAATTATTTCTTAAACAATTTATTGTTTGAAAACCGAAATGCCGGAATATTTCTATAATTGGATTTCGAGAGATTTATTTTAAAGTTTAAATGTTTAATGTCGGGATTCCTTGTCTTGGTTTAATGATATTAGTTTTGAGAAAGAAATTGGAAGTAAATGATTTTGGTTGATGTTGATCGTATCGGAAAGGTTTTGGAAATGGTTTTACTATCGGTTGGTTTTAAGTATGTTGAGAACTTGGGTTTTGTGCGTATGAATGTTGGTCCGGTAGCTTATGGAAATGGCTTGATGATAGGTGTGTATTGATTTTGGATTGTTTTGGACTTGCTATTGGGCCCTTGCTTGCGTTATTTTGTTGTTCTGCATCTTCAGGTATGTTCCCTAGGGGGCTTACTCAGGTTGGACATTTATGCCTGTTGTCGCATTTTATGTTAGGTGTTGCATATGCATAAAAGCATGCCATGTAGTATCCTGTTTAGGTTGCACTAATTGAATTAGCATCTGCTTACTTTTTGCGTTTGAAACAGAACAGCCGTTATCTGTGATAGTCCTAGAGTCTTTGCTAGGGTTATAGGACGACCTAGTCCCATCAGGTCCCGGCTTGAGTCAATCGAGTCATGAAACTTCCTTATATTATGAGATGCATGCGGGCTTTATTGTGGAGCGGGTTGGGCATACGTGCCGCCCGATTATAATGGAATGCATTCACGAGCTGGCAAGTTTCCGCCCTATCGGAAGGGGGTGGAGGTAGGAGAGGGATATGCCACTTGGCATTGTCTTGGGCCCTTTACAATATTTTTTACACATTATTATAACTAGGAGCATGCTAGTGTGTTTGACTTTCGTACTGCATTAGATCATCTTTATTAGGTATAGCACATATTGTGTGGCCTCAGCGAGGACTACCGGTCCCGCATGAGTGGCTCGATCTGACTCCTTTCCCCGTTCTTTTTTTTTAAGGTATTTTCTGCAGATTTTGAGTTCTCGATGTCTATATGGCGGGGTTCCCTTTTTGCGAATCGAAAAACCTTGCCAATTCTCTAACTAGTTATAATTGGTAATCACCCACTTATGATTTGGTTTTGACCCGACTCTGTCGTGGCACCTTGTATCTTAATTTTTTTTTTTTCCACCTTACTTCCGTTTGGATTGATTTTCGCGACATAGTCCCTAGGACAGGTTAAGGGTACCCAACGACCCTACGATACTTTTAGGGTTCGAAATCCCTCTTTATTACTGACCCTAAAAAAATGAGTTTGAAACCTCAACCCGTACCTGGATTGCAAGATCCGAACAAGGGGTTTCAACCCTTGAAACGTAACCCGGAAATCATAATTCTGGGCCGTTACAAGGTACCTCTGAGGTATTGCAATTTTCGCGGGGTATACAACTCTTTTACATATTTTGTGTGCTGCCCCTAGGGTTTTGTTAAATTTCGCGTCGCGCCCTTCGTGGGTTAAATTTAACAGAAGAATGGAAGCTCCGTTAGTTTCTAAATTCCAAAAAAAAAAAAGACAGAAGAGAAAAAGCTCGAAGCTATGCAGAAGGAAACCAAGCCAGGTCGCAAGAGAGATAACACGAAGGTCGCCCGTGCGAACTGACAGAGGACGAAGCTCGACTCTATTGCAGAACGAAGCTGCTGCTACAGAGAGAAGACGTTTCTACTAGAGAGAGAAAGACGCTGATGCTCGAAGGACTCGTGACTTGCGAAGATGGATGCGAAAGTGGTAGGAGAAGCCAACCACTGAACTCCCATGACTGAGAGAGAAGTTAGGGATGACCCATTGCCTCGGCCGGTGACCGGAGGTGGAGAAGAAGTTGCTGAGAGGTTAGAAAAATTTGCCCCTTTACTGAAATTTAGGGTTTAGGTTGAAATTGATGCAATTAGGGTTTTCTTGTGATGTGAAATTGGTGAAATCAATTCGAAATTGGGGGTTTTGTGTAAATATCATATTGAAATTGATGCATTTAGACTGAAATTACAATTCCAGTTTTTTCTGCAGAGAGTTTTTTTATGTAAATATGCTTTTCTGTATTCTCAGTGAGCTATTATATGTATTTTTGAATCTATATGTCACTCTTCGGTTATGAATTTACATTTTCTAATGTTGGTTCTAAATTTTTGTTCATGAATTTAAATTCGTTTTGAATTTTTATTCATGAATTTATGATTGTTAACATTTTTGTTCATCAATTTATATATTCTTGCTCAACCTAATTTGGTTTAGAATGAGTGCTCATTCATGGACTTGAAGTTTGTTAAAAAAGTCTATTAGCTCAAACGGTAGAGCACGTGGATACGCACAAGATGTGGGTTCGACTCCCACATAGGCTAAGACAAAGAGGTTGGAGTGTTTGCCAAAGGGAATGATCTATTTCTTACATTCTTCCCATACTGTCACTTGAGTGTCAAATAGCCATCATAGGTATCAATTTTTGCATTTCTTGACCAACTTGACATTGTTATCTCAAGTCTTAAGAAGTCATAGAGTTTGCTACCCAACTAATATTATGCTTGCTTCTCTATTATGCTTGCTGTTTTTTTCTTTTTTGTGCAAAAGTGGGCAACTTAACCAAGTAAAGAATTGCTTGATAAGATGAATGCTTTGCAGGAAGCTAGCTTAACAAAATTCATTCTCCTATGGGATGATGTGAGAGGAATGATAATATGTCGATAGCTTAACAAAGGTTGGATAGGCTTTATATAATTGGAAATTTCAAATTTATATCTTATTTGTATTAGAACTATATATTTTCATTTTGAAGGGAAAATTTAAAATTTTGTTTAGCCTATGTGGGAGTCGAACCCACGTCTTTGTGCATAAGCACATTGCTCTACCAATTGAGCTAATAGGCTTTATAAAAATGCAAATTCAATAGCATTATTAGTACAATTAAGAGAATTTGTAAAAATTAAATAAGAAAACGTACAAAATGAAAGACTGGGATGGATAGTAAGCTTTCATCAACGAAAAAATCTCATAGGAGCTGCAATGAAAAAAAATCTCACATGAGCTAAATTAAAAGAGGGTAAGCTAAAATGGTATAATTCAGCAACCTTCAAGTTCATCTTTAATGGGCTATTATCATTAAAAGGAACTTAAAACAAAAGTAATCCCTCTACCTTAACCAGATTGATAGATCACTGCTGCAAACAAATACAAAGAGGTTAGACCTTAGTTATCCTTTGAATTTCTATGCATTTGTGTGTGATCAAATTGCTCCTAAATTGACCTAAATTCATATTTTTGGTCTATCAGAATTCAGAACCATCAATAGTGGAACTACAAAAAGAGACTTAATCATCGAAAACAAATACAGTTCAAGTACCAACCATGATCGATACAACATAAATGTATAAAGCTTCAACAACAAGAAGAAAAGAAAAGATGTATGTACTGTAAACATTCAACAATGAGATCCCAATAGAAGCACTTCCAACCCAAACACAAGACACCCTTTATTGTTACTCAATATTGATCTTAGTAAGGCAACAAACATAGCCAATTTATTTAAAACTCAATCATTCAACATAGCCAATTTTCTATGTGAAAAAAAGTTCATGTGACTAGAACATACCTAATCATACATATAGCAAATGGAAGATTTCCACAAGTATAAATTTGACCAAAGCATTTTTTTTTTCCTGGTTTTCATGACTAGCTTTTATTTGTTTATTCCAATTGGTTTTTGCTGTTCTTACATTTTATTTTAAATTCTGATTCTTACATACCTAATCATACAAATTTAGCCCTCTCACAAAAAGTTTAAACCAGTGACTAAACCAGAACATACCTAATCATACATACATACATATTCAGCCACCAATTGACACCTCAGTGGCTAAACCACCAAGCTAATTATGTTTCTAGGGTGAATAAATGAGCTGAAATTTCATTTCCCCTGGATATTTTACAAAAGCACTATGCAACCACTTTCATAAATTTCATTTCAGTGTACTGATAGGCTAAAACCTACACCCACAAGTGTATGGGTTTAGTTGTAGTAATCAAGTGTCGTATCCACAAGGACCAGAAGAGTATCGATTGTAATTTCAAGCTAGTTCAACCAAGTTCAGAATAGACAAACAGATTTGAGAGAGTGTGTATACAGTAACCAAGAAAATCGATTTAATGTTGAGGGATATATATGGGGAAGGCATTCTAGGGTCAAGGATTTACCAACAATGCATCATCAATAGACCAAAATATTTTCTTGCTTGAATGATATCTAATTCAAAAGTGAAGGTAGATCGTCCAAGGTAATCGCAAAGTTCCTCTCGGAATCAAGGCGAATGTGTCTAAATTGGTTAATGATCGCCTCTCGGTCTCAACCAACCAGTTTAGACCCTTTCCGTGCTTAGAATTCTAGGTAATAATCGTGCAAACATAACCATCTCGGTCTCAGTCGATACAATTATCACCTAAAATGTCTATGACGATCTAGAGATCCACAAGAAGTTCAATTTCTCTTTCGATCAACTAAACTTTAGGCTTAATCCTATGGTTCAAATGGTTCCAATAGCCTCTCGGCCTAAATTCACCATCTAGGTTCCAATTCGGGGTCTTAGTCTCTCGATTTCAAACCCCAAAATCAGTTCTAATCGACTCTCGTCAACTAGGGCTGGCGCGATAGGACTAAATCACCAAATAGAATCAAATATCATTCAAACAATACTAAGAACAAGCCTATTTTCGCATTGTCGGGACAATCCCAACCCTAGAACAGGAAATCTAGCAACTCATGGATAAGTACATGCTTGATTCAATCAAATTCGGCAAGACAAACATAGAACAACGGAGATGGAACGGAAATTACCGAAATTTGATAGATCGAACAAGTTTTTCTTTCCCAAAAATCTCTAGTCTCCAAAGCTCTCAAAAGCTCTCCTACAATGTCAGATTTTCGGCCTCCACCGGTCTCTCCCCGTTTCAACCTTTCGAATCCCCTTTTATTTAGAAAAGAAAACGAATTTAATTCGGAACACAGGAAACACTCGGCCGAGTGGGTTCTGCACTCGGTCGAGTGGACTCTGAAAAGCAATGCCTGTAAAGCACTCGACCAGAGTGAGTCTCGAGTGGTTTATGCACTCGGTCGAGTGCCTTCTGGCTTGTTCATCTTGACTTCACTCTGGCACCACTCGGCCGAGTGGTTTCTGGAGCTTAGCTTTGCCGAGCTTGCTTCGCTTCTTTTGGCATGTTTCCTTGATTCCGTGCATCCTAGCTCATCTTTGATGACTTTTTAGCGTAGCGAACATCATCGAGCCACCTCTTTCTCTTTAAACTCTTGAATCGACACCAAAACCGCTCCGCAACGCCTGAAATCATAACAACCGAGCGGTAGACACCGATTCCACCAAACTAAACCAAAAAGGGCCAAAAATATATATAATGCTTACTTAAAGGCCCTAAACCCGATGCAAACATGCCATAAAATCATCACTAAATATATGCTATCAAAATACCCCATACTTAATCTTGCTTGTCCCCAAGCAAGGCTAAGACAATAATCACAAAATAGCATCTACTAATGTAAAATATTCGACGAATGTCGTCCTAGCATATCATAGCCAACAACAAAAGCTCAACTAGCTCATCAATTTCCAAACCCTCAAAATGCATTTTCCTCAAATCTCAACCTCAAAACTCATCATCCACAAAGCTTGAAAAGCGTCAACAAAATCACCGCTTGAATTTATGCACACAATAAATCATAAGGGCTTTATAGGGCTATGATGGGGCTAAGGTGAAAACAGTTTTTCAGGCCATGTGGTGCTAAAATCCGGGAAAAAGGATCATGCAAGAACAATCGGAAAAACACCAACTTCAAAGAATTAAACTCATACCAATCCACCAAACAAACTCCATCACAACAACTTTTTTATCTTCACTCTTGTCAGCCACTTCAAAAAAAATTCTCTTTTTTTTTCAATTTTTTTTTTCAAGAATTTTTTTCTTCACTCTCTAGTCTCGACACCGTTTTCCGCGAATACAAACATTTGTGATGAATGCACCCGGTTACTAAGTGTCTTGACCATCTCACTTTGCATTTCTTCCTCCTTGTGTGAATTTTATTCTCCACAAGCAGGATCGGTTACTAACCGTATTTTTTCTCTCTTGACTTTTGCACAAGAGTGAATTTTATCCTCCTCTTATCCCAAGACTTTTTCTTTCTCTCTTTTTTTTTTCCTTTTTTTCCAATCACAATCAAGAGAAATCATCTCATACTTGAAGCACATCCACACAACAAAACACACTATCATGACCCAAAATCCCGGATTGGGTAAAGGCAAATAGCAGGCTATGAAAATCTTGTGGAGCTACCAAAGAAACAAGCTTCTAAGGCTCAGAAGGCTTCAAGCAGATGGTCAAATGCAAGGGTAGGTAAGGATAAATGGGCTGACAAACTGCCTCAATCATATTTAAATTTGTGCACATAAACCCAATAATGCGGTATCAAGTCAAGCTCGAGTATCCAAGTATGAGGCAAGATATACACATAATAGAGGGTATACATGTTATCTAGTCAAACAAGGTAGTAGCTCAATGCTCAAGCAATCATCAAATATTCCAATAAGCGCGGGCCAAATAGACACAAAAACTACAAAAATTGTGAAGTATTCACCCCCACCCCATACTTAGACAAAGCATTGTCCTCAATGTGCAAAACAATCAAATAAGAGATGGGAATACTCACAATTTTAACATGTAGAGCATGTGTCTAGAAGGTAGCCAAGCTAGAGCCATTTGCGTCCAAACCTAAACAAGATAACCAACACAAACAAGCAACAAACTCGGCAAGATGGGGGTTAGTATATAGGTGCCAAACACCTTCAATTCAGCTCAAAACACAAATAATATTATTAATATAGTGCACTCTCCACCCCATACTTGCACTTTTGCAAATCAACCTAAAAAAAATAAAAGAAAAAAAAACTGAAAAGTCAAAATAAAGAAAACATACCTCGGGTTGCCTCCCGAGAAGCGCTAGTTTAAGCTCTGAAGCCGACCTTCCATTACCTTCGATTGCTTGGGTCAAGGTGGTTGAATGGAAACAACCTCCTTGGTCAGATCTACGGCGGAGTATTCCTTTAGTCTTTGTCCATTCACCTTGAACTCACCAGTCCGTTTGCTCCATACCTCAACAACTCCATGTGGATGCATTCCTTTGACCTTGAAGGGGCCGCTCCACCTTGATATCAACTTCCCTGGAGCCAGTTTTACCCTTGAGTGGAAAAGTAGCACTAAATCACCTTCTTGAACTCTTTCAAGAGGTCTTCCTTTAGCTTCACTTGTAGAGACTCCGTCATATACCTGCAAATCAGATTTGGAATCCTCCACAAAGACAGTCAAATCTCGAGATACATCAACAAGTAACTCTTTTCTAGCACCACTGACCACACTCTTTGTCAGAGAAAACATTGGAGGGTCTCGGTTGACCACTTCTTTCATGGCATCATAGCCCCCTTTACCTGCAACATCAATCCTGCAACACATTGATTCAACAACAGGTGGTTCTAAAGGTTTAGGGAGGTTAAATTCAACCTTCTCATCCCCTATCTCAAAAGAGAGGGTCCCTTTTCGTACATCAATCAGAGCCCTTGTAGTGGCCAAGAAAGGCCTTCCAATAATGATAGGAATGGGGGTGCTGGCATCCATATCAAACACAATAAAGTCTACCGGTACAAAAAACTTACCCACCTTAATAGGGACATTCTCTAAAACACCAACTGGGTGGGCAATGGACCTGTTCGCCATGATCAACTACATCATAACCGGTCTAGGCTCTCCTAGACCGAGTTTCTTGCAAATTGAGAGAGGAAGCAAACTAGCACTAGCTCCCAAATCACATAAAGCTTTATAATCAGGAGTATGACCAAAGGAAATAGGGACAACGAAACTACCTGGGTCCTCTAGCTTAGGTGGTAGCTTGTTCTCAATCAAGGCGTTGCACTCCTCGGTAAGAAACACCGCTTAACACTCATTGAGCTTCCTCTTGTTAGAGAGGATCTCCTTCAGAAACTTCATATAGGATGGCATTTGGGTCAAAACATCGGTGAACAGAATATTGACGTAGAGCTTCTTCAACACCTCCAAAAACTTTCTAAACTGCGCCTCGGATTGAGATTGAGCCTTTCTTTGTGGAAACGGAAGTGGTGGATTGTAAGGAGGCGGCGGCACATATGGCGAATCTTTCACCGGTTCAGGAGCCTTTTCCATTTCAGCTGCAACTCTGTTCTTAGTCTCTTTCGGTGCTATAAGCATCGGATCTTCCAGCTGCTTTCCACTTCTCAAAGATATAGCAGAAATCTGTACCTTGGGATTCTCTTCAGTACGCCCTGGAAACTGACCAGCTGGCCTAGGAGCATTGCTAGCTTGCTGAGCTACTTGTGTTTCAAGTAACTTTTGACCTCTGTTGAGATTCTGCACCTCTCCTGCTAGGTTCTGAACAGTGCCCATGAGTTGTTCCATCATCAACTCCATCTTATCTTTCTGTTGTGGGGGTTTAGAAGGAAATCCAGGTGGTGATCCTTCTGCAGCTTGTCTGTTAGCATAAGAGAAATCGGGGTGATCCCTCGCTCGGGGATTATAGTTGTTGAAGTTCATATTGTAACCCTGGCCTCTATTCAAATTTCCCATGTAGTTGACTTTCTCATCCTGACTCCCGATACCTTGAGAACCATAAATCTGACAAGCCGAAATGGTGTGGTCTTGGGATCCACAAAATTAACAAGGCACCGGCCTATAATTCGTGGCACTTACTTCCTTGGTGGGCAAGGAATTCACCATAACCGAGGTTAGACGTTTAATTTCAGCAGCCAATGAGTCATATCTAGCATCCTTATAAGTTTCAGCATCAACTTCATACATCCCCGCACTTCTTTTAACATTAGAGAGAGCCCTAGGTTGCGAGTACTTTCCACATCTCTTAACAGTTTTCTCTACAAAAGCCCAAGCATCATCAGCTCCCATTTCCAAAAATTCTCCTTCAGACGACGAGTCAATAAGCACTCTAGTGTTGTCACTAACAGCTTCGTAGAAAATCTCCAACAGATTCAGCTTTGATATCCCATGGTGAGGACACTCAAACAAAAGATCCTTGAATCTCTCCCACGATTCATGGATGTTCTCCCCATCTCCAACCACGAAAGAATTTATCTTCCGCCTCATCTCAGCAGTCTTGGCTGGCGGGAAGAACTGATTTAGGAATTCAGATGATAGTTCCTCCCAAATGGTGACTGTGCCACCAGGGATAGAGTTATACCAATGTCTAGCTTTCCCTGCAAGTGAGAAGGAGAATGATCGCAATAACAACTCTTCAGGAGCGACACCCTGAACTCTGACTGTATCCATCAATTCTTTAAAGGTGGATATGTGCTGATGAGGGCTCTCAGTAGGAAGCCCATTGAACATATTCTGCCTTATCATATTCAAAAGTGCAGGCTTTAGCTCAAAATTAGCAGGGGTCAAAGCAGGAAGGACAACACCTGGTTGTGGTAGGAACTGAGCCGAATCCATCCGCTCTCCTAAGGTTGTTGGCCCTTGTGGTTGGCCGAGCTGTAACTGTTGATCATCTAGTTGTTGTCGAAGTTCAGGATTTTCTTGATATCTTTGAGCCATTTGCCGCTCTAGTTCTGCCAATCGGGCTATTGTGTCAGCCATCGTATCAGCTCTAGCAGCTTGTTGTTCAGCTCTTCTTTTGTGGAATGTGCGTTCAGGTTCAGGACCAAAAGGCAATAGATTGCTAGAGCCTTTCTTTTTTCGCATTCAAAGCACAACCTGAGTCCAAAAACAAAAACCAAATCAAATCAAAGTAACACAAAGAACTTAGAGAACTAGCCGTCAAAAGGACGATCGATACTAGCACCAGTCCCCGGCAACGGCGCCAAAAACTTGATAGGCTAAAACCTACACCCACAAGTGTATAGGTTTAGTTGTAGTAATCAAGTGTCGTATCCACAAGGACCGGAGGAGTATCGATTGTAATTTCAAGCTAGTTCAACCAAGTTCAGAATAGACAAACAGATTTGAGAGAGTGTGTATACAGTAACCAAGAAAATCGATTTAATGTTGAGGGATATATATGGGGAAGGCATTCTAGGGTCAAGGATTTACCAACAATGCATCATCAATAGACCAAAATATTTTCTTGCTTGAATGATATCTAATTCAAAAGTGAAGGTAGATCGTCCAAGGTAATCGGAAAGTTCCTCTCGGAATCAAGGCGAATGTGTCTAAATTGGTTAATGATCGCCTCTCGGTCTCAACCAACCAGTTTAGACCCTTTCCGTGCTTAGAATTCTAGGTGATAATCGTGCAAACATAACCATCTCGGTCTCAGTCGATACAATTATCACCTAAAATGTCTATGACGATCTAGAGATCCACAAGAAGTTCAATTTCTCTTTCGATCAACTAAACTTTAGGCTTAATCCTATGGTTCAAATGGTTCCAATAGCCTCTCGGCCTAAATTCGCCATCTAGGTTCCAATTCGGGGTCTTAGTCTCTCGATTTCAAACCCCAAAATCAGTTCTAATCGACTCTCGTCAACTAGGGCTAGCGCGATAGGACTAAATCACCAAATAGAATCAAATATCATTCAAACAATACTAAGAACAAGCCTATTTTCGCATTGTCGGGACAATCCCAACCCTAGAACAGGAAATCTAGCAACTCATGGATAAGTACATGCTTGATTCAATCAAATTCGGCAAGACAAACATAGAACAACGGAGATGGAACGGAAATTACCGGAATTTGATAGATCGAACAAGTTTTTCTTTCCCAAAAATCTCTAGTCTCCAAAGCTCTCAAAAGCTCTCCTACAATGTCAGATTTTTCGGCCTCCATCGGTCTCTCCCCGTTTCAACCTTTCGAATCCCCTTTTGTTTAGAAAAGAAAACGAATTTAATTCGGAACACAAGAAACACTCGACCGAGTGGTTTCTTCACTCGATCGAGTGGACTCTGAAAAGCAATGCATGTAAAGCACTCGACCACAGTGAGTCTCGAGTGGTTTCTGCACTCGGTCGAGTGCCTTCTGGCTTGTTCATCTTGACTTCACTTTGGCACCACTCGGCCGAGTGGTTTCTGGAGCTTAGCTTTGCCGAGCTTGCTTCGCTTCTTTTGGCATGTTTCCTTGATTCCGTGCTTCCTAGCTCATCTTTGACGACTTTTTAGGGTAGCGAACATCATGGAGCCACCTCTTTCTCTTTAAACTCTTGAATCGACACCAAAACCGCTCCGCAACGCCTGAAATCATAACGACCGAGCGGTAGACACCGATTCCACCAAACTAAACCAAAAAGGGCAAAAAAAATATATAATGCTTACTCAAAGGCCCTAAACCCGATGCAAACATTCCATAAAATCATCACTAAATATATGCTATCATGTACATAAGAGGAAATGAAGCAGAGGGACATACCTGCAAGTCTGCAATGCCTTTGAGGCCTTAACCACCATGTCCAGCCTTTCCTTAGCATATTCGGTTATTCCATCAGGAGGTAAACTCTAAATAGTTTGGTTCACTCTAAAGAATCAACTATCTTTTATTAAGATCATCCAGTAACCATTTCATAGACCAAAAAATTTGGTTCACTCTCAAGATAACTCCATGACTAAACTAAACCCATAAGAAACTCAAAATTCCAATTTATTAAATCAATTTTAACCTAAACCCTAAATTTCACATCACAAAAAACCCCAAATGCTTCCACTTTAATCTAAATCCTAAATTTCTATTAAGAGTAAGTTACCTCTCTGCAGCAGGAGCTTCTTCTCCTCCACCTCCGGTCGTCGACCGAGGCAATGGGTCGCCACCGCCTTCCCTCTCAGGCACAACTTCCCCCACCTCTCCTTCCATGACAGCCCTTCACAGCAGCAGCGGTCGCCCTTCTTCGGTTGCAGCAGCAGCGCATTCGAGCACCGGATTCGAGCAGCGACCTGGCCTTCTCCTCCCGGCGGAAGCAGTTGTCTTCTTCGATTTGTCTCCCTTCTTCGCTCGCTCGTCTCAGACCAGTCATGCATCTTCTGTTCTCTTTCTCTGGCTTTCTTTTTTTTTAATTGCAAACTAACGGAAGAAAAAAAAACTGTTAAATTTAACCGGAAAGGACACGAGGCGAAAAGATTGAAAACTACAGGGGTACCACGCGAAATATGTAAAAGAGTTGTATACCTCGCGAAAATTGCAATATCTCAGGGGTACCTGGCGAAATTTCCGTTGATAAAATTAGAAATTTTTGTGATTAATTAGGTTCAAATGGACAAATATCTTGTTACAAGAAAAAGTAGTCAAAATGACAATTATTTTGTTACAGATAGAGTATAAAATATTAATTTTTTATTACTTTTTTTTAAATAATTTTAAACTTATAACTAATATGTATAAAATTATTTAAAAAAATCAAGGAAAATTCCGTCTGGTACCCTTGTGGTTTATGCTATTCCGCTTGGTGACCCAATGTTTTTATTTTTCCGTTTGGTGCCCCTGAACTTTTGAAAAAGTTTGCTCCGTACCCTAAACTTAATTGTTGACTTAATTCTGTTAAATATGGGCAATTTAAAGCACTTAGCTCCCAAATTAACCTTTTTTACATCAAATTAAACCCAACTAGTACGATTCCCGCACTATGGCGCGTGTTTTTTAAACTAAAATATTATATATAAAAATATTATAAATATTAATAAATGTTAAGATAAAAATCATAAAAAAAAAATTACAACAAATGTATCTTATGATTATCTTAGATTTTTTTTAATCTTATGTAAATTATAATACATAAATATAGATATTTTAAATTAATTAGTAATAATAATATCAATATCATTATAACATTGTTTAAATGTGATGTGTCATAATCAATAGTTATATTCAATGTTTTGAATTAAGCTCAATAGTTAATAAATAAATTTAAGTTAAGTCTAACAGTTAGTAAAATTAAAGAAAAAAGAGAATTAAAGGAAAAAGAATTGAAGAAAAAAGAGAATTAACGAAATCAAAGATAAAAGGCAAAAAAAAAAAAAAAAAAAAAATAGATCAAGACTCCTAAAATGTCTTTAAGATTGACACATCATCCAAACTCTTCTAAACTAAGAGTTTATATAGATAGATATAGATTTAACTCTAATCTGACCATTTAAATTTTTATTTAAACAAAATGATAATTAAAAAGTGGATTAGGAACTTTAATTTGATCTCAATTTTTTTTAAAAGGTGTATTGCGATAACATAGAAGTAGACCTGTGATTTTTTTTTAAATCTACAATTAGGAGCAGCAGACAGACAAGACGGTGGCGGCCAGAGGACTATGGCGGCTCGGAAGTCGTCGGCGAGGAGCAAAAGCCAAGCCCAACCGAAGAAAAGGGCGGAAGAAGAAATCAATTTGAGGGATTGACAACAACCGAAGGCGGTGGCGAGGAGAGCCAACGCAGTAGGAGAACAACCAGTGAGCAGAAGATAACCGCGGCACCGACGCCGGCGGTGGCGGAGGAGGGAAGGACACCCCACAGGCAGTCTGAACCCATGAGCGGGATGGAGTAATCGCGGTGAAATTGAGGCCCCAGGAGGCCGGAGGGGCTGCGAGGGTGGGGCGGCGGCGACGGGAAGGAAATAGGCCGCCACCACAATTTGAGGGAGAAAAGGGCAAAGCTTGGCTTGAGGGAGGGTTGGGTGAAGTCGAGTAGGAGGCAGGGAGGTTGATTATAGACCAGATTGCCAAACCAAGATCCCTTACCAAGGGCTTGGATACTAAATCGTTGGATAGAAAGGCTTTAGGTCTCTCTAGACCTGAGCAGACATGTGCTAACCCGCCCGGCCTGGCCTGTAAAATATGTGGACTTGGGTAAGGTAATTGGTTCAAGCGGACCGACAGGCCCGGCCCGGTTGACCCATATGGTCGGGCTTGGGCTAAGGGTTAAGCCCAAGCGGGCCTATAGGCCCGGCCCGCCTATATATATTACTTATATTATTTTTTATATATTTGTATTAAAATACTACGGAGTATATAATATCTAAAGTTTTACATCTATTATTTTATAAATACTAATAGTATTTACATCGCATATAAATTAAGAAATACAATAGTACTAAATATATTATTTTCAAAAAAATTTCATTGAAATGAACCTATATAAAGATTATAGTGTGTAATTTCACATTTGTGCAACTTGTATACCTTTGTTTTGTATAAAATTTCAATCTTTTGAGACATTTAGCACATTTGTATTGTTTGAGATCAAACATAAAAATAATAAAATAAAAATAATATTTTATGAAATTATAATGGGCGGTCCGGTGGGCTACCCGGCCCGCCCATGTGGGCGGGTTTGGACAAGAGAGTTGGCCCAAAAACCGGGCCTAGCCTAAGCCTGACCCGCTAAAATGGGCCAAAATATTCTCATAGGCCCGTCCCAAGCCCGCCCAAGCCCGCCCATGCTCAGGTCTTTCTCGAATTAGAGATCGAGAGGTGGTTGTGCTCAAGAAAAATTGGGGGCGCGTAGAGAAGAACTCCAGCGTGTTCTTCCGATCTCCTAAGGGTTTTTTCTAAAAAGCAATTTGTAATTGCAGATATATTTTTCCATTTAAAAAAAATAGCGGTATTAAGTGGAGATTTATATTGAGAAATTTTGTGCTGAAGGCACAAATTTTCGCCCTAATTTGAGATTTGTCCTAGCTTTTGAAAAAATTAGTGGAATGTCCATTTATTTTAATCTATCAATAGCACTTGTTAGCGCTCCTCTCTCTCTCCACTGCTCTGTAATTCCCGATCGTCTCCCTTACTCGGACGTTTCTATGGCCTCCTCTTCTCATTCTCGACGAGCGGTGGATCCGAGCAGCAATTGGAAGTCAGTGAGGCTGAGAAGAGGAGGATTCCTGCTGATGGATCTCGGAATCGAAGAAGAGGAGGTTTCCTGCCGCCTCCATCTTCCTCCTATCACCTCATGAATTCGCAGATGGAGTCAGCCGTCATTAAGTTCCGATTCAGACAACCCTAGGCGGAGCCATTGAAGCTTGAAGCCGATGCCGCAAAGCAAAGCTCCAGTTCCCTTCTTCCCTCTGGAATATATGCACTGGTGTGATTATTTTCCAGTGCCCTTGCCTTAATTTTTCTTTTTTCCCCAAATTCACGTTTCGTTTTTGACGCAATTTGATGTTTGAATTGAAAACTCGATTCTTACCCTACTAATCTTCTGTTGGTATATCTCAGGGCTGCAAAATTCGTCCAATCCCTCAAATTTGCTTGCGACTTTGCTCAGTAGGAGAGCGAAACTTCATGATGAGCTAGGAAGCATGGAAAAGAAGGTTCCTTGTAGTTCGATTCTTACCCTACTAATCTTCTGTTCGATTATCTCTCATGATTGTAGAGTTAGGCCAGTAATTGCTCACTAGGTGTTTGATAAAATGCTTGAATGAACTTGTTGCTTTGAGATGAAAGGTCTTTGTCTCTGAATGTTGACATTTCTGAAACTATCGTTGGGTGCTTGCATTTGTTCATCTTATTTTGTTTCATCTTTACTGATATGCATGACTACAAGCCTGATAGACTTCATTGCCGAGAATCTTGAATAGTTGGACTTATAGCTAGTAGTTCTAAGATTAATCTTGTAAATTATTTTCTTCCAAAATAATATCTTATATGATAAATAAATTAAATTACATTTCATGATAATCTGATAATTGGAAGAGAGACTTGATGACATCTTAGGAAATTTAGTGGCTTGGTGTTTACTGATTATTGGAAAAACGTGTATTTTGATTCCACTTCATTTCATCTTTATTGATATGGATAATTCCACTTCATTTCAAAGGTATGCGTTTATTATATATATATATATAAATAACTGGAATGACTAGATTTTGATTTCATTTTTTTGCAATGTTTACTACTTATTCTGGATGTTTTTGTGGTGAAATTATGAAACTAAATTGACCTATGTACACTTTAATTATTGGGTTAACTGAGTGGTACGGAAAGAACAAGAGGCTTTGATGCCTTGTGAACCTTGTTGTGGTGGGCTTTAAAATTAACTACGTATACTAGCAAATGCTATATTTTGCACATATAAGGATCTTTCTCTTGGGTTTTAGGCATTATTTTGCACATATACACTAGAATGGTTGTTTTGTTTCTTATTCGTTGTTGCAAACATCTAGCAGTAGTTGTTGTAGTTGTGAAGCCTGCTAACATCTTCAATGTTGACATCTTCCATGATGACATCTTCAATGCTGACATCTATTGAAATGGATGTTTCTATTAACTTTGGAATATTTAAAATGAAGCCTTTCCATTTCAATTTTTTTCCTTTTTATATGGTTGCTGTGTTAGTCTGTTGACGCTACAAAAAGATGACATTGACCTATATCAGATTCTTTCCCCTCATAATTGTGAGTGTTGACATGTGAACAATATATGATTAGATGTGCTTGAATGTGCTTGCAAAAATTCAGCAAGCTCAGATGTGCTTGAATGTAATTCCTGGATGTATGCGAGCTGAGATTTAAAATCTTGATTTCATTGATGTAGTGGCATATGAGTTGAGATGTATAAGGATTTTTATCCTTTGTTTTGCGAAATAAAAGTTACATTATCTACAAGTCCCTAACTTACTTGAATAAAACCGATTTGATGCAGTGGCAGATGATTTAAAATCTTGATATTGATTTCATTTAATTGATGCAGTGGCGGATGATTTGATGAATTGGGATTTACTTTGCTTTCTCATCACTTCTAGATGAATTAGGATTTGATTGTAAATGTCAGTGGTTTTTTGCTTCTAGATTTTTTTTAGAAATATGAACTTACTAGTAGCCTATATTAATAAAAATAGCATGGTTTTGCTGAGTTTTGTGTTGTTGTTCCTCTATGCACATGTGATTTTTTTTGGCTACGTTCCTAATAAACATGTTCCGAATGTTTATCCTTTTCAGGAGAAGGGTGGTTTTATTTGTCAGTTGAACTACCCCCCTCTTCTTGCTCAAAAGGAGAAGCTGGAACATGCTCGATATCAACATTTCTGTAATACCTGAAATCTATAATTTCTGTAATTCCTAAAATCTGTAAATCAATTTTTTGAAATCTGTACTTCCTGAATTCTGTAATTTCAGTTTTAAAATCTGTAAATTAAGTTTTAAAATATTTAAATTCACATTTTAATATGTAATTCCAGCAATATGTAATTTCACAAAACTAAAATTTCAGAAATCTGTAATTTCCTAATTATGCAATTTCAGCCATATGTAATTTAAGAAATCTGTATTTATGAAATCGGTAAAACAAGTTAAGGAAAATCTAAGTATGGTGAACACGTTATTTGCGTCAAATTAAGAGGTACGAACAATGTTAAGAAATCTGTATTATGCAAGAATGGTGAACAAGTTAAGAAATCTGTATTATGCAAGAATGGTGAACACGCTGCATTAAAATCTAAGTATTAGATATGATTTGTCACGTTATTTGCGTCAAATTAAGAGGTACGAACAATGTTGCTGACATCTGGTGTCAGCAGTAACAATTTGCACAACATATTGTTATTTGTGCATATCATAAAGTTATATTTGCATAACAGTAACTTATATGAAGGTTCGATAATATAAAACAATGTAATATAGAAATACTCTAGAAGGGGGTTGAATAGAGTATGCCCGTTTTTCGCAGAAAGTCTCAAGACTTTTGGAGCTTGTACCAAAACCTTTGAGATTAAACCTGAATCACAAAGTTAAACAATTCGAACCAAGTGCGGAAATAAGGTAAAGCAATAAAGTAAATAACACGAGTAATTGTTTACGAGGTTCAGCACAGCTGGCCTACGTCCCCGCCTAGGGTTCTTCCACAACCCTAGGATTCAAAGGCTTTATTGATTGCTTAGCTTAGGATCCTAATAGCTCACCGAGAAGCCTCTCTCCTATACAATTGCAATCTAGTCAACTCACGTTCCCTTAGAGTCCTAGACCAATCTAGAAGAGCCCCACCTCTCTCAGCTATCTAGTACAATCCTCTAACTCTCGCAAATCAATAGCCTAGTGCAACTTCCTGAGTTATAAACTCTCGAGTAACACTTAAAATGAATATATCCTATAAGCTCACAGTGACTCTCAAAGGCTTTGAAATAAACAACAAACTATTTGAGCGCTTTGCAGAGAGACACTTGGAAGACAGATCACTTGAATGAATGAAGCTCGTGTGTAGCACTTGTATCTTCTGTCTTCTCC